>OZ035929.1:3547083-5042869 GCA_964034925.1 Tricholoma hemisulphureum | reverse complement strand
TGCACGAGCTTTGATATATCGTTTTAAGGGAGGAGGAGGAGGGGTATATTTCTTCTTCGGTACTTTTCCGATACCGTAATGTTTAGATATGGGAAGAATACCCTTCTCAAGGTTTTTGTCCTACAAAGGAGAAATGTTATTAGATGAGTCGTGATGAAATGTTGAACGAGCAACATACCACTTCTGCTTTGCGGGCGGCTTTTCGTTCACGGTGCGCTTTCCTAAAGAAAAGAAGATATATCACGATCCCTAGGAGGACGGAACACACAAACGCAGCAGTCCCGATAGCGCAAATTTTTACGATAAGTTGCTCGGATTCGGTGAGAGGCTTCCCCCAGTCCGGTTCTGTGTTGAAAGACATAGTGAGAGGATGATGTAGGCTTATAATGTGGTTGTGGTAGAGGATGGTTTGTTGTAAAATGAAATGGTGCTTTCCAGCTTTAAAAGTATTTTCAATTAGGAGGGCGGAACTAAATGACGGCAATCCTTGGCGATCCATCTAAAAATAAGTTGAGCTCAAAAATAGCTACTTCGTCCAATTTCAACGCCAATATTAACTCCTATGTAAAGGGACTGTCTTATCCTAACCCTATTCTATCCTCATCCTGTGTATTTTACTCCTACTCTGTCAGACTGAGAATCTGTTAGGAGATGTTCACGATAGTAGGGGCTCTGCATTGTTCGTTTACAAGTCGTGGTAATCCCCACCTGGCATCACTCTAGTGATCATGATGTATGAATGGTGACAGAATCCATAATGCCACTGTCGAGTGGAGCCGGTGTGACTGTCATATTTTAACCCTATTCTATCCTCATCCTGGACTAACACAGGTGCATTTTACTCCTTTTCACGGTAAGACTGAGAATCTGTTAGGAGATGTTCAGGATAGTAGGGGCTCTGCATTATCCGTTTACAGGTTGTGGTAATCCCCACCCGGCATCACTATAGCGATCAATGGTGACAGAATCCATAATGGCACTGTCGAGTGGAGCCGGCGTGATTGTCTTATCCTAACCCTATTCAAGTTCTAAACACAGGTGCATTTTACTCCTTTTCACTGTAAGACTGAGAATCTGTTAGGAGATGTTCCATCAGGATAGTAGGGGCTTGCATTATTCATTTACAGGTCGTGGTAATCCCAACCCTATTCTATCTTCATCCTGGACTAACGCAGGTCCTTTTCACTGTAAGACTGAGAATCTGTGAGGAGATGTTCAGGATAGTAGGGGCTCTGCATTATCCGTTTACAGGTTGTGGTAATCCCCACCCAGCATCACTATAGCGATCAATGGTGACAGAATCCATAATGGCACTGTCGAGTGGAGCCGGCGTGACTGTCTTATCCTAACCCTATTCAAGTTCTATCTTCGTTCTCGACTAACACAGGTGCATTTTACTCCTTTTCACTGTAAGACCGAGAATCTGTTAGGGGATGTTCCATCAGGATAGTAGGGGCTTGCATTATTCGTTTACAGGTCGTGGTAATCCCAACCCTATTCTATCTTCATCCTGGACTAACACAGGTGCATTTTACTCCTTTTCACTGTAAGACTGAGAATCTGTTAGGATGTTCAGGATAGTAGGGGCTCTGCATTGTCCCTTTACAGGTCGTGGTAAGCCCCACCCGGCATCACTCTACTAGCGATCATGATGTATGAATGGTGACAGAATCCGCAATGGCACTGTCGAGTCGTATGCAAAGTGGTGAGAGGTGATCAAGATAAGCCAAGTAAATACAGCACATGAAATATTGCATTTACTAGGGAGAGAACGGTGAAGGCAATCCATTGTCATCCCAAGTCTAAAAACAAAACTGCACATTGTTATGAGTCAGTTCTTCGTACGGGAAGTCCAGGTGACCATCAACAGCCCTTCGTAAACAGCCCATCCAATCGCAGAACTCAAGACTTTGCGTGACATGCGTAAGGAGGCGCCGTCAAAATAGCCCGAGAAGCCTCGTTGCTGTATCATGCACACGAAAAGGAGAACGACATTAAGGAGAAGGTGAAAAATAGGAGTAAAAAACGTCATCAGAATACAAGAACCAGGCTAATATGATGCTTACAGCCCAAATAGTTGATATCGTTCTGACAAGTCCTTGGTATCGATCTTCTGAACGGACTTGGACTTTGGTCTGGAGAAGGATGAGAACAACGCGGGAATGCATTGCGAAAGAACATATGCCTTTATGACATCAAACGGGTGGGTCATCATCGTTGCAATTGCACCAGCAGACGCGGCAGATATGCTGTGCAGTGCAGCAGCGTGTGTCTGGGAGGTCGAAGGAAAAATAGAAGCTAGAACGATACGAACGAAAGCGACGTGGGATTAACAACAGGGATTCAAGGCCAAAAAGAACATACATGACTCGCGCTTGATACCCTCATAGAAGAGGACGAAAAGCCCCGCATACGGCGCGTCACGGAGGGAAGAAGCGAGAAATCCGCGAAATAACTCGGACGGTCCTTGACGTGTTATGGAGACAAGAGCACCCATGAGACTCTCATAAGCGTATATGTTACTCTAGAAAGGATCGGTGGGAGTGAGCATTTCGAAAGAGTGCGAAATGAAGGGAAAAAAACCATCCCTACCTCAAACCGAGCCTTCAACAGAGTAAACGGGTTAAGTAAGAACCCTACTGCAACTCGCGCGGTGGCACCGGCGACGAGGTTTCCACCACTTGTGAGCTTGGGAAGGACAGATGAGTTCAATTCGTGTCTCGAGCGTTGGTGGGAAGCTGCAAAGTATGTAGACGTTGCCATGACAGCGCGTAGTTGCGTCAGGCTGGTTAGGTATAGCGCTACGCCAGGGACATTTCTGCAGCACAATAATCGGTCAAGTCGATGGAGGATTTGAAGTTATCACACACCTTATCAGTGAGGCATTTGTACCTCGCCAGAGGCCAGTCCAACCGTTGGAAGCGATGACATCACGAGTGGTACGAAGGATTATGGCGTTACTTGAGTACCGGGTCATTATGCCTCACACGCGCGAAAGCTAGTGAATAAGGTTACCGTGTCCCTAATGTGCCATCTCCCTGCTGCATTCGCGTCTTTAGAAGATCAACTGTTCATTGCAGAGTCAACATACAGGTCCCGATCCGACAGAGAGGATGGCAAACTCACATGGCTGGAGGCATACGGTGGTCGCAAACCCAGATGACGCGCCTGATGCAAGGTAGATTACGATAAACTGTCAAATGGTTGTTCCATGGTTGCTACTAACCAGAGAGCATCTGTTGCCCGACATTGCTCATAAGACGCTGCAACAGGTTCGGTTACCTTTCAGCTGCCGAAATTTAAAAACGTACGTCGGAGAGCGTCCGCTAGGTGATATTCACTGGGTGTAATCCTGTATAAGCACACAAAGCCCTCGGCGATAAACTAAGGGGAGTCAGTAAATAATGGGATATCACACGTGACTAGCTTTCTTATTTGAAGTGAACTACTAGCAGACTATGGCTCAGCCTGCCGCGACGATCCCAACACAAGCAAAATCGAAACAGCTCAGAGCATGCCTACTATGCTCCATCATTCAGCTACCTGTCGATTTTCGGAAAAACGGATGTCCGAACTGCGAAGAAATCATGCAGGCATGCTGAACCATTCGCGAACTTGCCACAGACGTTTCTTTCTTACATTGGTCGATAGATGACCAACAACTCTGAGCGGATAGCATCGTGTACGACGACGTATTTTGATGGTGTGATTGCGGTGGTTGACACCGAGGCGAGCTGGGTCGCAAGGTGGCAGCGGACGTGTGCGTTTCTGCTCTTATAGGTTTTGCTGTTTTTGAACCCCTGTTTGCTCAAATTGGTTTGATGTAGCGAAATACGTAAGAGGGATGTATGCTGTCCGAGTCAAAGGTCGAATACCAGAAGATGTGGAGGCAGAGTTAGAGAGTCGTGGCATCAAGTATCGCCCGCGAGACCAGACGGACCAGGATTGAGTAAGTCAGTCTTCTAGGTCTTGTATGCATGGTATTCATACGATTCTAGGCATTGTAAGGGTATTCCATTCCGTGGGTTAGTATACTATCATTATATACATTGTTTTCTACGCGCATCTCTATCCTATCCAAAATGTGTTCAATCATAGTAGGTCATGCAGCACCCTATCATACTGGTGCGGCAAATGGGCTCTGTCCAAATGCACCCATCAGCTCAGAAAACCTTCAGAAGCAGAAAAAAACGAACAGTAACATGTCTCTCGCGAACACAATTTGCGAAAACACCCGATCAACCTCTAGCACCTCAAACAGCCGGAGCTTGTCTGGACCCCAAGCGCGGTTACAGCTCTCTGTGGGTACATACGATCGGCGTGAAGGGTGCAGCTCGCTGTCCCGCATGCCCCACAGCACACGCCCGGGGGGGAACATGTTCGTCATTTGCATGTTCGCTTCCAGGGTCTTGCGCACCGCGATGAACTTATTTTTCAGATGCACAAAAAAAAAGATGGAAGGAAGGAAAAAAGTCAGCTTCTGTGATCCATGAAACTTTAAGAATGGAACAAAGACATACCCAATCAGGATCATCTTTCGATCCGGCACCAGCCTTCCATTGTTTTGCCCGCGAAGTAACAGCTGCCCAACCTTCCCCGGCCTTCCCGTTGGATTCTGCATCACACAACCACAGGGCTGCATTCCTTAGGTCGCGAACGGTGCCGAGAGACAAACGGGAGACGACGTCGTGCGAGTAGACGAACGAAGTGACAAGTCGGTCGGCTAGTTTGCTAAGGGCTGCATCTGTGAGGGCACTGAAACACGAGCAAAAATATATGAATTTAGATGTAAAGGAAACGTTAAAATGAAGGCATGAACGTACGGGGGTGCAAAGCAGTAGACGGACACCCGTCGGCCTACCGGAAGCCCGCTTGAGCGGACTGTTAGGCATGTTTTAGGATCGGCCCACATCTGACACGTTTGTTTGTTGGCTCCAAAGTTGACCAAAACAAGGACGAAGAGCAGACATACCATACCCAAAATCGCCGCAACGCCAGCTCCGAGACTGTGGCCGCACATTACAAGCTCTACAAACTTCATCTACATCAATTCAGTAGATAGCCAGCTACAACGCACCATATCCTGGATTGTTCTGCAGCGCTTCCTTGACCGCAAGCTGTACAGGCTTTTCCGTGTCGCCCATCGCACGCGCCATGCGGAGCATGCCGCCGTGCACATAATATCGCGGGGCAATGATTGACGACCCCCTGGAGTGGGCCAGCAGCGGAGAAGTTGTAGGTGATTTCGACGCGCTGGAGTGGGTATATTGTGGGATGGAAGAGGGAAAGGGTATTGAGGAAGGGGGTATTTGGTCTAGGTCGAAATCGGAGGGGTAGATTGTAGTGGCGGGTTCGAATTCTTCCGGCTCGCAGGTAAGGTCGGCGGCTATTTCGTTGACGGACATTGTTCCTGGGGGATGTGATAAGTCGGAAGGACGAGGGAGAGGGAGGGAACAAACCTCGGAGGACTAGAACAATTTGGCCGCGTCCGTGATCGGTTAGGACCCAAAACCTTGGCATCATGTGTTCACTTCCAATGACCTGCCTGCATCGTAAGAATACATTTCATAATCACAAGAGGGCACAAACAGCAGTAGCAGTCATCTTGGCTTTGATCTCCTCCTTTGCCTTCTTGCTAGAGGTCCCAAGGCCTGCAGCTCTTTCAAAAATCTCCTGATCATGCTTACCTAGCAGCACGTCCCACCACGAGTAATGGTGCTGCTCAGTCTCTGCTCTAGCGGCGGCGGCTGACGAGTCTGTGGCGAAATTACCCGCAGCCTCGGCTTCTGATGCATCAATTGCATGTGCCAGCTGTCGCTCCTCTGACGCCATATCTGAGGCTGAACTAGACAATGGAGGGCCGAAGGATGCATGGTAACGTGAAGGCGATACGCCGAAGAAAAGGAGAGAGGCGCCACCATATCCGGCTAGAACCATCTTCGAGAGACGCCGGAGGGTGGATTTGAGCTCACCATTAGGGAGGCGGGGTGGGGGTAAATCAAGGGAGATGATAGAGGATGCACGGGAACGAGAGCGGATAGTAGGACTAGAGCTAGGGAGGCCGGAGGAAGTTGGAAAGGTAGAAGTGCTTGTAGAGTGAGCACGGGCGGGAGCCTCGCCGATGTCGGCCGCAATAATCTGGGCACTGTGGTTAGGATAGATGACGTCTGAAGTGACGCGAACATGGGAGTTTCTGAGAAAAGAAAAGAAATTAGCAGGCGAGTTAATTGACATGATGTGACGCCAACTTACCTTCTACGAAGGACGTGTCGGGAGGATTCGGGAAGTTCATTGACATGGATCTCTCGTAGATGATGGAACCATCTCCGTTCTTGCCACTCTTGAGTGACACCTTGGAGGGCCACCCAAGCAACAATCGCTCTGGCGATCTGAGTGATTCCATAGTGTGTCTCTGGGAGGCTCTCATCGGGAGGCTGTTTCCATTCTCTTCGCACGAGGTTGATGATAGACGCCAGGGAGAAGGAGGCATCACTACTTCCTGGGAAAATGATTGAGAGGACGTTGATAGAGCCATGTGCGGCGATCAATGAGGTAGAGGTGATGTATTCGCTGAGAAAGATAGGTGCGAGAGTGATCTGTTCTGCAAGAGAAAAGGCAGTAGAGAGGGCGCTACCGATAACGGGGCGAGTAACAGTACTGCCGCCAAAGATGGCATGATCGACGACAGTGGTGGTGAGGCCGGCCGCGGTTGCAGCTATAGTTCTGGTGACTGCAAACTGGGAGAGGATGAGAAGGAAATTGGCAATTGGTAGCAGCTTACACCAAGCTTTGTTGTTGATTTTACAGCGTTGAAACCAAAAGAAGAGGCAGCTGAGGCGAGATCGAGACCCTGTCTTGAGTAAGTATCCCAACTCTTGACCATCTGCGGATTGGCATGGGCGAAAAGAGAGCCAATCTGCGAACAGACGTCCTCCCTTTTAGCATCAATTCTGTAATTCCACTGGCTGCCAATGTGGGGCAACCCGCCCGCATGTGATTAATATTTAATATACTTACATTTGTTTTTAGGGTTAGGGTTCCATTCTTTCCTCTCATCATGCCACTCATCCGCGCTGTCCGCATCCCAGCTCGGACTCTCCTCCGACCACGACCTTATGCGACGGAGTCGGCCAACACTTCTCTCGACTCCCCCAAGCCTTCCCTCTATGGCCAACCCCTCTTCCAGTCCCACCCACATCTTCGTGCGTCCTTGCTCACTTGTTGCCTTCATAGACGCGTTTCACGCGCATTCCTCAGTCCAGCCACAGGATCTCACCCCTGGGATCCCCGCAGCAGAGTATGAATGCCGTCGGAGAGCTCTCGTCGATACATTACCAGACAACAGCATCGTCGTCTCTGTCGCAGCACCCATAAAATACATGAGTGCAAGTGCGTAATATCTCAAGGATTCGGTTCATCCTCACTATATGCTCCAAACAGACATCTTGTAAGCATGATCACTTGTAGCTTGCATCCCCCATTCATCAGTTTGAACAGCTACAAGTACCGCCAGGCCTCAGACTTTTGGTACCTAACAGGATTCGAGGAACCCAACTCGGCAGTCATTCTGGGTAAATCATTCACTCTATGCTCTTCCAATCCAACTGAATCCGCCATCTAGAAAAGACTTCCGCCTCGCGAGGGTACAGGATGACCCTTTTCTGCGCTGGAAAGGACCCTGCAAAGGAAAGATGGGAAGGCCCAAGGCACCTATGTCCTTTTGTTCCTCTGAGCTACATCTCACCGGCTTCCAGAACAGGACTCTCCGAGGCACCTTCCATATTTCACACAGACGACGCCCGCCACATCGACCAGTTTTCCACCCACCTCAAATCCATCATCCCTTCCTACTCTAAAATTTACGTCGATGTCCCACCCACCCACACTCGGCGCGGTCCTCGCAACACTACCAAGTCCATCCTGAAGTATCTCTCACCCCCTGCACCTCCACGGTCGGAGTATGATATACTTGTGGATTCTATCACGACCAAAAGGCAGCCGCTTGCCCCGGAGGTAGCCAAGCTGAGGGCATTCAAAAGCGAGGCAGAGCAGAGGGTTATGCGAGCTGCTGCTGATATCAGTGGGAGGGCGCATGCAAAGGCACAGCAGATGTTTTTTTTCGATTCGCCCTCCGTACTGATATTTACCCCAGACGATGCGACTTGCGCGGCCCGGAATTTCTGAAGCTGCCCTCGCGGCGCATTTCGAATACCTCTGCGCCTTATCTGGTGCTCAGCGAATGGCATATGTTCCTGTCGTTGCTTCAGGGTGCGTATTTTCACCATCACTCTGGAAATATTGACATGATTCTCACCAGACCAAATGCCCTTATTATCCATTACACATCAAATAACCATCTAGTCCGACCCGACGAGACCGTCTTGATTGACGCCGGGTGCGAGTATAAGTATGCTCCTTATCCGCTTCTGCCTATCCTTGTACTGACCACAACCTGTCACAGCGGCTACGCTTCAGACATAAGTAAGCAGATCCCAACTTTTGTCAATCACCCATTGACTCCCACTACCGCTACGCAGCCCGAACGTTTCCATCTTCAGGCACCTTCACGCCTCCACAACGCGACCTCTATGCTGCCGTCTTGTCTGCACAGAAGCGCCTCATCAGCCTCTGCACTGAATCCTCAAGCGTCAGCTTGTATGAGCTCCATCGCCTCTCGTGCGATTTTTTAAGGGCGGAGCTAAAACAGATTGGATTTGTACTAGAGAGTGGAGATCTCGAGAGAGTGTTGTATCCTCATTTTTTGAGTCACCCCATAGGGATCGGTGAGTTTGGTTTTTTCTTTTTACACCCAGCCCCGGGCGTGACGATGATTTGTCTTGCAGATCTTCATGAGTCGAGCCATTTTGATCGGACTGGATCGTATGTTTACTAGTTAACTTCCATGAGGGATTTACATTGATGCTATGCGTTGAAGGTTAAAAGCTGGGATGGTTGTCACTGTAGAGCCCGGGATATACGTCCCCCCGACGCCTAACTTTCCGAAGCATTTTCATAATATTGGCATCCGAATAGAGGTTCGATTCCGCGCTTCTTGAGTATCTGCTCTTCTCAGTTTTGTAAACATTTGTCCCTCCTGCAGGATGAAGTGTTAGTTGGAGAGAATGATCCAACTGTATTATCTATCTCGGCCCCGAAGGAGGTGAGCGTCGAACTACATAGTAAAATGATCATTAATAATTTTTTTAGATCGCAGATGTCGAGGGTGCATGCCAAGGGCTTTTAGGACTGGAACCATTCTGATTAGTACATCATACGCAGCATAGCTGTAGCTCAGTGTAATACCGGTAATAGCGAGTGCTAGAAGAAAAACACATGTATCGAAATGTTTATAAATAGCTACCAAGTACTACTACTAGTACTACCGCTGCTGCCCCTACTACCACAGTTCACATCCTCTTAAACGTCTGGATTATGGCAGGCAGCAAATTGATCGAGTTTTCCCTTGACGAGGTAGCAAAGGTGAACCGCCATTTCAATTGTTGCCATTTCGCCCCTAACGCTACATTCGGTGTGCTGCAGCACAATGTGGAAGGCAACTTGGTGAGCCAACGGTCGATGCGAAGACGGGGAATCATGGACGGCAGCTTACTGCATGCAGTGGATAGTGATCGATACCAAAGTCTTCGACCTCTCAAAGTTTGCCGACCTACACCCAGGAGGAGCAAACGTATTGTACGCCGATGGAGTCGGTAAGCATGATGTCCATGTTCCTCTGGGGCACATATGCTCACCCAATATTCTCAAAGCTGGGAAAGACGCAACCCAGATCTTCTTTGGGCTACATAGGCATGAGGTCCTTCTAAAGCCGCAATATGCCCGACTCCAAATCGGCAGAATTGCGGGACAAGAGGAGTCCATCAAGCCTCTTTCGCCTGGAGAGCTTAGCAAAGTACCCTACGCTGAGCCCACATGGCTCACCAATGGGTACTACACTCCTTACTACTCCGATAACCACAAGGCATTCCAAAAGGCTGTCCGGTCGTTCTGCATGGAGGTGGTAGCACCGGAATCGGATAGGTGTGAACAGGCTGGGAAGCGGATATCGCAAGAGGTGGTCGATAAGATGGCGTGAGCGGTGCTGTATGCGTTTCGCAATGCATCCTAACGGTCGTGAATCCAGCGAGACCAATCTGATTGCAATGCGGCTCGGTCCAGGAAAACACCTACAAGGCCGTTCTTTGATTGGCGGCATAGTTAAACCCGAAGAATTTGACTACTTCCATGAGGTAGGCTATTCTCCCAATAGATTAGGCGACTTACACACAGTAAATCACTCAATGCAGCTAATAATCCACTCGGAACTATCACGCATCAGTAGCCGCGGATTCATGGATGGCCTTCTCGCAGGTCTTGTTATTGGTGTACCCCCCATACTGAACTATGCTTCCCCAGAACTATCTGCGAAAGTCGTTCCTGATGTATGTGAGCCGTTCTCATGTCACACGAGCGTTTTTAACCGTGCTGTTCGTCGTAGTTGCTTGCTGGAAGAAAATACATAGCCTTGGCCATCAGTGAAGCCTTTGCTGGCAGCGACGTTGGTGGATTGCAGACGACCGCCACCTGCGATGGCGATTATTGGGTAGTCACAGGAACGAAGAAGTGCGTCGTTTGATTTCTGATTTCCACCCTTTTAGCGAGTCATGGCAGGTGGATCACAAACGGGACCTTTGCGGATTATTTTACCACAGGATGCAAAACTGAAGTACACTGCTTCCCCTGCCTCCTCCGCATGCCCTCTCATATATCCTTAGACGGGTTTCACCGTTCTCCTGATTGAACGCGGCCCGGGGGTTTCCACCAAGGCAATCAAGACGTCGTATTCACCCGCTGCAGGAACTGCCTTTGTAACTTTCGATAAGGTCCATTCCCCGTCACGTATTGTCAACCTTTTCATTTACTGACATGGTCCTTGAAACGACAGGTCCGCGTGCCCGTCTCTCACACCCTTGGACGAATCGGAAACGGTATGCAAGTCATCTTGAGCAACTTTAACCACGAGCGCTGGATGGTCGTGTGCTGCTCGGTGACCGCACAGCGTCTCATCGTCGAGGAATGTCTCAAGTACAACGATTCTTCTTGAAAATGTTTAAAGGTAGCCTGATGTTTAATTCTTCAAAGATGGGCGTCCCAACGAATGGTCTTTGGAAAACCACTCACCTCGCAGGCCGTCATCCGAGCAAAACTGGCGAGCATGATCTCAAGGATAGAGGGATGCCAAAATTGGCTCGAGACAATTACATACCAGATGAATCACGTATAGTGTGTTTCTCCGTCCTCGATGCCAGGTTGACCTCTTAACAGATGTCATACAACGAAATGTCGAGCAAGCTTGCTGGTCCTATCGGTTTACTGAAGCAGTGCGCATGATCCTTTCGCCTTCTGTCGCCTTGCTTAGTGAACGCTCCCAGGTTTGTTTCAAGGACAGCACGGGAGACCGCAGAAGGTATGCCTGACACTTTTATGTTCGCTTTTAAAAGATGACTCAGAGAGATCCTCCTTTGTTAAGATGCGACCCAGATATTCGGAGGAAGGGCGCTCACCACGACTGGGATGGGAAGACTCATTGAAAATGTACGATGATGAACGTTTTTATTCCGTCTATGATTCACTGATAAGTTCCTAATTCCTGGAAGTATCATCGAACGTCAGGCTTCGACGCTAGTAAGTCTCTGCTCCGGTTTGGGGCTTTGTGCTGACATGATTGTGTTTCAGTCCTTGCAGGTGCAGAGGATGTGCTGGGCGACTTGGGCGTGCGACAGGCGCTGAGGAAAATGCCTCGCGATGCTCGGTTATGAAATGCTGTTCATGTTACATCCATAATGTCATATCTTCTATGTCTTCAAATTGTCGTGTACTTATTGTTATCACAAAGAGAGCTGAAGAACGATCCGAACTTGAATCCAAAGTTCATGCGGTCAGATTACTAATAATAAAAAACATGAGAACCCCTCCCATCGCGCACACCCATAACCGCAACGGAGTGCCGCCCTCTACTCTCTTTCCTGAATTAGAGGAAGATGTGGGCGACGGGGAGGTGGAAGAATCGGGAGTTGACGTGGATGGTTGCGTAGTTGTAGGGCCGGGAAGATATGTGATGACGATCTGCGATTCAGTTGTAATACTGGTGTCTGTCCTGGTGATTTGCGAGATAGAAGGTTGAGCACTGGTGGTACTATCCGAACTTGAAATTGAAGACAAAGGGCGGCTCGCATCCTGACCAGGGAATGTGAGTATCGGAAGGCTGAATCCAAGCGCGGAGCACGCATTGTAGAATCCTGCAGCCACGGATATCAACATCAGAAATAACATGCACCAAATATTCAAAAAGCACACGTTCTCCTCACCGTCGATGGTGGATTGCGGTTGGGAGAAGTCTGTCACATGGAGCGCTCCTTCGAGGCATGTGTAGCATTCGAACACTTGTTCTTCAAAGAAAGCTGTGCAGCATTGAACCGCTGTACAGTTCTAAGCCGAATGCAGGGTCAATCCAGGCTCAGATCTGGTTTCGATGCACGCACAACGTTAACTTGAAGGACTGGGTTACAGATGGTATCGCATTGCGACGGTATGGGCCCTTGACCCAATTGACGAGTGTCGAACCAGTGATCTTCTACGTTCCTGAAATCGATAAGACGGAGGCTGTTGCTAAAGCCAACAGGGTAAGGAAAAGCGAAGGGAGGCTGAACCAGAAGGGTAGCAAGAGTGATCCGAGTCGTCAAGGCGGAGAACATCTTGGGTGAAATCACTACCCCAGAGCGTTAGCTACTATGTTCCTCGAGGCCTGACCCTGTTCAAGTTGAAGCTGTGGCTCAGGGAACGCCATCTGCCAGTGCGACATGATGTGCATCGCATCTCATCGACGTCGGAGGTTAACGCGGTTAACAATGAATTCACGTGCTGACATGTACTACCTTTGTTGTTCGTATACCAGACTGACTTGATCACAAGTTTGTAGTCTACAACTTGAAGTTCTTCGCGAGTAACCACTTTCTGTAGGTCCTTTGCGTGGTACCGTTGACCTCACAGCTTGAGCCACTCATCCCAGTGAGAGGCGTCAGGAGTGGGAAGATTCAGTCATAAGTAGCATGACAGATATACAAAAATAAGCATGCCATAATCATCAAACTAACAAGGTTCCAGCAACTAAACTCCCTATCATCGTCAACAGCATGGGTATGTCCATTAAGTCCGTACTACCCGCCACACCGCCACTAGAAGATGACGAGGGAACGGCAGTAACGTTGGGGACCGCCGTTGTAGCAGGCACCGACGTGAGCGTCACCTGAGAGATTGTCGGGAGCGCACTGCTCAAGGTGGTGACAGTGCTTTGCGAGACACCCGATTGCGACTGAGTAGAGGTAGCCGAGCCGGAAACGGAGGACAGGGGGCGATTGGGATCTTCTCCAGGGAATGTGAGTATAGGGATACTAAGGCCTTGGAGTGCACACCCGTCGTATAAATCTGCAGGAGGGGGGTGTCATTGGGTTGAATTATGACAGGTAGCATTATGATTGACCGTCCAAAGTTTTTTGAGCGGTTGTGAAATCCGAGGAGCTGGTTGCGCCTGCGAGGCAAGTGAAGCAGTCGAACAGCTGTTGTTCAAAGGAGGACGTGCAGCACTGGCTGGGTGGGCAATTCTGCATTGGATGAATGTCAGTAGTCGGTTGTAGGTCAGATCGATCTCACATTGCTAATGGCTGTCTGGACTGGGGTACATGTGCTTTGACATTGTTGGGGTAGGTTAGCTGTTTGACGAGCACCTAATATCTCGTAGCCAAAACTCCTGGCTCGAATCAGGTTCTGGCCAAGCCCACGTCCCAAAAAACGTTCACCAGCCACGGCACTCGCAAGAGCGGCGACGACAGAGATTGCCAGAGCGAATCGCATTGTTCGAATCAGTCAAGTTGAACTTGGGTCGATTCCGTGAGTGACAGCATGGACAGCTCATGGCAGTGATTCGGCCTTGTCGGCCAACGAACACGTAAACAAGTTGCTACCAACTTGAACCCCTTGTCTTAGCACCCGACATGTCTTCTAGTAAATCTATCCTCCCCAACACTGGCTGTTGCTAACTAGAAACAATCAACTTATCGCCTTCGAGTGCCAGTGGTATCATGACGCCGCATTATAATTACATATTACTGAGTCTGCGCAACTCCCATTGACAATCAGACCTCCAGAAAACTATTGTTTATACGTGACAACCGTCTCCACTTCTTTGAACGGCAAGGGAACACCATAACAAGCGGGTACTCCATATCCCAACCATTTCTCAGTTATCTCACCTCTGTCTGCTGGAAGAAGTTGCAAAGGGGAATACATCGCTGGGCCACTACCAGGATAATTTCCTTTTACTAATGAAGAGATTGACCGAGCCACCAGTGGATAACACGCCCAGACAAGAAACTGGCGACGACAATGTCTCGATTAATGGATCACCGAAAAGCATTCGGGCAGGTTCTCGCGAACTACACTGGGAAAACTTGAATAACCTCTGGTGCTACACTTTGGCAAATGTTAGGACAAATGCACTGGCCCCCTTATACCACATGACGACTGACATTGAGTTTCATTCAACATCTCCTTGTTGCTTCCATTATGTCTCGAAGCCAAGAATCAAAATACGAGCAAGAAAAAGCTTGTCCAAATCCGGGCTGGATTTTCTCTTCTGTGCTCGAACCTAACAAAATGGATGTCGAAATACAGGCGGAAATTGTCTCTTCTGTTGGTCGACTGCCCAAAATTCTCAGGCATTCAAACACCCTCTGGCGGTTTTGAATGAAGCTGGACTGCAGTATCTGCCTAATCTTGCGGAGCGGGGAAAATACGGGGAATTTGCTACAAGTCATGATTTCCAAGGAGACACCCAAGGGGGCGGCGATGCAGGGGAGAGTAATGGTACGGGGGTGGTGGTAGTGTGGAGGACACGTGGGAAGGGGTAGCAGAAAATGGAAGGCTGTCCAGTCCATAGATCAGACTCGGACGAAGAGGATGAAAAGCAGCGAGCTTATCACTCTGATCTGTTGGATGGATGAAAATGTTCGTCGTTCACCATGCTGCGCCCAGATTATGCTGCAAAGCACCTTCAACTGGATGACAAGATTTCAATCTCTCCTTTCGGTGAAGGGCCGTCCTGACCGTCGACTAGGCCAGCGTAAAGCCAACGGTACAGTCTTTGTTCAGAAGCCCAGGACAGTGAGTTGGGTGAGAAGGCTATGAAAGTCCTCCTCTGTCAGGTCAACCGCGGTGTTCAGCCACAGCAGCTCATCACCAAAGTTGCATCGCCCTACTCCTTCGCTACAAAGTGTTCTTGGCTTGAGTATTGCGAGCAGCATTCAAGAGGGGAAAGATGAAGCGACGGGTGAAAAAAAAGTAGTGGGTTGACTGGTGGATTCGAGAGCGACTTGGGGTAAGCGACTCAGTGTGTATGGTACATTTACACATGCTCACTTCCGAGTCGACCTTCCTATCCTCTTAGTGTCCGGCTAGTCCTACCACACTATCCACGAACACGTCTGACATTTGGCACCTGAGCACAAAAGCAGTTTAATATCGCATTAATGATGTTGCTATATTACCGGGGCCGTCCACAGGGCAAGCGTTAGTACTGGCCAAGCCCTACAGCCCCACACACTTACCTCTCGCTAGCTGACTAGCTCCCCTTTTCGATTCAAACCGGAGTGCAAACAAATCGCATCATGAAGGTAATCACCGCTCACTTCAGACAAATGAGTGGCAGCCGCAGCCCTTCAATTAATCCTTCCATGGAGGCCAATACCACGCGACCTTACGGCATCTTAGGACACAGGCCCGTCGTTGCCGGGGAATCATCATCTAGACAGAGGGAAAGAAGACAGCTGCGCACACAATTGCACCACGTAGGGGACGACGGATGATCAGATGCTGTTTAAGTGTAGTAGGCACAAACTGGAAGGGTGCCATTAGGTCTAACGGTAATCTCAGTCTCAAGTCCTCTTTAATAAGCACCCAAAGTAACGAGATATGTGGTTCCCGATTGCCCGAAATGAACTCCTGATGAAAGAAAGAAAGTTAAAAGTTGGCCTGCTTACTAGCGTCTTGCCACACAAGCCCCATAGATTGGGCAACAAATCCCCATTTATCCGCATCCTCTTGGATTCTGAATGGAGAAATACGTAGAAATAATAACACTTTGTATATAAAAAACCGACATACCTTTTCTCAGTTGATTTACCAGCTCCATGGCCAGCCTTTTTGTTAACGCGTAACAACAGAGGATGGGGATTGTGGGGTAACATATATTGAAGAGTTGCGGCATGCTTGAACGAATGCATCGGCACTACACGGTCGTCATCTTGAAGTGTACAATAAGTTCCTGTGTCGAAGGATGAACGTCGGGAGGTGGGAGTACTCACGATCGGCCGTTAGAAGTAGAGTAGGGGGTAGTATCCTATTAGCAGGTACATTATGAAGCGGGGAGAGTGGGTAGATGAAATCGAAGTCATGAGGATCGTCAGGATCTCCGTAGTCGCTTGTCCAGGCTCTCCCTGTGCAGGAGTATCTCATAAGCCACATGATCAGAAATCGGAGGGCACAGATATCTCACCTATAGTAAATTTATGGAACTGGGAGACAAATGTTTAGTATAACTCTTGTTGTAGCTGCGTGGGGCATCTAGGGTTACCTTAAGAAGATCCATCACGCCAACCTCCGCAACAGCAGCCCCGAACGTTCCCTCAGGAGCGCGATTCACGCACGCCCCAACAAGGAGACCTGTATAAACACTGAGCAGATGAATCATAACGCAAAATGCGACCATCGTTCCGACCTCCGTTTGATCCACCGTTGATTGCCACCTTCCCGGGACCTGCATACTTGTGCTTGACGAGATATTGGCTAGAGAGAAGAGCTTGTCTAGAATCTCCAGGAAAACGAAAGGTGATGCGTACGTGGCAGCAATGAAGTCATCGAAGCCATTTCCCTGCTTCCACTGTAAGGCGAGCGACAAAAGTATTGCTGGTGGACAAACCTTCTTCTCTCTGATCCCAGCCTTATGCCATTCATCACCAAACTCTGAGCCACCTCTGATACCTGGGACTGCCAAGATTGCACCATAAGTTTGAAGAAATGTAAGGATCGTTGGACTAAAGAATGGATCAATAGAAATGTTGAAGCCTCCGTAACCTATACAATCAATCAACAACTATTAAGCTTGATCAGTAGGACAAGTCATTACCGTACTGAATCGCCGGCGCCGTTCCGTCGAATTTTGTTGACTTGTGACGAACAATGAACATCGGCACTTTTGTCCCATCTTTACTTTCGTACCAGACCTAATCATACATTTGAGGAGCATTTTCTGATAACACTCGTTGCCAAACCGCACCTGTCGAGCCTCAAAGTCTTCAAGGTTCAACCCTTTGACCTTGACATGTCTATATATACTCCATCGCTGCTCTTCAGGAGCCGAGAAATCGTATCGTGCAACCGTCCCAGGGGAGTTGAAACCAGTCATAGTCACGAAGAAGTGAGGATCCTTCTCTCGGCTCGATACCGACAAAGCCCCGACGAAATCCGGGGCCAGACGAGAAAGCCGAGTACCCGCCTTTGAGTAGAGGTAAATTTCATCTTTCACCTAGAGGGGCGTTAGCGCTCGCAGGAAAGTGAAAGCAGATGTGACTTGCATCTCGCTTGTAGACTACGACGAAAGTATTCTTGTTAACGCAACTGACGTCAACAAGGTTGGCATTCTTCTCCTCTGGAATCAGATCTTTGATCTGTTTTTCTTTGTCATTCACATCGATAACGACCATCCTGTATTGAGGTGCATCGAGATTGGTCTTCACGGACAGCAATGAGCCATCATTAGAAATCCTAAACAAAGGACCGGCATGAGTGAAGGGAAGGAAAGGAGTATTGTCAGCCATACACCTCGAATTCTGCCACAAATTCATTCTGAATTTTATTCCATTGAATATTGGGACCGATCGCATTTGCCTCCACTTCAGCAACCCACAGTAGATTCTCCTGAAAAGCATCGAGTTAACGTAAGAATATCTTTAAAGTAATGTGCCCCTCTACCCTTGCAGTGTCTTTCGATGTATAAAGGAAGAAATATTTTCCGTCTTCGGAAATATGTATGCTCCACATCCATGTAGGATTTTCTTTGTCGCTATGAACAAGAACATCTTCCGCTAACATGTGACGCAAGTAAGCAATAGTCAAACAAGGTCACGAGAGGCTCACATTGGGGTGTTCCGATGCGGTGATAGTAGAGCATTGCATCTATATCGCCTTGAGTGTCGATTCCTTCTTTATTCTCGCGAGCGGGGAAACGCTATGATTAGATGTAAATTATACGTCGAATACACATTAAAAACCACACACTTGATAGAAGAAACCTTTGGAATCCTTCGTCCAACTAATCGAAGAAAATTTGACATACTCAATCTCGTCTGGAAGTCGGCCATCCCCAGGGCCGTGTTTCTCGCCTGTTTCTTGGGACAGGGGGGAGTCGGTTGGGCGGACATAGATAGTTGAGAAATCGCTTCCCTATTCCCCAAAATATCAACATCAAAGAAATCCAGGGACATAATGTTCACCGCACAGATTGAGAAATACCGTAAGCAAAGTACTTTCCGCACTTAGAGAAAGCAGTCATGGACAACGCCGCGGTGCCATCGCTAGAAAGCAAGTTGGGCTACACGGCGTAAGAAGCACGTAAGCGTAAGCCAAAGCCCTTACATCAAAGAACACGTCGACAGCAGGATCATGATCCTGAGAGAAATCAGGCAGTGTTTTCCCTTTGGAACGATATATAGCTGTGTAGAGTATTGATTCACACCCTTACGAATTTGAATTCGTAAACTCGCCTGAGTGAGGTTGTAGACCGCTGTTGTAATACCAGTACCAACGGCCATCATCCTTCAAGGAGGGGGCGGAGAACTAAAACAGGAGAGAGAGCATAAAATGATATAGATTTGGTGCACCCCAGTAAAGTACCTTGGCATAATCCATACTTTCCCGGAAAGCATCTTCTATCTTTTGCCTATCAGAGTTTTCATCCAAGTAGGACCTTGTGAAAGTCTCTTGCGCCGATGTCCAGTTGTCCACTTCGTCTGAGTACTCTTCCATCCATTGGAATGGATCCGGGACACGAACTTCACCATTAGCTTCACTCTTGTAGACATCGATGTGGTCTGATCTCTTCGTGATGGGATACTTATCTGGGATCCACGGAGTAGGGGACATCGTTCTTGAAGATAGAGGGCGATTTAGAAAACCAAAAACGCGTCTCTGTGATAAGGGGAGGTGGAAAAGGCGGAACGGTAGACGCATTGGCATGAGTCTTTAAGCAGTGCTGTATCTTTCGGGGTCCTCCGACTCCGAGTCGGATGATTCAAGAACATGCAAGTGCTGGTTGACTCTGGAACAGGGCCCATTGCACCTCAGGCTTGACTGCTGCACACCTTGACTCATGCTCAGGGAGATCAGCATCTTAATTGCATATTGTGGTCAGTGAGGACTGCGTCTCCGAGTCTGGCACAATCATCTTACCCGTCTTACCCTCAGGGCGTTTCATAAGACTCATGATCAAACGCTCAACGATATCAAATTTCGCCAACCAGCGTTAGTTCCGCCTCTTATTATTTCCAAGTTATCGTTATCACCGGTATCATCTATTTGTGGCGTGATATGAAATCCACCATCTATCGCCTTGTTTTCAACAACTATCACACAACTCATTTCGACCTGAATTGGATTCCAACATTGTTCGAAGTACACATACTAGGCTACTTCATGCGGTTACTCGCCTGGAGGCCTTAGCACGTCTACTCAGGTGTTGGAATACAAATTTATTTCACAGGCTCACTTCCAACTAATGGGTATGTGGCAAACCCAGTTTGTGTAGTACCTTCTGGCTGATGGCCTGGCTCACTCACAGTCATTCTTCTCGGGCTATGCATATAGATTTGCGGAGCCCGCTGGTGACTGGACGCTGGACAGGAAAAGTACTGGCTATTCAAATTACCATAATCCGCACGGAGAGCTCGTTGGAATTAGCATGCACTCAGGCTGGACTGTACATGTATCTTATCAGCCGCAAGCCCAGTACAGAAGCAGCGATACGACTAATGTTGTTCATCAACTAATTGATGCTATTGGGCGAGGCGGCGGCTTCGGATGCTGCAAGCATGCGTATGGACACGAACATGACGCCTTATAGGACATAGGGAGGAGAAAAGAGAGATAGTCAAGGAGTAGCAGGGGTCTGTACTTCATGTCCGAAACTTCGGGAAAAATCCGACAGAATGGCCAGTAATAAGGGTAACATCGGCGGTGGGAGTTCATTCTGAAATTACGAGGAGTAAGTGCGTTCCTGTCGGCGGCACGAGGTATTACTGTACATTCGGACAGAAAACCAACAGCCCCTTCACCCAGCAGATTTTCCAGAAAGCCTGAGTTTTGAAATTGAACACAGGTAGTTCTGCCCTATTGACCTATCCCCGGCCCGGGACTTACAATCGATAGTAGTCACGGTAACGTAGCCGCACTCTCTGAGGCTTTGACCACAAATGCCTATTTGTATAAATAGCTACCAGTACAAAGGAATTAAAAATAACACACATTGAGTAGATACGTCCAGAAATTCTACTTACAGTTGCACATCAGGAAAACGTGAAGTTGCTTATGTAATTGGGCTTAATTGGGCTTATTTGTATTAAGTACAAACTAAGGATGAAAAAGCCAAAGATTTTACTTATTTTTGCCTTACTGGGGACCTTCAGGTAGTCAGTCACCCCCTGTAGTCAGTTATGGTCCTATATCTTGTTGTTTTCTAACATTTAATGCTATGTGCATGAACACTGAACAGAACATATACCACTTGAGGTCTGTGCCAAGCAAAATACCCAGAGGATCATGGGATCCTGAGGTACAGGCCATTTGTTGGGGGAAATACTTAGGGCAAAAATGCTGATTTTGACTGTTTTCCAGCCACTCAAGGTTGACCTGGGGGTGAATGTGTGGAAACACCCTTGGGCCAAAATGCCACAGGAACAACTCCAATACATAAAGTCATGTTCTAGGATGTAAAACATGGGACATTAGGCATCAGATGCCTGTATTGTTGCAAAAAGTTGTTTACTGCCATTAGGGTCGTTCACAGTAGCCATTTTCGGGCCATTTTCACTTCATTTTCCGTTCTCATTTTTCTTCCATTTTTCAAAAATTAACTTCAGAATGAGTCAAGAATGACCCGAAAAATGATCATTTTTGCAAAATGGAGCCCCCCCCCCCATTTTGCAAAGTTGGTCATTTTCACTTTCATTTTTCACGTTCCATTTTTGTTGTTATTTCAAACTCCACTCCGACACCCAATGTGCGATTAACATCATCCCTCCACTCTGTCATATCCCATGCAAGCACCCCTCGGAACTCTGCCTCGGAACTCCGTAGGAACTCCGAGTATTTCAAATTCCTCATTTCAAATTACCTCTCCTGTTTTACTTACATCACATCTTCCGTAGTTTACTCAAGTCTGTTCTTCATCATAGATATCATTTTGTACTCGGAACTCCGCAGAACTCCGCCGCAGCTACACCGAGTACTAGCCTTAGTATAAAACTACTTTACATACTTTGTATTCTTCAGTTCAAATATTAGTTGTTATCAACTTATCATTTGTCAACTTTAAGACCTCGAACTTCTATCTTAATCTTCGGACCTCCGGACCTCTACTTCATTCCTGTCCCTTACTTCGGACTTCCTAATCGGAACTCCACTTTTGCACCTTTTCCTTACCTCGGACTTCCGCACGGACTTCCGGACTTTTCAGTTCCTTGCAAATTGGACACCGAGCGTAGAGAAGGGTGCAACCTCTTAAAGGTTGAAGCCAAGTCCTCGTCGTACATCGGAACTCCGCCGGACTCCGCCGATTTCCCGCGCCTTAGGATCAGTTCTTAACACACTCCGACTCCATGTTGCCACCGCTCCCTCCCTCCCTCGACCCACTACCACCACCGCAACTTCGTCGCCACCCCCCATCATCACTCCCATGCCCACTACCACGCCTGCAGGAGCCGTGAGTGGTCATAAACAACCTGTTTCGGATGCAACGCGAGCCCAAATGACGGCAACCGTCATTTGGGCTTTAGGATATGTATTTCTTCATTCGTTTCTTGTTTTTATACGTTAACTAACTGTAATTTTTATTTTTAGGATCTATTCTACCAGTAATGACAGGCGGCGATGTGGCACAACCCACGCCCACACCTGCCTGCACTCCCCCTCCTCCCTGTCCAAACGGAATGTGAGGGGTCTTGGTTAGGCTCAGGACATCAGGGAGGGCGCTGGGAGACCTGTGGAGAGGGACACCTGCCAGGTAAGCACTAGGAACCCCCCCTCTCAGTGCCACGTCACTTATCCATGGCGCCCACTTCACCCAATGTGAGACCTCGACCCAGCACAGCCAGTGACAACCCAATGACCACAGGCATGACGACGACTCCTTCCACAGCTGCGGGCACGACCAGGGATGCCAGAACCCCCAACAATGGCGACCAACAACGCACCAGCTGCCTGCAGCCTCACGAGCAACTGCTCGTGGGGTGGATCGCGGGTGGAACGACGATGGCACCCCTCCACAGCTGCGGGAATGACGGTGGATGCCAGGACCCCAACAACAGTGACTGATGATGCACCACCTGCCCCCAGCCTCACGAGCAACTGCTCGTGGGGTGGATTGCGGGTGGAATGGCGACCGGAGAATGGGGGGGATAGCCCAGCACCCGACACCCACTGCTGCGAGCCAACTACTTGCAGCATGGACACGGGGTGCTGAGGTGACGATGCGATGGGGGACCGGCTCGACGAGGGGTGGTGGGCTCGGCGTAACCATGACGTGGCAAGGAGGGGGGCTATCACGACGGGGCCTGCCTTCTGCATGTGGTCCCTTTTTTATTCGTAGTTATTTTTGTTAGTAGTACGAAAGAATACATATTTATTGCACTTTGAATAATAAGTTCAAGTTGAGACTGATAAGGTACAAGCTCGAGAAAAAAATTTCACCAAGTCCTTTAAGGTGGAGTTTGAATGTGCCGAGCACTTGCCAGCACTGCCGAGGACCATGTAAAATGCATTCTTGCTTCATTTTTATGATTTTTGCTTTCCAGGGCGTTCACAGTAGCCATTTTTCATGTCATTTTTCATTTCATTTTTCGGATCATTCTGATCATTCTTCTGCCAAACACGCGAAAATGATCCAAAAATGAAGCCGAAAATGAGCCGAAAATGGCCCAAAAATGTTTACTGTGAACAACCCTATTAGGGTTGTTCACAGTAGCCATTCTTTGCTCATTTTCGGCTCATTTTCAAACTCATTTTTGGGCCATTTTCGTGTATTTGGCAGAGGAAAGCACAAAAGGGAACCGAAAATGAAATGAAAAATGATGTGAAAAATGGTTACTGTGAACACCCTGGGAAGTGAAATTAAGAAAAATGATGCGAAAATGCATTTTGCTTGCCAGGCACAGTGCCAAAAAGATGAAAAATGATCATTTTTCGGTTCCCTTTTTGCAAAAGTGAGGGTAGGGTTCCATTTTACATTCATTTTTTATTCATTCTTAGTTTCATTTTTGAGAAAAATGGAATCAAAATGAAATGGAAAATGATGACAAAATGAGTCAAAAATGAATGAAAAATGGCAACTGTGAACAACCCTATTGTTTGTAAGTACTTTTACTTAATTAAGAGATTGGACCTACTTTAAAAAAGTAAAATTCTGCTTAATGAAATTCTGCTTAGTTTTACTTATTTGCAAAATTAAGTAGGATTAAGTTGAATTGAGTAACTTCACGTTTTCCTGATGGCCTGCTTGCAATAGTGATGTTAAGCATAGTGTCTTATCATGCCATATCCTTCCCAAGATCGTCTGCCAGGCTCTGAATGAAAAACAATTACTATATGTAGTACTAAAGATCTTATCGATAAACTGCCACAAAAGACGACCTTCTTCGTTACGCCGATCAATATCTGTGCTACTTATTCTATGACACCACCCGCCTGTCATCTCATGAGGCTGAAGTAACCCTGACACAAGCCCAAGATCCAACCAGCGTGCCTGCACTCCAGATTGACAACGTCCAGAACTATCTAGGACAACGAGATCTTCGCATAGGCCGGGAGAACAAGATGAATGTGGGAATTGCTGGTATTTATATCAAAGTACTTTTGAACCAGGAGCCGGAGCATTCAGAGCAATCTGAGTGGTAGGGGATGCAGGGCTTGAGCATTCAATGCTCATCTAGAGTGGAATTATGCACGGAGAAACTGCATTATGCGGATATATGAAGAGGAGAACGCGTCAAAAGCACAGTGCGATGTTTTTTTAATTACTTGCATTCTTTTCACGTGATGCAATTGAGTACCGCGGTTTGACTCCCACACGTGAACACAGACTACCGAACCCCCAGAATCCTCGACTTGAGTCGACGGCTGTCGCTGGCATGGTACAGCAACCAGCTAGTTTCTTCCCTACAACCGCTTTGGTATGTATATGTCATGTCTGCAAAGGAACCAAAACTTACGAATGACGTAAAATTAGGACCATGCAGCCGCTGGACTCGGCGCAGGTGTTGTTACTGTGCTCTGCATGAACCCATTGGATCTTCTGAAGATCAAGTTTCAAGTAACAACACAGAACCATTCTGGCGCGCTCGGGAGGCACATCTGGTACTCGCTACGTGACATTCATCAGCAACATGGATGGAAAGGGCTCTATCGGGGAGTCGGACCCAATATTGCAGGAAATGCTTCCAGCTGGGGTCTTTACTTTCTCTTGTACGTATCCTTGATTGCAAACACGGTGGTACCTGTACTTACATGCGTAGTTATAATATGCTAAAGAAACGCGCCTCCGGAGGGGATATCACACAATCCCTTTCGGCTGGGGCATACCTCCTTTGTTCCGCTCAAGCGAGTTCGCAATCCCTTCCCCACCAGATTCAACGCGTTTCTTCATTGCTAATTGTTGCTTAGGTTCCGTGACAGCAATTATGACTAACCCCTTTTGGCTCGTCAGAGTAAGGATGTTTACAACGCGGGCCAATTCACCTTCGGCATATCGTAGCCTATGGGGTGCGTATATTTTGATGCGACTTCCCTTAAACCAAGTAATGTAATTCTCAGATGGTCTTTCGACCATTGTGCGTACGGAGGGAGTGCTGGGCCTATTTCGTGGAACCTCCTTAGCTCTCGTTGGCGTCAGCAATGGTGCCGTTCAATTTGTCGCTTACGAGAAGATGAAGAAGTGGGGTTTTGATCGAAAAAAGAGACAGTACGAGAAGGCCGGGCGGGAATGGAACGTAGAGGCAGATAAACTGGTAAGCTGGATTTCTGGATTTATTTGTCATTCACACTGATGCTTGTTGAAGTCAAATGCGTCCTATACCTTCATGTCTATTTCAAGTAAATTTTCGGCTTTGACGTTGACATATCCTTATCAAGTTGTAAGATCACGTATACAAGTATGTCAATACCATCTGCAGTCACATTTGTTAACATCGACATCTTCAGGATAATGCTATCTCAGAACAGTTTCCGACCATTCCAGCAACCATCAAGCGAACTTGGCAACAGGAAGGCGTCCGAGGTTTTTATCGTGGCTTAGGCACCAATCTCGTGCGAGTTCTACCCGGCACTTGCGTGACGTTCGTCGTGTATGAGAACCTTGCCTGGCTCCTGCGCTCCACTGCTGCGAAGCGGGAAGAACGTTAACCAACCAGGCCTCGGGAACGCAATGTTTTACTCTTAGAGTTTTGAGACGCTGCCCCGGCCATACTAAGTTATTATTTGACCCATCTACTTTTATAGATAATTTGGTTTCCATGTAGCAGTATAGTTCACACATCACTTACTGATTATCATACCTGGGTTGTGCTAAGTACCAGTAACAAAACTTCTTTCCATCGCACTCTATTTTCTTTTGACGTTTTGCAGATCTCTGATCAACCCTTAGACTGTGGTTGTTCAGTCAGTGTTCAGTCGTTCTTGTCATTGTCAATTGTCTTGCTCACGCTTGCAGCACAGAAGTTTTAGTCTACTACAGTAAATTTGGTGGGTACGGAAGAGTCCGAGTCCAGCAAAACATACACATACACACTTTTTTGCTTTTCGTGTGGCAATCAGTTGTGCACTAAATATCTTTTCCTCCGCGTCGTCCTCATAGCACCTTTGTTTGCGAAGAGATGTTAGGATGAGCACATTTCTTGCCTTCCGAAATGCAGCATTCGCGCTGCTCAGACCTAGGGGTACCCATGTTCACCGAACCACATTTCGAACCGTACAAAGTTCCGCGCCGAAGAGGGAGAAGAAACAGGCAAAGCCACCCAGGGACGAGCAAATAAACTACAATTTCGTTCGATTCGTTGATCCAGCGACCAAGCGTCTCACGGAACCCGTCAGGTTATCAACCGTCCTTCTTTCAATCGAACGCAAGGAAAAGTTTGTGGAACTCGTCAGCGTGGAGCAGGGATCCACTCCCATCGTGAAAATTATCGACAAAAAGGAAGAGTTCAAGAAGGAGAAGAAGCTCAAACTCCGGGCTAGGGAGGTGGCGATGAATAACAAGCACAAGGAAGTGCAAATGACATGGGGGTCTGAGTCGAGTGATATGACGCATAAACTCGAGCGGGTAAGGCAGGAATTACGGAGGGGGATGAGGGTGGATTTGATTTTTACCCCCAAAAAGGGTCAAATTCTACCTAAACCGGCAGAGAGGGAAGCGCAAATCCAGGAAATTGTGGATATGATGGCAGATGTCGGGGAGGAGTGGAAACCACGAGATCAAGGAAAGAGTGCGACAGCCATCTTTCTTCAGGGTTCCGCTCCACCTACTCTGGAGGTACAAAAGGTCCCAAAGAAAGTAAGGCGTAAGGAGGAGCTGAAAGCAAGGGAACGGTTAAGATATCAAAAGACTAACCCTGACGGTGACATCGTAGATATATACCAAGACTAGAATCTATTGAGGTTATTCATATTTACATGCTTGGCCAGATTTTTGGACCATCGGCGTTTTCTACGAGGGTGGAGTCCCTTACATCTATGGACCGGAATATTGAAAGGAGGGCAGGGGGGAAGATGACCTTTCGGATGCGCAAACGGGCGGCGGTCGAGCTCTTTTGGGCGTTTCAAATTCCATGTCCCTTCATCCCAGCGACCGATGAATATGTGGCGAAGTCCTAGTGGAATGGCATAACCAGCTCGAACCATATCTTCCCCCAGTTCCTGCAGCATCGGGTCCCAGTGAGGTGAGACTACACCCAGGCGAGCATACTGACGTTGAGCCTGTCTGAAAGTCCGCCTATGGTGCGCTTTGCTTCGTCGACGACCGGGAAGAGCGAAGGGTGCCAGTGCGGTATTAAAGAACCGTAAATCAGGTAGCGGAACGACCACCTTCGTTGGCGTGGTTTCCGACTCGATCGCTGCTTGAGCTATCGCGGCCCTGGATTTCATCAACCGGCAGAGGATGAGGCCTGCAGACGACAAGTGCTTTCTATTTTGTTGAGGAGACCACACCTTCCGGAATGAAACTGGAATCATCGATTGCACTTTGTGCTCCAGTCCATAACATTGAAGCATTATTGTGTACGCATGAACAGGCATGAACCAAGGTTCGACTTCCGGAACAAAATCGGGCTGCCAGCTTCTCTGCTCCGCCTCCCGAGCTAGACGCCACACCCACTTCATAAGTCCCGTTTTCCTCGCTTTGAGTAATGCGTTCAACAGTGCAGTAAGCACGTATGGTCCAAGTTTTACAGCACGTTTGACGCACGCCTCGCGAGCAAGCTTGCCCACGTTGACGAACTCAGCAGGGCTTGACGGTACTAGATATGCATTGTCAACTCGTCGAATCTCTGGAAACATCTCGAAAACGAGATTTACGACATGCTGAGGCTGGCTTGTGGATGCGAGATAAATAATGTAGGAGCTGGTGGTATGGGAGTCGGGTTGGAGGGGCGTTTGTGACGTTAATGGAGGTATCATACATTCCTTGAGCAAAGGTGGATCGGGTGACAGGGATGACTTTCTGGAAACTGATTTGGAGACTTCTGTAGGATCACTTGCTTGATCCATATTGCGTTCATTTGACCCAAACTGTAAGTGTAAAGTCTCTAACGCTGCTCGAAGGGCACTGTGCTCGCGCAAAATATTACCAGACCGCAAGAGGATGTTGTATGTTACGATATCGGGCTTTAGAAGTGTATGTCGGTCCTTCATGTGTTGCAAGATATTTTCTGCAGAGGCGGGGGAGAGACGGTGACGCAAAGTATAATGTAGAAGAGTATTGAGCGATGCTAGATCCAACTCAAACATCTGTTCTCGTCTACTCCCCCCCATGGGCAGCGTCCTAACCAACCGCTGGAGAACGCCATGGAAGTATGGGTACGCTTCAACTTGTTGAAAATGCCCTTTCCTATTCACAATCCAAACTTTATCATCCACTCGAGGACATTTGTAAAGTGAACGGATGAGAGGAGCTATGTTTGCAAATGGTAATTGGCGATGGTCTAGAAGGACAGCGAGATAGGCGAGAGCTTGTAGAGAAGAGGTGAAGGCGAGCTGGAATTCTTCGTCGTCTCCATCCCTCGATAGATTTTGATCGATCGAGGACAGCATTTGCTTCAGCCACTTTGACGTTGGGAAGACATGATAGCGGGATCTATTGATTTGGTCCTTTGTAGGGCATCCGTCGGTCTCCGCACTTGTCACCTCATGTAAACGCAGTGCAAAAGATTTTTTAAGCTGCCAATCTTTCACGAGGAAGCCGAAAAGTAACGAGGCTAGGATGATCTCTCCGTTTATGAGACAAATGGTAAGTAGCGTCCCAAACATGCCACGCGTACGCCCGTGGTGAGTGTTCCTAGCCGCCCCTAACAGTTGAAGGGCAGCTCGAGTGCCTTCGTTTTGAGTCATCTTGGATAGACTGCTAAGCCGCGAATGGTCGAGCATGACGTTGAAGGGTCGAGTAGGTATGGTAGGTCGGAGAGGGTTGTTCTGGGGAAGGGGTAAAGCAGCGTGAAATATTGCCTCCAAGGTCCTGCTTCGCAACATCATTCCGGTCGTCATCATCATTGTTGCTAGACCCGAAGCCTGGTCTGTAAGACCAATACGAAGCAGACCGTGCAGCAAGGCATGGGAGGAGAGACGTGGGGATACTTCACGTCCGAAGTCAATCGCGCATTTTGCAAAATCGGGCTCTGGTTGACTGGACCGCACAGGATCACTGCGAGTTGCGGAGAGTCGTAGTGAATTGACAATTAGATAGGCGTCCTCTAGCCCACCAACTGGATTTTGAAAGCATAAGTGAACGGCATTACAAGCTGCTCTGGACATCTGGGCAGATGATAATTGTGTTCGTGGTAAAGAGCTTTTCTCTGGAGTTATTTCCACTGCTGAAGTGGTTGTCATTGTGTGGGCTACGGCCGGGAGTGCTGACATGATTTCCGAGTGATACGATGTCGAGCTGAAGTGGTGAACGCCAGTGGGTATGAGCGAAAGGGCGCGCAGCAAGGGCCGGTGCCCAATCCCACCAGTACGGGAGGGCTTTATGATCCTGCAAAAAAACTGCTTGGTCGTGTTGGACCATTTACATCGCATGTGCCTCACATAACTGAACCAATATAACAGAGAATGAATTCAATTCCAACAGCTTAAGATACTCAGAAAAAGCTCACCAAGGGTTTCTTCCACTGGTTCGGAACACAGACTTCAGGTTTGAATTCAAGTTGGCCCAAGCGTACGCAATGCACGTGATTGGTCACGAGCTAACAACTTTGAAACTTTCTTCAACTTGTGTTGGACAGTGACAGCGACCAGAGTTATACATCGTTTTTTACTCAAGGAATGAGCCACGAACGTCGTGGAGGGCGCGGGCGACGACACCGAGGTGAGGAGAACACATGCGCCGCCCAATATTGTTAGAAACATTTGTGACGCACAGACGACTACGATGACCGTCGTCGTGAAGTCTATGAATCTCCCGAGGACAAGCTAAAAATCTCTGTCATAAAGCTTGGGGAAGTGGTGAGAGTAGCAAAGCTGCGGTCATCATGGTTTTGTATCTCACATAATCTCCCAGGATGCTGTGGAGGAGCTCCCTCGCCTCGAGAAACAAATACGAGAGTTTGTACCCCTCCCCATTGCAACGGTATCGGAGGCAGTACGTATAGGGTATGCTTTTCAATGACCGGTGACTGGCGATCTTCTTTTCAAAACACCTTTTACCAGACTGACGGAACAGCCCTTCAAAATTCCATATTATGCGGCATTACTTCGAATTCTCCATGATAGAATCGACGAACCCATAGGTGCACCGCCAATAGGACGCCAACTTCTCGAAGACATATGGAAAGGATTCCAAGCATACCTTGACAAATTGGCATGGAGAGAGACCCGCCTATGTGTAACTTTGGCTGCTCTCACATGGATATCCATATTGCTTAAGCCAAGTTTCTTTTCAGATACATTTTTTTGCTCACCTCACTATGGCTGGGCTTGTTTCCGCCGAGTCCATGATTGCTCTCCTGCAGTCGTTCACAGTTGTGCTTGATGAGTTTGGGGTCTCGCATGGGCGGGCAAAGCGAGCTGCAATCTGTGCAGCCGAAGGTCTTATGATTGTACGTGTCATCCCCTATGAAACGCAGCTCGTTCCCAATCAAAACACAGGGAGGGCCTGTTCTCAAACAGGCCTCCGCCGCAAGTGTTGGGGAAATCATCAGCGCAATCCAGGCTTTTAGCGACACGACCGCGAGCTTCAAGTGGCTCGTTCAGCCAACAATAAGGCTGTTCTCAGAGGCTCCCATAGAGAACGCAGATGAGGTGCGTAAGCCTGTCTTCCTGCGCCTGATTCTACCTCACCTATGTCTCAGGTCCTTGACATTCTCCTACGGAATCTCAAGGGACTGGACGAGACCGACTTTGGAGACGCTGCGAACATCTACCCCCAACCTTACGCCTGCTATCCTGCCCTTGATCCTGCTGACTCCCCCGAATTCGCCCTTCCTGCCGTTCTTGTAGCCCCGGAAGTCCTCGAGCTCGACGGTCTACCAGCTGAGTCTGAAGATGAGGCTCAAGTCAAGAAGGAAGAATGGCCGGAGTTTTTCCTTCGGCTTTTTGATAATGATGTTTGCCACATACTCTGTTTGCCGTCGCCTTTGACTCATTTCTTGCTTCTTCGTAGATCACGCCCAATCCAAACACAGCTATCGGATACACGGTGCGGTCAGCGCTTGTGGATATCATCGATATCTTCGAGGTGAATAGAAAGGAATGCGCCCGGCTGCTTCTAGAGTATCCAAAATGGAATTTACCTGGCACCTTCAAGCCTAAACCTGGTGCTCCCATCGACACAGACCCTGTACCAGGGAAAGATTGGCAGCTTGAGAGCACTATTGTCGAGGTATGTCTGTCTTCAGGGTCAAGAGATAGTGACCTGCTCACGCCTTTTGTTAGACTATCCTCAGTAGCCTGTTGGTCTTGCCTGAATCATCGCAAAAATCAGTCTATTACATTAGTCTTATCACCGAGCTCTGTAAACTGTCGCCTTCGACAGTTGGTCCGGCGGTTGGGAAGTCGATTCGGAAGCTGTACGGTTTCTTGTCAGAAGGCTTAGATCCGGAGGCTGCACGACGTTTCGCTGAGTGGTTCGCGGTCCACATGAGCAACTTTGGTTTCCAGTGGGTATGGAAGGAATGGTGAGCTACCTTTGATTTTTCCCACTGCTTGAGGACATTGATTTTATGTTGCATGCAGGGTGCCCGACCTTGCATTGACTGTACAGCATCCCCGACGTGCCTTCATGCGCCGTGCGGTTGAATTCGAAATCCGGTTGTCATACCATGACCGCATTCTCAAGACTCTCCCAGAGCCCATGCAAGCACCTGATGCTTTCACTATATCCGAACAGGCCCCAGGACCTGATTTCGAGTACGACGACCCATGTCAGTCTAAATGTCTGTCGTTCCCATTTGATATGCTTACTGACGTCTAACGAGCAGCCCGCCCTTACCATGATGCTGCCCAGTCTGTCCTGAACCTTTTCCGGGGACGTGCCAAAGCAGAAGACGTCATATCCCACCTGGACTCCCTCAAAACCACTCTGGAAACGCCCGATGAAGGGCATATGGGCGTCGATGCCGTTGTCCGCTCTATTGCTGTCCAATCCCTCCTCCACATCGGTGCTAGGTCCTTCTCCCACCTCCTCAACGCAATTGAACGCTACCTCCCTCTCCTACGCAATATCGCAAGCGACGGTGTCAGCAGCACTGGTTCATCCGGGAATCCTGAGGCCAAAGCTGGCATTTTGGCTGCTGCTGCTGGGTTCTGGAAGCACAATCGGCACATGGTGGGGATTGTATTTGACAAGCTGATGCAGTACCAGATCGTGGACCCAACGGATGTGGTAACGTGGACTTTTGTAAATGGACAAGGGATTGGACAGCCATTGGAGCTTGCGGGCCCATTGCACTTGAGTGCATTTGAGTGGGACTTGATGCGAGGTGCGCTGGACAAGGCAAATGGCAGGGTGATGACTGCGAGGAGAAAGGTCACTGCACTGAGAAAGGAGGAGGATGATAAGAGGGCAAGGGTGAAGGCCAGCGCGACTGATAATTCCATGGAAGTTGATGCAGACACCAAGCCAGGTCAGCCATCGTGTCACTTCGCTCGTTTTATGGTTTTATTATCTCATCTTCTACAGAGGAACCGGAATCACCGGTTGTGGATAACCCCGCATTGATAACTGCCCTCAAAGCATTTACCAGCCTCACTCGCGAACAGAAGGCCGTCTTGTCGCGTACACTAGATAGTTTTGTTGCTTGCCTTGCCCCTGCGCCAACTGACCTACATTACAACCCACATTCTCGTACGGTCATTACAGAAAAGGCATGGCATAACAGGGCAAACTGGGGTAGAGATGAGTGGAATGCATGGGAGACTTGGGGGTGGTATCGACAATTCTGCAGAGTGGTATGTCACGTATTCTTTTTGTTTTCTCTGTGTGTTGATCAGCGCGAAAAGTATTCGCCGTACCTCCGCAACTATGCAACGACGCTCTCGACGGTGGCCTTCGCTAAGTTTGATGGTTCGACAGACCCTGCTGTAGAGCTCCTCAAAAAGACGTGGAATGTGGCTACAGGTCAAGAAGCATGGTCATAACTTTTCGCTCTGTTCGTAACTATAATGGATTATTCATTATATCTTCATATGAACATAACGTTTGACGGCTATCTGTACATACCTGAATGTATATTCCATTACTTAAAATATGCTACTTAACACGGTGTCTAGATCTCCATCTGAGACCCTGTTCTTCTTGCGGGCTGAACTTTCGTTCTCCTCGAAAACCCTTTTCCTCGGACGTTCCTTCAATGGCTTGAGCTGGAATTCCTCGCCTTTCTCTCGTTTCTTTTCAGCGCGTTTGTCTAGCACTCGTGCAAGCTCTACATTCTTCAGATACTCTTGCTGCTCAGACCTGGATTGTGATAGCTCCACACGGAGTTTGGCCGTGTGGATAGCAGCCTCATGCGCTGCGTGGAAGCCGCGTGAGTTAACGCCAACCCAGTAGGATATTACTCACCGACTTGTTCCGTCAGCATATTCCATTTGAATTGGGGCAAATATTTCATGGTCCAAACGTCATCCCTCCATCTTGTGCCTTTCTTACCTCCAACGGATTGTGCATTCAGCATCTCCGCAACCCTCCGGGCAATTTTCTTATCTTTGAATTCAACCCATCCTTCAATAAAATGAGGTTTTTTCGTAGATGTATATTTTCGGCGCAGGTATGCCCGCTTCGCATCTGCAAATTCCTGCGGCGTTGTACGGCATGAGAGCGACGAATAACATACCTTCCTGCTGTAGATAGACGCGTCCGATCTCCCCATATGCGCTCATCAGGTGTCGGATCTTCGTAGGACGCATGCCAGGAGGTATTCGGGAGATGTATACAACACCCGCGCGCTGCTGAATTGCTTGAAATTCGGCAAGAGCCTCTTTCGTTAAAGGCTTGACTATTTTCTTAGGACCAGAGAACCCTTCTGGATCCATCCCGTCTGTTAAATCATCGTGGTGCTCCTGATCGGTCTCATCTTCTGCTTCAGAGTCTGAGGGATGTTTGGATGGTCCGTCCTCTGGTTCGTCCATTTGAGATAAAATTATTTTCATCGTGCGCACGGGCCCTCCGGAACGCTAAAATTAAATCGGCGCCTGAATAGGATTTGAGCGGGAACATGGGGTGGTTGTCAGCTTGATCGCGAACACAACTCAGCAGAAGTTGAGCTCATTGTCGTAGCCAACGTCCACGCTCCGTGTCGTGATCCCAAGAGGTCTGTGCTTCACTATGCTCGACCTCTCTCAACCAGGCTCTAATCAGCCGCCCTATTCTCTCTCTCTGAACCTCAGTTCTCTTCTAAACCTCTCCTTCTAAAAGATGTCCTGGTCTGCGTCATACCCTCCTCGTTCTCGTTCTCGTTCGCCTCGTGCGAGACCACCATATCCTGACCCTGCTGGTTACCCGCAGGACCCGTATCGCACCGACTGGGATGCTTACGACAGGGACCGTGCTTGGGCCAACTATGAACGAGACAGGGTCGCTTACGAGTATGGGCGTCGTGGGCGCAGCCGGAGTCCACCCCCGGATGAAGGTATGCGCGCGCTCGAACACTTTTTTTCTCTCACGCTGACGTTTTTCAGTTGGTAGGAAACGAAGACGATCTCTGTCACCGTACGACAGAGACAGGTATGATCCGCGGCCGCGTTACGGCGATGACTACGGTTTGCTTCGCACACTTTCTCCAAATTTTTAGACTAATCTAGTTGGTGTTTTAGATACCCACTCTCGCGGAGGCTATGGCTACTCTTCGCCTAGACGCGGTCCACCTGGTCCCTTTCCTCCAGCACGGCGGGCTCCTCCTGACCCTCACACCTTTGACTACCCAGCCTCGTTGAAGCAGTACGCAGAATGGTTCCGGTATTTCTACCCTCAACAAGCTATCGAAGAGGACAATGCGGACAAGGCTGCAGAGCAGGAAGCGGGGGATGGGACAAAACCGCGCAATGGCATCAAGAGCAAATGGGAGAAATATAAGAAGGATTTTTCCGCTACACAGGTGAGCACTAGCGATACCCTTTTCAGTCTTGCCTAATCACTATCGTAGCTTCAAACTATGTTTGACCATCATAAGAAATCGCCTTGGTTTGCAGAAAAATACGATCCTTCGCCAGAGTTTCAGGTGTTGCGAATGCGCGTAAGAAAAGATGGCTGGAAAGGCCGATTAGATTCTTTCCTCCATGACCTCGAGTCAGGGAAATTCGACCCCGATTTAAACGAGCCTGAGCTAGAGCCCTCTTCGCCAGTAAGTGCAGACAACACCATTACCGACATCAATGGTGCGGTACCTCCTGCCACTGGTGATGACGCTAAGCAAGTTGGTGGAGGTGATGATGAGATGCAGTTCACTGTCGATGCAGACGAGGAACCCGGTGACAATGATGTAGGCAGGCCCGATACCAACGGCAAGTCGACATCTGATGGCAAGCGTCATAATCGTGGTGAAGAAGCAACCGTGCTCCCTGAGGGTAATCAAGTCATGATACGAACTATACCTCCCGATATTGGGCGTGTAAAACTGGAAGAGGTAAGCTCATTGAGGAAGATTTGATTTTCTCAATTACACAACTTCATAGGCTTGTGCGAAAGTTGCTGGCTTCGTATATCTAGCGTTAGGCGATCCCTTGCAAAAACGCAACTACTACAGAGCGGGCTGGCTGAGATTCCGCGACGATGCTGACATGACAGCTGTGTTGAACGAACTGTCCGAGAAGAAGGTCCGTTAGATAGGCTTGTTTTTCCTTTCATCTTTGACATTCGGATACCAGATTGAAGGCTTCAAGTTGCATGTTACACACAACGTCCGTCCGTTTAGCAAAGGGATAAGATTTACTCCGGAGGTCGCTAGTAAACCAGACAGGTTGCTGAAGGATTTTACCAATGCGAGGGCCTTGGCTGGTATACTCGAAGGTGATGCAATGAAGCTTCGGCAGTTAAGATTGCCGCCAGCTGGTGTGAGGGTTGATGACCAGTCCGAGGACCAACCGATGGTGCCAACAGACGTTGAGGACGACGATCCAGAACCTAAGGAAAAGGGAAGTGAGGCGGTAGAACGGAGGATCGAGAAAGTCATGTCTGAGTTGCGTGATCGTAGTCTTGTGGATGTCAATGATGAGAAGGCATATGAGGAGAGGAAGGTCAATTATCAACATCCCACTATTTGTTCGTCGCCTTAGCTAACATGCATATTATCTACAGACGGTGGTCTCGCTGGATCTGTACATTGCCTACCTGCGGGCTGCGTTTAACACATGCTATTATTGCTCTGTTGTGACCGATCACCTTGAGGAATTGCAGCGTAAGTGTTTGAAGCACGCGAGGAAGCCATTGTCAAAGTTGTTGCTTGATGAGGTAAAGGCAGAGGCGGAGAAGGCGGAGAAAGAGAAGAAGGATAAGGACGAAGAGATGGAAGAGGTTGAGACTGTGGAGAAAGAGAAAGAGAAGGATGTGAAAAAGGAAGGTCAATGGCGGGACCGAAATGAAAACCGGGATTGGAAGCGAAATGGTTTGTGTCCCACTATTTCGAAACGTGATGATTATCTGATGAGGTCGTAGATGAGCGTTGGTTAGAATGGCTTGACAATAAGATAGCTTTGTTAATCAATCGTGATGGTGTTGATCCACGCGATTACTGTGGTAAAAGCTATGACGAGTAAGTGGCACAATCTTATCCTCCTTGCCTACACGAGTTATTAATTTACAATATGACAGGGAGCTAACTAAGACAGTCGAGCCGTTTATCAAGCAAGAAGATGAGGGGAAATTCAGATGCAAGACTTGCCAAAAGTTGTTCAAGGCAACGTCATTTGTTGAGAAGCATATTGCCAATAAGCACCCCGAGCTGGTGAAGCCACTTGACGATGTACATACGGTTTCCTGTCCTCAAGGGAGTATCGCTGACATGCGCTTGCATAGATCCCATACTTCAACAACTTCGCGCTTGACCCTCATCGAATCCAACCTTTCACGCACCCCCCTCAACCAGTTGGCAATACCAGCCAAGCCCCTCCACCCCAAGCTTACGGCCTCCAGGGCCCGCCAGCTTATTACGGTGGCGATTTTGGTCGTGGTATGCCGTATGGTGGAATCGGATCCTATCCTCCGGGCTACCCTCCTCCCTATTATAATGGTGGTCAGTGGGATCACCACGCGTACCAAGGAATGCCCCCAGCAGCGTTTGCAGGGTTCCCCCCACCTCCCCTGCGCAGGGATGAAGCCACCACTGCTCGACGGCTGAGTGATCGCATCAGCGGGTTTGCCACAGGTTCAGAAGCGCCCATCCTCCCTGCAGGGGCGGGCCTGCCCCCTAAACCCACTCCTGCAGCTCTGGACTCGGCGTTGATCAGTGGTGGTGGTGGCGGTGGCGGTGGAAGGCGCGGCAGGAACGGGGGTTCACATAATGCAGGTCCCCCTCCTCCCCCACCGCCTGACGCAAAGGAAGATCCGAGAGCGGCTGCTGGGAAGAGGGTTAGCTACCATGACATGGATCTGGTTGCTGAGGTGGGTATAGTTGACCTTGTGTTTCTCCTTACCGCCCTGACTGGATCTTATACAGGGTGACGTTGAGTTGTCTTACTAGGACTCAAGGTTTTTGAAAAGGCTCGGTTGCTTGAGGGCAAGGGTGCTTTGCATGATTGCATAGTCAAGCATCTTTTCATTTGGTGGTCTGCTTTGTATCTATATAGTCATTCATAGTTATAAGAAAGTATTGAAGTAAAGGCCGCTTCATGGCCATTCAAACTACTTTATCTGGCTACAGCATCCGAGCCCTCGATCATTTCTAGACTTACTCGCGGATTTGGTCCTTCTAATCCCACCACTCATATCCACAACCACTTACACGTAAACTACGACCGAATTACTACTCTCCAGAACCTACGACACATCGTTAGCTGTCCTTTTTTCGGCATTCGACGACCCCTTCCAACCCGCAGCAGGCTAGTTGAGGCGGTACGCTTACCAGGAGCATGGATGCAGCTATCTTTCCTGCTGTGCGTCTTTCCGCTGTCAATGGTGGGGAGTACGTCGCCCCAGACGGCGCCGTGCTGGAGATACCCCTCACCAACAAGTTCAGCGTCTCCTGGCCCTCCGATATTCGCCCCGTTGCCTCAACACCCCCACCCTCTGAACGTCCAAGCCTGAGCTCCTCGGAAGAATCTGAGATCTCAGATGGCGACTCTAGCAATGAACGCAGGGAACTCTCACACCAGGAAGATACTAACATCACCCCCACAACTCATGCAGAACTGCAGCTTCCACCTGAGACTCACCAATCAGTGTCAATTCCCCGTTTTTCCCGTGCCTTATCTATGCCATTGCCTTCACAACTAGGATACTTGAGGAATCCTCACAGGTCCGATCCTGCTACAGCCCCTCGAACTCCTAGCCCTGTAACTATTACTGCGCTGGACTCGTCGCGATTGCGCGAGCTCTCGGTGGAACTTGCAGATTCTGTCCAAATGATGATCCAGACCATGCTCCAGGTTTCTCCACCGCAGCTGCTGGACCCTGCAAAAGAGCAGTTTTCTGCTTGTGCACTGTCTGTTCCCACGTCGTCCATGTCTGCCATGTTCACCACCATGAAGAACCTTAACTTCATTTCCGCCAATATGTCGGACATGTGCTCTGACCCCCCTTCACCAGTTGCACGAGAGGCGATAGATGTGGACGAACCTCCGTTAGTAGGGGCGGGTGTTTGGAATGATTTCGATATCGGAGAGATGCTGCAGAGCGTTGGGGATTCGCTGAGTGGGACTGCAGCGCAGGCCGGGGTGGATTTGGTGCTGTATCATGGAGATGATATTGGTCTGAGGCACGTTTGCGTGAAAGGTGACGAGAATGGGATATCGTATGCTCTGTCGCACGTGAGTTTCTATCAACTTCGTATTCCTGCACATAACGATTTGTTATACAGGTAATTCGGCAGGTCCTGTTCACCGCTATACCTGGCGATTCCATTGAGCTTGGGCTTTTTGTTTCTTCTCCTGATCCAAAATCCGAAGCGGTCAATGCATCCATCCCAGAAATTGAGTGTTCTACACACTCGACGCCTCTTACTCCCGATGGTCCGCTATCCTGTACCATCCGGATTTCTCATGAGTACCGCGCAGGCAGTGCTATTTTCACGAATAAATCCTCACATCGCGTTTCCCCCACTCGAACAAATCCATTTTTCGGTTCTCTCCTGCTCCGTCGACTGCTTCGCCAGATTTGCGCAACTCTTACTCCCGGTCTCCCCCCTCCAGAAAGCTTCACAGATGGTCGTACGTGTGACCTCACCTTAATGCTCAATCGTGGATCCATATCTTTGACCAACACACCTATGATTACTGATTTCAGTGATGAAGATCCAGTTGCAGGAGAACCGACAGTAGACCAACTTACCTTCTTCGCGGAGAGCCTCAAAGGGAAGAGGGTAACCCTATATGCAAGCGCGAAAGGTTCGTTCGCTCGGCATCTCACAGGGTACCTCACTGCATGGGGAATGGATGTCACCCATGTTTCTCCCGACGGTGCTGTGGATGGTCTGGTTGAACTCCAAACGTCTCTATCTGCTTCAATGGGACTATGTACATCTGAAAGTAAATCGTCTGGGCCGGGCCTTCCATTGAATGGAGCGCCACGCTCGTGTGGTCATCTACCTCTGTCTTTCGTGTTTATCGACGACGACATCGAGGTTTTGAAGGAACGTCTTCATGCGCTGCGTGCAGAGCAACCGCTCCGCAAACGACCGTCCTTAGCCGCACAACACAGACCACGTTCTTCCCCTCAAATTGCACGCGCCATCGGGAATCCGCAATCGATGCCTCCAACATCGTCGGTTGTCGTGCACTTCACAAGCCTATCTAATTATAAATTAATCAAGGACGTGGTACAGTCTGTTGTATCTTCTCATGCTGGGTCATCTATTCCTTTACCCGAAGTCATGATCATCCTTAAACCAGCTGGGCCTCGTCGGTTCTTGACAGCACTCCACACGGCTGTTACGAAACCGATGGTAGACCCCTTCTTTGTGCCAATCGCCACCTCTCCAGTAAGCCCTGGCCAATACTCCAATGTTCACAGCCACCACCACACCCAAAGCGGATCACCTAAGACACCGACCAAGACGGTTCCGGTTCGACCCACAGGCTCGCGATCCAACTCCGACCGGTCCACGAAATCATCGAAAGACATCCTCGACTATGTCTCGCATTGCCCACCATCGCCCTTAGGAATGTCTGACAACGTCGAGTACTTTTCCGAAGCGGCTGCCAAGCTTGGGGCCTCACCGTCATCTGGCCTGGTGATACAGAGTCCCGATGGCCAGCCTGCGGGCATCTTCTTCCATCCGCGAAGCAAGACACAGCGCAATCCACTTACGCATTTGATGGAGCGAGACAAAGGACAGTTATACGTGCCCTCGGAGAGGAAACGATCTACCTCCTCGAGGCTAAGTGTGAATTGCAACGAATCCCCTGTCACATTCTCGTCTCTCCATGCTGCTGCCCGTTCTCCGAATACCCTTGAACCGGCGAGGAAACCAAATTCACCCAAGATAGAAGAACGTCCTTCGCCTTCACACCCTGTCTCTTCTTCTCCCACCCTCACGCGCAAGCCTACGTCGGCAGAGGCCCTGCGCAAGCCATCGTCACCTGTAGTACCACCCGTAGAAAATGGCACATCCCCAGGGAGGAGAGCTACGCCACGGAAGTACAATCAGGACGGCCATCCCTCGCCCTCGGCGGCTGCTTCTCAAAAATCCAAGGCAGTGACGGATGGAAACATCGTACCGCCGATCAGCGTGTTGATTGTTGACGGTCAGCTATGCTCTTCCTTTTCTGATCGGGCACTTCGGTTACTGATGGCGCAACCCTGCAGACAATCCAATTAATCAGACTATTCTTTCGACCTTCATGAAAAAGAAGAAGATAAAGTATGACCTTGCGAGTAACGGGCAGGAGGCAGTGCAGAAATGGCGGACTGGGGAGTTCCATCTGATCCTGGTTTGTTTTTTTTTGAAAATTGGAGGTTGTGGATAACTCATTTACAGCGTTTCCAGATGGATATTCAGATGCCTGTCATGGATGGCATCCAAGCTACAAAAGAGATTCGTCGCCTGGAACAGTCGAACGCTGCAGCTGGATATCCACCAGTCACACCGTCGTTGGAGGGTAGAGTTTCACCTTTACGAACACCTTCCGATACGTCAACAGACACCAAGTCGACCTCATCCCCGTATCGCTCATCAGTCATCATTGTTGCCCTGACCGCATCGTCCTTGCAGAGTGATCGAGTCGCAGCACTGGCCGCAGGCTGCAACGACTTCCTTACAAAGCCCGTCTCGCTCGTGTGGCTGAATAACAAGATCATCGAATGGGGGTCGATCAAGGCCCTGCAGATGTGGGCAGACTTGCGGCCGGATGTCATTAATAACCTGTCTACTGGACAAGCGAGGAATGTTGCTGACCGCCTATATGTCCCGAAGGACCGCACTGTAGCGACATTCAGGGCCACAGGCAAATTGCCTACGCCACCGCCAACGAGCAGTGGCATTGGCGCCGGGCCGAGTACACCCATTTCGTCGTCAATAGCTGCAGGGATTCCGCCGACGTCCTCGGGTGTAAGGTCGTCGTCCTCATCGGAGAATGCACCACCGACGAAGTTTTGGCAAAGTCTGGGGATCAGTGAACCCACCCTGCCACCTTCTGCTATGACGCTTCATGAGTTGGCGAAAGGTTTGTCCTTTTTCTGGGTCTCCCTTATCGACGAGTTGGCTGATATGTTTTTCATAGATCTTGCACATGGTATGTCTGTGCTTCCACCTTGGTGTTTTACTCTCCTGATGCAGTCCTTTGTTAGGCGGTCGACGAGGTTCTGGATCATCAATTCAGACACTCAAGCCAAATTCAAACGCCGAAATTAAACAATCCCCATCGATCCAAGAAAAGCAAGAGCCTTTGAATCATGAAGCAGCGCCCGCTCCGCCGCGCGCTGATGTTGGACAGCCGGTTCAGTGATGGTACTGGGCGACTTTTGGGGTGATAGTGGTGTGGATCGCCATGTGCAGCGCTTTCTATACTATCGCCCTGCAGGTCGCCGTGACGTTGTTGCAGTTGTGAAATACCAGATGCCGAACAACTTAAGTTATCTTTCTGCGCGTTGGTTATGCGCCTTCCTTTTGTCTATTTTCGGTTGGGCGGCATGGATATGTTTTTTGTCCCTATTTTGTAGTTTTTCTTCATGGTTTCTTGGCAGGTGAGAACGATTGCTGATTGTATGGTAATGATAATGGATTTCGGTTTGTCGCGAAGCGATGTCACGGAGAGCTAGCAGTAAAATCATGTTAAAGACACCGAGAACTACGCAGGAAGGGATACAAAACCACGTGCCAATTTTAAAGTTGAAGATGGTTGTAGCTCCGCGATAATGATCCTCGTTCAACCTCTTTGATTTTCCACCCGCGCGATCCTCTACACACAGTCGCCGTCGTCGCCATCGCCATCCTCCCTCCTTCATCGCTGCCCTTTCCGATGAACTCCATTCAAGATCCCTCCAAGAAAACTTCTATTAATTCCCTTCTTAACCCTGAGGCTTCTTCAGCCGCTGCCTTCTCCAACCAAATTTCTAATCTCTCTCCCTCATTGGCCCCCAATCTCGCTCAAACCCATGGCCCTGCTCAAGTGGACCCTTACACCGGACCTTTCGTCAATGGCTCTTCTTTCCACCTCAGGGCTGCCGACTGGAGTGACAAGCGAAAGGTCGAGAACGGCGCACCTGCCGCTCAGCGCCATTATCAGCAACCTACGATTGACCCTCCCGATGTCTATGCTGACGGACAACCTCCGAGAATACCCAGGCCACCGCCAGATGAGGGCAACACCACTTATCCACCCATGGGAGACGAGGTCTGGCAGCCCCCGATGCCCTATGGTGCACCTGTTATAGCCCCACTGTACTCGGATGAACGAACCGGTGAGTAGGCGCCCGGCGGCGTGTTCCTCGTTCGATTCTTGTCACACTCGCTGACCTTCTTTGTTTTAGCCATATCGGGCGATTACCAAACCCACGGTCAGTCGAGCTGGCTCTTGCACCCACCCCCACTAAAGAGATGGCAGGCAACTACAGTTCACCCTATACAGACGAACCCCCCTCGAACGATCTTCAAAATGGTTGCCTTTTGTTTCAGCATAACACTTGTTCGCCCTTCTAACTCTCTTTTCTAGCCTGGCAGAACGCTGAGCGTGTTTCTCTTCGCCTTGCAGTACGAGGAACTGTTCCCCCTGAAGACCCACGATATACTCCCCCCGTGTATTATCCTTCGACTTCCAATGGGTTTAACGCCGCCAACTACCCACCTGCGACGCAGCCACCACTGCCAGGGCAGCCGCAGCCTCCCAAAGCTCCACAAGCCAGATTGCTTGCAGCGCCTCCCGGAAAGCGACGTTCGGAGTCGGAGGAAGCACAGCCAAAGGCGAAAAGGCCTAAGACGAAAGCTGCAAAGGCAGATGGTGCTCCAGGTATGCTCATGTCACATATCTGATCTTAAAGCGTTATCTTCAATGTTGTCGAACTAGGTCCTTCGAAGCGTGGATACAATTCCAAGAAACGTAGTGAAGCAGCACAGATTGCAGCACAGAACGGTTTGTGTTTGTGTTTAATATCTCACGTTTAGATGGTTTATCACACTACTCACTGATTCACGCCCATCTTTTAGCACAACTGATGCCAACCGTTTCTTATACCCAAGTGCCCAGCGAAAAAGGCAAAGAGAAAGCAGATGGTGCGTCCCCTTTTCGTCTTATCTTTGATGCACCCCTCTTGTCAGCGCTCGACTCCAATATATTGATTTGGCCCTCTCTTGCTTCCCGATAGAACGGCTGCGGATCGTGGCGTCCGACGGTACTTCACTTGGAGTCGAGGCCTTACATCCCGAACTACAATTCGCACGGTGTATGTCGAACCGGTACAAAACCGACCTGTTCCCGCGATGTGTCTCATGCACGCGCCGATGGGCGGGGGATACGTGCCGCTTCCAGGGTATCCGATTCTTCCTCAAAGATGTGCAGCGAAACATTGTGGGCATCAGCTTTGTCGAGAGTCAGAAGGCGGATTCACCTACAATGGATTTCCCTTCGAAGTGGAATGTCGCATTGCAGCCTGCTCATACAAGGCGTACGAAGGTGTGCTTGTTTTTCTATGGCCTCGAAGGTATTGAGTACTGATCGGATATCGCTGTCTTAGATAACTATAGCGAAAGCCTTGTTGCCTACACTGCGGAAAGAAATGGACCATCTTAATATGCCTGAGATCATCCGGCGTCCCCGTGAGAGTGAAGTTCGTGCGACGTGCGGTGAGGCCTCCAACATATGAAATGCCTGCGAACGTCGGCTAAGGGTTAACGGTTCCACAGATACATGCATGACTTCTCTTTTCTCCAGTTCCTGGATGTGCCGCCTCTGTGGGCGGGAAGCCTGTGCCGAGTGCTTCACTCAGGTCAAGGAGCTCACAGTCGATCGCCCGGGAGCGAACCAGGCTGAAATCGCCGAAATCCACGCAAAACGGGAAAAGCACGCGCATAGCAATCCATTCTTCCTCAGTTGTACGCGGAGGAACGAGCACCAGGCGGAAGACTTTTCACCCATGTCTCGGTTCTGCAAGAAGGAGTTGAATGCAGCGATCCAGGAGATGGAGAAGCTCCTGAAAGAGGAGGGGGAGAAGGAGAGGGCTGTAGTTGCGACGGCGGAGGCATTGCCCCCTGCAACGGCTCATCCATCGTTACCACTGATGAAGGATACGAATACCGTGACAGACTTTCAGGAGGAAGAAATCGATCTGGACCCATTCAGTAAGATACGTGACAAGCTCCCACCTCACGATCTCGACCAGCCATACGTGCCCAAGGATCTGTCCACCCGCAATTTCCATACCCCTACTCGGAAGATTCATCGGTTCCCCGACGCTGTTCTAACACCGGAGGTGTTTCCGGATATCTGGGCACTGGGATTACCGCTTGTGGTTACGGATGTGCTGTCCAAGTTCAAGATCAAATGGACGCCAGAGTATTTTATTGAGAAGTATGGGAGTCAGAGTTGTTTGATCATTGAGTGCCAGACAGAGGTGAACAAACGGGTAACGGTGGGGGAATTCTTTTCCTTGTTTGGGAAATACGAGGGCAGGGAGAATTGCTGGAAATTGAAGGTGATTTCTTGCTCGTCAATATGTCGTAGACAATGGCTGAATTACCTCGGGATCGGTAGGATTGGCCTCCCTCGCAGGACTTTCAGTCAGCGTTCCCAGAACTTTACGAGGATTTCAGTAAGGCTGTACCTGTACCGCATTATGTGCGGAAAGATGGTGTTCTGAACCTGGGGTCCCACTTCCCCACCAACACAGTTGCTCCAGACCTTGGTGAGGATCCTTCTTACGTTCTCGTAGCTCCTCTTGCTTACAAGCTTTTAGGTCCCAAGATGTACAATGCCATGGCATCCACCCAAAAAGCTGGGAGCAAGGGTTCGACGCGTTTACACATGGATATGGCAGACGCACTGAACATCATGACATATGCTGCGCCGTGCCCTGATGGGTCGCCCGGTTGTGCTGCATGGGACCTTTTCCGAGCAGAAGACAGCGAGAAGATCCGGCAGTTCCTGCGGGAGAAATTCGCGCCTGCCGGTGCAAATGTGAATGGCATAAACGGCAGCTCTGGTACTGGCGCAAACACGAATGGTAACGTGGGAAGTGCGAGCGCGAACGGACAGAAGGGGAAGACGGGGACTGGGAAGGGGAGTGAGTGGTCGGGGATAAATGATCCAATTCATGGCCAGCAGTTTTATTTGGATGAGGATTTGAGGACCGAGTTGTACGCGAGGGCTGGGGTGATGAGTTTTAGATTCTATCAGCGGCCCGGGGAGGCCGTATTTATTCCGGCTGGGTGTGCTCACCAGGTACGTGATGATTGTTTGCTGTTTAGTCGGTTTCTGAGGATTGTACTCTTGTTGCTTTCAGGTGGCGAATATGTCTGATTGTGTCAAAGTTGCAATCGACTTTGTCAGCCCTGAGAATATAGAAAAATGCGAGTTACTTACGAAGGAGTTTAGAGAGCAAAATCAGAGGAAGGTGTGGAAGGAGGATGTGTTGCAACTGAGGACGATGATGTGGTTCGCGTGGTTGTCATGTTGTCAGCAGGAGAGAGGGCCTCCTGATGAGGACGGTGACTGACTTGGGCCCATGGGTATGATGGACGGTCACGACAGCTTATCGGGAAAAACGAAGGAATTTGACCTCTTTACTTTGCTTTATTTCTCAACAGATCCTAATGAGACTAGTGCTTTGTACAATATCTTTAGTTCGTTTATTGCAGTACCAGGCATAGTGTCCAGCTAAATTTGCAGGTTCTGAAACGGTCACAATGGAGCGTGTCCGGTGTGAGCCAGACGCCGCGTTACAATTATAAAGGAGAATATTGAGGCAAACACACGTTAACCCGATGCATATTCTTCACAAAACTTCAGCTTTGGAGAATTCGGATGTCCGTCCGTCTGTCTGTCTATGGACCACTATAACATGAAAATTTTCTTCCAGTTGCACACAGGTAGATCATCTATTCTATACATCCAATGCTCTAGTGGTCAACCTAGTCTACATACAGCCGCGGTTCAAAAGCACGTGATTATCAACTCGCCGCATGGTCATCGCTATGTTATAAGTTATAAGAAGTTGACAGTGTGGGGCTGGTTACTCACATCGTCTCAAGTTCATCATTGTTCCTCGACTACCGTCAACGTGTGAACTGATAGTATATTATGTTAACCGTGACACAGCCACTGGTTTGGAGCTGAACAACTTGAGGCATGGTGTTATTGAATCTTGGGAAACTCATGCGGTACCTCCAGAACGCCATTAGCTGCCACAAGAATGCCTCTGGACTTATGAAGATTTATGATCCATCTCGAGATTTTGGGTGAGGCAGACTTCATTTGTCTAAGTTTGTCACCAGCGCCCAGGGCCGATCAAAAAGTTATCACAATAAATGTATGGTGTGTGGAACTGCCAGTGCATATTACCGTATTGCAGCGTATTACTCAGGTCCATCAGTCTTGCATCAGGCAGGGTCGGGCCTATCTACGCACCCCATTGGAATTTCGCGCCGTCAGGACATTTAAAACCCTTTTCGGGTAGGGCGAGGTTCTGAATTTTATATCAAATAACAGCATAGGTTCAAGGAGGACCCTCTTCCCTCTTTATTCACAGATCTTTCCTCTATCTTTCCCAACCCCCAACATGGTTGCCATTTTTTCTGTCGTTTCCGCCTCTCTTGCCCTTCTCCTTGCCTCACAACACGGTGCGTTTGCATGAGCATCGCGGTTAATTTGGACGACACGACAATATTTACCCAGCTTTGGCCCAACTCCCCAACCTCGGCGATATTCCGACAACGTGCCAGTCCGACTGTACAACGATTGCTCAGTTGGCAGTATGTTTTCTCTATCTGTATCATAAAGGTGCTCCTAACGGGATGATTCATTCAAACTTAGACCAACTGCGGTGCTGACATTACATGTCTTTGCACAAACTCCATCGTCGATGGAATGTCAAAATGCTTCAGCTGTGCAGTCTCTGCTGGGTTGGATTCCTCTACTGGCCAGAGCGCCCTCGATCGTACGTCACTGGCAAAATCAGCATAATTCTGGACCTCACGCATCTCCCGTTCGGCAGAGTTCAGTGCTGGATGCAAGTCCGCCGGCCATCCCGTTAAGTCTGGTACGGTCAGCGGTTCCTCGGGTGGCGGCAGCAGCTCTTCTAGCGGCGGCAACACCACTTCAGGTGGTAACAGTACTACTAGCAGCCAAGGAAGTGGTGCCGCCCCGATCGTCGCTAGCGTCGGTGCCCTCGCCCTCGCTGCTGTTGGTACCAGCCTTTTACTCGCTTGAAGTCATCACTCGCGACCTTGGTGTCGTGGACTCGGACGTGTGCAACTGCTAGATTAATCATATTGTGCCTGGTTGTTAATAGCAGCGGTCAAAGCAGACGATTATTACATGATTAAGTTGCCAATTATTGTAAAAAAAATTCGTGCAACCTTTGACCGTCACGATTTTCACCGCGATTTTTGCTGGCTTCCCAACCCGTCAAACGTTGAAACAGTTACTCCTGCTAATGCTACTGTTTGAATATGAATGGAGTTTTGTAACCACTAGAGATCTGTTACACCCTCACACACACTAGCAGCACCTAGTCTCCTGTATGCAGATTAAAAGCAAAGGGAGACAATCCGAGTCGTTCCGTCTATGGTCTGCTTTTGATCGCGCCAGGCTGCTAGTAGTGACTCACTGGTTTCCTGATGCCCTTCGTCCTTATTTGGGTCGTGAGAATGATGAAAAATAGGCATCCCCGTCAGATTTGGCCTCGCGCCGTTCAGTTTGCTCAGGCTGAAAGTATTTGACTTACACTCTATTCATATGGCACCACGGACATGCGTTCTATGCGACAAATTCAGGGCAATGCTCAAACGACCAAAAACCGGCCAGCAGATCTGCCGTGATTGTTTTTTTTACGTCTTCGAGACTGAAGTGCACAATACCATCACTCAGGCCAATCTGTTCAAGCCTGGTGATCAAGTGGCGATCGGCGCATCTGGTGGAAAAGGTACGTCAATTCCCCTGCTCTTAATCTATGGTGCCTTGACCGTATGTATGTCACATAGATTCGACTGTGCTTGCCTACGTGATGAAGACACTAAACGAAAGATATCAATACGGTCTGGATCTCTTCTTGCTCTCGATTGACGAAGGTATAACAGGATACCGGGATGATTCCCTCGAGGTGTGGAAATCGAGGCCATTATACACACACCCTTCTGACCTTGCTTTGCAGACCGTGAAGCGGAACCAACAGCAATACGACATGCCCCTTAAAATCCTCTCCTACGATGAGCTCTATGGCTGGACCATGGATGCCATCGTGTCACAAGTCGGCCGAAAGAATAACTGCACCTTCTGTGGGGTATTCCGGCGTCAGGCCCTCGATCGGGGAGCTGCCATGCTGAACGTAGATCATATCGTAACTGGCCACAACGCAGATGATATCGCCGAGACCGTCCTCATGAACAGTAATGTCCTTTACGTGGTTCTTTGTCTGACACTCATCCTTTTATTGCCCAGTTATGCGGGGCGATATAGCGAGGTTGGGGCGCTGCACGGCAATATGCACACAAGGCGAGGACACGATCAAGCGTTCGAAGCCTTTCAAATATGCATACGAGAAGGAGATCGTCATGCACGTGCCATCCAACACTATTTCCGGACATCGCACTGACACTCACAAAGGTATGCATACTTCAAGAAATTAGACTACTTTTCCACCGAATGCATATACTCTCCCGATGCCTACCGAGGACACGCACGCGCATTCCTCAAGGACCTGGAAGCCGCACGACCTAGTGCTATCATCGATATCATCCATTCGGGAGAAGCTTTCGAAGTTCGGGAGGAAGTGAAAGCCACTCAGCGTGCCCAGCGTAATTTCACCTCTTCCCCGACCCCGCTTCTGATCTAACCGTATTTAAATAATCCAGAAACGTGTAAACGATGCGGCTACATGTCAAGCAATGACCTATGTAAAGCATGTACCCTCCTCGAGGGACTCGAGCGGGGCATGGCTAGCTCTGGGATAGTACGTCCTTTTGTTCAGCTGAAGCTGTACAACAATCAAAGTCTGTTTCTCATATCAGACGGATCGTGCACGTCGAAAGCTTGATTCCGCGGGTCCGGTCCCCGAAAATCTACGCACAATTCCCTTCTTCAAACCTCCATCTGGGAATCCCGGCATCGCCGTCGAGACGCAGTCGTGATACGATCTATCCTCACGACCTAACGCCCTTTAACCCCATACTATCTATATTCATATTTTATTGATGGTACGTCTACACCTATAGCTAATGTGATTGCATGAATCCCAAATTGCCTCTATATATATTGTATATTGATCAAGGAAGTAATAAACATCGATTAATGTGGTTGGATACAAAAGTACAACATTGAAAAACCCTCGACTGACCAGAGAGAAAAATTAAGGGGCGTGTCAGATGAATAGTAGATGAATAATTGTGGCCTAGATGGTTGTCCGTCCTATCCAACAACCTTAACTACCACTGTCCCACCATCCGCAAGCGCCCTCCCTCCACTTACGAATACTTCTGGGGCCCTCTCAAATGGTACCACCCTTTCTTCCATCTTAGTAGGCATCTTCACAGCACCGTTCTTCCCCTTCCCCTTCCCCCACCCCATCCCCATCTCTACCTCCTTATCGCTCGGCCCAACCCACGGGCGCACCCCATCCTCCACCGCAAGCCTCAACACTGCATCCAAACTCTCACTCACATCCTCCCCCTCCCAATCCACATCATGCGCAACGCTCACCCACGCATACCCCACCTTTCCCCCACTCTCCTGTTTCTTCCCGTCCACCACCGCCCTCCCTACGCTGAAATTCAGAGCCCGGAAGCCTGCCTTGAGGTTATCCTTCGCACTCGGAATCGTGCGTCCTGGCGAGTCCCCCACGAGCGTCGTGAACTGCTTCACACACATGCCGAGTTTCTTTCCATCTTTTTTTGCCTTGGGATCGCGGCCGAGGGACCTTAACAGCCGCTCCGATGCCTCCCATACTTCCTTGCCACCAACTGTATCTAACACCGCATCGAACACATCTCCCTCGGCACGGAGGCGGTCAATAGCCCTAACCACCGCACCTCTCCCATCATCCCCATCCGCCTCCTCGCCATCGTCGAATATCACCTCCTCCCCACCCCACGCACGCACCCGCTCTTCCATCATCCGCATGCAGTACCGGTACCGTCCCTCCTTCTCTTCTTCCTCTATGTCTTCCCCATCGTGCTCCCCAATCTCTTCCCCCTTCATATGCCGTCTCTCCAACCACTTCTCCTCGTCCCTCACACACCCAAACGGCACATGGACACACACCCTCCATCCCCTGCGCACCAGCATCTGCACCGCCATCGCCCCAGCCCCATCATGTCCCCTCACCACCAGCGCACGCCTCCTCTTCCCACCCCTCTCATGATCCCTCCCAATAACCTTCTCCCGCCCATTCCCAAACCCATTCCCATTATCCCTTGCATTCCCACTCCCACTTCTCATAGTAACAGGATTGCCGAGCGCCGTGCCCGGACTCCCCATCATTGCCCCGTTCCCAATGGCATCCACACTCCCAAAATCAAGCCCGCCGTCCACCGCACCCCCTTCATCTCTCTCTCCGGCTGACGCAAACTCAAACGCAAAGGTCCTCACGGCGCGGTACGCTGGGATCCCACACACTGGCAGTAGCGCCATCTCCTCCAGGGTGAGGGCGGGTGGCTGCCGCTTCTGCTTGGTCACGGCGGCATTTAGGTTCAAGGGGGACGGTATTGAGGGTTGGTTTCGGCCGTATTTTGAGTTGACGCTCGGGTGGCGGGAGGGGGATGGGGAGGGGAATTGCGAGTGGGAGTGGCGGGATGAGGTGGACGGGCGGGAGCGGATGGAAGAGGAGCGCGAAGGAGTGGGAGTAGGCTGGGAGTCATCGTCGGATGGGGGATCGTGGTGGATTACTGGGTAGGGGACGCGGTGGATGCGATGGTGATCGATTACAACAAATTCGGTCAAGGCACCACACTACAAAAAATAATAATTAGCGGTTGATAGCCGAAATGATAAAAATAGAACTACCTTTTTGACATCTAAAAGACCGATAATCCACTCTCCCCGCTTGCCCACCTCCTCTCCAACCTCCCATCCGCACTCCAGCACTCGTCCAACAAAACTCCTCCCTGGGATATACCCCACCCCCGCCCCCGCTGTCGCCTGCCCACTGCTGATCCCATTCCCCATACTTGTCGGGCTCGAGCTGTTGCTCTTCGGACTCCCATTTCCACTCGATCCACTGAACCGCCCTAACGTCGACCGCAGACTCACGCTCCGCTTCGGTGATGGCGTCACAAGCGACTTTTCTTCTTCCTTCTCTTTCTCGTCCCCCGAGAGCATAGGCACCGGCGTCGTCGAGCGCGACAGCCCAAGCTCAGTATCAGGCGACACCATACCCGAATTCGGGTCAAAGGTCAGGGTATGTGCTTGTGCTGGAAGTTTCTCCCTCACCACATACCCACCCCCACTACTCCCACTCCCACTCGCACCCCCCAATACCAGCCTCCCATCCACACCATCCACACCCACTGCCCAAACCTGCACGAGCACACTCCCACTCGGCACGTACCCCGGTGGCTTCCTATAACTTGTGAAACCCAGCGGTCGTTCCAGCTCACCTCTCTGCAAAGTAGCATGCCCATTCCCCATCCCATTCTCGTGAACCCCACCACCGTTCTCACTCTGGCTTCTCTTCCTCTGGTTGGGGCTTATCGTTCCAAACGCCGAGGACGGACCCGTCGGAGAGCCCGAAGGCGAAGCACTCCCACCCCTCCTAAAGAATCCCATAACACCCTTCCCCCCACCCTTCCCCAACCCCCTCCCCTTTCCCAAAATTCCACCTCCCCCGCCGCCTGCATCCCCGCTAAGCCCGCACACCACCTCCACACTCGCCATCGTCGTCTGCGCCACCCCGCTCCTCGTCAAATCTACCTTCCCATCCGCCCCTGCCCCTGCCCCTATAGAGTCCAGCAGACCTGCCCCTATACGTGTCTGGTGAGGGCCGGACGACTGGGCAAAAGGCACAGGCGCACGTGGAAGAACGAGGGAGGTGAATCCCCGCGTACCGTGTGAGGGGAGGTTTCCTGGCGTGAATGTGGGGAGCGAAGTAGAGGTGGGGCGGAAGGGGTCGCTTGAGGAGGATGCGAACCCGGTTCGAGGAGGGGTATGCGATGTGTGGCTGTGGTTGGAGGATGGGGGTGTCGTGAAGCGCGAGGCTGATGCGTGTCCTAGAGATCTCGAACGCTTGCGGGGAAGGCTGTGCGGGGACGGGGACCTCGACCTTGGAATAGGGGTGGAGGTTGGTGGTGCAGGGAGAGACGATATACTCTTCCTTGATGGATGGGAATTGTGCTTCGCCCTCGAGATAAGGACAGTGCTCCTCGGATTTTGATCACACATATGAGGCTCGTCCTCTTCAAGAAGCGCGGCCATGCTACTCATGATGCTCGGATTAGTTTTCGATATAGATTTGGATATCGGTGTGTTGGGTTTTGAGCGTGTCTGGGGGTGGGAGTGAGACTTGATGGATGGCGGGGGCGGCTGCTGATGTAGTTGTAGATGTTGCGGGTGTGTTTCGGATGTATGTCGTCGCCGGTGCAAACTCGGGCTTGGTGTTATGGTCGCTTTGGCATCCGGGGCGGAATTGAGATCGGGAACGAGCCATCGAACGTCTTTAGCCCAGTGAGGCGGGGCGGTGTGGCCGGCGTCGGAGTGAACAGGGGTAGTAACACGTGTGGAGTCGGAGGCGGGAAGAGAAAAGAGAGACGGCGCGTCAAAGGAGGAGGAGAGGGAGGAAGAGGAGAAGTTGGGGTGCATGAGGGGTGTTTTTGTTGAATAGAAACCTGGTTTTGGGGCAAAGGAGGAGCGGGGAGATGAGTTTGGGGTGTAGAACACGTCGAGCTCGGAGTCAGAAGTGTCGTTCGAGTCGTTCGAGTCGTGGACGTCGGCGATTGAAAGGGTTCCCTGCGACGTCACAACAGAATAAATGTCATCAGATATCCGTGGCTGTGGGTCCTATTTCATGATTTCCCATGAGCACTATGTACCAGAGCATATGTGTAGGCACGATATACCGGATATTTTGCGACTGCGCTTTCCGCAATCTTCTTCGAATGTGAAGAATGTTCTTGATGCGGTCCCTCACCTCCGCAAGTCTCGGTCGCAATCCGAACCATGTCTCGTTTCGTCGAGTAGTATGCTTTTTCCTGCGGAAACGAGTATGTCTGCGAGGGACGGTTTAGGAGGGATTGGAGGATGGTGGGTTTTGTCATGGCGGGTAACGGCACGGACAGCGACGAGCGGTCGTTTGCAGACGTGCTGCTCGTCGACGGCGAACCAAGATGATGATCGTCACGGTTATGACATAACTTGTTTGTCCAAACCATCCTCGCCAAATAACGACGACTCGAGGAATTGTTTCTTCAATTAACTTCAACCAACCACTGACTGCTTTTGACCTTGAAGAACACGATCTTGCCCGTCCAATCCACATTCGGCTGAGAGTTGACAGATAGGCACGCCGTCGAGTCGCGGCTGTCCCTATCACATCATACATGTAGTAGTTGCTACTCATGTGATACGTTCACTCTGTCAGAGAATCTTCCAAGCCTGTGAGCATCCAGACAAATCTGATTCATAGGGTCAATCTATGCGTGTGCCACCAAACAGATAATCTTCATTTTGGCGCCCGGCGACACACGCTGCTGTACAGATCCATGGCATGTATGGTAACGTGACAGCCTGCCAAGTAGCCCACCCTGTGGCGCCCATAGCGTGACGCATCTATGAACATACCCGTGACCTCGTAAAGGCATTGCCCAGCCTCTTCACCCTTTCTTGACTATGGACATCATCCAGCAGTGTTTGTCCCTAGCACCCGTCCCTTATCTCCTCCCAGCCTTTTCCCTTCTCAGGTTCATCTGGTCGTCGGTTCAGCAAGTCCAAGAGAGCAAGCAGCAGCTGATCGCTCTCGCGCGGTCAGTAGCGCAGCTCTTGGACACTCTTGATTCGGAATATCGAGCCAGCCGACTTACTGAGTCCAGAACGACTTCCTCGCTCGATAACCTTATCAAGTGGGCAATGTCTATTCATTGCAACCTCAGTTTTTATCATCATCTCGCTCGCACAGACTGCTACAAGAGATATCCTCATTTATTCAGAAGCAAACTAGCTATGGATTCTTGAAATCCATGTACATTAAAGATCAACGTGTAAATGCAATCGAAGCGTATCATCGACAAATTGGCACCATGGTCAACTCTTTTCAGGCACGTTCTACTCTGCCCCAAATTGCATGTTCTTACCGACCTTCTCGACTGTGCAACAATAGATCTCAGCGCTCGTGAATATACAAGATTGGCAATCCAGGAATGATGACGCACGAGCTGCGGATCAGCAGCTTTTGAATGAAAAGCTCAACGACGTCGAAGCGAATCAAAATAAACTGGTCGAAATATTAAGTATGTCGTGCCGATGCATCGCCTCCTGATTCGTTTTAATGACTGATACTGTATTTTTCATAGATGTGCAACAGAGTAACATGATGGCTATGATGGTCTCTCTGCAAAGGCGACTCGACAATCGTGCTGATGGCAACCGTGAAAATCAGTTTTATTCTCACAGTCTGCAATATCTCTCCACGGCAAGCGGACGGCATGTAGAGATGGAAACCTGGATAATCACATCCTACGAGGTTGATTTTGGCTACGAGATAGGGTCAGGTGGTTTGTATGTCCCTCAGGTATTGGGCGTCCTGTCTGTCTGACTGTATATGGCGTACAGCGGACGGGTGTTCAAAGGAATGTGGAACAAATTGACTGTCGCTCTAAAAGTTCTCAAGACAGAAAATGGTGTAACTCCAACCCCCGAAGTAAGCCCCGACGCACACTGCTATCCCATGAAGATATTCATTGACCTGAACAGGCTATTCGTCGTGAGATTGCTGTACGTCGCTGTGCATACAAGAGGCCTGTTCTAACCTATAAGCACAGACATGGTCGCGACTCCGACATCCCAACATACTTCGTGAGTTGAGCATCACCCAGTCTGTCTGGTGTACATGTTGAACATCATTTCTGATAGAGTTCCTTGGTGCTAATGTGCTGGACGAAAACCCTTTCATTGTCATGCCGTATGTAAAACACGGCAATGCCCGGAACTACGTCGAGGCCCACCCAAATTGTAATCGCCTCAAGATCGTGCGTTTCTCTAGCCATATGGCATCTGCTCATCCTTCTGACCTAGCAGGTACAGCTTCATCATGTTTCCCTTGGTCTCGTATACCTTCATTCGCAGAAAATTGTTCATGGCGATCTCAAAGCTGTCAGCTAAGTATCTATTACTTCACAGTACTTGACTCATCAAATGACCACACCAGTTGAATGTCCTCGTCGATGACAACGAGAATGCAGTATTGTGCGATTTCGGGCTTTCTCGTGTGAAAGCCGATGTTACCAGTCGCTCTGTGCGAGCCGATGGAGGTAGTATTCTGGGCAGCCGTAATTGGATGGCACCAGAACGATTGCTAGGTGGGTCGTTGAAGAAGCCTTGCGACATTTATGCATTTGGGATGACCTTATTTGAGGTAAGTTGGGTTTGTGTAAGTTGCGCGTTGAACCTCAGAATTTGATGCAACGACCTGCAAGATCTTCACCAACGAGACACCACTGGGCGGACTTGATTTTTCTGAGTTTGTTGAACTTGTGGCTAGGAAAGATGTCAGACCAGAGCGACCAGATGAAGAGGACGTCCCTCACCTGTCTGACGTTATCTGGGATCTCGCAGAGAGATGCTGGACGAAAGATCCTCCGAAGAGACCGACTGCCAGTGTTGTGTGTGACGTCATCTGTTCAATACTTGAGGCCACTGTAATCACTCCGTTGGCACACCCTTCATCTTCCTTAAGGCATCTCGTGCCGCAGCCGACACACCTTTCACCCACCCCAGTTCCTGCTAGACCATTGCACACAACTCCAGCCTCTGTCCGAGCTCCACGTTCACATCGAATCCAACTTGTCCCATACCTCGACATGCGGTGCTGCCGTTTAGATACCATGTTGTGCGAACTGGATGAAGGTGGTCCCCCTTTGTCCATACGGCGTTACACCGACCGTGCTCCGACTGTCGCCTACGCCCCAGTAAAAACAAAGGAAGTTGTGTTTAAATCAAAGGTCGTCTCGCGCAGGCATGCAGAGATCTGGGTCGAGAGTGAGGGGCGATTTTTCGTCAGGGACACCGAGAGTAGCACTGGGACATTTTTGAACAATGTTAGGCTGGGTCCGGCAAATACGAAGAGTAGGCCGCGTCAGATGAAGGACGGTGATATTTTGCAATTGGGGATAGATTATCGAGATGGCAAGCGTGACACACTTATAGATGATGAATATCTATGTGTAAAGCTCCTAATTAGGTTCGAGGAATTAGGACGGCAGTAGCAGTTCTCTCCAGCCCTGATGTAGAATTCTGTGGGAGATGTTATGTGTGATACTCTCAGGGGTCCTTTACAATGCTTACGCTCACAAGATTGAATTACTAGAGGTGATGGAGGCAAGGGTCTGTGGTTGTTTCATATGTACATACTGTATTCCCGCCTACATATTCGCACCCTTTATATAAATGATTGGTTCAGAAGCTGTAAAATTGTGCTGCGGTAACTTTGTAAAGGCTATGTATGCAGACCTCCGACACCTATACTAGTATATCATGTACAAGGAGAGGTAGCAGGTAATGTCAGCAAGATCTCAAATGTTACGGAAATCACTGAGGGCCGTGGTGTCCATTCCGGTCTCCAGCCCCCTCTAGCGTGTTGTGGGTCGTAAACTCATTGCCTGTATATAATCACAGGTGATCACAGATCCCAGCTTCAAAAAAAGTGTTAGGATAAAACCTGAGATAGGAACGAAGTTATATCATCCAAGTTGGATTTTCCTGATGCAGGCCTGAGGGATTGTGCAATCCCAGTAATATTAAGCCCTCTTCCATTTCCCCCTTCCAGATCAATCCATTGCATTATCTCATCTATTGCAACAGTCAAGGTATGTTCAACTCTGAATGCATGAACAGCGCTGCCAAGCTTGTTTTCAACATCCAAAGTCACATGGTCGCGTTTTGGCACAGCCACTCGCAGACTTAAGTACCAAGAATCGACCAACTTGCAACACACTTAGTGCTACCATCACCTCTGTAATCTCATATCATCTCGCCCTTGATCAAACACTCTTTTTTACATGCATCTTCTAAGCCTGCAAGCCATGAGAGTGGTTCTTCCATTGCTCTGTTTCTTTTGCCCATCGGGGCTCAATGATGTTTCTGGTCAAAATCAGGACCTCGCCCTCTCGCCCTATGTTGTTAACGAGGCGCAGAGAGGTGTCCTTTATGGTATTACAACCTATGTTTGCCTCCCTCCGATCGGGGCGATCTTCCGTGCCTTCTTTCCTGCTGGTACTCGCCGTCCTCCAACTGCTGATATTGCACTCATGTTAGACCCGCCCAAGCCCGAACTAGAACAACCACTATCCGTCACATCGCTTCTTCAGGCTACTGGTCCCTTCCCGGTATTCTTTCCTTACTCAGGATCAGCCTATGTCCCTCAGATAACCCCAAAGTCACCTAACCAACCGATGTGTTCCAGTCTGGATTCTCCCAATCTTGCAAACATATCCCGGATGTACCTGGACCCGCCTTTCAATTCTGGACTTGTTCTGTACTCTCCAATTGGCAGCCCGCTGGCATCAGGAGTCGCCTTACTATTTATCCTGGCCTTCGTGTTGCTCCTGTTCTGGAAAGCCGTCTTAGTAATGTTCAACATCTATACCAACAAGATCCCAATCTCAATTGTCACGCACTGGTGTAAAATCTTCCTTGGTATCACCTCCTGTGGGATTTTGGGGAATTATCAACTGCCTATGGACGCCAACCCGCAAGGCGCGCTAATTGTCCTGGTGGCGGGTTACGTGCTCAGAGAGATGAATATCTTGGGAATAATGCGCAGTATCGGTCCAATGGTATGTGCTCCCGCCTTTTTCTGTTTCAGCATCTTGATGAATCACTTGCTAGGTCCAATCCACTTGGACTTACACAGATTGGGATCGCTTTCATGTCCTCGCCAATCTCCCGATGAGACCTGTGGCTCTCCACGTTCATCATGCTGCTCCGAAGGTGAGAATATGCCTCTCTCGTGTTGCTTACACTCAATTATATCCCTTCTCAAGATACCAATAGACATGGGTGTGGAACACATTCCCATGAAACTCGACTGTGGTGTTCAAACACATATTACCACGATCGTCACTTCTACTGAGCCTAAAGTCAATATCCAGATTCATCCGGCCAACAACGTCCAAATCGAGGCAATAAAAGTCGAGGCAGACACTCTACTTTGGGTAAGTATACCCGTCGCTTAGTTCTTTTTTGCCCAACGCATTCATCCTCATTCTGCAGAGTGTAATAGACGTAGGTACACAGACGGATTCGGCATCTACTTTCTCTCCGGGTCCTATGGTTGACAGCGAGGCGCCACCAGATAGTGCCAAGGCATGGACTCCTACAGCTCTGCCCTTCCCTGCCCCTTCAGTCTGCATGGATCTGCGAACGGTGGACGTGACTTGTAGCCCTGCTGTTCCTGCTGTGATCGATAGTGGAACTCAAATGGTTGTGACTAGCAAGATGGCTCCCATATGCGGCCCACCTCTAGCTGTTCCTCCTCTGCGTGCTTCTGTGCAGACTGTGGATCTTTCTGCCAATGGGGTTGTAGTGGATGATGAAATGCAGGCGGACCTTATGGATGGGACTCTCCCTTGTGATCAGGCTCCGACTACACTACAAGTCGATGGAAGCGAGAATTTGGCTGCTAGCAGCAGCACTACAACTGGAATCATCAACGGTGGAATGCATAAAGATATCGAATCGATCCCCGTCACTACGGTTGATGTTGATCCCCCAAGGGATACTCTGATTTCCCCCTTTGCTACAGCAGCTATTGTCAACGACGGAGCACAAACGGATGTCGCCAAGAACTCGACTGTTCCTTGTATATCTTCTACTGACCCTATGGAACTGAAGTCAGATACTCCATCCGGTTCCATCGCCGGACCTTTTCCCGTCACTGTTACCTTGCGTCTCACTGCTCAAGGCATTACTGTGATTACTGCCCCTGAAGACTCGGTTGCTCATGCAGTGAGTGGTCCCTTCCAAGTGCCGCGGTTCGAGTTGCTGATTCTTAGTTTTCTCAGCTGAAGGAACATATCGATGAAAGAAAGCAGAAGGCTGACACCCTAACCCTCCCTCCTTCTTGTCGCCCATCAGTACCTCGTCTGGTCACTTTGTGTGTTCCCGAGGAAGGTGCAACTCCTACCTGCCACAATATTACCCCACAAGTTGGATCCAGTCTCAGAAGTGCTCCGGTGTCCACGCCGACCCGTCTTTATGTTCCTTTCGCCGAAGCTCCTAGCCCACCCACTTCTCAGCATCCTCCGTCTTTTCGTCCTCCTGGCCTAGGGTACCAGCCCTCTAAGCAGGCCGCCGTCGGCTCTGGTCCATATGTGCAACAAAGTCCAGGCCCTGTACTTGCTGCCCTTTCTCGTCCTATGATGTCGGGAAACCAACCTGTTTGCTCTCGTTTTGCTGGTCCACTCACACATTTGCTAGCTCCTCCACCTTGCCCTACAGGCTTGGACAGTCGCGGTGCACCCGGCGGGCCGCCCCAAGGGATCCCATCCTTGCTCCCCAGCCCTGTGCGTCCTTTCCCTAATCATACAGCCCATCTTCCCCCCCAATCGATGCCGTCCGTCCCGGTTCGTCCCGTGAATCGTCCTTTCACCCTCCCAGCTAAGGACTTTACCTTTCAGGATCCCTTCTCCCGGAATTCAACACCTGCTCGACCTGTCGACACTAAAGCTAAGCGCAGGTCTTCAGCACTGTCATTCATTCCTTCACGTGTTGTCCCGGTGCCTGCTGCTAGTCCCCATGGCCCGACTTCCCGACCAGTGATTGGACGCTTCCAGCCCCCTTCCCTTCCGGCACCCCCGGCCAATACGCATCCTCTTCTGAGGAAAGCACCACCGTTTTGGGCCCCACCGAGAGAGAACTCCGCGCTGCCCGTCGTGCCTCCTCCCAAAAAACATCGGATTCGCACACGAGTGAGGTCACGCAGAATGAACAGGGATCACTTTGAAGACACCGAAGAAGACGAAACTGACGAGGATGAAGATGAAGAAGAGCAGCATGTGTCTGTGGCGACTCCGGTATTAGGCGGTGGCAGAGATAGCGCTCGGTTCCGCTTCCGTCATGCCCCATCTTGATTTCAGCAACGGTTTCTCTCTTGCATGCTGGTCGCCTTCCTAGGATCATCCAGACTTGGTCTATCGTCTCTTCTCTTGGTCTAGCCTGTGGCCCGCATGGAACCAGACTTTGATATAATGGTACCGACAACTAATTCCCGCGACTGTAATCTATGGTCCTTATCCACTCCCACACTCAACTGTATTCTTGACTTCTTGGCTTGCATCTACATCCGGTTAGCCTGAACATATCCTATCATCTCGTTCTCAAGCACAATATCTATCGGATCTACTATATCTGCAGAAGATCTGCTCTAGACCATGTGTATAACAGATACATTTCTATTGTTGTCTATACATCCTTCCTCTAGATCTTTATCTCCCTCCACATCATCTCTAGATTTTCTATCCATCTCATTCTAAATAAAATGTCTTACTCGCATACATCAGATTCTGACTCCACGGATCATGCTTGATGCCCAACAAACTTGCTGTTGATGATCGATGGAAGGTAGTCCGTTTCTATGATCAATGTTCAACATTACCCACACGAAAAAAATGTATTACTCCGAGGGGTAAAAAAGCATGGACATATGTTATCGTAATGGGATGTGTAACAACAGCATACAGAGCTTTTATGTAATGAGATACAGCGAATGCAACGTCTAAACCTCCTTGACTTTGACGGTACCACGTAGTAGACCGGTCTATTGCCCAACGACAGATCAGCCAGCGTTCGATAACTGACGAGAGAGAGAATACATACCCGGCGAGCAGCAATGAGACCGACTTTCTGTCCAGGAACGGCGGAGCGAGCAATTGTTGAGGCTTTACCGATATGCTGGTGATTACCACCACCATGAGGATGGTCCACAGGGTTCATGGCAACACCACGAGTGCGAGGCCAGCTACACACGAATGAGTTTCACGTCCCAGACAAAGGAGAAAAAAAAAGTACTTGTAACGTTTGGCCCTGTATTTGTGGTACGCCCTGCCGGCCTTCAACAGCGGCTTGTCGATCCTTCCACCACCGGCCACAATCCCAATCGTCGCCCTAGCACTGCCCGAAACCGTCTTCTTGGCGCCACTGGGGAGGCGTATGCGCGTCTTGTTATCGTCAGCGGAGTGCCCGATCACGGTGGCGTAGTTGCCCGAGGTGCGTGCGAGTGCACCGCGGTCGCCGAGCTTCTCCTCGACGTTGCACACGATGGTGCCTTCGGGGCACTGGCCCACAGGGAGGACATTGCCGACGGCGAGGGTGGCCTTTTTGCCGCAGTACACAAAGGCACCGGTGTGCAGGCCCTCTGTGGCGATGAAAGTCTCTTTGCGCAGCTTGTAACGGTACGGGTCCCGGAAGACGACCTGGGCGAGGGGAGCGCCGCTAATGGGGTTGAGAACTCATGGGGTTTGGGGATTGAGAGGGACTCACCGGCCAGCGTCGTGGATGATGTTCTTTACGATGCCCCTGATATAGCCATTGCGCTCTGCAAAGTCGAGGTTGCGCAGACGGGCGGGGGATTTGTTATGGTGGGTGTGCGATTTGAACTATTGCGACAAGTCTTAGCAAGTCTCCCGCCAGGTACCTGGAATCGACGTACGATGGCGTGCGAGCGCCTCTGTGCCCTGATGACCCGACCCATTTATATGTTCTGAAAAAAAAAGATGATGCGTGAGTTTGCAAGACACATCCGGGAGGACTACAGAGAATCCAGCCAGAAGTGCGTCGAATTTGACGCTGCTTTCTGTCCAGATGAGTTTGTAGGGACCGTGCAAGGCATGAAACGAGAATGGGGGACGAAAACTGGCATACTCACGTCGTAGTGTCTTGAGGAGAGGATGGAGAGAGGAGTCGTCTTCAAGGTGTTGATTGATGCGAGGTAAACAAGAGTAAACTTTTGTTACGTCAGCAAATGTGGTGTGGACCAAGAGAAGAAAAGATTTGTGTTGTTGTAACGTAAAGTTTGATTTGAAAGATGGTGTGGGTGAAGGAAGATGTTGAAATTGGATCGGGAGTAGTAGGGGGGGGGGGGAGAGGTAGGGAGTATTGAAATCCTATCTGTACGGTGTGTGTGGAATGATGATTGAGACTCCGCAGTCTAGGAACAGTCACACGGCAGCCCTGGTGAAAGTTTGAAAGCGACCATTTGCGCCTCAAGCTTGAGTTGGAGGAATATCGCACACATCTGGTCTAATTAGGAGCGATCTATTCGGCTACTGCGCAGCGCCGGGGATCCAAATTCCACCAGCTTGAACCTCTCGAAATGATTCATCTCGATCGAAATCATCCCTCTCCCCTCTCTAAAATAACAGACCACCACAAAATTATATCCTGGCCCACCGCTTCCCTCTCACATGACGACCAACTTTCCTTCAATCCCGACCACTTTCTTTCCGATCCCCTACTCCCTGACCTCCCCCCCATCCAATCCCCCACACCCGCCCCCGCTACTCCCACACACCAAATCCCCTCCCATACCTCGTCCCCCGCAACACAGCACGACCCAAACTCCACCTCACCCAGGAGCTCTTCACTGTCCCCAGCACCAGAGACCGGTTCCCCCGTCCCTTCTCCCCCACCACCACCCGCTGCAGAGGAGAAGGAGGCCCCCGCAGTCCTCCCACAGCGAGAGGAGGAAGAGGAGGACGAGGGGGACGAGGGGGAGGACGATGACGTCCCGCTCCACCACCCTTCCGGAGTCTCCACTCCACTCAGCGAGCTTTCCCCACCACCTGACGACCCCGATATTCCTGAGCCGTCTGCTCCAAACTCGGACGGCGTGAATCTCACACAGCAGACTGGGGCACTCAAGGACCTGAAAGTCGAAGTCATGAAAATGAAAAAGACTGATCAGGATACTTCTCTCATATCGTCTCCCCGCGCTTCTACTGATGCCGTGACATCGGAATCTAAGCCTGCCCATGATTCGAATCCAGGGAAGTCCTCCTCCACTATGACATCCTCGTCTACACCTCGGTTGGACTCTCCGAGCCGTGCTACTCCCTCACTCGAATCTCCTGCTACTCCCTCTGCTGCCGCTTTCCCAACTTCCCCATCTCAAAAGAGTGATCCCAAGGTGGTTTCCATCTTGGAGCTAAACTCGGAACTCCTAAAGTGATTAGCCTCTTGCTCTTTCCGTTTCCTCGTATCATCCATACTCACTTCATCCAGGATCTGTATCGACTTTCAGACCAAGGGTTTTGCTGTCTCAGAAATGAAGTTCCATCAGTAGGTCTATTTTCTTTCCTTTTCGTTCCATTTGTTCACTCATGCTTCCCCAGATACTCATCGCGTCTCCAATCCAATCTAACTTGGCTAGCTGCTGCTGCCGATCACAGCCGTGTACGTCTTCCCTCCCAAAAAAGGTCAAGTAACGTAACTCATCACTCATCACAGAATCATCTAAACATGTTGCTCCCGATTATGGATCCACCACCACCCATCGATTTCATATCAACAGAACGCATCAAACAATTATACGCCGAACTGCCGTCCATATTCGCCAAAGAAATCGCCCGACGGAGTCAGATAAGCGCTATTCCTCAACCCCCCTCAGCCGTCGTCTCCAGCCCCAATGCTCCCCTAAAACGTGAAAGATCCGATGAATCCCCTGTTGACATTGCAATGAAGCGGCGAAATACCGGTGATAGCAAGGGTCCCTCTGCCATGATGCCCCCTCCGTCCTCAATACCTTCCATCTCTCAAAATTCCTCCACCCACTTTTCCTTGCCAATGTCCAACGGCCCCAGTGCAGGTCCTATGGCAGGCCCTCCTCAATCATCCTCTCCGCAACTTTCAGAAGCACAGATAGCCTCAATTAACCCTAGCATGATGAACACTACTGAAGCCCAGCTTGCTGCCTCGAATCGAGAGCGTGCCCGACAAGCCCAGATACGTGCCGCACACCAACAGCAACAGCAACAACAACAGCAGCAGCAGCAGCAGCAGCAGCAAGCCTCTAGACAGATGTCGCCATCCTCTATACCCGCGCAACAGCAGATGCATGGTGGCCCCATACCGAATATTAACCCAACTATGAATGTGAATGCGACTGCCGGTCCCTCCAATAGTTCAAATATGCCGAGCATGAATGGCGTTCCTGATGCAACCATGCGGCAGGTGCTTCATGTATTGCGAACTCCGGAGCATCCATTTATGCGGCACATGCATCGTTCGTTTCCGAATTTCCACACCCTCCCTCTAGAAATACAGGTGCAAAGAGTGCTGATGACACAGGTCCGTGTAGTTCTTGGCCAGCAGATTTCAGTGCCAAATTTTGATGTTTTCCTCCCACACAGAGTTCAATGCAAGCTCGACAGCAAGATCAACAGCAACAACAACAACAAAACCAGCAACATCAGATGACGTCGCAGTCACAACCACAGCGCCCCGGGACTGCAGGAGCCACGCTACCGAATAACATGAATCCGATGTCCGGAATGCCTATGCAGAACAACGTTGGTATACCTGGGGCTCAGTTTCCTGGTTCAAGCAACAGCCCAGTCTCGCCTATCCCTCCGCAGTCGCCCATGATGCACCAAGCGCAGCAAAACCCAATGTTCGGGCTAAGCGGCAATCCAGGCCAGAATAGCGCCGGTAATGGCGGAATAGATCCCAGGGTGATGATGTCCAATGGTGGGAACATGAATATCAATAACATGACGCCACATCAGCGCCAGCAGCTCATGATGATGCAACAGCAGTCCCGCTTCGGCGGAAATAACCCGCCTCCGAACATGATGAACATGAATCCAATGAACATGAACCCACAGCAAGCGGCCTTTGCAGCTCAACACCAACAGCGAATGGCCCAAGCTGGATCGCCACCCCACCCTTCTGCTGGGAACGGAAATGACGGCCAAGGGTTCCCAGCTTTGCGCTCGAATTCTACGATACCCGGGATAGCGCGAAGCACGCGGTCGCCGTCTGAGGGTGCGCCTTCGCCGATGACGCCACGAGGAGTACCCACGCGGGGCTCATCACTTGGTCAGGAGGACTACCAGCGGATGATGATGCAGCAGCAGCAGGCTCAGGCTGCGCGTGGGATGTCGTCTGCCCCAAGTCCTGTTTATAACCACCACCAACAGCAGCAGCAGCAGCAGCAACAGCAACAGCAACAGCAACAACAGCACAGTCAGTGGCCGCAGAACCAGAACCAGAGCCAGAGCCAGAACCAGGGTCAGCAGGCGATGCAGATGAACATGGGCATGGGCCAGCAGGGAACGTATGGTATATCACCCCCTGGGAGTGCTGGTGGGCATTATGGTGGGGCAAGTGGTGGTGGTGGGAGCAGTGCACCTTCGCCATCGAATTCCCAAACCCACAATTGGCAAGGGAATTACCCGTTCGCACCGTCACCTGGGGCTAGTGGAAGTGTCCATCATTCGGATCACATGCAGGCAGGTCAGATTCGACACATGTCTGCGACGCCTGGACCGCAACAGATGTCATCGCAAAACATGAATAGCCCAACCGCACCTACGGAACAGCCGATGGTTCACGATTTCGACTTGTTTAATTGGGCCTGATAACATATCCCCTTTCCCCCCCTTTTCGCCCTTCTCACTGGTGCTTATATGGTGTTTATCTGCTTGTTATGGGCTCACGGTACCGCTTTTTTGACGATTAACTCGCTCTTGCTGTTTGTTCAATCCGGATAATGTACCTGTATTCTATGCCATCATGGTACTCGTTGATAGCCCTCACTTGTCTCCTCTAAGTTTATTCGTAGCATTAGCTGTGAATGTATTTCGTCAAATTTGTTGTTGTTGGATAGAGCTTGCAATTAGGAGATTCCGTTATGGGGTTCCTGAACCTGGACCTGAACCTGAACCTGTGCAACTGCCCCTACTACATACTGCCCCTAAAATAATAAGCCCCACAAACAAAATGGTGTTTTCGAACTTACAAGGCTACGAAAAGGACGCGTTCTTCAGTCTGCTGGACGAGTAAGCTCGACATCAATATGTAATAGCATCCTACGTGTCTTCTGATTTTGATCATCTGCGGGCTGGCAGGTACTTTTCCTCTCGTCCCGACATCTTCGCCCATGCTACCACTGGCAGTGGTGGATCTGGAGGATCGAATGCATCAACAGCCTCCGCCGTCCATCGTGCCCTAGCGGCCAACCCAGAAGCCACATCCAAGATCGCCTCTGCGGCGGCGTTCAAGTTTGGCCAGCCAAGATCGGCAAGCGCTGGAGCCGCGGTGAGTGCTGTGCCATCCCGACGCTACACATCGTGCACCGTTGCCGAGGACTCGCCCTCCGTCCCTTCTTGTTGTATGCATCTAGCCCTCAGACACGGATGTGCAAAGCAGCAGCATCAGCAGCGTCGCGGGACGGGTAGCTGCGTTCTCCTCGCGGAACAACAACAGCACCTCGCCACCCCCACATCGTGCACCCTCCACCGTCGCTGACAGTACCAGGCCTCCTGGTCCGAACTTGGTCTCCACCCGTGTACGTCAAATTGCCACTCTAGTTCTCTCTCTCTCTCTCTCTCTCTCTCTTTTTTGTAAAAAAGAAAGAAACAACTCATCACACACGAACAGAAATTCGGGGATGTGGATACGACGTCTGCCAAGAATATGTTTTCCTCCGTGCTGCACTCCTCTGCGAACAAGAACGCTGTGCACCCACCGGCCCCTGTGCCCGCCGCGTTCCCTTCTAAAAGGAATGCATACGCGCCCCCGCCAGTGCGGCACAGTGTGGAACCCCCGATGGCGCCTCCGCAGCGACCGCAGCCAGAGGAGGAGGAGGAAGAGCAGCAGCAGCAGCAGCACGGGGAGTGGGCAGAGGCCCTGTACGATTACGACTCTACGGTGCGTGCTGGTCTGAGTACTCGACTGCGCCCCTTTCTCCTAACCTGCCGTTCTGATAACACCCCGCGCAGGACGCCGGGGATCTCCACATCAGGGCGAATCAACGCGTGCTGGTCACCGAGCGGACCTCAGATGATTGGTGCGTGGCTGTTATTCTTCAAATTTATAGAGGCGGAGTCCTTGATACTTTATTATTATTATGCGCTTTCACAGGTGGACAGGCGAGTTCAATGGGCAGACGGGGCTGTTCCCTGCTTCTTATGTGAAGATCCTGTAGAATATATCCCAATCGTGGTATCTTTTTCCCCCCTGGTCATTTCTTTCAGTGCATCCATGATGGCAGCCGACTTGAAAGTAAAAGCGATATGGCCTCAATTTGCGCTTCAAGAACCCGTAAGTGGACAGCACGCTGGACAACACGCTGGTCGGGTCGGCCACTCCGGGTGGTCTACTAATACGTCACCACGCCGAAGCTCTCGGCGAACCATGGCTACAGCCAATCCTCCATTCCCTCCTGTCCTTGAGCCTGTACGAGATGCTAGTTCTCCGTCGAAATTGATTTCCCCCCTGCACGAACCAAATCTTCTCTGTAATCCGTATCGAAGACCTTCCCCTCCTCAACTCCATTGACAATATGCTTTCCTCCAGCAAAATCCTGAAACTCGTAGTCCTCTTGGATCACTGTCAATCTTACATTACGGTCGTTCAGAGTTGTCCCTATTTGCTACTTATTGCTCACTCTTATTTGAATAAGGAGAACAACAAGGAGAGCAATAAGTGGTGAGAATAAGGATAATGAACTTGATTGACTATTGTTCTTATTTGCCCACTTATTCACTCACTTTTTTTGCTTTGCTTATCTGTCCACTTAGTCTGAATTCAAACTCTGATTGATCTTGACATTGTTGATGATGACAATCAAACATCCCTCCCTCTCCTCTCTTGCCATCATGCCCATCACATGAGAAACATCAGCCAATTTCTCAGGGAAGAATGTCCTACTAACATCTGAAAATAAGTTAAAACATTATAGAGATTTCCACATGAGGATTGGTTGAAGATAAATCAAACTGCTCCTTCCAATCTTCAATGAATGATATTTTAATACCCCTCATTTATAAATGTAATATAATATACACAAAGGTTTTTGGATTTTCTTTGACTTTCTATACCTACCAGAAGAAATATCATATTCAGGGACACAATTTCCAAAGAAATTCTAAAAATGTCTTTGATTTCCTATATTCATGTGCATGAAATTCCAAGAATATCTTTGTCTGCCCACGAAAGTCAAAGAAAGTACAAAAACCTTTTTGGATATCATGGGTAAGGGATATTAGTAGCAGTCAAAGTAGATACAATTAATGGTCTGATTATTGTATGATTATAAATCAAAATCATGTCAATAACCTGAGCCACCTTGACTGTGATGATTAAATGAGGGCGATTACGGAGCAATTATGGGACATGATTATTTTGACAGATCTATGATCTTCTGTGTGATGTAGGCAAAAGGTAAGCACATCACCTTGTTGTAAACAAGGTCACTGTCCAGGAGAATGTAACCAAAAAATGATTGGTTGATAGTAACCGGTTAATTGCCATGATTGTTTCATTACTAATGGGTCAGCACTACTCCTTGTCCTTTATGCTCAATGCATATAGTACATACTCCTAACATCAGGCCACATCTGCTCTGCACATCCCTTCCTTCATCAACTGCTTTGGCATTTGCTGCATGTGGGCAAAATTCTTCCCACCATGTGTGCATCTCCTTATCTAACCTCTCCAATTGCTTGTCTTCTTGCTGCAAAAATTCACTGGGGTGTTGTGTAAATATTTTATCATCAAAATCTTGAAAAAGCTGTATTCTGTTCTGGGAATGACCTTGGGACATAGCGATATATGCATTAAAAGGTGCCAACTCTCCTGTTGGTGGTCTCCCAATGTCAACAATCACTGGATCGATTGTCTGCCCTTGACCTCAGTAATCTGTAAATGTATATGTGGGTGTCATTGGAAGTTTTTTCCAAACCTTTGAGGCGAGTGAGTTTGGTACACGATAACTTCACAAGGACATAGCATGGTGGATAGTGCAATGATACTATCAGCTGATTCGTGTTGAACTGGTCTTCTCTTTCATCCAGAATTATATCTGTGATTTCGCCACATGTGTCATTTGCAACATCCAGCTCTGTAAACATGTTCCAGATCACCATCACTTTCATTCCTATGGCCAATTCAACCTCATCCTGCAATCCTGCTCTCTCTTTTCAGTTTTTTCCTCTTCCACATGGGATTGTCGCTACAGCAAACCTCTCGGGCAATGTTAATTCTTGGTTATTTATTTTATCATCTGTGTGTGACAGCAACAGGTGCATGTCCTTCAACATACAGTTTTTGGTGCTTGCTGCTGTGTTCCACTGCATGCAAACTCCATGCTGAGGTGTTATGAGAACTGCTTCACTCCACAGTGGCCCTCCAAAATCGGTGAATGGGCTCTTGGGATTCATGATGATGAGTCTTCAGAGTAATTGTAGGTGACGTTCCCGACAATTTCTGTGTTGCATGTGCTGAAGTAGCTCATGCCATTCTGCATCTACAATGTGCATTTCTTTCAACTGCACCACTGTCATCATATATTTTCTGACCAATCATTTCGTTCACTGTATCCCTCAACAAGTTGCATGGCCAAAGCAGAGGGGCTGATTTTCTACCAACAACTGGAGGAAATTGATGAAAATCGCCCACAAGCACCACATTTAGCCCACCAAATGGCATGTCATTCTGGCCTCCCAAAGTCTCGGCTCTTGCTGCTCCGATTACCATTGACAATTTTGCCAAAATTTACAGGAGATCATTGATGTCTCGTCAATGATAAAGTATTTTTTCAATGGACCAAAACACAAATAAACAAAACCATCTTGCCAGCCGTGGTGGCCACAAAAGGCAACATCATGTCATTACATTTACTGTATTTCATCTGTCAATTAAACAATGTTCTCTGGTCTTTGTCAATGAGTCTGAGGCCCAAAAAAAGTAATTGTTATTTACTGGTTATTTGCTAGTCTGTGTTCACATGTGGAAGGCCAACCACAGTACAATAGGGTTGTTCACAGTTGCCATTTTTCATTCATTTTTGACTCATTTTGTCATCATTTTCCATTTCATTTTGATTCCATTTTTCTCAAAAATGAAACTGAGAATGAATAAAAAATGAATGTAAAATGGAACCCTACCCTCACTTTTGCAAAAAGGGAACCGAAAAATGATCATTTTTCATCTTTTTGGCACTGTGCCTGGCAAGCAAAATGCATTTTCGCATCATTTTTCTTAATTTCACTTCCCAGGGTGTTCACAGTAACCATTTTTCACATCATTTTTCATTTCATTTTCGGTTCCCTTTTGTGCTTTCCTCTGCCAAATACATGAAAATGGCCCAAAAATGAGTTTGAAAATGAGCCGAAAATGAGCAAAGAATGGCTACTGTGAACAACCCTAATGATTCAGACTCAGTTACCTCACATGAAAAAAAATGCACAGATAAACAAGTCATTAAAAATGTTGTGTCGTTTCGTTTGATGTGTTTTCTACTTCATAATATAGTTGTTTTGTGGATCTACTCTACATGAATTCAATCACTGCATCTCCTAGTACTGAGATTGCCCTGCATGCTCCAGGACCTGTGGCTACTAGTTCCAAAGTCTATGACACTCCAGAAGGTGTTGCACTTGCTCACAGGATTTTAACACAAACACTTCCATTTGAGCCACATGACTGTGCATACTTTGCATGTTAATCTGTGCAATGAATTTCTTCTCCATCTTCATCCTTGGTTCAGAAAGTCTGATACAAAAACTCAGACAGTGTCCATTTAACTTCTGCAAGTGCCTGAAAGATTCTCTCCAGTTTGTCCTTGGGAGCTCTTTGAGGAGTGTACCATTTCTTTGCTGGAGGTGTTATTGGTGGAAGGACATTTTCTTTGTCTGCATCAAGATGTGTGCATTTATGTTTCACAGAAGGCTGAGCAGGAGCTGGAGTTGTAAAATTGGCAGGGAATGAAACAGAGGGTGAAGAAGTCCCAAAGCCATGCGAGACAGGTGTAGCTGGGGTACTAGTGATTCTATACCTTCCAAACATTGCAATTGAAGCTGCACTTCATTGAGCCTCCACCGCTACATATGGTTGAAAATTGCTTTAAAAGGGAAAATTAGCAAGCCCTGCTTTTGAAACCATGTACCACAGTATCCAGGGTGTTGTCATATCCCATGCAAGCACCCCTCGGAACTCTGCCTCAGAACTCCGATGGAACTCCGTAGGAACTCCGAGTATTTCAAATTCCTCATTTCAAATTACCTCTCCTGTTTTACTTACATCTTCCGTAGTTTACTCAAGTCTGTTCTTCATCATAGATATCATCACGAAATTTGTACTCGGAACTCCGCAGAACTCCGCCGCAGCTACACCGAGTACTAGCCTTAGTATAAAACTACTTTACATACTTTGTATTCTTCAGTTCAAATATTAGTTGTTATCAACTTATTATTTGTCAACTTTAAGACCTCAAACTTCTATCTTAATCTTCAGACCTCCGGACCTCTACTTCATTCCTGTCCCTTACTTCGGACTTCCTAATCGGAACTCCGCTTTTGCACCTTTTCCTTACCTCGGACTTCCGGACTTTTCAGTTCCTTGCAAATTGGACACCGAGTGTAGAGAAGGGCGCAACCTCTTAAAGGTTGAAGCCAAGTCCTCGTCGTACATCGGAACTCCGCCGGACTCCGCCGATTTCCCGCACCTTAGGATCAGTTCTTAACAGGCGTGCATGAAATCAGACTATTATATATCACTGTCGCCCTCTCTCTGTCTCAAAAAGACATGTGATATTATTGGTCTGACTACGGGAGACTAGTTATTTGCCGTTATGAAGTGCACTTCATCATTAGAAACTCCTCTTTAAAACAACAAGGTGAATTTGCTGGTGCAGCACAGCCTTAGCTCTAGTCAAATAATCATCTTTGATAATTGTACAAATAATTGTCGAATCGCCTCCAGAGGCGATTCAACAATTCTGCCATTATTGCAATAACATTATCCATGTCCCAAAAATCATGGACATACTCCATGGATAATTGCCCTACTTTGACTGCTACTATTAGGGTTGTTCACAGTAGCCATTCTTTGCTCATTTTTGGCTCATTTTCAAACTCATTTTTGGGCCATTTTCGTGTATTTGGCAGAGGAAAGCACAAAAGGGAACCGAAAATGAAATGAAAAATGATGTGAAAAATGGTTACTGTGAACACCCTGGGAAGTGAAATTAAGAAAAATGATGCGAGAATGCATTTTAGGGTTGTTCACGGTTGCCATTTTTCATTCATTTTTGACTCATTTTGTCATCATTTTCCATTTCATTTTGATTCCATTTTTCTCAAAAATGAAACTGAGAATAGAGCATATTTGCAACCACTCAAAACAACGTTTCATCAAATAATTTACACAGCCACTTCAAGAATTTGGAGCTGCCTTAATCTGGCAGGTGTGACACGGCAGGTTGCACAATTGAATGCGCAACTGACAGCGACGCAACGCTCGGTAGCCATGAATAATATCTATGACGTACTTGTCACCTCAGTACCCTTACTTACAAGCATTCCACCCTTGCCCACTGTGCTCCAAAGTGCGACCCAGGCAGCCCTTCTAGCACACATCTATGGCTCTTCAACAACTGAGCGCGTGCTGACACTCCTGCATGCAACATCTGTTCCGGACAACAGTGGTGGCCCTCCAAGACCCATGCAAGGTGGTCAACGTATCACAGAAGAGTGGTTGGATTCCTTGATGGACCGTGACTGCTTATGGAGGTTCAGGTATATGATCCAGTGGTGTTTCTGCTTCATCTCAGCTCACAACCCGTGTTTAAGGATGACAGCAGCAGAATTATTCGAGGTGGTGCATGCCCTTGGGATACCTGAGACCTTTAAAACAGAATCCCGTTATGTGTTCACTGGTATCGAAGGGTTTTGCCTACTTTGTGCTCGATTCCGCTCTGCAGGCGACATGTATTCGTTGGCTATGCTCTACGACCGCTCCCAGTCTGCGATTTCAGAATGTGTAAACGACCTCGTTGAGTACATCGATGATCGCTGGGAGCATTTGCTTCAATGTGATTCTGATCATCTTCTCCACCCTGCCCAGCTTGCACAGTACGCAACAGCAATTCATGAGCGCGGTGCTCCTCTCAAGTCGGTCTTTGCATTTATTGACTGCACTATCCGACGCATATGCCATCCATCCTGGTTCCAGCGTGTCGCCTACAATGGTCACAAGAAACTTCACGCACTTAAATTTCAAGCGCTTATGCTTCCGAATGGGATTATTGGGCATTTGTATGGCCCTTTTGAGGGACGGCGAAATGACAACTACTTGCTGACTGAAAGTGGGTTGCTTGATCGTCTCGCCCAATTTGCCATTCCGGAGGGAGTCGACGAGAATACCCCAATCGAGGAACGCACGTTCCAAGTATTTGGAGATCCTGCGTATGGTCTCGGACCACACATTATCAGTCCATTCTCGGGAATGGGAGAGCGGACGGCTGAAGAATTGGAGTGGAATGCAGAGATGTCGGCTGTGCGGATTGAGGTCGAACATGGATTCGGGATTGTTTCAAATACGTGGCCGTTTCTCAATGCAGGATGGAAGATGCGACTCTATTCTTCTCCCGTCGGCCGGTATTATCGAGTTGGTGTTCTTTTGACAAACTGCCTTAACTGCCTTCGCCCGAACCAAGTAGCACAGTACTTCGACTGCCCACCACCTTTGCTCACAGATTATCTTCATAATTAGCAGTGTGTAAGTAATCTACCAAATGACTATGTGAAGAAAATTAGAAAATGGTATCCTGGATATCGAGTCCTATTTAATTATGAGGTGCAAGACGCGAAAGAGCATCGAGAAAGTTGGTTTGGAAAGTCTCGGTATTCTTCACCTGAATCACATACTGGTCGAGGCTCCGTTCCATCTGCTTCAACAACTTGCTCTGGAAAATCTCTTGCTTCTTTTCACTTGCATTGAACATGTCCTTAATTGTTTCTAAGGTATCGATCGAATCGGTTCTTCGAATACGTTTCGTCTTACGAGCAGAATGTGAATCTGGTGCAACGGAATCAGGGGAAGCTCGCTTCTTCGCAGACGATGAACCTAGAGACTTGGAGGCTGCTGGGGTTCGTGGGATACTGCCAACATGTACAGGTACTGGGATGTTCTCTTTCTCATCCTTGATCTTCTTCGGCACGGATGGAGCCCCTGGCTGTGAAGCTTTGCCTGATACCTGAGGACGAATGGGGGAGGAAGGCATAAAAGTGTCGACGTTGATGATCTCCGTGGCCCGGGCGATGGCGCGTGTGTGTTTGGAATCATCAGCTGGCCCATCGACATGTGGCGAGATATCCACTGCAAGCAAACAATCAGCCACTACCATGAAAACAATGGAATTGGACTTACCAGGCTCCGACTTCAACATGATCTGAACCTCAACTGGTTCCGTCTTCACAATGACAGTGCCATCAATAGGTTCTTGCTGAACTCTAGCATCCGTTTCTGCAGGTGAGGGTGCTCGAACCAAGACAGCACCGTCAGTCTCATCTAACGGCTGAGCTTTAGCCTTCCGGCTACGAATAAGCGATGCCATGCGAATCGCGTCGCCACCTTCCCGATCCTCGTCAGCCTTCTGTGAATGACGGAGGGATGAGAATGATACACAATGCAAGTCGAAAAATGGTACGTACCTGCCGAAGTTTTTCCTTTTCGTCATCCGTCTTATTCTTGAACTTCATTTTCATCGCGTCGAGGCTGTCAAGTGGCGCACCTAGGGGTATCTCGTAACTTGATCCCTCAATGGTGTCGCGGATTATTTTTGGCGCTTTCTCTGGGGTCTGAAGCATCTCGCGGTCATCCTAGGTTGCGAAAACGAACGGTGTCACTCACATACCTTGTGCCAGGTGAGCACCTCCTTCATACGGGTCTGGAAAACGGCATTGCTACCCGGAATGTTCCTTTTTCTCAAGAGTTCACCCATCTCTTCCTCTCGTTTCCCCTTCTCGCCATGTTTTGCCTCATAAAGCTTGACAGTAAGGGCAGCTTGGATGATCTCGAAGAGTTCCCTTGCCGTATAGTTGGTGCGCTTGGATTTGGATGCAGTGAGTGGCAGGGGACTTGGCTGCAGGGTGGTCAAAGGCTGTGTTATAGTATTTTCCGAGTGAGAAGGCGGCCCAGTCTGAGATGGTGGAGGGGCTGGGTGTGGTGGGATGGGCGGTCTCGCATGGGGCTGCTGCGTTGGAGGAAAAAAATGATATGGATATGGAGCATGAATTGGGTAAGGAGCAGGTGTAAAAGGAGTGGTAGGATAGTTATTGTGAATAGGTTGAGGTTGATTAAAGTTGACCGTGAATTCATAGGGCCGCATACTGTAACTTACTGAAACTCGAGACGACAAAAGGCAGTTCCCTTTTTGTCGAGAGCTACCTTTTTCGGCAGTGTGACAAGCCCAAAAATGGTCAACAGAAAAATGGCGTGACATTTCAAAAATTTGATTGGGGTTGCAAATATGCTCTAATGAATAAAAAATGAATGTAAAATGGAACCCTACCCTCACTTTTGCAAAAAGGGAACCGAAAAATGATCATTTTTCATCTTTTTGGCACTGTGCCTGGCAAGCAAAATGCATTTTCGCATCATTTTTCTTAATTTCACTTCCCAGGGTGTTCACAGTAACCATTTTTCACATCATTTTTCATTTCATTTTCGGTTCCCTTTTGTGCTTTCCTCTGCCAAATACACGAAAATGGCCCAAAAATGAGTTTGAAAATGAGCCGAAAATGAGCAAAGAATGGCTACTGTGAACAACCCTATTGTACCTGACATCAATCAAGATTGGAAAAGAGCAGTTTGAATTATCTTCACACATTCACCATATGAAAATCCCTATAAAGTTTCAACTCATTTTTGGTTATTGGTGGGATATTCTTCCCTGAGAAATTGGCTGATGTTTTTCATGTGGGCGATTCTGCCACTGTCCAAAAGTAGCGGTGACTAAGCAAACTGCACCATAAATTGATCAGTTTGGTTATGCAAATACTTTGCCATTCCAACAATTTCTGCAACTATCTAGAAAGCAATGCTATCAACGTTATGGTCGCAGCGAGCTCCAACCTTCGATAATGCTAGCAAAATAGAAACCTGTCGCAGATACGGAGGTAGGTGTGTAATCTGCTCCGCAAGATTGCCGGAAGAGTTGCAGAAGTGTGTGTATATTATTAACAGGAGCTGGGATTATCAAGTGCGTTCTCTTGGATACGCCACTGGCAGTATGACTTCGGCACTTATGTTCAGAAACCTCATCTTCGCAGATAAAATTTGGACAAAAATTGGGCCTTTTATCAGATAGCTTTGGGAAAGCCTACAACCGATCAGCTGAATGCAATATGGTACTTTGTGGGTCCTGACACACAATCTCGTTTTCAGGAAAACCTAGCATTGAGACCCTTCACAACACAGGCTGCCTTTGTTGCTCACACACCTTTCCAGGACCTATTGTCCTTTCTCCGACTCCGGAACTTCTTCATTACCTGATTCAGTATCTGACTGGTACTCCTCGAAATCAACGACACCCCATTTACAAGGAATGTTTCATGAAAATATCCATTTTTTCCGTTTTTATATGTCTAAGAACAGGTCCTATCTAGATTAGATATGCTCCGTCAGGGCCGAGATGAGGCAGGGGAAGGAAACTCCGCATTGAACCCTGATCCGACAGCCATACTGCCTTATCTTGGCCTATTTTCCCTGGTGCCCATACACCCTGGCCGGAAGCTCCCCACTTCCCGACCTTCACGTTCGTCGTCCTCTGTTGCGGCACTCATGGACGAGTCGGGCGAGTGGATCTCGAACGATATATCTACAGAGACCGAAGGACTCGTTCAACTACCCAATGATGCTTATTTATTTGATACAACTAATTGCCGCAGACCGCTGCTTCACATGAATATCCATTCTCGGTCTGTCCCCCGCTATACGTTTTGGAAACTTCATGACAGTGTCAGAGTTGATGTTATCCTTGTCTGCTTCCTATTTCTTGTATCTTCGAAGCCGAAAGATGCGCGCTGGTCTAAAGATCAAGAGGAATGTATTCTTGCGAGCAAGATTCTGAAGCTGTTAGGTGTGTCCTATCAATGATACCATACCACGATCTCCAACATAGATATTTTTGCTCACCTACAAGACGATGAAACCCAATCAATTTGATTGACCCCTCACTGAGGTTTCAACATTCGAAGATAAAATACTTGGTGGCCTACATCACAAATCAACCCTATGGTCCGGGAGCGTGGTTTTGAATTTGTATATCACATTTTTCGTACTAATGCATGGGCGGGTCATGATCATGATCACCTTGAATCTCTAATTATTGTTTGTGCAGAATCCCACTTCACAGCAGAGGAATAGTCAAGTTCGAGGATGGGAAAGATATTTAAGTTCACAACACTGGAGGTTCGTCAGGGTCAATGTGCCGAAGCTCTCAATATCCACACGACGGGTAGCAGAGCATTACCAAGTAGTAGGTAACTCATGCGGGTCGTTCACTGAAGCTCGTGTCGCCACTGGGGGGTTAAACGTGCCGTCCGGGGTGGTCATCGGGCATTCCCCTATTTCTTTTAGGTGGATGCAACACGTCATAAACAGGTTCCTCATGGTCTCTCAGATTCAGCCGTCGCCGACTGCTGTAGCCACATTGTGTAATACAAACCAGCTTTGCGGAGGAGCTCCTCGTGTGTGCCTTCCTCGACAACTTGTCCGTCTTTCATGACAATTATAAGGTCTGCGAATAAAACAAGTGAGAGAGACAAAACATTGAACGGGGGAAGAAGGTGCTTACCAGCCTCCACAACCGTCCGTAGACGATGTGCGATGAATATGCTTGTTCGGGCTTTGTCAAGGAGAATGTTGTTGATATTACGCATCAGCTCAGATTCGGTATGCGCATCCAAGGCGGATGTCTATCCAAAACGCTATCAGGGCCGAAACCACAGATTCAAAAGAATCGACTCACTGCCTCGTCGAAGAACAGGATCGGGGGATCCTTCAACAATACTCTTGCAACCGCAAGCCTCTGCTTCTCGCCCCCACTAATCATCAAGCCCCGCTCACCCACCCGCGTTTGATATCCTTCTGGGAGTCTAGCAACAGTGTCATGCACATTTGCTTTCATCGCTGCCTCCTTTACTTCCTCATCACTCGATTCTAGCTTTCCATACCTCACGTTGTGCATAATATCTGAATGGAAGAGCGGCGTGTCCTGCGGCACTACTCCAATATTTTTACGCAGGCTCTCCATCTGTAAATCATGGATGTCTTGATCGTCGATAAATATTCGGCCTGAAAGCGGATCGTAGAACCGGTATAGGAGCCGAATAACAGTGGATTTGCCACAGCCGGAGGGGCCGACTATGGCAACTTTCTTCCCGGCAGGGACAGTGAAGGAGAGGTTCCGGAAAATAGGCCGGTCGGGGTGATACCCGAAGGTGACATTCTCGAACCGGATGGAGCCACCTTTAAGTTGGAGCGGAAGAGCACCAGCCCTGTTCTGCATTGGGCAATTGGTGAGAATCAGAATCAGACATAGTAGTGATGCCCAAACCTGTGGCGGTGTGTTTTCCTCAACGAGCTTGTAGAGAACTTCCATGTCCAGAAGGTTCTGCCGCATCTCGCGATATATTGAGCCCAGGAAATTGAGTGGTAAAGACAGCTGGAAAATAAGCTGATTGACCATTACAAGGTCTCCCACAGTCATTGTTCCTGTTGCGTTTTCAGCTTATCCCGTTCTAAAACGAAGCGAAACAACATACCGTTCACCACGCCCTGGGCTGCGAGGAACATTGCCGTCGTCAGCGCACTCGAGAAAATGATGTTTTGGCCCGAATTAAGGAGGGATAACGATGTGGTGATCTTCACCGACGCTTTCTCGTATTCCGCAAGATGTTTGTCATACTGTGAGATCTCAAATTTCTCATTATTGAAGTGCTACTCGTGGGGAAATTACTCAGACCATTCCGAATAGGTGAAGCGGCACTGTACCTTGACGGCTTCAAAATTGATAAGTGAATCCACAGCTACGGTAGCGGCCTTATTGTCTGCTTTGTTTGCATCCCGACGGAACCGTGTCCTAAGGATTCACTCAGTGGGGGGAGAGGGGTAAGTGACATGTATCTCACCTCCAAGAAGTCGTACGAACAGTGAACCAGGTATAAGCAGCAAGGGTTACTGCCGTGATTGCAGCAAAGTCCCAGCCGAATTTATACGTCTACATGCAATCCACTCAAACTCAGAATAAATTAGACCTATTCCACTTACCAAAATCCCGCAAACCATCGAGATTTCCAATGCCGTAGGGACTATACGGAAAATAATGGCCTGGAGAAGAAAAGTTATACCTCTGAGCAATGTCAGGGACCTGAGGGAGGAGAAAAGAAAGTACAAAACGGACTTCGTACCACGGTCAATCGCCCTTGTCAAGCCTCCCGTTTGACGTGAGAGATGAAAACGGAGATCGAGATTCAGTAAATGTTCAAAGGTCTCTCTCGCGACCTTCCGGATAGCTCGTTGCCCAATATTTGCAAAAACAGCATTGAGAAGTTCGCCGAAGACTGTTGCACCTATACGGGCAGCTCCGTCTAGTGATTGCTGAGTAACACTTCGCAACTCTAAATTTCAATGAGATGGAAACCTACAACCAAGTATCAAACTTCCCGCAAGCACCCAAACCGTTGAAGCGGCAGTGATGTCTACATTCAAGGAATCGATGACGTTTTTGAAAACCAAGGGAACTTGGACATTTAAGATCTAAGGCAGGTCTAGTTAAAGATTTCGTAAACCGTGCCCTTTCACTGACTTTGCCAGAAACAAGTAGGCCGAAGCCCATCAACACCGTCCCACGGGTCTTCCAGTCGTTCTTGGGCCAGACGTTTACCATCAACTTCTTGATGATATTCCAGTCATTCGTGCGTTGTTCTTTTGCTGTTACATCATCCGTTGCTTTTGCCACAGGAGGGCGTTGAGTCGTCGTAGGAGGCAGTGGTTTCACGGTCTCTGGTTTTGGGGCAAGACCCTGGAAAGTCCGGTGCGATAATCGGCGCGGTGTTTGATGAGCCGCGGCGGATATCGCACGGGGGAGCAACTGAATGTTATGAGCAAGAACAGGAGAACGTGAGAGGAAAGTGTGAGTCGCGCATGCTCGTCGGGCAGGGATTGTGAAGCAGAACATCTGCTAGTTTACGAGCACAGCGTTTGTCCGTGTATTCTAGTGAACCGATTCGATGGATTGCCAAACTGAACGAATCTTAACCGTGAGGTTAGCGCCGAGTCAGGTCGCCTGTTATGACTCGGAAAAGTATCACACTGTAGTAGCACTTATATGTGACACTTTGCACTCTACCGATCCCGACACCCTAATCTCGACCCCCTAGGTGGAATACAGTACAGTCCATATGACGCGCTAGATGTGAAACTTCGCGAGATGGATCAAGAAGGGAAGCAGGGAGTCATAGGCAGCTCAGTCATCAGGTTCGTACACTTATTTTCTGGCATCTCTTCAAGTTGCTTCATGTTCCGAGTCACTCCAGTTCAGATTTCATCTAAATCCTCGGGGCCTTGGGCTGTTCTGAACTTGTCCGCCGATACGCTAGTTCCACTATGTCTGTCGTCAGTCCCCCTTGTCATAACTCTAGAGACTGCGCTCAGACCCCCACCCGCCACGCCTATACCGCCCCCCTGCACGAATTTGTTTTCGAATGCTCTACGAGGTTCAGTGCTCAATGGGACTTCCAGATAGCATCAAAACTTCTACCTCAGAACTTCCGACTCAGACAAGAGCCCCGATGAGAAGATACCCAATACCATCTGTGCATTCTCCACAATTACAACAATGCACTCTCTGATCAACGTGGGACCTTCCAGTGGCACTAATTTCCAATCTACTGGTCAGAGACGACGCCAAGAGCTAAGGGCACTTAGTGCGCTTGCGACCATCCTCGGTTCAATGTATCAAAATCTGATGATGGGTCTGGGGACCTCGAGGTGATTGTTGCCACACCCTTGGTGAGCGATGAGGAACTATGCCCAACTACAAAGCCCGGAAGTTTGGGGGAATGTGTCTGGAATGCGTTCGCTAACGGGAATCCACGCAAAGATAAGCCTTTGTGCAGACATGGGTAGATGGATTCTTGGAAGGTGTCAATGCCTCGGCTCTCGGAGACGGACCCGGACTGACTTCAAGGGGTTTGAGGAATCTCTGACTACAGTAAACTCGCTACTTCCGTCTTCTTTAGAACCTCGAGAAATGTTCACGTTCAGATAGGAAGCCAAGTGATGACACGACCAACATTCATAACATCTTGATGGCCGTTAGCAAGCTTCTTGGTCTGGACGATGCAGCCGACTGTACCACCGCCATAAGTGATATCTGCGTCATATCAGCTGGATCCCTTGGAAAAATTGCAGGTCTCGTCTCCTGGCTGGGAAAGATGGGTCGGGAAGATCAGGTCAGAGATCCAGACGTTGGAGGAAGGCCATGTCATCGTATTTACATGATCTGATCCACAAGATCCTTGCTAAGCTTCGGTCCTTGAGAGCCTTGAGGGATAGCTCCATACTTTTTGCTGAGTTAAGGCGAGAGTCACTATTCCCTTTGATGACTGGCACGATTGCGAAATACAGTTTGCTAGCTTGGTCCATCTATCACGTATTTTGACATCTGGACCAACCTATGTACAAGCATGTCCTAGAATAATTACAGGTGAGTCGTATCGTTTCCATACTATACTCAGATCCTGCTGATGTTCCATGACATAGAGTGCTGGAACGGTCAATAGGAATATTCAAGCAGTGCTGCGCGTTGGGTCGATACTTGCTCAATGCTTTAACAATGCACAAGGTGCTATTCCTCGCAAGAGACTCTCACAGTGAAATTACAGCATGCCACACTGCTAGTGTGTTCACCGGAAAAGTTTGTCAGGCACATGAACATGGTATTTTGGGGCTGGGGTGGAGTGGGAGCTGATTAAATTTTTGGATCACGCTGAAGTTGTGCGAAGTCGTAACCTAATCCACAGGCTCTAAAACTTGAAGAGAGAGTCCTAAGCAAGACCCAGGAGGTACGCAACCATCACGGAGCAGATCTCCCGGCCCTGAAATAATTTCAATGGGGGCTTTGGTCCTTTCATTCGTTGTATCATGATCAATATGCATCCTCGCATTCTAGAGACTTCCGTCCCGACTGTCGATCTTACACAATGAAAGTGCACAAAAAATGAATGTCATACGTGGTAGTTACGCAATTTCAGAAAATATTATCTGCAGCCACACTGAGAATCAGTTGGTATGGTCACCCAAAACATACATATTCCTTCGAGATGGAGATGGAATGCTACAAATATCATGTGTGTGTATCGCAAAAAACTTGCGAAAGTCTGCAGCAGTCGAATAAGACCGACTGACAACTTCAAAGAGATCATGCTCTGCGTAGTAAAACCATCAGATAGCAATTACAGCATAGTAATATAGATACATATGTACAGCATCAATATTCAAGGTAGGACTTTACAGTTCTCCATTCCTAGACGGACAACATGGGCTCACCATGACTACTCAGGCTTCCATTGAACAAACCTGTATCCCGCATAAAAGACGTCCATTGCTCATCCATGCCAGTATTTGAAGTTACTATCATTCCAAGGTCAAAAATATTGCCCTCTGGGAAGTGATCCATTGATGGAGTTACTCCCCCAAACTCCGTGAAAGGCACGAAAGGCATAGAAGGTGTCGAAATGGAAGAGCTTTGAGCTGGAGGATAGCTTTGAGCCTGGATGGAAGTTGCAAAACTTGGGGGAGGTGGCCAAGCGAACTGCATATTTTGGTTCTCCTGGGCAACGTATTCGCTTTGATGGAGGGTAGAGGAGGTTGCAATGTCCTGCGGGGAGCTGAAGTCTGGGGAATATGACGTATTTGAAGTATCGGGGAGCATGGAGAGGTATTCCACCAAGGCAGGATGAACATCAGGTGATCGTTCAGCGGAGGGAGGGGAGCTGTCTGTATTGCTTGCTGTGGAGGAACTTGGTGAAGCGGCTTGAGATTTGGGCCCTTTTGGACGTCGGGTTGAGAGCAGTTTGCTCACTACCACCCGGGTCTGACCACCAAACAAAGAAAGTTCGTCATGTGGGTCTTCCGGTTTCCCGGCCAACAAGATCGCATTGGAAGCAGGGTCCCCAGCTCGAAACTGTGAATAAACCTGATGTGCTCTTTCCTTCAGCTTACAAAGGACAGCCTTTCAAAGGAGGTCCGCTAAATAATTCAATACCATCACTAAACTGACAGGTCACGTACCCAGCCATCTCGCGCACGGCGAGAATACCTTGAGCCCTTAGAGAATAAGTCACAAACGAGTCCCAGCTCAATGAACGCACTAGGTGCCATACTTGAAGACGGGGATCGTGTGACAATACATCCAACGATGAGCTGGAAGAGACGTCAGTTGCGGTGCAATCTGCGCATCAAAACCCCTCACAGCTGCAGGGAATACTAGTACAAGACAAATGTTAGGCCCGAGACTTATGATATAAGCGTGAGTTACTCACCGCTTGTCCAGACGGTCCATATTCTACAACATAGATCAGGAAATCTCTCAAAATGATATAGAGCTGATTTGATTACACCGGATGCTGTGCGATATGCCGCAAGAAATGATGGGGCGTATGGGCTACGTAAAGGGTTGGCAGGATGATCGAGCATTGCTTGTGCAAAGAAACTTCTGTGGATGTACATCAAAGCTGAGAAACTTATCAGTAACATCATATCACGTTTAGAAGTATTAAGGTATACCAGCGCCGCGATAGTGCGACAAAACGCAACTTCGCATGTATTCCGATGGACTGCATTGCTCTGAACCAAGAAAGCTATTCAGATGTCCAGGTAATACCTTTTCGCGGACTTTGCGGTCCAAGTCAAGAATTGTCTGATACTGAGGTGCCTTTGCCGTTAGGGTAAGTTCTGTAATTGTGGCAAGAATGTCCTTCATAAACTCGTATTTCCACCGGTAGACTGAGAAATTTGTGGTAGCGAGAGAGAAAAAAGGAGGCTAAAACCTACTCACATCCTACTAGAACATTGCCATTATCATCGAGGGTTGCCTGGTTATCTTCAGGAAACTGGCAGTCTATGTAAGATAGACGAATCGATGGAGGTCGACCAAGCGAAAGGCCCTGATCAATCGATTAGCTCCCAGTCAATGATGGCTAAATGTCACGTACAAGGAGGATCTCGGAAGAAAACATTTCCCAGAACAAGCTTCTTCTACGTTCGACCGTTTTTGTGTCCATGTTAAACCTCGCCCCATCACGATCTGGATGTTCAGTAAGCGTCGGCATTGACCAAAACGAAGAAGTTTTCACAGACGGAGGCCAATCTAGAGAAGACCGGCTGAGTACTTCTTTAAAGAAAACTCATGTTCAACTTACGCTTTGTGCTAATTTGGCACCAAGAGACATGAGAGCCCACTGCGAGGAAGGGTAATGTATTGGCCGTTGTTCATTAACAAGTTACTTACGGCGCTATCCATTGTATGCTTCTGCCCTCCCCAAGCATGACAAGATGCCATTAGAACCACTGCTTGCACAGTGGCTATCTCGGGAGAGTCAAAAATAGAACGGAGGGACAGACAGGCGCAACTCAAGTGATAGTACGTCTGAGACTCCACGTTGTCTAACATGAGGTGACGAATACAGGTTCAATCATATTGTGAAAGACAACGTGAAAACTCACAAGGCCCGAGGGTGAGATCAACCAGAGCACCGAGAGCAAAGACAAGGAATAGCACTGCCAATTTATGAGGGGAGATTGATTCGATTGCATGTGATCCAGAAGTTTGCTTCTCTTTCATAGCTTTGTATACCGGAGAAAGAATGTCATCGATCATTTCGTCTCGCTTCAACGGGCTGAGCATCCACGAAGCATGTTCCATATAGGTTTCGTATAGTGACCATGCACGAGGTTGGCTCGGAAGGTGACTCAGTATTAGTTCTAGAGTAGCTCCCGTGTGCTCTTCGGCTGCGAAGGGAAAATTCGACAATCGCATAATCTCCACTGGCACTTGGGCAGTATCGTCAGGTTCCTCGCCGGACATGTCCATTTCTGCGCCAGCCTGACACGGGAAGTTGCAAAAGTTATTTGTCATGGGAAGCATAAAGTCATACCAAAAACAGCGCCTTGTGAAACACAGTAGTTAGAGGAGTAGTTATCTCCCATTGATCATGGAACGTACTTCGGTCCCAGCAGAAGGCCCATAGTATTTCGCTCCCTGATCACCAACGGTCATTATCCCTAAGGCGTCGACTGTGTTGAATGCACTATCTCGAGAGCCTTCGTTATCTTGCATACTGCTGCCTTTGTCCGGTGGAAACTTGATCGCGAGAAGTTCGTCTCGAAGTAGAGGATGGGTTTCTGTGGAGATACCTGATTGAAAAATCGCAAGAGCATCCTCTAATTGCCTGATACGGTTTCCCATCTCCGTCATTTTGGCGTGTAGTTGTGTAGTATCAGCAAGGACGTATCTAGAGCAGAGTCAGAGGTGATTATAAGATGAACATATGTTGTACCTTGTACCTTGACCGCTTGACAGACTACCGTTGGGGCAAATAGAAGGGCAGCCCCGACGAGCTAGGTAAGTAGAAGTCAACTGTTGGCATCAAGTGGAGACCGTGAGACATACTGCATGAACCGCAAGGGATTTTCTTGTCACATTTGAGTTTAAGTCTGGATTGGACTGATGAATTGCTTGCACCCGGGATGTGCATAAAGAGAAACATGCCGTCGACATTCAGCACATGAGATCTTGTCACTTGAGTTAGTAGAACGTTCGTTGCGAGACGCCTTGCAAGGACTGACTTCACCTCGGGCCCGCCTGATATCAAGATCGTCATCGGTGGTCGACCTGCGCGAGGCTCTGCGAGGATGTGTGGAAAGGTCTGCTGGCATTGTTAGTTAAAGCCAAGAAATGGCCAACTTCGAGTTCGGCTGTCGCGACTTGAAGCTCGAAGCCTAAGCTTGATGGACCAAACTGTGTGATCGGCGCATATTCTGTACTTACTTAAGCCCGCTGATACCCACTTATGGTAACTTCATACAATGGACAACTTGAAGTCATGACAAAACAGTCGTTGGTTTCCCGTGGTGGAAGTTACATAAATTACACCGGCACATTATTCCCTTTTATCCTTGTCCTGTTCCTTATCTAGCCCCAGGCTAACACTAGTCGCAGCCGTATACCCAACGGTTCCAAGTAGCACCATCCCTGCACCGACCCACATCATCCGCAAATCTACATTTTGTGCTGGACCTCCTCTCCCCACACTACCTTCGTATCCCCACCCCCCCATTGCTGTAATCCCAACAATGCTCAACACCAAGCTCGCCGCTTTCCGCACAACGAGGACTAGCGTGACACTGAGAGCACTTACCCGCATCGTGAGGCGATGCACGCCTGCAACGCACAGGAGCTGTGTAAGTGTATTCACGAGGAGCGGGAAGTACGCCTTTGGGATGTGTATATTCATCTGTGATGGAGATACAGAAAGGAAAGACGATCTAAGGAACGGGGGAAGGGAAGAGCTGAGTGCTGGAGGAAAAGGGATCGGGAGGGTGAAGCGGGGGCCTGCATTTATGACGTTGAACTGGGTAGCGAGATCTGTACGGACGGAAATGAACATGGGGAGAGCGAGGACGTGGAGGTAAAACATCGACTCCTGCCATGCTGGAGCGCTACTTGAACCCGAATTGGACCCCTTGTCTGTGTTCTTCACAGTCCTCAGCCCATTCGATTGCACCAGTGTAGATTTAGGCTTCGCAGAGCCATTTGAACTACCAGGAGGAGCTGGGCGTCCATACTTGGCGAAGGTCCTATCTTGGACAAGTCCCAGGAACCCAGAGAGAAGGAGAGCGAGGCTGAGGATGGCAATTCCCATTGTATATGTATAAACATTTGTTGTTGTGCAGGTTGCGGTTTTGTGAGATTTAGTGGTGTGTCCTGACGCAGAGAGTGTTGTAAAGGCGACCCCGAGCGTGACCAGGAAGACAGAAAGGATCTGCGTGGGTGTGTACCTATCTTCGTTGTTTGGTGATCGTTCGAAGGGCAGAAAACAAGACATGGTTGGCGCACCTCTTTCCAACGATAAGCCATCCAAGCAACAAGCTAATAATCAATCCCCCACTCCGAAAGATGACGTGTACAGCCATGGGTATACGGTAGGCAAATGCAGCATTGTTCAGGAGCGATATGAAATAAAATAAAATGACCTGGATAAGATAGGGTGTCAGCGGGAGCCTACGTGGCTTAAACCGCGGCCCGTGGGGCGTCCAAGCGATGTGGTTTGGTAGGCCATGGAGAGAGATGACCAGAAACTGGAAAAATGTGATGAGAGAACCTGCATGGGGGTATTCAGATGTTAGTTGTTCGAGTGAGATTGCATTGCTGGTGGAGACTTTGTTAAATCTGAGGGCAGAAGGGGGGTGAGAAGCATACCTGCAGCAGCCAGCAAATATCAAAGAGAGCGTGGTTAGCATCATCTGGCGGATTTGTGCGGTCTCGTGATCTGGCGCGTCAGTTATTTGAGCCCCTTTAAATTTAATTTTCGTGCACTCTTATAATTACTTTCTTTTCTTTCATCCCTTGACGGGCATTCCTCATAAAACTATTCTAATCACCCCTCCCTTCACGAACACCGATGTCACGGTCTGACCTCGCTCACCGTCGCCACCCTGCCTCCCTCCTCCCCATTCTCTCCCACAGCCCCCATCTCGTCCACCTAATGGGCAGGCCAGTCACTCTTCCAATGGTGAAATATGTTGCTCGCCAACTCGTAATGGGCATCAGGGTAAGGGGCGAAGACCCACCGGCAGCTGGCACTATCCCAACACTGCCTCAGACACCGCACGAGGTGCCTTCCGCCAACACGCCCGCGCCACTCATACCTCTAGAGTCTTTTATCGTTCGTCTTGTTAATTGTGTGAATGTACAAGTGGGCACCCTCCTTACCACACTGATATACCTCGAACGCCTTCGTCAAAAGGTCCCGGTCATGTCTCAAGGTCTGTCAGCCACCGCCGCTCGAAATTTTTTAGGTGCTTACGTCTACTACTACTACTACCACAGGTATGCCGTGCACGCGGCACCGCATCTTCCTCGCCATCCTAATCGTCGCCGCCAAGTATCTCAATGACTGTGCACCCAAGAATGTTCACTGGCAAGCATCAGCCGTCATGTTCCAGACCTTTGAGATCAACACCATGGAGAGTCAACTCCTCTACCTTCTCGACTATGATCTCCGCTTCACAGAGGCAGAAGCGTGCCGCGCGTTTGCACCCTTCATGTCGACGGACGCCCTTGCACGCGACGCTGTCATCACTAGAGCATCTGCCGTGAACAAAGTAGTCAGGGCGGGACGCGCGAGAGCACAGCAACGCGCACAGCAGGTGCAGGTGCAGGTGCTGGCGCAGGCACAGGCGCCCCCGCCGCCATCACCCGAGATTCCTGTGCCGGCTCCACGAGTAGTCCAAGTCCACTCGCCGACCCTGGTCCGGAAGCATGTATCTACTGCCCGCCTGTCTGTACACCAGCCGCAACGCACCCCTGCTGTACCTCCACCGATGTACAGTGCCGTCAGGTCGGATTCGTTCTCGTCCTCGTCCTCGTCAGACATCGCTTCCCTGCTCGACGATACCAGCTCCTCTTCCTCCTCTTCTGGCTGGACGACCCCCGAAGACGCCGAAGGCGAGGATGACTCTGAGGATGAGCGCGGAGTCGGTGGGCGGGAATATAAACACTCCATCCACCTGCGTGTAGGCTCCGGTGATATCGATCCACCGGTAGATCCACTGGAGAACGCCGTCGGCGCCACCGCCAAGAGCTCCACCGCGAAGAACCGGTTTATATCCCGCCCCCTCCCACTGCCCGTTTCTGCATACGCATACAAACACCTTGCTCAGCATCAAAATAGGACGCGCAAACCCTCCGACACATCCTCGGTGCACACCGTTACCGCGTCATCACCACACGCCCCATCTCACCTCTCCGTCTTTTCGCGTCACACCTCAAAGCGCGCTATCTCGGTGTCTATTCTGCATGGTGGCAAGAATCAGGGCCTGGATCCCGCCGCCGGACTTGCCGCGAGCACGACGATGCCGACTATACCCTCAGGGACGACGACTTCGAACAGGGGTGGCGGTGGACTTTTGAGCCGGATTTGGGCTGCTACGAAGGGCCATGGCCATGACGTGGAGGCTCGCGATAGGGGCCGAGATAAGGCTAGGGACACGGACTGTGAGGCGGGAGGCGAGAAGTACGCGCACCCCAACGTTCAAGCTGGGCACCATAATCACCATGGCCAGAACGCGTTTAGGAGGCTGGTGCATTCGGCGCAGGGTGGTGCGTCGAGGGGCACGGGGAGAGGCCCAGCGGGATGGAATCAGGGTGAGCATGCGCAGGTTGATGTTTGAAGGCCGGGTTTTTTTCTTCAATGCCAAATGGGTGAGTAGCTGTCTCAGCGGAATGGACCTTGCCTCGGGAACGGACTGGTCACTGCCATCGCGACCAGCTTCATCTCTTCCAATGCTTCTTTTATTTATCTCCTCTTTAGCTTCTCCCCCATCGTTCCCTCTGGTTCTGGTTCTTTTCGTCGAGTTCAGGCCTCCCGTGGACATCTCTACCCATCTATCTTTTTCCACTTGGTCATGCTAGTCATCTAAGCTTTTCGTTCATTCGGACTTCTGGATTTGGACTTTTACCTAATTCTCATACTACTGCTTCAAATCATTGGACATGCACACGTACAAGCACAAGCACAAGCACAAGCACACTACTATTGCTATCTTATCTCTTACCACATACTATCCCTATCATACTATCCCCTACTACTACTTATACCCATCGCTCATAATTTTGTTGCACACCACTATGTTTCTGCGTATACAATCTATCTATGCCTGCATACTACCTTCGATCATTCAAAGCTATCCAACAAGTTGAATGGTTAAAAGTCGAAGCAATTTACCTTGAAGTCGATGTTTGGGGGACTCGATGAAGATGAACTGCAAGTAGAAAGTAGAGTTGCCGGGGTGAACTTGAAGGCTCTTGTTTCTGCAGAAATGCTTTTATCCTGTTCGCAAAAAAACATTTATTAAGGCTCGACCGATACACAATCTGAATCGAAGCAAAAGGTGATGTCTTTTGACTTCAACGGCGAGAATTTGGGTTGTCATGATCAGTCATCAGTAACAGTGAATCGTGGAGAAAATGTTTTGCCAATTTGTTATTTGTATTTGTATATCTAACAATAGATGTTTTGTATTGGATTGGACCTTAGTGGCCATTATGCAAAGTGTCAAAATGTGTTGTAAATGGCTTGGGAGATTTTAGATAACTTCACCCTTCATGCAACATCACTGTAATATTTTCCCTCCATTTGCAATTAGATATCAAGTAGGAGACTGAATTACAGAATGTCAAGCATACTGTTTTGAAGCATATATCACACTGAAAACTGATATCACAATTTCAAATAATTTCACCCTTCATCATCAGAAAAATGACATCTATCTTATGCTGCCTTATATGGGACAGTAAGATCCTGTAAGGTGTAAGACGAATAAGACATTGTGTCTTAGCTAAGCTATGTACCTTTCTGAGCAAGGTACTCATTATCTTACAGCTACCTTACACCAGATCAGTAAGACTTACCAGACCATCCTGCTGGTAGGTCTGTAGTAGCTTAAATTGGTCTTAACATATATTTGAGAGTCAATGAGAGAGCAGGGAAAACTATTTTGATTGATCACGACGCACATTGAACTAACTACAAGGTGTTGACAGCAAAAAACCTACTCGATCTAATCAACCAACTACTATCTAGTCACTTTCATTAGCATCGACAATCCGACGACACAGAGATGCCGGGGCTGCTTGAATGGCAGGCCTTAAAACTGCCCCTTTTTTCTCTTCAACTATCTTCATAGCGGCCGCCATGATTTTCTTCCATGTCTTTGGTGGTACAGTTTCGATATCAGACAGGTAGAGCGCAGTCCGCTCAGCCCATGCTGCCGTGAAGCCCTCAGGGGTGATGCCATTTGGCTTAGTTGGTTTGATGAAGTTGCTGGTTGACCACATCTTGAAGGTGCGTTCGACCTAATAGATTGCTTAATAAGTCTCGTTAGTAATAAAAGATGGACATACTGAGGTTGTCGCCATGGATAAGGCACCTTCTGGTGTGGTACCAGTAAGCATGTTGGAAGGCAGGAGGGAAATCAAAGCAAGGTGGGTACTGAAGGTCGCGAGGATGGCAGGTGATTGGAAGGAACCTTTATATACCTGGTGTTTGTTAGCATAGTGTCGCAAACAAAGAGGGTGAAGCATTACAATGTTGTCACCATTGGTTTCGTCAACACTGGCCCAAGTAAACAGTGATGGTTCGTCATCTTCAGCAGAAATTGCCCATTCAATGAAGTTCACGTGGTCTTCGGCACTTGTGTACTGAGGGTCGGATTTCCAGAAGTCTTGAATGGCCATGTTTGCACTCGTTGCAAAGCTTCCATGCCATTCATACGACCTTTGCTTGGTCTAAAATATTGAAAACAAATCAGTTGGATAATAGAGTACTGGATATGAACCTTACCAGGTAAAAAATCAGCTCCCCCATTACAGCAAGTGTCTGGGTATTGTGGGGAAACACCTCATCCCAGATATGCTGTGCTTCTGGGAGCAGGTCACCAAGTGACCATGGATTTTTGAGAGCGCCCAGATACTGGTACCACGAGGGAAGGTAAACTGCTTGCCAATGTTTGAGAGTTCCCTGTGGCAAATCAGAGTTGCTGAAGGTGATGCAAGATCTTCCAACATGGGGTGCTGAAGGAGCAGTGGCCGCGGGCTTCTGGAACTCAATTTTAACATGGGACTTGAAATATGATGCCAGTAGTTAGTACTGATTATAATAGGATTTGGTTAAAAGTACATTTGATGGCCTGTTGTTCTTTGTAGGCTTCCTAATGGACATCAAAGTGGCCTCATTGGTGTCGTCATCAGAATCATCTGCTGTGTAGTCGATTTGGTCAACTTGTGCCAGCTCACCAGATTTTGCTGCTGTAACTTTGGTATCTGAGTCCACATCAACGGTTGACAAAACTGCAGCCTTTGGGCGCTGCCAACTGGATCGAAAGCCAGTGGGGGGAGGGGACATTGTGAACCTATTTTTATCTCTATTGCCAAAGTCGGAATCTGATTCGGACTCGGAAGGTTTTGCCTTTTTTGTGCTGGATCAAAAAATTAGTAACTGTTTTTTATGTTTTGTATCACATACCGTTCTGTGAACTCAGAGTTGCCAATGTCCTTTTGTTTGACTCCTGTGGACTCCGTGCCTGCATTCGCAGAGTCAAGCTTCCCCTTTTTGGCACTGTGTGATAAAGTAAAAGCCTTGGTGTCCATGTCCTTATCTGACAAGTATTAATATACTGACATAATATCATTCCTATTGTTGTGATCATGAGACTTGTGTTTCATTCCAGAGAGATCCGTGTTTGCCAACATGGACCTTGTGTTATTGATGGACATGCAAGTGCTCTCTGCTTTCTCCATTATCTTCTTTGATGTCTTATCCTTATGCTCATCCCCTTCTAGGAACTCAATATCACTGGATGTAATGTTTCGTTCTACATTGTCATCAGTCTATATGCTTGTCGAACACAAATGAAGCCTCACCAAAGTTTGGCAAGCTGTGCTTTCTTCCAGATCCTTTGTTGTCAGTGTCAGGCGAGTTTGATGCCAACCTACTTTTTTTGCTGACACCTTGGGCATCTTCTCTCTGCGTAGATTTGTCATTTCCTACTATGCATCAATATCATGTGTGTTTGTGTTGGGATTATGTATACAAGAGTATACAGGCAAGCCAAGGCAGTTAACATGCCTAGGGAATATTGCCAGAATATGCTAAGTCAACACTAGGGTTAGGGCTAATGCACATTAACCATAACCCTAGGGAATGGACAGTTAACACATGCAGAGACATATAGGGGAACCCACAGTTAACACATGCTACAGGATTACTCATACTGCAGCATGTCTATGATAGCCTATCCAAGACAAAGCTATGGATAGAGTGTCTATGACACACCCTGCAGGAAGTCTAGGACTTACCAAGCCATGATATCATATGTCACTATTATTGACACTGTTATAGGGGATATGACATAACTATTCCATTATTAACTGGTACAGGGGTCTATTACAGAATACCTCCTTTATATATTAAAGGAGTGCATTACACTATACCTCCTAACTGTGTAGTATAAATATTGCACATCATGTAGGAGATGATAATAACATTCCTCCCTGTGGCAGACTCCCTCACTCACTAGCCTTTGAGATTAAACTTCATAATCTAACCTTGTCCTTAACTCTTCCTGTCACTGTTCACCACTCCATTCCCAACAGGTTATGGGCCCTGACACTGAACTAGACATGGATTATGAAGGGGACCAAGAGGACGACCATTTATCATTATTTGGGGAACCCCCAGCACAAGAAACCCCTAAACAATCAGGAAGAGTATATACTTCCAGAGCACAAGAAAAGCGCAGACAACGGATCAATACACCAGAGATTGATCCAGTTATAAGAATACCTATTTCCTTAATTCGGACCAAAGAATACTCAAATGTAAACAAGATCGCTGATTGCAATCATTTGACGGATGAAAACTGGCATGAATGGAAAGAGAGAATGTTGCGTGTTTTTATTAATTGTGACATAACGGGATATGTTTTTGGTCAGACAAACCGACCGGATCCAAATATAGATCCGGAGAGTGCTTACAACTGGGACAAAAACGATACTTGGGCACAACAAGTCATTATCCATAACGTCACCTCCTCGCAAATAAATCACGTTGGATCAAAACAAAGCGCAGAAGCTATGTATACCGCATTATCGGTCACTCATGAAAACAAGGCACATCAAACAATTAATCAACTGCAGTGTTTATTATATGAGACAAAGGCTGATAATTCCGACGACCTCCTAAAGCATTTGGACGTCTTGAAGTCTTACCGAGACCGGATCAACAGGTTTCCAAATATAGAATTCCATATCTCAGATACCCGATTTAAATTGATCATTTCGGCATCCTTACCAAACTCTTGGCAAACATATGTCGAGCCCTACAACGGAAACGCAAATGATCCAAATGACTTAGATCCAAAGTGTCGCCTAACTTTGGACGCATTTATTGGATTATTAAGGGAAGAATATAAACTTCGGCAAAATAGGAATAATGGGAATAATAACTCCGGCGGAATTGTAAACCTGGCTAAAATCCAGACGACCGCCCAAAAGGAGAAAACCCTTGAAAACCGTCTTACCGATCGTAAAAAATCCCTGAAGCCATATTGTGATCATTGCAAGCGCCCTGGACATTGGTCCAGTAAATGCCGAAAATTCCAAGGCAATAAATGCCATAATTGTGGAAAAATTGGACATCAGGCAAAAAATTGTTGGGGGAAGAAAAAGGAGAAAGATAAGGAAAAAGGGAAAATAAAACCTGTGGAACAGTCCAATGCTGTGGAGGAATTTATTGCATTTTCAACTCAAGAAGAACATTATAATTTTGATTCCTATGATGCTTGTAACGATGCCGTAATGGACGAGCATTTGATCTATTACGACTGGTTGGCTGACTCAGCAACAACATCGCATGTCACGCATCAAAGAGAAGCCTTCAAAACATACACTCCAATGAAAAATAATTCCGTAACTGGGGTAGGTGGATTGGAAGCTAAAATTGCAGGCAAAGGAACTGTTGAAATAATTTCAACATGCAATAATCAAAACTTTAATATTCATCTGGAAGACGTCCTACATGTGCCTGGAACATGAAACAATTTAATTTCGTTGGGGTGATGGGATGCGGCCGGCGGAAAATATATTGGAGGACAAGGAAAACTAATCCTCACAACAAAAGACGGACAACAACTTGCAGAAGGAAAGAAAATTAATAACCATTTATACAAGATGAAAATGGTATTAAAAAATTCTAGCAAGCCGTCTAAAACTCCTGCCGTTAATCAAACATTCGTCGGAAACGTAAAACCACTTAGTTGGGAAACTTGGCACCGACGATTTGGACATGTAGGATATTCTGGACTTCAACAATTATTGAGCCGAAATTTGGTGATCGGTTTCAATGTTGACGAAAATAGTCCTAAACCGGATTGCGAAGCTTGCATCAGTGCAAAGCAAAATAAGGAGCCTTTTCCGAAGTCGACAAAAAGAAACACGAAACCAGGAGAATTAACCCACATAGACTTGTGGGGAAAATACGCCATCAAATCTATTAATGGCAAATATTATTATCTCCTATTTGTGGATGATGCTAAAAGGTTCGTCACAATTGAATGCCTCAAAGAGAAAAGTGATGCAGCACAGGGGGTAATAAATTACCTTGCCCATTTGGAAACACAAGGCAAGAAGCCGAAGGGTATACAAATTGATTGTCGAAAAGAATTTGTTAACGAAAAACTGGAAAAATATTGCAAAGAAAGAGGTATAGAAAATCGACTTACCGCACCATACTCACCATCACAGAATGGAGTTGCGGAAAGGATGAACAGAACCCTGGTCGAATTATCCCGAGCAATGCTGGCTGCTAACCAGCTTCCAGAATTTTTATGGGAATTTGCAGTCTTACACGCTGCCTATCTCCGGAACCAATCATTTACCAAACATCTTCGGGAAACAACACCTTATGAAGGCTGGCACAATAAAAAACCGGACGTATCAAATTTACGTGAATTTGGAGCCCCAGTATGGGTATTATTACAAGGCCAGAAAGAAGAAAGAAAAATGCTACCTAAGTCAAAGCGCCGTGCATATGTCGGCTATGACGACGGCACGGGAGCAATAAAATATTACAATGCCGAAACAAGAAATGTTCTCACCTCTCGGAACTTCTGACTTATAGATGCTACAGATGAACCTGAGCCTCCCGAAGACACTGATGTTACACCCTCGACAGAGGGGGAGTCTGGTGGGGAAACACCGAATGTGCCGCCGACGGGTAACTCCGATCAATGGATCATGGAACCGGCAAGGCAGCCTCGGAAGCGTAAACGGAATGAAAATGAGGGAAACATAGATATCACTAGACCACGGAAGACGCGTGCAAGTGATAATGAACCATGGAAAACTCGTGGAATTTGTACCGACTATAAACATCTTTACCACCTTGTGGAAGAGGAAGATGACGAAACCTTTCTAAATATAGAAGAAGCCTATGCAATAATAGCCGGAGATGAAATAAACAGTCTCAAAGATGCAAAACAATCCCCGGAATGGACGGAATGGAAGGATTCAATGCAAATTGAATTAGACTTGCTCAAAGAAAAGGGTACTTGGGAACTTGTCGAAAAACCTCCAGATGCCGTTCCAATCTCAAATAAATGGGTATTTATTCGGAAATGAAATAAAGAAGGGGAAATTGTATGATACAGAGCGCAGCTAGTTGCAAAAGGGTATGCACAAAGACCCGGTTATGATTTCATGGAAACTTTTTCACCAGTTGTACGAATGGACACACTCCGGGCGATTTTAGCACTCGCATCAGAGAAAGGTCTAAAAATACAACAGATGGACGTAAAGGGCGCATACCTCAATGGCACGCTACAAGAGACTATATACATGGAACAACCTGAAGGATGTAATGATGGAACAGGCCGAGTATGCAAGCTATTTAAACCGCTTTATGGATTAAAGCAGGCAGGTCGAGAGTGGAATAACGAATTTGATGGTAAACTTAAAATTCATGATTATGGACGATTAATGGCAGATCCTTGCGCATATATTCGACGGGATGAAGAAAATATAGGCATCATAACGGTATGGGTAGACGACACCCTGCTTTTTGCATCAGCAGATAAAATGATGAAGCATATGAAAAATGCGTTAACATCAGAATGGGACGTCACCGACCTTGGAGAGCCTAGCAAAATCGTGGGCATAGAAATTATGTGCGCCAATGATAGCATCAAAATATCTCAAGAAAAATATATCGAGAATGTCCTTCGTAAAGAAGGCATGATTGATGCAAACCCTGTTGGAATGCCAATGGACCCAAATATTAAATTAATTGAAAACCCAGATTATAATGAGCCAAATCGGAGCAATTCATACGCCAAATTACTGGGAAGTCTACAATTCATTGCAAACTCCATGCGACCTGACATTAGCTTCGCTGTTAATAAATTGGCAGCATATACCACAAACCCGGGCTTACAACACCACGGTGCAATAAAGCGGATACTACGGTACTTAGCAGGTACGAAAACTCTTGGAATTATTTACAGAAAATCCCAGGATGAGACTGAAAACAATAACCTTTTCCATGGATTTGCCGATGCATCATTTGCAAATTCTGAGGACCTCAAGTCCACCACAGGATATGTTTTCCTGACAGCAGGGGGAGCAATAACTTGGAAATCAAAGAAACAAACAATTATTGCACTATCCTCAACGGAAGCTGAATATGTCGCATTATCCGAAGCTGGACGCGAGGCCACTTGGCTAAGAAATTTGTATGGTGAACTCGGATACACCCAAGAAAATCCGACAATTATTCAAGGCAATAATGAAGGGTCAGTAATTTTAACCCATAACCCTCAATTTCACCAGAGGTCGAAACATATCGCTATACAGCATCACTGGGTCCGAGATTTAGTCACCAACAAAATTATTGATATTCAAAACTGTCGTGATCCGGAACAAACAGCGGACATATTAACAAAGGCTTTACCAAAGCCTAAGTTTTCACGGCATAGGGAAGAGATGGGAATTCAGTCAAAAATAACTCAGTAGCTTTCCTTGGTGAGATTGGTTTTTCCCAATGGGTTTTCCATCCACAGAGGTTTTGATGCACCTGAAAGAAAATTATAAACCACTCCAGGGGGAGTGATGACATTCACAGAACCATTCCACTCATTGTCCTACACTGCCTAGACTTGAGGGGGAGTGTTGGGATTATGTATACAAGAGTATACAGGCAAGCCAAGGCAGTTAACAAGCCTAGGGAGATGGAATACAAGTCCTAAGCTTAGGATTAGGGTTAGGATCTGCCACTGGTAGAATCCAACACAGCCACAGGGAATAATATTAATTCCCGAGCTGCTACCCTTAATAGACTGGCCAAGACTACAAAGACTGCCAAGACTGTCTCCTATGCTATCCAGGGAACCCCCTATAATATACAATGATAGACAAGTCTATCTGGAGAATTATATAGGGGATATGACATAGTTATTCCATTATTAACTGGTACAGGGGTCTATTCCAGAATACCTCCTTTATATATTAAAGGAGTGCATTACACTATACCTCCTAACTGTGTAGTATAAATATTGCACATCATGTAGGAGATGATAATAACATTCCTCCCCATCTCTTCTTGACTTGTTACCACCACCTTGTACCGTGGGAACAACCTTCACACTGTCTGGCTCGGTGTCCAGCAGTCCATCCCCTGGCCTGATCGGTGATCAGACCAGCCTATAGTACTCTCTAGAGGTCGTTTGGACTCTATCCCAACCCCACTGGTGACTGGCTTGACGGATCTCCTTGGATCGTACGCGGATGCTCACTATGTGGGTGTTCTATTATCCGCCACTTATCTCTACCAGGCTCGATGATCCTGGGCTCTATGGTGGGGCACCGTCCACCAACTGGTGGGGGGGTTTGACGGTGAAGTAACACTGCCGGCTTAGGCCGGGGGCCCTGCTCTGGGGTCGGGGGGAGAACGCTTAGGTTAGGGGGCGCTCTCTTAGAGGTTTCCAGATCCCTGGAGAGGATCTCAGGATTTGGTGCGTCTACTATGACTCTACCTTGAGGGTTAAGCTACTCTACGGCTACAGGATACTGCCCATCCTATCTGGGTGGGTCCTTGCTCCACGTCAGGGGTGTGCGCGCCGGCGCTTCCCCTTCCACGTCCTGTGTCGAGCACTTGCTCCCCTCGCTTGCGCTCCCAGGACTTGTCTGCTCACCAACACCGCGCGGGGCTGGCGATCCCTGCTGCGCACAAGAGATCGAGCACCGCCTGCTGCCTCCCTGTTATCAGGGGGCATCAGCTTATCTGCGATCGGTTAGATCGGTCAGTGGAGGGCAGGGGGAATCGCTCCCCCAGCACCACTATTACCGGGCCCATGACGCATAGCGCCAAGGGCCGCACTGCACAGCAATGGGCGCATACCGCGCACCAGCCGTTTTCTGGGCCCCCTAAGTGGCCCCTCCCACTACAGCCCCGCCCTATGAGGGCCGCGCCATGTCTGAGGTGCACAAGTGTCCAACCCTGTGCCCTCCACCTTTCCAGACTGGGGGCGGTGCTGCGGTGCCGCCTCACCTCTGTTCTCTGGAGTGCCTGGTGCGTCACCAGGGCTCACTACACGCCTCCAGCCGCTACGGGCAGGGGGCTCCTGGGGCTTATGCCTTAGGCTCGTCATGGGTACGCGGTGCGGGGGTTCTACTCCTGCCTTGCGTACCTACCTTTACAGGCGCCGTTTGGGCCCTCTGGGCCTCGGCCCACCATTTCGTCGGACGGTGCCCAGGCCCGGTCAACGGTCCGCCCTTCGATGAGGGGGGTGGTCCACCTTTTCTCCTGCTAGGGAACACGGTTCACCTCCGGGTCCTTCGGGATGCGGGGGCTTACGGTGAATTGACACTACTCACCGGCTGGCCTCGGCTGGCCGCGCGTGGGGGGACCGGACTATCTGCGGGTGGGGAGTCTTCTGGCATGTGGCGGCGCAAGGGTGCAGCTCTGCCTTCCCGGCTCCAGCGAGCTTTATATGTGGTCTATCTGCCCGCCTCAGAGGTTAAAAGAGGGAGGAAGGTCTCACACTGGCGGGGGTCTGGTATAGTAGAGCGTAGTGTACTCTAGTATGTTTGTACTTCGTGCCCGCGGACTGTGTACGTACACCGCGCTATAAATTGTTGAAAAAAAAAAAAAAAAAAAAAAAAAAAAAAAATAACATTCCTCCCTGTTGCAGACTCCCTCACTCACTAGCCTTTGAGATTAACTTCATCTTCTTAACCTTGTCCTTAACTCTTCCTGTCACTGTTCACCACTCCATTCCCAACACCAGATGCCTGGGGCACAGATTGATGTACTGTTTGATTTGTGGGCTGCTGGTGGTGATGATGGCACCGAACCCCCTTTCGCTGGCCACAATGACCTCTATGAAACCATTGACTCCATACCATTAGGTGACCTACCTTGGATGTGTTTTACTGTTACATATAATGGCCCTCTCCCTGACGGAGAGGTACCCACCTGGATGATGACAGAGTATGAAGTCTGGTGTTGTGATGTATGCCTTGTGATGCGTGGTCAATTGGCTAACCCAGACTTCAATGGGGAGATTGACTATACTCCCCTTCAGGTATTTGGGTCAACTGGTAAACGAGAATGGTCTAATGTCATGACAGGGAACTGGGCTTGGAAACAAGCTGTAAGCCATTTCAATAACTATGTTATTTGTACTTTTTTAATGCTCATTTTCAGGATATAATTGCTGATGATCCTCAAACACATGGCAGGGTATTTGTTCCTGTCATTCTTGGCAGTGACAAGATGATGGTTTCAGTAGCCACTGGCCAAAATGAATATTACCCACTGTATAGATCGATTGGAAATGTACACAACACTGTTCGTTGCGCCCACTGAGATGCATTAAGTCTTATTGGATTTCTTTCCATACCAAAAAGTAAGTGTGCTGTTTTCCCCTTTTAGATATCAAGGGCTCACAAATTGAAAAGCAGACAGAGAGTTCAAAGATGACCCTAATTTCCGAAAATTTCGTTGCAAACTCTTTCATTCATCACTACAAACAATTCTTGAGCCCCTACGACCTGGTATGACAACCCCTGAAGTCTCTTGATGCTCCGATGGATATTTTCGGTGTGTTATCTATGGCTTAGGGCCATATGTTGCAGATTACCAAGAACAAGTGTTATTAGGCTGTATTGTCCAAGGATGGTGTGTATAGTGTTTGAGGGTCCAGTTGCTGCAACCAAAAAAAGACCGGGACCCAACTGGACTGAACTGGTCACGACCAGAATTTTCAGTTGCAGTTGTGACCAGCTGTTGACGGTCACGGTTGCAGTTGCCCCAAATCTGCTGGGCTTCCAACCGGGTTGCAACCGGTTGCAACCAGTTACAACCATCCTTAGTTAGGGCTTACTATTTCATATCTAATTTAATTTTCATAAATAATGTGGGGCATGCCCAACTAAAAATGAGTGGACAAGCAAGGCTTTATATACCTTTGACTAATTTGCATATGTTTGCACATGTATTGTGCAAGTAAACGGTGACGCGTCATGACACGTTTATGTTTGCATGTGCTTACACATCAAAGATCAACATCAATGTTCAACTTTCAACATTCAACATTCGACGTTGTCCCACAACCACAACCACCCCCCCTGTGTGTGCCATTCCCTGCCCCACCTGCATCCCCCTCTTGCCCTCTTGTTCCCTGCTCTCTGTCTGCATCTGCGTGTTCCCCCCTCTTGTCCGCATTCCCCCCCTCTCAGTTGTAGTGCCCCCCTCTTGGTTGTAGTGCCCCCCTGTCGTCTGCGTTCCCCCCCACTTGTCCGCATTCCCCCCCTCTCGGTTGTAGTGCCCCCCTGTTGTCCGCGTTCCCCCCCTCTCGGTTGTAGTGCCCCCCTGTTGTCCATGTTCCCCCCCACTCGTCTACATTCCCCCCCCTCGTTTCCCTCCCCTCCCTCTCATCCACGTTCCCCTCCTCTTGGTTGTAGTGCCCCCCTGTTGTCCGCGTTCCCCCCCTCTCATCTGCATTCCCCCCCTCTCGTCTGCATTCCCCCCCCTCTCGTCTGCATTCCCCCCCTCTCGTCTGCGTTCCCCCCCACTCGTCTACGTTCCCCCCCACTCCATTGTAGTGTTCCACCTCTCGTTCCCCCCCCCCTCTCATCCGCACTTCCCCCCTCTCGGTTATAGTCCCCCCCTCTTTACGTTCCCCTCCCGTTTGTGTTTTTTTAAGTAATTAAATTAATTGGTAGACTACTTTAGATAAAATTAATAACTACTAGTAGGATGGTTGCAACCAGTTTTGACCGAGGTGCAACTGGTAAGCAACTGGTCCCGATTGGTTGGCCGCAGTTGCGGTTCCAGTCGGGAAGTTTTTGTGAGTGGCACAACCGGTCACGGTTCCAGTTGCAGCCAAAAAGGGCTGTGACCGCAACTGGACCGGACCTTCAAACTCTAGGTGTGTACAGTAAGTCATTAGTTAGTGCACCCATGAGTGTCTCACAAATGCAGGAACAGATGTACTGCTGATCAGAAAAATCTTGATGGCGGTGGTGTGCAGAGATCTCATGATTATTGTTGGACACGTTTGGTGAGAAGATATTATGAGATGACCATGGAGTTATTGCAGATATTCTAGTAAGTTGTTTGGGTTCACAGATATATAATTTTCGCTTGTACTAACCATGCTTGCAGCCATTCACAGCATCCTTTCCATGAGCTGATATTCACGAGTTCATGGCACCAGACCTATTACATCAAATCATCAAAGGTACCTTTAAAGACCACCTCGTTGAGTGTAGGGCACGGCATGGGTACGGGTAACACCGTATGTTTCCGCTTACGGGTATGCAGGGGTACAGGTATGGGTATGACATTGCCCTACCCGTGCAACACCGTACCCTTACCCACGGGTTTATGGGTACTGACAGCCGGTCATGTGCGTGATCATATGATGTTGTTGATCACAAACAACACCAACATCAACAGCAACGACGACTATGACTACGACCACGACCCCCTCCCTCGCTCCAAGTGCGAGTGGGTGGGGGATTTTCTTTTGTTCTGGGCAATGATGACAGTGACGACCCCTCCCTCACATCAAGCGCGAGCAATGACGACGACAACAACCTCCCTCCCTCGCTCCAAATGCGAGTGGGGTGGTTTGGCTTTTGTTCTGGCAAACAATGACGATGATGACCCCCTCCCTCACATCAAACATGAGTGGGGGGGTTCTTCTTGTGTTCTGTGCAACAACGATGGCGACGGCCCCCTCCCTCGCATCAAACGTGAGTGGGTGGGCTCTTCTTGTGTTCTGTACAACGACAACAGCAACAGCCCCCTCCCTCTCATCAAACACGAGCAACGACAACGGCAACAACCCCCCTCCCTCGCTCCAAACACGAGTGGGGGGGTTTTTCTTGTGTTCTGGGCAACAACGATGACGACGACCCCCTGCCTCACATCAAATGCGAGTGGGGGTGCTCTTCTTGTGTTCTGTGCAACAATGATGGTGACGGCCCCCTCCCTCGCATCAAACGCGAGCAATGATGACGGCAACAACCCCCCTCCCTCGCTCCAAATGCGAGTGGGGGATTTTTCTTGTGTTCTGGGCAATGACAATGACGACGACCCCCTCCCTCGCATCAAACGCGAGTGGGGGGGTTCTTGTGTTCTGTGCAACGACGACGGTGACGACGACCCCCTCCCTCGCATCAAATGCAAGCTGGAGGGGATATCTTGTGGTTGTAGGCAACGACGACGACTCCCCCTCCTTCATGTGTAACACAAGTTGGAGGGGGCTATCTCTTGGCTCTAGGCAATGCCGACGATGACTCCCTCTCCACCACCACCCCCCCCCTTGCTGCAAATGCGAGCGGGGGGGGGGGGGGGGGGGTTTCTCTTTTGATAAAGTAATTAGATTATCTAAATATACATATTCATGCTGAACACCATGAATAACCATGGGTAACCCGCACAACCCACAGTAACACCGTACCCCTACCTGTGTGGGTACGGTGTTCATGGGTACGGGTAAGGGTATGAAGAAATATACCCAAGGGTTACCCGTGCCGTGCCCTAGTTGAGTGGGTTGGTGAGTATCTGGTTGCTGTGCATGGCGAAACGCGGGCAGCAGCAATAATGGCTGACATAGATCACTGGTGGATTCTGTGTACCAGATATGACTTTATCAACGTACTTATAATAAAACAGCATTGCAGCTGTCCCTTCGTTCCCTGGACTACGCCAATTCCCTCAAGGTCATGGATTCAAACAATGGACGGGTGATGACTCCAAAGCCCTTATGAAGGTATGTATACAGTGTCTTCTGATTTTGCTAGTAGCTCAATCAATTATTAGGTCTATCTACCTGTGATTGTCAGCCATGTCCCCCCACAGATGGTACAGGCACTAAGTGCATTCATGGACTTCTGTTATCTAGTCCGGCAAAACATACTTGACGAATTGACGCTGGATGCTATAGATGCAGCCGTGGCCAGGTTCCATGCAAACCGCATCATATTTGAAGATGTCGGCATACACATTCATTTTTCTTTATCATGTCAGCACTCAATGAAGCACTTTTGGCTCCTTATTCAAATGTTTGGGGCACCGAATTGGCTCTGCTCGTCCATCACAGAATCAAAACATATCAAAGCAGTCAAGGAACCTTACCGACGATCCAGCCATTTTGAAGCATTAGGCCAAATGCTAGTGACTAATCAAAGACTTGACAAGCTTGCTGCATGTTGTGTCAATCTTGCTGCATGTTGTGTCAATCTTGCTGCATGTGGCATGTTGGATGGCCCATGCCTAGCACCGAACATCATTCCTATCCCTTTGCCGCTGCCACCACCAACACCACCATCTCCTCCGACTCATGACCTTGATGATGATGCAGTTGATGGGCCAAGAGTCCTCGCCAGTGTGACATTGGCAAGAACCCAAGGTAAGTCAACATTCTTCTTTGTTAATATTATTGACACTGATGTTCTTCTGTAGTGCGCAATTACCCCCGGAAAGTACGTGAACTTGCCCTCCTGATAAACCAGCCAGACCTCCTGTACCATATCCGCCAATTTCTATTCAGCCAACACCATCCACATGATCCGTTTCCCACCTGGAACCAAGATATTTCGCTCAGCACCATTTTTGATGACAAAATCTCTGTTTTCCATTCAGCTGTTGCTACTTACTATGTGCCAAGTGATCATTCAGGTATCTGTGGCATGCACAAACAGCATATATGATCAACTCCAAGCTGGCGATGAGGCCCACCATGTTGCGACTGCATTTTTATTGAAAAGGATCTGGATTTGGATGGAATGCGAGGGTTGCATGTTGCCCAAGTTCTCTTATTCCTGTCCTTCACCTCCCATGGCATCCCCTATCCTTGTGCTCTCGTTCAGTGGTTTGTCGTGGTTGGTGATGCCCCATGTAGTGACACAGGAATGTGGATTGTCAAGCCCGAAATAGACAACAATGGCACTCAAGTTACATCAATCATTCATGTTGATTCTATTGTATGGGGAGCCCATTTAATTGGGGTTTATGACGAGATGTTCTTGCCCCGTCATTTTAGCCATTTTGACTCCCTCGCAGCCTTCCAAGCCTACTATGTTAATAAGTTTATTGATCACCATGCAAATGAGATTGCATTCTGAATATCCTTACTTAATACATTATTTGGTGTCTTACATGTCTTACTCCCTTACACGCATTGAATGTAAACCAATGTCTTATGGAAAACAGAAGTCAGACCACATGAGGTTTTGTAAGACCAATACAAGGTACCAGACAATAATCAGACACATTTCAGACAAATAAGGGCTGTAAGTAATTTGTCATTTTCCTGATGATGTAACATCACTGTAATATTTTCCTTCCATTTGTGATTGGGCACACATGATAGCTTACTTTCCTTGTAATACACATATACCTGACATGACTAATGAGCCATCTCCTATGACAGTGGATGATGGGGTGATGGAGGATGATGTCATGTGCAACACAGGTCAGCCTATGTTAAGGCGAGAGCCTCAACTACTCAGTACAAGTATCGAGTTCGTTAATGACGAGGCTTTTGTCACTAAGTTATATCATGCTAAGTCAGAGGCTCTCTGGCTTAGGTTGAGTTGCATGTTCGAGAGCAGTTGTAAGGCTGTATATTGCCTAAGGTCAAGCTAAGGAGCCTTGACCTTTGTCTACTACAGTTTATATAGGTACCTTTGTGGCTACATGTCAAATATGTGTCTACACGTATTGTAAGAGTCAGTAAGCTAACTATAGGCATAAAGCTGTAGAGTACGTGGTAAGCGGACAGCTATCTACTCAGTGTCTAATAGAAAAGGAAGTATGGGCGCTGCCCGACAAGTCAGAGATAAGGAGACGAGTCACAGAAACGAGTCATAGTAAGCACTGCCGCGATGAGGAAGGAAATAGACATAAAAGGAAATTGTAACAGCCTAGTAGTATGTGTACCACTAGTCCACCAACCACTTAAGTACTTGCTTTCCCTTGTACTTAACCACAATTTGGATCATTGGTAGGTGAGTGAGCCACATGTCTGCCAATGACATACTTGATCATGGTTAGCATATTGGCTATAGCTGTCATATCCCATGCAAGCCTGCGATGGAGCTCTGGTGGATCACCGACAGAGCTGATGCTATTTCAAATAACCATTTGAAATAACCATTTGAAATAACCATTTCATATACTTCTCCTGTTTTGTTTGTATCACATATCATTGATTGATCATCTTACTTACTATGTACTTCGTACTCCACAGACTCTGCCATAGTTACCTTGGTTACTTAGTTACTATAAAACCTAGATACCATCACTTGTAACTTCAGTTTGATTATTTCATTGTTACCTCTTCAACTCTCTCACTCTAAGTCCTCTTTGTCTCTTACTTCCGGAACTTATCATCACCTTGCAAATTGGATATCAGGCGTAGAGAGGGGTGCAATCTCTTATAGATTGAAGCCAAGTCCGGTGTCACATTGGAACTCCATTGGAACACTACTGTAACTCCACCCTATGAGATCAGTTTGTAACAATAGCTCAAAACTAACCAATTGAGCCAGGACTAGTATTTGTAAGGAGTACAAATTTCATAAGACATTTTAATCTATTATTTTCATCATTTGGCTATATGGATGTTTTTATGTACACATGGTCAAGAGAAGGCACAAGATCCTTATGATCAAGCACATGGCTAAGGGTAGGTAGAAACACATGGGCAACACACAGCATGATCAGACTCATGGTAGGCACATGTAGCTGCACACCTCACACTTTAGGCATGGTACTGTGCCTGTTCACAACTCATGGTATAAGCATGGCTACCACATGTATTGTAGTATATAAACATTAATATATTGCCCAGAGACACTAGTCATGTTCTCTTGGGTTATCCACCATTACCTGGTGTGATCACCTTAGACTACTAGGCTATTCCTTTCTCTTGTTGTTGTTTGTTTGTAGGGAGCCATTGTCATTGCCTTAGGGTATTGGTGACATCCTAACAGAAGAACATGACTTCCTTCAATGACCCCTCCCTCTCACCTCTCTCATCATTCTCATCATCTTTTTCAGGCTTCACTTGAGTTGATGTGCACAGCCATGCAGCCTCAACAAGGTACAAACCTTGACCCCCACTTCCTTACTCACCATTTTTTACCCCCATCACCTTCCGGTTTCTTGGGAGTATTCCTGAGAAATCTGCCTCAGCCCTGCAAGATGTCTTGTGGATCACCTGTGCCACAGTCTATAATGAGAAACATTGAGCCCATCTTGTTGCTGTACTGAATGTGCAAGAGATTGAGATCTCAATGTGAGTTGGCCTGCAGGAGTCCATGAGGCTACCACACCACATCAAATGCTTAAGCTGCAAGACAGGGTTGTGTGCCCACAGTAAAGCACTATTGTCTTTTCTGACCCCACTGTCACATCACACTCTCTGCTCCTGACACCTCTATCTTCCCTACCTCTCCTCACCCCAATCTCAATAGGTGACCTCTGAAATCTAGATAACCTGGCACTCAAGGACATGTCTGACCCTGGTCCAGTAAAGATGCTGGAATAATTACTCATCAAGTGTAGTGAGTCAGGGGCAAACAATACTTAATGGGTCATCAAGAACATGAATAACATATATTGGTTCATGTCGATGATGGTAGAAAGTAAGTTACATTTTTAGTAGTCAACTGGCCTTAAATAGGCCAGTTGAAGCTGAAGTCCTAATATCGGGGATATTACCCAGATCACTACACCCTCCCCCTTAGGTTCCTGCCAGGGGAACCATTTTTGGTTGACAAACAAGATAATCCGAGGATTGTCCAATTATGCAGAAGGCAGCTCAGGTGTGGAGGGCACCAAGACCAGTCGCTCATGTTCGGGCATGGGCAAAAGTTCACCATCCTTGTGTGAAAGTGGGTGGACCTGGGAGATGGGTGTAACAGGGTCTAGTCCCTCCACAGAGTCATCAGTGGGCCAGACAGGTGCACTGGTCCCCACTTGGGTGTCTCTGACAGCAAACTTGTTGTTGGAATCCAAGTTGTCCAAGCTGTCGCTGTCCAGCCTGGCTTGCTTCAATGGAAATTGGCAGGGGCCTGGTATGACTAGACAGATCTGATCAACAATTAGCACTCCGCAATCAGTAGATAAGACTTGGCAAGGCCTTACAAGATGCTGAAATAAAGGTGACAAGGGATCATATACTGATGCTTTGACTGGCAGAACTGTGAGGCATGATAATATTTTACCATTACATACAGTTGTTCAAGTGCCAGAAATGACCATATATTAACATCTCCTTTAATATCATTCTTCTGTAGAATTTTCATGCACTGATAAGATATTCAAATTCTTGCAAAAAATGTTCAACTGCTGATACTTTGTCTGACAGAATTGCAAGGCATGATAGTATTTTACCATAACATAGAATTTTTTGAGTGAAAGAAATGACTGTATAATAACATCTCCTTTAATATCATTCTTCCCTAGAATTTTCATGCACTGGTAAAATGCTAAAACCCTTGCAAGAAATGTTCAACTGCTGATGCTTTATCTGACAGAATTATGAGACATGATAGTATTTTATCATAACATATGATTTTTTGAGTGAAAGATATGACCATATATTAGCATCTCCTTTAATATCATTCTTCCCTAGAATTTTCATGCTGGAAGGAAGCCAGAGCTTCCAACACTCAAGGGGAACGAGAGATGTTAGGAACTTAGTATATTCGGAGATAATAGCTAAGATACAGGACAAGGCCTCAAAGTATACTACTGGAATAACGTGTGATACTAGGTGTGGATGGGGATAAGCTTCGATCAGTTGAAGAGGCACTCTTTGGTTGTCGCTGCGTGTTGACGAGGGTGTTGACGAGGATGGTGATGGTGACAGGCATTGGACATGGTGCAGGGGCTAGGGGTTGAGAGGTGACATGGACAGGGTGCTAGGACAGGGGCAGGGTGCTCGTGGGTGGGCATGCGGTCGACAGGGTGCAGGGGACAGCAATGTGGGATCGAGGTCAGCAGAACAAGCACTGGCAGGGGACGTCGTGGAAGGCGTGGCAAACGGTGGGCAGCGGGAGGCCTGGAGAGATGGGTGGAGGTCGTCGTCGTCGAACGCAAGGTGACAGGAGAACGGCAGTATTCAAACGCTAGGCCGTCTCGATGCTGGGGGCCGTCTGGTCGTTCCCTGTGTTGGAGAACGGTTGGGGGCATGCGGCAGGGGTCGGGTAGGGAAGCCGGGGGGCACAGGGGTGAACAGAGGCCAATGCAAGTATGTGTCGCCGAGGCATGCTGGGGCAGGGGGAGGGCAGTGGATGGGGGGGTGCAGTCAGGTGCGGGCAATGGTGATGGTGCAGAGGGGGGCATGGAACGATGGGGTGAGGTCAGCATCGTCGAACGCGAGGTGGCAGGGGCAGCAGGGGGCTCAGGGCGGCGAACGGGGCGTTGGGACGGGACAGGGGGTGTTGTAGGTTGTGGGGGGGTGGGGTGGGAACGGCTGGGGGCTGTTCAGGGCGCAGGAGGGCTGGGGACGCTGTCTGGGGCATCCGTGACGTGGCAGCAGCTGTGTGGGCCACACTCGACGCGCTGGGGGTCCTAGGCAGCAGGGGGGTGGCACAGGCATGCGCCATTGTCCTATGGTGTTGGAGTCAACTTGGGGTGCCCAGGGCTCTGCGGGGCCCTTTTGAGGCTGGGGGTAGGCTGGTGATGGCCGTTGTCAACGACGTTGGCGTCGTTGATGTGGCTGATGGGGGCTGTGCGGGCATCGTCATCAGCGATGCAGCTCGTTCACGGGGAACGAGCAAGGGGTGGGGAACGAGCAAGGGAGGGCCGTGCGTAAGGTCAAGGCGACGTGGAAGGACTGAGGGGAAGCGGGGTAGAACAGAACATTGCCAGAACATGTACATAGAGTACCACGGGGCACAAGCCACACAAATGGCGGTGCAAGGGCTGAGCGCTGAACAGAGAGAGCGAGCGAATGATTAGTCTAGTGCAGGTGTTGGAGAGAAAAATGTAAGAGGCACTCTTACGCACTGATAAAATATTCAAATCCTTGCAAAAACGTTCAACTACTGATGCATGTCTGACAGAATTCTTGTTCCATGATGCATCGACTGACAGAGTTGAAAGCTGGCTAGCTGTCCGAGTCCCAAGTGACAAGGAGCATATTACTAAACTAAGGCCATAAAGGGCGGGGTGCGCCGTGACATACCAAATATCTAGTACCCATTTCTAACGCATGATTACACATTGTTGCAAAATTTGTGCATGGCGTGAACGTGAATTCAACCTGAAGATATCATAAATTCATAGTGCTAGGAGAGACCACATGAGAACACTTAATTTGATGTTCAGGTCATCTCCGAGTCATTGACGTCTTCAAGTTATTGTAACTGTACGAGTGATATAAATTTTATTATACGACATAATCATGATGAACTAGAGTTGTATAGTGAGAATAGAATGTCATTGTAAGTATATCAAATAGAACTCACCGATATCCCACTCTTCCATGCCTTTACACCCAAGTGTTTTCTATAAAAGTAACCAATCAGTGTATCACATGAAAAACAAATGTTGCATGACTTACCACGCAATCAGATTTCAGCATATTTGTTAGGGCGCAGACGACGTGAAACCCAGTGCTTCCTGCCATCATGAAACTTCTCGGGCGGCAAGATGGGGTAGATGTGTAGGGTGTAAAAACGTGAGGAGCCAGCTTTGAAGGCGCGCACTGTCCAATGCTTGAAGTGCATGGCCATCCACGATCCTTGGGTAGAACGATGAAGATTTCGGCTAGAGGCGTCATCCAGCAAGAAATGCAGATATAAATAAAGGACTCACCAAATTATCCACTGATATGTATTTAGGTCGCCAATCTTTGAGACGATATCGGCCCGATGCCATCTAATTGCGGCTCGAATGCACCAGCGCACCAGGAAACGACCGATAGACAATTGAGGTCGAAATACATGGATGGCATAGATGGAGAGGGGCATGGGGCTAAAGTAAACCAATGAGAACACGTTGATGGTAGGAAGAAAGATAGAACAAAAAGAGACTCACAAGTATGTAATTCAGAGTAAGTGAGAGAGACCGCAGACTCTCGTTGTACTACTAGTTTTGTTATTGTTGGGCGTTTGACTTGAACTACACACTGTTCAGTATATAATACACGTACTTTACGTCTCCCCCGAGGGAGGAAATATTGCGAACTATATGTGGCCAGCGGACTGGGCCCGCGGTGCGTGCATATCGGATGGGCCCACCACATAAATATTGGATTGGCTAGCTAGTAGGCCAATCAGAACTCTGGTGCAGGGGACCATAGAAATGTAGTGCCCTAGTCTGTCTCCCAGAATGTCTCCGGGAATGTCTGGCAATATGTCTCCGGGTCCGGGGATGGGTCTCCGAGAATGCAATATCCAGGGAATGTAGTGAATTAGGCAATGTAGTGAAATAATCATATTGACCTACCCAGAGGATCGGCTGATGAAATGAGCTAGTGGGGCCTATCAGAACTCCAGCGCAGGGGACCCAAGAAATGTAGTGGAGTTAGATAGTCTGTCTCCGGGAATGTCTTCAAGGAATGTCTCCACGTATGTCTCCGGGAATAGGTCACCCGGAGAATGTAGTGAAAAGGGTCGCCCAGAAATTCCGAAAGTCTCCGGGAATCGGTCTCCGGGAGGGAATCAAATAATACACGCCTGTTGCATGAGGCAGATGTTCGTATTCTATAAGTAGTGGACACGTTGCACGCAACAACCATGGCACCACGCTTGGAAACCCAGCTGAATTTCACCGAAATAGTTGCACATTACATGGTCGAACTCTTTCAGCACTGACTTCGACCAAATTGCCATCAGAAGCCGGAATCACCAGATAGCCTCAGTTTACAGTTACTCTGCGACTGTCAACACGTTTGCACAATGGCGGCTGCAGCGTTCGGAAACCGAGGTATGACAGATACTTAATGTACGACCCCAAACCACATTTACATGCAGTGGCAACCACATGGGATGCCGACCGATATACAGATGCAGTTACCCCGAAACAAAGTGGCCGGAACCCCAAACAAGAAGCCAAGCTCCGGAAACGATATCCTCCGTTGAACCCCGAATCCACTCCGGGGCTTTTGCTTGTGAAACCGGGGATTGTTACTGATCGACATGGGAATATTTTGGTTTGGCATCTCCCTGAAGTTTTAAGTCCAACACGACAGGTATTATATCTTCTCCTGCAGACAACCAAGCTAAAGAAACTTGGAAGAACTTATTATGGGAATCATGCCGGATCCTTGAGTCAATGCTGGAGATCAACAAAAGGAATTGGAGGGAAGAGGCTGAACTCTACCAAATGAATAGATCATTAAAGTCGGGTGAAGTCCATCTCTCGCCAGCTTGGCACCAGGTGGGGAAAGAGGTATGTAAATCAGGTTAGTCCGGGATAGCCCACTTACTCCGGCTTAGCATGCACCACCGGAAGTGTCCGCATCGTTGAAGGCCACAAATTCACCTGGGCGGAAATGGCTGAAAACCATCTTGGAATACTCCGCGTTATGTGGAGGAATATTAGCAATCATTCACCCGGAGCAGTATAGATTGGGAATCAAAGCCATGCAAATGCTACTAGATAATCCGGAGCTAGTACAAGAGGTCGACAAAGTAGAAGGCGTTGTTGACCTGTGGGCATCTCCATTCGGAGGACTGTCAGTCATGAGCAACCGACGGACTCCAAACCATCGAGATGTCAATGGACGGTTTACTTGGTATGACTGTCTGACCACCATTGGAAAATACGACCACTGCCGTTTGGAGCTAGAAGGAATAGGAGTGCGTTTATGTTATGAGCCTGGGACAATAGTTGGGATTGCTGGAAAGACAGTGGTCCATGGAGCGCGGGCTGTCGATGGCGACCGGGTGTGCATTGCACATTGGACTCGGAATCGCGTTCACAAGAGGTTTGGACTTCGGGCTGGGACCTGGATGAATGTGTCAAAATATGATGATAAAGAAACTACGTAATACATTTCCAAGTACAAAATCTATCCTTCCGTCTGCTGCCTAGCTTGGGTACGAAGATCGTACCAATGCATTAGAATCCTCCGCTCGTGTGCAAGCGCAATGTCATTTTGCTTTAGAGTTGCCACGGCCTTTTCCCATGTGTCTTGCAGAGTGTTGTAGGTCTCCATGATCAACCGGAGTTCAGCTTGGTCTCCAGCGGCGAGGGGGGTTGCCAGGATGTTTGCCCATGAGATCCCTGTCTACATGACATGTTAGTGTCATCCCAAACTTCAGAGACTAATTGTGAATTATACCTGCATGTGGTGGACGTTTAAGTACCTCTCCGAGTCAAAAACATAGTTCACCATGTGAACATCTTGCTGTCCAGGGGACAACCACCATGAATCAAGATATTCCGGGACCTCGCGTGAGGGATCGTGTGGATCTCCGGGAAGGGAAATAACTTGCCCAAGCGCCTCATCCAGGTCCAGACTCTCATCGCCCAAGTCGTGAGCATATATGGCTCGCAGCAGGGATGCGGCCCTCACAAGAACTTGGGGAACATAGGGATAATGTGCCTCCGCCGTCATCCGACCTACTGCCAGTAATGCCTGTTGCTACTGACGTTTAGTAATCATGACACCAATAAAACAAATTGATTACGATTTCAACCGACATCTGCATCCCCCACCAATCCGTCTGTAGATCAAGCCCATTATCTTTGTTATCTTTGTAATACCTCGACCAAGCGCCCACCGCAGCCCGGACCCTTGACGTGGCATATATGACAAGCTCCTGCCCTTGACATGCAGAGTCTGATGGAACGGGTAAAATCCCGTCACTTGCCACTACATCTTCTGAAAGCTCCCATGCACAATTTATTCTAGTTTGAAATTCTCCGGCGTCGAAAGGGAACGTGGGGCTTTGCAAGAAAGTCCTGTTCCGGGCCCGGGCATGATCAATGTTACGAAGAGTGGTCAGTAACTCCGATGTGGGTGGGACCTGAATGGAGAGAATGTTAAATGGGCTTGGGGGACCATTATCCAAGGATCCATAGGTTCCAGCAACTGTTCCATGATGATGGTGAGGAAACCTGATAATCAGATTGTATTGTGACAGTCACGACGTCAACTGATTCCAAATGAAATATTCCAATGGAATGGATACTGTGAAGCAAACAGGAGGTTATGCACCAAAGACAGTATCATAGGACGGATTCACAAGCTTAAATACTTTCAGAGCAGCTGAACCTAACATACTCCACATTGATGCCTGCCTCAATGCATAAGCAATAGCTCCTGGGGAACTTTGGGAGTTGCTTCTGGACTTTGCCAACCAAAATTCTCCCTTCTGAGTGAAGTAGGCAGTAATCCATACCATCTCGTGCTTTGTAATGCTCAACTCCTCCTTCCATCGATGGTAACGGGCATGAGCCCGGAGCCAGTGAATTTTGTAAACTGTAGTTGACGATCAGTATCAAAGCATAGATAGATTAGCATTTCACCTACATTCTTGAAGCATTTCGCCGGCCTCAACATTCCTATTCAAGTTCATTGTCCAGAACCAGGCCAACGGCTCATCTTGTCTACGGCCTCCGGCTGATAAATTCCCCGTTCCTACAGATCTCACTGCTGCCGTGGAGACCTTCAGATCCTCTCTCCTGAGAACCTTGAACCGCTCCTGCAACTCCGGAGATGCACCTAAAGCTATAATCACATCTCTAGCCACATGGTAAATCCATCGTTGCTGTTGAATGCGATGAGTAACCGCATGGACCTTTGACCATGCACGCCCCTTCTTAAATTTGCTCTTTGCTAGACGTAGGTCCTTCCGGAATACGAATGTCTTTTCTCCGAGGGCCATTCAAATGGCCTGCAGGGCATCGTTCGCTTGTCCCACTCTTAGCTGAAGTTCCTTTGCGGCAAGCTCCTGTAAACCCAACGAAGCAATGTCCGAACTGACAAATGATGATGGAAAAGGAAGTCGACAAGTTTCAGCAAAAGTAACCAAGGATGGAGTCCCTCGAGGAACGAATGGGTTTTCATTCACATCTTGTCCGTCTTCGGAGTCCGTCCTATATTCGTTGTCCGGAACCAAGGTAGGACCCGGGGGGGTGTCGATCATCATGGAATAAGTATCAAGGGCTCGTTCATTAAGAATAGCATCTGCATGAGATACAAACGAGTCGATTTTTGCATTGAGGGATTCTCTTTTTGTCGCCAAGTTGACTTTCTCCCTAACTGAGAGGATATTGCCCATTTGACATATTGAGTTTCTCAAGGACAGCCTAGATTTAGGTTGGTTAATGTAATCAAGGAAGACATCATTGACTTACTGTGCATCCTGCACCTTCAATCCCTGTGCCAACCAAGAGGTCTCTCCTTTCCCGTCACCGGAGGAAGCCTCGGCCATCAGCAGCTCCAGTTGTGAAGAGGCACGGGTTGTTGTGGCAGCCCCCGGATCCATATCATATGTATCCATGACGTTGGGATTATCTAGTCGTTCGCTCATGCAACGATTGGCAATTGCTTCCCAATTGGCAAGTTCCTCAGGCTGTGAGCGCTCGGAGAACATCTCCAAGTCACTTCTACTCTCCTGCTCACCATCTAAAGCCTCTCGATATCTCCGGCAAGTGGTTACAACTGTAAAATAGTGACATCCTGGTAATAATATAGGACCTGGAATGCTTACCAATATTTAACATTTTTTTTCTATTTGAATCACCCATATGATCGTCGAGCATCTCGGTCCGGGAGGCAATGGTTGCATTTTGAGTGCTAGGAGATATTTCATTCAGAACAGACCAAAGTGATTCCAGAATTTCTCCATCAACCTGGCCTGCACCGGGGATTAAGGTAGGTGAGAATCTTGCAAAACACTGCCACAAGTGTCCTCCGACATGGAAGAGGCCAATTCCAAGATACATTGCCACCAAAATTGGAATTGAAAGGTAATCACTTTCTTCACGCCGTGCTGCCATTCTTTTATAATACTGGCACATCACATCATAAATGAGAATGACGAATTTCAAGCCAGCAACATTGGAGTTCGAGAGTGCTTGGGACAAGGAGTAATCTATATTTGCTTGCCTGTCCGGAAAGAAACTCCAGAGTGAGTCTTCTAATCATGAGAAACCATACCTTTCGCCCTTCTGAAAATCTACCACTGCACCGGGGCAAAAGCAGCCATGTCGCCCACATGTGGTTGCACCAACTCCAGAGATATCCAAGCCCTTATGCTTGACAAATTTATCCTTGATCGCATGATGTTCATTGCAGGTTGGTTTCTATCGTGATAGTTAGATAATGTTTGCTAAGTTCCTGGGGACTGACCTCTTTCACCTCCTTTGCCAGCGCTAGATGAGCTTTATATCGATTTGGTTCCATCATAAAGAATTCTCCGTGGGTTAGGCGTACATCCCGGAGTGCATTGTCCCGTTGCTGGTGTATTGCTGTGAAGTTGCCGTCCATAACAAATGTTCTGGTGTACGAATACCTGAATTGGATGTCAGTAAAATGACAGGAAAAGGTATCCACAACAAAAAAAGCAATGTACTGATCTGGGTCAGACTGCCAATTCTCCGGAATATTCACCCCCAGTTGTGGACATGCCGCACAGAATGTCGCCATAGATCCCGGCAATACTGTATCTCCAGGGTCCATCCCAGTCCATTTGTTCTCCTTCAGAACCCGCATTATTCGGAGTGCCACGATAGCGGTCCTACAACCCGGTCAGGTGGGCAGTGAATTGGATGTTGAGACTAACCTCAACAGCTCCGGGGAATAGAGGTGATGTTAATCTCCGGAGCTTTTCGTAGTATTGATAGGCAGAGGATTTGCATTCCAAGTTATTCAAGCGGGCGTCCTCGAGGACTTTGTAGGTGAAACAAGTTCAAATATTCTTGTAGCTGACCGGAAAAAGTCTCATTTGTAACAGGTGCTCCTCCTGCCGGAGCCTAGAGTTGGGACAGTTGCACCATTTTGTCCAGACCTGATGGACTCCGGAGATATCCACCACCGTCATCTTATGGCAGTCATCCGGAGTGGGCAGGGGCCCGGAGGAGAGATTGTAGATGCCTGCCACCTCTCTAAGATAGGTTACAACGTTTCCTTGGGCATCCCCCTCAGTAATATCTTCGTCGTCATCCTCATAGCCATCATTTGGAGGCAGAGTTATGTCCGGAGGATCAGAGCTGAGGTAGGCAGGACATGGAGCCCCACCATGACCCATGTTTAGAATCACACCAACTTGGAAGAGCCACGCAGGTTCGAAGTATAGTCCAGTCCAATGTTCTACACGATGAAAAGGGAGGTTAGAGTGTTGGTCCCGACAACAGGTTGCACAGAAGACCGGAGACCCAAAGCAGTCGTTGCATTTCCAGTCACCGTCCATGGCATTACACCCACGACATGTCCATGATACTGGAACTTCATTATCCATCATGGCTTGGAGGTAAAACGATTTCTTTGGGATCCACTCCTCGATGTAGTCCTGCTGTGTCTATCCAAAGATTTAAGAAAGCCCTCCCTGAAAGCATTGGATAACTATACCTTGGTAGTCCGGAACTCGCCATCAAGTGGGAGCAGCTGTGCACCGACATAATGGAGCATATTTGACCCAGCCGGAGAGCTTTGAGTGCTACCTCTGATGGATGACTTGCGTGGACTTGTGAGTGGAGAGTGTCGCGTGTGAACTGGAATGGTCCTGTTGCGGGGACCTCGGACGGTGTTAGTCTGTACAGTGGTCATAAGGGTTGGCCCTTTTCGGACTGTATGAATGCGTCCCTTTGCCATCTGAACATGCTGAGAGGTCCATATTCCTTAGCCTTTATATACTTCTCATTTCATTGTCTGGCTAATCCCCCTGGCACCGGAGTAATTCTCCGCCGAATCTTAGCATCTCAATGCAGTTCTTGTTTGTGCCATGGTAACAGCTCTGGGTTATCCATCAGGGTCTCACCAAGGTAACCGAGGTTATTCATCGGGATCTCACCAAGGTAACAGCCCAACTTATTCTTTTTGTTTTTGTTAGTCTGTGGTTCCCACCTGCTAGCACCATGATAGAGCATTGTCATCGCAGTGCCGTTCCCACCTCGCTGTGCCATGGAAAGAGCTCCCGGTGATATGTATTCTAGATGTGGCCCAAACTCCGGTCATACGTCGGGTAACAAGCACTTCAAATGTTCCGGGTTATGTAATCCAGCATACATTTATACATAGTAGTACTAGTGCGAACACTAGGGATGATCCATCTTCATGACTAGGGCCTCCCTGATTGAAATAAACTCCGATGGTTCAGTGTTGATTTTGGCCGTTGCCAGCACATCACCCCCTCCAAGCACTCCTGCCATCGAATTCATCACTTTAATAACCTCACAGCTATGTCGGTTTCCAATGATTCTACCTCTCCGGAGGGTGGCCCATCGGTTGATGCTCTCGTTAATGAAACTTTGGAGAGTAACAGACAGGTAGAAGCACCCAGAGTTTTGTTAGGAAACAGGCGTCAACTGGACTACCGAGCAATGAAGGGTTCTTCTGGCCCGTGTTGATGATTGGAAGACAGCCAGGTACCGAAAGCCCAGGGGACTTGTGGTAGAAGGCGCAATGGCCGACCTACAAAAGCTGCCAGAACCACCCTCCGAAGAGGACTTGCGGAAGGTGGGTCCCATAGAAATCGTGTGTGATACCAATGTAACATGATGACAGCATGTTAGGACTTGGTATGCAACCAATGCTCGAACTCCGGCAAAGGTAGAGGTTGGTGAGATTCCGAAGCGGAAGGCAGTTATCGCAGCACTCTATGGGGAACTAATCCATGAACGGATTATGAAAATAAATTCCAGTCTTACGAAATCCTCCGGGCCTTACATGGGCCTATATACAAAGGTATACGAGGAACTGAACAAAGAAATCAAGGCAGATCCCAAGCGGAATGCGGAGATTGAGGCAATGCAGCTGCAATGGTCAAACAGTGGACCACCAGCTGATAAACGTCGAAAGTATGTGAATTCAGGCAGTTTCCGCCCAGACTTAATTTTTCTTGTAGGGATGCGGACATGTCCTTGACGAAGCGGATGAATCAGTTTGCTAGGACCATGTACCTGGAAATGGGAGTCCGGATGGTGGTTCTTGGAGCATGGATTGGGACCGATAGAAGGAAGAAATGGACCATGTAAGCAATTTAATCTGTTACAATAAGTACGGTCATCGAAATTAGACTGCAGATTTGATTCTAATGACACTATGGGCCACGAGAAACTCAGCTTCAAACGCGAGTACCCACACTGGGCAACGTCGGATCTGGTGGGCGACTTCTCCCGCTATATCCAGGACAATCTGAGTGGAACGTCCAGTGATGAAGCTCCGGAGAGGATTGCTTCATTAACCAAGCCCAAGCAACTCCTCAACATTGGTTCAATGGGACAGCCTATGCTCCCCCTGAACTGTTTGGTCAGTTATCCTCGTAAAGGCAAGTACCTGGACTATCAGAAGGACATTCTCCGGGCATATATCGAAAAGTTATACAGTGAGGGTTTCTGTTTTGATCATCTCCAGCAAATGGTAACAGTTGGGCAGACTATGGTGCGGGTCGCTCCACCGGCTCTGTACCATGGATGGAGCTAAGGGCGAGACAATCAGAAATGATTAACCAGCCGGAGTACATGCCTCTTGCGCGTCCGGGGTTGAGATCCGGAGACACAGCTAGAGTCTCGGCCAGCGGCCCGGATGAATATGTCGTACTATGGGATCCATCCAAGATGCATAAATGGGAGATAGTGCTCTTGTTTGAGAGGTGGTTACCTATTCAGAATAATGGTGGTATTCCTTTTCAGTTTGAAAAAGTCCTGATTCATGCCGGAAATGATATACCAAAGGCTGAATGGAAGAGCAAGGATGCTGTACAATTTGAAGTCAATGGGGATATGTCTCCTCCGCCAACTCTCCCACCAATCATCAGGGCCAACAAAGGGCGCCAACCAGCGGCACCACTCAGAGGCATGGCCAACAATGATGATGATGTATCGGACAGAGTTGGAAGAAAAACTCCGAAGCCACGGACACGGCGCCGGAGACTCAGAGTAGTTACCTCGGGAAGTGAAGGGGATGATGAAGGACCTTCCCCAAGACTTAACAGGCTTATTGCCCTGGCCGATGAAGAATGGGACCCCATTGGTGGGCCAGTGAAGACATCTCCCAGCTCGCCAATTGCATCTGCATTTGTGGCTCCCCCAGACACCTTGGCGGGCCCAGTCTCCGTCTCTTTGATTCCGGCTGGCAATAGTTCCACCAACTTGTATACTGACGGTGGCGAACTGAATATTGATCATCCAGCAGTGCAGGCAGCCATTGATGCACATGTCCGCCAGAAGGAAAGGACATCCATCCCTTCAGTCCATAAACAGGGAGAGCCAGAGGCGGAGCTCTCGCAGCCGGACTGTCCAACAATTCCGGAGCCCGTACTCCGGACACCAAGAGACGGTAGCCCGGACTCACAGGCGGGCGTTTACCGGTGTGCGACCGGAGAGAAGATATATCCGAGACAGGGTCCGGAGGACCCAATCATTGCTATGTCTCAGGATACAGTCACTCCAAAGAGGATCAGGGTCCCTTCCATGAAGCAGAAGCAAAGGATAGAGACAGAAATGAAAAGACAAAAGTTGTCTGGGGGCCAAACTCCAGGGGGGAACAAGTCAGGTAAAGGCAAGGAGAAGGAAGTCCGGCCGGCAAAGTCCGCTTCTAGACCGAAGCCTCGGAAGGCGATAAGCAAGGCTCCGGCTGGGGACCATTATGACGGAGACTTACATGGGAGGCGCAACCCCAAGAGCTGAGCTGATGCGTCATTCCGCCGTTGTCACTCAGAGACAATTGACTTCAACAGTTAACTACATTTATTTTTCTTCCCCACATCGGGAGGGTAGATACAGTACTGAAAATAAAAAGGTGTTTGTAGAAAAAGTCTCTATGAAATGTCCATGTCTCCGTGAGTCAAAGTGTTTTCCTCCGTTATCGACTCCAGCACCTCCGGCGGAATGAAAGTTGGGACCGAGCGAGATCGAGAGCGTGGAACAGTACCGGAGGAATCACCGGCCACAGATGGTTGGCGTGAGGAGGGCCGGGATGATATGCGCGGAGTGATTCCAGCTGTGGTGATTGTAGCTAGAGGAACAGGGGGTACAGGGGCCACAGGAATCACGGTAGGGAGTGTGGATGAGGAAAGTCGACCCCCTGGAGGCGTGCCCGGAGACAGTGGAACAGGTTCGGAAGTTGCGGGGGCACTGTTTGGCCGGGAAGTGGGAGTGTCCGAAGACGAGCCGTCGTCGCTGTCCTTCCCGTCGTCATCCGACTCATCCTCGCTGTCATCCGGCGTATCCTCCCTGTTTTGTCTGGCCTGAGCTTCTTCCACTTCCTGCAGGCGTTTCTTCACCCCACCGAGCTCCGACTCCAAGGCGCAGTTCCGCTCCAACACCTCCTTGAGCTGCCGGGACATCCTCATCATGCGTTCCTCCATCTGCGTGTCATCCGCCATCCGGGCATCAACAGTGTTCACATCCCTTTCCAGCCGTCCTTTTAACTCTTTCATGCACTGAATCCATCCCTTCATCGCCTTGTTCTCGTCCAGAAGTACCCGATTCTGCTGCTCCAGCTTTGTGACGGTGGACTGGATCGCCTTGTACTCGGAGCGAATGCCAATGACGCTAGAGACCGCATGTTGATGGAGGCGATCCGGAGACAGTGCTTTGAGGTCCTCCCACCGCTTGTCCTCGCTGAGATGTTCAGCATTCATGACTAGAGCAAATAAGTGTTTAAAACCAGAGAAAAAGTGTAGGTAATTACGCACCCCATCGCTTCCAGGGAACTAAATTTCTCTCATCTGGAGTCGTTTGCCTTCCCTTGGATTGCCCTGCTAACGTCGTTAATGCCTTAGCTGAGGATGCTGCGGGTGCAATGACTGGGGACTTGGCCTTCTCTGCGATGGCAATGGGCTTCTCCGGGGTTTTCTCCGGCATCTTGCCTTTCATCTTGACCTTGTCTTTCGCCGTTACCTTGACTGGCTCCGGGACTTTTGGCAGTGTGTCGATAATCTCCGGGTCGCTGCTGTCATCCTGTTCGTCATCAGTTTCTTCAGTTCTCTTCCTCTTCTTCCCCAAACCATTGGCCGTAGACCGAAGCAGTCCCAACTTCTTCTTCTGTCTGTAAAGTGACTTCCGGAGTACGGTGAAACTACATCCTGTTTTCTTCTGCGTGCACCAGTAGCAGCTGTAATTCGTCCCGTAGAACACACACTCCCGTTGATCCGTCACGGATTTCTTCTCGCATTCTGCACAAATCTTACCCAGCCTTTCTACGGAAGACCAAATATGATCTTCCGTGAGCCCGGCTGGGGTGTGCAGACGGGGCATTCGGTTCTTTGCCTGAATCGAGGTCCGTCGGTGTCGATGTGGGGGGGGCTCAGAGTGAGGAATTGGGTCCGCCATGTTATCGGTAGGAGGTTGAGGTTCAGAGTCTGCCGTCGCGAGGGTCGACTTTGCTCCAGTGGCCTTCCGGGGTTTTTTGGCAGGGGGTTGGGTCCGAGATCCAGAGGCGACAGGCGATTCGCTCCGGAGGTGATGGAGAGGCACCTCAGCAGGCGAGACGGTGAGTTTCACTTTCTTTGATGTTGCGTAGGTGGTCACCTGCGGCTTGTTCGCCTTTGCCTCTATCCACTGACCCTTCCCCACTTCCGTTGCATTGGCGAATCCCTTCCCCTTCGACTTGGTCTCTCCTTTCGCACCACTCCCCACGCTAGGCACTGTAGTTGTCTCACGAGTGGCAGCCGGTGGTTCCAACGGCAGGCTCGCGATTGGTCGTGGGGTGATCACCGACGGGTTGGATTCCGGGGCTGCGTCAGGGTTGGAGGCAGGTACTGGGGCGGGAGGCGCAGTTGGGATGGTGAGAGCGACCATGCCATACTCCGTGATGTCCCTGATATTGTGCCAGGGGATTGGCTCTTCGGGGTGTGCATTGTGCCGCCGTACCCACTCGCCCACTATCTTCAGCGCGTGCAGGAGGTACCGGGGGATTTGAGAGATATCGGTTCCCTTTCGTGCTCTAGAATACTGTCCCTAGATGGAAGTGGTATTAACATGTATGGAATGTTAGGATGGTAAAACTCACCAATTCCCGTATCATCGCAAAGTCCTTGTCCTGACTGTGAGGTCTAGCCTGGATGAAATTACGAAGTTGCCATTCCATATCAGGCTGCTGACCAAGAATAGAGCGGGGCCCTGAGGCAGTTACTGCAACACCTGAGGTAGACATGCGTTTTGCGGTATCACAGGAAGTCGTTAATTGCAGTCGACGCGTAATTGGCGGCGGTCACGGGGCTTTGTTTATTTCTCACAACCTTTGTTGATTGGGACTTGAATGATTTTGGTTTCACTTCCGCGCTGATCATTACACTTTCATTAGCTTCAGATCACCGTCTTTCGCATTCAGTCAAACACTTGATCAATGCAAAAATCATTCGATATGTTACCATCTGTGGAGGATTTCAACCTAGACATGCACCCTGAAGATGGCACTCCCTACCTTCCATCGCTGGCATCAACAGGAAAGTCCGGAGGTCGTACAATTTATCCCCAAAGGCTGATCGGTTTGACATTTAGTATCTACCTCGTCTCTGCTTCAGGTTGCCAGTAGGGTTGTTCACGGGTATACCGCGGGTACACTTTTCCAGAACCGTAACCGTACCTGTGAACACCGTAACCTTGACGGGTACGGGTATACACCCGTACGAAACATATACGGTGTCACGAGATAACCGCGGTATTGTTAGTACCCGCGGTTCCTTCGCACTGGCCCAACCCCTTCTCCATCAAATGAAGCCCCTGCTGCATAGCAGCAAGCCATTGCTTGCTGTCTAGCTCACAGGGGCTGCAGGGGAGGTGGGGTCAGAGGCAGTAGCGCAGGGATCCACCCCGCGAGCAGTTGCTCGCGGCGGTGTCGCCATGGGTCGGTCGTAACAGTCGAAGTGGGCCAGGGAGCGGCAGTGGCGCCCCCTGTTCCCGGTGACACAAAAGAGATCCCACCCCGCAAGCAGTTGCTCGCGGGCGTGGGTGTTGTCTAGTAGAAATCCGCCCCCTGTTCCCGGTGACACAGAAGAGATCCCACCCCGCAAGCAGTTGCTCGCGGGCGTGGGTGTCGTCTAGTATGGATCCACCCCACGAGCAGTTGCTCGCGGCGGTGTTGTCGTGCTGGTCCCGGTGACATAGAACAAGTCCCACCCCACGAGCAGTTGCTCGCGGGCGTGGGTGTCGGTGGGTAAGGGGATCCAGCACCCCGCGAGCAGTGGCTCGCGGCGGTGGGTGTCGTTAGCAGGTCACACTGGTACGAGGTAGTTTGGATCCTAAAGAAGGGAAACATACCGTTAGTAGATAAACAAGGAAAAGGAAAAGAGAAACGTACCAGGGGCCCAAACGACATGTCGTTTGTCGTTTGGGTCCCCGTTTTGCCCTCGTTCCCTCGTCCATCTTCTTGTCGCCCTCCCCTCGTTGTCGTCTCCGTCCCCATTTTGCACTCATTCCCCTCGTCCTTCTTGTCGCCCTCTCGTTGTCGTATCCGTCTCCGCGTGATGTGGCATGCTTGTTGCCGTTTGGTCTTGATGGGAGGGCGTGGGAATAGACACTGAAAACCCGTGGAATACCCGTAAACCGCGGGTACGGGTAGACGGTCTGTCGCAGTGCGGCAGAGTCCAACACCGCACCCGTACCCGTCACACCCGTGACCAAAACACTGCGGGAATACCCGCACCCGTGAAATACCCTAGTTGCCAGTGTCATTCCAGATGCATCGGACTTCGACATGGAGGTTATTCCTGCCAGGCATTCTCTGGACACTACTTCCGGAGCAGTCCTGGGCTCCGGTATTTCCTACTATTACAGGGGGAACCATCACTAACGTATCCCCATGGTCCCACAGGCGCTACCGATCTTCCCGATGCGTATGACTTTGAGTTGTTCACAAAGAGCCCTTTTTGGAATTCACCTCCAGTCCAAGATCCCCCGGACCCATCCAACTGTCCTTCCCACCACCCTTCTGACCTCCACCTGTCCAATACACAATGGGTGGCATTGGGCCAGGAGACAGGTGAGTTAAGCACATTGTCCTGTCCTTGTGATGACACGACGCACCGGACATTGCATTGACCATCTCGCCGAGCTCACAGGGTCTAATGGCACCCCAGAGGGAGGTTTCTGTCCTCCGGTGGGTGCTCTGCCCGATCCAGGCGACTTTGACTTTGAAGATGTACACATGGGGGCTCCGGAGGGTGTACTAGATACAGGTGTCTTCGACCTCCCCAGGATCAGCAATGCATCTGCCCAACCCCCTCCGGCGAGTGGCCCCGATGCCGGAGACTTTAACCTCCTGGGGATTGAACGGGTTTCCGCCCCACACCCTCCGGCGAGCGTCCAAGATGCTGGCGACTTCGACCTCCCCGGTGCCGGCGGCTTCAATCTCCCGGGGATGGTTAATTCGGCCCCACACCATGCATCGAGTCTCCCAGACGCCGGCGACTTCAACCTAGGTATTTCTCTGGGCGCCCCTCGCCCTCCGGCGGGCGCCCCAGATGCCAGAGACTTTGACCTTCCTGATGCCGTAGGGATCAAACAAGTTTCCGCCCCACATCTTCCGGCGAGTGTCCTCCCAGATGCCGGCGACTTCGACCTCCCCGGTGCCGGCGGCTTCAATCTCCCGGGGATGGTTAATTCGGCCCCACACCATGCATCGAGTCTCCCAGACGCCGGCGACTTCGACCTAGGTATTTCTCTGGGCGCCCCTCGCCCTCCGGCGGCCGTCTCATATGCCGGCCACATCGACCTCCCGGGGATCGATGATTCCGACCCACACCTTCCAGCGAGTCACCCAGCCACCGGCGACTTTGATCTCCCCACTGTCGGTGGCCTCAACCCCCTGGATGCTGGAGACTGCATCTGCCGAGCACTTTCTCCGGCCACCTCATGCCCTCTGGCGGGCGGTCCAGATGCTGGAGACTTCAACCTTCCTGCTGCCGGAGACTTCAACCTCCCCGCCCCCGGTGACTTCGACCTCCCTGCCCCCGGAGACTTCGACCTCCCCGCCGCCGGAGACTTCATGCTCCCGGGGTTCTGTGATGTTTCTTCCCAACTCCCTGAGGATCCATTCGCCTCAAACCATGTGCCCTCCCTGTTAGACCCATACGGCTTTGAAAAGATGGAGGTGGATGCTCGGGCGTCCTGTGTTACCGATGCCAAGGACTGCCAGGTCCAGATTGATTCCCCAACCTGTGAGTGACAACCATTTATTTGTTGGGCATGTCCTTCAATTTCTTAGCTAAGTTTAGGTTCAGTGATGTCCTGTCGGATGATGACGACTCCGGAACGTTTTCCATCCCTCCGCCACTCTGGGATATTGCCTGTAATCCTATGGAACACGATGCGGGAGAATCGGCGTCCGAGTATCGCGCATCCTGCTCTACGGAATATGACTCTGACGATGGGACCGTGAAGAGCCCCTGTCGTTATCGCTTTTGCTTTGATCCGCCTACGGAGGATGACTTCGACGATGATTCCTTCTCGCTTACTGACTTCGAATTACCGGATATCCCCCGGCCTACTGTGAGGTTGCTCCTTCCCGGTCGATCAGACCATGCTATCCCTGGCTGCACACCTTCCACTCCGGCAACCTCCCAGGAGTTTGCTCCCAAGGTGAGTTGTTTCGGTCTTGAGATGGAGATGGAATAGCTCAGTCCGCTTAGCAAATCACTCAGTATCGGGAAGCTATTGAACTTGGGTATCGCAAGTCGTTAAAGATGTCGAGATCCCACATTGCTGTAAATAATCAACTCCACAAGCAGTTCCGGGCTTTGACAGCCACAATGGAAAACACAGAATTGCTGCTCAGACAGAAAGAACGTAATATGATGTTTTCTCTACCTCGATAGTATTGTTTACTTCAAAATTCAATACATTCCATTATTTAAATGCCCCCGGGTTCCGGCGTCCGGATCAGCCTGCTCCAGTCCAGAGCTCTCCGGTCCGGGGGTCGTTTAGCCAGTCTCCAGCAACAGAAATACGGCGGCTGATGCGATGCTCTAGCTTATCAGCCCACGCGTGTTCTTCTGGTACTTCCCCCTATCGGCCCATCCGCCACCTTTGTCCCGTCGGCCCATCTGTCACCTTCGTCCCGTCGGCCCAGTCCGCTGGCCACGAACTTTAGCCTATATTTTTGTCCTCGGGGGAAGCGAAGACCACGTCTTTTTTGACTGAATGCCCTGTGAACTAAAAAGTAAGTTGAAGATCACACCCAAGCTGTCGTCAAACGAAGACAATGAAATGAGAAAGGAGCTGACCGCGTGATAGTAGGAGGCCGGGAAGGAGTGTTATATATCAGCAGGAATGTCAGCAGAACACAGACTACAGAGCATACCCAGAATGATTCGTGCTATGATGTCTATATCGTGCCTCGACATTGACACCATCCTCGACGCCCTTGTCGAGCTTGTTGAATGTGTGTACTAGTAAACCAAAGCTGTGGATACAAAGTAGCAGTACATATACCAATTCAAGGAATATCTGCAAAACTTGTCAGATGCCAAAGTGCATTCACAATCGTCTTCTTCATTCACTTTCCCTCGAGCTCTATCATTGCGATAGAACATGTTCACGAATAGCATTCACCTTGCCTTTCGACTTCCGCATCGTGCTCCGAGTTTGCTATCGAATTGCTTGGGAAAATTCTTCGAATGATTCCACCAGCTCATCGAAGTCATCACGAACGTCTTCCACCAAAGTTTTTACCTTAGTGTCCAGAACTTCTGCCAAAGAATCCAAAACCTTCAAGCTCAGGCTGGTAGCTTTTGATGGCCCAGCAACAGTCTCAGCATGTGGTACCAATGGCTTGGTGTTCGTGGATAGCTGAGTTGTGGGTCGCACGATAATATCTCTTGCTGATTCGGCACTCTCGATCCATGTGAATTCGACGCTCTCGACTTTAAGAGTGGCCAATGCGGCCAACTGCAGACCAACTGGATAATATGGTCAAAGGAGTTGTAACTGGATTAAAAACTGAAAGAGCCACATCCCTAACCGATGTAGTAACCACCAGTTTCGTGGCTCCTGCGGTAATGGCCAAGACGGCAGTTTGATTAACCTCGAAGCCAAAGAACTTCCAAAAGGTAATAGGGGGGTCATCTGTTGTGATAGATGGCGTGCGGAATGCTGTATTGACCGCAAATCCAACTATAAGGGACATAGGGGCGAATCTGTGATGGAAATCATTATTATGTATATCGATGAAGGAGATAACATAAAATGTTACCGCATGCACAGAGCTGTGGTTAGCTTTAGAGTCATGCAGCGCATCATCACCACTGAAAGGAAGAACTTGAAGAGCTGCGGAACATTACTACTAAGCCTTGATGATCCCGGTAGTTGGTAGCATTTTCTCCGATGCCGTCGTCAAGCAGTGTGCTCACGAACCAACTCTAGAGTCAAGTCTTCTGTCCAAATGCATGCATAGCTTGGCGAGACATTACTGATAGGCTAAATCAATCAAGACTTTGAGAACATATGCATTATGGGGTTCTGGATGGCCTTTGACTACGTAAATATGATTTGTCTGTTTGGAATCAGTTGCAGACTTACTTGGAGCATAATCACAAGTGTCGAAACCTATAAGATAACTGATGAAGACCAAACAAAGGAATCCTACACAGTAGACAGATATCCGATCTGAGCAGACAGGTTGAGAAATGCGCGACTAGTACATATCTGTAGAATGCTCAGCCTCTTCAATGTCCTCATCCACATCACCATCCTCTCCATCTTCCATTTCCGAGTCAATGTCATCCCAACCTTCCAAGTCAAGGTCATCTAAACACAGCTCTGGGTTGTCTGATTCATAACCCATGTCACTATCTCTGTCGTTGATGTGTGCAAGAGACTCTCCCAATCCCTCCTGCAGCTCCATATCAGGATCCTGGATCATACTCTGGGTGTCCTCAACCAGATCAGAAACACTGCATGAGGTGGATTCTGACTGATGTGCATGAAAGTGGCCAACGCCTAGCCCCCAGTGGTAGCGCATGAGAAGGTCCCGGTCAGAGAACCTGGGGGGATATAATGAAATCAGAACTAGTAAGCAAATATTGAACTCACCGGCCAACAAAGTATCGATTGTAATCATTACCATCCTTGACACAGCGTGAGATGCCAATCCCATCATTTTGTCGTTTTCCTTTTGCGAAGGCTGGTAAAATATGGCACCCACGCAGAACATCTTTCGGATCCACAAAACCGAAAGAATAATTCTTGTTCATAGGAGGGAAGCGGACTGAGTCCAGCTTGGAAGTCCTCCACCCTGAAGAACCTGGGTTAACAACCTCAAACCATCGCACCCACAAAAAATCAAAGTGACGAGCTTCAAAATCACGCATACCAGGCCCAGTATAAATGGCATTTACGTGATATACGCCGAGGACCCGTGCGTACAAGAAATGATGCGGATTTGAAGAATTAACAGAACCAGAACCTTCCACATCGTCAGCAAGAAGCATAACATTTCGACGAGATGTCCCAGGGTTAACAATGTCCGTTCCGCGCTGAATGTCGTAAGTGGTGAAGTGGAAACGAATAAGTTTGTGGTGGTATATGCAGTCATGCTTCAAGAATACATAATTGCATACATTTCCGTCGGAGCTTTGAAATGGTGCATTATCCAAGCTGGTTCTGATGCTGGAAGGCCCTGAAAGCGATTCAATTTCCTGGAGAAGCACCATCTGGATTCGAGGAAGTAGATGCTCTCTTAACTTTGGTAAAAAATCCTGCATCATAGGGGTTAGTGTAATTCAGTAGAAGAATACGAAGACTGCTTGCTCACCTTGATTGCGGGATCACCCACTTTTTTTTTCAGGAAGGTCGGTATGTGGACAGGAACTTTCTGTGATTTTCCTATGTTGTACTGTACTCTAGGATCATGTGCAACATCCTCGGGTTCTGTTGCAGTGAGCGAGCTAGGTTGCGGACGATTTAGCCTCTCACGAATCATGCCGATACGGCGCTCTCGTCGCTCAATCCTTGATATTTGCAGTGGTATTGATTGGCCACAAGTCCGAAGTGAACGGGTTTTAGATGTCCGGTGCTCAAGCTTGCTCTGATGACCATCAGAACAGTAAGCAATACCACGCAAAACATCATGTAAAGCTTACTGGTTGAGTGGAATATGAGTCAGTTGTGCCAATGCGTCGGATGGTGTCGACATAGTCGCCGAGCGCATGATTCTTGTAAGTCCTCAGATTGAGTTTCTTCTGCTTCCGTGCATTACTGTTAGCTGCTGTAGGTCTTCTTGATTTAGACACCACAGTAGTCGCAGATTTCTCCTGACGCCATTGCCGAGCAGCCCGCTCACGTTCCAACTCTCGAGTCTCAAATGCTGCACATGTCTTCTCCTCAAATGTGCGTAGGCTGTTTCCCAGAGACGTAGTGGCGCAGGAAAAAATGTCCAGAGTCAGATCTGTGTGCATGCGGAGCTTGGCAAGACCATGCCAATGAGCTAAATTAAACAAGAGCTTAAGAACAGATGTATTGTGGGGTTCAGGCAAAAGACCATCAAAAATGGGTATGGCACACTGTGTGAAAAATGATATTGTTAGTCAAAGTCAAGAATACTGGGAAAACCCACTTGTAACATATCCTCATAATCATGAGCGGTCATCTTCTTAAGTTCCGACCGGTTCGACCTGATTTTCTTATCCCGTCAACTCCGAAAGGAGGGATTTCTTGAAACCTAATGGACATATGAGGACCAAACCTACTGAGGCTTCAAACGACTTGCCGTCTATCCAATTCGTGCTTGAGGCTTTCGTTCTGACAGTCTAGAATGCGTAGTAGATGTATAAAAACTGCTTTCCATACTCCGAGTTCAACCTCGTGCATGAGATCCACAGCGAGCATGCCAAACATGTTGAAACCGAATGGTGCTAGCTTGCTTGAAAATGCATTCTGACAAAGCATGAGCATTAAAATTGATCATGTGGTGGAGAAGGCAAATACCGCTGTTGGAACGAGAGAATCTTCCCGTAGGAGATCTTCCACTGCCCAACTATCAACCACATAGCCCTTCTCATAAATCTTTTTGCGCGCCGTCTCAACACGAATACGTCGTTTCACATCGTCAATCCGGGCGAGAGTCCTGTGCTGTGCCATATCTCGATGCATTCCCATGCTGGCAACACGATCTAATGGTATGAGACAACGGGGACAAGGGCATCAACCCAGATTGCGAATGCTTGCTATGAGAATTCTGTGAAAATTGTGAGTTATACCAGACACCGACATTCAAAAAATCTTGACTTACTTCTCCTTGTAGTCCGCAGAATATGTAAATATGCGAGGGTAAAAGCGACGCTGAATGCTATCGCAACACTTGATCACGATTCCGTGCTCATATGCTTCCAGGAATTCACCGTCAAGGATGATCGCCCACTGTGCGTGATAGACTTCTCGATGGCAATGGGCCATGAATGCGTTGTTTGGGGCCTTTCCACCAAGATGCTCCGTGGCGAAGGCTTTAAATGCATCGGGGAGCTGTCATTCGAAAAGGAATGGGGGTCACATACTAGGATAAAACCAAAGAGATCCTACTCACTGTCTCTAGGTAAGCAATGTGCTCAAATGCTTGACAGGAGGGTTTTGACCTTCTGTCCTTCGACTCATTCCCCATCGCAAGATAAATCGGCCATAGTTTAGCAGTGCTGAACGCTGTGAGCTGAGTGCCATCCGAGGCGAACATAAGACCCACTACAACCTTCGGAAGGTCACAACCAGGCTCTCCGGAAGATTCCTGAAGGTCATGGTGAGCCTTGATGAATGCTTCCGAGGTGTAGAGCTCTCCATGAACTTTGAGTGGTTTAGAAAGTTCAGTTGGTTGCCAAAATAACTCATATGGCTCGAAATGGAGGTGTTGATGGCTAGAGGGACACATAATTTTCTCCCTAATCACCGACACCAACTTGCGGTGATGAAGGGTTCCCGCATCAAACTCCTTTTGCCCTGGATGCAGTGACCTTTTATGGAATGGGACCTTGATCTTGATTGAAGTTTTAACCCAATCACCGTTATCCTCTTCATCCTCCCAGCCATCTTCATCATCCAAGGGCTGATCTCCACTAAGCTGTGCATCAATAAGCTGCCAGTTTGTCCCTGCAACGTCCTCTGGTCGAAAGGTTGGATGTCCGACTATCTTGACAAGATCCTGAAAGCCTGATTGTGTTTTCTTTAACCCGCTGTTCCAATACCATTCACCTAGCAAAAACGATGACTGATTGGGATATGGGTGCTAGGAGTCAGCTGGATAGACAGAAAAAATATCTGGCGACGTATCCATCAGGTCGTCACGCGTTGCACTCACATTGGGATCGTGGTCTGGGAAGCAGGTTGCATGATACTGTTGAAAAAGACCAAATTTATTCCGTGTAGATTTCAGCAGCTTCCTCACACGGGGATAAATTTGCTCGGCGGATGAGGGTAATGCTGGGATGGTAGGGTGAGGCGTGGTTAGCGCACATTGAGACGTGACTGGTTGGGATGTTGGAGGAAGGGCTGCTGGAGGTTCGGGTAGTACATCCCGATAGCGCTTGGGCAGTTGGCGGTTTTCTCGGCGACCCCTGCGCTCTGCAAGTGGTTGATCCAAGTCTTCCTCGTTCGTGGAGGCATCCTGACGGTATAGCAGCGATTCAGTGAGTAATAAGTTGCACCAACATTAGATGTCTCACTTCATGTTGCAAGGTGAGTGCAACGTCATTTGATTCTTGTTCGACAGCTACAGTTTGTTCCGGAGGGTTTTCCACAGTTGGAGTTTGAATTTTTCGACGCTTCTTGGACTGCCAGGCCTCTTTGGCTTTCTCCAGGGCGCTGGAAAGCCGTTTCTTTGTCTTCTGACAACTACGTTTGTGGAAAGTATAGGCTTGTAGAACAGAGAACATGCGGCCGCAAACACAGACTTGACACCAAGCCGACGGCAGGTCCATGGTGCTGCAAGGAGGATGGGCAGAATGATGCTGAGTTGTCTGGAAATGGCAGGGCTGAACCTTAGAAAGGAAAGGTCAAAAATTGCGATCAGCTATTATAAAGGTTGATATGACTACGCATGAGTCACTGTATGGAGTCACTTGAGGAATTGGCATTCCGATCTTGATATTCGGCGATGAGCAAATATGCTATGGAGACATTATATTAAATTGAGGAAATATTAATACTGAGCCATGGATGACCTTCTCCATACCTTTCAAACTTGAACTTCCAGAAGTGTTCTATTTCGAAGCAGCAGTGGAAATCATCAACAATAATTGTAGGGTCATACCTTTGCTTTGACCAGATATTAAAATGTCTGGAAGTTTGGATCATGTACGGGCTAAAATATTGTGAGGACATTTGCAGATTTTACATGAGATATACAGATAACTATGGAAGGCGGGTAGGAATAGTTGTGGCACGGCCAAACAAGCGATAGAAAGTTTGCGTATAAAAATGAGCTACGTGATCCTCAAGTTGCTGGACATCTCCTTCGGTATACATGCCATGAGAGGCCAGATCAGGTAGCAAAAGAGGGGTCGGCTTCAGTCCATCCCAACCCCTCATTAATGCCCTCAGCGCGAGCAAAAATGGTAGCCTTTCTTGCCAGTCATGAGCTTGTAAACCACAATTTGCCCGGCGTACATCGACAGCAACAAGGGAAGGTACATCAAAGCACTTCAGCACCATGGCCTGTCGCTCATTTTCATCCTGATGGGATGACGAGCCAGAGGCATGTTTATCGAGTGACAGAAGCTCAAAACGGAAATTCAGCTCTGTCAACTCCCATAGGGTTTTCTGTGCCTCATCAACTGGCACTGTCGGACAATGGTTGGACGGTGGAGGACACAGGTCAATGTGAAGTTCATCTAAAACATCTGCAAAGATAGCCTTGACCTGTTCGCGTTGACGGACCACACTTGACGCGTGGCTGCGTGCCATAAGCCCATCAAGAAGAAAATCCCGCCACTGTTGGCCGGACAAGGGGGATGCTAAGCTGTCCGCTGAAAAAACTCGTAAGATGCAGGCAGGTCGAAACACATTCCATGTGGCAAAGAACTTTGCCCGGCGAGCCTCATTCGTGGAAGCAAAAATTGCTGCCTCAGGAAATAGATATCGCATGCGATAAGACGCCGGGGCTTCGTCCCTTTTAACCGCTTTCAGCGCATCCCTCCAGACCGGGATTGGGAGTGGCATGAGGGGGCTCTCGTACACATCAAACTTGTCACGGCCGGTTGGCGGATTCAAAGACTTTTTCTGCTTGTTTCCTGCTGTAGGCGGGTGAGATGACGTATGGGAAAACAACTCTGGTTACTTACGAACAACTCCTTTTCCCTTACTTCCGTACGGGGCCCTGCCCTTGTTGGCACCGCGTTGATGACTAACACCCACAATGGCCTTGGGGTTTGGTCCGTCTTTTGTTGTCTGGGTTCTCGCTGACATGTTCATTTCGCTAGTATGGTGAGAGAAAAGATCCGGATAGCGCAGGAAGTTCCGAGCGTACTGTAAGATTGCCTCATGTTTTTGGGTAGAGCTAGCAGGTCCTTGATATATAACAGGGTACTTGAAGCGGTGTAGCTCAAAGCAAATCCCATAGAACCGCGATTCAAAAGGAGGAATGACATGAAGTATATTTGTTCTGCCAAGATCTGAGGCCGGCCGTATCAACCAGAATGGAAGACCTGCATGGAAAAAGTCCTGGGCGACGCGAACATCACTGGTGAAAACACCAATGGTATTGGCAACTTCGACTGGTGGGGAGCCCACTGCCAACCTAGCTGAGTCCATCTGAGGTTTGTACACCTTTATGTAATCCAACATTGCCATTACCTCAAGCCAACACCTCTGCACATCCCTCACACCAAACGCCATCTGACGGAAGTTGGTCCACACTGACTCAAGGCGGACGAGACCATGCTCGATCATTTTGACCATTGGGCCGAGGGAAGGCGGGGCCCGAGATTTCGACGGATTTGACAGGAATGCATGAACCCGAGATAACAATACCGACGCAGAAGACTTCAGTTTGCCCAACATCGATTCCGATAGCTTGCCAAGGCCCCGAATGGGGGATGCTGGGTTCCTCAAGAGAAAAAAGTGCTCATGCGTAGGTTCTGTCCATATAATCAAATGGGCGGAAAGCGAATTACGCTTAGGAATTGCACCGTGATGACAGTTAAACGCGTTATAAGGTTGTGGCCAGAGAATAGGATCGTCGTCTGCATAGAGGCTGTCGGCACGCATCATTACTTTACGGTCTCCAGCTGGCGGCTTGGGGATAAAGGTCTGATTAGGAGTGGTGACAAAATATTCTCCACCGCAGAGGAGAGCCCCGACTTCGCCATCCGTCGCACCAATTTGCCCTGGAAGGATGCAATTAGCGGGCAAGCTACCGTAAACCCGAGATTCAACATACTGCCCATAACTTGAGACCTCAGCAGATCGTCATCCGTAAGTACGGCAATCATTTTTATAAATTCCTGCTAACTGCGATGATGCTGAGAGGTACAGGCAACTTGAAGGCTTTACCGATGACGTAAATAGAGCGTCCAGCCTTCACAAACAACAAGCCCAGTTGGCGGGAGGGTTTCAGGTTGAGCTGGCGATAGATCCTTGAAGGGAATGGATTGAGTGACGAACAGTCAGACTCAATGAATGCAGGTGACAAAAAGTCAGACCTGCTGGCAACGAAAAACGAGCAGGAGACACACGGAGCGCGGACGAGATGAGCAGAAAAGGAATCAGGAATGAGTATGAAACAACGGAGAGCAAGCGAGACCAGGAGAAATGACGACGAGCAAAATGAGGACCAACTTAAACTTCAAGTTCAACAGTGTGACTGTGACTTGCAGTTGAAGTTACAGAAAAAGCGTAAGAAATTGATTAGTGGCTGTGTTCCATTCTACCGCTGGTAGATCCTAACCGTGACCCTAGTACGTCACGACCTGTGCTCATACAGGTTGAACTTGTGGGCAACTTCACCTCGAGTCATCGGACTTCCGACTCAGCGGTTCAAGTTATTCGAAGCAGCTCGATCTGCCAGAACCTTGCACAAAGATACCTCAAGCTAGACGTGGGGCGTCGTAAAAAAAGCTGGTCGTTGTAAGTGCGCCCTTGTCTTGTCCCCTTCCTAGGAATGTCACGAACAGTAGTATGAGAACTAATATCAACTTGAAGATGTCTAACGTTCTTACCACTCCTGAGCTACTAAGATACACTACAAAGAGCAGTAAGTTATTCGTTACGTTTCTGCCTGACTTCCTCGCTCAAGATGTGTTTTCAGAACCCATTACAGCAACAGACGGGAAAGTCGGGGCGCTTCTACTCGACGGCACTTATTTTATCACCAGCCCTAACCAAAATTGTATCCCAAAACCTACGCTTGGCAGTAATCGTAAAATATTTTTGCGTGAAGACAGCTTTTACAGAGAGGACGATCCTACTCGTTGGCCACAGCCAGTATTGGCACTGACATGATGTACTAGTACTCAGGCTATTGATCACAAAACTAGTAACAGTATACGAGGAAAGAGAAGGGAGAGGTTCCGTCACCATTTTTCAACCATACGCACAACAAAATATCGCCAACTTGAATGTCATACAAAACAGAATGTAAGTAGTACATAATAGTACTCGAGTATGCATGAGCGAATATGACTGTAGCTTGAAAAGGGCCCACCGGCATTAAGTAAATAAAAGCAATGACTCCTAGTCATCCAGCACCCTCCGACTCGGCCATATTCCCCTCGTCCAGCTGGTTATTGAATCGGTCAACTAAGATAGGATTGTACATAACCTCAGCATTGCTACTGCCAATGCTAATGTTTGAGTTGCTTTGTTGAGAGCGGTGGACTTTACCAGCTGGCACCGGATGAGTCAGAAGTGGCTCATGCATCAGGCCCTCAAGTGCATCCACCAGTATGGGTGTGAAAAAAGTAACCATGTCTTTAGTGACATCCTCAGGGAGCCACTTGGGCAATTCGACGGGATATGGCACAGAATGACAGCCACGAACCTGAGTGAGCATTGCTGGTGGTTCAAGTTGCTTGTTGTCGCAGTAAACGTCGGCATTTAGTAAGGAGCGGAAAAGCTTGCAGCAAGCTGGACAGCATAGCTTTGACACCTCGAGACCCGGGCCCTTGCTTAATGCCTACCAGCATAGAGTCAGACTAAATGTATGACTCGGAGAAGGTAGGCAAAACAAGTCATTACCTTCGCAATGTTCAACAATTTCTTGTCACCATTTAAAATGGCAAGATGAGGGTAGGCGCCCATCGCTGCAAGGACTGCCTCGCAGTGAAGTGCAAATTGAAATTCTTCTGGGGTTGGAGTGTCGGGGATGTCCAAGTCATGGTAGATGCTGTTTTTCAATGCCTTCCAAAGTTTGGCATCCCGGCGGTCGACTTCGGCATTCAGAACTTCCCCTTTAAAGGCTTCCAGGACCTTGTTCTCGTCAATGACAGGGCTTTCACGAGAGGATAACACCCTCTTGATTGCATTACACATAAGGTCCCAGGATGGAAATGGGAGGAAGGATAAATCTGTGACAATGATAGAAATAGAGAGGGGATGCTGCATAGCCCACTCCGACCTGCAGTGTGTTTCCAACACACATTTTGCAATGAAGTGAAGGATTAGTGTCCTCACCCACTTGAGGAGTGATTCAAAGTCATCCAGTGGAGGCTGAATTAGGGCTCATTCAGCATCACATAATACGCATGTTAAGTATTGCATACCCGATTCTCCGGCTTTTGCTCATCGTCCTCATCATTTGCAATGCCATCAGCATCGTCTCTCGAATCCCTACCCATTATCACTACCGACTTGAAATTGTTGTAGATTGTCATACACTGGATGGAAGGCACCAAAGTACCAGTCAAGGCCATTATCTTCAAGTGGGTAACAAAGGAATGGGAGGATAGAATTAAAACAAGAAGTTGGTTGATGAGTGCGAGCCTATCAAAACAAGCTACAACATCTGCCTCTTTTGTGCCTTTTTTTGGGTTGTCCGTGAGTTTTGTCTTTGTCCCACCCCATCTCATGCAATGGGTGAATGTTTTCTTTAATGTGTGAAGAGCTTTTGCATACAGAACGAGGCAGCCAAGCAGGAGATGGTGGAAATCCATGAAAGTTTCCTTCGTGTAGAATTTGACATTAAATCGCTGTGAGGGATCCTCCGAGGATTCCTGGTCCTCTGCCACCGTTCGCAAGGTGTGTACTAACTGCTGTATGGAGCCGCCAGCAGCCCCCTCTACCATACGGACTAGGCGGTCAACACCCAATGGTGCCAAGAATCCCGCAAGTGATCTGTCACCCGGGCCAGGCTGATAGTTCGACCAGTCAAATTCATTAGCCTCTGCAGCAAGCTCCTCGTGGTCCATGTTCCGGATATTACGGATCAAACCCATGAAGGGCCAGGACATAACACGGCTGTGCATCTTTTGCCAGCAAACTGAAAGAAGATAGGTGGAAAAGCAATTGGAATGTGCCATCCGTTTCTCGCTGGTTGGTTCATCCCTGTATCCCTCGAGGTAGGAACACACGGTCGCTGCATGGTCCACTAAAGGCACTGGCGAGCTGATAAACTGAGAACAGAATAAACATACATCAATCATGAAGAAATAGCTCACAATAACACATAAGCCCACAGATATCCATCTTTGTAGTCACACCAATGTGCCATGCCACCCATAACCCTGAGGTTATGAGGGTTGCCTACGTCCGCCTGGGATTCCTCTGCTTTAGTGGAGTTCGTGGTCGCAACAAATTTTGAAGGATAGATTTTGGAATGGGGCAAGTTCACCATTGGGACGACACTGTCTAGGACGTCGCTTTCCGTTGCAGAATTAAAATTCAAGCCCGCGGTAACTGAATCTGTGACCACAACTACGCCCTCGGCCGTATAACTAGTCGCAATGACCTCACCATGCTGTACAAGGATGGCAGCCATGGCTTCCAAGGGTGAAAAGGTCACATTGTCCTCCTCATTGAACTGGCCTTCTGGGCATCCACATGCAATGTTGGGGATGGATACCTCTTGATCCGACTTCTTGGCGTTGATGATGCAGGTGGCGCGGAGGAGTAACATGAGGATGGAGAAAAACTCGGGAGGAGGCTTATGCTTCAAGTTATCCGGGGTATCAGCGCTACCAGTCCGAGGCACAGGCGACTCATCGGATGGCATTTCAGTGAGGATATCTAACTTGAAGTTAGGAGGACTTGAGGTTTGGCAGGCCTTGCTAGAAATCACCAAGGGACTCGAATGACCGTGGATAGAACTCCGGGTCAGGGTTGCCACTGCTGCGGTACTATTTGGAAAGCGGAAGTTCTCCATTGAGTATTGTTATTCAAGTTCGCGGCAGTCGTTGCTATGCACATGCCAGTGCCAGTGACAGTGATACTAATGATTTTCCCACAATCCATCATGATCATGCAGTAATCTTTCAGTTCTCCCGCACATGTACTCTCATTTCCTTCCGACGTCTGTAATATCTTTACTGTAGTATTAGTACACTATCATCTATGCATGTTTGTTTATGCTTGAAAAAATTCAAGTTCAAGTTTTATGTATGCTGGACTCTCTAGCTCAACAGCAAGTTAATCATCTAATGAGATGACTCGGGATTTGTTGGTGCGACGTAGTTGAATTGAATATATCTACTAGTCACATGATTGGAGCTTGACGTCCGAAACGTTTACTAATCAAGTTCAATTTCATTCGATTCAGACTGGCCCCGGGCCGGGACTCGCTTGTCTGTCCTCAATTTTGTCTCTTGCCCATTCCCGGCTCCTTGCAGGTCTGACTTTCCGTCACCTGCCTTGATTGAGTCTGACTTTTTGTCACTCAATCCTCCGAAGTTTGGATCCTTCAAGTTCAAGTTTGGGCTTTCAATGGCAGGGACTTGGGGTCATTGACATCACGCAGCAAGCTGAATTTCAACTTGTTCTCCCTGTCACCTTTCCTGTTCTACGCTTGCGCTCCACGACTCTTAGTTCATGGTGCAGCCCTCCATTTGGATTACTTTTCTTCGGCCCTCTGAACCTATCACTGGCTTGATCTAAATCCCTTGATTGGATATCTTCCTCCCGCTAACTGAGCATGCCGTTTGCATGTCCTGTGGTGCCCTGAAGTCTCAACAATTATATTTATATCATCGTTAAGTCCTTACTTCTTACCTCTTTTACCATTCTCATATGTATTAGGAAGTTATCAAAATGACTGCCGTGGTTATTATTAGTGATTTCGATTCGTTGGCAGTAGTTATTTGCGCTAGATTTGTTACTGAGCACCTTCATACAGAGGGCGTTGGGTCCCCTACGATCATGGTTTAGTCCCCCTCGAGTCGGCGAGCCAACTTCTTTCGATGGCGTTTTGTATGAGAAGTATGCAGAGGTGTTGGCTTCATGTAGTGCTGACAATACGCTTCTCAACGCATCGGGTGGCCCTTCCAGGCAAGAGCCTCCTTTACTCATACCCAGGAAATTGGCGCGTATCCATGGGGTGGCAGCCAATGAAAGATCGAGACCTGATGCGCCTCCTACTTCTGTTCATCCCGAATTTCATTCAGTTGTAAGAAAAGTTTTTATTTCAGACGCGGTTGGCTGATATTTTGGTCCATACCCAGGCAAATAGCTTGGCAACGGCTCTTCCTCAACCCCCCACCCAACCCCGAGGTTTGACCGTTCGTCACCTCGTGTGCCAAGTTTGACCCCCCGTCCCCCAATTTTGAGCAAAGCTTAATGCATTTTAGCAGGGGAGAGAGATCCTTTGTAGCTAATATCAAGGTACATACATGAAAAATATTGAAACGGACAAGCCTAAACCATCAACAGGTTATCTATGTGACCATGTTTGTTTACTCTGAGTCTGACGCTGTCAGTTCTGAGTCATCTACCGCCTGTGGCTGTGGGTTGCAGTAATGGAAGGTAAACATTTGACGTGTTGTGATGAGCGCACACACTTCACACTTCACGAAGAGGCCAAAAAACTCGGCCTCCCTCAAACCCGGTCGGTCCATAGAGTCAAGCTTAATGAATTTGCGCCAGTCTGTTTGCTTGCTGTGACAAACGTCTTCAGTGTGATCTTCCATAGCCATCAAATCTTCACAATTAATTATGATCAGCTCGTGTTGAAGTTTATCATGGGGATATTTGTCACTTACTGGCTTGCGCATAGGTTCTTTGGAGAGGGCGCTGGACCTTCAAGGCCTCCTTCTCCCATTCATGAAGGACCGAGGGAGGGTAAAACGTACCAGCCTCTTCATTGCCTTTGAGTACCTTTCTCTTCTTGTGAAACTTTGGGGACTGACCTCTGACTGGGAAGGCCTTTGTTGGAACGTTGCCCATGGCAGCTATCCTTTGTAGGGGCACTAGGCGGGGTATGAGTCCTTGATTCTTACATCAGCGAAAATGGAGACTGACCTAAGTATCCGCAACGACTCTCTGCGCACTCTGCAACATATTCTCCACCAAACCGACCAAATACCGGTATGTATATCACAGCCTCCATGAAGGCTGGCTCCTCACTCAACCTCTGAAACAAGGGGCATAGGCAGCACGGGCCAAGAAACTGGTGTTCTTTGCGATGCTGGCGTAGTGCGTGCGGCTCCACACACTTTTTTCCATCGGTCGGCCTAAGCAAAACATGAGCGATGGCATGGCGGCAGTCGAGGTCACGTATTAATACCACGTTGTTAATTCTAATGTTTTTATATCCAGAGACAGGACGGAATGGGTTTCCTGTCCAAGCTGATGGAGCAGAGACTGCCGATAGGTTGCAACATATCCAGAAGTCAGCGGTTGTGGATTCTCGGGCATGGCAGAAGTTCCTTGAGGCAGTGGTTATTTACGAGGGTGCAGGGGCCAACTCAATACTGGAGGTCAAGTCTGGTTAGCCTGGTTCGAAAATCTTGCGTTTTATGTTAAGTTGCAAAGACCCCGACTGTGCCACAATGACTCAACCTAGCTCCAACTCTTCCTCACTAATTTTTGATCTTGACTCATTCTCCGTCATCCAGACATTTTAAGGAAGTGTGTGGTGGCCAAAAGCTGGACCCCAACCCAAGTGTGTGCCTTCCAATAGCTGGCCTCCCCCTGTTCTCCCAATGTCAAACGAAAATGCCCCTTCTTTGAGCACCAATACTCGACCCAGTGCCCTGAAGCTTGGAAACCGAAAAAAAACCGTGAGTTGATTTCAACTGTACTACAAGACTTACATCGCCCGATTGCTATGGCATCTAGGTGTGCTGGAGATCCTTTAATCCATTATGGATGACATTTTGGCAGAACGGTGCATGCCATGCGCAATGTCCAGGCACTGTTCACAAATGGTATACTGCGTATGGCTGAGGATGGAGAAATTGCTGAAGAGTTGCTTACTTCTGAGTCTGCTTAAATCTTTCCCATTCACTCCAACCCACTAACATACCCTTCTGCAATGCAGGGCCCAAAAGGAGTACAGAGTGTTTCAGAAACTCTTGTCTATGGTGCCCCGTCTCATCGAGCGCATCATGGATGCCTCTGATGAAGAGTCTACGGCGGCGGCAGATTTAGTGAGTTTATTTTTCTAGCGATTTATGAACCTTACCTCATTGAATGGAGATTCAAAAGGGCATATCTTGCGCAAGGTCGGATGATACCAAGAGTTTGAAGGGTGCCGTTCTGGACTGGATAACTCCCCGAGACACGCCCTTGCATCCCCCTCTCTCCTGGAGCGTCAAGGCAAACCGGGGGTTCCACCATCCTGTTACTGGCGCCCTTCTCTGCCCTGCTGGTCTAGACTGGAATGATGCAGAGTAGGTTCTTATGCATATATCATTGACTCTGTTGATTTGCCGATTTAGAGTGCACACCAAGCTTTCCAGTGGCGAAATAACCGTCCGTGGTGATCAATGGCCAATGTTGGTCTATGCGAATCAGAAGTATGATCCCGGAGAACCTTGGGAGGGCCTATTCAGAAGCCAGCTCCTTGTCTGGGTCAGCACACATTTTTCTTCCTTTCTTTTTGCTGACCAAGCTCTGCTGTTCACAGGCATATAAGCACATCTTTACCTCGCCCAGTTCGGTAGAGAAGGAGGTGAAGGCAACAAGATCTGGCAATGCGCGTATCCATGGTATGACTCGAGTCACAACTGCTTTGTTGGCATATGTAGCAACCCAGGTGCGTCCAGTGGCAAGGCTTTATTAATCCACTGCTCATCATTTAGCCAGCTTCGCTTCGCGCTGTCTTCTTCATCAACGTTCTGTAGGTCTGACACTTCGACAGACTCTGAACGGTTTTATGAGAGCGTATTGGACTTCTTGGATGATCCGGAGGAGAAGGGGGAAGTGGACCTCCTGAACTGGTGGAATTGGTAGGCGTTTATGATTTCCCCCCCATTTTTGAATACTGATGCCCATATTCTTGACAGCCAAGTGTTTCCAAGCTATGTCACCCGTGAGCATGGGGTAATGAAGCAGAGCGCGCTAGCCAAATTGAAAGAGAAAAGAGCCCTGAAGCAGATACAGAACGCCGGGGCATTGTAAATACCTGTCATAATTGTCGAGGTCCTGCCAGTCTAAATATGAATTGTTTTTCTTATAATCAGCAAACAAATGAGAACAACTGATCAGGGACCTGCCTGATTGTGCTCCGCTATGATTTGTATCATCCGTAGGTACTTCTGGTGACGGTTGGCCACTCTTTTGCCATTTTCACAGGCCTATCATTCTGGCACTTACGTCCTGCTTTCGAATTTCTTACAAACCTTCCCAACATGTCACTTCCATGTAGCTGCTGAGAAGAGCTGCCTTTCTGGTATATATTGTGATATTTGCCACTGCTACCATTCCTTATAATCATTGGGACTTCTGGTGAGTTTACTTCACTCTTTTGCCAATTTTGCTGACCTACCATTCTGATACCCACGTTCTGCAGTGAAATTTATTACAGACATTCCCAACATGTCACTGCCTTATATCCATTGGCACGAGCTACCTTTCTAGTATATATTGTGATATTTGCCACCACTACCGTCTTTTATAATCATTGGTGCTTCAGGTAGGTTTCCCTCACTCTTTCACTGCCTTATATCCGTTGGCAAGAGCTACCTTTCTGGTATAGGTTGTGATATTTGCCACCGCTACCGTCCTTTATAATCATTGGTACTTTGCGTAGGTTTCCCTAATTCTTTTGCCAATTTTGCTGACCTACCATTCTGATACTCACGTTCTGCAGTCAAATTTCTTTCAGGCATTCCCAACATGCCAATGCCTTATATCTGTCGACAAGAGCTGCCTTTCGTGTATATATTGTGATATTTGCCACTGCTACCGTCTTTTATAATCATTGGTACTTGAGGTAGGTTTCCCTCACCCTTTTGCCAACTGTTCTGATCCATCATGCTTGAATTTTCAGGTCATTAAATGATACGTATGTGTACCATCTGGTCTAACAGTACTATAATTGTGGAACAGCTCAATTCTGGTGGTGCTTGCGAAATTTGCCAACCCTACCATCCTTTAAATACCATTTCCAGACTATATATCAGAATTGCACATATTATTAATAATTTACTGATTTTAAGACCTTATCTACCCTTAACCTTTTCAGCCCAAAACCCAGATGAGGCTCACTTTCTCTTCTTTTGCCATGAGTTTGCAAAAACATTGAAGTAATTGGAGCCATGGCCCCCTCTGAACTCCTTTGAAGGGATGCCAGCCTTGGCTCTCCTCTTTTTCTTCAGCACACATTTCTCAGTGCTGGTAAGATGCTTTGCACATGGGAAGTCCCATCCAGTGAAGAGGTCAGTCTCAAGGGTGGATGGCCCTGGAGGAGATAGTGGTCCTGAGCCAGCACCTGGGTTGCCACTGACCGATGTGGGTTGTGTTGGCATGAGGGGTTCATCCATGTACATGGAATCAGACATCCCCCCTGTAAGGTAGTGGACATCCATAATCAACAAACATCACATGCCTAGTGTGACAGTGTCCTGAAGTGGAATGCCTTCATCAATTTTGTCAATAATTAGTACTCCCTCATACTTTCTGTAATTTTGCTTCCTGGGGATTGTAGGGATACTTAGTAGCAACAGATATATACAACTGTCTTGTAATTTGGACAAAATTTCATGTATATTTTGAAGAAATGATAAATATAATCATACTTATTGCATGGACCTCACCAATGGGACAGAAGGCACTTGCAGTCTTGTCATGTATATACAGCCTTTAGAAAGGTTCAAAGGATTGTCCAGATGAATGTCCTGCCAAGCAGCAAAAGACAGGGAAAAGGGCAACAGCATCTGAAAAAGAAAATGGTATCAAATGTTTCTCAAGTCTTCCTCTCATTATTAAATTTCTTTACAGCATACCCAGCAGGGAGCAAGGAACACAAAGAGATGCACTCCACAGGTGCTCTGTAATGCAATCCAGTTTTTGCTGTCAAAGGATGAGCTCACATTGATTAGGCTTTAGAACTCATAGACATCAGTTATTCTTCAAAATTTCAATTTAAACTCCACCCCCTGCTTTAATACCTTGGGATTGGTTATACGGCATAATACTTGATAGTTCTCAGGAAGCTGATTGAAGCGATGTTGTGAGGATCATGTTTAATCACTCATTATCTACATTTCAGAACTTTACCTGCTACTTTGGGATTTGATTGTAACACAATTGTCACATCACCTGATGATTGTTGATTATGGATGTCTGCTACCTTATGAACAGGGGAGAGATACTGAGGTGGGGGCAGGCCTGCATGGCCAGGGCCAGTGAGCTGAGGCGCTCCACCTCTAACAGGAACAATTCCCTTGTGCTTTCTCTTGGGGCAGGGGGTGAACATGGCCACATTGGTAGGTGCAGGCATCCACCAACATGGTTTAGTCATCAGAGAAGAATCCTCTGGCTTGTCGGAAGTCTGTTGCCCCAGATGGTTAAGTATGTCTGAGGCCACTGCAGGCTCTTCCAGCTGCGGAGAGGGAGAAGTTGCCATGGCTGTAAGCCAGCCCACAGTGTAATGATAAGCCTCTTGAACCTCCAGGTCTGAGACTCCCATATTTGTGAGGTGTCTGATGATGTCCTTGACACTGGTGAACTCACTATGAGGCAGGGGAGAGATATTATTTATTAGTATAATACATGACTAAATTAAACTAAATAAAATTGATCACATTGTGTTGTGGTGACCTGTTAAGGCAGAGCCTCAACTACTAAGTACAAGTTATCAAGTTCGTTAACGACGAGGCTTTCGTCGCTAAGTTCAATCACGCTAAGACGGAGGCTTTCCGCTTAGGTCGAGTTCGTTAATGAGCAGTTAAGGTGTAATTGCCTAGGTCAAGCTAAAGAGCCTTGACCGTAAACTACTACAGTTTATATAGCTACAAGTACCTAGCTAATCGTCTAATAGTATGTGAACACGTACTACTTGCTGCGCGCGCAGCGATATAGCTGTTATACTATGGAAAGCTATGTCTACTGTAATGTAAGCGGCTGCGCTTGTTGCTGCGCTACAAACAAAAGTATCTAATGGGCGCTGCCCATCAAATCAGTATCTGCTAAGTATCAAAAAGGAAACGGAGTAAAAGAGACTGAACATAAGGAAAATTGTAACATGACCTGCCCCTCACATAGCATCCCATTCCACCCCATGAGCGATGGCTCATGGTAGTGGTTGGGGGTGCTGGTGTGGGAGGCTGGGGCCCGCTTGGTGTTGCTGTTGCTCCACCCGTGCTCCACCCTATGAGCAGTGGCTTGTGAGGCTGGGCCGGGTGGTGTTATTCGGGCTGCTGGGCTCTCCTGTCATGTCCCCCTGGGCCACCAGGGCCTGCCATCGTGTCCTGCTGGGTCCTGGGCCCTTGTGTCGCATCCCCCTCACCTCTAGTCATATCCCCTTTGCCTCCAGTTGCACCCCCCTCACCTCCAGTTGTGTCCTGTGGCCTCCAGTTGTGTTCTGTGGCCTCCAGTTGTGTCCCATGGCCTCCAGTTGCATCCCTTGGGCTTCAGGCACATTCCTGGGTGTCCCCCCCATCATCTGGCATCCCTCCTGTCGTCTGGTGTCCCCCCCAGCCGGCAGGCACATCCCCCCTTCTGGGTCGGTTGTGTCTGGGTGCCCCATTGCATCGAGACGTGTCCCCTGGGTGCTGGGGGGCATCCTGTCCGGTGGTGACGCGGTGGGTTGCAGGTGGCCTTCCTCAGCCAAAGATCAAGCCCCCTGCCCACCCTGCAAGCAGGGGCTCGTTGGGCTGTTTGGGGGGCCGTCGGGAGGCTGTCAGAGGGAGGGGGGGTGGCTGTTAGTGATGTGGGAGCAGGGTGGGCTATATTCGGTGCATACCTCGTGGGTACCCTGCTCCACAGGCCTCCTGGCACCTCCCTCGGGCCGTCCTATCAGCCATCAAGCCCCTACCTCCCAGCTGAGTGGGGAGGAGGGGCAGTGCACAGTGGGGAGCTTGTTCTTGATGTATAAATAGCAAAAACTGTTGGGATATGGCATACAGGCAAGCCAAGGCAGTAACCATGGCTAGGACATATGCTAAGTCATTAACACATGTTTAACAGGAGTTAACACATGTAAGGACTATTAGGGGGATGCACAGTTAACACATGCTGCACAGTGAAACAGATATAGCATGTCTATGATAGGCTATCCAAGACAGAGCCTTGGATAGAATGTCTAAGACCCATACTGCAGGAAGTCTCAGACTTACCAAGCCATGATATCATAGGAGGTACTATGACACTATTGTTATAGGGGAAATGATATAGTTACTCCAAGATTAACTGATACAGGGGTCTATGACAGAATACCTCCTTAATATATTATAGGAGTATATTACACTATACCTCCTAACAGTGTTGTATAAATATTCCACACTTTGTAGGAGATGAATAGACATTCCCTGCCTGTTCCACACACTCACTACTTTGTCTGAGTGATCCCCCACTTGCTCTCAAAGACCTAATCCCAATAAAAACTGAATTAAAAAAATGATATTAGCTTTAAAAAAAAGAATAAGAAAAAAAATACTCCCTCACATCCCAGTTGAGTGGGGAGGAGGGGCAGCACAAGGGGCACAAGGGACGCCTGTTGTTGTGAGTGGGGGGTGGGTTTGTTGGCTTAGAATTTTATTCAATGATTGAAAATACTTAACATGGGGGCCTGAGGCCCCCATGGATGGGCAGGGAGGAGGAAGGGAGGGGAGGCAGACAGGCGGGGGGCTTACCAGTGTGTTGGGATCATCGTCATGGTTGGGATCATCACATGTTGGTCATCTTGGGCAAGTGCAAGTGGGGGTGGTGGTTGTGGACAGAGGTGGTGGCAGTTGAGGTGTGAGGGAGGCAGAGGTGGCAGTGACGGTCAATGTTGGTGGTGGCGGCAGCATGTGTCACCGATAAACAAAATGGTCACACATGACCACACATTTCCAACCAACATGTGCCAACATGGCTGTGAGGCTTGGGACATAACATATTTGCTCAGCTTACCTAACAAATATCAGCCACTTAGTCTAATGGTTATATTGCCACGTTTGTGCTGAGTAATCATCTCCCAAAACCTGGGTTCAATCCTTGATGGTGCAATATATATTAATACTAACAGCCTAGAATGGACTGGGACCATTCCTAAGGAATATTCCTGGCATTCCTGATAGGACTAGGAATGGACTAGGAATGGACTAGGAATGGATCAGGAATGGACTAGGACTAATACAGGGAATTTCTATTCCATTTACACTGTCTAGGAAGTGGGGGGGGGAGAGTAAAGACCTCAGATGTAGCTTCATATGGGAACTTTGAGAGGACTGACAGAGAACAATTTCAAAGATATTGGGTCATTTCTTCATCAACAAAAAGATGATCCAGCGATTAAGGCTAGTGTATCATTATAATTGTAACACTTGAATGACAAACTTGACACATAGAATTTTCTTCCCAACTTGAAGAGCCATCTTCTCCCTTGGATTAAGGATGTTCTATCAAAGGAAACAGTTTCATCTGCCAGTTCTACAGGGCTCCCAGTACCATCACCTGATACAAGACTTGTGATCAAAATACAAGCATCAACCAATCATCTGAAGAAATATACTTCAAAAACAACCAGATGTATTCACATAGTATCATGCAAATCAATTACACTATGTACAACATTCATCAGGGTCAGGACACTATCAACACCAGCACAGATCATTGCAACATCATGGTTCTGGCAAATAGCAATGATGTGGAGGCCCACATATTTGATTATGCTTGCATACTCAGAATCCATCATCTGAATGTGATTTATACAGGACCCAGAATGCTGGACTATCATGCAAGGTGATTTGAATTTGTATGGGTACAGTGGTATGATTATCTACAGCCCTATGGGAGTTGGAGTGCTCACACTTGATTGTTTGACTTTCCCACCAATCACAGCAGATGGTGCATTTGGCTTCATAGACCCAAATGACATTGTGAGAAGTTCTCATATAATTCCAGCATTTCATTGTGGTAATGATCATGATATTCCTTTAAATAAAGACACAGATTAACTGTTTTCTCCAGGTTTATTGACAGAGACATGGTTATGCAATACCATCCTGGTCTTGGTGTTGGTCATCTCCACACTCAACCATCAAAAATGAGTTCCCAGTCAAACTCTGTAGACCACTGTTCACCTTCTATGCATGAACAGGATAATGACAAGGAACTTGAAACTGGATCCCAGGCTTTCTGTGATGAAGGCCAGGCAGGGGGTAGGAAAGATGACCTTGAGAATGAGACAGACTAGTCTGGGGATTCTGATTTGGATAACAGTGTGCACAGTAGTGAGAAGTCAGATACAGATGATGAGGGAAGGTATGACTACAACTATGGGAATTAGTACTTAGTCTTAGAAATCAAAAAAAAACAGGTTTCTCACTATTTCAACTTCTTCAGTTGAAGTTAACTCTTTTCCAACACATGAAAAATTCTCTGTTTGCATCTCACATGTTAGGCTATGTATCTATGTGCCATCTGGTCCATGGGGGTGGCAGAGTGGGATCCTGACCTCAATCTCCACCATTGACTACCTGAGTGTTGCTCCTTTGAAAATGCTGACCATCATTCTGGGTGTAGAGTGACTAGACAAGAAAGATGAAGTCATCTATAAGATAGGCAATAATGTCCCTGATACCACTGCATGGCTTGAAGCCCTTTCTGATGACAAGCTCTTAGCTGAGTAGGCTGCATGCATTAATTGCCTTCCCAATGTTGTCTAGGGTGGCTCATTTGTCAATAACCTATCTGTCACATTCTGGCTCCATGCAGTGGCATGCGCCAGGTAAGAGGTTGTTATTGCAACATCTGGAGGCTTAACATCCATTGTCACCATTTATGACTGCTCATTCTTACATAGGGTGGTTTTGTCAATGGTCTGGCATAGTGAGACCACTCTGGTGTGGACATATGGACATGTGCAGTCATGTCAAACAGGCAGTAAATCATAATTCTCTTCAAGTCTGTCATGTTTTTATAGATTCAGGCATGTCCATATAATCATTTTGTCAACAATCTAGCAAATGGGATATCTATATTCAGGATGATGTGGGCATATAAACATGTGCATTGATAGGCCTTCACCAGGTATAGGTGACAAAAACACATTTTGCAGCATTCTAGGGTCACAGGGCAATCCTCTCTATCATCCCTTTCCTCCCCATTTCCTTCCCAAATACACACAAATGCCCACTGCTAACCACACATGCTTTAACTCACCTTCTACAGACTTCACACAGCTCGCAAATACTTCATGGACTTCACGAAGTGACCCATGTCATAATTACCTGGGTTACCTGTAAGTAGTTAGTGTAGGCAGTCCATTAGTGATGGACAAGGATGATATCCATATTTTGCATAGTACCCACTTGGCTATAGTTTGTATAAAAGGTCTATGTAAAATATTAGAAACAGAGATGTCTTCTCCCCCTCTCTCTAGTGTTAAAACTTCAACTCTTGTCTCTCCTCATGTTTAACTGCAAAGTCAATTCACAACTTATTTGAATATCATCACTGCATTACTGTGACTAGGAACTGGAACAACTCTAGTTCATTGGTGAAGTACTCTTTTATCATAGTGACTGTGTTATTGGACTGCGAACTTTTGACTACTTTATCACAATGTTTCACTGACCTTTCCTGCTAACTTCACATTCTTCACACTTTGTGTAGACCTTGCATCGTTGTTAACAGATATTGCAGACCTCCTCCCTTGTAGAAGAAGGCCAGTTCTGGGACCCTTTAAGCTAACTTCTCCCTTTTTACTAGTTTTCTGGTGTTTCTTTGCAGTCAGGAACATTAGGAACACATCAGTGTGCTCTACCCATATTGACAGAGGTACTACAGACCTTTGCAGAGCCTCTTCGAGTCTGTTGCATTTTCTAAAATTAGGTATGACTATATAAACAGGTGACTATTAGATCAGGTGTTACAATATGGGTCTAGTTATACCAGAGACCTCCTGAGTTCCTGATGTGAGAACTGTCACAGGCACCATGACACTGGAATTCCTGGCTCTGTATCCCATCACCAGTATCATTCACCAGTAGCTAGCAGTATCTTGCAAAGTAACTATCTACTATGACACAGGCTGTATGCAAACTGGGGTCTGGGCTAGAACACTGTTTTGCATAAATTATAACCCTGATTTTTCAAGCTACCATTCATGTTACACATGCAAACCTGCACACCAAATAGAAAAATAATACCCATTCTGCCTGTGTACCAGGTTAGTGGTTAGGGTCTGGTAAGGGTTAGTTGGTTACTGTTAGCTGCCCCAAAGGAGCCCAGCTTGTCATGAACAAGGCTTTTGTGTGCTGACCTGAGATGACCTGGTTTGGGGGACCCCCCAAGCACAGCAAGGGAGGGGAGGGTCATCAAATGGTCAGCCCTCTTCATGCACAGTGGTGATATTATTAGCTAAGCACATTGATTGTTTGCCAACAAGTGGCATTTGGTTTGGCAGTGGTGGCTCATCAGCCTGTGTAGGATTGTTTTGATTTGAGGCATGAATATGAATGTTTCAACACTTGAAAATATAATTGGAGTCATTCTGATATATGGAAATATTCTTGTAGCTTTTGCAAAACAAATGTTTCTTCCATATTTGGAAAGAACAACATTATTGCAAACTTAGACATTTTCTAATTAGACCATAGTTTGCATACATTATTTGTTCTTACTAGAGTATGGTTTTGCAAAATAGTGACAGCTATGCCTGGTCAGCTACCAATGGGCAGATCATGGAATTCTGTCCCTCATAGTATAACACAGTGTCATATCCCATGCAAGCACCCCTCGGAACTCTGCCTCGGAACTCCGACGGAACTCCGTAGGAACTCCGAGTATTTCAAATTCCTCATTTCAAATTACCTCTCCTGTTTTACTTACATCACATCTTCCGTAGTTTACTCAAGTCTGTTCTTCATCATAGATATCATCACGAAATTTGTACTCGGAACTCCGCAGAACTCCGCCGCAGCTACACCGAGTACTAGCCTTAGTATAAAACTACTTTACATACTTTGTATTCTGCAGTTCAAATATTAGTTGTTATCAACTTATCATTTGTCAACTTTAAGACCTCGAACTTCTATCTTAATCTTTGGACCTCCGGACCTCTACTTCATTCCTGTCCCTTACTTCGGACTTCCTAATCGGAACTCCGCTTTTGCACCTTTTCCTTACCTCGGACTTCCGCATGGACTTCCGGACTTTTCAGTTCCTTGCAAATTGGACACCGAGCGTAGAGAAGGGCGCAACCTCTTAAAGGTTGAAGCCAAGTCCTCGTCGTACATCGGAACTCCGCCGGACTCCGCCGATTTCCCGCGCCTTAGGATCAGTTCTTAACAGTATATTTGAACTCACACTTCTTACGCTCCTTACGACAACCCTCATTCTAATTATCCTACTCCCAGACCATGCACACTCGTAGCAGACTTCAAGTGATACATCGTCCTATTCCGACGGAATATTCCGCTACCTCCGCTAACTCCGCCGCTTCCAATACGACCCCTGAACCTACTATTCACAATGACAACTCTGGTGACATAGCACCTTCCATTCCCAACAAGCTAGGGAAAGATGGAAAGCTTACCGGAGATGAACGAGCCCGCCGTTACAGGGAAGGCTTATGCCTTTACTGTGGGATTGCCGGACATGAAACTAGGGATTGTAGCAAGGCAGCAAAAGCTAAGGCTCGTGCTACAGCTATTATTAACCCCGAGGAACCCACGGACTTTTCGGCGGCCTCCGCAGACTCACAACATTGATCCCCTCATTAGTCCCTCCAGCACGTACTTACTGGTTGCATTATTACCAACGTGCATTTTTCGGAGATCCGCCGCAACCCCGCCGTTCTTATACACTTCCTATCCCTCTTATGACTATTTATTATCCATCTATGATCACCCTTTCTGACTGCGGCTCTCCTCATTATTAGATTCGTCTATACCTCCGATTGGACTCCGCCGCTTTTACCGGCATTTTAATGCAACAAGTAACATTGTGGTACTGGCGAGTCAATGCATCACCTTTGTCACCTGGCTTTACTCTTCCTGCTCTTCCGTCTTTTGGACTTTTTGGCTTAGGCAATTACAATCCGTTGATTGGTTAGCCCTATGGTCAAATAACTTTCCAGACTTCTGAGTATAGAGGTCTAGCACTGTTAACACCCTTGGGTAATGCTATACCATTTTTTGGGAGCTAACCCTCTTACCCTCGAGCCGGGTCAACCCTCGGAAAGTGCGTCGGAGTTTCCGCGCACCTCCGATTTTTTTTTGTGTTCAACATTCTTATCCCTTCCCCAATCCTATCGACCACTTATTGTTGCACTTCCAAACCCCCACGGGACCTCCGCAAAACCCCGCTCTTACCTCCGATAATAACCTTTCTATTGCCCTCATCAATATCCAATACATGCCACGGACTTTCCATGGACTTCCGAAATCATTAATTCCTCCTCCGTCTTTAACCTCGTACCACCATTAGACTTCGTGAAGCATTAACTGGACATCCGCACGGACCTCCGACGGACCTCCGCTGTGGACACCGATAATTTCGACCCCTACTTCACTGTCTTACATTACTTACATCACCTACTTCACCTTCAGACATCCTATCACAAACAGTACTTTCATTCAAGAACGAAGTCCTTCAATACCTACAAAACAACGTCACTCCTTTTTACGTATGTGTCACCTTTGCTTATAATTTACTTACCAAAACCCTGCACCATTTTATGATCTACATTCACCCTCCTTATGACCATTTACCTTTACATTTTACTACAACCCCACCATTCCTTTCATACCTTTCCCAACCCATCACTGGCAGTATATGGCCTCGAGGGCTCGGCCCAAAGGGGGAAATACTGTCATATCCCATGCAAGCACCCCTCGGAACTCTGCCTCGGAACTCCGACGGAACTCCGTAGGAACTCCGAGTATTTCAAATTCCTCATTTCAAATTACCTCTCCTGTTTTACTTACATCACATCTTCCGTAGTTTACTCAAGTCTGTTCTTCATCATAGATATCATCACGAAATTTGTACTCGGAACTCCGCAGAACTCCGCCGCAGCTACACCGAGTACTAGCCTTAGTATAAAACTACTTTACATACTTTGTATTCTGCAGTTCAAATATTAGTTGTTATCAACTTATCATTTGTCAACTTTAAGACCTCGAACTTCTATCTTAATCTTCGGACCTCCGGACCTCTACTTCATTCCTGTCCCTTACTTCGGACTTCCTAATCGGAACTCCGCTTTTGCACCTTTTCCTTACCTCGGACTTCCGCACGGACTTCCGGACTTTTCAGTTCCTTGCAAATTGGACACCGAGCGTAGAGAAGGGCGCAACCTCTTAAAGGTTGAAGCCAAGTCCTCGTCGTACATCGGAACTCCGCCGGACTCCGCCGATTTCCCGCGCCTTAGGATCAGTTCTTAACACACAGGTGGACTGAATAGGCTGCAATTAAAGTCTGAGTAGACAGCTAGGATTCCACATGGAATAGGTGGGGGAGTGTAAAGACCTCATAAATGGATAAACTACATAGTGTTATGCTCATCCTCAACCATGGTATCTGAATTTTAGTTCTCCAAGCCGGCCCGCGATCTCATCCAACTCCATATTCCTCGCTATCCCTATATCTCTCTCGGTCCCCACTAGCTCATCTGCATAAAATGCTGCCATCCACGAGTATACCTCGAAGCCACGGTGTGGGACATCTAGAGGCAGTTTCGGTACAAACAATCCACCAAGCAATCCTAGAGTCAACATGCTCAGTAGGTACATGCTTACATAAACCGGACTGAAGGACGCCTTCGACAGGACAGAGTCTGGGTACAGCCGTGCTAGAGTGTCCCCACTCCCAACGAAATAAGGTAGAGAATTGCCTGCATCTGCTAGACCACGAGCTTGAGCGAAAAGTGTTTCCGATAGTTCAGTATAGCCATATGCCCCCGCCCCGCTAGTGAAAGAGATAAGCTGCAATGAGGTAAGGCATGGCGACGCTTGGTTAGAGGAAATGACATACCGTTGGAGAGGGAACATAGAATGAATCCCGGCCATTGTCCTGGAGAACTGTCAGCAATTGGTCCGGTGGAGTGAGGAAGGAGCGAGCTGCGAACCTTGATAATTTGATTGATATTATTTTGATGGGCAGCGTTGTAGCTTAAGAAATGTCAGTGGAATTTGTGTGATATAAGTTGGGCAAGATTGCTCTTACACATTCGAAAGTTTGGACGAGTTGAGCTGTCGACTGACATTAGGGTTTGTCAGCAGCGGTCCCTTTCTCTTCTCCCGTAACTTTTGGGTATTCATATCTCGGACTATGCTCCCAGGCTCAACTAGGCGTACAGAGCTCGGAAGGCCGATGGTACTGTTATACGTCTCCAGTATCCATGGCTCAAACAATTGTAGACAAACAGCCGCATCAAAACCGATGAAGGAAGGTTCTCCGTTTCCATCTGGGACACTGATGTCACTGGTTCGCAAAAACTTGCCGGCAGGAGCGTATGAGGTGTTCAGTCTGACAAGGACATGTTCAACCGTGATGAAACCCGTCCCCTCCTGACCTACATGAGAATAGCGATCAGGAAGTCGACCAGAAACTGTAACATGATGCATACCCATCGTTAGAGGAGTGCTCTTGAAACTATGCGCAACACCATTGTCGTAGAAGGCGGCTGGATACACATCAGGGGATGCCGAAGGAACATTAGGTGCCCCGTACCTCCGAGGGCAGTATCAGCAACATTCAAACCAGGCGGGAGCGTATCGTTGAGTTTCAGAACTGTGCTTGCATTGAATGGAGGAACCCCTTTATATTCCCTGCTGAACGAGGCAAATAATGGACGAAGAACATCGTGGGGCGTGAACAGGTAAGTGAAGTTATTGGGTGAACGAGTGACACTACAATAAGTGCTAATGAGCTCCAACTCGTCATCGAGGAATGTTGGACCAGGATGTACAGATTTTTGTCCCCATCAGGGATTTTCGCGCAGTGTAGTCTGGTCCCCCACCTAGGAAATCTGGAACAGTGAACCATCAATATCGGCTGTAATAAATAAAGCCACCGACATGTGGACGAACCTCAGGATGGCACCAGGATCGATGGCTTCTGAAATATCACGAACGTTGAGAGCATTACTGGGCTCCGACCCACCAGACTCGGCCTTGGGCGTCGTCGTGTTGGAGTCCATTTCGAATGTCCCCAAACCTGCTCCATTAGGCTGAAGTTGGGGTAGGATGGTTTCGGCAAAGTAAACAGTATCATTGTCCCACGGGAAAGATACCACTGGAGGCAATCCTCCGTGATCCGAGAATGGTGCTAACGTCCACGTTAATGTGTAGTCCTGTGACAGAGTTGACTGCTACTCCAGAACAAATGAAGAATCAGGTACGTACGTCAAAGGTAGATGTCAGTGTGGCCGCTCTTGCGATGTCTGCATCGGAGTTATCCCCCTTAACTGTGACTTCAGAATATTCCACGCGTTGGTGCTGCAAGATATTGCAAATGGGTCAGGATTGCACCTTCGGAAAAGAGATTGATATGGAAGCAGACCTCAGTATGGGTATCTATATTGACAAGCCTGCCAAGAACAAATGGCGAAGCGGCAGTGGCGAAGACCACAAGAAGGAAAAACAAGATGGCTAAGGACCAGGGACGCCGGCTGCAGGGATTTTAGTCAGCATACCTACCACGTACAGGGTAAGTTGGGGAGTACTGACTCGTAATGCTCGCGATCTTTCCGAGCGGTCCCCGGATACATCCATCGATCCCGAAGTAATCGTAGGGCAGGCAATGCACTCGTCGGATCTGATGAGCTAGCGGCAAGGTCCTTGAGTCTGATGCCAGGAGCATCTGGAACGCATGACCGATGAATAACGGTGGCCCACGCTTTAAAGTTGCGTTATCGAATTGGTCAAGCTGAAGGGTTAGAAACACACCAGCAGCTTCCAAGAACCTTTTCCCTAAAACAAGTGGACTCAGCCCAAGGGTGAATCCAATGACTGCACAGCCCAAGCCCACTATCGCACGCGTCCAGAACAATGACCTCGAGCTTGCAATCAATACCACTAGCAATAGTAGCGGGTACGCCAGGAAACAGATAGCAGAGTGAATCAACAATTGCTGCCAATTTGGTGCCTCAAACTGTGAAGCAAATGGATGTCGCCTCGTTGACGCTTGCCATGCCTGAGGCCGGCCCGCATGGAAACGTCCATCAGGGGAAGGGTATTGATTTTCTCTGCCGATCGTGAACCTACTAGGGAATGTTTTGTCGTGACTAAAATCTTTGTGGAGGAGAGGGATGTGCGAGGTCCTTTGCGGAAAGTCGGGGGTAGTATTTGGGGAATAATCATGACCCATGGTTCCCAAACCACTGGTAGGACATGTGTATACACTGAGCTCCTGGGAGTGTTCCGGACCACTATGTATTGAAGGACTCCACATTATACGCGATCTGGAATCCGCGACGGCCAATGAGGTATCAGTTGAGTGAAAAAGAACAAGAGTTCAGAATGGTGCAGTCGGAGCATGTAGAGACCGCGGAGAGAACGAAATCCATTGACAAGTCCTAAAACACCCGCAGAATTGGCTCTTCCGAATCCGGAGGTGGTTGTGCAGGCGTCAATCAATCAATTATCGGAGACGTCAACCAATCGTCAACGGCTTACCAACGATTTACTGCACTATGTGCAACTAGATTCCGTTGAAGAGCTTCCACTACAGGGAGGGAAGGGGGACTGTACCCTGCTGCATGTCCATACCATGAAACGGTTGAGTACCTGAACACGGAATGCGCGGGGTCAGACTTGCGGGAAGAGTCGGAATCCCATGACTGTCACCACTCGCTTTCACTGGCACGCATGGCGCCCAAACGGTAGGTTGACGGTATGTCTTCAACTTGGCAGGATGGCCTCAGTCTTATCTAGACGCCAAATGAACTTGAGAATGATGGCGGTGGGCACGGGACTACTATATATATAATACTTAAGTTATATATAGTAAGTGGTATGAGTCACCTGGTGTACTACCTGAATAGAGCAAAAATGCAACTGCCTTTCGTGGTCCCTGCAGTTCCTTGCAACTGACCAGCTTTGACTTAGCAGTTCAAAATTCATACATAATTCATGCATTCATGCAGGTCATGATGACATACTTATATTTCAATCCATCATGGAACGAGTTGCATCATTACGCTGTTCCGATAAAAATCTCCTCCGAGCTTCAAGTTGTCATGATCAGGCTGGTCTTGCGTACTTACGGAGATGTTGACCTCGGTCCTCGATATTTGTCAAAACCGGAGTGGTTACATCAGGCTGTATGGCAACTTGTTGCTCACTGGTTTCTACAAGGCACGTTTCCTCGGAGGCTCGAGCTGGTCTCACACATTGAAGTTCAATTGCATTACCTCTCGATCAGGGGGGCATCTCCAAATCGCCGTGTGGATTGACAATAAAGTCACTCATATCTGAAGCTTGAAGGCTGAAACGTTAACGTTCAGAACGTTCATCATATAAGTTAAGTTTGTGTCTTTGGATTGCCAAGTACAAGATCAGATTGTTTCATCAATGAACTCGGCCTAGTGTTGGGTAGCTTACCCCACTGCAGAGCCAAGAGTGAGCTATGTACGTATGCGCTTCGCCGACTTGAACATAGAACTCCAACATCACCCCCGATGACATCGAAAGGCCAGGCTAGAGGCACCTGAGCTAGCATCTACAATCCCGACATCAACCCGATATAGATTGTTTGCCTGGGGAGGTCATTAAGAATGCTATCATGATGCTGCTTAGCATCAACTCCATTTTCTTCCCATTGAACATACAATTTGTGTACGACCGAATCTAACAGAAAATTCTCGTTCGCATTTCAAGTTATACAGCCGAGCTACACACACTCACTAGAGTATCAGGTCATTATGTATACTCGCATCGAAATTGGTAATGCTTCTACACTTAGACAATAACTTCAACGGCCTGCTTCGCAGACCATCCATACATAACAACAGTCTTTCTTCTCCTTCTCCTTCCTCCCCAAGCCCGCATCCTCCCTCTCCTCCCTGCGCATAAGCACGGCTCCCCTCTGCCCCCTCACCTCCTCTGAATCAGTCCTCCAGCGCCTCCTCTCCCCCTCCTCCCTGGCTCGTTCCTCCTGTTCCAGCCGCGAAAAGTGGTGGGGCTCCTCTTGGGCTGGAAGTACTCCCCGCACCGTCGCAGATCCAACCCGCTTCCTGTCAGAGCACCGAATGCACACACCACAAATCGTACAAACCACGTACCCACGTCTCCAGGGTGGGCCTTCTACATTCGTCACGGACCAAGTGTTCCTGCACGAGTCGAGCGTGGTGTGGGAGCGCGTCGAGGACGATGGCGGAGCAGGCGGGATGTTCGTCGACAGGTGGTTCGTTAGTTTCGTGCATTGCGTTTTTCGCCTCATTGTTCCTCAACCTCTCAATGACTTGTTTGGTGTTGCATGTCGAGTCCCGCGGGCGATGATTTTGTGGGTCGGACAGCTGAAGAGACTGAGAGATATATAGGAGGCAGACCTTGCGGCATCAAAGGCGGATCCTCTTTCATAGTAGGTGGTTGTCTATATTCTCCTACTCGCCTTCCTCTCAGCCTTGCCTAACACCCAACGTCTAACCTACCCACCAGCCATGAGCTTGCCGGCCAGAGTGAGCGTTTGCGTTTGCCTCCGCGTTTATATTTGACTTGGAGTTCTTGTTTTGGTTTGAGTTCGAAGGAGGTGGGTCTGAAAAAGACACGAAAGACGGGCTGGACCGTCCAAGCGCAGTGAGGGGGCGAAAAGAAACTGAAGTAGAATCCGAAATTGAATGCAGTTGTAGTTGCAACTGTAGTTAGCCACCTTCGTTCTCTGTGCATACATCAGTGGTGTTTCCATTGCCCGGTGTTCGCAGTACGGATGGAGCTTGAGATGGCAATGGCAATGGGGCGTGAGGAAGAGGTAGTTGCGGTGGGGCACATAAGCCCCTGGGATGTCAAGCTGGGTAGACAGGGCTGTGGTGGGCGCAGGGGTAGGGGTGAGTAGACGAATATACGGCTGCGGGAGTGGCTTGAAGCTTGAGGGTGGAAGAGGCCTGTAGGCGTTGATGCAGATGGAGACAGGATGGTTCGTGGTTCTGTGTCTAATTAAGTGGGGGGAGAGTTCTCGCAACAGGGCCGTAGGTCCCTGTGTCCCTGCTAGACTCGTAACCACTCCTTCGTACAAGTATGAGGGCGTCGATACCTTGAAGGACAGTAAATGCAACTTTCACCCAGCAGGCTGTGACGCAGCACGTGAGACATATACAGAGCCAAACAGTATTTCAAACAAACGAAGTTCACTCTAATGCAACGACCCACCTTAGGCATACACACCCACGCCGGGTGGAAACCACAAAGAAGCAAAAGCGGGGGTGCAAGAACGACAGCAACCAGGAGAACGGGGGCCGTAGCAGGACATGAGAATGACTCAACTAGGGGAATGGCGAGCGCAGCAGGGGTGGGGGACTTGATGACAATGAGATTCAGGACAGCCCCCCACTCAGTACCAGTCTTGATAATCAGATGGTTGGTGGCACTAAACTGAGTGACAACATTGTAAGCCTCTGCAAACATTTGACATGAACCTTACTCAGAATTTTGGCTTTGACACTACTGATGAACTTGACCCATTCCTTGACAGCCCCATTGACAGTCCCACTCCCAGAATCCCTTGGCTCCAGACTGTGCTCCAAGAGAGTTAGGGAACAGCACGGGTTTGGCCAACCCGTGCGGGTTACGGGTACGGGTAGGCACGGGTACGGGTACGGGTCATGATTTAGGTACCCGTGACCCGCACCCAACCCGTCACCAAATGTCTATGTACTAACATACAGTTTTGTATTTACAGGTTTCGGCACTCAGATGAGTGTCGACAACCTTTTAATTATTTATGTACTATGTGTATGTACTAACTAACTTAATATATATATTATTTACGGGGGAAGCGACGCCCCAGAGGAAGGGGAAGCTTGTGGAAGCAAGGTCTTATATACCAGATAATGTTTATTACTATTTGGTTCCAGTAAACGAACGCGAACGTGACACGTTGTTTGCTGAAACAAGTTGATATTTACTAGTACATATTGTTTGGTTTAACTTTTCTGAATGTGATGTGTCATTTATTGAAACAAGTTGATAATTAATACTAGTATATAGTTGAAGTAAATGAATGCAGCACATAAACGAGTCGCGTTCGCATTTACTGAAACCAAACAATGGCAAACATCAACTTAAACGACGTGTCGCGTTCGCGTTCGTTTACTGGAACCAAATAGTAATAAACATTATCTGGTATATAAGACCTTGCTTCCACAAGCTTCCCCTTCCTCTGGGGCGTCGCTTCCCCCGTAAATAATATATATATTAAGTTAGTTAGTACATACACATAGTACATAAATAATTAAAAGGTTGTCGACACTCATCTGAGTGACGAAACCATTAGTTAAATGTATGTAACAAATCCAAGGCCCCAACAATGACGGCGACAACATGGTGTTGTCACCGTCATTGTTGGGGCCTATGCAGGAGGTGTTACACAATGGGAGACGGGGGTCTACCCGTACCCGCTGTGACCCGTGACTCGTGACCCGTGGGTTGCGGGTACGGGTAGACGCGGGTACGGGTACGGGTAGAGCTCTGGGTACCCGCGGGAGTACCCGTGCTATTGCCTAAAGAGAGTAGGAACTCAAGCTCAACACCTTCCACAATGGCCTTGATGCCTGCTAGGAAATAGCATGGGTTTTGCAACCTGTGCGGGTTACGGGTATGGGTAGATATGGGTACAGGTATGGGTATGGGTCATGGACTAGTTACCCATTACCCATGCCTACCCATCACCAAGAGGGAGGTGGGGAACACAATATATATTAAATAATTTATATAAAGTCATATAACTAAAATTAAAAAAATAAGTAGATGAGGTGAGCCCAGCTGAAAACTTTGAAATGGGAGGGTTTATATACTCCTGGAATGTGCACAGGCCATTTGGCCTTGTGTGGACAAAGTAATCACATTTTTGTTGATTGTTCATGTGTTATTTACCTATTTTTTTTTAACTACACAGCCACTTGCACAACTGCCTGCCCCTCCATCATTCATCCTCCCTCTCCCCTCCTCCCTTGTCCACTCCATCATTATGGGGCCACAGGGCCCCAATATTAAGCATTTTCATTTCATTTCTATGTTTTTAAACTAATAAACTATTTTTTTTCACACTTGTGTCACCATCAGTCACCATGCATCACCACACATTGTGACTGCCAGCTCACCATTCACCACCACCACCCATGACAATGATGCCTCCCTCCCTCCCTCCCTCCCCATCTCCATGGGGCCTGTGGCCCTATGGTAAGTATTTTTATTTAACTTATCAATTTTGTTTCAAAAGTAATAAATTCTATTTTTCAGTTTCTCATTTTCAACAACGACAGCTGCCTCCCTCACAGCGCCCCTTCGCCCTCCTACTTGTACTCTAACTCTATAGGAGCCACATGTTGGACTATTTTTGGACACCATCAGTATGATCTTGGGGATTCCTGAGTAGTTACTATTATGGTAGTTTGGCTAATTATAACTCTTTACTTGTTTGTTACGAGCTCAATACAAACAGTATCCATTTGTCTATCGACTGTGTGTAGGCTGTAGCACGGGTACTCCCACGGGTATCAGGACCTTGACCCGTACCCATACCCACACGGGTAGTAACCCGTTGACCCGCGGGTTGATATGCAGTGGGTGCGGGTTTCCGCACGGGTTTCGTAGACACGGTAATATATATATATATAAACTATCTAATATTATTTTACATCTGCCCACCCCACGAGCAGCTTGTGGCGGGCGGGGGGGCAGTCGTCGTAGAATTAAATAAGAAAGAAATCAATAGAATCAACTTACGGCCCAAGAGATGTCTCTTGGGCCCTTTTTTTGGTGCGTTTAGGGGTGAGGTCATTTGGCGGCGTTGCGGTTGGCAGTGGCGTTGGTTGGGCATTGGGTGGGTCTTGTGCTCGTTGTTGTCATTGTCGTTGTCGCATTCGTTGTCCCCGCCCCTCCCGTTGTCATTGTCGTCTGCCAGAGTCTCGCCCCTCCCGTCGGTGTCCTCGTTGGCGGGCTGGGTGCTTGGTCGCGTTCTCCTCCACGGTTCGTCATCACATTCTCCTCGTTAGGTTCGTCGTCATGTACTTCTTCTCCGTCTCGTCTTCGTCATCCTGTTCTCGTCAGGTCTTCCTCCTGTCGTCCTCGTCATTGTCCCTGCCCCTGCCAATCTCCACCCCAGTCCTGCTCGTTGTTGTTGTTGTTGTCGCCATCCTGGTCATTCCTGTCTTCTGGGGGTCATGGTGGTGGTGGTGGAGGTCCTGGTCCTGATCCTCGTGTCCCTGGTCTGATCCTCGACGGTTCCTTGTTGTCGAGTCGTCCTCATTGTATCGTCCCCGTCCTCCCTATTGTCCCCGGGGCTGGGTCGTCTGTCGTCATCTGCTGCGGCCATGCAGAGTGAATCCGGCATAGAACCACCCCCACCTCACGTTTGCGAGTGAGGAGAGGTGGTGGTCATGATACTGCACAAGGTGTGGGCGGTGAGTGGCACGAAGAGAGGGAATACAAACATAGGTAAATAACACGTCAACGATCAACAAAGACACGACGCGTACTACTCTGCGCACACAAGACCAAATGGTCTGTGCGCATCCTGGGGGTATATAAGGCCCCCATTTCTACAGGTAAGCTGGGCTCACCCCACATTTTTTTTAAAATAAGTAGTTATAAATTTGTATATAGTTTACTGTATGTAGATTTTGAACCTGCCTGTCAAGAGTACGATTTTCCAAGGACATTTAATACTATTTAGTTACGCATTTCTTTTTATTTATACTTGTTGTGGTTATTATAGAGTTAGCAGACACCCGGTAAACACATGGCGTCCGAACATCACGCACGCCTCATGACTCAAGCATGGATCAGATGCCTCATGTAGCACATGCGGTTACCTCATTGTTAGCTCATGTATTGTAGTATATAAATGGTTAATATTACGCCTAGAGACTCTAATCGAGTTCTCTTAGGCTTACCCACTAAACGTGCGGCTGCCTTTAGACTACGAGATCCCCCTTTTGTTGGGTTTGACTGTGAGAGCCAGCGCTAGACCCTGTGTTTAGTGTTGTCCTAACAGAAGAACTCGATTCCTCTTTCCGCGCTCCCTCTCACATCTTAAACACTCTCATCATTTTTACCCGGGCCTCACTTGAAACGACGCGCGCAAACCTTGCGCTGCCACCGTTGAAGACAAGACGCCTTCGACCTTCCACCGTTCGCATCACCCCTCCCCTCAAGGCCGAGTGTATCTATATACGTTCGTCATCACTTACTTCGGACAAACAATTGTCCTGAGAGTAAGGTGGAGACGCCAGTACGCTCGCCCCCGTTCCACATTCTACACTCACCCCACTCGTTTTGAGCAACATTCTTCCCCAATCCCCACTCCCCGTTCCTCTGGCGCTAGCGCCGTTGAACAGTCGTAGCATGATTGTTCATCTGGGTTGATCCCGTTGAACGAACCCTCAACCGGACCGAGGTCCACTTGACAACAGACCGTCGTGGGACGCCACCCGACGCTTCTGTGAGCGCGCGCGTAGTGTGATTGACCGCGGCTCATCGTCACGCAAGAGACCTCACCCTTACTCTTTTCACGTTGCCCCAAAAGCGACGTCTTCCAGTCTTCGATCCCAAGGAGCACAGCAGGGTTGCGCGCCCGCTCCAGGGAACTATTGCATTTCCTCTCGCCCATCGTTCCGCCTCACCCGCCATCAGCGAGTGGACCGATCATTCTCCACGCCCCCGACTTCTTTCCACCCCTCCAACTCCTCTCTTCCACCTCCCCCCCATTTTCCCCATGGCCAACATCGAGGACGTCGAGGTTCCGGCACCTGTCAAACCTCCCCCGATGCAATCTCTGGAGGAACTCCTGGCACAGGCACACGCTGAGCGTGACCAGTTGCTCGAGATTCTGATGGAGCAGAAACGCGAGAAAGAGCGCGCCGATGAGGCAAAGCGCGCAGAATCACCAGTGGCCGGCGGAAAGTCTTTCCGCACGCCCAAAGTCGCTACCCCCCTCCCCTTCTCTGGCAAGTCCGATGAGCTTGACAGTTTCGAGACAGCCGTGTACATGTACACGCACGGTCGCCCTGACAAGTTCCGGTCCGAGGACGCCAAGATCATTTGGATCTTGTCGTACCTCCAAGGAGGCACAGTGGCGAAGTGGCGCGAAGTAGCTGTCAAACAGATGATGCGTGGGGCCCCGCCCTTTGCGAACGCAGAGGAGCTGATGACGGCTCTGCAATCATCTTTCGGCGATCCCAACGTTAGGGACACAAAGGTTTTCCAGTTGACCACAATGGTCCAGGGAGACGACACCGCGGACGAGCACGTCCAGAACTTCAAGATCGCGGCTCACGAGTCAGGGTACTCTGACACCCCGCTGATCTACGAGTTCAAGCGGTCACTGAAGGCGCCGTTACGAGAGCGGCTTAACAATCTCGACCATCCTCCAACCACCATCGACAAATGGTACGCGCAAGCGATGAGGATGGACAGGCAATGGCGACAAGCCAGAACAGAACAGAGACTGTTTGCGGGACGCTTCGGACAGAAGGCCGCATCAGCAGCACCAACAGCAGCGGCGGGGCGAACAGCGCCCGCGCCCCAGCGGGCAGGCGAACAACCACCCGCGAGGCAACAGTGGGGCCAGCAGGCTCAGGGGCACGCAAACCCCCCTCGAGCACGCGACCCAAACGCGATGGATGTGGACAGGAGTGCGAAGCGCCCTCCACTAATTTGTTACAAGTGCAGGAAGCCAGGACACATGGCCCGGGATTGCAGATCGCGCCTGGATATCAGGGCGATGAATTACGAGGACTTGCGCGGGTATTGGACCGCGAAGTTAGCTGAGGAGGCCGACGTAAAGGCCAAAAAGGATTTTCCCGCCGGAGGCCAGTGAGACCCCCCTCGCTCGCTTCCAAGAACAAGTATGACGGACTTACGGTACAAGATATGGACACTGATACGGAAACGGACAATGCTACAGTAGTTAGCTTAGATAGCGATACAGTAGTTAGCCACAACGGTGGGGGGCCCGACACAAGTCGGCTCGGTAGCCCGGAGCTACACTTAATTCCCCATGTACCCGTAGTTACTAAATTAGACATTGTTACTGACAAGCCTAAAGAGGGGGTACGACATTTTGTAAGATCAAATAAAATAAAGAACGAGATTATGATTCCTATCACTATTACTACCTTAGATGCACACGATGCCTGTACAGTCAGAGCATTATTAGATAGCGGAGCTACCAGACTTTTTGTAGATCGAGAATTTGTACACCGAAGCGGACTTAAGACCCGAACTCTGGATCAACCGATCAGAGTTTACAACATTGATGGAACCTTGAATCAGGGCGGCTCGATCACGGAAGAGATCGTCTTGATGGTGTCATTCAGGGGCCACAAAGAGAAGGCAGTCTTCGAGGTGTGCGACCTGGGAAAGACGACGGTGATCCTAGGACACCCGTGGTTGCGCAAGCACAACCCGGACATCAACTGGGACACCGGCGAGGTTAGAATGACGCGCTGCCCTAGAGAGTGCAACGTATTTATCAGAACCGCGAAGAAAGAAAGGGCCAGGTGGAAGTTGGCTGAGAGACAGAGATTTCGTCCTACGATCGAGGAAGTAGAGGACGAAGACACATTCATTCAGGCAGGGGGAACAATGGAAGACAGAGATGGGATCCTGGAAGAGATTATCCAGGAAGAGAATGCGAATCCGGTGCGCGATGAGGAGCACGAGATCCGAATGACGGAGTCGGAGATCGAGGCGAAGATTCCGTGTAGGTTCCGGAGGTGGATGAAGGTGTTCTCGAAGAAAGCGTCAGAACGAATGCCGAAGCGGAAGCCGTGGGATCATGCCATTGAAATGAAACCTGGTTATGAGCCCAAGAAAGCCAAGAACATTAGGCTCTCACCGCAAGAACAAGGCGAAGTTGACGACTTCTTGAATGACCAATTGGAAAAGGGATACATCAGAGAGAGCAAGTCGCCGCAGACGTCGGCCGTGTTCTTCATCCCAAAGAAAGACAAAAAAAAGAGGATGGTACAGGATTACAGATATTTAAATGCATGGACAATACGTAACAATTACCCGTTGCCACTTATTGGTGACTTAATAGACAGAGTAGGTAGCGCACGAGTATTTACAAAGTTGGACTTAAGATGGGGTTATAATAACGTCAGAGTAAAGGAAGGAGATGAATGGAAAGCGGCGTTCACGACCCACAGGGGCGCGTTCAAACCATTGGTTATGTATTTCGGACTCTGCAACAGCCCAGCCACGTTCCAGACCATGATGAATGGTGTGCTGAAGGACCTCATCGATCAGGGGTCAGTAGTAGTGTATATAGATGATATCCTGATATTTACAAAGGACAAAAATGGACATAACGAAATCGTAGAAGAGATACTAAAAAGATTAGAAGAAAATGATCTATTTGTGAAACCAGAGAAATGCGAATTCGAAGTCAATGAAGTCGAATTCTTGGGGCTGCACATTACCCCCTCGGGAATCAAGATGGACAGAGAAAAAACGAAGGCGATAGAGGAGTGGCCGATTCCAAGATCAGTGAAAGATATCCAACGCTTTCTAGGTCTCGCGAATTTCTACCGACGCTTTGCTGAAGGCTTTGCCAAGGTAGCCGCGCCCATGAATAAATTATTAAGGAAGGATCAGAAGTGGGAATGGGGGACGGCAGAACAGGAGTCGTTTGATGGACTCAAGGCGCTCTTCACGCGGAACGCAATCCTTGCTACTGCGGATCCTTCCAAGCCCTTGCGAGTCGAAGCGGACGCTTCTGGCGTGGCGACAGGGGCGGTGTTGTCGATGAAGACGGAGGACGGAAACTGGAGGCCGTGCGCCTTCATCTCCAAGTCATTAAATGACATCGAGCGAAATTACGACGTGCATGATTGGGAGATGCTCGGCATCATCAGGGCATTGGAGGCATGGCGGCACCATTTAGAGGGTGCGACGCATAAGATCGAGATTTGGACGGATCACTCCAATCTCCGATACTTCATGACGTCAAAGAAGTTGAACCGGAGACAAGCGCGGTGGGCGCTTTATTTATCAAGATTTGATTTCGAGCTGGTCAACAAACCTGGCACGGCAATGGGAAAGGCCGACACTCTGTCCAGGAGACCAGACTTCAAGAAAGACGGGGAGCACGACAACGAAGACGTGACACTGCTGAAGCCGGAATTCTTCGCAATCAAGGCAACGCAGCACGGTCACTTGTTGATCGAAGGCTCCGAGGAGAAGTTGTTGAGCAGAGTGCGGAAGGCGAAGGAGTGGGACGAGTCGGTAGTGAAGGCAGTGGAAGAGTTGAAGAGATCGCCGACGAAACGGCTGAGGACAGAGGAATGGAGCGAAGAGCAGGGGCTGGTGTTGTTCAGAGGAAAGGTGTACGTGCCAAGAGAGGTACAATTGAGACGCGAGATCGTGAAGTTGCACCACGACTCGGCAATTGCAGGGCATCCAGGGCGGTGGAAGACCTTGGAACTGGTGGCCCGTAATTATTGGTGGCCGAACATGACCAAGTTCGTGTTCGATTATGTAGATGGCTGTGACAAATGCCAGTGGTACAAAAACGTGCCAAAACCTCCAGCGGGCAAGCTGAGACCGATTGACTCCCCTACGGAGCCGTGGAAAGCAATCTCCGCGGACTTCATCACGGGGCTGCCAGAGGCGCAAGGATACGACGCGCTCTTAGTGGTAGTCGATCGAGCGAAGAAACAACTGCACGCAATCCCCACAACGGAGGAAACCAGCGCGCTTGGCCTGGCTAAGTTATATCGTGATAACGTGTGGCGGTACCACGGACTCCCAGATTCAATCATATCTGACCGGGGTCCTCAATTCGCAGCTGCGCTAATGCGCGAGTTAAATAAATTATTAAAAATACAAACAAAAACGTCTACGGCTTATCACCCGCAGACTGACGGACAGACCGAACGAGTCAACCAGGACATGGAGCAGTACCTGAGGCTCTTTATTAATCATCGGCAGGACGATTGGCCGGAATGGATCACGTTGGGCAAGTTCGCCTACAACAACCGCGTCCACTCGGCAATCCAAGTATCGCCGTTTTATGCTAATTATGGCTACAACCCCAGGATGGGTTTTGAACCGAGAAGGGAAGGGAAAGTCGAAGCCGCGGATGACTTCGCAGAGCAAATGAAGAGAGTGCACGAGGAGGCGCACGCCGCGCTAACAAAAGCGCGAGACAAGATGAAGAGGTACGCGGATCAGATATGGGGAGAAGCTCCGACGTACAAAGTAGGTGACAAGGTGTGGCTGGAGTCTGAGGACTTGCAGTTAAATCGCCCCTCGCGCAAATTGGCAGAAAAGCGCTTGGGCCCCTATCCCATCACGGAGATCGTATCCCAGAACGCCGTGAAACTCAAATTACTGACATCGATCAAAATCCATCCGGTGATCAATGTATCCAGGGTCAGGCCTCACACGGCATCGAAGATCCCGGAACAGCGAGCCGAAGCACTGCCACCTGTTGAGATAGAAGGAGAGTTAGAGTACCACGTGGAAGAGGTACTGGATTCGAGGCTGCGCCGCAACCAGCTGCAGTACTTGGTGAAATGGCAAGGGTATACCGAGGAAAACAACACCTGGGAACCCGCCGCAAACCTGGAACACGCAACGGAGGCCATCGCAGCATTCCACCGAACGCACCCCGCTGCCCCGCGTCGACTAAGATCGTTGGCGCATTTTCAATTCCGCCCATACGAAAACTTCACAGAGACTCCGGAGGGCCTTGTGTCTCGTCTGGAATCCAAGCCCTAAAGAGGGGGTGATGTCAAGAGTACGATTTTCCAAGGACATTTAATACTATTTAGTTACGCATTTCTTTTTATTTATACTTGTTGTGGTTATTATAGAGTTAGCAGACACCCGGTAAACACATGGCGTCCGAACATCACGCACGCCTCATGACTCAAGCATGGATCAGATGCCTCATGTAGCACATGCGGTTACCTCATTGTTAGCTCATGTATTGTAGTATATAAATGGTTAATATTACGCCTAGAGACTCTAATCGAGTTCTCTTAGGCTTACCCACTAAACGTGCGGCTGCCTTTAGACTACGAGATCCCCCTTTTGTTGGGTTTGACTGTGAGAGCCAGCGCTAGACCCTGTGTTTAGTGTTGTCCTAACACTGCCCTCGCCTCCCTCTTGGCGGCGGGTAGGCACGGGTTACGGGTCATGGAATCATGACCCGTACCCGTACCCGTGCCTACCCGTACCCGCAACCGGCACGGGTTACCCGTACCCGTGCTATTGCCTAACTGTGTGGTCCCAACCGGATTTCTACAACACAAACAAGTCATGGGTGGCTCCCGTTCACCACAGCTGCACTGAGGATCTATTCCAGTGCTGGGACTGCATTTTTAGACTCTAAACTCGGTCACTAAGGCAACCCAAAGCCCTGCTGGCACTCGCAGGCAATTCTCTAAGGCTTGGAACTCTCTGGCAACATTTCTAGCTTTATTATTAATCATCCTCTATTCTATTTACTGCATAAAGTCTCACTCTAGGCAACCTGCAACGAGCCGCCTCATCCCTGCCACACTGAAATCTTAATAGCCAAAAAAACGAACCAAATGAAAGTGTTATGCACATGGCCTGAGCGTTCAACAAAACAGATGAATCGGAATGCACTAATGTGTGTCGCGAACCCGTTAGCAAGCTCGATGCCATGTCACAAACGAAACTCACCCGAAACCTACCAAGAACCCCAAAACAGATGAAAAGCCCCAGGGCAGCACCAATGAGCACTAGCAAGAGGGATAAAGAGCCAAATGAGGGAGAGAGTAGGGGGAAGAGCCGACAAAAGACAGGACAACCGACAAATCCATCCATGAAGCTGCAAAAACCACCACGTCACCCATGTCCACTGGAACTCCTGACGGATTGAGCCCAATGGGGCCGGCCAGGGTAGAATGGGGGCATAAATGGTACATAAAGCAATGATGCAAGGGGGAGATGAAGGGAATCTAGTGAACATGATGACAAATTTTCAAGCCCACCCACCCATTCCATAACACGATGAATTGCAACATGCTAAATGTGAATATATTTTATAACAGGTTCAATCCACATGTCAACACTAGGAACAGAGGGGGTTAAAGGTCTATTTGGGAGATACTTAAGTGTGTGACATCCAGCTCAAGGGGGAGAGTAAGGGGTAATGACCCCAGGCTACAGCCGAGGGAGAAGAGAGACAAAGGAAGGCAGATGAGGGGTCAAGGCTAGAGAGATGAAGGAAGGAAGAGCAAGGAGAGGGCGAGGACAGGTGGATGAGACATGACATGACCGCCAACTACACCCACAAAGAGAAGGCAACAAGAGGCCGATGAGACACGAAATGGCTGTCGACAACGCCGACATGGTACAACTGACCACGCTACAAAACAGTGGGAGGACACAATCCAGGGATGGGTCCATCATGACCATAAACTGAGCCTGAAAAATTGTAATGGCAAATGGAAGTCATCTGTGGGGAGTGTCTGGCAAGACCTAAAACTGTGCCTAGCGATGCGAACAGTGACATGACACAGCAATGTGCGTCATGCACTTCCACTTAAGCCCAATGCCCTGAAACAACCATACAACCGAAGCATAACTGGTTCAGCACCCTGAAAGCCCTTGCGCTCAAGGCGTGGCTATTAAGCTACGTGGTTGCAGGCAGCACTACACTGACCATCAAGATTTTTGGGAACCAATTTGTTTGCTGATTTTCATTCATTCCTCATTTGACATTCTTTTACTGCTCCGATCAAGGGAGAGCACCATTCATTGAGGGGGAGTAAGTTAAACTCCACTTTACATTCTTTTGTCCTCATACTCCCCCGTCCAAGGGGGAGTGTTGGACTATTTTAGGACACCATCAGTATGATCTCGGGGATTCCCGAGTAGTTACTATTATGGTAGTTTGGCTAATTATAACTCTTTACTTGTTTGTTACGAGCTCAATACAAACAGTATCCATTTGCCTATCAACTGTGTGGTCCCAACCAGATTTCTACAACACCACAGGCCCCATGGTAAGTTTTTTTATCTTGTCAATTCTTTTTTAGCTAGCGAGAAAAGAAATTTCAGCTTTTCTATTTGTAACAACAAACACCAGGCATGCTGCCCCTCCTCCCCACTCAAATGGGATGTGAGGGCCCTGAAGGGGAATTGGACGGCCCCAGGGAGGTGCTGGGAGGCCTGAGGAGCAGGGTACCCACAAGGTATGCCTTGAATCACATCCCTCCTGTTGCCATGTCACTGACGCCCCCCCCTCCTTCCCCCCTCCCTCTAGCAGCCCCAAACAGCCCCTCATGCAGCTCTGTGAGCCCCTGCTTGTGGGATGGGTGGGGGGCTTGGTTTTTGACTGGGGGGACTCCCACCTGATCTGCTATGTGGCACCTGCCCCAGATGACAGCAGGGTGAAGGGAAATGATGGGACATGATGGGGATATGATGGGAGCCCCCCAGAGCCCTGGGGACACTCCCTGGACATGACTGGATGTGACAGGAGGCCCCAATGGGTGCCAGGGTGCACCAGGAGCCCAGGGGGACATGAAGGCAGGTCCTGACAGCTGAGGGGACATGGTGGGTGGGCACAGGGGCCCCACTGATACCACCCTGCCCAGCCTCACAAGCCACTGCTCATGGGGTGGAGCGCGGGTGGGGTGACACAGCAATGAGTGGGCCACATTCTTTTTTTCTGTTTTTCTTTTTCTTTTTTTTCTTTTTTTTCTTTTGCTCTTTTTGTTTTGTTGGGCCCACCGGCGACCCCATGCCTACAAGCACCTGCTCATAGGGTGGTTTGATAATTGTAGTTAAATATATAATTAAATAAATGTATTTTTGTTCCTACAACCTCTGATGAAACCTGTACCTGCCATGACCTGTGCCTCATGACCCATGGGTTGTGGGTATGGGTAGATGTGGGTACAGGTATGGGTATGCTCAAAAGTACCTGTTGGTTACCTGTGCAGATCCCTAACACCTGCTCTATAATCAAAAGCCTCGACTCCCATTTCCCACACTACCTCCACCTCACAGAAAGGGAGAGGAAAGTGTACATGCCAGGAGGCATTTGCAGATGAAAACAAAGCCAAGACAGAGGTCCTTGCAGCCCTTGCAGCTGAGAAGCACACTCGGAAGATGGCGGAGCATGCACAATGGATGACTGAGTTGGAAATCAAGAAGCAGCAGATAAATCTAGAGGCAAATGACAAGCAGCTGCAAGCTGAGGACCATCGGATCATTGCTCAGCATCAACGGGAGTGCGAGAAAGAAGCACATGATATGCAAATGCTCTGTCTCCACCTGCAGTATCAAGGGGCTGGTGTATCAGGTATGGGGAAATTTGGAATGACTCAGTTTGGGGATCATGGAGCCTTTGGAGGGGCAGGACCAGGAGTGTCAACTGACTTTGGGCTTCCACCTCTTCCATCCTTCAATGGCTGATCATGCAACCCTCTAAATTTTCATCAATAACTATGCATGTCTTGTATCCAAGTCTTTCTTATCTAGATTTGTATTCTCATTTCGAGTTTATTAATGTCATATCCTCATTTTGGGTTCATCAATGCTGGTTCTGTCTAGGTTCAGACAAGATATTACTTAGATACAATGTACAGCCCCACTTGTTGGGCTGTCAAATAGCCTCTTTATGACTCTATGCTGAAATTTCTGTCCATCTGTCATGATGCAGTGACGAGCATGTTGTAGCTCAGTCTCATTCTCATTCTCATCACTCCCAGTATTGGCCTCTTTCCTGCGATGGTGTACATCCCCCTCCCTTGCATCCCAGGCATTGTACAGCTCCTCTTGCCACTCTGTATTGATGTTCCCTGCTTTGATTCACAAGATAAGGTTGTGGAGGATGATACAGCATTGGATCCACATGATGGCCCACAGATGCCTCTGATGAGTATAAATTTGGATATGAAGCTGGAACAATGACTGAAATCTGCCTTTCAGTAGTACAATGGCATGCTTGACTCATATACGGATCTATATACAAGGTCAATAAGGAGTGGATTGCATCGAGCTATAAAGAAAGCTCACCTTTGATAGATGATAGTTAAATGTCCTCTGATCTGGATCCAGTTCACCATGAGCTGGCCTTTTGAATGGTGATACTGACCATGTTTTGGATGGATAGGCTGAGTCTGCCCACATCCATTTGCCAGGTGCAAATATGCACTTGTGCTCTTTGAAAGTCTGAGTGCTTTGGAATGCCCATGAGTCATGTACACTGCCAGTGTGGCCAACTGAATAGTCAACTATCATCAAGTTATGAGGGGTAGTCACAAGCTATATTAATTGTTTCTTGTGAGAACAGCTAAACTGCATAACGTACTGATAGTGTTTGAAGGTCCAGTTTGTCAAACTGGAAAAAAACCAAAACCAGACCGGACCCAACTCAAAAAAACCGGACCGTCAGTTTCAGTCCATCAGAATCTCAGGGCCAACTGGTTGCAGTTGCATTCAACAAAATAATTACATGAACTGACCAAAACCGGTCATAACCGGTCTAGGGCTGGACTTCCAGTCCCATCCCACATCTGATATCTACTTCCTACTCATCAAGGTGCTCTCCAATCTACTACTCAAGCAATATCAGAGTTCAAAAGTCAAGTGATCAGAAAATTATGTAAACCAAACATCATGACTTAACCACTTCAAGTCACAGCCACCTCCCATCTCAATATGCCACCAAAGGCTAATAATGGGAAGGCATCTCACTCCAACAAGTCTTCTACATCAACCCAAAAACCTGCCATACAAAAAGCTCCAGTGAAGGCAAAGAATAGTTGGAAGCAACAAGCTCCAGATGAAAGCAGTGATGACAACAGAGAAAATTCATCAGAAGCAACACCTCCACCCAAACAGCAATGACATAAGTGGAAGAAGCATGTCGAGATGCATGAGGATCAGCAAAGTGACCCAGAGCCTGAAGTTGTCAAAGAAGAATCAGACAATGTGGAGGATGATGAACCTCCTAGAAAGGACAACAAAGTAAGTGGCAATATCTTCCAGTATAATGTATGTACTCACAAGCAGGGACCATAAAAGGAGACTGAAGAACAAAGTGACCTGGAAGATTGTCACCATGCAGAGGCCCCACTTGAGCTCAGCATAAAAAAGGATTCTACAAAAGACTTACTCACAGTATTTTCAGACATTGTTACAGTCCAGTTCAAGAAGCACAATGTTGTTGAAACTGTGAGAGGCCAGTGGTGCCTGGTATGCAAGTTAGTATCCCACCAGCATATTCATAACATGCCATGTGTAATGCTTACTGAAACCTAGAGCAGACGACAAGACCCTGAAGACAAAGGGCCTGAGGAAAACCTTCTTCACAGGAAGTAACTCTTCCTGTTGTCAACATATCCATCAGCACCATGACTTTTACAAAGCAAAATGTGATGAGGCAAACATACCTCTGAACCACCGTGCCATCCCACCCCATGTATTGAAAGAAATTGAACAGTCAAAGAGACCAAAGCAGAAAAAGCAGTCAATGTTGAAAGGCACTGTCATTATTGGTCCACATGTGACAGCATTTACTCAAGACAGGTTGTTGGATGCTGTAGCCAAATTTGTGGCTTGCAATGACCAGTCGTTGGCTGTAGCAAACAAGGCTGCATTCAGGAATTGCCTTGTCATTATGAGACCAAAGACGGATGATAATGACTTGCCAACCACACACACCATTTTGGACTACATTCATAATCAGTTAATCGACCACTTGAAGAAACTAAATAATGAGATCATGGTGAGCAATGAGCTAAAAGTTAGAATCAGAATTGTGACTTACCAAACTTTCACAGGCCACACCAGGAAAAATTGCAATGATGAGTGATGGCTGGACTGCTGATAATACCAAGGGAGCTTTCCTGGGAATGACAGCTCACTGGACCGAAGTCAAGAACAAGGAATGGAAGCTGCGAGCAGAGGTAGTTGGGTTTTAGCCAATCTCAGGAGAACACAGTGGGATGAACTTGGGAAAGTATTTCGTCGGTCTTTGTGATCATGTGGGGATTATGAGTAAAGGGAGTTTGAAGGTAACAACCAAAAACAACTTTAAGTTTACAATCTTTGACTTGACTTGTACATAGCTGCAGACAGTAATGCTCAACAATGCTTTGAAATATAATACTAGCTGCGATATGATTGAGCAACAGCATAATTGCCGACAATTGGAATGGAGTGCCTTGGAGAACCAGCTCCCGTAATACAAGTTTTTTAATCAATTACTCAGACAGCTCACTTAGTGTTTCAGATGTCTCAAACATGTAGTAAATCTTGCAAATGTTGCTATGATGACTCATATCACAAAGATTGCAATCATTGAGAATGCCAATGCCATTTGGGAGTACAATCCAGAGTTACCAGGCAACTGTGTGTTAGGCAGATTGCTGGATGTGGTTGTGGCCATTTGCACACTTGCTATCAAGGTATGGGACAATCTAGAGAATTTATAGAGGCTGACCTGCAATTTCTCAGATTCAATCATCGGAGCAACATATTGAATACTTCAAGAAGGTTCAACAGCAATGCAAGATCATGACTGTGCTAAAGATCCCATTGCACAATAATACTCAAAGGGGAACCGCTTACAAAATGCTAGATTGTTCTTATAAATTGCGACAGGTGAGTACATACTATGTATGCCTGAGAAGTGACTTAGTGATACATATCGACATGGCACAGGTGATTGACTTGTTCATTACATCTGCAGATCAACTGTATGGTCCCATAACAACAGTGTGCAGCGAGGGAAAAGTTGTCAAGAAGATTCCATGGTCCGTGTTCAAATTTTCTAAGAGAGACTGGGCAAGGGTCCAAGATGCTAGAAATCTCGAAGTACATGATCTGCTCATTTGAGCTCAAACTTACTGACAACATTGCTGTTGATAGGACTCAAACAATGTACAGCATAAGTTCTTGGCAGAGAAGCAACCCACATTGTGGTGTACCCTGCCAGTGATCGAAGATCTTCAAACGGCATGGGAGGCAAAACACGATGACAAGAGATATGCACTGTACCGTAACACTATACAGGATGGGCTCGACAAACTCAAGAAATACTATTCCTGCTTCGATCAGAAGCCTGCCTTTGTTCTCACACTCAGTAAGCACCATCATTTATAGTTGATTAGTGAAGGGTTAACAGTGAGGAAAATAGTCCTTCACCCATACTACAAACTTGCATACATCAAGTTAGCATGGGGTGGTGAAAAGGAGCAGGCAGAAGAACAGGTGGCAGGTAACTGACACGCAAAAAATTGGCAGGATGAAGCAAGAAAGGTAGTGGAGAAAGTGGTAATAGTTCATTGTTTCATTCAGTTTCCTTTTCCTGACGTGATGTGTTTCAGATGGAAGAGTATTGGAGGACTTGCCCTCAATCAGTGCTGACTATGGCTCGAAGCACTCCAACTGCCATTGACACAGACAATGTGACAACTGCTTCCATCATGTCAGATTTTGATCAATATCGACTAACTCTGGTAGCTACTGAGGATGGTGAGGGATGGGAAGCAGAGCTACGGCAGTATCTGAAGGACATGCCTGCTGATGTGTCATAAGATACAGATATCATAAACTGGTGGCAGGTACGTTCTCTTCAATTCCATCTCAAGTCTTACTGTGATATTGCACCATCTACAGAACAATCACACTTGCTATCCTACCCTCAGATGCATTGCTCTCGATATTCTCCCAATTCCTGCCTCTTCCATTCCTTGCGAGCACCTCTTTTTGGCCACAAAAGAAATTGCAGATGATCATCATGTGCGTCTGGGTCTGAAGGGGTTTGAACAACTTCAATTCATGAAGTTCGCATGGCGTAACACTATTCAAGATCTTTGCCGCTTGGAACTCTGGCCTTATTGAGGAGATAGATCTTGAGGAATTCCAAATGTTGTTAGATGCTGATAACTGGCAGAATGGGAGTGACAATTTGGATATGGTAATGGAGCTTTAGCAGTAGATAGAACCTTGTTAGACTAATATTGTGCACTCTAACATTGATAGTATAGCTTCAGTCATTTGAGATCAGATGAAGATAACTTCAAACTGACTTATATCATGACACAACTACTTATGTAGTACTACTATTATCATGATACTTACATTGGGGAGCTGTACAAGAAGGAACAAGGTAAGGTTCTGCAGTTTCTTCTGGTACGTCAACATACGACTTGGACACAGTAGCTTAAATTACCATGACCACACGTGTCATTGCTTTGGCACTTATGCAATTGCAACTTGGGGCCCCTCATGACCTGCCAGCTGGCAATCTCAACTGCATTACAGTTGGATGCTTTCAATGCTTTCACGCTGTTGGGTGAGTATTCTGGAGGCTTTAGGATGAAGGGGGGCACTTCTGGGAGTGTCTCAGAGGCCCAGGTATTATTGTCTTAGTTAGACCCATACATGTAGTATATATAACAGAATGTTAAAGTCTCAGGAATTAATATTATTCCTTGTGGCTGTGTTTGATTATACCAGTGGCAGATCCTAACCCTAGAATGGGTCTTTGGCCTTGGCTTGCCTATATCCCAACACATGCACTCCAACTTGACTTCAACTTGACCTATTTCAAGTTATTACTAATGCTGTCTTCCTGTAACATGTCCTGATCATCACTGGGATAACTTTTCAGATGGCGCTGAATATTTGGGTATATATTTTACATGGCAAGTACATGGTATACTAACTATGGTTTTTCCCCCTTACTTTCATTCCACAGCAACAGCATCTCCTTTCTTTTACACCCTTTTCTTGCACAGGCCCTTATGCAATCGTGTCAGTGTCATCTTACCAGAGACCCACACCAGTGCCTCAATTCCAAGTTGTTGTCAGTCTGCCACTCACACTCTTCCTACTGAATGGGGTGACACTCCTCAGTGGATCCTACTCTATCAGCTACTGTGCTTTTACTTTATTTCTTTTTCTGATTTGATGTACCATATCTAGGTTTGAACCACAAGATCTGTGGGCTTCCATTCTAGACTCTGTATCCTTGTTGCGTTCAATACCATCAAAACAAATACTTCTTTTGTGCCACCCATCAACTGGCAAGTCAATCATTGGATCTACACTACTCCAAAAACTGTGTTGGCCAATGGGAAAGACGACCATAAAGGTGATTTTGCACTCAGATACGATTTTTCTGATGTTTGGCTAGCGCATTTTAGAAGAACTGCAGAGGTGGCTGGAATGGGTAGAAACATTGGTGAAAGGTGATGAGGCCTGAGAACTGCAGATTGTTTGTGAGGGACATGGTGCCATGCTGCTGCTCACATCCCCCAACCACTGCGTGTCACCACTGACCCCCTGCTCACCAGCTGTGGGACCTGCAGGATGCGGCACTCACCTGCACTTGCCCCCAGCCCAACCCTTGGACCACTGTCTTGCACAGCAAATCTGTCATCCATGCCACATCATTTACATCAATGCCACTGTCCCTGCTGCTGCTGCTGCTAACCCCACCCTCTGGCCTTGAGCACACACCACCATCTCCCCAGTTGCCCTGAGCACCCCCTGACTTGGCCCCTGCCCCCACATAATTGAGACAGCCCCGTGTTTGATGCCCTGAATGCCGCTCTTCCCCTGGAATGTTGTGTACAACAATGACAATGGCCTCCACCCACCTCTCCAGGCCTCCTTCCCCCCCCCCCCTCCCATCTAGTTGAGCTCTCTCCCCTTCATTCTGACCACCTCCCACCTCCCCCATACTAACCAACCCTTACAGTTTATGATTATGTATCTTTGCTCTGTTGTCATTACCTACATGCCTGCTTGCAGGCCCCTGCCTGTTTACTAAGTTGAAGTAATTTAGTTAGATCAGACTCAGTTAGACTGATGTGACCTGTTCAGACTGACGCAAGTCAGTCCATGACCGGTTGCAGCCAAACCCAGTCATAACCAATTGTAGGACTAGACAGGACCACAGTGAACTAGTTCTGTGTGGTCCAGTCTAGTTGTACATAGTTTTTAATACAAATGAACTAGTTCTGGTTCCAGTTCATCCCCAAAAGGGAAAAAAAACCGGACAAAACTGGACCTTAAAACACTATGTACTGATGCATACCTGACAATCAATGGAATATTCTCCATCCTTGTTGAACCAAGCATTGCCATGTAAACCAGGACGTTGAAAGAATGGAAACTTCAACCCATCTGCCAACAAATATCCACCATGCCATTCTGGACACACTTGTTTTGCCACACAGTTTTTTGAATCTTCTTTTTCATCAGCTTTGGGGAGGTGGATGGCTTCATCATGATGTGAAAGCAGGGCAATAATAACACAATCTATACACTTCTTGACTGCACCAACACAAATGCCAGCCCATTGGGCGGCATTCTCAGGAGATGCAGCATTGCAATAGTGGCCAGAACAAAAGAGAAAGATACTGAGTTGTAGGTGTACTGGTCGCTGAGGGCAGTTCAAGTTATTATAGAAGATAGGGTCTTCTTTGATCTGGTCAACAAGAGTGCCAAATGTCTCAGGCTCAACCTGGAGCTTGCGACAAAAGTGGTCAGGGCTATGAACTCTCCAGTGGTCTAGAATGTGGAGTTGGGAGCACTTGGGTAAGGGTGGGGCACACTGAAGAATATGGGTTGTTTGGATTTCAACCAATAACTCATGATAACATCGTGACCAGTTGAAATAGTACTCAAGCTCAAAATCAGAAATCAAATGCATGCTATCAGTCTCAGAAGATGTTGGGGATGGTGGATTGTCAGAATCCATAGACACATCAGAGGAAATGTTGATATCTGGTGTATCAATGGAGATCGGAGAGCTCAAGTCTGAGTGTATGTTAAGAACTGATCCTAAGGCGCGGGAAATCGGCGGAGTCCGGCGGAGTTCCGATGTACGACGAGGACTTGGCTTCAACCTTTAAGAGGTTGCGCCCTTCTCTACCCTCGGTGTCCAATTTGCAAGGAACTGAAAAGTCCGGAAGTCCATGCGGAAGTCCGAGGTAAGGAAAAAGTGCAAAAGCGGAGTTCCGATTAGGAAGTCCGAAGTAAGGGACAGGAATGAAGCAGAGGTCCGGAGGTCCGAAGATTAAGATAGAAGTTCGAGGTCTTAAAGTTGACAAATGATAAGTTGATAACAACTAATATTTGAACTGAAGAATACAAAGTATGTAAAGTAGTTTTATACTAAGGCTAGTACTCGGTGTAGCTGCGGCGGAGTTCTGCGGAGTTCCGAGTACAAATTTCGTGATGATATCTATGATGAAGAACAGACCTGAGTAAACTACGGAAGATGTGATGTAAGTAAAACAGGAGAGGTAATTTGAAATGAGGAATTTGAAATACTCGGAGTTCCTACGGAGTTCCGAGGCAGAGTTCCGAGGGGTGCTTGCATGGGATATGACAGCGTAAAGAGATCAAATCAGAACTGTCTGACAGTGAGATGTCTGAAAGGGCAGAGGTGATATGCTTCTGTAATTGCTGTCTCTGTGTTGCATAGTGGTATTGGAGCATGACAGTACATATTGTTGGGGTAGGCATTAACTTGAAGGCAAGTCTAAGACTCTTGAGTCCAAACAAGGACTCATTTGAGGCAGGGTTTAAATATGCTGAGTGCTGTGTAGCATGCTAACATTTTAGCTTCATTTTTGCTATTTTGGCTTTCCAGGGTGTTCACGGTAGCCATTTTTGACATCATTTTTGTTTGTTTACTGCCAAAATGGTTGAAAATGAACCAAAAATGAAGCCAAAAATGAGCTGAAAATGGCCAAAAAATGTTTACTGTGAACAACCCTATTGTTTTTCTTCCCTCTTTCATTGCGTAAAGTGAGTGATGCATTATTAATGCACTTGGCTATTGGTAAGAACTGATCCTAATGCACAGGAAAATGGCGGAGTCCAGTGGAGTTCCAAGGTGCGACGAGGACTTGGCTTCAACCTTTAAGAGGTTGCACCCTTCTCTATGCTCAGTGTCCAATTTGTAAGGAACTGATAAGAAGCGGAAGTCTGAGGTAAGGAAAAGGTGAAAAGCAGAGTTCTGATTAGGAAGTCCGGAGTAAGGGTCAGGAACAAAGCAGAGGTCCAGAGTTGCAAAGGTTAAGACAAGTTCAAAGTCTTTGAGTTGACAAGTGAAAAGTTGATAACAACTAATATTTGAACTGAGGAATACAAAGTGTCTAAAGTGACTTTATACTAAGACTATTACTTGGTGTAACTGCAGTGGAGTTTTGCAGAGTTCTTCAGTATATAGTACATGATCATATCTATGAGACTTGAGTAAAAGATGTGATAAAAGTAAAACAGGAGAAGTAATTTGAAATAAGGAATTTGAAATACTCAGAGTTCCTACAGAGTTCTGTAGCAGAGGTCAGAGGGGCACTTGCATGGGATATGACAGCTATGTTGCAAGCCTTTTTACACCATTAACCTCCATTTCTGCTCAGGCTTGTACATGCCTGCTGCAACATGTGCAGCAAGGACTCCATTTCAAGTCCCTGGTGTTTGATTGGCAAGGCAGGCTGTGGAATGTATATTCCAAAAATTGAACATGGTGAGGGCATGGCGCATTGAATTAGTAGTATATATTGATTTTCAACAATCTCACAGCTTCTACATCATCTGCCCCACTCTTTCCCTTCCATACCGCTTCATTAACCCCCCATGTCTGTTCTCTCTCCCTCTACCATGCCACCTAAACCTTGTGCTGTCTGGAACTCAACCTGTGATGCAATCCTTCTTGAAGTTCTGCTCAAACAATAGGCAGACAGTATGCAGGTGAGCAATGGAAACTGGCACGCTGACACATGGGGGTGCTGCTGAGAAAGCACTTGCTGGGACTATGGTACAGAGTGGGGGGTCTCCTAAGACAAGCAGAAGTTGTCAGAACTGATAAACAGCTGTAAGTAACCAAGCTGAACTTCATCTGAGCTCCATACTGATTGGATTGTTTTTGTAGCTCAAGAAAGAGTATCAGGAGGTGAAGGAACTTTGCAATCTCTCTGGATTTGGTTGGGATGGCACACAGAAACTTGTCATGGCTGAGGGTGATGTATGGGATAAGTTGTTAGTGATACATCATCAGAATTTTGTGCCCATAATCATCTGAATGATTTCTATCCATGATAGTCTTGTCCTGGACTGAAAAAATGGTGGAAAACCCCCTTCCCACACTTTGACAACATGGCTGACCTCATTGAAGGCACCTATGCTACTGGTGCTGGTGTCTTCCACCCCAGTTGTGACTTTAGTCTTCACCCCCAACTCAGAAAGTGAACATTTGCCCATGGATGACAGTTAAAGCACAGAAGGCATTGACCCAGCCCTTTGATGATCTAGTCAACAAGAAAATGCTTTGGTAAGTGGAGTAATTCATTCATTCAAGGTGATGACTGATAGTGACATTCCATCTCAGGTATCTACAGCTGCAGCTGCCCCCACCTCTGCTACCACAACAGTTTCTGACCCCCCTGTTGCCACCACTACCTTGTGGTCCCCATCTCAGGACACTGTGGCTGTGCATGATCATTCCAATCAACCATATACAGCGAAACTGCACCAAGGTCATGGCCGCAAACAGTCAAGCACCCAAGCCATCAATGGCATGGTCTCCACTATCTCAGAGCTCACCAGTAGCTTCAAGAATGACAACAATGATGGCTATGTCCCCTCACCACAGCATAAACAGGATGCAATCCATATGATCAAAGATGATGGAGACCTTTTTGACAATGATCAAACCAGGGCATTCAAAATCATACATTGTGACACAACCTTTGCCGATACCCTTCTTTCTGTCCAAAAGAAAGATGCTCATACTCACTTTATCTTAAGTGAACTTGATGTCTGACAAGCCTTGATCAGGGTTCTCTTTCTCTCATAGAAGATTCTCTTATGCTCCATTTAATATACACTCTTTAGTTTGTTGCTCATTCTATACTACCCCTTGTTCTGCTATGATTCTTTCATAATCTGCCCACATTAGCATAGCAATCTCATCTTGTACAGCACTTGCCCTATCCCTTTCTGCCTGAGAGATCTGTTGCCCAAGATGCTCAAGATTGATCTCATGCTGGACATTCCCTCCATCATCTTCATGGCCATCTTCATGAACTGCATCATCATCAGGATCATTGACATGAATGAAGTTATGTAGTGCAGCCAAGACAAGTGGGATTTTGGATTGTGTTCAAAGACTGTATTTGGATGTGGCAACCATCAGCTTGAATTGGTGTTTGCATACTCAGAATATTTGTTCGATGACATTCTGAAGGGTTGCATGATGGAGGTTGAACAATTCCTTGTAATTTGATGTCTGAAACATTGAACAGATCCAAATACTCAAACTGGCAAATATAGATGATGTACCTTTGATTACTCTGGGCCCATTCCTTGAGATGATAGCATACTCCATGATATGGAACAAGCAATGCATCACAGAGTGGAAATCCTGCATCCTTCAAAAAATATGTTCCTGGAGCAATTGGAAAATCTGCTCAGTGAGCATTGTCAAAAATCCAACTATCAGAAGTACTACCTTCCCATCCACTCAAAAGATAGCAAAAAAGGAGTGAAAGTGTGCAAGCTGCAAGTAGATTTGTCAAGATCTGCCCTTTTCTACTTGGATACCGTGACATGTCTTCTTCAGATACAAAAGCATTCAGTAAGGAGTCATCAACTGCACCACAACAATTCTTGGAATACAGGTAAAATTTCACATTATCTCTGATATCTGGAGGAACCTGGTCTTGAGGCAGCATACAGACATAGTGATGATAAAATTCCTTCACCACAAGCATATTGAGGATGCAATGGAAGCACCTAGGATCAATATACTTGTCAGATATCTATTATTTTTTAAATACATGATATATGCTTTGAGATCATATCCCCACTTCTTTGGAATCATTCTTGCATCTCCTGATTTCCAAGCCCTGTCCATGCAATGTGAAGAAAGATGGCAAGTTGCTCTTCAGCTTGGACATACTTGGTATCATGCAACCTGCATCTCTGCTTGAGCTCATGGAGAAGTTTGCGGAACACAAACTGATGCATTCCAAACTGGCACCAGAAGCATATGGGATGGCCTGCCAGTGTACAATACCATAGTACTTATAAAACAATGGAAATGGATCTGATGGTTACCTTTCAGTAATTCTTCAACCCAATTTTGCCTGGTGAAGGCAGAGGTATGGATGTGCTCCTTGTCTAGATGTGCCAATGCATGAATGGCAACAGCTGCAGCTCCAGCAAGGACTGCAAGTAAAGCTGCCATTTTCTGTTTTTTCTTCCTAATATTAGAGCTTGAAAGTTGTCCTGCCCTGTGTGGATGCACTGAGACCATGGTAGAAGCAGACATGATTATCAGCGATCATGTGCCAATCTGATTCTCTGTTACAATCTGTTACTAACTGTGACCAACCAAGTCTACTATGGTCACAATGGTTAGGTCATGAAATTCTAACTTTTTGTAACCTAGCCTAACCTAACAAGCTAGGTTCTAACCAGGGATCCAAAAAGGGCCTTAGTGTTTCTCACCCATTGCTTGGACAGTGACTCAATTATAGCTAAGGAACCCATGGTATTAGAGCTGCCTGAAAGCTCCAATGTTGTTCATGAAAACCTAGATCAACTATATGTAATTTAAGTGATGGTTATGTCTGAACATTGTTTTCAAAATTCTCACAGTGTGGCAACTTCTACTGTTCAAAACACCATCAATGTTGTTGTGATAAGCATCAAAGAAACCATGCATGAGAATTCTGATAATGACTTAGATGAAGAGATTTCAGTTGATGATGATGGACATGCTGTAATGATAGAAAGATTACAGGACCCTTTGTTAAAGCAAATTGATGAGGACTTACCTCTTCTCCTGTATGTATTTTTTAATGTTATTTATGTCAAAAAAATCTGACTTGCAAATTTACAGTCGATTGTGCAATGTGAAGTCATATGATTCAAAAGCTTCAATGCAAACTTTGCATGCCTGTTTCACCAAAATATGCGGGAAATTACTGACAGAAGAAATACATTAAGTTTTTAAATCAGAAAAAAATTGTGTTGTAATGCTTACAATAATATCCAGGAGTTTACTTAAAGCCCTCATTTTTTCGCAATCAAACCAATATGTGAACACTGCTCATGCTGATCCACAACAATTTTACATAGAAGGCAGACTAAAGCTGCTTCACAGCAAACAACTTGTGATTGGTGTTATAACAGGTTCTGTCTCTGAATCTTTCCTGGTTTTGCCTGCTCTTGGAGGCCCCCAAGATGAGTGGACAATACATAAGATTACAGTTGCACCATCTACCCAAGACATGAGGTGTGATACTTTGCTTTGGGGTCTTATTTTAAATTTTCATGTGATCCCTGCCTTGGTCACAGAGTTGGGGTTTAGCTTCATGACAAGAAAGGAAGACTCAGGAGCTCCTCAGAGAAATGGTATATTCAGATCATGGTTTTGGTTTATTGCAGCTAACATAAAACATAGTTTATACTTCTCGGAAACAGTCACACTTGTCAAATGTAAAAAGTGTATCATCTCCACTAGTGGCTACCAGTTCAAATACTGGCTACCAATCATCAAGGAGTTTTGAAGAAAAAAGTAAGTTTTTAAAAATTATCTATATATTGATTTTGATTTTGAATTGTAGTCCCCATATTCGATGAAAGAGCATCTGCAAGTCATGCTGCATTTGCTTTTTCTAATGCAGACTTTAGGCAGTTACTTTCCTGGCTATTATACAAAAATGGTAAAGAAGAACTCCCCAAAAATTCTATGGTATTTGTAGGTTACACATTGAGGACTTATACTGCAAAGTCTGCTGGCACATCATATTTGTCATCAAACATTCAATTCATCATTGTGCTGTCTGTACCTAAAAATATTGTAGGCTGAAAACATGTATTTTTAATTTTTTTGCATAAAACAGTGTTTATGTGGATAGTGCAAGTTAATTGATCAAAATCATCATGATGTCTTGAATACCTAACTCCAGATTTTCAAATATGCAACATGTCTAATGACCAAATTAAGTGTATGATGATTATGCAGCTAATACACCTTGTTAGGATGTCACCAATACCCTAAGGCAAAGGATAATGGCTCCCACAAAACAACAAACAAAAGGAGAAGTCTAGTAGTCTAGAGGCAGTCACACCAGGTATGGGTGGATAACCTAAGAGAACACAACTAGTGTCTCTAGGCAATATATTATAGTTTATATACAATACATGAGATAGTCATGCATTAACCATGCCTAGACCATGTGTCGTCAGCGGGCACAGCACCATGCTTAGGGTTTTTCACGGGTATACCGCGGGTACAAAATTCTATAACCGTAACCGTACCCGAGAACACCTTAACCTCTACGGGTACGGGTATAAACCCGTACCAAATATATACGGTATCACAAGATAACCGCGGTACCATGGGTACCCGCGGTGAAATGTCCAAACGAATCCTCGTACGTGGCTAAGCACTTCCAGTCACTAATCTTCACTCTCAGTTTCCACTCGTCTCCGCTTCTTTTGCCTTAATGCTGATAACAAATCCCCCATCAACAGAAGATCATGTCGGCTCCACGACCCAAGACACATGTAAGCACGAATTGATGATGGCGCGAGTCGGTTGCGTGTGAAATGGAGTAGTTGTCGACCTTGAGAAAACACCCGTTCCACTTCCGTGGATGTTGCTACATGTGATCTTAGCTGCAGTACGAAGCCCGAGTAAAAAGAGACTAACCTGGGATGCTTAAATAATCCAATGCCATACGATAGAGAATAGGATATACGTGGCAGTTGTCGTTCCACCATCTCAACGGATCTGTCACATTTTCAACTGAACTCCGCAAGTACACATCGAGATCACTGGCCCGCGACGATACTGAAGTGCCAACCGAAATGTCAGCAAAATCAATAAAGCCGTTTGCATGTTTCTATATCACTCATTAGTCAGTGCGATGGATATGACTAAATTGTACTCACCTGATCCCTCTGTTCCTCGGTGTCGTCATTCCCCAACCCAACAGACGGCGAGAGACGCCAGACCTTGAGGTTGGTCACATGTCGGAGTTTCATCAGATGCTGTACTGTCGACAACGAAACTAAAAATAAAAATAAAACTCCAAACTCGGCCATAAATAGAAATACGGGGTGCCTGTAGTAACCCGTGGAATAACCGCAAACCGCGGGTACGGGTCAACGGTACTTCGCGGTGCGGCAGAATCCAACACCATACCCGTAACCGTCACACCCGTGACCAAAACACCGCGGGAATACCCGCACCCGTGAAATACCCTAACCATGCTTACAGCATGAGGTGTGCAGTTGCATGTGTCTACCATAGTCTTGAACCCACTTCTGGAAATTTTGGTCCAGGTTGTCAATTTCTTCATGCGTGATTTCAAGGTCAATGCAACATGTAAGCAGTTGAATGGGTTTCACAAAATTAATAGCATTCATCCAGGAAGAGGCCTTTAAGAAGCAGGTGCAAGGTATAACATCCAGATTGCATAGGTTTCAGCAATCATGTGTGCCTTTTCTAATGCAACATTAGGGATGTGGGACCCAAATGCAGCAGGAATTGTTTTGCCAGCTTGAAAGGTTGCCTCTCTGATCGCTTCCCAGACAGTTTTTGTAATCACATAGTCCTGCCCATCATGATCCAGGTCCTTGAATTTCCCAGTCCAGAAGAGAACCAGATTAGGAATCAGGTTTGCCCAGATGAGATGCATAAAGTCATAGGGGAATGAAGTTGGAAATGAGAGGGAGCTTAATGCACTGAGCAATGGCACACCTTTGATGCCAAACTTTGTAGAAAAGATATCAAAATCTTTGCTAGTTGAAGCGGATTGAACTATCTCTGCTCATTTGAGGAATGATGAATGATTGTGGAGCAGAAGAGCAGATGGACTGTACAAATCCTGAGAGCCTGGAAAGAAAGAATGATCCAATGGCACATAATATGTTTTTGCGCCAGGTTTGCAGATCCCTCGAATTTCACACATCTGACATGGAACAATTGTGTTATGTCCCTTCATACACATAATCAATGAGACTGCTGGAATATCACTGAAAACAACAATTAAATATGCATGGAGAGTGAAAATAGACTGCAAGAGTGCATCAAATGCGGAGACCCCAATTTCAAGCTGGAGAAGTTCCTGGACAAGTGGCCACAAAAATGAATCTAAGTCAAGGGGTTTCTTGGGAATCAATCTGAGAGAAATGATATTTTTCTTGTGAAACCTTTCTTCCAGAGGGAGATTGTAATTGAACAGAATGAGTGGCCAAGCAGCCTTGTTCCGACTCTTGAAAGAGCAAAAACCATCAGTTGACAAGCCAAGTGCAATATCTTGAGGATCAGAAAAGAACCACATGGGGAGTTCTTCATTGCCAATGGTGACACACTTCTGGAGTAGTTAGGTGTAATGTGTGCCGTCGAGGATATCCATTGCCTTGGTTGGATCACACACATGGTTTGACTGGTACTGCATTTTTTCAGCTTAGGTGGAATTTGCTACCATTGCCCAAAGATGCAGGATGATGGAAAGATATTTGAAGTATGAATGTATGGTTGTATCATTGGCTTTGTAACAATCAGCCTTACATTTTGGGCACTGCTGCAAGGTCTCGTATGGGCTGGTATAACAGACACATGAGGAAGGACAACAACTGTAGCATATGGGCTGGAAACCTGAGAGGAACTGCACCTGTTTCTCTGTAGACTTGATTGAGTCGAGTGGGGCTTGAGGGAAAGCAAGCGAAATTTGTTGAAAGTTGTGTTTGTGATACCATCTTCAACTTTAAGGGTGTAGGCATGCAGAAGGGTTAAGTTGTTTTCATCCAGAAGATTGCCTTCTGAAAAAAAAATCAGAAAGCCAGTTAGAATCAGTCCAAAAGAGTTGCCAATCTATTTCTGCAACCTCTTTCATAAAACCCTCACCAAGAAGGTCCCAAACTGAGATTCCTTCCTGGCCTGGTTCAGCAAACGGCATGTCTTCTTTGTCCCCAGGCTCATCAGACTCATCATGATCACACCCCATTCCATCCTCTTCATCTCCCATGTTTGAGTTCTCTTCTGTGGTACTCACTTCATCTCCATCTTCCTCCCTCTCCTCCCGCTCAAGAAAGTGAACATGGTTGGTTCCCCAACATACTCAACCAATCCGCTCAACATGCTCTGTGATTCGGAGGGATTGGTGTCCCGTCGACAAGCTGCACTGATTGTGGCCATCTGCATCATCTGGTAAGGGCATTGGATAAGAACAGGGAGGGAGGTGATCTAGATCAGATGGTGGAATTGGAGAAGAATGTGGAGGTAGGTGTTGTGAGTTGATGGTGCGAGGTGTTGCCACAGATGGAGAATCATGGCAGAACCCAGATGGCCCTGCCTCACTCATAGGAAAGTTGTCATATGATAGATTTTTGTTTTTGTTTTCAGATGAAGGTCTGTCTGGGGGAGAAGCTTTCTTTAACAAAAACGCTTGATGAGCTGGTGCAGGGTAACCAATGAGCTCCTGCTTTCCAACAGAGCAAGCAGGTGACATTTGTTGTGCTCTGGAGGCTTGCTTACAACTGCGTAATAACAAACAATTTTGTGAAAGAACACTGGTCACCAACAGTGCTGATCTTTGTCCATTCAGATGTCCAAGTTCAACCTTCCGAGTTACCTGAAGAGCACAACCACATGCACATAGACACTTAAGAGATGGAGCCATAAGGCGGTAAAAATGATGAAGGAGAGTTTTTATTTCATAACAAAGACCTTCAGGAAAGCATTGGAACTCTGATCCGTTTTTGAGACAGGTCAGACTAAGATCTGGGAAAGAAGATGGTGATTTGAGGCACCAGAAGGCATTGGTAACAGCTTGCAAAGACGAATAATAGAACAAGTGTAAGGGTCATTTGAAGATTCCAGTGCTGTGTGTGTGAAGTGTTACAGGAGAAATGATGGTAAGATAAGAAAAACAAAGTGTACATTATCTTTCTCTCATGCAATGCTCTACCATCTTCTTGTGAAGCTAGGGATGGGCAACCCTGGTCCATAGATTTCATGCAGATCTGTTGTCGACATTCATGCCAAATGATGGAAGTCAAGACTTGAGGTTAAGACATGAACTCAGAGCTTGAATGAGAGTGAGCATCAGTCAGTGGGAATCTTGGGGGAATATGGATTACTTACCAATATTAATGAAACATGCTGGAATCACACCTCAAGCATTGGAAACCCACCAGAGGTTTGATGAGTGTTGATGAATATGAGCCAATCCAGGAAATGACTGATGCCAGATCAAGTCGCTGGACCCAAGGAAAACTGAGATCAGACAAGCAGAACCATGGATGCCTTGAGGGCTTGATGAGGGCTGACACCGCAAGAGAAGAAACAACCAATGCCAAATCGGGTTGTTAGGGCAACGTAGAACATCTACCCAAGGAGAGGGATGCATCCAATGGACATAGAGGAGAGACAAGAGACAAGAGACAAGACAGGAGACAGGAGAGACAAGAGATGAGAGATGACGAGAGTTGAGAGTTGAGAGAGGAGAGGGGAGAGGGGAGAGGGGAAAGGAGAGACAAGACAAGATAAGACAAGAGATGAGCTTGGGAGGTGTGCAGAGACAGGAGGGTATAGGTCAGACTGCTGATTGATTGCGAAGTTCCATGCATGCTCAGTAAATTTAGAGCAGGCACATGATTGATAACTTTGTGTTTTCTCCTCACAACCTTCAACGTTAATCAATCATCAATCATCAACATTAACGATGAGTTGTTTATTTCTTTTCTTTTCTCATCTCTTGTCTCTCCTGTCTCCTGTCTTGTCTCTTGTCTCTTGTCTCTCCTCTACATCTGTTGGATGCATACCTCTCCTTGGGTAGACATTCTATGTCACCCTAACAACCCGATTTGGCATTGGTTTTCCTTGGGTCCAGTGACTTGATCTGGCATCAGTGGTTTCCTGGATCAGCTCATATTCATCAATGCTCATCAAACCTCTGGTGGATTTCCTTGGACGTTGTTTGCTCATCCCGCTGGGTGAGACATCTGCCATCCTCACAGGCATGGAGCAGCCCTTGCATTTCCTCTTTTAGCTTCCCGTTTGAACAATCACTGAGGTATGTATTCATTCAATCTGAAAGTTCCTCGAGCTCATGTCATTTGCTTCAGTTTTTCACCAGCTGCAGTATAAACTCTCTTATGGGTTCTCTCCTCAACATCACTCCCGAAAAGCTTATGCAGAATCCTTCTCTACTGTTACACAATAAGAACTTCTCATCTCATGAGTAACATTGATCACTGGCTAGACTAATGATATATCTAATTACTTGTTCTTGTAGGCGCAGTCTCCTCTGATGGTTTAGTTGGTGCCATCATATGTGGTGGACAGTATATAGTTACCAGTCTGAATACAAAAATCATTTTCAATTCTCCTCTGGGTGGTGATCATAGACTTTTTTTGAGGATGAACCTTTGCTTCAGGGATGATGACCCACTTCAACAGCCGCAGCCATGGGTACCTGAATATCCTCACCTTCCATGAATCCCAACCAAACCATTATTGACCATGCAATGGATGCCAGATCATCATGATTTTGCAGAGGATGATGGTGTCCTCACAGGAATAGGAAAACTCAATATTTTCAAGTTTTTCCCAATGCAACAACGGTGTATTGCTCTTCTAAAACGTGCTGCACAATCAAAATTTTCAAAGGAACTCCTAGTTTCCCAGCTCACTGTCATGTTGGAGAATCTTTTACATCACCTCAAATTCATTTCAATGGACCTTCATTGCATGCAACTCACTGTACATGAAATGCAGAGAATTTATATAGAATTAACAGCTCTTCTCAACTACTATGACTACTTTTGCTCAATCCTCTTATTGAATGAACCACCTGCACCCATGCAGATGTATCCTCCCACCACAGCCAAAGTCAGGGGGGTTTTTACTATGGATCTTACAGTGTGCAATCTCTTTTTCCAGGCTGGCATCCCAGTTTGGCTCATGAGGCCATTCTCAGTGCTCTCCTCAATTCACATGAGGGCACTTGCACCTGTCCAAGGACTGGGAGATGAATCCATCCCTCTCAGCCCAGCCACTTGTCCTTCGCATCCCACTATCTATTGTGGAAACGGTGATCACATCAACAAATATCAAGCGATAGCAAGACATGTCCAACATTATCTGTAGTATCTGAATCCATTTCAGTCCATCCACACCGAAACTAGCATCCTTCCACTGCCACATGAGGAGATCTCTAAACGTGAAGTACGCAAGCAGCTTTATAGCCCATGTAGGTTTCTATTGTAATGAATAAGTATTTCGGCTTACATGTTTGCCACCAAGTGGGCGGAATAAATTCGAAGATCTCGAAAGCCCATTCTTACCACCACCAATTCCAAGCTGGCAAAAGGCTCTTTCAGGTTTTACTCCCCAAAATCCTCCACCCACAATGGCAGAGGGCTATGTCTTTCCTGAGCCTGCTTTGTTCATTGCGGCTCAAAACAAAGAACATCAAGATGCCTATTTCCAAAGCTGGCTCAAATTTTGTACCACTATGATCTACCAGGTCAGCACTCACAATTCCACTGCATCAGTAATCCCTAATAGTCTTTGGCACAACCTTCTCGCCTTTGAGCTCATCAGTGAAAAGAAAGCAGGCACTTTGAGTACAAAAAGCACCAAACTGTGGGAGGCCGCACAGCGATTTATAGATGATTCTTTGATGGCATATGGAGTTAGCTTTGCAGAATTGCACAGCAGTCAACTGATGTGGAATGGTAGCATTGTCAATTTGTTAGGCAACCATGAGCATGAAGAAATTCTTTGGGAACTGGCTGAGCTTAGCTTTAGGTTTGAGCTCCTTGCTCTTGATGTGCAGGTCACAACCAATGTTGGGATTATGTATACAAGAGTATACAGGCAAGCCAAGGCAGTTAACAAGCCTAGGGAGATGGAATACAAGTCCTAAGCTTAGGATTAGGGTTAGGATCTGCCACTGGTAGAATCCAACACAGCCACAGGGAATAATATTAATTCCCGAGCTGCTACCCTTAATAGACTGGCCAAGACTACAAAGACTGCCAAGACTGTCTCCTATGCTATCCAGGGAACCCCCTATAATATACAATGATAGACAAGTCTATCTGGAGAATTATATAGGGGATATGACATAGTTATTCCATTATTAACTGGTACAGGGGTCTATTACAGAATACCTCCTTTATATATTAAAGGAGTGCATTACACTATACCTCCTAACTGTGTAGTATAAATATTGCACATCATGTAGGAGATGATAATAACATTCCTCCCTGTGGCAGACTCCCTCACTCACTAGCCTTTGAGATTAACTTCATCTTACTAACCTTGTCCTTAACTCTTCCTGTCACTGTTCACCACTCCATTCCCAACAACCAACACCACCAATGATCGTCAAGAACTCATCAGAGCCTGCTTCCCAGGTGGAGCATCTGCATTGTTGCTGGTGGCAGACTTGGGTGCAGCCAATCATGGTCTAGGGAATGTGTACTGGGAGCCTAAATCTGTATATTTACATGCATTGAAGAAGGTGATGACCACATGGAAAGGAGAAGTCCCGCCAATCATTCTTGCAAAGAAAATTCAATGGACAGAATGGGAGATTGAAGACCTTGAGGATGAGATTACTTGTTTTTATGTGAAGACCTTCTACAACCATTTTGGATGAGCTCCTATTACTCCCTGATGTTTATCCCATGCTGCCTCTTTACACTGTGTTTCTTATCCTGGAGGCCTTACCATTGTCGACTCCCTCCCAAATATTGCTTATGACATGACCAACATCAGGATACAATGGACAGTATGTATCTCTTATCCACCCATGACAAATAACTTGCTGATCTCACTGTTTTGTTTGTATTTTAAAATAAACTGTCGTTTCTTGTTCAGATTCACTAGTGGCCCAACATGCGAGTAATGTGTCATTTCAAGTGCAATTGTTGACATTCATCACTATGAACTACTTTCTAGTCTTCTTTATCTGGACCTGAATTTCTGTTCTTCCTTCACAGCCCTCAGTGATCTCCTTTTCTTCCTTGGACTTGCAGTTGTTCAACATTGATGTTGATGGTTGGTGGATTAGAATGGTGTGAGCCTTCAATGTGGACTTCAATCTTCATTGTTTCCTGAAATGAGTTTATAGGTCAGATCATGATAGTCATGACAAATTTCTTCTCACCTTGTTGCCTAACGATAATACAATGTCTGTATTCATCCTCTCAGAATCATTCCCTTCTTCTGCTTTATCTGCACTGACTTGAGCTTTGCAGGCTGCTTCAGCTAACCATTCGTACACATCTTTCCTTGAGAAAAAACTCACCATTGTTGTTTGACGCATGACCCATGATGTCGCTAGCTGGTGGTGGAGAGCTTGTGAAGTGATATCCAGCTTGATTTTCAATCATTGGCACAGATTGGTCATTGTTGTTTGGATAGGAGCACCCACTTTCAGATTCGGTATTGCTGTCAATGATGACTATGTGCCTTGCTGGAGGAAGAGGCCTAGGTGTAGAGGGGATTGCTGGCCGAAAACCTGAGGGTATTGTGCGTTGGTGGGTGATAAATTTACTTGTTGACTGAGCTGACAATTTTTATCCTTGCTGTCTGTGCCCTTGCAACGTATCTTTGAGATCTGGTTGCATCTTACAAGTCAAATGAATTGATAGTTCTAGCATCATAATTTCATCCACTGGGGGTCAATCAAGGGTTCTGCAAGATCTGACCCTAAGTGGTTGAATGTCGACCAATTAATGCTGAACATATTTTGTATGTAAATCATGTCTTGTTGATCTGCAAATCACCACTAGTCAGGCCCTAGAACCCTTTCACCATGGATATGGGCAGGTTCCGTATGTTATGCAAGATCCATGCCAAGTGTTCGCACGATAATTACCCTCCTCAATTCATTTGGTACATAAATGCCACTCCCAGATTCAAATGACTGGTGCTAGAAGTTGGTAACTAACTGCATGGAACATATCCCTGCTCATACTTATCAACCTCCACCTTGTTGTTCCCCATGACAAGGTCCATGGCCCCAAAGTCTCACCCAGCTAAACCTACATCTAGCTCCAAGGTGAAATCGACATCAAGCACATCTGCTGCAAAAACCAAGCAGGAGTTGCTGAGTATACCAGGCTCATATCTTGTTTTCCTATGTTACAATTACTCATTGCAACCAAAACCACAACTGTATCTCCTAGGGCAAAGGGAAACAAGAAAATCAAACATGAAATATTGAAGGGTTGTAAAATAGGTTAGTACTTTATTTTCCTGCTCAGCAATTGCTTATTGCCTTTACAAAACCATAGCTGTAACCCCTAGCATGAAGGAAAACCACAAGATAAAGCAGGAATTACTGAAGAACTCTAAATGAGGTCAGTACTTTGTTATCTCTAACAACAATCACTTATTGCATCCAAAACATAGCCATATCCTCCAGCGCACAAGAAAGCTGTGATGCACGATTAAAAAAACTGGGTTGGTACTTTGTTATATCTCACGATGATCACTTACTGCATCCAAAACATAGCAGTATCCTCCAGTGCACAGGAAAGCTGTGACATGCAATTAAAAGAACTGGAAGGCAGGTCAATATCCATGGACCATTTGTAATGCTTATTATCTCCTGTTTTCAGCCGAGAACAATGCCTTGCAAAGGACTCTAGCTATGAAGGAACATCCTACAACTACAATGATACCACGCCCAGAGAAGGGAGTTGCCAGTAATGGATTCAACCTACAAGAGGCCATGGGGCTTGCAGATGATAGGGAGACATACAACCTTCTTTGAGTGAGTCCTACCAGCATGTGCACTGTTCGGGACCTATCAGCTAAAGCAGGCTTGACTGCACAGTATTGTGGCACTGTCAACCCAAAGAACTTATTAGCAAGATTATTGGAGCCGTATGTGTCCTTCCTTTTTACTTTTTACATGTCATATCTTTCTAACAATATTATACTCTAGGCACAACAGCATCACAGCTATTTCAAGCAGTTCTCACATGGCTGGCCCATCAAAGAATTCCTCAAATTGAACCTGAAGAATAAATGCATGTACGCATGCAAACGAGGATATCTGGGAGATCAGACAAATCGTGATAAGGAAGGGGACAATGGTGGCAAAGGAAGTGAAGGAAAAGGAAGCGACAATGGGAATGATGGTGTCAAGGGGGCTAGTAGCAACAACAGTGACGATGGGGGCAGGAATGAGTCAGGCTATGACAATGACCAGGGCAGCAATGATGACAACCAGGGTGGCAATGACAATGACCAGGGCGGTGATGATGATGACCAGGGTGGCAATGACAATGACCAGGGTGGGAATGACAACAGGGCTGGTGACTATGGTGACCATGACAAGGCAGGCAACTATGATGGGGCTGGTGGTTATGGAGCTGGTAATTATGACAGAGCTGGTGACTATGACAGAGCTGGTGACTATGACAGAGCCAGTGACCACAAGGATGAGCATTCAGGTGTCTCTGCAGATGAGGGTGGCCTGGAATATTATTAGGATGAGTGATTTTGGGGTAGGGAAGAAAGGCCAATTCTATCAACAATGGTAGCTTTTCAATGAGTTGTAGTCTGGATCTTAACTGATGAATTGTTCATATTTCAAATGTTCTATAGTTCCTGAATAGCCTATCAAAAGTGGATGATTTTACATATTTTATGGTTACTGAATAGCCTATCGAAAGTGGATGATTTTATGTATTTTATTGTTACTGAATAGCCTATCAAAAATGGATGATTTTGCATATTTTATTGTTACTGAATAGCCTATCAAAAATGGATGATTTTAATGTTCTACGGTTACTGAATAAATCCACCTGGAGTGGATGAATTTTCTATGACATGGTAAAATTGACATGGTATGAAACATGCCATTTTTGACATGAATTTCACCACTTCAGTTTGTCCCTTTAAAAAATGAATATGATACCATGGCATCATATAATTACTAGCTGATAGGTATACCACTCTGGGATGAAATTTATTCTCTCTGTGGATGAAATTTATTCCCTTGAGGTATTATATTCAGTACTTGAGGACACTATTAATGGTATGAATTTACATATTTAAGAGGGGGGAATTAGGGTGTGAATTTCTGGCGTTGGGGGGGTCACAGTGCCAGAACCCAGAATTCCATTGAACATGAGCTGTGAAATGATTGTGCTGGTAGTGTATTACCCCTTTCAATTCATAGTTGCAATGTACTATCAAAGGTCGGGTACTCGACCACCTAAGGATTCCTAGTGGAATAACAATGAATTACAATACTTACATATCTCATGCTTTGGTCAGATGTTCAGCACCTATGTTAGGAAGGACTTGAGATACTCATTATGATTTTTGAATCAACCTTGCAGCCCTTATGGGGATTCTCTAACAAAGGGTGGGAAATTGAGCAAACCTGAGAACTTGGCCAATCAGAGGAGCATAAGGCTAATGTGGGTTAAAACATCAAAGATGGGTGCAATTCTACAAAAGACTATCAGTATCTACAACATGAGCAAGTTTCAAGCTGAGAGTCAGAATATTGATGCTGGGCAAGGCAGTGCCATATCAGGGGGTTGGGGTCTTAGAAAACATGCCAAAACATGACATGGCTACCTATCAACCAATCATATCTTGAATTAAGTGATCCTTGGCAAATTTGCAGTCATCTCAATAACTTCCTGTATGTACACCTTCAAATTTAAGCATACACTGTGGTAAGTGGTTTGTTGTATAGCCATGAAATGGCCAAGTACCTAGGGTGGCTGAGTAGGTGACCTTTGATAGTATATTATTCACAACAATATCAATCATATTTTCTAATACTGGAATTGCATTTCCTGGCCATTCAAAAGCAAGCAATGGAGGATGACATCTGAAAGTTATTTGCCTTATTTGTGTATGGTTGCAAATAGCACAGCATGATGGCAATGAGTATTCTAGATGATTAATATGAAGTTATAAGCTTTGTCTGTGTAATGGAAATGTAGTAATTAGACAAGACTTGCCACTTAGTTCTGTTACAGAAGGGTGTTCAGTGATTGAATGCATATGCACAGATGAACTTATTGTATCATGATGTTGCAGCAGTTGATGCAACACTGCAGGAATGCTGGTGAATAGTCCAAACTGAAATTCTGATGAAATTTGAATTAAATTTCTTCTCATGTAATCTCGCACATCTTCTAATGTAAGTTGTCTTTCATTTACTGTATCTCTGCTAATGTAGTGGTTAAAACTCAACAAGAGCTGTTATTAGATGGTTATTAAATTCTGCCCAAGACACAGTATAAATATTTGATTGTTCTCTCCATGTATTAAATAAGATTGTGATTACAGCATCATATGCACAACTGTTATTCAACCAGTAAGTGCCTTCAGGTCTACAGTTATTTATTTCTATATTTTGTATTCTGTGAGCAGTTTTCAATCTTTTAAATTTCATTGTTTCAAGGTAATTTGTTTTTGTCATTTCAAGTGCAAATGTATCATTTTTTATTTGCAAATTATTGTTTTTGAGATCAAGGTTTATTGGGATCAGGAAGTTGAGCACAAGATGAGGACAAGGTTTTTGAGGTATTAAGTTTAAGTCAAAGGTAAGTGTATGAGGGAGTCTGCCACAGGGAGGAATGTTATTATCATCTCCTACAAGATGTGCAATATTTATACTACACAGTTAGGAGGTATAGTGTAATGCACTCCTTTATTATATAAAGGAGGTATTCTGTAATAGACCCCTGTACCAGTTAATAATGGAATAACTATGTCATATCCCCTATAACAGTGTCAATAATAGTGACATATGATATCATGGCTTGGTAAGTCCTAGACTTCCTGCAGGGTGTGTCATAGACACTCTATCCAAGGCTCTGTCTCTGATAGCCTATGATAGACATGGCTATATCTTGCCTATCCTATGATAGACATGCTGCAGGGATGATTAATCCTGTAGCATGTGTTAACTGTGGATTCCCCTATATGTCTCTGCATGTGTTAACCTCTGTTAAACATGTGTTAATATGACTTAGCATATTCTGGCAATATTCCCTAGGCATGTTAACTGCCTTGGCTTGCCTGTATACTCTTGTATACATAATCCCAACAATTCCAAACCAAAGCATCATGCATTTGCAATGGCATAACTGTTTTTTCTTTCAAATTTCTAAAAACTGCAATCAATGTGCTACATTGTTCTGCTATAGCAGAATCAATTTCTAGCTTTTGATGAAATTGTAAAGTTGTATTGTATCTAACAACTCTAATTCATGAAACTCTTGTCTTAAAGAACCTGAAGCCCCCCCTTGAATTTGTTGAGGGTGTAACCCTGTTAATATGAGGGTACCTGCTGCAGTAGTGCCTCTTGAAAGAGCAGTGTAGTATACCTGATGTGTTTCACTTTGAGTTAAGTCCATAACATTGCCAGGACATGTTTTCCCTTGAGATGCATAATCTGTCATAGCAAAATTTGGCAATACCTCTATTTGGCTTTTTAATATTTATACAAGAGTGTCATCTGGTAAATGAACTGTTGTTGGTGTTGTTATGCATGTGAGTGGAACAACATGACATGGCAAACCATCTATTTGCACATCAGTTGGAGGGTTTACCAAGTGTACAAACAATGTTTCTAAAATCTGCCCTCCATCTTCTGCTGTACTATATTCCCAAGAGTGCACAACTCCTTCTTGTCCTTTTGTTATTGAAAGCTCTGTGGCTGAATTTGCTCAGATCATAACTGGCATTCCAGTGCACAACATTAGCTCACCAGGAATAAGCTTTGTGTTGGCTGAAGCTGGTTGCTCCCACAACAATTTTTGTATATGGGGTGGAATTTTCATTTGTGTACCTGGTTTACATTTTTTTCCTCTTGCAATTTGTTTTTGTCCTTGTGCTTCTGTATTTTCATGAGCAATCATATCAATTGAAACAAACCACATTAACACTTGGTTTGTCTCTAATGCAAATCTTATTGACTCTAGTTGATTTATTTCATCTTTTTTTAGCATTTTGTGCAGTAATAATAGACACATTTCTGAAAGCTTTGTCTGTAACATTTGGTCTGCCTTTAACTCCTGTTGATATTCTTTTTTTTTTAAAAAGAAATATCTGTAGAGGTACATGCTTTGTATTGCATATTAGTTAAAGCAGTACAAAATACCTTGTCTTCAGCTGTATGTGATGTTTGTCTCATGTTCTGTCTAAGAATAACTACAGTTGTTACCTGATGCCATAATGCTTTTCCCATGGCAGATTCTTGATCATGTAGTGAAGTTGTATTCATGCCAACAGTTTTGCTATATAAAGCTGCATGTTCTTTGCCAATTGGAGGAGGTAGTTGAGCAAAGTCTCCAGCAAAAATCATGTTTACATCTACAAATAAATTTTCTGCATTATTTTATATTATAGCTAAGTGTTTACTAATTTGATACATGTCTCAACAAGAAAGCATAGAAACTTCATCAAAAAATATTTAGTCAACTCCTTGAAGTCATGCTTTAATTTGTGACAGCTGAATGTTACTAGTTTTATGCCCATCACTATCAATTCCAAACATGAAATGGTAGGTAGAGCCTCTCAACAGAGCAGCAGCACTTCCAGTTGGGGCAACAGCTATCAACCAATAAGCTTCATTGTTCCTTATGAAGAAGTCTATGAGCGCCATCAATACTTGAGATTTCCCAGTGCTTGCCATCCCTGCCAAATTCATTTTTAATTGATCAGGATTATCACTGCATGAATGATTTGCAACAATTTGATAAACTTGATCTTGTTCCTCATTGAGATCATGCTTCTTTGCTATTTCATCAATAATAGGCTGCCATTGTTTACAGGTATAAGTTTTTTTTCAGATAGTCTTTATTAATAACCTTTACTTGATTAGGTATAAATCCAAGGTGTTTGGTCATATTTTCATTTTCTGAAAACATCTCATGTTTATCCCAATATCCCAATACCTGAGAGTGATGCACAGCTACAGTTGTTCTCCATTGTACTGGAGTTTGTGAAATTGTTGCCATTTCTGAATTCAATTTTAAGTCATTTGGCAACAGGGCAGAGTTACAAGATGTCCATCCACTTTTGGTCAAAATTCATCTGATGTCAGTGATAATAGTATTTTGAACATTTTCTTTTTTCCATGAGTATTCAAGATTTCCAAGTCATCCCATAACATTTGTGAGTTTTTAAAGTCCATCAACCCTCCTTCCATTGTTTGATCTAAATCTTGCAATATATATTCATCTTCTGCCCATTTTGGCATAGTTACTAGGCCTTTTTTCATTTGGGCATGAAAATCATCTAAAGAGTCTAAACATTTATATCACATATTAAGGTTTTTCATTATTTGAGTAGCCTTTTTTAGAAAAGCATAATTTTCAAAGCTTCTTCTCAGGATTCTGTATTCATTTTCAAATTTAAGCCAGAACACCATGGCTTGAAAAAAGTTAACAATAATAATCTCTGTCTCCTTGCTCAGCCCTTGGTAGTGATGGACCTATGAAGTTTGGAACTGTATGATTTGCATTCAATAGCCAACAAATACCATGTGTTGTTGATAAAGGATGTTCAGACTGAAATAGCAATAAGGAAGTAGATGACTGCTCATTTTGATTGTCATCATCAATTTCTGTGGCATTTGCATTTTCTGGATTTTCAAGACTTGCATTTGATGTTTCTGTATTTTCAAGATTTGCATTTGCATTTTCTGTTTTTTATTTTATTTTCTCTCATTTGCAGTGATACATCCAATCATACAAATTTATATCTTCTAATTCTTCTGAACACCAAACATAATCTAAAACAGGTGAGATTCCAATTATATGATTATGTTGCCTCAAATAGTTACTTTGTCTATTACATCAGAAGGAACATCACCCTGCATCTGTGTATTGACAATCCATGGCATTCTTGCTTTTGTTACAAATGCTTGCCAATAAAAAGAACTAAATTTGTGGCTGCTATAATGGCCTGGTTGCTCCAAAAGATACATGTTAATCATGGGAGAACCAAGTTCCATTCTGACACTCAATGAGTTCACAATTTTTGTTATCAATTTCTTTGCAATTTGTTGTCTTGTTCCTGAGCCACTTATGATATCAAGATTTTTACGAAAAACAGATTTTATTGTGTCAAATATTACATGAAGTTTCAAAGCAGGCTTTGTTATATAGTTTGTAACATATAAAAGACCACCCCTTATTGCAGTTCCAGATCTTAAGCCACTTACATCAGTATTGCATCAAAATAAATAGGTTACTACATATGTAAAAGTGCTAATCCAACATGCTTTTTTTTTCATATTTATATGTCCTGTTTCTTTATCTATCTCTGTTTGTTTAAACAGCTGTCTTGGCAAACATGCTTTGCATCTTCCATAAATATTATCTAAACAACCAGTGAAAGATTGAAATTTATTTTGGGATCCATCTTTATTTTGTGGCTCTATTATGTAATGAGGCATGAGTAAAAGATTAGAGTTTTGTCTTTGGGCAAACGTATGGTGTGGCACGTATTCCTTTTCTTCTGTGCCACCTCATTGTTTGCCAGCATTTAGCAGGCAGTCCAGTCCTGCTCCTGCTTCTTTCTTTGAGACTTCCTTTCCTTACTCTGATACAATCTACTCTACTATCCTTTTACTCTCAACAATCCAATCCCTCTAAGTCCTATGCCTCGAATAGAAAGAGACCCAGGCCTCGAAACCTGTCCAGACTTTACCAGTCCTCACTACAACCCACTTTGTGCCCTAATAGTCAACACAGGTGCCACGGAAGAGCAAGCCATAGCACAACTCACAGATGCTTGGAACCAAGAGAACCAAGCGAGAAAGGAAACTTGGGATCGACAGGTTGAAGAGGACCAACAAGCTGCAAATGAGGCGGAACATCAAGCCAGGGAGCAGGAACAAGATGAACTAGCAACCGCCCACCGTGAACGTGAGAAGAAAAGGCCAAAAATCAATGACTTCAACCTCAATTCCGCAGTTGGCTCCTACATCACTCCCCGCCCGTCGACCTACGCAATCAACAAACTCAAAAACTTCGACTACGTCAAACTCTTCTATTTCACTCAGGAAGGATGCTTGGATGCCTTAAACAACCAACGCACTGAAGCTGATGACACATATGGGCTTTCCAAGATCAGTGACATTGTTTCGTTCCAGTCCATCTCTGCAGTCCAGGCCTCAAAAATACCATCCAAGATGTTGACCTCACCTGGGCCCAGATGACGTACGCAAAGACAAGCTACCTCTAACACCTCAACAAGGCTGGATGGCCTCAAAAGCACGTTGATGCCCTTGCTCATTTCTTCATAGCCCTAGAAGCAAGCCCCTTTTGGGGGCATTCACATGGGGAAAAAATCCTCATCACATACCAAGCCTGAGTTCGACGCCACTGGCATGACTGTCTCAAACAAGATAACAGGGGTTTCAACATCGCCATCATCGATCTCAGTTTACTAGAGACAATTTCAAATGAAATTTGGGACATGGTGCATGCGGAACACAAACGAGAGGTTAGTCCCCACCCCCTTTTCTTTACAATCTCATACTAATACAACATGCTCCATCCTCTCCTTCCCTACTCATATCTTCAACTCTCCTCACTGCTACACTCCCGGTCTTCTTGCTATACCAGGATGATTCCCCTCCCCTTACACTTGGACTCACGCCACATCCATGTCCTTCCCTACCACACTGGGGTCACAAAATGCCCACGTCCTTCTCCACACACATGTTCACTTGGACACTCATGTCTTCATGCTACATCCGGGGCTCATCGCTTCGCCTTGTGCTAATCAATCCCCAATCACTCCCTATCTGGACCTGTGCTTGTCATATCATACATGTACATATACCATACCTGCCTCACTGTCCCCTCGCTTCACATTTTTCATCTGTATTTACACAATACATACATGTATCCTTTGTTACAATTCTATCGTTTTACCTATATTTACTTTCTAACATGTGCTTACTTGACAGCCAGCGCATCATTACTTATTGAAACACTCCTTAAAAGACCTGAGTAGATAACTGCTATACTTACTAGCCAATCGTTATATAGACCAGAGTAACTAATAGTCTATATAAGCTGTAGTAGATAGTCGGTCAAGGCCTCAGCTTGACCTAAAGATATCAACTCTTTAAAACTGCTCAACAAAGAACTCAACCTAAGGAAGCACCTTAGAGTCTAAAAGACAAAACTTGACGCAAGGAAGCACCTTGACGTCTCGAACTTACTGAGTAGTTAAGAGACAATCTTAACATCCTTGTACCCTGGAATTCCTAACAGATGCAAATCATCCGTGATTCCTTCATACCCACCCCAAATCCTTCCCCCAGCAGTAGCCGTGGCAACAAACGTCGTGCCATGGAATCTGAGCTGTACAGGCAATCCCGAGCCAATCGCTCCCCATTCCACTCCCCACTGTACCAGAGTTCGTCTCGCCGCTGGGTCAGCGGTCCGTCTCCGATGAGGGGGCGGCCACTATTCCTCTGTCCGGATTGGGGAAGCGGTTAACCTCCGGGCCCTTGTGGTCTGGGGGCTTACGGTGAATTGACACTACTCACCGGCTCTGGCTTCGGCTGGAGCAGCGCGTGGGGGGACCGCCGAAGCACTGGGGGGGGAGTTTTCCGGCTCATGTGCCGCGCATGCGCGGCGGGCCTTCACGCCCCACCGGGCAGTATCCATGGTCCCACCTGCTCACCTTAGCAGCTACCAAAAGACGGATGGGCGTCAACTTGGCGGGGGCAAGGGCGTAGTCGAATCGTAGCATACTAGATTGTGTCATTACCTCGTGCCCGCGGACTGCGTTTGTGCACCGCGTTATAAATTGTTGAACCAAAAAAAAAAAAAAAAAAAGAGTTCGTCTCGCAAATGCCAGGCATACTCTCCAAACCGTGCTATTTCAGGACAACGGACAACAAAAAGCATCTTTTCGTCCAGGCACAAGCATGCGAGTCCTATCCGCTTGCACCATTTGCCTGGGAAGGTACCGTCACAAAATCCACAAGTGCTTATCAGGCACCCTGTGGAATGGCAAAGGCCCACTGCAAGAGAAACGATCAGGAGTGGCATATCCTCAATTAATTACTCCATTGACTCTAATCTCTTCCCTTGCACCTGGGGAACTTTTGTGACACTTTGCACGCTCATATGGCATCTTCCCCAAGGCTCCCAAGCCTCAATACATGATGTGGCAGAAGTATATTGCACAATTCCCATCCTCCCAGCTCAATGGCCTGGTCTTGTGGTCAAGCTACAAGAATCTGATCAGTTCGCAATCAATACTAATGACAACTTTGGCCCCACATCAGCAGGTGGTATCCATGGTTCAGTTGCTGATGCAGGGGCTGATCTTTTTTGTACAGCAGGAATTGGTCCCCTTTCCAAATGGGTTGATGACCATATATTCTTCTGAATCCCACGTGAACACCTTCCAGCATACAATAAAAAATGCTGAGAGTGGCACAAACATATTGTTACTAACAGCAGCAGGCTGCAAGATGGGAGTAGGTACTGGTTCCAAGGAGAAGCCATGCCTGACGGGTGTTGCATGGAATTCGACGAAGATGCCTGTCCCCCCTTCCAAGATTTCTCAACCATCTCACCTCATTCCAAAGATGATGCCCTCTTCTCCTACAATGATGCTGACATCAATCACCTGTCAGACGCTTTGGGTATCCCTTGGGAAAAATCAAGACAATTCCCTTTACTCATGTGGTCCCGTACCTGGGTTTCATGTGGAACATCCAAATGCGGATGGTCGCGATTCCATCAGCCAAGAAAAGGAAATACATTGATGCAATCGAGAACTGGGCCTCACGCACAACTCATGTTCTTGAAGATGTGCAAACATTGTATAGAAAATTGCTGCATGCCTCCCTTGTAGTCCCAATGGGGAGGGCTTATCTTACAAACCTCAAAGCAATGCTCAGCTCTTTCAACAACCATCCTTTTGTCCCCCACCATGCACCACACGAGACTGCAAGTGACCTTGACTGGTGGAAAAACATCCTCTCATCCCCCAATCTCTCTTGTCCCATCCCGGGGCCATCCATCCTCATCAATCCCGAGGCATACTCCGATGCCAGCTCTGATGTCAGCATTGCTATCACCATTGGCAACAAGTGGCAAGCATGGCATCTCCTCTCCGGATGGAAATCAGACAATCGTGACATTGGCTGGGCAGAAGCCATGGGTTTTGAACTCTTCGTTCAAACACTCCTCATATCCGGAAGTCCATGCACCCATTTCAAGGTATACAGCGATAATTGAGGGGTTGTCAAAGGTTGGTGGAAAGGTCATAGCAGGAACCGACCCATCAATGCCATCTTCTAGAGAATCCACAACCTCGCAGTCGCTAGTGGCTGCACTATCTACACTCGTTATGTCCCAAGCAAAGCCAACCCTGCCGACAACCCTTCACGAGGACTCTACCAACTTTGACGCAGACTTGTCACCCACTGAACTCCATGCTCGCCAAAGTGGTTCTACACCCATACTCTGTAAAAAACCTACGCGAGAGCTCTTGGGCCCCCAAGAGTGGCGAAACTTCTGTGACAAACCCCAACCTTGGCATAAAGAGCTACTCCACGAAACAGAAGACGAGTGATAGCCACAGTTGCAGGGACAACACAATCTTGCCAATCCCTGCATCATCTACTTCCGCAGTATACAGTATTAACCTTTCTCCACATCCATCGCCACTTCGCCCACATTGCCTGGCCTGAGAACACCTCCGGCTCTGGAAGCCAGCACAAGCATGATCAAAACAAGACAAAGAAGGCCAATCTGTCAATCTTACAGATGCAGAATATTAAACTAACAGATATATTAGAAACTGGAAATCAATATACTAAAAATTTACCTTTAGCAATAGCAATAGGATCTTTATTTATATTTATTATTTTTACTATTTTACCATTCAATTTTAATAATGTTCCTGCTTTATATATTTTATTAAATACATTGATGGATATAGGATTTATAATTTTAATAACTGTAAATTTATAATAAATAATAATAAACAAACTTACGTGTTAGATATTTATTTATTCTATTTCTAAATATAATTTTTAAATTAAAGAATATAGATAATACCTTATTTAACCTAGAACCTTAATATAATTTAGTTAATTATTTAATAATATTGAATATAAAAATAAATTACAGTATTAGATATTTTAACTCTCTTTTTTAATAATAATAATATAAAAATTTTAACCTCTGTATTCTTAATATAGTTCATATAAAGATCTAAATAATATATAATAGATTTAAAAACATTTATAATAAATCTCATTATATTTATATTAAATTTTTTCATATTAATTTGTATATTTGTTTTTGTTTTTTGTTTGTTATTTTTTCACTCATTATTTCCCTCGATTCTATTTCATGAACAATCCAGGGACCTAGTATATATACTTGACGTCATGTCCTAAGCTTGGGAAGAAGGCACCCAAGAGACATACGGCTTAGGTCTTCTTACCTTCCATGTTTATTGTGACAATAAAGTAATACCAGAACCACAACAAGCACCAGTTAGCAAACTTCTTCTCTTCACCTTCATCTCCGAGCTGGCAGGAGCATACTCTGGACAAACTCACCCCAGCATCATCAAAATGGAAGAAACGCTACCCATATACACCTGACTACATGATAAAATTTAAAGGACAGCTGAACTTGCAAGATCCCTTTGATGCAGTAGTTTTCACGTGCCTCACCACATGTTTCTATGCAGCTGGACATATTGGCAAATTCACAATGAAACAACTTGATGGCTTTGACCCAGCCAAGCATGTGACCCCAGCCAATCTCAGAGAGAAAGAAGATCATAATGGGCTGCACGTCACTGTTCTCCACCTCTCATTTATAAAAACTTCATCTGAAGGCGAAGACGTAACCTGGGCTTGACAAAGGGGACCAACAGACCTATATGAGGCTCTCAAGAACCACATACAGCTCAACCACCTACCACTGGAGGGTCACCTCTTCGCCTACAGGTGGAAATCAGGGCACAGGCTTCTAACCAAGAAAACCTTTATCAACCATCTAGCACAGGCAGCCCGTGATGCCTCAGAAGATCCACTGCAAGGTCACGGAATTCGGATCGGCTCTACTCTTGAGTATCTTCTCTGTAGAGTATCCTTAGAAGCTATGAAGGTCATTGGAAGATGGGCAAGTGATGCATTCATTCTTTACCTCCGAAAGCATGCACAAATCCTTGCCCCATACTTACAAGCAACTCCCGAGCTACACCATGCCATTTTCACCAACACAATACGAGTCCATTAACATGCTCAAAGTAAATAGTAAGCTAATCATCTATCTCCTAACCTGTTGGGTGCCAAGACTCACTCGACGTGTCACCAGACTCCTTACATATGAGTTTCGCAGCTCGTCTCAACCCTTTAGATCTGTTTCCACTTTGCGGATCAGGAAGCGCTACGCACTTTCACCCAACTAGCTTACTTTACTTACTATATTATATTAATATTACACACCCTGTATACCCCATCATCAATAAGCACCTAAGTGAATTCTCAAAGATCCGTTGGTAGTGCATCTATGTGCATTTGATTTGAATAGTAAGTCATTAACTGTAGTTTTAAAATTTTCCCACCAACTGTGTGGACCCATGCAATTTTTACATTTCTTGCATTTCATAGTACAAGCTACTGGTGGTGGAGAGGTAGGCAAGGCTTCTGTAGAGTTTTGATACAATGGATCTTTTGCCTTTTCATTTATCATTTGCTCAACATCACTTTCAGAACTAGTCAAAAAGTCCCCAGCATAAGCTTTTTCATGGTAAAAAATCAAATTCTGATTTAGGTTTTAAGATTTTTTGTTAAATTTTTTCTGGTGACAGAGTGCCTTTGATCCATAGTAACATGTGTAAATGCAGTGTCAACCTTCCTTGCTGCTCAACTGTACCATAATATCCAGCAGCTTTTCCATACAAACCTTTATGATCTGACTCCATCCCAAGCACATGTTTTATAAACATTGTAATCATAAAGTGGGAAAACCGGGCACTAGCCACCAGGTTTTGAGCAATAAGTCTGTATCTGATATCATCTGAGAGTGGACCTACATGGAAATTTTCTTGGCTATCAGCAAAGTACAAACATATTGGATGCTTACTATCAGCTGGAGAAAGAGTAATGTACCACAATGGTGCACCTAAATAAGCTATTAGTGACCATATTTCATTGGGCATGTATTTCTTACTTGTAATTGACCCATGCACTTTTCCACTTACCTGATCCAAGTCTCTTATTATCTGAAAACATAAATTTTCATCTTCAGTCACTGGTTTTAGTGTTTCTTCAGATGCCATCCATTTTGCAATATCTGACAGGACATCTTGGTTGACATTTAATAAATGTTGTGAAATGTCTGCAAATTTGCTAATATCTGCTATTAAAATGCACTAGTATTAGCTGCTTTAATTTGTTCGTGACTGAATGCCACAAAAGAAAATGCAATGTCTCTTTGAAAATGTTTATCATAATATAGCAACAAAATTTTTTTATGTGCCTTACTAGTAAGTAAGTAGCAAGTAATAGTTTGTAACAAGTCATTAGTAAATGGTTAGTAACAGTTAGTAACACTTTATAACAAGTCATTAGTAAATAGTAAGTAATAGTTGGTAACACTTTGTAACAAGTCATTAGTAAATAGTCAGTAACAGTTAATAACACTTTGTAACAAGTCATTAGTAACTAGTAAGTAACAGTTAATAACAGTTAGTAACACTTTGTAACAAGTCATTAGTAAATAGTAAGTAATAGTTAGTAACACTTTGTAACAAGTCATTAGTAAATAGTCAGTAACAGTTAATAACACTTTGTAACAAGTCATTAGTAACTAGTAAGTAACAGTTAATAACAGTTAGTAACACTTTGTAACAAGTCATTAGTAAATAGTAAGTAACAGTTACTAACACTTTGTAACACTTTGTAACATTTCAACAGTAACTACTAACAAAACTTTTTAACATGTCATTAGTAGATAAAAATAACACTTTGTAACACCTTATAACATCTAATTAGTAACTTGTAACACTATTGGACTGATCTACATACCTGTAAAGCTCTCATATATAGGAATGTAATATAGTGGACACCTACTTTTACACCTCTGTCTGCCCAGACTCCTCTGCACCATAGAGCCATGCTTTCCTCCTGTATAATAGGTTACAAATGAGTGGCTTTCACTGTGAATGAAACAAAAGCATGGAGATCAATTCCATTATGTGCAGGATAACTGTTGAGATTAGAGGATTCTTGTCCTTTGAGCCTAAGACACTGCATTGATATGGCTAATAAACTTGAATTTGGGTTGTCAATGATGTTTGTATTGAATGTCTAAGCCTTCTGGGCATGTTGTGCTTCACTTATTGGTCAAATTAGTGGGATGTGATATAGTGGACACCTACTTTCATGCCTTGCAGTTTTAGGGCATAACATGACCAAACAGACTGGGTTTTCTAACACATAAAGGGATGGCCTCACTTGGGTTATATACTTAATATTACCCTTGTAAGGTTTTGCCATTATCTTCAAGAAGTTAAAAGTGGAGACAGATTTCATTGCCTCTTTGTCTAGTATGCTTCGGGCATTCTGGTGTTATCAAGTCATTGATAGCCTGTCCATTGGTTTGAATGGATTTGGGAAGAGTGTCAGCCAGGCCATTTTGTGGGTTATAAGCCAAGCACCATTAGGTGTTTGCACTGATGACAGATGTGGATTTCTTGCTGATAGTTAAACATGTTGCAATCAAATCATTTGGGAAACTGTCTTGACTATGTGTTATCTCTTCTGATGAACCAGATCATTGTAGTTCTCTAATGAAACCCACCATCTTTGTTACTTCATTGTAACAGGGGGAAGTGGTTTGAAATTTGTGGGACCAGGGAATAAGGTGGGTCTGACCACTTTCAATTCAAACTGGGTGATCTGTAGCAATACATAAACCTCTTTGAGTTTGTGATTAGATTTGTTGAATCAGGCAATCCAGGGTATATTGCTGAGCTTGGGACACTTATAATGAGCAAATGTCACTATTCTTAATACCTTTGGCTAACTGGCATAAGGAACATTAATGGAAAGGGCTTGATTTAATAATGGCTGATCCTAGGATATGTGTGTTCATATTAGATTAATGCCCAGACCATTAACCCTTTGGCTACTGACACTAAATGGAATTCTATTATGAGTATTAATGTAGGCTTTACATGGGATATACTAAGCTATGAAGCAATGAGGTATCAGGGGGATATTGATAACATGGGGCATTTGATTCAGGGGGATGTCAGAGTGGTATGTTACACCTCCAACCTGTATGGTGGCTTGGGATATGGGGGTTTGTGGGCCATCAAGTCAGCTCCTCTTACAGAAATTGTGATTATGAGGCTTGTCGCCTGAAATGATTTGGCATGCGCAGGACAGAAGGCCAACCATTCGATGACCCTCCCAGAAATTGTGATTATGAGGCTTGTCGCCTGAAATGATTTGGCATGTGCAGGACAGAAGGCCAACCATTCGATGACCCTCCCCTCCCTCGCTATGCTCGGGGGGTCCCCCAAGCTGGGTCATCTCAGGTTGACACACTAAAGCTTCGTACCCGCAATTTAAATATACTGCCCTGACCTGAGAACTAACCCTAACAGGTCTCTATTATAGGGACATGTTAGGACCAGAGTTAGAGCCTGCCTTTGGCTGTCTCTAACTCTTAGAGGTTTAAAACATCCCCTGGCATGAGGGGGATATAGACTGAAGTATAGATTACAGGGGGATCTTGATCAAAAGGAAATACTAGAAACAGAGTTAGAGCCTGCCTTCGGCAGTCTCTAACTCTTAGGGGATATGATGCCCCCCAGCAATGGTAGGATCTAGACTGAATCATTAGATATCCAGGGGACAACCCATGAGTAGTGACATGGGCAAAAAGGGTACTAAAGGAGACACAAAAGGAACCAGATGGAGAAAATAAACAGAGCACAAACCCCTGGACCTAGAATGCCAGACTTCTAATGGACACAGGGGGATCTATGGAGTGAACTAGATGAGGAGGACTCACAGCCCTACTGTATGAAACAAACAAGTGAAAAAAGGGGGGTGATTCCCCCGAGACATAATGGTATCAATGGAAATGCCAAGATATAACAACTACTGAGACAGTACTGAGTCACAGGAGCAGAAACAAGAATGACCAAAACATCGCCAACAGTGGGACCAGAGATATCACCCAACTGATTAAACTAAGGGAACTTATTAGATATTACAATATGGCATATGCATGGGTAGAAATATTGAACTTGGGTAAAAATGGTACTAGATTAACAAAGACCCTGTCATCCCTGGTAAAGGGTGCTACTAGGACCAAACAGGGTAAAGTATTGAGATGTGCAAATGGTCCATAGACAGGGAGCACATAGCAATGCCGTCATCCTGGATCACATCTGGACCCTCAGAACAACCCATAGGTAGGACTTTGTGGTAGAGGGCTGTTGGGATTATGTATACAAGAGTATACAGGCAAGCCAAGGCAGTTAACAAGCCTAGGGAGATGGAATACAAGTCCTAAGCTTAGGGTTAGGGTTAGCAGCAGCTACCCTTAACCCTAGAGCAATGGCAGTCTCCTATACAGGAATAGACTGGCCAAGACTACAAAGACTGCCAAGACTGTCTCCTATGCTATCCAGGGAAACCCCCTATAATATACAATGATAGACAAGTCTATCTGGAGAATTATATAGGGGATATGACATAGTTATTCCATTATTAACTGGTACAGAGGTCTATTACAGAATACCTCCTTTATATATTAAAGGAGTGCATTACACTATACCTCCTAACTGTGTAGTATAAATATTGCACATCTTGTAGGAGATGATAATAACATTCCTCCCTGTTGCAGACTCCCTCACTCACTAGCCTTTGAGATTAACTTCATCTTCTTAACCTTGTCCTTAACTCCTCCTGTCACTGTTCACCACTCCATTCCCAACAAGGGCCAACACTTTGTGTGGCAGGTACAAGTCCTTTTATTGCTATACTAATGACATAAATAGCATAAATAGCAAGAGTTCTAATCCCATGTAAGCATAAATAGCCAATACAAAGCTTTTTCCTTGACATATTTTCAAGTTATCATATGTAATGTCTTGTAACTTAATGTCACTATCACAAGTATTGCCTGTAGTTATGCCATCATGATACCATATATCTCCTGCAGGTGATACTATTCTAGATGTAAAGTGGTTGGTGCCATGATATACTATGCCTCTCAGATAAAACACTGCTGTTTGATCATCTACTTGTAGCCTGATTTCATAACTAGTATTAATGCTTGTATTGGGATATTCTGAGACCAATAGCTTGATAACTTTGGGGTAGAGTAGGTCACGTGATCAAATACATATCTGAACCTAGCTAGAAACTTCAAGTCAGATGATATCTAGCCACAGGCCAGGTGCCAGTTGGCTTATTTGCATATTGCCACAGTCCAAATTATCAATCAACAAATCAATGAATGAATGAAAAAAGTCACTATTTTCTGGAATGATAAAGAACAAGTCTCAAGTAAACTTGAGGACTTGTAATTTCATAACTAGTAACAATATTTGTGTTTGGATATTCAAAGACCAGAAGTTTTGGAAGCTCTGTATAATTAATCTTCTTAATTATAGTGTTCCAACATGATCTTAGTCCCTCCTGTGTCAACTCTTGGCATCATTGTGTGTCATAATTTGGTCTTATTGATATGGCTAATTAGAGTAACTAGATCAGTTTTGAACTAGTTATGATAATTTAACTTGTTTGAATAACTATATCTATAGGTCAGTTGTATTAATATATGTAAACAAAGAAAATTTATATGTTTGTATGCTTATTCTGACTGTTCAAGCATATAATATATTGTATTTAAGTATAACAAATATAAATATTAAATGCAACTGATGTATAAATGTTAGAGACTTGGCTTTTAAGCAGCATTATATACAAAATGTATATGTTAAGATGTTTTCCCACACTTTGAGTTGGTCACATGATCAAATAAGGCATATATCTGAACTCAGCTTCAAATTTCAAGTCAGATGATATATAGTTTTGTCTAATTATAGATGGGACTATAGTTAACCTTTTTGATAAATATATTTCTGCAGTTTATGAATCAATAAAAAGTTACTTAGTGATTTACAATACTAATAAAGAAATGTGAATTTCTCAATAAGGAAATACATAAACAACATCATAGTGATATATTATTGATCAGCAGAAAACTGTGTATAACTTTTGTAACATGTCATATGATTGTGCAAACATATACAAACAACAACAAATACAACTGACCTATGGGTCTAGTCATTCAAGCAAGGTATATTATCTTAACTAGATCAGTTTTAATCTATTTACTATAATTAGCTATATCAATAAGACCAAATAATGCCACACAATGATGCCAAGAGCTGATGCAAGGGGACTAAAATCACTTTGCAATACCAAAAGGTCAATTTTATATAAAATTTGCATGTTAAGACATTTTCCCACACTTTGAGTAGGTCACATGATCAAATCAGGCACATATCTGAACTCAGCTTCAGATTCTGAGTCAGATGATGTATAATTTTGTCCAATTAGAGAGGTTACTATGGTTGGCTTATTTGGGAAACATATTGCTGCGGTCCAAATTATCAATGAATGAATGAAAAAAGTTACTATTTTCTGGAAAGATAAAGAATGAGTCTCAATAAATTGAGGACTCATAAAAAAGGGCTCGGGGTGATTAAAATAAGTTGGAACAATGCTAAGAAAGGATAAGCTCGGTTGCAGGGATCACTCTGAAGAAAATGAGGTGAAATTTGTAGTGGTATCAAATCACATGCTAAAGTAACCAAATTATTGAATGAATGTGAAATGCAGCCCGGGGATCAAGAGATCCACTGTATAAAAGGTGCATCCTACTTAGTAAAGTCTCTCCAAAGCCAATGCTACACTCGCATCACCAAAAACAATGTCAACTGCAAGAAAGGAGAAAAAACGACCTTGTGACCATCACGAAGAAGAGACTCCCTGTAGAAAGATGTCGGTGATGAAGAAAGCGCGGGTAGAGGATGCCGCCTTGAAGGATCCTAGGGCTGATACACCAGTCCTGGCCAACAAGGAGATGTTGGTTGTTGATGAGGAGGTTAGAGTAGAGTCCCCTTCCCCCATGGACCCGAAAGACCCCTCCCAATGGCTCTTTTCTAGTGGGGCACCATCAAACACTTTATCTACCAAGGCACTACAAAAAGGGCCCCCAGGGGCTCACCGCAATGTTGTTAGAACCCAGGTCAGTATTTGACACACTGACTGCCTTGAAAGTTGAGACCACACTCGCTATACGGTATGGGATCGGCCTAGAGAAACAGGTTTTGAATAAGGCTGGACTAGCTTGGTCAGTAGTGAGTGGCCCGGAGAGACATAGATGGGAGCTCCACTGGACTGCTGACAGCTTCCCATGACTCCCTTTTATAGTAGCGAGGATCAAAGACATATGGCTACCATTCATTGCCAGAGATGGAGCCAGAGCTGCAGGGTGATGGTCACTCCTCAGGGAGTTCGTCTCATGGGAATTGGCGGAGGCTGTCTTTGATGCCCTCAAAACAGAAGGGGGGGAGAGTACCTGGCTATTGCCAAAATTGTAAGTGGCACAAACAGTACACAGAATGCAGGCTTACTTTGAGACTTGAACAGCATGAAGGAGAAATTCACCAAGTGCTGGGACCTACAAGCTGATATCCCGAGGTTTGGCACAAACACCTTCACCATGGAGGTACTAGGGGAAAGATTAGAGTTTAGGCAGAAAGCGATAAGTTCCCCACTGCCCCTAAAATGAGGTGAAATTTGTAGTGGTACAAATCACATGCTAAAGTAACCAAGTTATTGAATGAATGTGAAAAGCGGCCCGGGGATCGAGAGGTCCACTGTATAAAAGGCGCGTCCTAATTAGCAAAGTCTCTCCAAAGCCAACACTACATTCACCTCACCAAAACAATGTCAGCTACAAGAGAGGAGAAGAAACGACCTCGTGACCATTGCAAAGAAGAAACTCCATGTAGAAAGGCGTCGGCAATGAAGAGAGCACAGGCAGAGGATGCCGCCCCGGAGGATCCATGGGCTAATACACCAGTTCTGGCTGACGAGGAAATGTTGGCTGTCGACAAGATAGCTAGAGTAGAGTCCCCCCTGGACCCGAAAGACCCCTCCCGATGGCTCTTTTGCAGTGGGGCGACGTCAAACGCCTTGTCCACCAAGGCACTACAAAAGATTGACAAAAAGGGCCCCCAGGGGCTTGCCGCGATGGTATTGGAACCCGGGTCAGTGTTTGACACACTGACCGCCTCAAAAGTTGAAACCGCACTTTCCATACAATATGGGATCGGCCTAGAGAAGCGAGTTCTGAGTAAGGCTGGACTAGCTTGGTCGGTAGTAAGTGGCCCAGAGAGACCACTAGCACATAGATGGGAGCTACACTGGACTGCGGATAGCTCCCCACGGCTCCCTTTTATAGTGGCGAGGGTCAAAGACATATGGCTGCCGTTCATTACCAGAGATGGGGCCGGAGCCGCGGGGCGATGGTCACTCCTCAGAGAGTTCATCTCACGGGAAATGGTGGAGGCCGTCTTTGACGCCCTTAAAACAGAAGGGGGGGAGAGTACCTGGCTATTGCCAAAATTGTAAGCGGCATAAACAGTATGTGGAATGCAGGCTTACTTTGAGACTTGAACAGCATGAAGGAGAAATTCACCAAGTGCTGGGACCTACAAGCTGATATCCTGAGGTTTGGCACAAACACCTTCACCATGGAGGTACTAGGGGAAAGATTAGAGTTTAGGCAGAAAGCGGTAAGTTCCCCACTGCCCCTACAGTGACCGACCCACTGAAACAAGATAGACCTGTGTCTTTTGCTTAAGGACAGAGACATTGGTGAGCAACCATGCTCCCAAGCAGTGTAAACTGCTAATGGAGGTAAACAAAATGTGCACCATGGATAACCTCCAGGCGATTAGCATTAAGAATGACCACATCATATGGGAGAACGTTGAGCCAAAGCTCCCAGTACAGGAATCACTACGAGAGAACACTGACCAAGTAACAGCCCTTGAGCAGGCCCTGGTGAAAGCCAATCTGAACATTAATGCACTAGAAAGCCACATTAAGAAGTTGGAGAAGGGGAATGGTAAGGCAGGAAAGCCCAAAGCTAAGAAGGGCAAAGGCCCAGAAACTACCTCATCAAACCCCACCAGCCCTGTTTAATTAATGATACATACAAGTTGTAATTAGCCTAATATTAGATATAGTGAATACCTCTTACTACCATGGTGAGGGCAGGTTAGAAGCTATAAGGAAAGGAGATACACCAAAAAGTGTATCTAGAGGTGAAAGATGCAAAGGCATCTGCACCTCAAGGTTATAACAACACATCTGAGAACCAGAGTGTGGTATATAACTAGCCTGAAAAGCATTACAATAGGATAAGTGAAAGGACATGCACTACAAGTGTATCTAGGAGTAAAAGATGCAAAGGCATCTGCACCCCAAGGTAACATCAATACATTAGACAACCTAAGTAATGAATGTAACTGACCAGACATGCCCTATAAAGATTACAAAGTAGTTAGTACTAATGTAAGAATGACTGTATCCCTTATGGATCAGTCAGTAATTACAAAATAGTTATCAACCAAGTATGTATCAAGTAGATAGTAATGACATTGTCAATTCACATTTCCATTAAGAGACCAAGATAGACAATGTGAGATGCTAACTAAGTAAATTAAGTGGTAAGAAAAATAAAGCAAGTCAAGGAAATAGCTAGTGGAGTTGAATATAACACACTATGCTATTGAGGATAAACAAAGCTAAGGCTAACAGGAACTGACCAGACTGAATTAGAGAGAAACACCCCACACTACAGAGTGTGTTGACTGACTAGATAATGGGTGAAGGGACCTTACTTATGGCCGCTGACCATAAAGGTAGAGAATAGCTGGACTAACTTTACTCTGAATGCCCCCAGAGGACAAGCTTAACTAACAAGTCTGGCCCTAAGAGTCTTATTACTGGTTGGAGGTGGTGGTGAAAAAGAGTTGAAGTGTGGACATTTGCCAGGCATGCCCATGCTTAGGTATATCATCTACAGGGATGCGTTCTTTGGAGCCTAGCACCATTAACCCCTTTATAAATAACATGACTAACTCAAATACAACCATGAGCATTATAGCCTCTCCTGCTGAAAGGGAGCGCGCAGTGGTAGACTTGGAGCAGATACCACAGCCAGTGTTATTTGAAGAGGGGGTTAGCCCTATTGAAGGGAGTAGGGCCCTTTGCAAAGTGAAAGATATCTTTGACTGTGAAAAGTTTGTCTTGTATAACATAGGCAACCTGACTTTGAAACAGGTCTGGGATGAGCTGAAAGCCACCCTTAGACCTGAAGTCTTTCACAGTATAAAGGTATTGATCAAGATTAATCCTATTAACCAACAGGCTAGGGTGAAAATGTATGTAAGAAAATCAGTAGCTGCTGGGATAATACATACAATTAGGTCAAAGACGACCCATAGAACCTTAGCCTTTACAAAATCAATGAAAGGTGACTTGATTGAAAATGTCAGATGGAGATCAAGACCACTGAGTAAATGGAGAATAGATCTGTTCAAGACATGGAAGGAAAGGCCAAAGGCCCCAACCATGAGTGAGGTGCAGCCAAAGGACTGGAAAGACCACATAGCTACACTTAATCTGAATGGGTTTCCATCCAAGAAATTGGATTTGACTCGTTTTCTTAAGAAAGAACAGATAAGTATATGTTCAATACAGGAAACTCTAGTGTCTGAAAGAGCATACCCATTAAAGATGCCTGGATATACAGTGTATACACAGCACTGGAGGGAGAGTTTCAGAGGACAAGCAATCCTAGTAAGGACACACTTGTCCTCATATGAAGTCAGCAGATCTGATGAACATATACATGTGAAGGTAAATGGTTTACCTGGTACTAGCGCCCCTATACACATTGTAGCCGTCTATCTAGCCTCTGGAGGTAACTTCAGAAGTGTTAGAAATAAGCAAGTCAATAAAATATTACACCTGAATCATGATATTCTCAAAAAGTCTCCAGGGGCATCCATTATATTTTTAGGTGACTGGAACATGGAAGGGAACCTATTACAAGTGAAGCTGAAAACTGAAAAAGCTGGGCTTATGGTTATAGACCCAGAGGATCAGCCTATACTAGATTCCCAGAAAAGGGGTTACCTCAGGATATAGACCACATGGTGCTAAGTGCAGGAGCAGTAACTATCCTGCAATGTCCTAGAGTACTAAGATAGACTGCATTCATACTCGACAATGTCACGTGATGACACTGTTACTTTTCGTGACAAAAGGACAAATTTGAAGAAGGCTTTTCATAGCACCCATTTATGCCAAATTGGGGATTGAGGAATTGTCGGAAATGTAATTTAGCCCAATCGCTTGAAGGCCGATTTTTGATTTTGTAAGAATTCGTGACGGAGTATTCAAAATAGTACTACTGAACACAGTAATACTGACCCAATGTGAAAAGCACGATGCCAGCACTCAAGAAATCCAACTTCTTGAAGAACCTGAAGGTGCCTTGGGGTCCTAAAAGTCATAGCAGGAAAAGAAAATTGACAGAGGAGGAGGAAACAGAAAAAGAGAATGTGAGTGATGATTTTCACATGTCGCGACACGTCAATTAACTATCAGACATAGCTATCTCCCCATAAACCACCAAGTGCCTGCCTGGTGCTACAAAATGTTGTTGTTGTCGCACCCTATATACCCAGCCTGATTTTGTAGCCATGCAGTCTCTCCTTGAGGCTCATTGTAGTTCCCGAGGGTTTGAGGTGATGTTCTTGCCTAAATTCCATTGCGAGCTTAATTTTATCGAGCAATGTTGGGGCTATGCAAAGCGAAAGTACCGCGAATTCCCACCCTCATCAAAAGAAGCTGATCTCGAGAAGAATGTACTTGCTGCACTAGATATGGTATCAATCCAATCCATGCGCCCGTATGACAACTCTCATGATTAATCTCTTGTATACTGAAGCTATTCCAGATATTCATATCGGGCTCAATGGTTCATGCACGCTTACCACGAAGGCCTGAATGGGAAGGATGCAGCTTGGGCATGCAAGAAATATAAGGGCCACTGAATGATTTCCTCTGCCCTCCTTGCTAAGTTTGATAAACCAAATGCTAATTTACATACTTAACTACCCAATTGAACTAAATGCCTTGACTCGCTCCCTTTTCATCTTGTTTCATGCTGAATGAGACTCACCCCCCATATGTGCATGTGAGGATGTCACAGGAATGTCACATCACATGACATTGTCGAGTATGAATGCAGTCTATCTTAAGGAATTATGGCATGAGTGATCATAGACCATTAGTAGCTGCCCTAAGAGTAGTTATCACAGATAATACACCCCCTACTCAACAGTGGAAATATGATCTACAAGCTATAAAGAAAGATGCACAAGAACTGATACACTCAAATAAATGGAACCTATTGCAGGTTGAAGAGTGTGAGTTGAAAGAAGAGTTGGATGATATGGCTGAAGGATTTACTAACACCATGGACAAAGTCAGTAAAAGCCTGAATATCAAGAAGCTCGCAGTGCAAGGAAAGACAACGTTACCAAGAAACTTGAAGGCCTTACTGAAGAGATGCAATGTGGAGTCTGAAAAGATTGCTAACATTATTCTACAGAAAGGTGAGCCAACCCAGGCTCAAATCAATAGGTTCAAGAAATGTCAAAAGGCTTATCAGAGGTCTAGAGACAGCTGGAACACTAAGAATGACTTCAAAGCAATTGGTTACACTTGTAGAGACATACGTGGATGTGACTACAAAGCTGTATGGGCCCGATTAAAAGCAAAAATATGTCATGATGGTGCCTCAGAAGCATTACAACCCATTCACAATAGCACAGGGGAGTTATGTGTGACACCTGATGACATATTAGAAGCCATAGCTGAGCATTATGACAGCTTGTCAAATGGTGATCCTGGCCCATCTCGTGACCCAGAACACTGGGCTGAGATTGACTTAGGTGAACCTGGAGAGCAACTGAAGGAAATTAACAACCAACTTAAGTGGACTGAAGATTTATTAGCCATAAGGCAAATGAACAGGAACACAGCTGTTGGCAAGGATGAAATCCATGTTAATGTACTAAAGGAACTCTTATTTGAAGAGTGTATGCAGAAGGTATTGATAGACAACCCTGGTATGACAAGACCAGATAATGTCAAGTTCTCTTTAGAAGAACAAGATATGCCCCCCCTGCCATTGACCCCTATGGGCAAAGCATTCTTCCCAATCTTAGAATCAGTTTGGGCCTTAGAACAGACTCCTAGCTCATGGGATGAAGTAATAATAACAAACTTATTCAAGTCAGGTAATCCTGAATTAATGGTAAACTACAGGGGGATAAGTCTAATATCAGTAGCCTTTAAAGTGTTATTGGGTATTATTGCAAACAGGCTCTATGTAGCATGCAAAGAGGCAATGATTATAACATCTGAACAGGCAGGCTTTAGATGACATGAGGAAGCAGTCACACAGTTTATTGCAATAGCAGAGATTGTGAAAAGGTGAAGGATATCAGGAAAGTCAACATATGGAGTCTTCATAGACTTCAAAAAAGCTTATGATAAAGTACACCAAGAGGCCCTTTATAAAATCCTAGATCACATGGGTATTAGAGGGAAGATGCTGAACTTGATTAAGTTTATGTATAGACATTCACTGATGACGGTCAGAGCTGGAGGTGGACCTCACAATCATTTGAAATGAAGCGAGGAAATCGACAGGGATGTCCATTATCCCCACTCCTGTTCATTCTGTTTGTGAACTACCTACTAAAGGAGGCTTCAGCAGGTGGAGTGAAAGTCCAAGGGATCCCAGAAACTGTACACTATGGCAAATGCCCAGGTGGCCAGTATGCAGATGACTTGATAGGCCTGGAAGAGACCTTAGAGTCAGCTCAGATTCTTAGCATGGGGGTATATAACTGGGGTCAGAAATGGGGCATGGAACTAAGAATTCCAGAGTGTGGAGTGCTACTATGGAGTGACTCAGAAGAGGAACAATCACAATGTGAGGATGCCTACTTCTACACACCTGATAGAGACTTACTGATAGTAGACTCATGCAAGTATCTAGGCATCATAATGGACAAGTCCTTAGGTGACACAGGTATTAATGAGTCAAAACACTGTATACAACAGGCAAGTAAAGGGGACAAAGTATTGAATATGCTAAGGCCCTTGCTAGTGGACCCAAAGTGGCCACTGCCGATAAAGGTGGCATTAATCAGGACACTGCTAATATCAAAGATGGTATATGGATTGGAATGGGTTGGCTATAAGCAAGCAAATGCTGCACCTATACAACGCATAGTTAACAAGGCTTTGTGATGGTCATTAGGCAACTCTAGCAAGTCATTGGCACAAGAACCATTCACATTGGCATATGAGCTAGGCATACCCTCAATTGAAAGTGAACAAGCTTCACTAAGAGCGAGGCTAAGTGCAAAGTTGAAGTACACAGGTAACATTAAGACTTGGTTAAAAATCCTCCAGGATAACCCTATGAAGTCTAGACAGAGGACATGGGTTAGTGCCAATCAGAGATGGGAGACCAACACACTAAAAGGAGTAGACAAATATAATGGGCTACCCCTAAGAGAATGGGCAAGAAAAGGACAACTGTATGAGATACATACCAGATGTAACTCATTCAGAAGTAAAGCACTTGATGACCTTAGAAACTCAACTTGCATAGTTGATAACCTAGGGATTGAAGTGAACATTGATGATGCCCAAACTTATACAAAGGAGCCATGGGGATTGATACCAGCAGACCTGGACCCACATAGAGAGTGCCTACTAGCAATGCTAGCAGGAGTGGATGAGGGTAAATCCCCAATGGAATGGGAACACATAGCAAACATACACGACTGTGTCCTTGAAAGAGCCTTTGAGGCTAACAACTCAGTGACATTCAAGTACTATGATCAGTGGGGATTTGGGGCAACAAGAGGTTACCTCAGAAACTCACTAAGTGCACCAAATTTAACTGAGGGGGTAGCATGGCTAGTGAGAGTCAAATCCAGGTCATTCCCTAGGGTGAATGACAGATGGAATAAGATGACCTGATCTGGTAAAGAGGTGCACTTTGTCAAAGACAAGTGCCCCTTGTGTGGGATGAAGGTTGAATGTGGTTATGAATGGGCCCATCTCATGATTAAATGTGATGACCTAGTAGTAGAAAAGGCTAGAGAAGAGCACTTGAAAGAGTCAATTCTTCACCCCAGACAGAATCTCAGCAAAAGACCTGACATCATTGGAGAAGATGATCAGGCAAGGTATATCTTTGGTGATCGGACTGTCAATGAAGGTGATACACCCATAGACAGAGCGGTTGCAATATACCTAGTGGGCGGTGTAGTTAATGAAAACTATGATAGTGACTATCATAGAGGCTTTGGACAGACTGATGAGTTACCACATGGCTTCAGGTCATATGGCTACACATGTCTGTAAATTCCTTACTCAGATATCAAAAAAGTATGAGGCAGCTCTTTATCCTGAAGGCTCCACCTTGTACAAAAATAGTAGAGATATTGGGATCAAGGAGTTGAGCACAAGATGAGGACGAGGTTTTTGAGGTATTGAGTTTAAGTCAAAAGCAAGTGTATGAGGGAGTCTGCCACAGGGAGGAATGTTATTATCATCTCCTACATGATGTGCAATATTTATACTACACAGTTAGGAGGTATATTGTAATCACTATGAGACCCACATGGTAGGAAAACCACCCCCCATTTCATACCTTTCAATGGTGTGGAATGATATTTTTATAGTATAGTTTTCATGTATTGATAACCCCCAAAATAGAATAAGTTTCATCAGGAGTTGGAATGAAAATATACCTCTAAGAGAAGTGAAAAAGGAGGTTTTTTTCTACATGTAAGGGATGAGTCAATTGGATGAATTCCTCCCACATTTTGTCCCCAGTTCATCCCACACCAAATTCATCCCATGAGATGGTTTTCATCTTTATATGGGTGAAAATAACACTCCTCTATGTGGGTTGAATTTCATCAACTTTCCAGGGGTTTAAGGGGAATGAAAGAAGGAATTTTTTCCCTCCATCTAAGGGTGTGTCAAAGGGATGAATTCCTCACAACATTTGTCTTAATTCATACTGCACCAAATCCATCCCATGAGATGTTTTCATCTTTATATTATATAAAATAACATCTTCTACCCAGGTTGAATTTCATCAAATTTCCAGGGTTCTTCAGAGAGGAAGAATTCATCCACTTTATGTAGTAGTTTCATCATCAGGTTTCATACTACTAGCAGTGAATTTTCAACTGTTATAGACAAGAGTACACTGGGATGTAGCTGTCCCTTGATGGACTTTTTGAACATCAGTCAATGGAAGAGCTCCCTCCTATTGGAAACCATTTGTTATCAGCCAAAAGTCAGGCCATACATACACAGCAATATGTCAAAAAAATTTCAAGCATCACTTGTATCTGAGCTACCCCCATCCCCTTCAAGACCTTCATCCTCTTTGTCTTCCTCATTTTCTTCATCCTCATCATCCTCCCCACCCTCCCCACCCTCCCCACCCTCCCCTCCCCACCCTCCCCTCCCCACCCTCCCCACCCTCCCCACCCTCCCCACCCTCCCCACCCTCCCCACCCTCCCCACCCTCCCCTCCCCACCCTCCCCACCCTCCCCACCCTCCCCACCCTCCCCACCCTCCCCACCCTCCCCACCCTCCCCATCCTCTTCATCCTCTTCATCCTCATCCTTATCACTCACTACATCATCCAAGTTTGTCATTTCTGCAAAATATCCACGTTTACGGGCATAGGCACGCTTGTTCTTGAGGCTGGACTTGATAAATTCTTCAATTGCCCAGCCGTGTGGGAATCACTTGAAGTAGTGATGGTGCTCTCGAGCCTAGGAGATCCATCTAAGAATGAGAAAGACAAGCAGATAAAAACATACCATTGCAATAATTTGGGCAACAACCGGCTTTGGTTGGCGGTGCCATGTAATGGAAAAGTCTAGCCCTGCCATTGCAGTTAAGTCCTGGACACAATGCTACAAATCCTCAGAAAGGCTATGTGCACAAGGTATCAACTTACGCGAAGGGCAGTGTACAGGCTGGTATCATCCTCAAGGCACATTGCAGTTTGTAAGTTGAATCTGTTGCTGGCAATGCCACTTCTGCTTGGTGGTCGCGGTATCATCATCACAGTATTTTTTTTAGCAGCCATGGCCTTGTGCAAGACATTGTTCTCAGCTGATGAAGGTGTCAGGAATGTATGAGGGAGAGAAACAGTAACCACACCCTTTAATTTCTTCAACTGAGACTCCAAGGCTTTTGCTGGTGTTCCTAGTCAAGTGCAACATGATAAGCGATAATGTCTTAATGCAAAATAGGGAAGCACCAACCTTGTGCTTTTTTCTGAGAGAGGTCGATGCCAACTTTGCCTTACCACCTTGCTTGGATTTCTTAGATGCTGTAGATTTTGTCATGAGAATTGGTCTGGAGGGAAGGTAACGATGCACTTTTAAGGACTCAACAAAGGATAAGATCCATGTATAATGTACAAAGTCTATGTGCAGTTAGGCGAACCACAAGATAAGTCTTCTGGTGCAAGGGTACATTGTGAATGTAGTTGCCATATAAGTTGAGGACCAGGTTTTGCATGGAGGACAGGTTGGATGTTCCTGGAAAGATAGGATGTGATTAACACGTTCAGGGGGACACATTTCACATAGACCAGACTTAACGTATGCAGCAGCTCATTGCTCAAGGCTGGAGCTTGTGTGGTGGGAGCAGGAGGAGCTGCAAAGACAGGGATGCAATTAACACATTCAAGGGGATACATGTTACATAGACTGGACCTAATCCAGAGCTTGTGTGTTCGGTAGGAACTGGAAAGCCAGCAATGCAATTACCACACTTGGGGGGATGCATTTTGTGTAGACTGGATGTGATCTATCTCATTGCTCAAGGCCAGACCTTGGATGAACAATATTAGTGTCAGACTAAAGGATGCAAATAACACGTTCAGGGGAGTAAAGGCACAGGGAGACATTAGTTTGCTCCACAGCATTCTGGATCTTGGACTTGGATAGCCATGCAGGTAGACTAACAAAACCCTGCAATATATAAAGTAGGTTACAAGTCAGGAAATCCACAGCACATTAGGATGTCCACAAACTGAAAGTCCTCCTCTGTTCACCACCCTGCTATTCACAATCATGCCAGGAGTATTATTAGCATAAGTGACAGCAACTCCGATGTTGTGGAGAGCCTGACAGAACCAGACACAGAGCTTGAACATTATTCACCAGAGAATCAACTTGGCCTACCAGAGAATAGAGGATATATTTACCGTCCTGATGCCTCCAGTATCTCAGAGGCAAGTGGTAAGCACTGGTTTGACTGCAGGCAGATTGAAGCTGAAGATCCTGTGTAGATGTCAGACAAGCCAGTCCAGTCCCTGACAGGGATGTAGATGTCAGTATTATCAAACCATCAGAACGAAAGGTATGCAAAGATACTTACTTCATATATAAGTTGCAATGGCATCTCATTAGAAATTCAGGAAAACACCACAATCCAGATCTACATCGATGGTAGCCACTTAGTGAACCCAGTCTTCAACATAAACTTTCAACAAGTAAAGAAGTGGGGAAGAAGGCAAGGGTATGAACAAAAGAAAGAGAATAGTGGAAAGAATAAGCGACAGAAAGTAACAGGCATGGAGGAGAAATTGTAGAGTATTGGAATTATTGTAAAACTTAAGTTCAGTACCTATCACCTATTTGCATGAGTCTTCCTTGCTTTCTCGCAAAGACCAGACATCACTCCATTCTTCCATTGTTTTTCCTCTTTTGTCTCATGGCCGACACATAGATCATCAGAACTGAACTCCAAGCATTCCCCTGTGAGACTTTCTTGACCATCGACCATCTTATGGATAACAGCCACCATCATAATTCGTTGACCTTCTTCATCTCAATGGTGGATTTGGCGAACATATTTGCCACAGTGATCACCCTTAATCACAACAAGCAGCCCATTGTCACGCGCTGGGTTAGGGTGCTTGGGAGAAACCTGTTCCGGAGGCAAGAATCCTGATGTCTTGTAGTGCAAGAACTGGATTGATAGCTGCCCATTCACTTGCACAACTGCAATAACCATTTCCTTAACTTTATGTTCTCCACCAGTAACCAATACCTTCATTTTGGCGCCAACAAGTCGCAAGTCTAACAGAGGGTGAGCTGGACCACGCTGCTGCTGGGGAATAGGCAGATGATGAGAACAGGAAGCCTCCTCAGTCTCTGGGAAATGAGGAACAGGGGTCCATGATGAGGGATTCCAAGCAGGTGATGAGGGATTCCAAGCAGGTGATGAGAGAATGTAATCTGGCATGGGGGTGCTACTACCACCAGGTGGGGTGTGCTGGGGTGCTAGAGACCTGGCAGGATGACTCAAAAGAGGTTTGAAGAGTTTACTTATCGGCTGGGCAAAATCATATAACTAGAGACCAGAACTTGAAGGAAATTAGTCACAATGCCTACTGACCAAAATAAAGTCACATACGATGCTTCCACAACATCATCATAGTCCAAAATCTCAGTCTTGAATGGACAGGTTGGGTTGAGGTGGGTGAACTGAGCACTTATTCTGAGGCTGCTTGGAGTGTCCTGCAGAGGCAGAACATCCTTGATGATTGCAGGATAGCCCTTCACTGGGTGCTTAACCTTGCAGACTATGACTTCTGTTTTGATCCATGGCAGTTGCTCATGCTTTTGTAAATCTACTGGCATACTGCTTGATGCAGACTGTTGCGCCACGAATGAGAATGGCACGTCAATAATTTTGACCCAATTTATATGGACCTCATGGTCCTATTAAAGGCTGATTAGCGGTTGGTTGCAAAAGCTTGGGCATATACTTACCGTTATGACATTGTGAAGTACACTGCCATGTCCGCCACCCCTTCCAACAGCCATTATGCCACCCCTTATTTCTTGCCGTTCCACCCGTTCAATGATCCAAATGCTTTCATGTGCACTAATTTCTACCACCCATCCTTTTTCTCCACAGAGAGGTCTGCTTATCACTTTGGCAAAGTCACTGATGGTGACATACTTCCGCAAGTCAGGCCAACTGACATTCAATATGCCCTCACCAGTCTCAAGATCTACTTCCACTGAACGAGGATGTACAGCTTTGATGATACCTTGCTTTTCTGGGATATTAATAACTATGACACATTCACCTTCAGAAAATTTCCATTCTGAAGGGCAAGGGAATGTTGCAGTCATAATCTCTGGGTGAGGGGCCATTAGAAACTCATGAAATAAAGTGCTTGGCATGGAGACGGAGGTAGACGATACTGAATGCCAATGGTATTTCTAAATTCGAGACCATGCTGGAACTGGCAACTGAACATAGTCCATGAGCCATCAATCCCTTTGTAGATTTGTGTGATGCCATGGTCCCTTGTGATGCCAATCTGCATATCCTTGGTAAACACATGGGGGTTGGTGCAGGTACCAGACCGTTTCCTTTTCTGGGATGCACAAGGGGCAGGGAGGCGAGGAACTAAAAAAAGGCTGACTTCCCCCAGTTCTTGATGGCGGAAACATAGCCAACATCCCCTTTGTACAACCCATGGCAGACTGTAACCCAATCTCCAACAGGAGGGTGCCTTTCATCGTCCATATCCAATGTCATTGTCCACTCTTCCATGTCAATTGCCCCAAAACCCTCTTGTGGGCCAATAAGTTGGTGGTTAGATTGTGATAGCTTAGAGAGTGCACGGTTCATGAAGGCCTCAATATAAAACCAGCCATGAACTGAATCCCACAAGAACACAGACCTCAACATGTGTTCCGGTTGCCCAGTCTTGAACAGGTAGGTTACAGTGTCTCTCTCCTTCCCCGGCTAGATATAATAATACACTACATGTCAGTAGAATATCAGCAAATAATAATGATTGAGGCTCACAACACAACAGACCCTTAGCAATGGATAGTCTGCATTACTTGGCATGTGTGCAGAGACAGTAGCTGGGGTGTCTGAGTCATCAGAATTGACATTGCCATCATATCTTGCCTCCTGTGCACCAAGATTATGTGACCATTCCAAAATTCCCATCAAAAGGTTGTTCAGGCCCTCCTCATCTCAGTCAGGCAGCTGGTTCTCCAGGATCAATGGCCCTGGCGCATCTTCCAGTTGTCCACAATCCTGATTGTCAATGAGGTCATCTAAAATGCAAATGGATATTAACAGGCGCTCATGGAGAATACTAGAGTCAACTCACCAGGTGGTCCATCTCCATACCCGTCATCGTCCTCCTCGCCATCCACTTGAGCCTCAATGTCAATGAAACTGTGGACCGTATTGTTCGTCATGGCTTTGCCAACATTCCTAAGTTTCCTATGAGTGGATATCTATTAGCTTTTTGTATTGATTTTATTGAAGACTTAGGTTGTTGTTTTTTTGTATTATCATTCAATTTGTATTTACTATATATCTATTTACTGATTACATCGACCAGACAAAAGGGACTTACTCAAGGAGGGCAACAAGGAGGACAGTGGGAGCGCCAACACAAGTTGAAGGTAGTGGTCGGGATGAAAGTGAGAAGCGGTTACTTGCTACCAAGGATTGAACATTCTGAGTGATATCAACATTTGTTTGCCGGCTTTCGCACACCTTCTCACTTTCATCCTGACCACCACCAAATTCAACTTGTGTTGGAACTCCCGCCGTCCTCCTTTTTGCCCTCCTTGAGTAAGTCCCTTTTGTCTGGTCGATGTAGTCAGTAAATAGATATATAGTAAATACAAATTGAATGATAATACAAAAAAAAAAAACCTAAGTCTTCAATAAAATCAATACAAAAAGCTAATAGACATCCACTCATAGGAAACTTAGGAATGTTGGCAAAGCCATGACGAACAATACGGTCCACAGTTTCATTGATATCGAGGCTCAAGTTGACCAACAAGGAGGATGATAACGGGTGGATTTTGGTGAGCTGATTCCCATGTCCCTATGAGCATTGATAGGCTTCCACCAGGTATGGGTGACGAAATTGCGTTTTGCAGTATTGTAGGGTCGTGGGGCAATCTTCCTCTTTCTTCTGTTTCTCTCCATTCCCTTTTGAAAGACATGTGAACACCCTTTGTTAACTAAACCTACCTATATTTCGCTTTTATGGACTTGGCACTCTTCGCAGCCACTTTGCGGAGTTCGCGAACTGATCCACTTTGTATTTACCTGGGTTACCCGTAAGTAGTTAGTGTAGACAGTCTGTTAGTGATCGACATGGACAGTATCCACATTTTGCATAGTATCCACTTTGATTTAGTTAGTATAAAAAGCCTATGTAAAATATTAGAAACAGAGATCTCGTCTCCCCCTTTCTCAACGCTAAGGTTTCAACTTTCGTCTCCTCTTGTGCTCAACTGCAAAGTCAACTTGCGACTTATTCCAATATCATCACCGCATTATTCTGACCAGGAACTGGGACAATCCTAGTTCATTGGTAAAGTATTTTTCCATAAACTGCATTATTAGATTGCAAACTACTGACTATCTTTATTGCAACGTTTTGCTAACTTTGCCTACTTTTATTTTTTTATTTTTTTATTTTTATTTGTTCAACAATTTTTAACATGGTGCACAGGCACAGTTCACGGCTATCTACTACATGAGATAGCGGGTATACGACGTAAGTTGGAGGGGAAACTACAGCCCCAATAATGCACAAAGGTGCGTGAAGGCTAGGGTAAGAAGCAGCTATGGCTGGTCCTAACCCTACGCCAGACTACAGGCCAAGGGCGCTTGGGCGCCTCCCCGAACCAGCACACCGGCACTCCCAACGGCGCGTACTAACTCGCCCAACCTCCTACCCCCGCGCAGCCCCTGCCCGGCCCCTATTAGTCATGCGCGCCCACTGATGCACCAGCCAGGAATGAGGATTACAGGCCTTCCTGCAGGTCGACCAACCCACCAGCCATAAGGCCCGATGGGGTCCGGAGCCCCCCAGTTGCCTGGGTACAGCCCCTCCTCGCTTAGCCGCCCCACATGTGGGACGGTACCTGCCATACGGCGGGCCCCCCAACCTTGCCAGCGACAAACCTGAGGTTCGGCGTTACCAACAGAGACAATGCAGGCTCAAAGACCAAGTGTGACCCTCATCCCAGGTCCCACCCTTCTGGGGGGGCAAAGGCGAACGCACGCAGGTTTGCCTCGAGAAGCTCGACAAGGTCCGCGACCCAACGCAGGCCCTGCCGGTGCTTTTTGTGCTTCACGTGGGGGCACATGCGGAGCAGATAGTCCCGGTCCTGGAAAGGCCGGGGGGGCACGTGCAGTGAGTGTCCTCACTGGGGTGGAAGTGGTTGTGGTAACTCCCAATGGGGGCATGTGCCGTGATGCGCCGACAAAGTCGGGCCGTCAATCTGCAGTCGTGTGCAGTCTCCTTGAGCCACGGCCCACACCCAGAGGCTGTGGGCATTGTGGGGGTCTTACGTTGGGCCCGCAGGTCCAGAAAGCTCCTCCCTTTGTACTTAGGGTCCGCGAAGTGGGCAACCCAGTCCTTCTCTGCCATCTCCTTGAAGGAGGCAATCAGCCAGTTGCGGGTGGCCTTGGGGGAAATTCCCAAGGGCAACCGTAGCGACATTGCAGTGTCATGGGCTTGCTTATGGACAGCCCACTCTGCCTTGGAGGGGACGAACCACAGGTGGATTTGGCGGTCCTGGCTCAGCTCGAACCAGGGACGCAGAAGACGGCACAGCCGGAGGGCGTACTGTTGGCGTCGGGGAGCAGTCCACCCACATGTCTGCCAATGCTAGGGCATCCAGAAAAACCACCACTTTCTTCTAACTTTGCCTACTAACTTTGCATTCTTTGCACTTCATTTAGGCTGTACATCGTTAACAGCAGACATCACAGAGTTCCACCCTTGTAGAAGAAGGCCAGTTCTGGGACCCTTTAAGCTAACTCTTCCCCCTTCTAGTTGTCCAGTGCTTTTTTGCAGCTTGGAATGCTAGAAACACATCAGTGTGCCTGCTGATATCCATTCCTCAGACTTCAGTCATGGCTGCTAAACATGTTGGGATTATGTATACAAGAGTATACAGGCAAGCCAAGGCAGTTAACATGCCTAGGGAATATTGCCAGAATATGCTAAGTCATATTAACACATGTTTAACAGAGGTTAACACATGCAGAGACATATAGGGGAATCCACAGTTAACACATGCTACAGAATTAATCATCCTGCAGCATGTCTATCATAGGCTATCAGAGACAGAGCCTTGGATAGAGTGTCTATGACACACCCTGCAGGTAGGACTTACCAAGCCATGATATCATATGTCACTATTATTGACACTGTTATAGGGGATATGACATAGTTATTCCATTATTAACTGGTACAGGGGTCTATTACAGAATACCTCCTTTATATATTAAAGGAGTGCATTACACTATACCTCCTAACTGTGTAGTATAAATATTGCACATCTTGTAGGAGATGATAATAACATTCCTCCCTGTGGCAGACTCCCTCATACACTTATCTTTGACTTAAACTCAATACCTCAAAAACCTCGTCCTCATCTTGTGCTCAACTTCCTGATCCCAATAAAACATCTCTGTAAATGTAACTGTGGCAAGTTGGTCACCCAAAAGACTGAAAGGTGGCACAAAGCTAGGCAAGGTCCTTCATGTTTGATGTCGAGTATCCTTGCACAGAACCAGTCCTTGATATGGAACACCGGACAAAAGAAATCCTCTTGCCCCTCCCTGAAGCAACAGGTGACCGGACACTGTGCTCCTGTTTGATGAGCCCTTTCGTTAGTGGAGGACCCTGTGCATGACTCTACCATGGACAAGGATTTTGACAACTTTACATGTATTGATCTCCCAGGAAATGTCGATGATCAAGGTTGTCTGTTGCAGGTCAGTCCAGAAGCAAATTTGGACTTGCAAATGGGTGAGGCAGGACTGTCTGGAGTTAACAGTGGCCCCCCCAAATCATCCTCATCACCATTTGTGCCACCCCTTGGTGGTGATGCTGATGAGTATGGTTTGTCCAACTTAAACTGCTCCCGTCACATTGCCCATTGTGTTGAGCAAGTTGGCTTACAATGATGGGGGCATAACCATGTGCAACAGTTTATCATCGAGGAGAGTGATGAGGAAGATGAGGAAGATGAGGTTGCAGAAGAGAATCAGGTCATGGAAGAAGATGGGGTCATGGAGGATGAGGATGTCAACAGCAATGAAGACTTCCAGGAAGATGAAGATGAATATGAAATGCCAGGCACAGAGCTGGGACAGGAAGGGGTCTCAGTATGGGACCTCCTTGGTGAAAGCTTCTTGAAGGAAGCCTCACAATTAGGTGAGTCCACATCAATCCATATCTTTACCAATGTCTGATGGACGTCCTTACAGAGGGCAATATCCTGGATGAGTGTGCTATCACTGTTACCCCTCCTTGTGCGTCTGCTATACTGGCCCATATGAAACCCTCAAGAAATGCCCAAAATGCAACATTGACCACTATAAAGCTGATGGGACAACACCACAGACAATTTTCAAGTATCTTCCCATTATTTCCCATCTCCGCACAATGCTTGCAAGTACTTCCTATGCAACGAAAATGCAGTACTGGTCCAAACACAATGCAGACCCAACAAAAATAACTGATATTTTCGATGGCACTCATTACCATTCACTCCGAGAGACATTCATCATGATTGGCACTGAAGAGCTCCCAATATGGTTCTTTTCCGATCCTTGCGACATTGCACTAGGGTTGTCCACAGATGGCTTTGGTCCCTTCAAGCGCCATACCATGACTGCATGGCCAATCATTCTATTCAATTACAACCTCCCTCCTGAAGAACGTTTTCTCAAGCAGAGCATTATTTCAATTGGAGTGATCCCTGGACCAAAGAAACCCTGCGATTTCAATTCATTTTTATGGCCCCTAGTCCAGGAACTTCTGCAGCTTGAGATTGGTGTTTCTGCTTTTGATGTGATCACCAAGGATGTCTTCCTCCTTCATGCATATCTGATTGTCGTCTTTGGTGATATACCGGCTGTCTCAATGATTATGCACATGAAGGGGCACAACACAATCTCTCCATGCTGCATATGTACAATCAAAGGAGTCCGCATTCCATCCTTGCGAGTGACAATGCACTACGTTCCTCTAGGCCGCGATGGCTTCCCAGACTCACAGGAACAATACGACCCATGTGCGCTTCTACTACGAAATCACACGTCATTCATGGAGCAAGCAAAGGAAGTCCAGTACATGTCAACCAATGTGGATTATGAAGGCCTTGCAACCAAGTATGGTGTCAAAGGTTTGCCACTGCTCAGCACCTTAAGCTCCCTCTCTTTTCCTGTGTCATTCCCTTATGATTTCATGCATCTGATATGGACTAATCTCATTCCCAACCTGATTTGCTTCTGGACTGGAAAGTTTAAAGATATTTCCCATCCTGGCGAAGGCTATGTGTTGGCACCGATGATATGGGAGGCTATTGGAGAGGCCACTGTGAATGCAGGAAAGACTATTCCTGCAGCATTTGGCTCTAGAGTTCCGAATATAGCATCAGAGAAGGTGCAGATGATTGCCAAAACTTATTCAATCTGGACATTATACATTACCCCTACTCTCCTCAAAGGCCAATTTGTGTGTCCACAATACTACAAACACTTCATGGAATTAGTTCGACTGCTAACACTGTGCCTTGAATTTGAAATCACCCAAGATCAAGTTAATGTGATAGATTAAAAGTCTATACTACCAATATGATCCACTGCATGTAGCTTGTTGTCCCATTACTGTCCATGCGCTGCTTCACATTGTGCCATCTATCAGGGCTGTGGGTCCAGTCTGGGCTTATTGGGCATTTCCGATGGAGTGCCATTGTGGCGACATCCTCCGTAGTGTCAGGAGCTGACGGTTTCCCTATGCAAACATCAACAAGTATGTTACCTCCTGTGCACAGTTGACACACATAACCCTCCTCTATTGTTAAGGTGAGAGCCTCAACTACTAAGTACAAGTTATCGAGTTCATTAACAACGAGGCTTTTGTTGTTAAGTTATATCACGCTAAGTCAGAGGCTTTCTGCTTAGGTCAAGTTGCGCATTCGAGAGCAGTTGTAAGGCTGTAAATTGCCTAAGGTCAAGCTGAAGAGCCTTGACCTCTGTCTACTACAGTTTATATAGCTACGTTTACGGCTATGTGTCTATATGTGTCAACACGTATTGTAAGAGTCAGTAAAGCATCTAGGGCTGTGTAAAGCTGTGGAACCTGGGGTAAATGAACAGCTATCTACTTGGTAACTAATAGAAAAGGAAATGGGGGCGCTGCCCTAAGAGTCATACTACGAGTCAGAGATAAGGAGACAAGTCATACAAATGAGTAATGGTAAGCACTGCCGCAACAAAGAAGGAAATAGATGTGAAAAGGAAATTGTAACATCTATGGCTTGCATGAAAAACTTAGTCTCTTACCTCCTGTCCATCATGATACAGATGTCACATTGCCTTCATGTAAGTCTTCAGTCATGTTGATGAACCCACTTGCTTATCATAGTGAGCTAGACCCATTATATGTTCTTATTCCCCCCAAGGGACCTATGAAACCCTCTCTGCTCCTCTGAGGTTGAAGCTCATTGCCACCCTAGCCACTCGCTGGAGGGTGGTGATGTTATGCATGCTCATGACTTTGTTCCCCTCAGTTCTGACAGTCGAGATATGTCATTTGTCCAGGTAAGCCTCCCACTAAATAATTCATGCATGTTAACTTACTTGTACTCCAGTATCAACTTGCTGTTGACAAGTTTGTTCATCTACAATGTAGAATACCAGAGTTTGATCTGCAAGATTTTTTTGGGCAAATCCTCCGCTTTGTCATTGTTGACATCCCTCACTCCCCTGTTCATAACATCAAGGCCAATTCTTTCATCTATGCATTCATCAATCAGGTCAAAATTTTGGCACTGGCCACTAATCAATGTGGGATCTACTACTGTGCAGACTTGGGGCCTATGGAATTTGTTGGTCTCAATCAGATAAAATGTGTAGTTGGGCACATTAAGGACTGTGGCAAGTGGTCCATTATTGACCGAAGTAGATTACTAGCACAGGCTGTAGCTGAATGCAATTAAATTTCTGTTCCATCATGAGAGTGGTGAGAGTGTACAGAGGGCCTTGTAAAGTATGAAAAGCTGACTTTGGAAACATTCTTTAGAGTTGTGAAAAACTCAATCCCCCACCCATCCCCTAGATGTCAGAAAATCACATACAGAAAACATCCTGTCTTTCAGATGAAATTCACATCCTTTCAGATTGAAAACATCCCCTAGAAGTCAGAAAATCACAAGCAGAAACATCCCATCTTTTGGATGAAGTTAATACTCCCCTTTTAGATTAAAAACATCCCCTAGATGTCAGAAAATCACATACAAAAACATCCTGTCTTTCAGATGAAGTTCATTCCTTTCTGTTGGATTAAAAACATCCTCTACATTTCATTATTTTATGAGATGAAATTTCATCCAATTGACATATGGAAATTTCGTAAAATAATACACATGAATTTCATACCCTAAATGGCTTAAATAAATGGGATGAAAATTCATCCCAAATTCATCTACCATGAATTCAGCCATTTAAATTAGAAAATTCACATTTCGGCACTTAGATGGCTGAAATTGCTACCATGCTAGGTCCACAGTGAATGTACTCCTGTAATAGTTAATGTTTCATTAACTATGTCATTTCCCCTATAGATATTCTATCATGGCTTGGAAGTCTTATACTTCCTGCAGGGTGTGTCTTAGAGACATAGCCTATGATAGACATGGCTATATCTTGCCTATTCTATCATAGACATGCTGCAGGATGTTTAATCCTGTAGCATGTGTTAACTGTGGATTCCCCTATATGTCTCTGCATGTGTTAATGTTAAACATGTGTTGATATGACTTAGCATATTCTGGCAATAATCCCTAGGCATGTTAACTGCCTTGGCTTGCCTGTATACTCTTGTATACATAATCCCAACAAGAGATGAGTTGGAGAGTGTGTACACTCTTAGGAGTGTAGGATCTCAGAATTGGAACATCCCACCCTTTAATGAATCTCTATCCTGGTCTCCCCTAGGGAGCATACAAGGTCAGAGGGCCTCATATGACTTTAATCAAGAAGATACAATCAAGAGGCTAACCTTGGGCAATCCTTGTTAGCTGAATGATAGTGACCATGACAAACAAATTCATTAACAGTGGCATAACTGTATTTGAAGCCAAAGTCTTATAGATATGGCGTGGATAGACTTCACTAGAATGGACCCTCTAGAGAAGTTCCAAACACTGTCTTAGGGGTTATCATGCAACTAGAATGGCAAACTGGTCACCATGGCCTAATAGGCTATCATAGCCTTACTGCTTGAATAGTTGGAATCATGGAGATATGGAAGAGGGAGACCCTGATCCCTGATTTGCAAAGGCAAAAGATAGAGACAGATACCTTGAACTAGTCAAATTCCCCTGGGTGTTAGTTGAATGTAGTGGCAGAAGCTTTGCAAAATGCCTCATCATCTAATCAGTTCCCCAAAAAAAATGGATTAATGAGATTCCCACTGTCTCTATCTACTATCTAGCGAAACCACAGCCAAGGGAATAGGCTTGGCAGAATCAGCAGGGAAAGAAGACCCTATTGAGCTTGACTCTAGTTTGACATTGTGAAAAGACATAGAGGGTGTAGCATAAGTGGGAGCTATGGTGCCATTGAAATACCACTACCTTTATTGTCATTTTATTTATTCAATGAGGTGGAGCTGGGATTGATAGTCCCACCTTTTGGCTTCAAGGTATTTTACAGGCCAATCCAGGTTGAAGACATTGTCAGGTGGGGAGTTTGGCTGGGGCGGCACATCTGTTAAAAGATAACACAGGTGTCCTAAGGGGGACTCATCGAGAACATAAATCTCGAGTAGAACAAAAGGGTAAAAGTCCCCTTGATTTTGATTTTCAGTGTGAATACAAACCATGAAAGTGTGGCCTATTGATCCTTTAGTCCCTTGGAATTTGAGGCTAGAGGTGCCAGAAAAGTTACCACAGGGATAACTGGCTTGTGGCAGCCAAGCATTCATAGCGATGTTGCTTTTTGATCCTTCAATGTCAGCTCTTCCTATCATACCGAAGCAGAATTCAGTAAGCATTGGATTGTTCACCCACTAATAGGGAACATGAGCTGGGTTTAGACCATTGTGAGACAGGTTAGTTTTACCCTACTGATGGAGTGTTATCATAATAGTAATTGAACTTAGCACGAGAGGAACCGTTCATTCAGATATTTGGTATTTGCACCTGTCCAATCGGGCAATGGTGCAAAGCTATCATCTGCTGGATTATAGCTGAATGCCTCTAAGCCAGAATCCATGCTAGAAATGATGATGTTGGTCCCGCACATGCAACTTGAGTTAAAATAGAGCTTTGCTCATGAACCAAATCTGGTGGGCTTGGCTGTCTGTGTGGAAATGCATAGGTAGCTTGTCTACAAATTGTAATTATAATATGGGTGGGGGTGAATCCTTTGCAGACAACTTGAATGGGAACAGGGTACTGTAGGTGGTAGAGTAGCCTTGTTGCTATGATCCACTGAGGTTAAGCCTTTGTTCTAAAGATTTGTTCAAATATTCTTTTAGTTGAGATGCATGGCTATGAGGGCCGGTTATAAAAAGTTGTCTGGCCGCTATGTGGGGGGAAAAGGTGAAGGATGGCTGAATAGAATGGCTTGAATTGATTGAAAATAAAATCATCCACGGCCATAGGACTCTGAAAGCACTGCATCCCATCTGATCTGCACAGTTAACCAGAGTGCCACCTAGTTAGTACCACAGTGGGGGACCATGCGGGAATTCTAGGTGCTGTGGTTTTTGCTTCTCTTTAAGTGGTAAGTAACAGTTACTAAGGGAACAAATAGTAATGGTTAGTAACTAGTGAGTAGTTAGTGAATAGTCAATAACAGTTAGTAACACTTTGTAACAAGTTATTAGTAACTAGTAAGTAACTAGTAAGTAATAGTTAGTAACACTTTGTAACAAGTTATTAGTAACTAGTAAGTAACTAGTAAGTAATAGTTAGTAACACTTTGTAACAAGTCATCAGTAACAGTTAGTAATAGCTAATAACACTTTGTAACAAGTCATTAGTAACTAGTAAGTAACAGTTAGTAACACTTTGTAACAAGTCACTAGTAAATAGTAAGTAACAGTTAATAACAGTTAGTAACACTTTGTAACAAGTCATTAGTAACTAGTAAGTAACAGTTAATAACACTTTGTAACAAGTCACTAGTAAATAGTAAGTAACAGTTAATAACAGTTAGTAACACTTTGTAACAAGTTATTAGTAACTAGTAAGTAACAGTTAGTAACAAGTCATTAGTAAATAGTCAGTAACAGTTACTAACACTTTGTAAACAAGTCATTAATTAGTAACTAGTAAGTAGTAAGTAATAGTTTGTAACAAGTCATTAGTAAATAGTAAGTAAGTAGTAAGTAATAGTTTGTAACAAGTCATTAGTAAATAGTAAGTAACAGTTAATAACACTTTGTAACAACTCATTAGTAAATAGTAAGTAACAGTTATTAACACTTTGTAACAACTCATTAGTAAATAGTCAGTAACAGTTAATAACACTTTGTAACAAGTCATTAGTAATCAGATAGCTTGCTATTCCCAATTCCTCCATGTCCATAAGGAAACAGCCATGGAAATATTTGTGGATACAAATTTGGATTATTATAAATTGATTGCACATCAGCACTGTGTCCAACTGATAATGCTGCACCCCTGTTATTCCAATGCTTCAATGCAATTCCTTTTATATCATTGACTGTCTTGGTAGCCAACTGCTCTCCTGTAATGCCATGAACCACAAAAGGACAAGGCCCATCTGTTACTCCATCTGCAAGTGTTTGGTCCCATGTGCTAGTTCCTTCAGGTACTTTGTTTGACTGACTTTGCTTGTACTCTACTGTAACTGGTGGCACATTTTCAGGGTATCTATTTAATTCTTCATATGAAATAGTTAAGTCAGAGTAATCAGAGTGATTCAATTTTAGCCATTCAAGAGCTTGGCCTACTGCATTTCTTCTTATTAGTAATGGAGTATGTTTGAATTCTTCTTGTGTTGGATGACAAGGACCTGTAAACAAAATAGCCAACACTTCATCTAAATCTTCAACAGGAGGAGGCAATATATTGTACACTTTTGGCACTGGTGATTCAAAAGCAATAGCATGAGATACCATTTTTCATAAACCTGAAGATGCTACACAAACAAAACACCCATTCACTTGTACACTTTGCACAAGTAATTTTTCAGTATAACTCAAATTTTGAAGCTCATTAGGAATTTTTCCTAACCATAAACCATTAACTAATGCACAATGAGGAATTTTCCCTGAATGTATAGCTCTTCAACAATCATTGCAAATCTGGTCACAATCTTGATCTATAATAGGACCATCTAAATCTTGTATTCTCTCAGTGGCTGGCTGTCTCTCCTTTCTTGTAATGCCTTGTGCACATAAGATATGCAACTGATTATTTAATGACTTTAATTTAGTGAGTTCTTTCTTACAAGTTCTTTCTTACAAGTAAGTTTGTCACACAGTGCATACCCTGCTTCTTCCAAACAATCAGGCAATGTTTCATCACAAAATTCCGTAATAATTCTGTAACTCAAGTCAGAAGTTAAGGCAGCAGGAGGAAATGGCTCACTTTCTTCTACATCATTTTGATCTAACAAGTTTGAATTTGCATTTTTAGCTGTGGCTCTTTTCCTTTTTCCTTTCCTCATGCTAATTGGCTAGCAGGAAATGATTGCACAATTTTAAATACTGAAGTGTACTAGTTGCAAGCTATACAATCATGTTGTTCAAAAACATGATTCATGTCATCTCTATTTGCTCTAGATTTGATTTTAATTTTATGTATTTTGCTTACCTCTTTAATGTTTTTTATAGACAAGTAAAGCACAATATTGTCTAGAGGAATTTTTGCATGTACAAACCCACTGCTTACAGGATATTCAGACAAACAACTGTTGTCTACATGGCTTTCAAAATTCAAAAACTGATCTTTGATGCTGATTTCTTTCTGAAAATCAACTATAAATGGCTCTACAATGTGCCAAGGAATAACAGAACATCTTCCACCTCCTAAAGGTGAAGCATAAAGTTTTGTATAAGTGTTATTACCTGCTGTCACTTCAGGTTGTGTTGGATGCCTCTTATATCTTTCTCTGCTTTGTATTTTCAATATTTTGCTAACTCTCATTTTTTTCAACAACACCTTAACAATTTGAATGAAGTACAACCATGTGAATAATCTGAACTTTGGATAAAATTTTAAGGCTGTTAAACACACTATATCACATTTAAACAATGTTGATGTGTTATATTTTGATTGTTTGCAAATATTGCTAAATGCTGTATTGAATTCATCATACGATTGAATACCATGTAGGTAGTTATTCAGCTGAATTCCTGTAGTCTCATGGGAAAGTCCCACACAGTATTCACCAATTGTGAATGTGTATAGACAAGCTGTGTTCAAGCTCATACTTGGAGCAGGATCACACAATTCAATGGTCTGTGAATTAAATCATTACAATGTGATAACTTTTACCAATGAAATGAATATCTCACCTCAGGCTGATAATATATTTTTTTATAATCAGCTGACTGTTCATTGATAGAATTGTCAGAAAGAGTGTGCTGCAAAACAAAGCTGTAGTGTTCAAATTGCTTAAAATTCTAGGTTTCTAGTCAAAAAACAAATATGGCAGGTACCTGTGATTGCAAAGTGCTCCATAACATTTTTGACATGAATCCACCAAGATTGAATTTTTGTAGACAACAAAGTCATATGGCAAGATTACGCTGTATGTTCAGTAGTTAGAGTTCTTGGGGCAAGAATTTTGAATAATTTAATCCTTATGGATTGGAAGAATTCATATGTTGCCCTAAATCAAGTAGGTATGTACCTGCAATAAATGCAAACACAGCAAAGAAGATAAGCACTTGAATTGTGAGTGATGAAGCCATTTCAGATCCAAAGTTTGGCATGAATACAGTTTCAAATAGAATTGAATAGGAGGCAAGTAGAATTGCCAAAGTAAACAGGAGGTGTGTCAGGAGTACGATTTTCAAAGACATTTAAAACCATTATTTTCACTATTTGGTTGTGATGACACTTTTATGTACACATGGTAGGTGCAAGGTCCCTATGATTGAGTGCATGGCTAAGGGTAGGTACAACACATGGTACACACATGGCTGACACACGGCATGATCAGACTCACGGTAGACACATGTAGCTATGCACCTCATGCTGTAAGCATGGTGCTGTGCCCGCTGATGACACATGTCTAGGCATGGTTAATATGACTACCTCATGTATTGTACCCATACCTGGTGTGACTGCCTCTAGACTACTAGACTTCTCCTTTTGTTTGTTGTTGTTTTGTGGGAGCTGTCATCCTTTGCCTCAGGGTATTGGTGATGTCCTAACAGAAGAACACAACTTCCTTCAACAACCCCTCCCTCCCTCTCATCTCTTATTCTTTCTCATTTCTTTTTTTGGATCTCACTTGAGTTGATGAGCATCAACGTGCTGCCATGACAAGGTATAGACTCAACCCCCCCCATTTTCACTTACCACACTTTTTCCCCCCACCACCTTCCAGCTGCCTTGGGAGTATTCCCTGGTAATCTGTCTCAGCTCTGCAAGACACTCCGTGGATTACCTGTGCCACAACCCATGCTAGGAAACATTGAGCCTGTCCTAGTGCCATGTTGAATGTGCAAGAGGTTGAGATCTCAACATGAGTTGGCCCGCAAGAGTCCATGAGTCACCCACACATGCATCAAACACCTAAGCTGCAAGACAGGGTCACGCACCCACAGCAAGGCACTATTGTCTTTTCCAACATCACACTTTCCACATGCTCTCCACCACCCACACCTCTTTCTTCCTTACCCCTTTTATCACTAATCACGATGGGCAACCTCCAAGACCTAGAGACCCTGGGACTCAAGGATGTTCCCAAAGCAGGACTGAGCAAGATGCTTGAACAACTACTCACAGAAGCCTGAGAGGAGCATGACACCCTCCTTGAGGCATTGATGGAAGAACACTGATGGTGCAATAGGTCGGACAAGCCAAGCAGTGGAAAAGAGCAGGGACAATGCATGCCAAAAGTAGTGTGCCCACTCCCTTTCTCTGGAAAGGCAGACAAGCTTGACTCCTTCAAGATGGCGATCTATATGTATATGCATGATGGTGCAAGGCGAGCTAACAGCAGACAAATACATCCAAAACTTCAAGATCATGGCTCATGAATCCAGGTACATGGGTACTCCGCTGATTTATGAGTTCAAGCGATTGTTGAACAAGGGGCTGTGCAAGTGGCTCAACAACTTAGAGAGGTGACCAGCAACTATAGCTGAATGGTGCACACAGGCAATGCACATGGACCATCAGTGGCAACAAGCGTGCACCAAAGAGCACTTGTTCACAGCAGGGGCATGAGGACTGCCCAAGCCACCCACACCAAACGCACCAAGAGTGCAAGGGGCAAATCAGGCCCATCCACAGATGACTCAGGGGTGAGCTGCAATCCAGCAACAGCAGCATCAGGCAGGGCCACAACCGCCTCATGACCCCAATGCAATGGACATGGACTATTTGGCACAATGGCCACCTCTTGTATGCTACAAGTGCCACAAACCCAGGCACATGGCCTGCGACTGTAGATCATGCCTGGACATCAGGGCAATGGATTACAATGAGCTGTGAGACTACTGGGTCCACAAGCTGGATGAGGAGAAGAAGCAGAAGGATGAGCGGGATTTTCCCGACAGAAGCAAGTGAGACCCCCATCACTGGCTTCTGAGAACAAGTATGACAGGTTATCAGTAGATGCTATGGACTTAGATACAGACATGGACTCTACTGCTGTAGATAGCTTAGATAGCGCATCAGTATGTAGCAACAGCAAGGGGCCTGATTAAACTTGGCTTGGTGCTCTGGAAGCATGCTTAATTCCTTGTGAACCCATAGATACTAAATTGAACACTGATACCAAAAAGCCTAAAGAGGGGGTATGCCATTTTGTACAATCAAGTAAGATAAAAAACAAAATCATGATACCAATTATGATCACTACATTAGATACACATGATGCCTGCACGGTCAGGGCACTTTTAGATAGCAGGGCTACCGGACTTTTTGTGGATAGAGAGTTTGTACACAAAAGCAGACTTAAGACCCAGACTCTCGAACAACTGATCAGGGTCTACAACATCAATGGAACACTGAACCAAGGTGGATCTATTACTGAAGAGATCACCTTGATGATGTAATTCCGGGGTCACAAGGAGAAGGCCATGTTTAAAGTGTGTGATCTGGGGAAGATGACAGTGATACTGGGTCATCCATGGCTTAGAAAGCACAACCCTGATATCAACTGGGAAACAGGCAATGTGAAAATGACCAGGTGTTGTTGGGAATGGAGTGGTGAACAGTGACAGGAGGAGTTAAGGACAAGGTTAAGAAGATAAAGTTAATCTCAAAGGCTAGTGAGTGAGGGAGTCTGCAACAGGGAGGAATGTTATTATCATCTCCTACAAGATGTGCAATATTTATACTACACAGTTAGGAGGTATAGTGTAATGCACTCCTTTAATATATAAAGGAGGTATTCTGTAATAGACCCCTGTACCAGTTAATAATGGAATAACTATGTCATATACCCTATATAATTCTCCAGATAGACTTGTCTATCATTGTATATTATAGGGGGTTTGCATAGGAGACAGTCTTGGCAGTCTTTGTAGTCTTGGCCAGTCTATTCCTGTATAGGAGACTGCCATTGCTCTAGGGTTAAGGGTAGCAGCTGCTAACCCTAACCCTAAGCTTAGGACTTGTATTCCATCTCCCTAGGCTTGTTAACTGCCTTGGCTTGCCTGTACACTCTTGTATACATAATCCCAACAGGTGTCCTCATGAGTGCAATGTATTTATCAGATCAGCAAAGAAGGATAGGGTCAGGTGAAAGTTGGCCAAGTGAATGATGAGGTGTCCAACAATCAAGGAAGTAGAGGATGAAGAAGCCTTTATCATGGCTGGAGGGATTATGAAAGATGGAGACAGTATCCTGGAGGAAATTGCTCAACAATGGAACAAGAACCTGGAAGACAAAGAGGAGCATGAGATCTGAATGGTGGCAAAGATCCCTCAGAGATTTCAGAGATGGATGAAAGTGTTCGAGAAGAAAGCATCTGAGCACATGCTGAGATGGAAACCCTGGGATCACGGTATCAAGATGAAACCGGGTTACGAGCTGAAGAAAGCCAAAAACATCTGGCTCTCTCCACAGGAGCAAGGCAAAGTCGATGACATCTTGAATGACCAGTTGGAAAAAGGGAGAGCAGGTCACCTGTTACATCCCTTTTTCCAACTGGTCATTCAAGATGTCGTCACCAGTTTCTTTTTCTTTTTTGTCGTATCGTCTTCCTCTTCTTCTTTTCCTAGTATATCCTCTTGCTTCTTCTTCTCGTGATATATCTGAAACACTTTCTTCATTTTGTTCTACCACTCTTCTGTCCTTTTCTTCGGACTTCTTTACCTAGCATAGCCTCGTCTCCATGTATATAAACAGTAGTACGAAGGTCTAAGCTCCCTAGCTTGACCTAAGCAATCTACTGCTTATTCCTTGCTCAAACTCAAACTCAGACTAGTCCAGAAAGCCTCTGGAACTAGTAGACTAGACAACTGCCTGAAGGCCTCAAGCAGTACATGATGATCGACCCTCAGTTGGCAAGGATAAAGCTTTTGTCTTAACAAAAGGTCAAGCTTACCCAGAAAGCCCTCCTACCAAGGAGCAGACAAGACGTCTTCCAGATGAGACACCAGACAGACCCCAGAACACCTGCCTAGAGGGGCACAGCCGATCCCGCACTCCATGTGGTACAGACAAGGAGACAGATTAGTATGCTACTCAGCGTCTGCAGAAAGGTGGACTAGCAAAACCACCCCGAACAAACCTGCCTGATATCTAGAAGAAGAAGACTTCGAACCCCCTCCCTCCACTCCACACCCCTTCTCTTTCAGCGACAACAGTGAAACCAATGAACCAGACATGGCAACTAAAGAGATAAAACTCAGAACCCCCACTGGCTTTGATGGAAAAAGAACAAGGACAGCAAAGTTCCTGCAAGAGGTATCCCTGCTGTACTTTACACTCCCCCACCTAGTCCGTGCGGACTCCCAGCTGTCCGCATGGACTCCTAGCTGTCCGCACGGATTCCTAGTAAAGTCCGAGTAGTCCGCACGGACAGCTCGGACATCATGCGGACTGAAGAATTGGTGTTAAGGCGAGAGCCTCAACTACTCAGTACAAGTATCGAGTTCGTTAACAACGAGGCTTTCGTTGCTAAGTTAAATCACGCTAAGTCAGAGGCTTTCTGGCTTAGGTCGAGTCGCGCGTTCGAGAGCAGTATAAGGCTGTTAATTGCCTAAGGTCAAGCTGAGGAGCCTTGACCTCTGTCTACTACAGTTTATATAGCTAATTACCTGGCTACGTGTCGAATACGTGTCTACACGTACTACAAGAGTCAGTAAACTATCTATAGGTGCAAAGCTGTAGAGTGCGATGTGAACGGACAGCTATCTACTCGGTATCTAATGAAAAAGGGAATATGGGCGCTGCCCGACGAGTCAGAGATAAGGAGACGAGTCAAGATGGACACTGCCGCGACGGAGAAGGAAACAGAAGAGAGAGAGACGAGTCATGGTAAGCACTGCCGCGACGGAGAAGGAAATAGAGTAAAAGGAAATCGTAACACTGCCCCCCCCCTATCCTCGAAGTTTCCAACTTCGTTTCATTCCAACCCCTTCTCCACTCGTTCCGTAGACTTGTTGAGCGGTCGATAAACCCATAACTCTTCAGCGATCGGCAGGAAAGTAGGTGGCGTTGGTGGTGGTATACGCGGTTCAGGTGGGATGTAAGCGGGCGCGGGGACGGCGATGGGGGTCGAGTCGAGTAGGGCGTTCGAGGGGGTCGGAGAGATGTGGGAGAGGATTTCACCGAGTTCATATAAATTGTGTCGGCGTTCAGTTTCGCGAATAGAGAGATAAGAGAGCGACAATAAGATCATCCAGCAGCTGAAGAAGAAGAGCCCGAGGGCGAGGGCGATTATTTGCATGTATGTCATGATTGGAGTGGGGATTTCTGGGGGTGCTGGGGAATGTCAACGAGCATCTGTCCTTTAATAGGGGTGGAACGACCCTGGTCCGGGTTCACCGGTCGAATTCGCCCAAGCGCTGTCATCGAAATTAGAGAAGTATTCGGCCGCTGTATATGCCGTTTCTTCTTCGCTCCCACTTCGTTTCTGATCAGGGGTGATCGATCGCTTCTTGTTCCGGGGACAGTCTTTGGGGTAGTGCCCTGGCGCTCGTTTCTTGCAGATGTCGCAGGTGAAGAGGTGACAGTAGGACGCAAAATGTCCTAGCCCTTTGCATCTGAAGCAGGCTTCGTTTTTCATGTGGGGCGGAACTGCGGAGGGTGGCTGGTTAGCGGTCAGGGTCATGCTTCGGACGTAGAAAGGTGTCGGGGGTCGCTCTTTTTGTTTCGGGGGAGAAGGCTGCCAGGTATTGGCGGATGCGGCTCGTGCGGATTTTCGAAGGTGGTAGGAGGAGGAGGAGGTCGCGGATCCAGATGGGGGCGTTTGCAATGCGTGTGTTTCTGCTCGGGTTTGTGTCGGGGCGGTGGAGGTGTTGGGTTTTGCGTACTTTAATTCGTAATTACTAACTACAGAGGCCATTCCTTTTTCTAACATTTGGGACATCATACTGTGGGCGAGTCGTTCTAAATTTGAGATGGTATCGAGGGTGAGATCGTATTGTCGGAGGGTTTCTTCGAGGGGTCGGTCGTGGACCTCGCGGAGGATTTCGGCGCGATGTCCGGGGTCTTGGAGGTAGTTGTTCGTATATTCAGCGAGAGGGGGGAGAATGTTCAGGGTTTTGAGGGCGTGAGAGGAGGGGAGGTCAGACATGTTCGTTTGATGGTGATGGTTGCGGATGAGTTCGCTGGATCGGTTTAGAGATGTTTCTTCTCCTTATATGCAGCAAGGAGGTCCGCAGCGTTTCTTAAATTATCCGTAGGTTCCCATGTGTTTTCTGACGTGGGGTAACCTAGCCACTTCACCAGGAATACGTGTCCTCTGCCTCGTTTTTTGTGGGCGATGATTGACTCCACTTCGTGTTCTTCCTGTCCGTCAATCAGGTCAGGGGGTGGCCTTAGGTAATTGGGGCCGTGGGCGGCGGTTTCGCGATAAGGTGTGAGGAGGGCGGCGTGGAATACAGGGTGGATCTTCCATTGATGGGGGAGTTTCAGCTCGTAGGAGAGTGGCGACAGAACCTGCTTGATGGGGAAGGGTCCCTCTCGTTTCGGAGAGAGTTTCCTTGTCACATCTGTCAGTTTTAGGTTTTTCGAGTTAAGCCACACCTTCTGTCCTTTCTCGAATGGGGTAAATTTCCTTGTGATTCGTTCCGCCATGATTTGTCGAGCCAGTTCATGCGCTGCAAGTGCTTCGTTTCGTGCTTTTAATAACTGAATTAGGCGTTGCTCTGCTGCGGGTACGTCGCTTTTCTGATAGGCCGTGGGTATCGCTCGGGGTTCGTATCCCATCATGAGGTAAAACGGGGAGTGTTTCACCGTTGAATGCGTGCGTTGGTTGTGGGCGAATTCCGCAGTGGGAAGGAGTCTTCTCCATGTTTCAGGGTTGTTTGTGCAGAACATCCGAAGGTAGACCTCGATTTCCTGATTCACACGTTCCGTTTCTCCATCTGTTTGAGGGTGGAAGGCGGTGCTCATTGCGAGTTTGATTCCGAGGAGTTTTCCGAGTTCTTGGTACAGTTTCGACGTGAATCTGGGGTCTCTGTCGGAGATTATCTTATCTGGTAGTCCGAACCGGGTGTAGACGTTTTTTAGATACGCGTCCGCAGCTCCTAATGCATCAATCGTTTTGTTGCAAGGGATTAAAATTACCCCCTTAGTAAGACCATGGTCTACCACGACCATTAATGAATCGAACCCGTCGGACAGGGGTAGGTCGGTGATGAAATCGGTTGTCACGAGTGCGAATGGACGTGTTGTATTGCTTTTTATTGGTGTGAGCGGTGGTGTCGTTGGATGTGTAACGACCTTCATTTGTTGGCATTTTGCGCAGCCTTCTACCCAGTTTTTGATTAATACCGTCATTCCCGGCCACCAGTAGTCTCTGCGGATGAGTTCGATCGTCTGGAATTGTCCAGGGTGTCCGGATGGTAGCGAGTTGTGGTATAATTCGATTATTTTCTTTCTGAGTTCGGTGTCGGGCGGTACGTAACACCTGTTCTTAAAAAAGATTAGACCGCTCTTTACTTCCCAGTCTGTCAGGTCGGATTTGATCGGGGGGGTTCCGTTAGTTTTGAGCGCCTTGATTGCCTCTGCAACTAGTTCGTCTTTCATCGTCGCTTGAACCAGAGCTGTCTGCATGTCTGTGTCGATGACGTTTACGAAGATTTCTGGAGGGAGAAGTGTGATGTTCTCGTTGTCGTTTTCTGTTCCTTGATTCCAGTCTTCTCTTCTCGATAGCACGTCGGATTGTATCATTTGCGATCCTGGCACATGTAAAAGATTTAGCTCGAATTCGGATAAGAATAAGCTCCATCGAGCTTGTCTCCTGTTTAGTTTTTGGGCGGTGCGGAAGTATGTCAAGTTCTTGTGGTCGGATAGGATCGTTGTTGGGTGTGCGCTTCCTTGGAGATAATGGCGCCAGGTCTCCAGGGCGCGTATGATGCCCAGAAGTTCCCGATCGTAGATTTCATAATTTCGTTGCGTTGCATCGAGCGAATGTGAAATATATCCGCAGGGGTGCCATTGTCCGTCGGTGCCTTGTTGTCTGAGTACCGCACCGGTGGCGAATTTCGAAGCATCTGATTCGATTGTAAAGGGTCTTGCCGGATCTGGCATTGACAAGATTGGTGCCTGTGCGAATTTAGCTTTTAATCCATCAAATGACGTTTGACATGCTTCTGTCCATTCGAATTTAGTATCTTTTCGGGTCAGATCGTTTAGCGGTTTGGCTAGTTCAGCAAACCTCCCGATGAATCTTCGATAGAAGTTTCCAAACCCTAAGAATGATCGTACTCCTTTGACGTTTGTCGGTTCCGGCCAGTCTTTGATTCCCGCTAGTTTTGTGGGGTCCATCAATATTTGATCCGGTTTGACGATTAGTCCGAGGAATTCGACTTCTTGGACGTCGAACTTGCATTTCTCTGGTTTGAGGTAGAGGTCGTTTTCGAGTAGTCTTTGTAAGATTCGCTGTGTTCGCCGTTGATGTTCTTGTTTGTCTTTGGAAAAGATGAGGATGTCGTCCATGTAAATGACTACCCATCCCTCGTCAATCATATCTTTGAAGATGTCGTTCATCATGCCTTGGAACGTGGCGGGGGAATTGCATAATCCAAAGAACATTACCGTTGGCTCAAATAACCCTTTATTCGTCTTGAAAGCTGCTTTCCATTGATCACCTTCTTTGATTCGGACGTTGTGATAACCCCATCGTATGTCGAGTTTTGTAAAATATTGCGCTCCCTTCAGCTTGTCGAGAAGGTCGCTAACCAGTGGGAGTGGGTAGGTGTTTTTGATCGTTCCGTGGTTGAGGTATCGATAATCTTGGCAGGGTCGGAGTGCTTCAGAGTCTTTCTTTGCGACGAAGAAGAAAGGTGATGCCATGGGCGATTTCGACGGTCGAATATATCCTTTCTTCAAGTTTTCCTCGAGAAAGTCGTCCATCTTCGATTGTTCTGCCGGTGTCAGTGGATAAACTTTACAATCTTTGGGTAGGAAATCGTCTTTCAGGTCGATTGCGTGATCCCAGGGTTTTGATTCGGGGAATCGTTCAGATGCCGCTTTTTCAAATACTTTTCGGTATTCTTGATATTGTGTCGGAAGAATATCGTCGAGTGTCTTTGTTTTTTCTGGGTTGTCCGTTTGGTTATCATGAGCGAGTTTCTGTGAAATAGAGGTTTTAGCTCTGATCCAAATCCCTTGTCCAAGGCAAAATCGTGGTGAAGTTCTTGATGATATTATCCTTGATATTCTTCCTGTGTTATTCGAGTATGAATATTTCGGCGCGTCGTATTCCAAGGTGAGGGGCGGTTCGGTGGTGGTTGGGTCGAATATTCCGATGACGGGTTCTCCTTTGATGTAAGCAATGACGAGGTTGTTTGTCGGTTCGGTTTCGACTTTGTCTGACGTTAATGGGGTGTTGTCCGGGGTTCCGCTGCTGTTGTCTTCGATCGGGTGTTCTTCTTTGATAGGGGTGATTTTCCTGATCTGTTCCTCGGTGTTTTGTTTGAATGCCGTGTCTTTGATCATCTCCCTAGATTTAGCAACGATTCTCCGAATTCGGGCGAATCGTTCTTCTTTGTCAGGGAAAGTGATTGTACCTTTTTTCCAGTTGATATCGGGGTTTTCCTTTCTAAACCAAGGTAATCCCAGGATTACTGACTCTTTTCCCAAGCCAGTTACCAGGTATCGTTCGTCCGTTTGTCTTTCTCCGACGGTGAGTCGGGCCGTTGTAGAGTGAGTTGTTCCTTGTTTGTTTAGTGTCCCGTCGGCGTTCCACGTCTTGATTGGTTTAGCCAGGGGGGTCATTCGAAATCCACGGTTGCATGCGAAATCTCGATCGATAAAAGTTCCGGCGGCTCCTGAGTCAAGGAGCGCCTCTGTTTCGACGATTTTGGTTCCTGTTTCTAGCTTAATGGGTACTCTCATGGAGCGTTGTCTCATATCAGCTACTAATACAGATGAAACCGTTAACTCAGCGGGGTCTGACGTCGTTCCAGTCTGCTTCTTTAAAAACCCTTCTCTTCAAGGATTGCGAGAGCCTTCTCTTGTTCTTCTTCATCTAACTCTCCCATCATGGTGCGGAGGTTGTTGTATAATCCTTGCCCTGTCTTCTTCTGCCAAGGCTTGGGGGAGGGAGATGTCGTAATCGTCCCGTCTTTCTTGTGATCGCCGGAGCGATGTCCGGGTTTGTGACAAATAAAGCATAGCCCCTTTCGCATATGCTCCATTCGTTCGGCGGTGGTTAGTCGGTTAATATCAGTGGCTTCTCTTTTGATCGAAGGGGTAGATCTGGGTTCGTAGATCGTGCGCGTTTTTCCTGCGATGGCGCGCGCTCTCTTCCATTGGCCGTCGTACTTTGCGGCTGCTTCCATCATGTTGTCGAGGGTGGTGGGGACTTTCTCCATATTGTAGATCTTCTCTGTTAACTTGGGGTGTAATCCGTCAATGAAATATTCGATAAGGGAGACGTCTTCATTGATTTTGGCCCTTCCTTTCAAGATTCTGAACTGGGCGATGTAGTCTTCGACGTCTCCGGTCTGTTTGAGTGCCTTCATCTTCTGTCGTGCGTCTCCTGCATCATCGATTGGGGAGAACGCGGTCTTGAATGCTTCTTTAAATTCTGCCCACGTCCCTAAGGTTGTCTCTCCTGCTTTCGACTCTGCCCATCCTGCTGCCGTGCCCCCGTTCATAAACGAGAGCATGAAGATGATCTTCTTATCGTCGGTGTCGTAGATATCTTCATTTGCTCGGAGGTAGAGTGAGACCTGAGAGAGGAACGTGCCTGCTTTCGTTCTTTCTCCGTGGAAGTCGGTGGGTGCGCGGATCTTAATCTCTTTAGACGTCATGTCGTAAGCGTCGGTGTCGGTGGTGTCAAGGAATTGATTTGTGGGTTCTGGTTCGGCTTCTTCGTCTGGGTTGGTTGGTTCGAATTCTTCGTCAGGGATGTATCGAGGTGGTTCAGTGTTCGTTCTCTGGCTGTACCAGCGTTCAGAGGGTTCAGAGTAACGTACTAGTCGACCTTTGTGTCTGTACCAAAGGGTGTCGGGTTCAGGGGTGGCGCCTTGCGGCGGTCGATCGGGGGAGTGTCGGGTAGGTCGTCTGGAGAGAGGGGAGTCTGCTCTTGAGTAAGAGGACGTCGTGGATCAGCTTGACCTTTTGTTAAGGCGAGAGCCTCAACTACTCAGTACAAGTATCGAGTTCGTTAACAACGAGGCTTTCGTTGCTAAGTTAAATCACGCTAAGTCAGAGGCTTTCTGGCTTAGGTCGAGTCGCGCGTTCGAGAGCAGTATAAGGCTGTTAATTGCCTAAGGTCAAGCTGAGGAGCCTTGACCTCTGTCTACTACAGTTTATATAGCTAATTACCTGGCTACGTGTCGAATACGTGTCTACACGTACTACAAGAGTCAGTAAACTATCTATAGGTGCAAAGCTGTAGAGTGCGATGTGAACGGACAGCTATCTACTCGGTATCTAATGAAAAAGGGAATATGGGCGCTGCCCGACGAGTCAGAGATAAGGAGACGAGTCAAGATGGACACTGCCGCGACGGAGAAGGAAACAGAAGAGAGAGAGACGAGTCATGGTAAGCACTGCCGCGACGGAGAAGGAAATAGAGTAAAAGGAAATCGTAACAATTGGGCTGAGTCCAAGCATCTTGAAACTGTAAGAAGTCCTAATGATGTCCGAGTTGTCCTAGCTGGTCCGAGTAATGTCTGAGTAAATAAAGACTTGGTGAATTTTTTCGTGAGAGTAAGATCAAAATATTGTTGTACCTGGCAGGGTTTGAACCCAAGGCACTTTGATCAAGATTACACAAACTAGGCACAATTAACCACTGTGCCAAATTGGCACACAATATTAATATTATTACTACTATTTATTACCTATTCCAAATCCATGCTAGCAATAAAAAAAAAAGGTTACCATTGCTCACATCGAGCAATGGCACTCAAAGGGCATCATTGCCCCCCCCCTGTCCCCCATTCCCTCCCCTTCCCCATGCCCTTCTTTCACCCTTGCCTATTGCACCCCCTCCACCCTGTGAGCAGTCGCTCGCAGCAGTGGTGAGGGGTGCTCTGTCGCGCTGGCTGTTGTGTGGTCAGGCGTCTGGCGTGTCCCCTCACTCTGACAGACTAGTACTTATATTGATTAAAATAGAGTATAAATAAAATAAATATCTACGAAATAAAATTAAAGGGGAGGGGGGGGAGTGGGGTGCGGCATGTCGCCGTCATTGCCCCCCTTCCCTGCCCCCCCCTTCCCCGTACCTATCCCCCTGCAGTGGTGGTGGGGGTGCTCTATCGCGCTGGGTGTCGCGCCTGGCGCGTCCCCCCTCCCCCCTAGGGCATCCCCCCATCCCCCGGCACATCCCCCCATCCCCCAGTGCGTCCCCTTCCTCCCATGGTGTCCCCCCATTGCCTGGCACATCCCCTCCCTCCCATGGCATCCCCCCGTCCCTCCCATGGCATCCCCCCGTCCCCCCCATGCATCCCCCATCGGTCCTGGCGCATCCCCCTCCGTCCTGGCTCGTCCCCCTCAGTCCTGGCTCATCCATCTCCCTCCCGGTGTGTCCCGTCGTCCCTGGCATGTCCCGTGCGTCAGTGGGGGTTGTCCCCGGCTGCTGGAGGCTGCTGGATTGGTGGGCGGTGACGTGGCTGCACCGCTGCGGCGGGTGCTGGATCGGTGGGTGGTGGTGACATGGCGGCGGCAGGTGCTGGGTCGGTGGGGGTTGTGGCTGGGGGAGGGTGCTGATTTGGTGGGCGGTGGGCGGTGATGTGGCGGCAGGTGTTGGGTCAGTGGGCATGATGTGGCGGCGGTGGTAGGTGCTCGGTCAGAAGGGAGGTGGTGCTGGGGTGACGTGGCAGCGCTGGACTAGGGACGGGGCGGCAGAGGGGAGGCAGCACTGGTCATCGTTGTTGTTGGGCGCATCTGGGAGGTCCCTGGCACCTTCCCTAACCCCATGAAGCCCCCCACCTCCCAGCTAAGTGGGGAGGAGGGGCGGCACGTCGTTGCATACAGAAAGAAAAACTGAAAGAGAAAAAAACATTTTATTAGCTTTAAATAAGAATGAAATAGATTTTAAAATACTTAACATAGGGGCCTTAGGCCCCTATGTTGCGCTAGAGAGAGGGAGGGGTGGAGAGGAGAGGGAGGCTGTTGTTGTGATGGTGGGTGGCAACGCATGAGTTGGCAGTCATGGGGTGACGCATACCGACGTTATGACGACGGTGCCCAGTAAATGGGCATATGTTGCCCAGGCTCATACAGCCTGGTAGTACGGTCGTTATATTACTTACCTGTCACACTCACATGGCCACAAGGTCCTGGGTTCAAACCCTTCCATTACATTACCTTTTAAATAGTGACTTGCTAGGACAGTCCGTGCGGAATCCATGCTAGGAATTCCTAGTCTGAGTTAGTCCGCACGGACAAAACTCAGACAAGACTCAGACAAAACTCGGACTAGGAATGGAGATTTGGCAGTGACCTTCTGCCAAAAAAATTCCTAGTAAAGTCTGAGCGGACAACTCGGACTCCGTGCGGACAGCTCGGATTCCGCACGGATTAGGTGGGGGACAGTAAAGACCTCTATCCCTGTACCTCAGAATCAACAAAGACACCTATGACACAGACGAGAAACAAATTGCCTTCCCTCTCTCATTCATGAACTCTGGCACGGCTGGAGCATGGGCACAAGACTGGGCATCAAAAGCCAACTTAGGGACATGGAACTAATTCAAGGCAGCTGTAGACAAAGTCTTCACCCCCACAGATGATGCGGGAGCTGCCAGAACAGAGATGAAGAACCTGAAACAAGACAGTGATCTGGAGGATTACCTCGCCCAATTCCAGATCTTAAAAGGAAGGTCAGGAATCACTGAGGACACACCCCTCATCGACATGTTCATGGATGGACTGAACCTAAAAATCCTAGAAAAAATATTCAACATGGAGAAAGTCCCAGAAAAGTTGGACAACATGATGGAGGCGGCTGCCAAATACAATGGACAATGGAAGAGAGCCAAAGCCATCATTGGAAAAACACAAGGAAGCTACTGGCCAGAAAAGAAGACACCCCCTCCCATCAAAAAAGAATCCGGCCTGGAGATTAACAGGCTCACCAATGAAGAAAGAATGGAGCATATGAAAAAAGGGCTGTGCTTCCTATGCCACAGGCCAGGACACCGCTCCTCAGACCACAAGGGAGGTAACATCTCCCCCTCCTACACCACCCCTAAGCCATTCCAGAAAAGGAAAGGGGCTGACGTACATGATTCAATCCGAGCCATGATGGCCGAATTAGATGAAGAAGAAAAAGGAAAGGCCCTGAGCCTTTTAGAAGACTCGGGTTTTTAAAGAAGCGGCCTGAGACGACGCCAGGTACCGCTGAGATTTCCATCCATTCCACAATGCTAGCCACTATTAGAAATAAATCTATGCACTTATCAATTTCCATAGCAAAAACGGAAGGAGGAAAAGCTGTCGGAACTAAAGCACTCCTGGACTCAGGAGCAGGAGGAGTATTCATGACTCACAAATTTGCAGAACAACTAGGTCTGGAACCCATCCCTTTGAAGAAACAGATCCCAGTTAGAAATGCAGATGGAACCCCAAACAAAAAAGGCACCATCACCCATTACAATGGAAAAGAACTCACCACTAGTTTCCTCGTTACCAGACTAGGAGACGAATCCGTCATCCTAGGACTCCCCTGGCTGCAGAAAACAAACCCAATTATAGACTGGAAGGAAGGAACATTAGAATTCAAGAACGACCTCAGACTCGCCCAAATCAAGAGAATAGTACAGAAAATGAAGGCAACCTGGGGAAACTTTGGACAAGCCAGACACCCCCAACCTTCGATTGAAGAAACACCTGAGGATGAACCCAAAATAATGAAACTGACCAATGCAGAACCTATCAAACCACAGGAGGAAGAACCCACCCCAATCCCTGCCAAAGGAAACCAAACCAAACAGAACAATGAATTACTCATTGCCTACACCAGGGGGGAACCCATCATAGGAATATTCGAACCCGGAAAGACCCCCCTCACCCAGGAATACACCAACCCGACCTACTCCTACTCTCGAAAGATGGCCACTATATCCCGACTCGTAACACCATGGACATCCCCTCAGTATTCCTTTAGTCAAAATGTCTGGATTAGGGCCAAAACCTTGGTCTCTCAACAGCTCGCTCACAACTCAGAAAAGGAACAGCCAAAGAAGACCCTAGATGAATCATTGCCAAGAGAATATCAAGAGTACCAACGCATCTTCGAAAAAGAAGCATCAGAGCGGTTCCCTGATTTGCGCCCTTGGGATCATGCCATCAATCTAAAGCCAGACTTCCTCCCAAAAGACTGCAAAGTCTACCCCCTATCCCCAAATGAACAGAAGAAGCTCAATGAATTCCTTGATGAAAACCTAGAAAAAGGGTATATTAGGCCGTCGAAATCCCCAATGGCATCCCCCTTCTTTTTTGTTGCAAAGAAAGACACTGATGCCCTCTGTCCCTGCCAAGACTACTGGTATCTAAACAATGGAACAATCAAAAACACCTACCCGCTACCATTGGTAGGAGACCTGCTCGATAAGCTTAAAGGGGCCAACTGGTTTACAAAGATGGATATCCGGTGGGGATATCATAACGTCAGGATCAAAGACGGTGACCAGTGGAAAGCGGCTTTCAAAACTAACAAAGGACTTTTCGAACCAACGGTCATGTTTTTTGGCCTCTGCAATTCTCTGGCAACCTTCCAAGCCATGATGAACGAGATATTCAGGGACATGATTGATGAGGGATGGATCGTGATATATATGGATGACATCCTGATCTTTTCCAAAGGAAAGATGGAGCACCGAGAATGAACAAAATGGGTCCTGCAACGGCTTCAGGAGCACAACCTCTACCTAAAGATAGAAAAGTGCAAGTTTGACGTCCAAGAGGTAGAATTCCTAGGACTGATAATCAAACCGGACAAGATAGGCATGGATCAGACAAAATTGGCAGGAATCAGGGACTGACCGGCACCCACTAACGTAAAAGCAGTCCGTTCCTTTTTAGGCTTTGGCAACTTCTACCGACAATTCATCAGACACTTTGCGGAGTTGGCACAACCCCTAAACAAACTCACCAAGAAAACAAAAATATTCGAATGGTCACCAGATTGCCAACAAGTGTTTGATGCCTTGAAGGCTAAATTTGCAGAAGGCCCAGTTCTGCTGATGCCAGACCCCACAAAACCATTTGTAGTGGAAGCCGACACATCAAAGCATGCAACAGGGGCTGTCCTCCAACAACAAGATACCAATGGAGACTGGCACCCCTGCAGTTACATCTCTCACTCTTTCACCCCAACAGAACGCAACTACGAGATATATGACAGAGAGCTCCTAGGGATAGTCTGAGCCCTAGAAACATGGCGACATTACTTACTAGGCTCGGGACACCCCATGACAATCCTCTCTGATCACAAAAATCTAACCTACTTCCGGACCGCACAGAAACTAAACAGGAGGCAGGCCAGATGGAGCTTGTTCCTATCAGAATTTGACTTGCAACTAACGCATGTCCTGGGATCCCAAATGATACAGAGCAATGCCCTATCATGGAGAGCAGACCATGTCCCAGAAGAAGACACCAACAATGAGGACATGACCATGCTCCCTGAGACACTCTTTGTCAACTTCATTGACACTGACATGCATGACATCCTCGCTGCCAACATCATGAAGGAAGACCTGGTAAAAGATGGGATCATGGCTCTTAAAAACAATGGCACACCCCCAATTAAATCCTCGCTCGAAGATTGGAAAATAGAAAACGGACTACTGTTTTTCAAAGGCAGATGTTATGTCCCCAACAACGCAGACATATGACAACAACTTGTGGAACAATACCATAAATGCCTACCCAACGGGCACCCTGGACAGTGGAAGACCACCGAATTAATCAGGAGGGACTACTGGTGGCCAGGAATGGTAACCTTTGTTAAGAAGTTTGTCACAGGATGTGCCATCTGCCAACAGATGAAAGTCAATACCCACCCAACCACACCCCCACTCTCCCTGATCAAATCCCATGCCACCCGCCCCTTTGCTCTCGTAACCACCGATTTCATCACGGACCTACCAATTTGTGATGGATTCGATTCGTTAATGGTCGTGGTAGACCATGGCCTTACAAAGGGGGTAATCTTAATCCCTTGTAACAAAACCATAGATGCACTCAGAGCAGCCACAGCCTACCTGGACAATGTCTATAAATGGTTCGGTCTGCCAGATAAAATAATCTCCAACCAAGACCCCCACTTCGCCTCACAATTATTCCAAGAACTAGGAAGAATGCTGGGGATTAAACTGGCAATGAGTATGGCTTATCACCCGCAAACCAATGGGGAAACGGAACGAGTAAACCAGGAAGTAGAAATTTATCTCTGGATATTCTGCTCTAACAACCCAGAAAACTGGAAACACCTCCTGCCTACTGCGGAATTTGCACACAACCAGAGAACCCACTCCGTCCAGAAGAACTCCCCCTTTTACCTCATGAACCCAAGGCAATCCCCCTCCCGTATCAGAAAACAAATGTCCCCGCAGCAGAACAAAGGATCATCCTCTTGCAGAAGGCCAGAGATGAGGCACTGGCCACCCACGAACTAGCGCGTCAGACGGTGGCAGAATGGGTCACCCGGAATTTCAAACCATTTGAAAAAGGAGAAAAGGTGTGGCTAGAAGCAAAGAACCTGAAAATGGCCTACACCACAAAGAAGCTTGCCCCAAAACGCGAAGGACCGTTTGTCATTAACAAAGTGTTAAATCCGCTCTCCTACCGCCTCTCCCTCCCAAAACAATGGAAAATCCACCCCGTCTTCCACGCAGCCCTCTTGACCCCGTTTCAGCAGACAGACAAACACGGCCCTTCATTCCCAGAACCACCACTGGACCTGATCAAAGGAGAAAGAAATACGAAGTCAAGGCAATCCTCACCCACAGAAAAAGAGGCCGAGGGTTTCACTACCTGATTAAATGGATGGGCTACCCCTCATCGGAGAACTCATGTGAACCAGAAGCCAACCTCAAACATGCCAGAAACACACTAAGTAACTACAAAAAAGACAAAGAACATCTAAACAAAAAAAAACAAACAAAAAAAAACAACAACAACAACATAAAAGGAAGAACAGAAACAAAAACGGATCAACAAAAATGCACCACTCCACTCCCAACACTGTCGCCACTCGACTCTTCCTCACCAACCAGCAACATGAAAAGGACATTCAACGACTTGTCGATGGGAACATGCGGCTGAGACCCCTCTTCGCCACCTGGGGATACAACCAGCGCCTGCTCCATGCCGCTCGACAACAGGAAGAGGCGCTCCTTTCCTCCTTACTACTAGAAGGGATAGAAGACATAGTAGCACCCCTCCATCAACCAAGAAACCCTGCTCGCTGATTTACCTCCCAACCAGAAAGAAGACCGACCCCTTACCCCACCTTCCTTGCAAACAGAATAACCCCGATAAAGACCCCTCCGCCACCACCTCCCAGACAAGATTCCCTCTCCGATTATGTAACACCCTCTCCTTCCATCGAAATTTCCTCTCCAAAACCAATCCCACCACCCACCGACCGCGCAATCATTGATCTAACCAGGGAATCAACCCCCAGAACTCTGACCCCAATCCGATCTCAGACCGACCCTTCCCCCAGAGAGAAGACATGCTTCTGTTATAAAGGGAAAGGCCACGTTCTCCCCTTTTGCCCAAAATTCAGATGTTTCACTTGTGGGAAGAACAGCCCAGGCCACTACTCTAACGATTGCCTGGACAGACCCCCTTTAGACGACAACGACTACTCCGACATGTTCGACGATGTGGCATGGGCAAACGTCACAGGGGAGCCCTATGGGGATCACTAAACAAACATATGAAAACAAAAGAAGGGGAGAAGATATTTATTTGGCTCAACCAACCCTCTTCACAAAAAAACTACACCCCCATTTCCACACTATGAACAATCTCTTCATCCTTCTCATTGCCACTCTCACCTCCTTTGTCGTCCTGGGGATGACCTTCTTCCTGGCGCACATCGCGCTACGACAAAACAGACAATGATCCCCGAGACGCCCCATGCGCACCCCTCAACGACAGTCAGAGAGCCCAGTGGTGTTTGACCACCCCGAAAACAGCATCCCCATGCTTCCTCAACGTGCTCGCACCTGGTCCAGGCGAGTACCTCACTCTCTTGAGATCTCAATTCCACCCACCCCCACTGCGTGCCCACCATCGCCCCCGGCCACTAGCCGGTTCTCTACCCCCTCTCTTACCGAGTCAGAGGAACAGCGGATTCTTCACCCATATGATCACACCCCCCGTTCCCCGTCGTCGGTAGCCCTTGGATCGGGAAAATCGAGAGAATATTGCTGAAGAAGGTCGGTGACTTCTTGGATAGGAAAGGGGTGATGTTACAACTGTCTGGTCATCGTCAGGGTACTGCCAGTTTCTTTTTCTTTTTTGTCGTATCGTCTTCCTCTTCTTCTTTTCCTAGTATATCCTCTTGCTTCTTCTTCTCATGATATATCTGAAACACTTCCTTCTTTTTGTTCTACCACTCTTCCGTCCTTTTCTTCGGACTTCTTTACCTAGCATAGCCTCGTCTCCATGTATATAAACAGTAGTACGAAGGTCTAAGCTCCCTAGCTTGACCTAAGCAATCTACTGCTTATTCCTTGCTCAAACTCAAACTCAGACTAGTCCAGAAAGCCTCTGGAACTAGTAGACTAGACAACTGCCTGAAGGCCTCAAGCAGTATATGACGATCGACCCTCAGTTGGCAAGGATAAAGCTTTTGTCTTAACATCACCACAAACCTTGGTTGTGTTCTTCGTACCAAAGAAAGACAAAAAAAAGAGGATGGCACAGGACTATAGATATTTAAATGCATGGGCAATTCATAACAATTATCTGTTGCCATTTATCAGTGACTTCATAGACAAAGTAGGTAGCGCTAAAGTATTTACAAAGTTAGACCTGAGGTGGGGATACGATAACATCAGGATAAAAGAAGGAGACAAGTGGAAGGCTGCGTTCACAACCCACAAGGGTGTGTTTGAGCTGGTAGTAATGTATTTTCGATTATGTAATAGCACAGCCATGTTCCAGACCATGATGAACACTGTAGTATATATAGACAATATCTTAATATTCACAAAGGACAAAAACAGACATGGCAAGATAGTAGAAGAAGTGTTGAAAAGGTTGGAGGAAAACGATTTATTCTTGAAACCAGAGAAGTGCGAGTTCACCATACAGGAAGTAGAATTCCTCAGACTCCACATCAGACAAGATGGCATCAAGATGGATAGAGAAAAAATGAAGGCAATAGAAGAATGGCCAATTCCAAACTCAGTGAAGGACATCCAATGCTTCCTAGGACTTGCAAACTTCTACTGACGCTTTGCTGAAGGCTTCATGAAGGTAGCACATGGATAAATTATTGAGGGAGGATAAAAAGTGGCAGTGGATGGAAAAGGAGCAAGGAGTGTTCAATGGGCTCAAGGTGCTGTTCACTCAGATTGAGATCCTGGCAACTGCAGATCCAACCCCACTGCTAAGAGTTGAAGCCAATGCTTCAGGAGTGGCAACAGGAGCGGTGTTGTCAATGAAGATGGAGGATGGAAGGTGGAGGCCATGTGCCTTTATCTCAAAGTCACTCAATGATGTCAAAGGAACTACGACGTCCATGACCAAGAGATGCTCAGGATCATCTGAGCCTTGGAAGCATGGTGGCATCATTTAGAGGGTGCAATGCATAAGGTTGAGATTTGGATGGATCACTCCAATCTCTGATACTTTATGATGTCAAAGAAGTTGAACAGGAGACAAGCAAGGTGGTTGCTGTACCTCTTGAGATTCAATTTCAAGTTAGTGAACAAGCCTGGGGCAGCAATGGGGAAAGCAGATGCACTGTCCAGGAGACTGGATTGGAAGGCAGGAGCAGAGCACAACAATGAGGATCTCATGCTGCTGAAGCCAGAGTTCTTTGCAATCAAGGCAACACAGCATGGACACCTGCTGATTGAAGGAGCAGAGGAGAAGCTACTGAGTAGAGTGCAGAAGGTGAAGGAATGGGATGAGTCGGTGGTGAAGGCTGTGGAGGAGCTGAAGAGATCGCTGATGAAGTGGCTGAGAACAGAGGAATGGAGTCAAGAACAAGAGCTGGTGCTCTATAGAGGGAAGGTTTACATGCCAAAGGATGAGCAGTTGCAATGCAAGATCGTCCAACTCCCCCATGACTCAGCGATTGGGGGACACCCTGGGCAGTGGAAGACTCTCTCAAGCTGGTAGCTCATAATTATTGGTGGCCAAACATGACCAAGTTGGTATTTACCTATGTCAACAGGTGCGACAAATGCCAGCGGTACAAGAACATACCCAAACCTCTGGCAGGCAAGCTCATGCCAATCCAAACCCCAATGGAACTGTGGAAAGCAATCTCTGTGGATTTCATCATGGGGCTACCAGAAGCACAAGAATACAACATGCTCCTGATAGTTGTCAATCGGGCCAAGAAGCAGATGCATGCGATTCCGACAATGGAGGAAACAAGTGCACTGGGACTGGCTAAGTTATATTGGGACAATGTGTGGTGGTACCATGGGCTGCCAGATTCGATCAGATCAGATCAGGGCCTGCAGTTCTCTGCCACACTCATGCAAGAACTTGATAAATTATTGAAAATATGAACAAAAATGTCTATGTCTTACCATCTGCAGACTGATGGACAGACTGAGCAAGTCAATCAGGACATAGAACAGTACCTGAGGCTCTTTGTAAATTATAGGCAAAACGACTGGCTGGAATGAATAGTGCTTGGGGAGTTTGCATACAACAACTGCATTCACTCAGCCCTCCAGACCTTGCCTTTTTATGCTAATTATGGCTACAACCCCCAGATGGGCTTTGAGCTGAGATGAGAAGGAAAGGTAGAAGCTGTGGAGGACTTTGCTGAGCAAATGAAGAGAGTACACGAGGAGGCTGAGGCCATGTTGACCAAGGTGCAAGATAACATGAAGCACTACATGGATCAGTTTAGAGGTGATGCGCCACAATACCAGGTTGGCCAAAAGGTCTGGTTAGAAGCTGAGGGCTTGCAGTTGAATCGACCATCATGCAAGCTGGCAGAGAAATGCCTCAGTCCCTTCCCCATCATGGACTTAACATCACAGAATGCTGTCAACATCTCATGGACACACCCTCATTAGGCTTCCTCAGTCCTGGGACAGTGCACCAAAGCACCACCCCCCATAGAGATAGATGGAGAGTTAGAGTACCATGTGGAAGAGGTACTGGATTCACAGATGTGTCATAACCAGTTATAGTACCTGGTTAAATGGCAAGGTTATACCAAGGAAAATAACACTTGGGAGCCAGCTGACAACCTGGAACATGCAGTGGATGCAATCAAGTCCTTCCACTGCTCACACCCTGCCGCCCCGCACCACCTCAGATCCCTGGCACACCTTCAATTCTGACCATATGAAAACTTCACTGAGACCCCAGAGGGACTTATGTCTCATCTGGAATCTGAGCCTTAAAGAGGGGGTGATGTCAGGAGTGCAATTTTCCAAGACAATTAATACTATTATTTTCATTGTTTGACTGAGATGACACTTTTATGTACATGTGGTAGGTGCAAGATCCTTATGATCAAGCACATGGCTAAGGGTAGGTATAACACATGGTACACACATGGCCAAAACATGGCATGATTGGGATCTGGATCATGTTTCATGCTGCCCACTCACTGTTCATGCCTTGCTGCATATTGCTCCAACCATTAGAGCTATGGGCCCAGTCTGGGTCTATTGGGCATTCCCAATGGAACGCTATTGCAGCGACATCCTTTACAACATCCGGAGTCAACAGTTCCCCTACTCAAGTATCAACAGATATGTTACATCGTGTGTACAGTTAACCCACATCACCCTCCTATACAATCTGGATGAGAAGCTATACCTTCAACTGCCTGCATCTCATGACCGGAATTTGACACTGCCTTTATGTATGTCCTCCATCTTTCAACAAATCCACCAATTTACATTAGTTTTAGATCCACTATATGTTCTTACTCCTCCAACGCGATCTGCTGGATCTATCAACTGCTCTCTATGGATGAAACTTACTGCATCACTTGCAACTTGCTTCGATGTCACTGTCCAAACAATTCATTGGCTCATTCCAAAGGATTCCCAATTCATTCAGTATGGCCGAGTATACCAGCTTGAGGGTGGGGATGTTATGCATGCTTGTGAGCTTAGCTCACCTAAATCTGATAGCTGAGACATGTCATTCGTTTGAGTATGTATTGATGTATCTGATATGGTACACATTGACAAGTTTCTATTTATTTTAGTATCAACTTTTGTTTGATAAATTTGCTCATCAATGACGCTGAGCATCTGAGTTTGAACTGCGCGACTTCTATGGCCAACTACTTTGCCTTTTTATTGTCAACATTCCTGAGTCGCAAAATGACTGAGTGCAGCCCCAAACACTTGTCTATGCACTTATCAAGTCAGTTAAACTAATTGACTCCACTGCAGATGGGATCAAATATTATCAAAACTTTGGATCTATGGAATTTGTTGACCTCAATCAAGTGAAATGTGTCATTGGACGGATCATGGATTGTGGGAGGTGGGCTATTGCTGATTGCAGCACATCTTCTGCATGACCACATGTTACATAGTTACCCCATGTTGTATTTGTATAGCTGTCTTAAATAAAGTTTCTTAGTTGTTTCTCAATGTATTGAAAACATGCTGCTGAGCTTAACTCAGCCAAAATTTGATATAACAAACCTTGTCAGAACTTCACATTGTTGAGCTAGCCCAAAAGTGGTTGAAATTCCTGTTGTTGTCAAAGTGGAAAATCATCCCATCTATTTCAGCCACACATGGTATGTTATTCCACCTCACCAATTTGACATAACAAGTAGAAATATACTGCAGGTAAAATCCATGCCTTAAATGTGTTGAAATCCAAACTGTCCTCTTAGATGAAAATCATCCTAGACCAACTGTATGAAATTCCTATCATTGTTAAAGGTGAAAAAACATCCCATATATTTCAGCTGCTCATGGTATGATATTCCACCACACCAACTTGGCATAAAAAGTAGAAATATACTACATATGAAATCAATACCTTAAGTGTTTGAAACATTACAGTCAGAAAGTCATCCTAAATTCATCTGCCCTTAATTCATCCATATATATTATGAAATCTGGATTTCCTGAACTAGTGTTGCTAAAGCCTGGCTAAGCCCGAGCCGGTGGGCCGCCCAGTGCCTGAGCCAAGTTAGCGGCCCATTGCTTTCAGCCGAGCCATTAGTCAGCAGCCCAGCTAAGCCCTGGGCAGCTAATGGGTGGCTTGGGCCGATTTTGGGGATCCAAATTGGGTAATCCCCATCAAAAAAGCTTTTTTCTTGTCAGCAATGCCCTCCGCTCCCCTCCAAGCGACTCCCCTACATCCCTGGACACCCTACAGAGGGCAGCAATGGCTTTGTATGCCATCATTGCCCTCCATTCATCACCATTGCTGAATGCCCATCTGGGCCCTCAGGTAAGCCCCATCACCTTTCCTCTGCCAACTGCCCAAAACCCACATGTTTTACAGGGCAATTTCTCATGGCGAATGTATCTACTGTCTATCTAGGGTCCCAATGTCCATCCCATGATCCTTTAATGTAAGTTTTAGTGCCTCCTATGTCTTACTTGTGCTAATATCATGCATAGATTACCTTGCACTGTCTCCATTCCCCCTCCCTTCCCCCTTGTCATGTGCTTTCCTCCTGGGTGTTCTCGACACCCTGTCCAGCTCCCAAATTATGCTGGGGGAGCGGGGTGAGAGGCCTGGCCCCCTCGCAGTCACTCTTGCTTCTCGATGGCTCACCCATTCCCCCTCTTCTATTCGATGTACTACTACCTATAGTGTTGCCTCAGCTTGGAGTCGACTTAAACGTATTTCGCGATTATTGGACGCAATACGTGGAATCAAGACTCGGGCAAGGGACCGAAGACGTAGCCAAAGGGCCGCCGCACATTATTCGTCACTTACACAAAGCGATCCGATGCCTCCATCATGTGCTATTTACGTTAAGCCGTTTCAACAAGTCGACCGGGTTGAAACGGCTTAACGTAAATAAAACATGGTGTAGGCATCGGATCGCTTGGTGTAAGGGACGAATAATGTGCGGCGGCCCTTTGGCTACGTTTACGGTCCCTTGTACGAGTCTTAACTCCACGTATTGCGTCCAATAATCGCGAAATACGTTTAAGTCGACTCCAAGCTGAGGCAACACTAACTACCTACCTTGTGTGTTGTTAGATGACAATAAAATTCTCTCAAATGCTGTATGATCCTAAGTGTGAACTGTTATACAAAAATTGAATATTCTGTACATAAAATAGATAGAGTACACAATGTTTGGTCAGTCATCATCCTCCTCATCCTCCTCATCCTCCTCATCCTCCTTCTCCTTATCCTCCTTATCCTCCTCAGACTCCTCATCTTCCTCAGACTCATCCTCCTCAGACTCATCCTCCTCAGATTCTTCATCCTCCTTCAAGCACTGGGCATATGAAAACTCAGAGGGAGTTGAATTCTTATGAAGTTCCTCCAGCTCCTTCAATTCTGCTGCCCAGGTCATACCTTTTGTAAAATTCAGCTGGGCATCCTTCTGTATTCTGTACTTCAACATTTGCAACTTTTCCACCAACCCAGGTTCAATACGATGACGACGAGGTGCCACGGTTTCCCCTCCTGATGAGAAGACACGCTCACAAGGGACACTGGAAGCTTAAATTGGTATAACATCCATGGTAAGAGAAAATATTTTGGGATATTGATGTTTTGCATCCTATAGAGACAAGTATCCATAAAAAAGTCAGATATTGAAATTAAAAAATACCATACCTGCCAAAACTTCAATGACAAAGTTTCCATTATAGGATCGGATAGATACCAATCAACTTCTGCCTCACCTGTATTTTCCTGCACTGGAAGTAGATGTCGATTCAATCCCAAAATATCATGTGAAGTTTGCTGTTTGCGCTGTGGAGCAGGATTGGGAGGAGCAGCTGGCCATGAAGCAGGACTCAGGGATTTGACCTGCAAACAAATGACAATGTTCTAGAATGCATAAATCCATCTCTAAAACCCACAGCAGCAACAAGTGTTCTTTTTGCTTCCTCATACCTAAATAAATTCTCCCGATATGGATTGAGTTTAATACAAGGATCCAGAGCTATACCAAGATGTGAAAATAATATTTTCATGACAAATAGACAAATTACCCATTGCAATTGTATAAGCAGGAACTTCAACAAGTTCTGAAGCATAATCCCACAGTTTATTCAAACCAGGTTGAATTACTTCAGCCCAGTTAGTATTGCTTTGTTGGAGTTCTTCCCATCTCTCAATGAAAGATGAAAATGCCAAAATGACATAACAGAGAGTGGGAGTTGCTTCACCACCAAGAATATCCTGAAATGCATGAGGCACCTAATAACAAATAAGCATTTCATCAGAGTTAACCAGATAAGAGAATACTTGAAGAATATCTCTGTAGTCCTCTAGCAACTTCCATTCCTCTTCAGTAATTTCATATTTCTCCAGATTTAATTCACTTGGTGCAGTAATTTCCACAATAGCCTGAATTATATTAGAATTGGAGATAATCAATTTCAATTTAATCTCACATCTTTCAATAGCAGCACATGATCAATCATGAGAAGTGTTGATGACCAATGTGTGACAACATCCTGAAGGAGTTGAAGATCTAAATCACATGTCTCATTTGCCATGATAGCAAACCAATCTTTCTTGTTACTGCTGTTGTGAATCTATAATGCTATTAGTTATGTGCTGCCTCTGCATACAAGTTAGAGCATACTGCTGAGACAAGGCTTCAGATATGTGCAACAATATCCCTCTGAAATATACTCTGGGGATCATATTCTTGGTAATTCTCCTGTGTTTCATCAATATATTTGAGTTCTGTAAGAACTCCAAGCACAGCTTTGCATGCAAGATTAACAATGTGAGGGAAACATCTAATAAAACCATTGTAAGTTTTAAAAGACAAAATAACATGCACCAGATATACTGAATTCGGTGTTTAACTTGATCAAAATTTATTCCTTGCTGCCGAAGTGTATGTTCTAAGAATGCCATCATAGTATCATTCCCAGGGACCAGCGGCAAATATCCACGCTGACTGCCTCCTAGCGGCCACCACCCGACTCGGGCTGTCTGTCATATCCCATGCAAGCACCCCTCGGAACTCTGCCTCGGAACTCCGACGGAACTCCATAGGAACTCCGAGTATTTCAAATTCCTCATTTCAAATTACCTCTCCTGTTTTACTTACATCACATCTTCCGTAGTTTACTCAAGTCTGTTCTTCATCATAGATATCATCACAAAATTTGTACTCGGAACTCCGCAGAACTCCGCCGCAGCTACACCGAGTACTAGCCTTAGTATAAAACTACTTTACATACTTTGTATTCTTCAGTTCAAATATTAGTTGTTATCAACTTATCATTTGTCAACTTTAAGACCTCAAACTTCTATCTTAATCTTCGGACCTCCGGACCTCTGCTTTGTTCCTGTCCCTTACTTCGGACTTCCTAATCGGAACTCCGCTTTTGCACCTTTTCCTTACCTCGGACTTCCGCACGGACTTCCGGACTTTTCAGTTCCTTACAAATTGGACACCGAGCGTAGAGAAGGGCGCAACCTCTTAAAGGTTGAAGCCAAGTCCTCATCGTACATCGGAACTCCGCCGGACTCCGCCGATTTCCCGCGCCTTAGGATCAGTTCTTAACACTGTCACTCTGCCACCCTGATGTGGCGAAGCCCACCCACTACCCTTATAACAGCGAGCTCAATCCCATGGTGATTGACTTGCTCTTCATCAGTTCAGTGGACGAAGCGGTCACAAAACACACCATCTTCCCGGAGCACCACGGGTCCTCGGACCACGCGCCCCTCCTGGTCAATCTCAGGACCCCTTTCTACCGCGTGCCGCTGCGGACGAAGGGTATCGCCCCTGACTCAGACGAGGAGACGGCCTATTTAGAGGACATCTCCTCCCGGCTTTCGGCCTTGTCCAACTGGACAGGTCACTCACCGGCAGAGGTGGACGAGGTGGTGCAAGCCATCTCGGAAGCATTTGCAGTGGCATGGTGCACCCATGCCCAGTCTAAAGACATCTGCAGCCGCTCCAAGGAGTGGTGGTCGGACAAATGCCACACAGCCCTCGAGGAGTACCGGGAATCCCGGGACCTTGAGGACTGGAGCATGTTTAAGCAGGCAGTTAAAGCCGCAAAGCGGGAGTTCTTTGATGTGCGCATCAACCAACCAGCACCCCTGGGATCTAATGCCCTGGGTCAAGCAACACAACCTCCCATCGTGCGAGGCCATCTCCTATGGAGGTGCCCCCTGCAACACACTGGAGGTGCTTTGGACGGCGCTAGATGGCACCTACAACGCGGCCAACGACCGCCCAGTAGACCTCTCTGTGCTCGACGATTACGAACCCCTCCCCCCCCGGGAGTGGATTCCCTTCTCCCTGCTCAAACTGCGGGAGGCCCTTAAGGCATGCTCATCATGCTCCGCCCCTGGACCAGACCATGTTACGTGGTCCTTCCTCAAATGCTGGGCTGGCAACACTGAGGTTGCTGACCTTTTTGTCCGCATCACGGAAGCGTGCGTCACACTGGGCCATTGGCCCTCTCACTTCAAGGAATCCACGTTGGTTATCATATCGAAGCCTGGAAAACCTAATTACTCTACCCCGAAGTCGTTCAGGCCTATTGTGCTGCTGAACACTCTTGGAAAATTGGTCGAGAAGCTGCTGTCCCGACGGCTCCAGTTCGACAGCGTGGCACACGGCGTATTTCACCCCAACCAGTTTGGGGGCGTCGCCCAGCATTCCACGGAGGACGCTGGTGTCTACCTCACCCACCTCATTTGTGCAGGATGGGTGAAAGGGCTGCAGACGAGTGTTGTCGCATTCGACATTGCTCAATTCTTTCCATCGCTGAACCATCAGGTTCTGCTGGCCATTGTTGAGAAGTCGGGGTTCCCACCATGCATGGTGAACTTCTTCTGCTCGTACCTGGTAGGCCGTTTCACGACCTACAAATGGAACACCGACAGCTCGGGCAGATTCTCTGCCAACGTCGGGGTGGGGCAGGGCTCAGCCCTGTCCCCTGTTTGCTCGGCGCTATACATTGCGCCGGTGATGCCCCTCTTTTTCGCCCGGGCCCCCTGGCCGCTGGCGGACTTGATCTCCTACGTCGACAATGGTACCCTCATCGCGCAATCTAAACGGGTTGAGGACAACCTCCCCAAGCTTGTGGATGCCTATAACGAGGTATTCCGCCTCTTCATGGCCCTTGGACTGGTGCTTGAGCACACAAAGTCCGAGGTCTTCCACTTCTCTAGAGCACGGGTGGTGCCCAACCCCCCTATTGACCTCAGAGTCGCCCCCTTTACTGGGGCCACCCCCCTCAGACCCAAGCCCATTTGGCGGTATCTGGGCTTCTTCTTTGACTGGAAACTGTCCTTCAAGGAACACGTCCGGTTCTATATGACGAAGGCATTCACGACTGTGAGCGCCATGCGTATGCTTGGCAATTTGACCAGGGGACTCTCCCCGGCGAATAAGCGGCTGCTCTACAGGTCCTGCGTCATCCTGGTGGCGACGTATGGCCTCCGTCTCTGGTTTTGCCGAGGTACCCATACCAAAGGCATTGTCAAGGCCCTGTCCCAGATGCAGCACACAGCTGCCCGCTGGATCACAGGATGTTTCTGTACGACCCCCATGGGGGCTATGGAGTGCCTTGCAGCCCTGTTGCCCATGCCGCAGGTGCTGCGCCGCTTGGCGGACAAGAGCTGTCTCCGGATGGCTACTTTGACGCGCACCCACCCCGTCCGAGCTATCTTGGAAGGGGACCTGGTGGGAGATGCCCCCCGGCATGCGCTGGGACTTCAGGCCCTCCCGCCGGCCACCCGCCGGAAAATCGTGTCCCCTGCGGCGGACGCGATTACCGTCTGCTCCCTCTCTGGGGAACCTTTCGAGGCCTACGGCCCTGAGAGCCAACCTGGGAGACGCCTGATAGATCTGTTCATGGACAGAATCTCCCTTCACCGCCCGCCCCCCAAAGGGACGGACGAACGCAAAGATTACACCGACCATCTGGACCGTGTCTTGGCTGAGGCCAGGGCCGAGCCGGACTGTCTCATTGTGGGCTGTGACGGGTCCGTACCCAGGACAGCCCACCAGGCCTCAGCGGCCGCCCTTGTGTTCCGTGGGAACCAATAGATCTGCCATGCTACCGCATTCCTCGGTCGTGCTTCAGCGACCGACACCAAACATCGCGCCCTCCACCTAGGAGTGTCCGCGGCCGTGGCCGCCGGGTGGTGGTATTTTCGGACGCCCTCCCACTCGCCAATGCTTGGGTGGACTGCTCCCCAACGGAGGGCCAACAGCACGCCCTCCGGCTGTGCCGCCTCCTATGGCCCTGGTTCAAACTGGACCAAGGCCGCCAGATACACCTGTGGTTCGTCCCCTCCAAGGCGGAGTGTCCACAAGCTTGCTCACGACGTCGCGATGTCACTTCGGCTGCCTCTGGGGACTTCCCCCAAAGCCACCCGCAATTGGCTGATCACCTCCTTCAAGGAGACGGCAGAGAAAGCATGGGTTGCCCGCTTTGCGGACCCCAAATATTGAGGGAGGAGCTTCCTGGACCTGAGGGCCCAATGGAAGGCCCCCGCAACGCCCACCGCCTCTGGCTGCGGGCCTTGGCTCAAAGAAACTGCACATGACTGCAGGTTGACAGCCCGACTGTGTCGGTGCATCACGGCACATGCCCCCATTGGGAGTTACCGCGATCGCTTTTTCCCCAGTGAGGATACTCACTGCGCTTGCCCCCCCTGGCCCTTCCAGGACCGGGACCACCTGCTCCGCGTGTGCCCCCACGTGAAGCGCAAGAAACACCATCAGGGCCCGCGATTCATCACGGACCTCGTTGAGCTTCTCGAGACGAACCCATGTGCGTTCACCTTTGCCCCCCCGGAAGGGTGGGACCCGGGATGAGGGTTACGCGCAGGGCATATGACCCCCGTCTGGTGGCCTGGTGAGCCTGATGGCCCGCCGAACGCGCGCTTGGTTTCCAAGCCTGCGATGTCTCTGTCGGTAACGCCGAACCTCAGGTTTGTCGCTGGCAAGGTTGGGGGGCCCGCCAGTTGGTGGGTACCGTCCCATGCATGGGGCGGCTAAGCGAGGAGGGGCTGTACTCGGGCAACCAAGGGGCTCCAGACCCCGTCGGGCCGTATGGCTGGCGGGTTGGTCAACCTCCTTTGGGCGGCGCGCAGGCCTTCACGCACTCGCGTGCATTATCGGGGCTGTAGTTTCCCCTTCAACTTACGTTGTATACCCGCTGCCTCATGTCGTAGATAGCCGTGGACTGCGCCCGTGCACCACGTCAAATATTGCTGAACAAAAAAAAAAAAAAAAATCATAGTATCATTGTTGGAGGCATTGTCAGATGTAATCCAACCAATCTGGAAATGATTAGAGATTATATTAAAGCATTGCAAAAGGATAAAACCTTATGTGTAATATTGAGATGGTCTGTTATAAATAAGAAGCAATTTGCCAAATGGAGTCCAGTGTGTTGGCCAGGAACTTTGTGAAACCCAATAAGGTCAGACCTGAGTTTAAGCTGTTCAGTTCCATCATCAGAAACAGTGAATTGAATCCAATGAGCTGTAACAGCCATAAAGGACTGCTGATTTGGATCAGTCCAGCAATCAGTGGTAAATGATATTTTTCCAACAGATTGCTATTTGATTGATAAATATTTTGCCAGACAATTTATATTGCATGTCATACCTTCAACTCTTCCTCCAGCTCCTGAAGATAATCCTCATACACTTGATTAATATGCTCCTGGATTTTGGAGCATCCTGGAATGTCTGATGTTGGGATACAAGCCTAGGGAGATGGAATACAAGTCCTAAGCTTAGGGTTAGGGCTAGCAGTTGCTACCCTTAACCCTAGAGCAATGGCAGTCTCCTATACAGGAATAGACTGGCCAAGACTACAAAGACTGCCAAGACTGTCTCCTATGCTATCCAGAGAACCCCCTATAATATACAATGATAGACAAGTCTATCTGGAGAATTATATAGGGGAAATGAGGTCACTATGAAGTCATTGCAGTATAGCCCCTTTATATATTATAGGAGTACATTACAATATACTTCCTAACTGTGTAGTATAAATATTGCACACTTTGTAGGAGATGATAATAACATTCCTCCCTGTGGCAGACTCCCTCATACACTTACCTTTGACTTTAAACTCAATACCTCAAAAACCTCGTCCTCATCTTGTGCTCAACTTCCTGATCCCAATATCTGATTCCTTTAAATCTTTGCATAGCATCAAGAAAATATTCTGCAGATGTGGAGATTCAACAACATTGATTGCCTTAATGCTGTCAGCAAATTTACTATCTGCAAATGAATAATTTGCAAACCTGGTCATCTCCAATAATAAATTCCGTGATTGCATCCACAAACCCTTCTTTCAAAAACTCCTGACAATCAAATTCCAACTCTGTGGGTTCAGGTAATTTCCAGAACTTCCGGACTTCACGTATGGCTTCAGCACCATGGATTGTGATTTTCTGATCATCACAACTCTTCACCCATTCACTTAAATGATAGGTGAAGAGATGTCTCCGAACATTGGTTATTCCGGTATGATCTCCAAAGTTGACCACATGATGTTTAGAGTCTACTTTGTGTTGCTTTCCAAGATAAAAAATAAATAAAAAATAAAAATATGCTGCCAGAAATAACACTAGAATTTGGCATACAGGCAAAATGTGCAAGCCTTTCTTCCATTTGTCTGAGCCTCAAAAAAACTCCAAACATCAGACAGCTTCTTAGACTTTTTTTGGGGGGAGGTGGTGCCTGTCTGCCAGGCCTACCATGAAGAGGGCCAGCAATCTAATGCTGGACTCTTGGCTGGGCTGACTGAGATGGCAAACCACCTGAATCTCCAAGATTAAGTCTCTGAATCAACTGCTCTGGCTCATCTGTCTCAGAATCTGAAGCAGTGGCAGGTATAGGAGTAACTCTAATACAGCCTGCAGGTGTAGGACTATCTAATGCAGACATCTGTGCTGCAGCTTCAGCAGGCTGGCCCCTTTGATGAACAGGGGTAAATAAAATAGTGTTAGCTCTTTCCCTGTTTCTCTGAGGATTACAGGAAGGTGTATCAGCCAAGCGCTGCTGCATGGCAGCAGGAGTCTCAATCTGGAATGTATAGAGCCTAGGAGGTTGAGCAGGAGCAGTGGGATGAACAGTGGGATGAACTGGGGGCACATTAGCAGATGGCTGTAAAAGCTGGGAGCCTTGGCCAGCCTGAGATCCAGGATTTCTACATGCTGAGTCTGTATTAATATCTACAAAGAATATGAAAAGAACAAACAAAGAGGGAGCAGAAAATCCTAAAGAATTGGCTGTAAATTCCCCAACAAAGGTAACTCCAACAAATGAAATACCTTGAGATGATTTAGGACAAGAATGAGCAGGTTGAGCAGGAGCAGGCCCAGAGGGAACAGGAGCAGGCCTAGAGGGAGCAGGAGTAGGCCCAGATGTAGCAGATTGAAAGGCTGCCTGGTTAGGTAGCCTCACTAAGTCAGACGGTAAGACAGGATCACGTTATCTTTGTTGCACAAGGTAAAGAGTCAGTCTAAGATACATAAGAAGGTCGGTAAACTATACCTTTGTTGCACAAGGTAAAGAGTGGGGCAACAAAGGAAAAAAAGATGGTATATATATGAGATTTGAAACCGTGTTGGAAAGTGGCCGCATCGAGCGTAAGTTGGTATATGAGTTCGCCGATGTTCGCCGATGTTCAGGGTGGCTGTGTATATCCACTTCTTGACTTGTTACCACCACAGTGCCCCGTGGGAACTTTCCTCACAACGCCTGGCTCGTTGCCTAGCGTCTCATCCTCAGGCCTGATCTCTGATCAGACCGGACTATTGGAACCCCGGAGGGGTGCTTGGGAGCAGTCCTGAGCACCCTGCTGACCCGTCTGTCCGATCCCCTCGGATGTCTCCCGGATGACCGCCTCAGGGGTCATTCCTTTATCTCTCTCATCTCCGCTCTGACTCGATGATCTGAGGCTCTGGGATGGGGCATCCTCCACCTAGGTGGGGGGGCTTGACGGTGAATTAACACTGCCGGCTTTGGCTGGGGGTCCTGCCCTGGGACTGAGGGGAGAACACGTTGGGGCGGGGGGGGAACTTAGCGGGGCTATTGGATCCCTGGAGAGGATCTATGGCTCTAGGTGTGTACTGGGCACTTTAGCACATGCACTGACTACGGGACCACCCTCCACAGGTGATCCGGCATTGAGGTATCACCAGCGATCCTCGCCTCCCTCGTCAACGGGGGGGCCCCCCACGGCCGCTCCTTGTCTAAACGAGAGCTTCTTTTCCCCTCCCTCTTGGCAGACCTGGTGTTCTGCTCCCCCTACAAGCGATCCCTGGGCAACTCCACCCCCTCGCCTTTTAGGCGCAGGACGTCTTTTTCCCACACTAAGGTTTTGGTCTCATACCATCACCTTTTACGTGCGCAAACCACCCTTTTCAATGGATTTCGATACTGACTACCCCGATCTATACGATCCTGTTGACTCCCTCCTCCCTCATGATGGGGGCCCCCTCTACCCTCCCCACTCTGCGAGGGGATGGCTAGATCTGTCAGATCGGGAGGATGAACCCTCCTGGACTGACGACTCAGATGACGAGGATGCGGTCAATCCTTGCGCTCACCACGCCATCTGTTCTCCGGTTCTGGACTTTGGGGCTAGGGCTAGTTTGATGCCCACCCATGATATCCAGTGGCAGCGCGAGGAGCGCCGTGCTGCCGCCACCCTCCACGGGCCGTTCACCCTGAACGACTCATTTATGGCAGAAGAGGGTCCCGATTCTGCCCCTCCTCCCTCTGCTCCCAGGCCGCAAGGCTGGGGAGATGAGGGGTATGTCCCTTCGGGTCGTGAGCGCGCTGCCATCGCCAACGACGCTCACGCCTTGGAACATTTGCTGGACGACGCCATCTACTGGGTAGGGCACGTTCCCCTGTCTTCCCTGTCTCTGGAGACGAGGGAATCTATACAGCAGCTGGCCTGGGAGCTCTTCGCTTTCACCACTGCTCGCTTCTCAGACTCACCTCTGGCCTCGGCCCTAGTGGAGTCCACCGACATCTCCTCCCCGGCTGCGTTCGTTAATGCGGCCCGCGGTTCTTCTGGACGATCAGGAGGCGGGCCTGCCGAGGCCGCCACTGAGATTCCAACGGGGCCCCTTCCCCATCGCCGCCATCGTCCACGATGGCGGCACAACTGATCCTTCACTTTGAGGCTGGGGCTGGCTGCGGCTGTCCCCAGCCCGTGCGGTCAGGCATCCCGCCCTCTAAATAGGGGCGGGGCCCTTCACACACTCTGCCGCTACGGGTAGAGTGTTCCTGGGACTCGTCCCGGGCTTGTCCGGATGAGCAGGAGGAGTGGGTCGTTACCAACCACCCTCTTCCCCCTGCTTGCCCACCTTCACCGGCATCGTTTGGGCCGTACACGGTCACAGCCAGGTGCCTTCATGGGACAGTGACAGCACTGGACCCATGGTCCGCTGCTCATGGGCAGCGGTCACCATTCTTTCTCCGGACGGGGAAACGGTTAACCTCCGGGCCCTTGTGGTCTGGGGGCTTACGGTGAATTAACACCGCTCACCGGCTTCGGCTGCGCGTGGGGGGACCGTGGCAACCACTGGGGGGGGAGTTTTCTGGTTCACGGGCCGCATAGACGCGGCGGACCTTCACGCCCCTGTGGGCATTATCCGTGGTCTCACCTGTCCACCTGAGCGGCTACCAAAAGAGAAAGGGGTATCACACTGGCGGGGGTTAGAGTACGGTTGAATCGTAGTGCACTAGGTTGTATTTTACCTCAGGCCCGCGGACTGCGATTGTGCACCGCGTTATAAATTGTTGAACCAAAAAAAAAAAAAAAAAAAAAAAAAGGGTGGCTGTGTAGCCATTGTAAGCATCAATGTGTGCCGATGTTCGCCGATGTTCGTGGTGGCTGTGCATGTTTGTGTCGTGAGTCTGGTCGCAGGCTTACACAGATACACCTGTAGTGCCTGTGCGTTGTGCACGTGCCTGGGTAGTAAGCCCAACATCTGATAAAACATAAAACATTCTTAAATCATGATTTAAAGATAAGAAAACACCTGGCATACTGGATGGTGCTGGTTCTAAGTAAATTTGAATTAAAATTCATAATTAAAAGAATTTTGGGGTGATTAGATCTACCTGGAAGAGCAGACTGTGATTGGGAGCCACCAGAGGGTTGACGAGCCTTCGCTGGACCTTTCTTAGGTAGCATTACAAAGGGGAAACTAAAGAGCAAGGGGATGAATGTGTTTTAATGATGGGGGGGGAAGCAAGATTCATGGGCACACAGTACTTATTAAGTGACAAAAACATGAGAACATTTACCATATATAGCATCAGAAACAAAGTATACTAAATACTAGCTACTAGATTTTTGTTTCGTATTCAAGGCTATTACTAAACTGGTCAGGCAGGGAACTGAAAAGGCCCCGGAGGAAAGCACAAGACGAGGGGGAAGGGAGGGGGAAGTGGGTGCACCATCGAGAAGCAATAGCAACCGCAAGGGGGCCAGGCCTCTCGCCCTGCTCCCCCAGAGTGATTTGGAAGCTGCATGGGGTGTCAAGAATGCCCTGGAGGAAAGCTCGAGATGGGGGGGAAATGGGTGTGCTGTCGAGAAGCAAGAGTGACCATGAGGAGGCCAGGCCTCTCACCCTGCCCCCCCGGTGTGATTTGGGAGCTGCATGGGGTGTCAAGAATGCCCTGGAGGAAAGCACAAGACAAGGGGAAAGGGAGGGGGAAGTGGGTGCACTGTCGAGAGGCAAGAGTATTGGGATTAGGTCTTTGAGAGCAAGTGGGGGATCACTCAGACAAAGTAGTGAGTGTGTGGAACAGGCAGGGAATGTCTATTCATCTCCTACAAAGTGTGAAATATTTATACAACACTGTTAGGAGGTATAGTATAATATACTCCTATAATATATTAAGGAGGTATTCTGTCATAGACCCCTGTATCAGTTAATCTTGGAGTAACTATGTCATTTCCCCTATAACAATAGTGTCATAGTACCTCCTATGATATCATGGCTTGGTAAGTCTGAGACTTCCTGCAGTATGGGTCTTAGACACTTTATCCAAGGCTCTGTCTTGGATAGCCTATCATAGACATGCTATATCTGTTTCACTGTGCAGCATGTGTTAACTGTGCATCCCCTAATAGTCCTTACATGTGTTAACTCCTGTTAAACATGTGTTAATGACTTAGCATATTGGGGAATATGTCCTAGCCATGTTACTGCCTTGGCTTGCCTGTATGCCATATCCCAACAAAGAGTGACCATGAGGGAGCCAGGCTTCTCCCCCGGCGTGATTTGGGAGCTGCATGGGGTGTCGAGAATGCCCCAGAGGAAAGCACGAGATAAGGGGGAAATGGGTGCGCCATCAAGAAGCAAGAGCAACTGCGAGGGGGCCAGGCCTCTCACCCTGCTCCCCCAGCATGATTTGGGAGCTGGACAGGGTGTTGAGAACACCCAGGAGGAAAGCACATGACAAGGGGGAATGGAGGGGAAATGGAGACAGTGCAAGGTAAGCTATGCATGATATTAGCACAAGTAAGACATAGGAGGCACTAAAACTTACATTAAAGGATTGTGGGATGGACATTGGGACCCTAGATAGACAGTAGATACATTCGCCATGAGAAATCACCCTGTAAAATGTGTGGGTTTTGGGCAGTGGGCAGGGGAAAGGTGAGGGGGCTTACCTGAGAGCCCAGGATGGGCATGATCAGCAACAGTGACAAACAGAGGGCAACGACAGCACACAAAGCCATTGCTGCCCTCCGTAGGGTGTCAAGGGATGTAGGGGAGTCGCTTGGAGGGGAGCGGAGGCCATTGTTGACGAGAGAAAAGCTGTTTTGTTGGGGATTATCTGATTTGGATCCCCAAAATCAGCCCAAGCTGCCCATTAGCCACCAATGGGCCGCTCACATGATAGCGGCCCACGTGTGTGAGTGGCTCCAATTTACTGGCTCAGCCAGCCCAAAATGCACACCTAGCCCAGCGGCCCAACTGACCTGGGCCGGGCTTTCAGCAACACTATCCTGAACTAAACAAATGAAAAACAGGCCCCGCTGGGTTCACAGTGTGGTATCATGATGGAATAGTGATGGAGAAACTGCTAATCCAAAAAGACTGTAACATTGACAGTATAGAAACTGCTATTGTAGCAATTTATTGCTGAACTTCTAACCAATGAGAACTTGGATCTGCCATGCAAAGCGATGGCCCACTAGCACAAGTTATAAACATGGTGCCATGATGGCCATTCAGATGACGACACGCCCATGCCTGGCCACAACAAGTCATAATCACCCTATGATGCTGAAAATGGCCCCTCTCTGATGAGGAACTGCCAAGCATCTGTCCTGAGCCCTGCAAGCCCATGACCCAGAGTGCATCACATGTCCATGGAACTCACAATGACAGTGACAGGCAGGACAAGCACTCGGGTTCAACAGGAAGAACAGGGACACATCCATGGGGACCTCAGTGATGAGCAATACCATAGGGCCAGGGAAAGGGTCAGCAGGGATGGATGGGTAACAACAAGGAAGAGCAAGTAGATGGGTATGGCATGAGGTGTGTGGCCATTGGCCATACAGCATAAGCCCCCCCCCCCTGTGCATGCCTTGTGTGAGGGTTTTGTTATATTAGGGTTGTTCACAGTAGCCATTTTCGGGCCATTTCTGCTTCATTTTCAGTTTTCATTTTTCTTCCATTTTTCAAAAATGAACTTTAGAATGAGTCAGAGGTACAACAACTTTAGTACTATTATGTTATTAGGTTATTTGGTCCAATCACCCGAATCACTATTTTGTCACAAATGACTATTTTTTATCACCAATAACTATTTCTTTCCCAATGTCATGCATCATGCTGCTGGAATGAGAGTTTATGAGTTCAAGGGATGTGCTGATGTGAACCATACCATTTTAGGTAAAGTCACTCACTGTCCCTGGCTGGTGGCTGCCCCAAAAGCCACAACGAGCATCGTTGAATGTTTTCCTCACTTTCTTCTGTTTTGCCTTTCCACCACATTGCTAGCTTCTTAAAATGGTTCCTAACTGGGTCCAAAAAAGCCTGGACAATGCAACAGAGAAGAAGTTGAAGATCTACAAAGAGGGGTGGCTAGGTGAGTGCATGACATCCTGGATTGCCAAATTTGAAACTCATGGCATCATGTTGGGAACAGGCATGCTATCTGAGCTTGTAGAACATCCATTTCTGAGCCTAAAGAATGCAGGAAAATGGGTAAATCTCCAGCAATATGAGCTATTTCTCCATAACTCCATTGGGCAGTCTGTTAGCAAGCCTATGTGAGGGTTACAGCAATGCTGGCACTGTGGATTCTACTGATTTTCTCCATCTCTAGCAAGACATCACCAAGGAAATCCGAGTTGAAGCCAGTGATTAAAATAGAACCCAATGCCGAGGTTGCCTTGCCTATATTCTGACTCAGATGTACACATACTGATTTTGGCATTACCAAGTTGTCAAATGCACATCGCAAATGAGCATGGGAAGTTATTGTCATCTCAAATGATAGTGAGACCGAGAACATCATCCAGAGCAACAGCAAGCCCAAAACCCATGCTGCCAGGCAGGAACTTGAAGATCCAGAGCGACCCACAAAGCGGCATGTGTCTAACCCTGAGATTGTCGACATCATCGATTCCCCTGACAACAAGACCAAATTGGTTCCTAAATCTGAGTTTCGGTCCGTGGGTGGTGCAAAAGCTGCCTCTGATGGGTTTCCAAAGGATCACAAGGGGAGGTACATTGTCACCAGGAAGGCCAAAGTAGATGCCATCAAATCTCTTGATGAGGTCCCTCACCGTTGGCCTGTTCCTGAGGTGGACACAGCATATGTTCTTGATTTTGGGGATGATGCCAGGGTTTCGGGTAGGAACATCACAAAAAAGCCGAAGGGGCTCAATGCATTTCTTAAAGCAGAGGTATGTGATCATTTTGTTGTAGATCTCACCAACCAATGCCTGACAATACAATGCAGGATCAAGATTCATGGGGAAGGGGAACAAATGGCAGTACTTCTCATGATGTAAAGCTCACACTTCTTGATGACCTGCCAGCTTGCCGTTCCATACATGAGTGCAATGGGGCCTGTCAATGTGAGATGTTTGACAACAGATTCCTTGATGGCTATGAACGGATTGATGGCTGTGACTTGAACAAGATGGTGGAGATATTCGAGGCTGGGCAGACTCAAAACAGGGCTGATGGAGAGACTGTGCTTGGGATCACTGATGCATATGAGCCAAATTCTCAGTAGTGTGTGTCCAATCATGACTGTCTGTACCAGATTCTATCAATTAATTACTATGCTGAGATGCAAGAAGAAATGTGATGGTTTAGCTGTCTTAAAGCCTCTCCGAAATGTGTGTATGATCCATTGATCTCATCCCACTGCGGCCAGACATGCTCAAACTGACTGTTTGAGCACAGCCCCCATTTGTAGAGGGTAAAGCATATTTTGTGGGCTGCAGCAAGTGGACAAAGGGAGAACGAGAACAATGGGAGCATATTTATGTGCCAATTCCATCTGTGGTCAATGAGGGCATCTTGTTCCAGCTGATAAATGGTCAGCCCATCACATCGCCTGATCTCGCTGTATATGAGAGGAGCTGTTCTACATTTCTTCATCCTCAGCATGGAAAACAAAAACACTGTAGTCAGTAATCTGGGTTTGTTCATTGATAACATGATTCTTGTGTTGACATTCTGAGTCTGGACAGAACATATCCATTTTCACCAGGGACGTTCAGTATCTGGTTGATTGGTTCATTTTGAGTGCCCAGCAAAGAAGATTGTCTACACATCAAAAGATCCCCAGAATCCTAAAGTTGTAGTCATCTTTCAAGGTCACCACTCGCACCCTCCATGGCCCAAGGAAAAGCCATCAACAGCCACAAAGGATGATCTTCAGCAATGCCTGGATGCATTTGGTATTTTGGGTGACACCACAGACAAACTCAACAATGGTAAGGAAATCAATATCATGCAATATCATCCATTTAATCTTTCTGGGCCAGCCTCCACAACACTTGCACTTCTTGGTTCATCATTGAGTGCTAAGCATGAAGCCTTCTGAAACCGGAAGCTTCTTCGAGAGAAAATTCAACAGAAAAAATGAGAAGGTACCTGCCGGATATCAATGGCAAGGTGAATATGGACTCAGATAGCCAACATGATCAACTAATGGACTAGATGTGTTGGACAGGCATTGTGGATCAGTATGAACAAGACCAAAAATTGTCACTAGATGAATGGTACATCTGGCATCTTCATATGGAAGGTGATATCAAGCTTGCTGTGACCATGAATTCAACTCTTGCAGCTTTAATTCATACTGCACAATATCTTGTCGGAGACTCCACCTTCAAGTGAGTCAATGGCAAACTAAATGAGTGTGAATTTGTCATCTGGCATGCCGAAACAAATGAGTGTGAGTCGACTCCAGAGTCCGTAATCATAACAATGGATGGCTGATTGCTCAACTAGGTGTTACTGTTGCACAGCTATACTGCAATTCCGCTACGTGCGAGGCATTTGGTTATGCTTTCAAAGTGCTTTTCACTTCCATTGAAAAAGCAACTTGTCGACAGGTCAAATTCAAGGTTTTTGATGATTCAGGTCACCTCTTGGCCATTATCCTGTACATGGAGGCAGCCCAAGTCCAAGGTCTTGGGGATGCTGTTGTTCGATTACAGATGAACAACTCAGAAACCAGTGGCATCCATGAGACTAACCCGGATATCCTCATTCAGTTTTTTTATCAAGCTATGTACAGTGCACTTTGAAAGGCCAGTCCGTGTCCTGATCACATTGATGTTATCATCAATTTCCATTACAGACGTACTGATGAGTTGGTTGGGGCCATCGGCATGCAAACAGTTCAGTATCTCAACAAATTTCATGCACTGTTATCACCCAAGGACATTGCCGCGTGGCATGAATTCTGCAAAGGGCATCCCAGCAAGAAACTAAGAAGTATGTTCATCACTGAAAATGCTTCCGTGACCTCATTGAATGGCTCAACAGACTGGTATGCCCACAAGATCAGCTATCCGTGGTTACTGCCAGGTTTCAACGAGTACCTCTCACGGATGCCCGATGACTTCTGGGATAGAACCCCTCATCACACAAACCTTGTAGAAACAGCCATGCTGGGACTAATTGGAGCACGCAAATCAATCTCTGGCCACTTGAGGCCATTCAACGGTATGTGGTGAGAACCCTGTGTCATAATGTTCTAGAAGATTCAACTCGGACTCCCTCATAGGGCAAGAATCCTTGACGCTTCCGTAGCTGCATCAATTGCGGTAGCAAAACAAACTTGCATTTTTCATAATCCTCACAATGGCCAGATCGGTCAAATGACCCATTCGCTTGCCTGCCAAACAAAAAATGCTCATTGACGTGCAACCCACAAAAATCTTGATGACAACATTGAAGATGTTCAAGAACGTATCGCAAATGCCTCCCAGACTCAAAAGGATCTGTGAGCAAAACTGAAAGACCTCACAGAGCAGAAGAAAGAAGCTGGTCGAACACCGCGGCATAATCAATCCACATCAAAGTTTGATGATGTCAAGATACCACCAATTCGCAGCCTGAACATGTTGGACATGGCCCCAGGTGCGAGAGTTACGATGTTTGACATGACTAACAATTGACATGAAACTCATCACCAGTTGCCAGCCCTGCCGGTTCCAGCCTACCTGGAGAATTTCCTGTTGCTGTTGACGGTCCAGAAGCTTTGTTTGTACCCATTGACTTGAATTGCGAAGGTGTTGCACAAAGGCACGTCGATGGACTGCACCACGAACTGCCGGCACAGCTTCAGCTCGGTTTGGGACTACATCCACTTCCGTTCACAGTCCCTTCCAATGCCCCACCTCATCTACAACTTCGGCATTCAGTTCCCACCACTGGCATGATCCCAACACACAATGCACCTATCCAGCAAGGAGATGGTTTTGTCCCTCACATGTTCCCTGGAGAAGATCACAGCTCGAGCATGGGTAGTTTAGCTCATTTTCCTGATTGGCATCCTGGATATGACCTGCCTATGATGAATCTGGACCTCTTGAGTGTTTGAGTGTTCATTTAGAGCAGATGTACCCGTCTACTTGACCATGACATACAAGACTATACATACACCATTACATAGGCTTACCATGGCTGAAAATCAATTTACTCAACTGCTCTACATCATTTACAGGGGATAGAATTGGGAAAACGAGATGAGTTTGACTTACAGTCTATTGAACGCGCGTCATGATGAACTGTGGTTGCCGATGATGTCGGGATGGAACAGAACGTTCATTAACCAAACAGAATGAAACAGGAGCATCACAAACACATGTCCTGGTCACACCACAACAGGAAAATAGTTATTTGAGACAGAATAGTCATTACATTGGTCTAGGTAGTTATTTGCACCTCTGGCCCGAATAACTGAATCACTGAATGTTACTAAAGTTGATAGTACTCAATGAGTCAAGAATGACCCAAAAAATGATCATTTTTGCAGAATGGAGCACCCCCCCCCATTTTACCAAAATGCCCATTTTCATTTTCATTTTCCTTAGATTTTCACGTTCCCTTTTTGTTGTTGTTTCAATCTCCGCTACGACAGGCTCAATCCACTACATCATTGACATATCATCCACCACCACCACCGTCATTGATGCCACCTCCCTCATTCCTCTACCACCACTCCATCAACACCTGCTGCCATGCCTACTCCCATGCTGTCGAGAGCCACATACTATTTTTTTTCACACTTGCATCACCATCAGTCACCACACGTCACCACGCATTGTGACTGCCAGCTCACCATTCAGAATCACCACCACCACCACCCACGACACCACCTCCCTCCCTCCCTCTCCATCTCCATGGGGCCTGTGGCCCTATGGTAAGTATTTTTTTTATTTAACTTATCAATTTTGTTTCAAAAGTAATAAATTTTATTTTTCAGTTTGGCATTTTCAACGACGACGGCCACCCCCCTCACAGCGCCCCCTCGCCCTCCTATATCCTCCCTCCCCTCTTGTACTCCAACTCTATGGGAGCCACAGGCCTCATCGTAAGTTTTTTTTACCTTATCAATTCTTTTTTAGCTAACAAAAAGAATAATTTCAGCTTTTCTATTTGTAACAACGAACGCCAGGCGTGCCGCCCCTCCTCCCCACTCAAATGGGATGTGAGGGGCCTGAAGGGGAATTGGACGGCCCCAGGGAGGTGCTGGGAGGCCAAGGAGCAGGATACCAGCGAGGTGCGCCCCGAATCGCACCCCCCCTGTTCCTGCCACATCACTGACCCTCCCCCCCCCCACCCTCCCCCCTCCTTCCCCCCTCCCTCTAGCAGCCCCAAACAGCCCCTCACACAGCCCTGCGAGCCCCTGCTCACGGGGTGGGCGGGAGGCTTGGTTTTTGATGGGGGGGACCCCCACTTGACCTGCCATGCGGCACCCGCCCCTCGCCTGCGAGCCACTGCTTGCAGGGTGGTGGTTACCCCACGACAACACCGCCGCGAGCAACTGCTCGCGGGGTGGACCCCTACCCCAGCCGACGACGACAATGACGCATTGGGAAGGAATGAGAAGGGGGGGGGGGGGATAGCCAAGCACCCGCCACCCACTGCTGCAAGCATTTGCTCACAGGGGGGGATTGGGTGCTAATGGCCACATCACCACCCCCTCTCTCCAATGACAATGACAAGGACAAGGACAAGGACCGACAACAAGGGCTGACGGCAACAACAGTACCCCCCACCACTGTTGTGAGCCAACTGCTTGCAGCATGGACATGGGGTGCTGAGGAGACGATGCGATGGGGTACTGGGGTGGTGGCCATGGCGTAATGGGGGTTGCCACAGCGCAACACAGGGGGAGCCACCACGACGGGGCCCGCCTTCTGCATATAACCCCTTTTTTATTCGTAGTTGTTTTTGTCAGTATGTAGTACAAATGAATATACATGTTTATCAGTGCACATTGAACAATAAGTTAAGACTATGATAAGGTACTAGTAGTACCATTTTAGTGAAGCTTGAGAAAAAAACATATCACCAAGTCCTTTAAGGTGGAGTTTGAATGTGCCGAGTACTTGCCAGCACTGCCGAAGATCATGTAAAATGCATTCTTACTTCATTTTTGTGATTTTTGCTTTCCAGGGTGTTCATAGCCATTTTTCGCATCATTTTTCGTTTCATTTTTCGCATCATTCTGACAATTCTTCTGCCAAACATGCGAAAATGATCCAAAAATGAAGCCGAAAATGAGCCGAAAATGGCCCAAAAATGTTTACTGTGAACAACCCTATTAGGGTTGTTCACAGTAGCCATTCTTTGCTCATTTTCGGCTCATTTTCAAACTCATTTTTGGGCCATTTTCGTGTATTTGGCAGAGGAAAGCACAAAAGGGAACCGAAAATGAAATGAAAAATGATGTGAAAAATGGTTACTGTGAACACCCTGGGAAGTGAAATTAAGAAAAATGATGCGAAAATGCATTTTGCTTGCCAGGCACAGTGCCAAAAAGATGAAAAATAATCATTTTTCGGTTCCCTTTTTGCAAAAGTGAGGGTAGGGTTCCATTTTACATTCATTTTTTATTCATTCTCAGTTTCATTTTTGAGAAAAATGGAATCAAAATGAAATGGAAAATGATGACAAAATGAGTCAAAAATGAATGAAAAATGGCAACTGTGAACAACCCTATTAATTCTATGGCCCCTCCCTTATGAGTCTCTTTAATTACAACCAATTATCCTCCCTGCGAGGGGGTTTGCTTAATATATATACCTTTATTCAAGTCTTCAGAGACCCCTTGAGGGGGGGATCAGCTATGAAATACCATAAGCACTTGCTGTGCCTATGATCGGAAGCAAATAGCCTAATAGCATTGATGTTCATCAGCCGAAACTCGAATCCTACCCCTGCACGCATCCTGCATTTGTCCTTACAATCCCACTCAATATCCCTGATTGAACTTGGTAGGAACCTTGCACTTGCGTCGCGCCAACAAGTCTGTATGCGCCCCAAAATTCTCAATTTAGCCTTGTTGACATCTTATGTAATGCGTCACCGACGTGCTGGGTGGATAGCTTCCAGTGTAACCCACCAGACTCCCACCTATCCGAAACTTAAGGCTTCGGCCCACCTTACAAGCCTCTACTACGTTCGTTGTGCTACTTTCTGCAGGCTTACTATACATCTTGGTCGTTGAGGTCCCGTTGGTCTTCGATTTGGCCACTACCGTTACCATCAATCGTAGTCCCAGTCTGGACTGGGGTATTCTGTATCTGGATCCGCGACTGTCGCGACTCGCCCTCCACATCGGCCACGATGTCTCAATCTCAAGTGAACATCCGGGATGTTCTAAGTAGGCGTACCTATAGGTTTCTCGGAGACGCACAGGCCGGCGCTTTCTACCCGAGCCTAGGAATGTATGGGAGCGGAGCGCACGTCGACTTTATATCAATCCATCGAACCAAGGGTATGAGGAGCTAGCAGGTGCACGGTCAATATAGGCTATGTTGGTATACGCATCGTGCCTTGAGCAACCCCGGCTGTCCCGTTTCTCGATTCAGAAATTTAGGTGATGAGAAGACCGGTGTATCTGGCAAATCTCTTTTAGTAGCCAAACATCTTGGGTGTGACGCTTGGTGGAAAAGAGGCTACGGACGAAACGAGCGAATAAAACAACGACGGCCCCGAGTCCCGGGACTTGTAATTCAAACCATAGTCGTGTGGAGCCAGACTGGTCCTTACGCGGATATCTCCATTTGCCACGGACCCTCGTCAAATGATCTTCAGCCGTTGGTCATCGGTATCTCTATTCATGCGGCAATACTTACCTTGGCCCACCTCCTTCAGACAATGTCCCATCAAGAGCAGCTTGGATTAACCTCACCACGGGGAACTCATCTCTTCACCTTCCCTGCTAAGCAGGGAAAATCATTGGAATCGGGTAATTTTCAATGTCATGCTCTACATCCATATATTCAGATACGAGCCCATGGCAGATCTAGCAGATTCAGAGGGAAGGGCATTGCGCGTTATGCCATCTACAACAAGCGGCAAACATCCCTGTTAGGGAGTAGTCGTCCCTTGCCATCCTCTGCATTTTTAAGTGCAGTAGAACCGATCTTACCCTGGAAACCCGTCTTTCGGAGCCAGGTCTCGAGTGTATGGCCCTTCGGGTGAATACTGCGCACCCAATCCATATCTCTCTTGATGATATCATCCCTCCATAAGCACCAGAAACCGGAGAAGCTCTGTCTGATGGTGGTCGAGCCATCTCCGACCTGCTTCTCGTTGGCAATTGGCCTGTGGGCGCCATTCAGGCACTCAAACCACTGGTCGAGAGTCAGCCTCTTGTGAACTGATGGTATCCCGGTGACTTTGGTAAACGTCTCGGCAAGGTAGTCCCACCCAACCCAGTCACTAGCAACCAGAAGGTCTTTGCCTGACGTTTCCTCACGATGGTCAAGAGTGTACCGCACCCACCATCCGAGGTCGTCAAGGGCGATCATGGGGATGTGACCGTCGCCAATTGGCGAAGCGAAGACAACAGTCCCGTCCTCCCGTTTGTTGAGCGGCCCACACAAAGGCTTGACAAACCATGAGAGTTAGCAAGGCATAGGCGGATCACAATCCTCTTACATAGTTGAACATTTCCAAGTAGACACCAGACGAAATAGATGTCCAGGTGAGTCCATCACCGAGTGAAGAAGGTTGTGCCTTCAAAAACTCGTTGACAATACCTTTAGCATCGTGATGCTCGGCCTTGTAGATCGGATCGAAATTTCCGAGCTAAATGAATGCACGAGTCAGATCTGGAGACACCGAGTTCACCTCCGAACATCGGTACTGACCTTGCTGCCGTAATCCAAGTTGCTCCAGATCAGATGCCGAGCAGCCTTTGTGCGTCTCGCTCCCTCATAGATCTTAATGCCAGCGTATATTTCCTTTTGCTCGCCGACGGTATAGGTGTCAGTGTTGACCCACGCGCCATAGCAGCCGTCCAGGGCGGCAGCAACAGCAACCAGGTCGTCGAAAGCACCTGAAGGTATATGGTAAGTTCGAAGGAACGAACTACATACATAGCACATGACTCGGACAACATACCTTTGACACATTCGACACCGAGCGCTTCGAGCTCCTTTGCACGCCTGTTGGTCGGGTCTCTTGTAAGAGCGCGAACCGTGTATGGTGAGGGAGTTCCATCCTCATTTGGCGCAAGGAGTGCTGGAATAACATGCATTCCTTGGGCGCCTGTGGCGCCGATGACGAGGATTATCTTCTTGTCGGACATACTACAAGAGGCTCTTGGGGATAGACTCGGAGGGTAGAATTGATAAATACAGTGCGCCATCTCTTCACTCTTATATGATGCGTTCGACCATCACGTTAACCCGAAGTATTGGTATCAGAGACGGCCCCTGACCTCTTACTCGTAGTTCTCCAGTCAACCTTCTCAGTATCTGGGCAAATAGATCATATCTGGGAGTGTGAAATTCTTATTGTCATCCATCCAATTTGGATTCTCGTGTCATATAAACACGAAGAAGTGGAGAAAGAACGCATCGGTCTTCGTTGATAGCAGACGTTCACACTTTACAATGTTAATTCAAGCCGAATGTGTACTACGCAACCCACTGCAACAACTACCCGAACCCGGAACCCGCGTCGAGCGGCTCCAAATGTTCTCAAACAGGCCTAAGCTGTCAGCATTCGTGCGCCAGATGATGAATTCGGATTGTCAAGTGTTTATTGATCTCCGAGTGCCGGGCAGAATACATACACCATGCCAAATGCCGACCAGCCGCAGAGTCTCGAGTAAGTTTCGTGGATAGCCTAACTAGGCACCGAAATCCTGGTCGACATTGACGGGAGTCCCAGACCGACTGAGCACGCGCTTTAACTGCATATATCCTTACCTCGGTCCCTATCTCCCTAAACACGCTTTCCCAGACCCATGTCAGCTAAGTACATTCATGATTCAGAACGATAGGGGACTTACAGCTGATATCTGAACGATAGGCCCTTTCCTCAGGAGGTAGATTTAGTTGTTTGTTTGGTCTAATCAATGATGTGGCCACATGCCGGCCGGGCCATGCTGCAGCCACACCTTCAAGGCATGGTTGGTGGTATAGAAGGGCTATCTCGGTACTGTACTGTAAACCACTGTATGAGACGACACGTATCAGCCGATATAAAGAAACTGGCGTTGCGACTTGTGATTGTACGCTAGTACAAGTACAAGAAAATTCGCGAAATCACCGGTGTCAGCGAGCGGACAGTCAAACGCCTCTGTGCTCTCCACCGACGTACAGGATCTATTATACAGAAGAGAGTCGTTGATGGTCGCCCTCGCTTACTCAATTTCATATATCGGTATATCATTGTTCTCCTACATGACACATCATATTCGGCTGCTCAGTTGCTGCATATAGTTTCTTGAGAGTTGCATCGAAAGACAGCCAGATATGTTGCTGTCAGAGCTACAAAATCAACTTGAAACTTGCGGAATACGAGCATCACCATGACAATACAATCTAGAATGATTGGGCTGGTCATCGAAGCCAACGGCGAGCTTGAACTCAAGTCTCGCACAGGCCACTTTCGGCTTGTCGGCATGTGCCAAATCACTGATTAGACGAAACAAACAACTAAATCTACCTCCTGAGGAAAGGGCCTATCGTTCAGATATTGTTGAGCGGTCAGGCACGTGCACCCGATCGGGGTTGATAATAAGTAAGACATTAATCCGGAATATATAATCGGCACCGGATATGTTCTAAGACAATTAATTCCTTGCATGTGCCCTTCCATCCCTGCGTGATTCTGAGAAGTGATACGACAAACTATTTTATTAAAATCATTCTCAAATATTATTATATTCGTATCACTAGTCGGCGCGTCGAAAAGCGCACTCGTAACATCGTTACATGTTTATTGAATACCAAGAGGGACGTCTCCCTAAGCGCATCAGAATAGATCAAGGGAAAGAATATCTTAATAAAGATCTTATCACTTGGTGTGCTGAAAAAGGGATTAAAATCGAAGCAACTGCACCATATTCTCCTTCACAAAATGGTGTTGCGGAAAGATTTAATCGGACATTGGTCGAGTTAGCACGTGCAATGATAATTGCACACGACTTACCAAAATATTTATGGCATGAGGCAATAAATTATGCCGCATATGTTAGAAATACAGACAAACCGACTGGATCCAAATATAGATCCGGAGAGTGCTTACAACTGGGACAAAAACGATACTTGGGCACAACAAGTCATTATCCATAACGTCACCTCCTCGCAAATAAATCACGTCAGATCAAAACAAAGCGCAGAAGCTATGTATACCGCATTATCGGTCACTCATGAAAACAAGGCACATCAAACAGTTAATCAACTGCAGTGTTTATTATATGAGACAAAGGCTGATAATTCCGACGACCTCCTAAAGCATTTGGACGTCTTGAAGTCTTACCGAGACCGGATCAACAGGTTTCCAAATATAGAATTCCATATCTCAGATACCCAATTTAAATTGATCATTTTGGCATCCTTACCAAACTCTTGGCAAACATATGTCGAGCCCTACAACGGAAACGCAAATGATCCAAATGACTTAGATCCAAAGCGTCGCCTAACTTCGGATGCATTTATTGGATTATTAAGGGAAGAATATAAACTTTGGCAAAATAGAAATAACGGGAATAATAACTCCGGCGGAATTGTAAACCTGGCTAAAATCCAGACGACCGCCCAAAAGGAGAAAAGCCTTGAAAACCGTCTTACCGATCGTAAAAAATCCCTGAAGCCATATTGTGATCATTGCAAGCGCCCTGGACATTGGTCCAGTAAATGCCGAACATTCCAAGGCAATAAATGCCATAATTGTGGAAAAATCGGATATCAGGCAAAAAATTGTTGGGGGAAGAAAAAGGAGAAAGATAAGGAAAAAGGGAAAATAAAACCTGTGGAACAGTCCAATGCTGTGGAGGAATTTATTGCATTTTCAGCTCAAGAAGAACATTATAATTTTGATTCCTATGATGCTTGTAACGATGCCGTAATGGATGAGCGTTTGATCTATTACGACTGGTTGGCTGACTCAGCAACAACATTGCATATCACGTATCAAAGAGAAGCCTTCAAAACATACACTCCAATGAAAAAGAATTCCGTAACTGGGGTAGGTGGATTGGAAGCTAAAATTGCAGGCAAAGGGACTGTTGAAATAATTTCAACATGCAATAATCAAAATTTTAATATTCATCTGGAAGACGTCCTACATGTGCCTGGAACACGAAACAATTTAATTTCGTTGGGGCGATGGGATGCGGCCGGCGGAAAATATATTGGAGGACAAGGAAAACTAATCCTCACAACAAAAGACGGACAACAACTTGCAGAAGGAAAGAAAATTAATAACCATTTATACAAGATGAAAATGGTATTAAAAATACAAGCAAGCCATCTAAAACTCCTGCCGTTAATCAAACATTCGTCGGAAACGTAAAACCACTTAGTTGGGAAACTTGGCACCGACAATTTGGACATGTAGGATATTCTGGACTTCAACAATTATTGAGCCGAAAATTGGTGATCGGTTTCAATGTCGACAAAAATAGTCCTAAACCGGATTGCGAAGCTTGCATTAGTGCAAAGCAAAATAAGGAGCCTTTTCCGAAGTCGACAAAAAGAAACACGAAACCAGGAGAATTAACCCACATAGACTTGTGGGGAAAATATGCCATCAAATCTATTAATGGCAAATATTACTATCTCCTATTTGTGGATGATGCTAAAAGGTTCATCACAATTGAATGCCTCAAAGAGAAAAGTGATGCAGCACAGGGGGTAATAAATTACCTTGCCCATTTGGAAACACAAGGCAAGAAGCCGAAGGGTATACAAATTGATTGTGGAAAAGAATTTGTTAATGAAAAACTGGAAAAATATTGCAAAGAAAGAGGTATAGAAAATCGACTTACCGCACCATACTCACCATCACAGAATGGAGTTGCGGAAAGGATGAACAGAACCCTGGTTGAATTATCCCGAGCAATGCTGGCTGCTAACCAGCTTCCAGAATTATTATGGGAATTTGCAGTCTTACACGCTGCCTATATCCGGAACCGATCATTTACCAAACATCTTTGGGAAACAACACCTTATGAAGGCTGGCACAATAAAAAACCGGACGTATCAAATTTACATGAATTTGGAGCCCCAGTATGGGTATTATTACAAGGCCAGAAAGAAGAAAGAAAAATGCTACCTAAATCAAAGCGCCGTGCATATGTCGGCTATGACGACGGCGCGGGAGCAATAAAATATTACAATGCCGAAACAAGAAATGTTCTCACCTCTCGGAACTTCCAACTTATAGATGCTACAGATGAACCTGAGCCTCCCGAAGACACTGATGTTACACCCTTGATGGAGGGGGAGTCTGGTGGGGAAACACCGAATGTGCCGCCGACAGGTAACTCCGATCAACGGATCACGGAACCGGCAAGGCAGCCTCGGAAGCGTAAATGGAATGAAAATGAGGGAAACATAGATATCACTAGACCACAGAAGACGCGTGCAAGTGATAATGAACCACGGAAACCTCGAGGAATTTGTACCGACTACAAACATCTTTACCACCTTGCGGAAGAGGAAGATGACGAAACCTTTCTAAATATAGAAGAAGCCTATGCAATAATAGCCAGAGACAAAATAAACAGTCTCAAAGATGCAAAACAATCCCCGGAATGGACGGAATGGAAGGATTCAATGCAAATTGAATTAGACTTGCTCAAAGAAAAGGGTACTTGGGAACTTGTCGAAAAACCTCCAGATGCCGTTCCAATCTCAAATAAATGGGTATTTATTCGGAAACGAAATAAAGAAGGGGAAATTGTACGATACAGAGCGCGGCTAGTTGCAAAAGGGTATGCACAAAGACCCGGTTATGATTTCACGGAAACTTTTTCACTAGTTGTACGAATGGACACACTCCGGGCGATTTTAGCACTCGCATCAGAGAAAGGTCTAAAAATACAACAGATGGACGTAAAGGGCGCATACCTCAATGGCACGCTACAAGAGACTATATACATGGAACAACCTGAAGGATGTAATGATGGAACAGGCCAAGTATGCAAGCTATTTAAACCGCTTTATGGATTAAAGCAGGCAGGTCAAGAGTGGAATAACGAATTTGATGGTAAACTTAAAATTCATGATTAATGGCAGATCCTTGCGCATATATTTGACGGGATGAAGAAAATATAGGCATCATAACGGTATGGGTAGACGACACCCTGCTTTTTGCATCAGCAGATAAAATGATGAAGCATATGAAAAATGCGTTAACATCAGAATGGGACGTTACCGACCTTGGAGAGCCTAGCAAAACCGTGGGCATAGAAATTATGTGCGCCAATGATAGCATCAAAATATCTCAAGAAAAATATATTGAGAATGTCCTTCATAAAGAAGGCATGATTGATGCAAACCCTGTTGGAATGCCAATGGACCCAAATATTAAATTAATTGAAAACCCAGATTATAATGAGCCAAATCGGAGCAATTCATATGCCAAATTACTGGGATGTCTACAATTCATTGCAAACTCCACGTGACCTGACATTAGCTTTGCTGTTAATAAATTGGCAGCATATACCGCAAACCCGGGCTTACAACACCACGGTGCAATAAAGCGGATACTACGGTACTTAGCAGGTATGAAAACTCTTGGAATTATTTACAGAAAAACCCAGGATGAGACTGAAAACAATAACCTTTTCCATGGATTTGCCGATGCATCATTTGCAAATTCTGAGGACCTCAAGTCCACCACAGGATATGTTTTCCTGACAGCAGGGGGAGCAATAACTTGGAAATCAAAGAAACAAACAATTATTGCACTATCCTCAACGGAAGCCGAATATGTGGCATTATCCGAAGCTGGACGTGAGGCCACTTGGCTAAGAAATTTGTATGGTGAACTCGGATACACCCAAGAAAATCCAACAATTATTCAAGGCGATAAGTAATTTTAACCCATAACCCTCAATTTCACCAGAGGTCAAAACATATCGCTATACGACATCACTGGGTCCGAGATTTAGTCACCAACAAAATTATTGATATTCAAAATGTCGTGATCCGGAACAAACAGCGGACATATTAACAAAGGCTTTACCAAAGCCTAAGTTTTCATGGCATAGGGAAGAGATGGGAATTCAGTCAAAAATAACTCAGTAGCTTTCCTTGGTGAGATTGGTTTTTCCCAATGGGTTTTCCATCCACAGAGGTTTTGATGCACCTGAAAGAAAATTATTAACCACTCCAGGGGGAGTGATGACATTCACAGAACCATTCCACTCATTGTCCTACACTGCCTAGGCTTGAGGGGGAGTGTTGGGATTATGTATACAAGAGTATACAGGCAAGCCAAGGCAGTTAACATGCCTAGGGAATATTGCCAGAATATGCTAAGTCAACACTAGGGTTAGGGCTAATGCACATTAACCATAACCCTAGGGAATGGACAGTTAACACATGCAGAGACATATAGGGGAACACACAGTTAACACATGCTACAGGATTACTCATACTGCAGCATGTCTATGATAGCCTATCCAAGACAAAGCTATGGATAGAGTGTCTATGACACACCCTGCAGGAAGTCTAGGACTTACCAAGCCATGATATCATATGTCACTATTATTGACACTGTTATAGGGGATATGACATAACTATTCCATTATTAACTGGTACAGGGGTCTATTACAGAATACCTCCTTTATATATTAAAGGAGAGCATTACACTATACCTCCTAACTGTGTAGTATAAATATTGCACATCATGTAGGAGATGATAATAACATTCCTCCCTGTGGCAGACTCCCTCACTCACTAGCCTTTGAGATTAAACTTCATAATCTAACCTTGTCCTTAACTCTTCCTGTCACTGTTCACCACTCCATTCCCAACAAGGGGAAAACTCCCGAACATGCATGGACTGATAAACGGCCCAATGTTAGCCATTTACAAGAATTTGGGATACCTGTATGGGTTTTACATGATCATCAAAATATTTCTAAACTCGAACCTAAATCCAAAAAACAAATCTTTGTGGGATTTGTTGATGGTCCTAAAGCTATTAGATATTATAACTCTAATAAAAGGACTATTTCTATTTTCCGAAATTTTCATTTCAATAAATTTCCCTAAGATGTCTAATTTGAGGGGGAGAATGAAGGAGAACAAATTCGGACTCAACAAGAGGACGAAAATGATGCAATTACAAATGATCCCACAAATAACCTAAAAAGGAAATGTCCAGAAGAAGAACCATCTTCACACCGAAGCACGAGACCCAGAGTTCAGCATAATTATCAAATGTTGAATGAACCGCCCCTCATATATGACACGGAGTTAGCGGCATTAGCCAATGACCCCGAAGAAGGTCAACTAATATACTCACCAGATGAGGTAATTAATGCAGCATTTAATTGTGCAAACCTTGCTTCAGACAATCCTGAATCGTTAAAGGAAGCTAAAAAGTCCCCTGAGTGGCCGGAATGGGACCAAGCCATCCGAGCCAAGTTAGATCAATTACATAATAAAAAGACATGGGTACTAACCGACCCACCTGAGGAGCATAAACTTATTAAAAATAAATGGGTCTTTACAAAGAAATACGACAAAGAGGGATTATTAACAAAATACAAAGCCCGTTTAGTGGCAAAAGGCTGTTCCCAGGTACCCAGAATGGATTTTATTGATGTATTTTCCCCTGTTGTATGTCTTGAAACAATTCGTGCGCTACTCGCTTTGGCTACACAAGAAGATTGGGAAATACAACAAATGGACGTCAAGGGTGCATATTTGAATGGAAACCTCAAGGAAGAAATTTATATGGTGCAACCTGAGGGATTCCATGATAATACTGGACGAGCTTGCTGACTCGTCAAAACCTTATATGGATTAAAACAATCCGGATGTGAGTGGAATATTGAATTAAATGAAAAACTCGGACAACGAGGTTTCAATAATCTTTATTCTGACCCATGTGTCTACATCCGAAAGACACCGGATGGTACAGTAATAATAACTGTATGGGTTGATGATTTATTATTATTTTCTACAACGATCCACTCAATGAAACTTCTTAAAGAAGAAGTAAAAGAATTATTTGAGGTCACTGATCTTGGTGAACCCAGTAAAATTGTTGGGATTGAAATAACCCAGGATCGCGATCAAAAGACACTGAAGATTGCACAAACTAAATATATTGAATCAATCCTAGCAAAATATAATCTACAGGACGCAAATCCGGTAAGCATGCCTATGGATCCAAATATAACGCTCGAGCCCGGTGAACCGGATACCAGTAATTAAAATTCAAGTTATGCATCTTTGATCAGGTCCTTGATGTATGCTGCCGTAGCTACAAGGCCTGATATAGCGTATGCCATAAATCGGCTCGCATCATTTACGGCCCATCCATCAATGTGTCATTGGACAGCTGCCAAACATGTTCTCAGATATCTCAAGGGTACAAAAGACCTTGGAATAAAATATATTAAATCTGAGAATAAGTTTGAGCAAAACAATTTCATGCAGTATTCTGATGCCAGCTTCGCAAATAATTATGATCGCACATCAGTATCTGGATATGCGTCTATTTCTGCAGGAGGCACGATCAGTTGGGGATCAAAGAAACAAAATATTGTATCCCTCTCATCTACAGAAGCTGAATATATTTGTCTATCAGATGCGGCATGCGAGACCACATGGCTTCGCAATCTTTATTCAGAGATTGGTTACCCACAATATCAACCAACTTTGATTAAAGGAGATAATTTGGGTGCCTTGGCAATTGCCCAAAATCCGCGTTATCACAAAAGGACAAAACATTTTGATATTAAGCATCATTATATTCGTGATCAAATCAAAAATGAATCAATTGTTTTAAAATACTGTCCAACTGCACAAATGACCACAGACGTGTTAACAAAAGCCTTACTGAGGCAAGCTCATAAGATTCATATGGAATCTATGGGAATATCCTTTGCTTGAGGGGGAGTGTTGAGCGGTCAGGCACATGCACCCGATCGGGGTTGATAATAAGTAAGACATTAATCCGGAATATATAATCGGCACCGGATATGTTCTAAGACAATTAATTCCTTGCATGCGCCCTTCCATCCCTGCGTGATTCTGAGAAGTGATACGACAAACTATTTTATTAAAATCATTCTCAAATATTATTATATTCGTATCACTAGTCGGCGCGTCGAAAAGCGCACTCGTAACATCGTTACCTCAACAGATATCGGCTGTAAGCTTGGGTTTTTGATACCCGGACAAGTTGTATTATACCATAAAAGTTGTCGCTTAAGCCCAAGGGCCTCTCATTTCGAGATCGAAGATTCGAAACTAGGCTAAAATAGGGCTTCCTATAAGTGTTATGTAATATATAATAAAGTATTTGAAAGTGGTCATGTGGAGGGGTCGTGTGACTTTACCAACACTGTGTGACTTTTTCGAGCTGTGTGAATCTCTTTGGCCTATGGGCCTGATGAGTAATTTGACTAAGCAGCACCTGACCACCCTCATACATATAGCGAGCGCAGCGAGCTCGGCTAATTAAAATTTTTCCCACACTTCACCTGGCAATTTTTCGAGCACTTTCTTTGCATTTTCTCTACTCTCTGTGCATCTTTTCTTGGGCTGATTGGATTTTCCAACTCCTCTGTGCCTTGGGCTCTTTTACTGTTTGGGTCTGTTTGGCTCCTTGTTGTGTCTACTCTCTGTGCATCTTTTCCCGGGCTGACCGGACTTTCAAACTCCTCTGTGCCTTGGGCTCTTTTCCAGCTTGGGTCTGTTTGGCTCCTTGGGGTGTCAGTAGACCAAGGTGAGGCTGCTGTGAAGTCCTACCTCCCTGGCCTCTCTTTTTCAACAAAGGAGTGTCTGCCAGTTGCTTAGTGGCCAAATATTTTTGGTCCTGGACCTCTCACAGAGCTACAGTGTGTAGGGAGATTGGGCTGGTGGGTTCACAGTTGCCTCCCCTTCCTTTATTGGAAGTTGCTCCATTGTCAACTACCACTGTCTTAACCGATTTCACTGCCACTTGCAAGGATCTAGACTGCTCTGCTGCAGTAATTGAGCTCTCTCCTCTCCTCTTTTGGTTATATCTATTGTTATTTTGGCTGCAATATCTAGTATTTGTTTTTCTTTTGTCTTAAGAGTACAGCCTTATCAGCAGCCTCTAGAGTTCTGACTCCTCCAAACACTCCTCAACATGTCCGGACTGCTGCACAGCAAGAGGAATGTGACAGGCGGCTTCTTGATAGTCCTGTTTATCATCGTACTCCACATCATGTCCATTTGATGCGTATGGGTATAGTCCAGCCACCACTTCCACTCCCTCTACCCCATCCTCCTGTTCAGCCTGGGCCTATAAACAATGATCCCTTTGCTGCACCTGCACCTGCACCTGTGTACAACCACCTTCCTCCTCATTTGGCACAACAACTCCCACCTCTTTATGGTCATGGTCGTGGTCATGGTTGTGGTTGTGGTCATGGTCATGGTCATGGTCATGGTCATGGTCATGCCCCAGCTCTAGCTCCTGCTCCCATTCCAGCTCCAGCTCCTGCCCCTGTATATAACTATCTGCCTGTTCAGCTGGCACAGCAATTGGCTGCTTTGCCCCCTCTTCCACACTATGGTGGAGGTCATCTGGATGCACCACCTGTTTTTGATCCTCCAGCTCCAGCTCCTCCCATTCCTGCTCCACCTGTTCCTGTGGCTAATGATTTTCTGCCACCTGTATGTTGAAGTGGATACTATTCTACCATGGATTATTCTAATTGCATCATTTTAGCCTGTTCCTGCTCCTCCTCCTTTTGATCCTCCAGCTCCAGCTCCCCCTATTCCTGCTCCACCTGTTCCTGTGGCCAATGATTTTCTGCTACCTGTATGTTGAAGTGGATACTACTCTACCATGGATTATTCTAATTGCACCATTTTAGCCTGTTCCTGCTCCTCCTTCTTTTGATCCTCCAGCTCCAGCTCCCCCTATTCCAGCTCCACCTGTTCCTATGGCTAATGATCTCCTCCCACCTGTATGTTGAAGTGGATACTACTCTATTATGGATTATTCTCTGTAATTTACACTCCTCCACATATTCCGGAAATTCCGGTCGAGTCCGGAAATTCCGCTCAAGTTCGGAAATTCCGGACTCTTTTTTTGGAGGATGGGGGAGTGGGGCGTGTCGCATGTGCGTCGGCGGTTGTGTCGCCATCACTGCCCCCCTCCCGTGCCCTCCCGTCACCCTCGCCTATTGCACCCCCCTCCACCCTGCGAGCAGTCGCTCGCAGCAGTGGTGGGGGGTGCTCTGTTGCCCTAGGTGTTGTGTGGTTGCGCGTCTGGCACATCCCCTCGCTCTGACAAAGTAGCATTTATATTTATTAAATTAGAGTATAAATAAAATAAATCTATACAAAAGGGGGAAGGGGGGGAGTGGGGCGCGTCGCGTTGTCGTCGTCGCCCCCCTCCCCTGCCCCCTCCCCGCGCCCGTCCATCACCCCCGCCGCCGCCCTGTGAGCAGTTGCTCGCAGCGGTGGTGGGGGGTCCCCCTGTCCCCCTACGCATCCCCCTCCCTTCTAGCGGGTATCCCTGTCCCCCGGCGCATCCCCCTCCCTCTCGACGCGTCCCCCCATCACCCCCGCCTCCGCCCTGCGAGCAGTTGCTCGCAGCGGTGGTGAGGGGTGCTCTGTCGCGCTGAGTGTCGGGCGGTCGCGGTCGATCGCGCCCCCTTGTCCCCCTCCGTTCTGGCGCGTGCCCCTGCCCCCCGGTGCGTCCCGTCGTCCCTGGCGCGTCCTCTCGCTCTGAGGGGCGTTCCCCTGTCTCTTATGGGCCTGGGGGCAGGTCGTGTGTCAGTGGGCATTGTCCCTCACTGGGGGTGGTGGGCGGTGGGCGGTGACGTGGCGGTGACGTGGTGGTGCTGGGTCGGTGGGCGTGATGTGGCGGCAGCGGTGGGTGCTCGGTCTGTAGGTGTTGGTGACATGGCGGCTGCCGGGCGTTGGTGACGTGGCGGCTGCCGTCATTCCCCCTTCCTGGCAGGTTCCTGGCGCCTTCCCTCATCCCATGAAGCCCCCCGCCTCCCAGCTAAGTGGGGAGGAGGGGCGGCGCGTCGTGGCATACATATACAAAAAGAAAAGCTAAAAGATAAAAAAAAAACTTTTTTTAGCTACAAATAAGCATGAATCAGATTTTAAAATACTTAACATGAGGGCCTATGACCCCCATGGAGTGCTAGAGGAGGAGGAGGGAGGGGAGAGGGAGGAAGGGAGGGACGGGGGAGGGAGGCGGTCATCGTGACTCATGATGGTGGGGTGGCAACGCATGAGCTGGCAATCACGATGCGTCACGGTGGCGATTGTGGCCATGTGACGCGTGTCCGGTTAGTTCGGTTAGTTCGGTTAGTTCGGTTTTTTCCTGGTTCGGGTAAATTCCGGAAATTCCGGTCTAATTATTCAAACCGGAATTATCCTCTACAGTGAGAATTACACTCAAAAAAAGTACAACCGGAATCCGGAAATTCCGGACAAATTCCGGAAATTGGAAATTCCGGCCGGAATATGTGGGGGAGTGTAATGTACTCATTATTCTAATTGTACTATTTTAGCCTGTTCCTGCTCCTCCTCCTTTTGATCCTCCTGTGCCTCTACCTCTAATTCCTGCTCCACCTGTTCCAGATGCTCCTCCACCTCTGCCAGATCCTGTTCCTTTGCCACTGCTACCTCCTGCATGTCGGCCTTTTAGTCCAGATTGGCCTGTTCATAATCTGGGAAGAATGAGCGTCCAATGTCCTAATTGCCATGCTCTTCATTGGATGGCTGAGCGTCTCTCTGCATCCTCTAATGCTCATCCCAAGTTTGGCATGTGCTGTTTTAGTGGGAAGATCACTTTGCCTCCTCTTCACCCACCTCCTCCAGAGCTTTCACAGTTTCTCACTGTTCAGGATGAAGTCTCCAAGAAGTTCCATGACCACATTTGCACCTATAACAATGCTCTGGCTATGACATCACTGGGTCGTAGAGTGGAAGAGCATGAGAATCTCAACAATGGTGCCGGTCCTTATGTTTTCAGCTTACATGGTGAACTGTCACATAAGAGTGGTTCTCTTTTGCCTGCTGAGGGAGAGACTCCTGTCTATGCTCGGCTCTACATCTATGACCCTGCTGATGCAATCAACTTTAGAATGGCCAACACCTGGAATAGAAATCTTCATCATCAAACCTTGGTCACTCTTCAGGATATGATCTACCGCCATCATCCAGGTGTCCAGATGTATAAGCAGGCTCATGAGCTTACAAGAAACTTGCCACAAGAGCAGCAGTGCAAGATAATTTTGCCCTTTGATCAAGGCTGTGACCGTCGTCGCTATAACCTCCCAACTGCAGCCAGCAATGAGATTGTAGTCATCCTTCCAGGTGATGGTGATCAGCCAGAGGCTGTCCAGGACATTGTTCTCTACCGCAGGCATGGTCCTCCACTTCAGCGTATCACAGATGCTCATCCACTCTATCCTGCTCTTCACTATGTCCTGCTCTTTCCCACTGGCCAGCTTCAATGGTATCCTCAGATTGAATATGCAGCAGTTGAAAATCCCAATGCCAACAATCAAGGGGATGATGATGAGGGTCCAAGGAGATGAAAATATGTCTCTAAATCAGAGTTCTACCATTATCGTCTCCATCCTTGCCCACCTGCTATTGAGCCGCAGCATATCTTCTTGACTGGAAAGCTCTTTCAGGAGTTCATTTGTGATCAGTGGGCAACTTCAGAGCAGGACAGGCTGCGCTATATCATGACACACCAGAACAAGATCCGGGGGGATGTTTATGCTGGATTGGCAGATGCTGTTGCTGCAAATGTAGATGCTGATGCTGAGTCTCTTGGCCAAAGAATCATTTTGCCTTCTTCTTTTTCTGGAAGCTGAAAGGCTGCCTGGTTAGGTAGCCTCACTAAGTCAGATGGTAAGACAGGATCACGTTATCTTTGTTGCACAAGGTAAAGAGTGAGTCTAAGATACATAAGAAGGTCGGTAAACTATACCTTTGTTGCACAAGGTAAAGAGTGGGGCAACAAAGGAAAAAAAGATGGTATATATATGAGATTTGAAACCGTGTTGGAAAGTGGCCGCATCGAGCGTAAGTTGATATATGAGTTCGCCGATGTTCGCCGATGTTCAGGGTGGCTGTGTAGCCATTGTAAGCATCAATGTGTGCCGATGTTCGCCGATGTTCGTGGTGGCTGTGCATGTTTGTGTCGTGAGTCTGGTCGCAGGCTTACAGAAGCACACATCACATGCAGCAGCTTCTCCAGGATGCAATGGCTATCAATTGGTATTTCAAAGGAGGTGATCTCTTTATGACCATCACAGCAAATCCTAAATGGCCAGAGATTGTAAATGAGCTTGGTCCAGGTCAGACAGCAGCTGATCACCCTGACATTGTTGTTCGTGCTTTTTTTGCAAAGCAGAAGGACTTGATTAAGGACATAGAGGCTGGCATATTTGGAAAGGCTCTTGGATATGTGTTTACCATTGAGTACCAGAAGCGTGGTCTCCCTCACATGCACTGCATCATCTTTCTCCATCCTGATTCCAAGCTCCGCACTCCTGAGCAGATAGACAGCCTTCTCTCTTCAGAGTTTCTGAGGACAATCCCGAGCTGTTAGAGAAGATCAAAAAGTTCATGGTTCACAGTCCCTGTGGTGCTGATAATCCAAATGCTCCATGTATGCAGAATGGCAGGTGCTCCAAGAACTTTCCCAAGCCTTTCAGAGATCAGACTACAGTTTCTGAAGATTCCTATGCTTCTACCAGACGTCAGGACACTGGCCACACACATGACATTTGGGGAAAGCAGGTTGACAATTGCTGGGTCATCACTTTCTGTGCCTACCTCATCTGGAAGTATGACTGCCACATCAACATAGAGTCCATTGCCTCCATCAAGGCTCTAAAGTATATCTTCAAGTATGTATACAAGGGCCATGACCGTACCACTATGCAGTTTGGAACCTGCAATGATGAAGTCAGGCAGTACTTGGATGCTCGCTATATCTCATCCTGTGAGAGCATCTGGCGTCTCTTCCAGTTTCCTATGCATGGCATTTCCCTCAATGTTGTCAGACTTCAGGTGCATCTCCCAGGCCAGCAGTATGTCACTTGGAATGAGAATGGCCAGCACACTATTCAGGAGGTTGTGGATCGTGCTTCTATGTTGGGAATGGAGTGGTGAACAGTGACAGGAAGAGTTAAGGACAAGGTTAGAGGATGAAGTTAATCTCAAAGGCTAGTGAGTGAGGGAGTCTGCCACAGGGAGGAATGTTATTATCATCTCCTACATGATGTGCAATATTTATACTACACAGTTAGGAGGTATAGTGTAATGCACTCCTTTAATATATAAAGGAGGTATTCTGTAATAGACCCCTGTACCAGTTAATAATGGAATAACTATGTCATATCCCCTATAACAGTGTCAATAATAGTGACATATGATATCATGGCTTGGTAAGTCCTAGACTTCCTGCAGGGTGTGTCATAGACACTCTATCCAAGGCTCTGTCTCTGATAGCCTATGATAGACATGGCTATATCTTGCCTATCCTATGATAGACATGCTGCAGGATGATTAATCCTGCAGCATGTGTTAACTGTGGATTCCCCTATATGTCTCTGCATGTGTTAACCTCTGTTAAACATGTGTTAATATGACTTAACATATTCTGGCAATATTCCCTAGGTATGTTAACTGCCTTGGCTTGCCTGTATACTCTTGTATACATAATCCCAACATTCTACACAGGACACCACTCTCACAGCCTATTTCAAGGCAAATGTGCAGTTTCCAGAGGCTGCCCAGAATGTGCTCTATCAGGACTTTCCTTCAAAGTTTGTGTGGAAGCAGGCCAGCCACAAGTGGATGCCAAGGCAGCAAGGTTTTGCTATTGGACGAATGTACTATGCTCAGACCACTGCTGGGGAACGCTTTTATCTTCGCCTTCTTCTCACTTCTGTAAAGGGGGCAACTTCCTATGAGGACCTTTGTACTTTCCAGGGCAACACTGCTCCCTCATTCACAGAGGCATGCCTGGCACGTGGTCTTCTGGAGGATGATCAGGAGTGGGTGCAGTGTTTGGAGGAAGCAAAGTCCATGGCAACAGGTCGACAACTCCGCAACCTTTTTGCCACCATTCTTTGTGATTGTACTCCCTCAGATCCTGTCCATCTTTGGAACACATACTGGCCCCACATCTGTGATGACTTGCATTACCAGCTTCAGCACCACAACATCCGTATCAACCCCACTGATGATGATGTCCAGGATTATGGTCTCTTTCTCATTGATGAAATCCTCAAGTCCTCCAACAAATCCCTTCAGATCAATTGGCCACACATACCATGGTCTACTCAGGACTGGGAGGCCAACATTGAAAACAGGTTGATCATGGAGCAGTGCAGATATGATGTAGAGGAGCAGGCAGTGTTGGCAGCAGAGCATGAGCAGAATTTAAATGCAGACCAGCAGACTGCTTATGAAGACATCTTACAGGCAGTCCACAATAAGACTGGCCAAACATTCTTCCTCCATGGTCCAGGTGGCACTGGCAAAACCTATGTATACAACACTCTCTGTTATCGACTTCATTCAGAGGGCAAGATTGTTCTCTGTGTTGCATCATCTGGGGTTGCTGCCCTGTTGCTCAAAGGCGGACGCACTCCCCACTCCTGCTTTCATATCCCTATTGAGATCAATGAGTCATCCACCTGTAGGATTCCTAGGGGTAAAGACATGGCCAATCTCCTGAAGAAAACTGATTTGATAATTTGGGATGAAGCACTCATGCAGCATCGTCACATTCCCGAAGCTGTTGATTGTACTTTCAAGAATGTCTGCAATTCTGACAAGCCATTTGGTGGAATCACTGTGGTTTTTGGAGGGGACTTTCACCAGATCCTCCCTGTGATTGAGAGGGGTTCACGACCTCAGTTGGTGGGTGCTTGCCTGAAGCGCTCTGTTCCCTGGCATCACATCCAGGTCCTCCATCTGAAAATCAACATGCGGCTCAATACCAACAATGCCCAGGAGCAGGACTTTGCAAAGTGGCAGCTGGAGGTGGGCAAGGGTCAGCATACAGATGACAACTGCAACATTACTCTTCCAGACAATTTCAAATGTGCAGAAAACACTGTGTCATCCCTCATTGACTCCATCTATCCTGGAATATCAGATGGCCATCAGCATCCAGATGAATACTTCTCACAGAGGGTGATCCTGGCCTGCCACAATGATGATGTGGATGACTTGAACCATACTGTGCTTCAGAGGTTTCCTGGAGAGGAGCAAGTGTTTCACAGTGCAGATTCTATTGTCAATGATGGGGATGATGAGCTGTTGTATCCTGCAGAATACCTCAACTCTCTGAATTGTTCAGGTCTACCATTGGCACACTTGGCTCTAAAGGTGGGCTGCCCTGTGATGGTGTTGCGGAACCTGAATTTGGATGGAGGGGTATGCAATGGCAGCAGAGGAATTGTGACGAGAATGAGGAACAGGGTGTTGGAGGTACAGTTGATCACTGGAGATCATGCTAGAGACAAGATATTCATTCCTCGAATGCGCCTGCAGCCAGCACCTGGACAGCTGCCTTTTACACTGAGTCGGTTCCAGTTTGGAGTTTGACTCTGCTTCTCTATGTTGATCAACAAATCACAAGGACAGTCTGTGTGGCATGTGGGGCTAGATTTCAGGAGTGCAGTGTTTACACATGGGCAATTTTATGTGGCAGTATCACGGGTTTGGTCTGTGCATAACATCAAGGCGATATGGGGAGGTGAAAGTGAAAATGCTATAACAAAGAATATTGTTTATAATGAAGTACTATTAGATTAATGTATATATTGGTGTAGAAATAGTTTTAACTGTAGATAAAAAAGGACAAAGTAAAATACTACATAGCTACTAATTTTGTCTATTGATTTACTATGACAGCTCCATTATGCTGAGATTGTCAAAAGAGCTATTCAAGTTACTGATTTACAACAACACCCCCTTCACACAGGGAGGGGCCGAAGGTCCCTCCCTGTGTTGACAAGATGAGTCAAAGATGCGAGCAGGGGGTTTGGGGGGCGCAGCCCCCTGACAAGCTGAAGAAGTGAGCTGCAGGAGCGATGCGAGCGAAGCGAGAAGAGCGCCGGAGGCGCGCTTCTGAAGCTTGTACATAAGTAATAGAGCATAGTCAGGTGGTCGTGGGGTGGGAACCTTTTGGCCATGGGATACTGACACTAAGCATTTGAATATGACTAAGCATGACAAACCGTCCTCTAATACTTAGAGTGTACAGCCACAACCCTCTGAACATCATGACCCTAGCACATGACCACTAACAAGTCAGTCTGAAATCAGCAATGTAAGCAATTATAAGCCTGAGGGGATGAGGGAGGGGAGACAGGGGAAGAGGAGAAAAGGGGGGGAGACAGGGGGAGAGGGAGGGAGAGGGGGAGAGGGGGGGAATGGGGGGGGACAGGGGGACATGGGGACAGGGGGAGAGACCTGGGAAGGGGAGAGGGGGAGACAGGAGAGGGGGAGAGGGAGAGGGGGATGGGGGGGATGGGGGGGGACAGGGGGACAGGGGGAGAGATCTGGGAAGGGGAGAGGGGGGGAGACAGGAGAGGGGGAGGGGGAGGGGGAGAGGGGGAGAGGGGGGGGGACATGGGGACATGGGGGAGAGGCCTGGGAAGGGGGGAGGGGGGGAGATAGGAGAGGGGGAGAGGGAGAGGAGGAGAGGGAGAGGGGGGGAGGGGGGGGAGGGGGGGGGATATGGGGACATGAGGGATATGGGAGGAGGGGGGGGACATGGGGACATGGGGGACATGGGGGACATGGGAGGAGGGGGGAGGGGGGGACAGAGAAAGAGGGGAACAGGAGGAGAGACCTGAAAAGAGGAGGAGAGGGGGGAGACCTGGGAAGGGGAGAGGGGGGGAGACAGCAGGAGAGGGGGGGAGACAGCAGGAGAGGGGGGGAGACAGGAGAGGGGGAGAGGAGGGAGGGAGAAGGGCTGTGAGGGAAAGGGGTGTGAGGGTGGGAAGGGGAAGGGGTGGGATGGGAAGGGGGAGAGAGGGAGGGGGGGAGGATGGGGAGTGAAAGGATCTGCACCAATGGGCTAGAGAAAGGGGGGGAGGGGGTGGGAGGGTGAGGAGGATGGATGAGGAGAAGGGGGAGGGGTGAGGGAGGGGATGTGAAGGTGAGGGACTGATAGTGAAGCAGGGTCTGAGGATGAGGGGGTGTGAGAGGGAGCAGAAAGGATGTGAGGGGGAGGGGGAGGGGGAGGGATGTGAGAAAGAGTGAGGGAGGGGGGAGAGGGGAAGTGGAGGGAGAGGGGAAGTGGGGAATGGGGGAGAGTGGGGAGAGTGTGTTTGTGGGGAAAAGGGGGGAGTGAGGAGAGAGGGGGAGAGGGGGGGGAGGGGGGGGAGAAAGGATTTGCACCAATGGGCTCAAAGAAGGGGGGTTGGATGTGAGAAAAAGAGGTGTGAGCATAAGGGGATAGGCCAGGCCATGAGGAGAGTGAGCAAGTGGGGGTGGTATGGGAAGGGAGGGGGGGGGAGGTGGCTCTATGAAAACCCTCCTATACATGGGCAGGGGCCAAAGGTCCCTGCCTGTGTTGACAAGATGTGTGTGTTGGATATTAAATGGCTGATACTAAGAAAAGGCTGTGTGAGATTGGAGGGATTGAGGGAGATGGCCTGGCTCTGCTGTGTATATCCATTTCCTTGGTTGGGCTTTTTTTCTTAGGAGTATGTTATGTCACACAGGGTGACTGGACTGGAAATGGCTTCCATGCTCAGACACAGACAGGGGCCTGTGGTTGCTGACTGGTAATAAGATGTATATGGGGATTTCTGATGACAGGATGAGTAAAGGATGCGAGCAGGGGGTTCGGGGGGTGCAGCCCCCTGACAAGCTGAAGAAGTGAGCTGCAGGAGCGATGCGAGCGAAGCGAGAAGAGCGCCGGAGGCGTGCTTCTGAAGCTTGTAATTACATAAAATAGCTGGACATCGGGGCCATCTATGCGTGCGACGTTGGCGCCATGGCCTTCAATCCATCAAGTACTACAACAACCCCAGATATAGATGTAGCATCGACCACCGCCTTGGTGACCATGGCCATAATACCCAATCTGCTCAGTAGAGTCTTCTTTGATTGTAGGCATGGTGTCATTTCTTATGGTGCTGTGTGCTTAGTCACCACCACTTTTGGACAGCGGTGGAATCAGTCGGCGAAAAAAAATTCAATTCAAGTTCTTCATGATGTGATGGCTGCCCTGAGTCCTTACTGTACACTAGTATTTGAAATAAACAATTGTCACTCATTTTGGATGCCCTGGCCTAGAAAAGTGCAAAAGGCAGCAGCAGCTCGAGCCCAAAAAGGTAAGATGCTATGGAATCCTGAAGATGCTGTGGAATCAACTTCAAATGACACAGACACAACAGAGGAAAGTGATACTGAGTGCACTGGCTGGAGGTCATCAAAACTGCGGGTCATTTGTGTATTTTTTTGCCAAAGTTTCACTGTGAGCTCAACTTCATTGAGTTCTTCTGGGGTGCTGTCAAGAGATATCTCTGCGAAAATTGTGATTACAGCTTCACAACATTGCAAGAAAATATGCTGAAAGTGCTGGCATCAGTTTCAGTTGAGACTATCCAAAATGGGAGCACCAGATGAAGTGATGGATGGAGGCATATCAGGATGGTCTGGCAGCAAAAGAGGCTCACATACAGGTCAAGAAGTTCAGTTTTAAGTGCTATACATCTCACAGGAGGGTTCCTGAGCATGTTGCTGCATCTTTAGATGCTTAAATTGCCTTTTTAGGCAATGGTGGCAGAATTACCAATTAGAAAAATATATATCTCTGTCAATTTTGAGTATTTTGGAAATCAGTCTTGGGATTTTGTTCCTATCATCAAAACATGCATTTTGGGTAGAGGAATAGGTAATTGGACCATTTCTCCGAGGGTAGTTTTCATTGTTCAAAAGTAGCAGTGACTAAGTGCACAGCACCATACTGAAATCAAACTGAAACCATGCACATGGGATATGACATAAACATGGCTTGCCAAGTGTCCAGTTTTGATTCACCTGAAAGACCATATGACCATGCTTTGTCATAGGCATAGATAAGGTACAGTGGCTGACAAACAAACAGGCACAGGAGGGGGCAGTGATGGCGATGCAACTGCTGATGCACATGTGATGAGCCCCACTCCCCTGTGCTCCTGTTTTCTTTTTTTGTTATATATATTCATTTTATAGGGAGAAAGTCCTAAAGGACTTAAAAATGAGTCTGGAAATTCCACATATTCTGGAAATTCCAGCCAGAGTTTCCAGAATATGTGGAGGAGTGTTGAGTTCAGGGAAAGGGTAGGAGCGGTGTGGTTTATTTGGTTGACTATATGTGCTTTTTCATGTGCTTTTTGACAGGTATGAGACCATGTTGTCAAAGGGCTGGGGTGTGAGGGTTGTTGAGACAGTTTATGCAGTTTGTTGCAGTGAGTTCAGGGTGCAGTGGGTATGGTACAATGACAGGTTGGTATTAGGGTGCAGTGAGAGTCAAGGTAAGAGCAATTGGGAATTTATTGCAATGTTAGAGGTGTGTCATCCTGGAGGCCCACTCATCCTTTGCCCTTGTTGTGAAACTAGTATGGACCCTTGCATATACTACTGACATGTCATCATTCCTTCTTCCTCCTTCCCCCTTTCCCCTACATCTACTATGGCTGTTACTATAGTCCCCCTGTACCTCCTTGCTTGTCCTATGGACTCTGGTCCCATTCTGTGCCGCTCAAGCTAGTGAAGTGAACTCTATCAGAGATATGCTTACAAGTTCTTATATATGTCTTTTTTGGCATCAGTGATACACTTCCACTCAAGGTCATTACATTCCCCCACCTTTCCTAGTGGACTCCAACAGGAGTCTGGCCAGAGTCCACTAGGATTGTTCACAAGCCAACTGCCTGCAAAGTTGTCAGACCAGTCCCAGTCCAGTCCAACCAGGTCTCTGACCAGACTGAGTGGAATCCATTGTTTGAGTGGATTCCATTTGGACTGATCCACTGGAGTCCACTGGAGTGAAGTGGAGTGAAGTGGAGTCCAAGTGGAGTGGGCTCAGAGTGCTTGGACTGACACATGACAGTTATTACTAATATAAAAAGGTTGCTGGAGGAATTGAACCCCAGGCCTTAGATACATACATTACATAATTGCTAGACAATATTCTTTGCCCAGGTATAGGTTTGCTCTACATGCTATTCCCATGCCTGTGCATGACAAAGCACACAGCCACATCACTGCCAGCTCATTCCTCCCTCCCTCCCCCCTACTACCACCATCCTGGCATTAACCCCAACAGCCCCCTGCAACCCATCCCATGATGCTGAGAAACAATGACAAAAAAGGAAGGAGGCCCAAACAACATCCACATTGTTTTGGGCCTGGGGTAAGTTTTTTTTCTAATTCTTTCACGTTTCTTTTTACTAACATATTTCTAGAATGTCTGGAAATGATAGACACCATGCCACACCCCCCACACCACTGTGAGCCCCTGCTCACAGAGTGATGACCACCCTAACACCACCACTACCACCTCACAGGGCAATGACTGCCTGACCCAAATGCCCAAACACAGGATGGATGGCCACAGCACCTGGGAGGGGGGACAGCAGTGGGAGGGAAGAGGGCAGGGATCCAAGAGGGTGGGGAAGAGGGCAACTGCCCCCCTCTCACCCTCCAGGTGAGGGGTGGGGCTGTTGCATATATATAATTATACTAATATATAGTTTATTTTGCTAATATGGATTCCCTCCATTGCTCAGTGAGAAATGGGGTGGTTATTTGATATGCATACATTGAGTTTACATGAAAAAAATATTACTATTAAAAATTGTCAATTAATTCTTTTATATTAAATTATTCTGGAAGAGACAAACATGTAAATCTGAGTATAGTCTGAGTGGAGTCCAATTGGACTCCAATTGGACTATGTAGTGTAAACATGAATTTTGTAAAGTGCATATTACACCTTTAATGTATCAGGCACTCAGTTGGCTAGAGCACCTTGAATGTGCTTATCTAAGCCAGATATAAGAGGTTGAGGGTTCAATCCTTAGGGATATAAGCCTTTTACATTTTCAGACACAAGTTTGAATCCCAAGTCCTCAGTTGGAGTGGAGTCTGAGTGGAGTCCAGTGGGGCTCTGGTTGACCACCACCCACCACCATGAGGGTACATATGGCACACCACCCACACCCAGCCCCTCAAGCAACTGCTCATGGGATGGACTGCAGGGGGAATGCCAACACTGGATAACATTGACAGTGACAATAGCACTGAGCACCACAGCAATGAGTGCCCACAACCACTGCTGTGAGCATCTGCTTGCAGGGTGGATGGAGATATCCACAACAATTATGGATGACAGACTATTCTGATCCTATCACTTGATGCACATGTAGCTCTATTGGGATCAGGAAGTTGAGCACAAGATGAGGACGAGGTTTTTGAGGTATTGAGTTTAAGTCAAAGATAAGTGTATGAGGGAGTCTGCCACAGGGAGGAATGTTATTATCATCTCCTACAAAGTGTGCAATATTTATACTACACAGTTAGGAGGTATAGTGTAATGTACTCCTATAATATATAAAGGAGCTATACTGCAATGACTTCATAGTGACCTCATTTCCCCTATATAATTCTCCAGATAGACTTGTCTATCATTGTATATTATAGGGGGTTCCCTGGATAGCATAGGAGACAGTCTTGGCAGTCTATTCCTGTATAGGAGACTGCCATTGCTCTAGGGTTAAGGGTAGCATCTGCTAACCCTAACACTAAGCTCAGGACTTGTATTCCATCTCCCTAGGCTTGTATCCCAACACTCCCCCTCAAGCCTAGGCAGTGTAGGACAATGAGTGGAATAGTTCTGTGAATGTCATCACTCCCCCTGGAGTGGTTAATAATTTTCTTTCAGGTGCATCAAAACCTCTGTGGATGGAAAACCCATTGGGAAAAACCAATCTCACCAAGGAAAGCTACTGAGTTATTTTTGACTGAATTCCCATCTCTTCCCTATGCCGTGAAAACTTAGGCTTTGGTAAAGCCTTTGTTAATATGTCTGCTGTTTGTTCCGGATCACGACAGTTTTGAATATCAATAATTTTGTTGGTGACTAAATCTCGGACCCAGTGATGCTGTATAGCGATATGTTTTGACCTCTGGTGAAATTGGGGGTTATGGGTTAAAATTACTGACCCTTCATTACCGCCTTGAATAATTGTCAGATTTTCTTGGGTATATCCAAGTTCACCATACAAATTTCTTAGCCATGTAGGCATTGGCACGGGTAACCCGCGGGTCATTTTTTGCTGACCCGTACCCATACCCGCGTCTACCCGTACCTGCGTCTACCCATACCCGCGTCTACCCATACCCGCATCTACCCGTACCCACGTCTACCTGTACCCGCATCTACCCGTACCCGCAACCCGCAGGTCACAAGGCACGGGTCACGGCGGGTACGGGTTTCGTCAGGGGTTGCAGTAACAAAAATACATTTATCTAATTATATATTTAACTACAATTATAAAACCACCCTACGAGCAGGTGCTCGTAGGCATGGGGTCACCGGTGGGCCCAACAAAACAAAAAAAGAAAAGAAAAAAGGAAAAGAAGAAAAGAAAAGAAGAAAGGAGAAGAAAAACGGAAAAAAGAATGTGGCCCGCTTGTTGCTGCGTCACCCCACCCGCACTCCACCCCACGAGCAGTGGCTCGTGAGGCTGGGCCGGGTGGTGTCAGTGGGGCTCCTGGGCCCTCCCGCCATGTCCCCTCGGCTGTCGGGACCTGCCTTCGCATCCCCTGGGTTCCTGGTGCGCCCTGGCGCCCATTGGGGCCTCCCGTTGCGTCCAGTTGCGTCCAGGGGGTGTCCCCAGGGCCCTGGGGGGCTCCCGTCGCGTTCCATTGTCGTCCTTCACCCCGCTGTCGTCTGGGCCAGGTGCCGCGTGGCAGGTCGGGTGGGAGTCCCCTCGGTCAAAAACCAAGCCCCCCGACCACCCCGCGAGCAGGGGCTCGCAGGGCTGTGTGAGGGGCTGTTTGAGGCTGCTAGAGGGAGGGGGGAAGGAGGGGGGAGCGCGGGGGGGGGGGGGCGTCAGTGACGTGGCAACAGGAGGGCTGCGATTCGGGGCGCACCTCGCGGGTACCCCGCTCTCGGGCCTCCCGGCACCTCCCTGGGGCCGTCCAGTTCCCCTTCGGGCCCCTCACATCCCATTTGAGTGGGGAGGAGGGGCGGCACGCCTGGCGTTCGTAGTTACAAATAGAAAGGCTGAATTTCTTTTTTGTTAGCTAAAAAAGAATTGATAACGTAAAAACAACTTACAATGGGGCCTGTGGCTCCCATAGAGTTGGAGCACAAGAGGGGGGGAAGGATATAGGAGGGGGAGGGGGCGCTGTGAGGGGGGCGGCCGTCGTTGTTGAACATGAGAAACTGAAAAATAAAATTTATTACTTTTGAAACAAAATTGATAAGTTAAATAAAAATCCTTACCATAGGGCCACAGGATGGAGGGAGAGGGAGGGAGGGAGGGAGGCGGTGTCGTCGTGAGTGGTGGTGGTGGTGAATGGTGAGCTGGCAGTCACGACGCGTGGTGACGCGTGGTGACTGATGGTGACACGAGTGTGAAAAAAAATAGTTTATTAGTTTAAAAACATAGAAATGAAATGAAAATACTTAATATTGGGGCCCTGTGGCCCCATAATGATGGAGTGGACAAGGGAGGAGGGGAAAGGGAGGACGAATGAGGGAGGCAGCGGTTGTGCAAGCGGCTGTGTAGTAAAAAAAACATAGGTAAATAACGCATGAACAATCAACGAAAATGCGATTACTTTGTCCACACAAGGCCAAATGGCCCGTGCGCATGCCAGGAGTATATAAACCCTCCCATTTCGAAGTTTTCAGCTGGGCTCGCCCCACCTATTTATTTTTTAATATGTAGTTATGTGACTTTATGTAAATTATTTAATATATATTGTGTTCCCCACCCCCCGTCGCCTCCCTCTTGGTGACGGGTAGGCACGGGTAGCAGGTAACCACTCCACGACCCGTACCCGTACCCGTACCTACCCGTACCCGTAACCCGCACAGGTTACGAAACCCGTGCTATTCCCTATAGCCATGTGGCCTCGCGTCCAGCCTCAGATAGCACCACATATTCGGCTTCCGTTGAGGATAGTGCAATAATTGTTTGTTTCTTTGATTTCCAAGTTATTGCTCCCCCTGCTGTCAGGAAAATATATTCTGTGGTGGACTTGAGATCCTCAGAATTTGCAAATGATGCATCAGCACATCCATGGAAAAGGTTGTTGTTTTCAGTCTCATCCTGGGATTTTCTGTAAATAATTCCAAGAGTTTTTGTACCTGCTAAGTACCGTAGTATCCGCTTTATTGCACCATGGTGTTGTAAGCCCGGGTTTGCGGTATATGCTGCCAATTTATTAACAGCAAAGCTAATGTCAGGTCACGTGGAGTTTGCAATGAATTGTAGACATCCCAGTAATTTGGCATATGAATTGCTCCGATTTGGCTCATTATAATCTGGGTTTTCAATTAATTTAATATTTGGGTCCATTGGCATTCCAACAGGGTTTGCATCAATCATGCCTTCTTTATGAAGGACATTCTCAATATATTTTTCTTGAGATATTTTGATGCTATCATTGGCGCACATAATTTCTATGCCCACAGTTTTGCTAGGCTCTCCAAGGTCGGTAACGTCCCATTCTGATGTTAACACATTTTTCATATGCTTCATCATTTTATCTGCTGATGCAAAAAGCAGGGTGTCGTCTACCCATACCGTTATGATGCCTATATTTTCTTCATCCCGTCGAATATATGCGCAAGGATGCCATTAATCGTCCATAATCATGAATTTTAAGTTTACCATCAAATTCGTTATTCCACTCTCGACCTGCCTGCTTTAATCCATAAAGCGGTTTAATTAGCTTGCATACTCGGCCTGTTCCATCATCACATCCTTCAGGTTGTTTCATGTATATAGTCTCTTGTAGCATGCCATTAAGGTATGCGCCCTTTACATCCATCTGTTGTATTTTTAGACCTTTCTCTGATGCGAGTGCTAAAATCACCTGGAGTGTGTCCATTCGTACAACTGGTGAAAAAGTTTCCGTGAAATCGTAACTGGGTCTTTGTGCATACCCTTTTGCAACTAGCCGCGCTCTGTATCATACAATTTCCCCTTCGTTATTTCGTTTCCGAATAAATACCCATTTATTTGAGATTGGAATGGCATCTGGAGGTTTTTCGACAAGTTCCCAAGTACCCTTTTCTTTGAACAAGTCTAATTCAATTTGCATTGAATCTTTCCATTCCGTCCATTCTGGGGATTGTTTTGCGTCTTTGAGACTGTTTATTTCGTCTCCGGCTATTATTGCATAGGCTTGTTCTATATTTAGAAAGGTTTCGTCATCTTCCTCTTCCGCAAGGTGGTAAAGATGTTTGTAGTTGGTACGAATTCCACGAGTTTTCTGTGGTTTCATTATCACTTGCACGCGTCTTCCGTGGTCTAGTGATATCTATGTTTCCCTCATTTTCATTCCGTTTACGCTTCCGAGGCTGCCTTGTCGGTTCCGTGATCCGTTGATCAGAGTTACCCGTCGGCAGCACATTCGGTGTTTCCCCACCAGACTCCCCCTCCATCAAGGGTGTAACATCAGTGTCTTCGGGAGGCTCAGGTTCATCTGTAGCATCTATAAGTCGGAAGTTCCGAGAGGTGAGAACATTTCTTGTTTCGGCATTGTAATATTTTATTGCTCCCGCGCCGTCGTCATAGCCGACATATGCACGGCGCTTTGATTTAGGTAGCATTTTTCTTTCTTCTTTCTGGCCTTGTAATAATACCCATACTGGGGCTCCAAATTCATGTAAATTTGATACGTCCGGTTTTTTATTGTGCCAGCCTTCATAAGGTGTTGTTTCCCAAAGATGTTTGGTAAATGATCGGTTCCGGATATAGGCAGCGTGTAAGACTGCAAATTCCCATAAAATTCTGGAAGCTGGTTAGCAGCCAGCATTGCTCGGGATAGTTCAACCAGGGTTCTGTTCATCCTTTCTGCAACTCCATTCTGTGATGGTGAGTATGGTGCGGTAAGCCGATTTTCTATACCTCTTTCTTTGCAATATTTTTCCAGTTTTTCGTTAACAAATTCTTTTCCACAATCAATTTGTATACCCTTCGGCTTCTTGCCTTGTGTTTCCAAATGGGCAAGGTAATTTATTACCCCCTGTGCTGCATCACTTTTCTCTTTGAGACATTCAATTGTGACGAACCTTTTAGCATCATCCACAAATAGGAGATAATAATATTTACCATGAATAGATTTGATGGCGTATTTTCCCCACAAGTCTATATGCCTTGGAATTTTCGGCATTTACTGGACCAATGTCCAGGGTGCTTGCAATGATCACAATATGGCTTCAGGGATTTTTTACGATCGGTAAGACAATTTTCAAGGGGTTTCTCCTTTTGGGCGGTTGTCTGGGTTTTAGCCAGGTTAACAATTCCGCCAGAGTTATTATTCCCATTATTCCTATTTTGCCAAAGTTTATATTCTTCCCTTAATAATCCAATAAATGCGTCCGAAGTTAGGCGACACTTTGGATCTAAGTCATTTGGATCATTTGCGCTTCCATTGTAGGGCTCGACATATGTTTGCCAAGAGTTTGGTAAGGATGCCGAAATGATCGATTTAAATCAGGTATCTGAGATATGGAATTCTATATTTGGAAACCTGTTGATCCGGTCTCGGTAAGACTTCAAGACGTCCATATGTTTTAGGAGGTCGTCGGAATTATCAGCCTTTGTCTCATATAGTAGACACTGCAGTTGATTAACTGTCTGATGCACCTTGTTTTCATGAGTGACCAATAATGCAGTATACATAGCTTCTGCACTTTGTTTTGATCCGACATGATTTATTTGCGAGGAGGTGACATTGTGAATAATCACTTGTTGTGCCCACATGTCATTTTTGTCCCAGTTATAAGCACTGGCCAGGTCTATGTTTTCTTCTGGTTGCTTTATTTGTCCAAAGACATATCCCAATATGTCACAGTTAATAAAAACTCATAACATTCTTTCTTTCCATTCGTGCCAATTTTCATCCGTCAAATGATTGTGATCGGCGATCTTGTTTATGTTTGAATATTCTTTGGTACGAATTAGGGGTATTGCCGTAGGTAATTGAATATTCCCTGGTGGGCTGTTATTTTCTTGGCGCCTTTCTTCTGCTCTTTGAAGAATTTCTGGGGGGATATTTACTTGTCTTTGTTTCTGTTTTGCTTTGGAGACATAAACTCTTGTAGGGTTTTGTTCTGTTGCTGAAGGTGCACTGGGCTCTTCAAATAATGACTCCATGTCATCACGGTCCCCAACATATTCCAATTCTTGATCCATGTGCCCCTTTTTAATAAGTTAGTTAAAATATTGGCCAGGGCCCATAACCTATTGGGATCAGGAAGTTGAGCACAAGATGAGGACGAGGTTTTTGAGGTATTGAGTTTAAGTCAAAGATAAGTGTATGAGGGAGTCTGCCACAGGGAGGAATGTTATTATCATCTCCTACAAAGTGTGCAATATTTATACTACACAGTTAGGAGGTATAGTGTAATGTACTCCTATAATATATAAAGGAGCTATACTGCAATGACTTCATAGTGACCTCATTTCCCCTATATAATTCTCCAGATAGACTTGTCTATCATTGTATATTATAGGGGGTTCCCTGGATAGCATAGGAGACAGTCTTGGCAGTCTATTCCTGTATAGGAGACTGCCATTGCTCTAGGGTTAAGGGTAGCATCTGCTAACCCTAACACTAAGCTCAGGACTTGTATTCCATCTCCCTAGGCTTGTATCCCAACAAGCTCAATCCCCATTGTATCACGAGAAGCATTGGTCTCCACAAAATCTGCCTCACAGAAACTTTATCTCATTTTGATCTTCTTGCTGTATTATTAGTGTAATCAATACTTCTGTTTTGGGCTATGCCCTTCATGCAGACTGTCAGATAAGAGAAGGGGGTCCACACTGTGATTTCTTTCCTTCCCCCATCTGCTTCCTGTCCCTAAAATTTTAGATTCAGTATGTATCTTGAAATTTGAAGAGTTAATTTACCACCATTTCTTCTTCAAGCTACTTCAAGTGTTCTCCATAAGCTTTTTCAATACAAGCATGCATCGTAGAACAACCCAGAATGCCAGACTCCTGCAGTTCTTCATGAAGAAGTAGAAATATTTTCTTTAATCTTGGAGACTCCACAATATTGATAGGCTGAAGTAATGTCAATATTATAACACATTCAATAGAGGGAATTAAACATACTTGATCATCACCAACAATAAATTCAAGAATAGCTTCTACAAATGCCTCCTTTTTATATTCTTGATGTTCTGACTCAAATGATGTATAGGCTCAGGTTCAGCCTGAAATTCATGAACAGCTGGCAAGGCTGCTTTAGCAGTGATCTTAATCTTCAGATCATCACAACCAGCAACTCATTCCTCAATATGTTCACTATATAAATGCTTCCTTATATTTGAGGTGCTTGTTCTTACACCAAATGAAGCAATATCATGTGAGGACTTGGACTTCTGAGCATGTCTGAAGCACCAACTGTTCAGTATACTACAGAGTTAAAATATGAAAACATACTGGCATAGTACACACTCATGCCATCCCTTGACCTTTGTGAAAAATGACCAGATATCTTTGGCACCTTTTGGCACTGGACAATGTTTAGATGGCTTGCTATGAGGTCCTGCATGTGGCAGCTGTGCACATGGATGAGGATGAGAGCCAGAGACTGATTGAGAGACGGAGGATGACTGAGAGCTAGAAGATGACTGAGAGACAAAGCTTGACTCCTGGAACCCAGAGTGTGAATCAGAACCAGAATCTGCATGAAAGTCCAAATGCTGCACTCCTTCTACCAACCCCTCTTCAATATCTGAGTCACTATTTGAAGATCCCAAGGAAGGTACATTTTGGGAAGCATGCTGACATGTTGGTGAAGGTTGTGGTTCATGAGCAAAGCGAATCTGACTACCATGTTGTTTGTGTTGAGTAAATAAGAGTGTAGCTGACTGCTTATTACAAGATGCCTCAATCTGATGAGCAGAAAAAATAGACACAGGAGCAGCTGGAGTCTTGGGATTAGACTTTTTAGTGGTCTTGGAGGGCTTTACTGCCTTGGATGGTTTTGCAGGCTTTGCCTTAATTGCCTTGGGTTTACCAGGAGTCAATGGTTGTAATGGATCAATCTAAATAGATCCTATGAATTGTATATATATCTTTGAGAATACTAAGACTTGCCTGCTGCAAATGCTTAGATGGTTGGTGAATATGTGCTTGAGGTATAGAGGCTTCTAGTAAGGAGACTATCATCACTTACCATATCAAGTTATAACAAATTTACAAACCTGCTGGAGTGGGAACAGAAGAACCTGTGCCTGGCAGTACACTTGTAGTAACATCTATGCCATATATAAACTGTAATCATTTCAAGAATATAAAGTTTGTAAACAACATGCCTTGAATACCAACATTGGATGGCAGCTTGGTGGTAGCAGCTGTTTATGATATAAAGCAAGCAATATAAGTGAACAGATTATTGAATGACATGCTAGTTTGTTTTGAGGATGCCTTCTGGAGATTGTGAGAAGGAGCTGCTACAGAAGTTTCAAAGACACCTCAATTGAATTTACTATGAGAAAAAGATTATGGAGCACATATCAGAGGTGTCAGGAAGTACATCAGGAACTAATACATGAACAGTCAGAGAAGGGATAGCATACAGTCAACTATAGCAACAGCTTGCTTACTAGTAGGCTGAGATCTTTTTTCTGGATTTTTCAGAGATTTTTTACTGTGAGGCATGGTAAAAGAGGGACAGGAAGCAGATGGGGGAAGGAAAGAAATCACAGTGTGGACCCCCTTCTCTTATCTGACAGTCTGCATGAAGGGCATAGCCCAAAACAGAAGTATTGATTACACTAATAATACAGCAAGAAGATCAAAATGAGATAAAGTTTCTGTGAGGCAGATTTTGTGGAGACCAATGCTTCTCGTGATACAATGGGGATTGAGCTTGTTGGGATACAAGCCTAGGGAGATGGAATACAAGTCCTGAGCTTAGTGTTAGGGTTAGCAGATGCTACCCTTAACCCTAGAGCAATGGCAGTCTCCTATACAGGAATAGACTGCCAAGACTGTCTCCTATGCTATCCAGGGAACCCCCTATAATATACAATGATAGACAAGTCTATCTGGAGAATTATATAGGGGAAATGAGGTCACTATGAAGTCATTGCAGTATAGCTCCTTTATATATTATAGGAGTACATTACACTATACCTCCTAACTGTGTAGTATAAATATTGCACACTTTGTAGGAGATGATAATAACATTCCTCCCTGTGGCAGACTCCCTCATACACTTATCTTTGACTTAAACTCAATACCTCAAAAACCTCGTCCTCATCTTGTGCTCAACTTCCTGATCCCAATAGGTTATGGGCCCTGGCCAATATTTTAACTAACTTATTAAAAAGGGGCACATGGATCAAGAATTGGAATATGTTGGGGACCGTGATGACATGGAGTCATTATTTGAAGAGCCCAGTGCACCTTCAGCAACAGAACAAAACCCTACAAGAGTTTATGTCTCCAAAGCAAAACAGAAACAAAGACAAGTAAATATCCCCCCAGAAATTCTTCAAAGAGCAGAAGAAAGGCGCCAAGAAAATAACAGCCCACCAGGGAATATTCAATTACCTACGGCAATACCCCTAATTCGTACCAAAGAATATTCAAACATAAACAAGATCGCCGATCACAATCATTTGACGGATGAAAATTGGCACGAATGGAAAGAAAGAATGTTATGAGTTTTTATTAACTGTGACATATTGGGATATGTCTTTGGACAAATAAAGCAACCAGAAGAAAACATAGACCTGGCCAGTGCTTATAACTGGGACAAAAATGACATGTGGGCACAACAAGTGATTATTCACAATGTCACCTCCTCGCAAATAAATCATGTCGGATCAAAACAAAGTGCAGAAGCTATGTATACTGCATTATTGGTCACTCATGAAAACAAGGTGCATCAGACAGTTAATCAACTGCAGTGTCTACTATATGAGACAAAGGCTGATAATTCCGACGACCTCCTAAAACATATGGACGTCTTGAAGTCTTACCGAGACCGGATCAACAGGTTTCCAAATATAGAATTCCATATCTCAGATACCTGATTTAAATCGATCATTTCGGCATCCTTACCAAACTCTTGGCAAACATATGTCGAGCCCTACAATGGAAGCGCAAATGATCCAAATGACTTAGATCCAAAGTGTCGCCTAACTTCGGACGCATTTATTGGATTATTAAGGGAAGAATATAAACTTTGGCAAAATAGGAATAATGGGAATAATAACTCTGGCGGAATTGTTAACCTGGCTAAAACCCAGACAACCGCCCAAAAGGAGAAACCCCTTGAAAATTGTCTTACCGATCGTAAAAAATCCCTGAAGCCATATTGTGATCATTGCAAGCACCCTGGACATTGGTCCAGTAAATGCCGAAAATTCCAAGGCATATAGACTTGTGGGGAAAATACGCCATCAAATCTATTCATGGTAAATATTATTATCTCCTATTTGTGGATGATGCTAAAAGGTTCGTCACAATTGAATGTCTCAAAGAGAAAAGTGATGCAGCACAGGGGGTAATAAATTACCTTGCCCATTTGGAAACACAAGGCAAGAAGCCGAAGGGTATACAAATTGATTGTGGAAAAGAATTTGTTAACGAAAAACTGGAAAAATATTGCAAAGAAAGAGGTATAGAAAATCGGCTTACCGCACCATACTCACCATCACAGAATGGAGTTGCAGAAAGGATGAACAGAACCCTGGTTGAACTATCCCGAGCAATGCTGGCTGCTAACCAGCTTCCAGAATTTTATGGGAATTTGCAGTCTTACACGCTGCCTATATCCGGAACCGATCATTTACCAAACATCTTTGGGAAACAACACCTTATGAAGGCTGGCACAATAAAAAACCGGACGTATCAAATTTACATGAATTTGGAGCCCCAGTATGGGTATTATTACAAGGCCAGAAAGAAGAAAGAAAAATGCTACCTAAATCAAAGCGCCGTGCATATGTCGGCTATGACGACGGCGCGGGAGCAATAAAATATTACAATGCCGAAACAAGAAATGTTCTCACCTCTCGGAACTTCCGACTTATAGATGCTACAGATGAACCTGAGCCTCCCGAAGACACTGATGTTACACCCTTGATGGAGGGGGAGTCTGGTGGGGAAACACCGAATGTGCTGCCGACGGGTAACTCTGATCAACGGATCACGGAACCGACAAGGCAGCCTCGGAAGCGTAAACGGAATGAAAATGAGGGAAACATAGATATCACTAGACCACGGAAGACGCGTGCAAGTGATAATGAAACCACAGAAAACTCGTGGAATTCGTACCAACTACAAACATCTTTACCACCTTGCGGAAGAGGAAGATGACGAAACCTTTCTAAATATAGAACAAGCCTATGCAATAATAGCCGGAGACGAAATAAACAGTCTCAAAGACGCAAAACAATCCCCAGAATGGACGGAATGGAAAGATTCAATGCAAATTGAATTAGACTTGTTCAAAGAAAAGGGTACTTGGGAACTTGTCGAAAAACCTCCAGATGCCATTCCAATCTCAAATAAATGGGTATTTATTCGGAAACGAAATAACGAAGGGGAAATTGTATGATACAGAGCGCGGCTAGTTGCAAAAGGGTATGCACAAAGACCCAGTTACGATTTCACGGAAACTTTTTCACCAGTTGTACGAATGGACACACTCCAGGTGATTTTAGCACTCGCATCAGAGAAAGGTCTAAAAATACAACAGATGGATGTAAAGGGCGCATACCTTAATGGCATGCTACAAGAGACTATATACATGAAACAACCTGAAGGATGTGATGATGGAACAGGCCGAGTATGCAAGCTAATTAAACCGCTTTATGGATTAAAGCAGGCAGGTCGAGAGTGGAATAACGAATTTGATGGTAAACTTAAAATTCATGATTATGGACGATTAATGGCATCCTTGCGCATATATTCGACGGGATGAAGAAAATATAGGCATCATAACGGTATGGGTAGACGACACCCTGCTTTTTGCATCAGCAGATAAAATGATGAAGCATATGAAAAATGTGTTAACATCAGAATGGGACGTTACCGACCTTGGAGAGCCTAGCAAAACTGTGGGCATAGAAATTATGTGCGCCAATGATAGCATCAAAATATCTCAAGAAAAATATATTGAGAATGTCCTTCATAAAGAAGGCATGATTGATGCAAACCCTGTTGGAATGCCAATGGACCCAAATATTAAATTAATTGAAAACCCAGATTATAATGAGCCAAATCGGAGCAATTCATATGCCAAATTACTGGGATGTCTACAATTCATTGCAAACTCCACGTGACCTGACATTAGCTTTGCTGTTAATAAATTGGCAGCATATACCGCAAACCCGGGCTTACAACACCATGGTGCAATAAAGCGGATACTACGGTACTTAGCAGGTACAAAAACTCTTGGAATTATTTACAGAAAATCCCAGGATGAGACTGAAAACAACAACCTTTTCCATGGATGTGCTGATGCATCATTTGCAAATTCTGAGGATCTCAAGTCCACCACAGAATATATTTTCCTGACAGCAGGGGGAGCAATAACTTGGAAATCAAAGAAACAAACAATTATTGCACTATCCTCAACGGAAGCCGAATATGTGGTGCTATCTGAGGCTGGACGCGAGGCCACATGGCTATAGGGAATAGCACGGGTTTCGTAACCTGTGCGGGTTACGGGTACGGGTAGGTACGGGTACGGGTACGGGTCGTGGAGTGGTTACCTGCTACCCGTGCCTACCCGTCACCAAGAGGGAGGCGACGGGGGGTGGGGAACACAATATATATTAAATAATTTACATAAAGTCACATAACTACATATTAAAAAATAAATAGGTGGGGCGAGCCCAGCTGAAAACTTCGAAATGGGAGGGTTTATATACTCCTGGCATGCGCACGGGCCATTTGGCCTTGTGTGGACAAAGTAATCGCATTTTCGTTGATTGTTCATGCGTTATTTACCTATGTTTTTTTTACTACACAGCCGCTTGCACAACCGCTGCCTCCCTCATTCGTCCTCCCTTTCCCCTCCTCCCTTGTCCACTCCATCATTATGGGGCCACAGGGCCCCAATATTAAGTATTTTCATTTCATTTCTATGTTTTTAAACTAATAAACTATTTTTTTTCACACTCGTGTCACCATCAGTCACCACGCGTCACCACGCGTCGTGACTGCCAGCTCACCATTCACCACCACCACCACTCACGACGACACCGCCTCCCTCCCTCCCTCCCTCTCCCTCCATCCTGTGGCCCTATGGTAAGGATTTTTATTTAACTTATCAATTTTGTTTCAAAAGTAATAAATTTTATTTTTCAGTTTCTCATGTTCAACAACGACGGCCGCCCCCCTCACAGCGCCCCCTCCCCCTCCTATATCCTTCCCCCCCTCTTGTGCTCCAACTCTATGGGAGCCACAGGCCCCATTGTAAGTTGTTTTTACGTTATCAATTCTTTTTTAGCTAACAAAAAAGAAATTCAGCCTTTCTATTTGTAACTACGAACGCCAGGCGTGCCGCCCCTCCTCCCCACTCAAATGGGATGTGAGGGGCCCGAAGGGGAACTGGACGGCCCCAGGGAGGTGCCGGGAGGCCCGAGAGCGGGGTACCCACGAGGTGCGCCCCGAATCGCAGCCCTCCTGTTGCCACGTCACTGACGCCCCCCCCCCCCCCGCGCTCCCCCCTCCTTCCCCCCTCCCTCTAGCAGCCTCAAACAGCCCCTCACACAGCCCTGCGAGCCCCTGCTCGCGGGGTGGTCGGGGGGCTTGGTTTTTGACCGAGGGGACTCCCACCCGACCTGCCACGCGGCACCTGGCCCAGACGACAGCGGGGTGAAGGACGACAATGGAACGCGACGGGAGCCCCCCAGGGCCCTGGGGACACCCCCTGGACGCAACTGGACGCAACGGGAGGCCCCAATGGGCGCCAGGGCGCACCAGGAACCCAGGGGATGCGAAGGCAGGTCCCGACAGCCGAGGGGACATGGCGGGAGGGCCCAGGAGCCCCACTGACACCACCCGGCCCAGCCTCACGAGCCACTGCTCGTGGGGTGGAGTGCGGGTGGGGTGACGCAGCAACAAGCGGGCCACATTCTTTTTTCCGTTTTTCTTCTCCTTTCTTCTTTTCTTTTCTTCTTTTCCTTTTTTCTTTTCTTTTTTTGTTTTGTTGGGCCCACCGGTGACCCCATGCCTACGAGCACCTGCTCGTAGGGTGGTTTTATAATTGTAGTTAAATATATAATTAGATAAATGTATTTTTGTTACTGCAACCCCTGACAAAACCCGTACCCGCCGTGACCCGTGCCTTGTGACCTGCGGGTTGCGGGTACGGGTAGACGCGGGTACGGGTAGATGCGGGTACGGGTAGACGCGGGTACGGGTACGGGTCAGCAAAAAATGACCCGCGGGTTACCCGTGCCAATGCCTACATGGCTAAGAAATTTGTATGGTGAACTTGGATATACCCAAGAAAATCTGACAATTATTCAAGGCGGTAATGAAGGGTCAGTAATTTTAACCCATAACCCTCAATTTCACCAGAGGTCAAAACATATCGCTATACGGCATCACTGGGTCCGAGATTTAGTCACCAACAAAATTATTGATATTCAAAACTGTCGTGATCCGGAACAAACAGCGGACATATTAACAAAGGCTTTACCAAAGCCTAAGTTTTCACGGCATAGGGAAGAGATGGGAATTCAGTCAAAAATAACTCAGTAGCTTTCCTTGGTGAGACTGGTTTTTCCCAATGGGTTTTCCATCCACAGAGGTTTTGATGCACCTGAAAGAAAATTATCAACCACTCCAGGGGGAGTGATGACATTCACAGAACCATTCCACTCATTGTCCTACACTGCCTAGGCTTGAGGGGGAGTGTTGGGATTATGTATACAAGAGTATACAGGCAAGCCAAGCCAGTTAACATGCCTAGGGAATATTGCCAGAATATGCTAAGTCATATTAACACATGTTTAACAGAGGTTAACACATGCAGAGACATATAGGGGAATCCACAGTTAACACATGCTACAGGATTAATCATCCTGCAGCATGTCTATCAAAGGATAGGCAAGATATGGCCATGTCTATCATAGGCTATCAGAGACAGAGCCTTTGATAGAGTGTCTATGACACACCCTGCAGGAAGTCTAGGACTTACCAAGCCATGATATCATATGTCACTATTATTGACACTGTTATAGGGGATATGACATAGTTATTCCATTATTAACTGGTACAGGGGTCTATTACAGAATACCTCCTTTATATATTAAAGGAGTGCACTACACTATACCTCCTAACTGTGTAGTAGTAGTATAAATATTGCACATCTTGTAGGAGATGATAATAACATTCCTCCCTGTGGCAGACTCCCTCATACACTTACCTTTGACTTAAACTTAATACCTCAAAAACCTCGTCCTCATCTTGTGCTCAACTTCCTGATCCCAATAGATTGTTTGGGATGTATTGTTTGAGTAGGTGGGCATGGAAACCAGGGAAGGTGTTTGGGTTGTTTGGGAGTTTTAGTGTATATTCTGAGCGTTCAGGGAAGGTGTGTGTGATTGTGTAGGGGCCGTCATTTCTCGGCATGAATTTTGCAACATGCATTTTTCCTTTGCGTTTGTAGTTCCGGCGTCTATTTTCTGTGGAGAGCATGACAAGGTCGCCGATCTCATAGACATCTTCTGGGGCCCAATGTTCATTGGCATGGTATGCCTGTCTGATTTTTGCAGCAAGGAGATTGTCCGTAAAATACTATCATGCCTTGCAATTCTGTCAGACAAAGCATCAGCAGCTAAACATTTTTTGCAAGAATTTGGATATTTTATCAGTGCATGAAAATTCTACAGAAGAATGATATTGAAGGAGATGTTGATATATGGTCATTTCGGGCACTTGAACAACTGTATGTAATGGTAAAATATTATCATGCCTCACAGTTCTGCCAGTCAAAGCATCAGTGCATAATCTCTTGTCACCTTTATTTCAGCATCTTGTAAGGCCTTTCCAAGTCTTATCTACTGATTGTGGAGTGCTAATTGTTGATCAGATCTGTCTAGTCATACCAGACCCTGCCGATTTCCAGATGCAGATGCTAGCATCGTTAGCTAAAAAAGACCAACTTACAAATTCATTGCTCCTCATGAGGAACATCACACACATGCTTTAAAAATTGTTCATCCTGATTCTAGGCACGTACCTGTGTTAGTAGGTTCTATTCCAAGACGTGATCAATGACATTTACCCAAAATATTGTTGATTGATGTTGATTTTATTTAAACCATGGCAAAGTGCATTTGATTTACGAATGGCAGATGAATCTTGGATAATGGCATTTGACAAGTTTTAAAAAAGCACCCTTTGTCCTCCTGAGTTTAATGACATCATGGATAACATGCAATTATTCCATGAGTCCAAAGACAGTCATGACCATCATTTTGGAGAATGACAACGACGAATTCAATTACCACCTGAAATTATTGGAGGAGAATCTGTGGATGTTGAAGACACTGTTGAAAATATTGATGACACTGAAATTTTGCAACATCTGCAATCAATTGAAAACTGTTATTCAGATAAAAGAAATAACACAAATATAAATTCTCTTGATTGTGTGGAACATGCTGAAGAAGGTGGACTGTTCAACATCACATCATCTGATCCTCGTTATGCAACCATACCAATGAATACTGGGCATATTGAAAAACTTGATGATGAATCCGAAAAACTTGAAAATGTTTGGAAAACAGAGTATGATCATCAACATGAGAGATGGAAACAAAAAAACTATTATTTGTCAACCTTCAACCAATTCTAATAGTGTTGATCAATCTACTACTGTCACAAACATCAGTGATGGGGATGATTACAGGATGGCAATGTACTTACGACCTCTAGAATCATTAATGCCTTCCATTGAACTTCAGTCTGATAATCATACTGTTGCAACAGCAGTTGACATTGAACAATTGGCATTCAAATGGACATTGAATCCAGAGCAACAGCAAGCATTCAGAATTATAGTGGAGCACAGTTTGCATCAACATGAAGATCCATTGAAAATGTTTATAACAGGTCCAGCTGGAACAGGAAAAACTACTGTTATTAATGCTGTAAAGGATTTTTTTGAACAAAGAGGACAAGGAAGACGGTTTCAATTGGCTTCTTACATGGGTATTGCAGCACGGCACATTTCTGGCATGACACTACACTCTTTACTTTGTTTGTACAGCAAACTGAGGAAACAATGTTAGTTGATGATTCAAGTGTTGCACTGCATTCAATAACGATGCACAACACTAACACAGATTCACACCCAAGTACAGCTCTCAACGCTAATACATCAATAGCATTGCAATGATCTTCGTCATATAACAAATCATTGTGTTTTAAACATCTTTCTAGTACTGAAATGGACTCTTTTCCAAATACTAAACGCCAACGATAAATTTGCTCTGATTTCTGACACCATTCGACTTGATAATTTTTAACGTGCATAAATCTCACCTATCTCTTCAAACAGTATGAATTCTCCCTGATTGAACTATGAAGTTTCGAGACTCAGATGGAAGATCAAGGTTGTCTATATCACCAGTATGTTTTCTTCATTTTTTTTTGAAATACTTTATAACTAATCCAACACCAGAGATGAACTGGTGCCATTGTGGCCATCTTTTGTGCTCCCATTGCCTCACCGTGCTCTCTAGCACCTCCCACTCTTATCAACCAACACATCCGGTCCTCCCATCCCCTGTCCACTTTCATGTTCTTGCTCACCTTGTCTACCCAGGCCCAAGCACTCACACCCAGACCCAGACCCACATCCTCCACAACACCCTTGACAACTACCCCACCCCCCCAGCCACCCCAAACACAGGCATTGTTACTAAGTATCCTTCACTTTTGATGCAGCGAACACCAAAATAGCCTAGATGCACATCTTTTCGATTTTTGGCTCCCAACCACCCCTGCCATGCACCTGCCCCAAGGACCTCTCCATCTACACAAGGAAGCGGCCCCGCAATCATGAGCAGCACGACTTGTTCCCACATGCCATCTGTGCTGAGAAGTGCCGCCGCCTTTCCTTTCCCCCATCACTCACTCCCTTCCCACCAGGAAATGCAAGTTCTCCACCCCTGCCCCAGCCCACACTAGCTCCCAAAAGAAGTGCAAGGAGAACAGCTCAATATGTCTGTCCCACCCTCCTCTGCCTCTCCCTCTGTCCTCACCCGGCCTCATCCACAGCGTATGCCACACAATCCCACCATTGACACAGACCAACCAGCACTGTTTGCCTATGCACTCAGGCTCCGGAAGCACCTCACCTCAACCTACCAGGGGACCTCTGGCTGGCCCCAGAAGTCCCTTGCTGTGCCCCATGTTTCGATGCTCTCCTCCCCACTCTCGACCTCGTCAATGTCCTTCGACCCTTCTCCACCCCTGTCCCCCCGCCCAGTCCCCCTGCACATTCGATCCTCCTGCTCCACACCGGCAGAGATGGACATGGTCAACCTCCCCATCCCCCGGCTCCCTGCCCTGCCAGCTCTGCAGATCCACATCCCAGAATGGCCACGAACCCAGCCAGAAGAGCCACAATCAGAGCGCTGCCCTGCCCCCGCCTCTCACAGAGCACACACGACCAATATCCTCATTGATACCTTTATCTATACCAGTCCACCCCCCCACCCCCCCCCCCCCATTTTCCATCCGCAGATCCCATCTTCTTCCACTATGCCTCTCCTCCACTCCTCGCCCATGCACAGACCCACATCCCCATATGGAAAGCACCAATGTCCACCTACGACTGTGACTGTGGCCTCTGGAAGACTGTCTGTCATGTACACATCTGGAAAATGTATGTCTTTTTTTCTACCCCTTCTGGGTGTATCATCTTAGTCTTGTGTCTCTTTTTTTTTTTTTTTTTTTTTTTTTTTTTTTTTTTTTTTTGTTCAACAATTTATAACGCGGTGCACGATCGCAGTCCGCGGGCCTGAGGTAAAATACAATCTAGTACACTACGATTCGACCGTACTCTAACCCCCGCCAGTGTGAAACCCCTTTCTCTTTTGGTAGCCGCTAAGGTGGACAGGTGAGACCACGGATAATGCCCACAGGGGCGTGAAGGTCCGCCGCATCTATGCGGCCCGTGAACCAGAAACCTCCCTCCCCAGTGGTTGCCACGGTCCCCCCACGCGCAGCCGAAGCCGGTGAGTGGTGTTAATTCACCGTAAGCCCCCAGACCACAAGGGCCCGGAGGTTAACCGTTTCCCCGTCCGGAGAAAGAGTGGTGACCGCTGCCCGTGAGCAGCGGACCATGGGTCCAGTGCTGTCACTGTCCCATGAAGGCACCTGGCTGTGACCGTGTACGGCCCAAACGACGCCGGTAAAGGTGGGCGAGCAGGGGGTAGGGGGTGGATGGTAACGACCCACTCCTCCTGCTCATCCGGACAAGCCCGGGACTAGTCCCAGGAACACTCTACCCGTAGCGGCAGAGTGTGTAAAGGGCCCCGACCCTATTTAGAGGGCGGGATGCCTGACTGCACGGGTTGGGGACAGCCGCAGCCGGCCCCAGCCTCGAAGTGAAGGGTCAGATGTGCTGCCGTCGTGGACGATGGCGGCGATGGGGAAGGGGCCCCGTTGGAATCTCAGTGGTGGCCTCGGTAGGCCTGCCTCCTGATCGTCCAGAAGAACTGCGGGCCGCATTAACGAACGCGGCCGGGGAGGAGATGTCGGTGGACTCCGCTAAGGCCGAGGCCAGAGGTGAGTCTGAGAAGCGAGCAGTGGTGAAAGCGAAGAGCTCCCAAGCCAGCTGCTGTATAGATTCCCTCGTCTCCAGAGACAGGGAGGACAGGGGAACATGCCCTACCCAGTAGATGGCGTCGTCCAGCAAATGTTCCAAGGCGTGAGCGTCGTTGGCGATGGCAGCGCGCTCACGACCCGAAGGGACATACCCCTCATCTCCCCAGCCTTGCGGCCTGGGAGCAGAAGGAGGAGGGGCAGAATCGGGACCCTCTTCTGCCATAAATGAGTCGTTCAGGGTGAACGGCCCATGGAGGGTGGCGGCAGCATGGCGCTCCTCGCGCTGCCACTGGATATCATGGGTGGGCATCAAACTAGCCCTAGCCCCAAAGTCCAGAACCGGAGAACAGATGGCGTGGTGAGCGCAAGGATTGACCGCATCCTCGTCATCTGAGTCGTCAGTCCAGGAGGATTCATCCCCCCGATCTGACCGATCTAGCCGTCCCCTAGCAGAGCGGGGAGGGTAGAGAGGACCCCCATCACGAGGGAGGCGGGAGAGAACAGGATCGTAAAGATCGGGGTAGTCAGTATCGAAATCCATTGAAAAGGGGTGGTTTGCGCACGTAAGAAGGTGATGGTATGAGACCAAGACCTTAGTGTGGGAAAAAGACGTCCTGCACCTGAAAGGCGAGGGGGTGGCGTCGCCCAGGGATCGCTTGTAGGGGGAGCAGAACACCAGGTCTGCCACGAGGGAGGGGAAAGGAAGATCTTGTTTAGACAGGGAGCGGCCGTGGGGGGCCCCCCCGTCGACAAGGAGGGCGAGGATCGCTGGTGATACCTCAATGCCGGATCACCTGTGGAGGGTGGCCCCGTAGTCAGTGCATGTGCTAAAGTGCCCAGTACACACCTAGAGCCATAGATCCTCTCCAGGGATCCAATAGCCCCGCTGAGTTTCCCTCCCCGCCCCAACATGTTCTCCCCTCAGCTCCAGGGCAGGACCCCCAGCCAAAGCCGGCAGTGTTAATTCACCGTCAAGCCCCCCCACCTAGGTGGAGGATGCCCCATCCCAGAGCTTCAGATCATCAAGTCAGAGCAGGAGTGAGAGAGATAAAGAGACGACTCCTGAGGCGGTCATCCGGGGGACATCCGAGGAGATCGGACAGACAGACCGGCGGGGTGCTCAGGACTGCTCCCAAGCATCCCTCCAGGGATCCAAAGGTCAGGTCTGATCAGAGATCAGGCCAGAGGACAGACCGCTAGGCGACGAGCCAGGCGTTGTGAGCAAAGTTCCCACGGGACGTTGTGGTGGTAACAAGTCAAGAAGCGACGTGTGTCTCTTTTGTAGACAGTGTAGGTACTCGGCCCTGACTATATGATCTGTTGTGGCCCAGGAGGCAAACCACTTTTTTGTCAGGCATGGCTTGCACTTCTGGGTGGGTGGAAAGTGGGTCAAATTGAAGGTCGGTGGGGCGCAGAACAGTGTAGATGATGGTGAAAAATCAGATACTTTGTCCTATGCATCTTCTAGAATGGAGAACACCAACAATGGTAATGACACAAAAATTCTCTTGTTCATGTTCCCCAGCATTCATCAATCACTTTTTGTGGTTGCCACAAATAATCTTGCATTGTCTCTGCTGGTCATGCTCCTGTTATTCAAAGGAGAGTTGGTTCAATGGGCAATGAGGCTTACTTTGACACTGGCAATAACCAGGATGGAGTTCCTGGGATGATCGATATCATTGTGAGTATTTTTTTTGATATTACCCTTCCAATAACTCGTTGGATTGTTCCATACAGCCCTGTTGCCAATGAGCAGGGATATTAAAAGCTCGCATCTCTTCAACTACATGAAAGCGCCCAAGATGTTGGTTGGCTGAGAGTGATTCACAGTCACCCACAAGCATCTCAAAGTGTTAAATAATACTCTAGCACTGGTGCTCACATTGTAGCTAACGTCATCTAGATTGGCACCCATCAGAATATGCCGATGGTGATGAAACGACAAGAGATTCACTGAACACTGGAAGACATTCCTTTTGTGCCTACCATTCACAGACCACTGGCTGAGCATACTAGAACACAATGTACCAAGAGACCAAGTATCACAAGTTCTGTCGTTGAAGGAGATAGTCATCACCCTGTGCAGCATTTGGAAGAGATGAGCCCCCTTCTAATTCGTCCCCACGCCACACGCTCACCTTCAAGTGTGCTGTCTTGACCTGAAACTGTGTTGGGACAGTATACAAGAATATACAGGCAAGCCAAGGCAGTTAGCATGGCCAAGGAATAAAGCCTGAATATGCTAAGTCACATTATCACATGTTTAACAGGAGTTAACACATGCAAGGACAATTAGGGGAATGCACAGTCAACACATGCTAAGTGCATAAACCAGATATAGCATGTCTGTGATAGGATATCCCAGACAGTGCTAGTAATAGCATGTCTAAGGCCCAGGGTATGGAAGGTCTAAGACTTACCAAGTAATGATATCATAGGAGGTACTTACTATGACACCATAACTATAGGAGAAATGACATAGTTATTGGAACATTAACTAGTACAGGAGTTTATGACTTCATACCTCCTTTATATATTATAGGAGTGCATTACACTATACCTCCTAACAGTGTAGTATAAAATATTGCACACTTTGTAGGAGATGAATATAACATTCCTCCCTGTTGCAGACTCCCTCACCCACTTGCCTTTGAGATTAACTTCATCATCTTAACCTTGTTCTCAACTCCTGCCTCTGTTCACCATTATATTCCCAACAAACTGTCACTCCATTCCCTGTCAATTTGGATGATACCGAAAGCAAGTGAGAATGATTGGAAAGGCTTGAGGAGGCTGAAACAGGTCTACAAAATATGGTGCTGTGCAGAGTGCAGAGGACCAACATGAGGCTGAATTTTGCCACCATGAAGAAGACTGTGATCACCTGTTCCAGGAATCTGAGGATAGAAGGGATCAAGAGGTGCGAGAGCAAGCAGATGATATCTGCCATGAACTGGATACACATCTCACTGCCCTTCTGCCACTGCCCGAACCAGCAACCGAACTGATCCTGCCACCTGTGGAGCAGCAAGATGGGACCAATGAAATATTTGCATTTAATAATTTTTTCCCCTCATCTCTAGTATATGAACTTGCCTTGGGTCGAGTGCCATTATTCATTTGTGGTCTAATGTTTTTTCCAGTAATGAACGACAATTCAAGTAAACATTACAACATATATAGTAAGTCAAATCAATCTCATTTAAACAACACATCATTGTAAAACATCAACCTAGCCACAACCATCACCACACCACAATTACTGCATCCACATCCATCATTTGATTACGAATGATCAAGCTGCTCCTTCCTCGTTGTTCCAAAATGCAAAAACAATTTCTACAAAAACTTTGTAATGGAGTTTTCAAAAAACACTTTCAACACCCTCGCCAATGCTACCTTTCGCACCCATTTTTTTGATCAAATGGAGAACCCTGCTATAAATGATAATTGAATCTTTGTTGATAACAATGGCAAAACAACCAAACTAATGTTATTCAGAGAAATCGCTCACTCTAGTCTGGGAACTCAATTACATTGCAAAGGGAATCATTATATGAGCTCTGACAATGTGCATCTCTACTTGTAATATTACTTAATTGCATCTAAATTGATATAGTTCATCATGGATAAATCCAAACCAAAATTTTGCCTAACTCTTGCAAAACCAACATGTGCCACAAAAAATATTAGTATTTTGTTCAACAACACTTGTCATGAGCTGCAAAATGTCTATCAACAATTGACAAACAATGAAGAACCTAACGTACATTTTTTGATCTGTTATCACAAATCTTTGTTACACTTAATAATACTCCCCAGCAATTTGCTCACACTGATTGGACTAAATCAACCAGTTCTAATGGAAGAGGTCCTTGGGATCTCACTATTATCTATTTCGGTCCAATCTATAACATATCACCATTTTCGTTGAAATGACAATCTACATTGCTCACTGCATTCCAGGTACCTCCTACATATGATGCTCCATCTACTTCTATTGGTACCAAACAACAATTAGTCGAAGAAAAAGATGATGATCATGATGATAACAAAATCTCAGTCTCTCAGATGATGAGCCCAAGAAACAAGCTACAGATATGAAGCCAAAATCTGACATCGACCTTCCAACTGGTTATTGGGATCAGGAAGTTGAGCACAAGATGAGGACGAGGTTTCTGAGGTATTGAGTTTAAGTCAAAGATAAGTGTATGAGGGAGTCTGCCACAGGGAGGAATGTTATTATCATCTCCTACAAGATGTGCAATATTTATACTACACAGTTAGGAGGTATAGTGTAATGCACTCCTTTAATATATAAAGGAGGTATTCTGTAATAGACCCCTGTACCAGTTAATAATGGAATAACTATGTCATATCCCCTATAACAGTGTCAATAATAGTGACATATGATATCATGGCTTGGTAAGTCCTAGACTTCCTGCAGGGTGTGTCATAGACACTCTATCCAAGGCTCTGTCTCTGATAGCCTATGATAGACATGGCTATATCTTGCCTATCCTATGATAGACATGCTGCAGGATGATTAATCCTGTAGCATGTGTTAACTGTGGATTCCCCTATATGTCTCTGCATGTGTTAACCTCTGTTAAACATGTGTTAATAACTTAGCATATTCTGGCAATATTCCCTAGGCATGTTAACTGCCTTGGCTTGCCTGTATACTCTTGTATACATAATCCCAACACTGGTACATATGATGTTTGTGATATTTATGAATTGCACTTATCCTTCTCTGTGATAAAGAAGATAACATCTACATTGGTGCCCATTATGATCCACATCTTTTACCAGATTATGGTGGAAATCTCTTTCGACACCATGCAGCAAAATTAGTTCAACATGATGTCAGAGATATGGACCTTCACCTATTTCAGTCGGACTCCACAGATTCCGGAAATTCTGGTTGGATTCCAGTCAGTCCAACCGGAATCCAGTTTTTCTGACCAGAATCCATTTATTCTGACTGTGTTAAGATTACTAGTCTTAACTACTCAGTCTAAGTTCTGCTTGTACTGTCTAGTAACGAGTTTGTCATTTGGTGCTTCCTAAACGAGTTCAGATGCGTCGGACTAAGGAGGCTTTCCTTAGTTGAGTCAAGAGTGGTGTGAGCAGATAAGAGTATTGATATCTTAGGTCAAGCTGAGGCCTTGACCAAGTATTTACTACAAGCTTTATAGTAAACTAAACTAGTTGTAGTTGTTTAATCTACTATGGTCTTCCTGATGAGTATCTACTCCTGTCTATCATTACTCTGGTTTTGAAACAAGCAGACAGTGGGTGCTGTGTATCAGATAATAAGGTTCTGTCTAAGTAAAATGATCAAGGGAAAATTGTAACAGACTGGAATCTGGTTATTCTGACCGGAATTCCTCAAGTCCAACTCAAATTAACTTGCAATTCTAAGTCCAAGTCAAAATAACAATCACACAAGCAAGAATTGAACTCTCAACCTCCAGATCAAAGAGCCCAGAGTTGGGACAACATAACAGCTGAGCCATAAAGCCATTCCTATAGTATAATATGATAGCTTCTTTTGCCTATTTAATTTATATTAACTAAAACACACTATATAACATAATTATATATGGGGGCACTGCAGAAGGGGGGGGAGTGGTGTCGCGGCCTCGGGCGTCGCGTTGCCTCCCCTCGCGTTGTAGATTATTTATACAGAGGGGGGGGGGGGGAATGGGGTGCATCGCGGGGTTGGGCGTTGCGTCCCCTCCCCTCTCCTCCCCTCTCCTTGTGCCGCATCCCCTCGTCCCACAGCCTTGGGCGTTGCGTCATCTCCCCTAGCGTTGTCCTACTACTGGTGCCACCAATGTAACACCCCTTTCCACCCCACGAGCGATGGCTCATGGTAGTGGTCATGGGTGCTGTCATTGGCGCTGCCATCGCCACGCCCCCCCCCCCCCTTCTCCATGTCTGCTCACGCCTGTTGCACCCCTCCTCCGCCCTGAGAGCAGTTGCTCGCAGCAGTGGTGGGGGGTGCTGTGTCGCACTGGGTGATGCATTTACTCTCCCTGCTGCTGGGCGTCTGGTGCATACACTCTCACCTGGTGTGTCCCCTCGCTCCCAGAGTCTATGGTACACTGTAACTGTACTATGTGTGAGCTTTACCTGACTTGCATGTTAGGGGACTCCACAGTGCATCTGTGGCATTGAATTTCTTATCAGATACTCCCCAATGTCAATGAACCTCTTGCGAAAAGAGGGCCACCATTCAATCATAACACAACACAGTCATAGCAAAGCAGAGGGATGCTAACTTAGTCAGCAATGCATTGCGCTGACAGAAACTGGAAATAGCCAGAACTTGGACCTGCCATGCAAAGCAGGAGCCCACCCAGCCAGTGGCTTGGTAAGGAGAATCAGTATATTTACCAGACATTAATGGGCATGACATCATGGGATCAGGCCAACTAATTAGTATGGTTTTCTGAGACGGTTACATAGGTGACTTGAACTGAATGACATTGATTTCATCACATATACAAACTGGATACAGTTACAGCAAACTTGGCCTTTGACACATTGTGCACGTAAGGGCTTCAAAAGGAAAAAATGCACTTTCAAATTAACCTGGCAAAGATCTTCTTGCACTGGTCGAGTTTCCCAATGCGGGACCGTGCGATGCACACAACCTATTAAGCGAAGCGATCAGACCATAGTCCTTCTGCCCAGAATCCAGGAACTAACCGTGCCGTCGTTGAAGGGCGGGCAAATCTTGCCAGAGCCACTATTATAACAGTAGTTGTTGTCCTCAAAAATGTCTAAAGCAATGTTATGGGCCTTAGCAATGGACTGGGCACTCTCTGGCCATCGAGCGACGTAAGTTTGCGTGCAGTCTTCTCCTTTGCGTCCAAGGCAAATATCCTACAATATTAGTCTCTTAAGTCAAAACGTCCCAATCAAAAATCTAAGAACAAATTTTACCTCGCCAGGCTGAAGATTGGTGCAGCCGCCGTTGATCTGGTCATTCTCGCAAATGATCTGGAAGCTGTATTTTGATGCATAAGTAGAATGTGCAAATGCGATGTATGGATATCACACTAACGTGGGAGCATTGTTGTGTGCAGCGATAGAATTACAGATATCACCAGAATGGACTTCATATGATCGGCCAGGATTGCACGGTGGTTGACCAAGAACAGAGAACTGAGCATCCACTAGATTAAAATGGCACCCGACATGTATCAGCGGCAGAGGTCATGAAAAGTATGACCAAAATCTTTACACGAGGACTCCGAGTCGGGGGTACTGGAGAACTGGCTAGCAGCGGCGAGAAACGTGATCAACTCGGCGGTAGGAAGACGCATATTTGTTAAGAGTGGAGAGGCTACTTCGTAGATTGTCAAACCGACAGTTAAATTCATCAACGATTTTGCATGCCCTTATATGTGAGCAGTGCGGCGAAAAGCAAGAAAATTATATAATAGATTTTGTCCCGGTGTTTCTCATCCACCTAACAGAAGTGGTTTGTCAGATGGTTTGTCAGATGGAATAGAAGCTTGGATACGCCGACCATTAATGCTTCTCACCCCAATTGCACTGGTATACTGAATCCGTCAAATGACGTCTGCCATTGAGATATTGACAGGTGGACTTAGACTCCAATAGAGCACTTCAGCAACCCGGTCAAACCTTGTTTTTCACTGGCAGTCTTTCCTGATCAGTTTTCGGTCAAAACTAATGAGCAGATTTGGGCAAGTTGCCCCACTCACGTGAACAGAGATTGGTGAGCCAGCCAATGTTGGCTTCAACAACAGCTTCAAAAGTCGTTCATCTACTTGGCCTTGCAACACCACACATAAAGAAAGCTGAAAGAATACGGTATTCGTTGGCACCGATGCGGTCACATGCAATGCCAGGTTGATGTCGGTCAAAACTTGGCAGATTACTTGGGACGTTCGGTTCCATTTTGACCGGGGTTGCTGAAGTCCTCGAGTCTTGCTCTAAATTTAGCTAGAACAGCGCTATCTGAATCCTCCGCATTTCGGCCTGGGTCACCTCTCCATACCTGAAGAACTGGGTACTGGCCCGTTAGTCGCAACATGTCCCATCCCACTGACATTCCACCGCATTGCATTTACGTTCAACTTACTCTTGAATCAAAACAATCGAACCCTACAGGGTCATTGCACTTCTGATCAAAGTAATTCGACCGCTGGCAGGCTGGACGGAAGATTCTTGGTCGCCACCAAAGCAACATTACTCGGTGTAGTTCCGAAAACAATTGAACTTCCATTTAGAACGCGTAATATTGCCTGTCAAAGTCATGTGTGGCAAATTGCCACTAGGTTACAGAATTGAATACCAAACAATTGTGCAAACGATCCGAGAACGCACCACTTTTCGTAAATGGAGACTGAAAAGGGTCTTGGGCGTCAAGTGGTCAACATCTACATGGGCTATATTATTACGCGGGGTGGAGACTGCGTGCGACAAATCGAGAGCTTCCTGGGTTGGACGGACATGTGAGCCCGTGAACTTACGGCGATGCAGTGTGGCTTCTAAAAATTGTTCCTAGTTCTACGTCAAGTGCACAGGATGAATGGAAGGATGTTACGCCACCGGCACTGTGTTGTAATTATTCCGAGAACTGTCAGAGAAACGCGTTGATTTCTTTGGCTTTGTTTACATCCACGTGATTGTGGGAGTGAGCAATTCCGGCTATAGCCGGGTCAGCCGGATTTGGACACTTATGTAATAAATTGACCAAAACAGTGACCCTGCTGTCTCCACTCAAATTTTGAGCTTGTACATGGTTCTCCCCAGTCAAATGAGACATGTAGCCATGTTATTATATAGTATAGATCATTATTACACCAAAATATAGCGATAATAGTGCCTGTAAATGACTGCACTCTAATATTAGAGATCATCCTCATCCTCCCATTCACAAGCATCATCATCTTCAACCACATCCAAGTCAATGAACTCCCCTTCATCCTCTGGGTCTTCCACTCCAATATCATCATCTATTTCCTCTCCCTTCTGCTGTCCAGGAAAATTCCACTCCCCTGCTTCCAAAGACAAAATTGCACCAATAAGGGCAATTTTAAGGTCTCCAACTTTGGATCTTGCAGATACCTTGTCAAGATTGGGAGCACCTGCATTTCTGAATGCTCCAAGTTGCTTTTTGAGATCATTTCCCACCATCTTCTGGATCTTCTCCTTGTCCAACTCCAACTGAAGTTCCTCAATTTCCTTTTTCCTTTGTGCTGCAGCTTCCTTCTGTTTATTTGCAGCCTCCTCTCACTTCTGATTTTTTTCTTGCTGATGTACAACCATTTCCTTCTGTTTGGCCTGATCTTTTCCTTTATATGCACGAGCCTGCCCACAAAGAAACTTGAAATCTCCAAGTTCTGTAAATAATGCAATTATGAAGTTTTGAGTATTATTGTGTTCAAACATTGCAAGTGCATTATAATTTGTCATGGTAAGTTGGGGCTTTGTTTGCATTTGAATGTGAAAAGCACCCAGTGCATTTATTGACATCATTTGTCACTGGCATCCATGCAAGTTCCTTCTCTTCAGCTGTTGACTGATCAATTAATCCATCAGGTACAAACTCTGATGTAAATTGTTTCCATGTCTCCTTTGCTCCTTTGAAGAAGGCAATAAGCAGTCCACAAATATGAGGAAATGTGGAAAGCTTTTCATGGACAGCTTTGAACATTTTGGGTGACTTCCAGTTTTTCCCATCAAGTGCTGCAGTCATAAATAAAGGAGTTGGTCCAATGAGCAAATGAGGATTACTAATTATCTTCCCAATATGATCTATTACCTTGGCATGGTATGGGCCAAGTTCAAGTGCATTCTGTCCAGGAGTATGAACTTTCTCCATATATGTATGAGAGATTGATTAAACATAGAGTGATAAGACAGCAAGCTCAGAAAGGGTGGAAATATCATGAATTGCATTCCAGAAGTTCTGCTCCATGTGATTGAACTTCTTTGTGCTTTTTTGAAGTTGGTAATATTCAAGATATGCTGTAAACTGTAAAAGATGTGCTAAAATTGCAGTTGCACCATCACAGTGTGATCCAAAATGTGTATTAGATGTATCAGGAAAAGTAAATTCACTGCCAACATTTTCTTGTAGTGTTGCCTCAGCTTGGAGTCGACTTAAACGTATTTTGCGTTTATTGGACGCAATACGTAAAAATAAGACTCGTGCAAGGGACCGAAAAAGTAGCCAGCGAGCCGCCACACATTATTGGTCACTTACACGAAGTGATCCAATGCCTCTACCATGTGTTAATCACGTTAAGCCATTTCAACCTGGTCGACTTGGTTGAAACGGCTTAACGTGAATAACACATGGTAGAGGCATCGGGTCGCTTCGTGTAAGTGACCAATAATGTGTGGCGGCTCGCTGGCTACTTTTTCGGTCCCTTGCACGAGTCTTATTTTTACGTATTGCGTCCAATAAACGCAAAATACGTTTAAGTCGACTCCAAGCTGAGGCAACACTATAAATTTCTTGCCACCAGAAGCGAAAAATATTGTGACGCCCTTTTTTGTCATCCTTGTGATTGAAAAGTGCACCTGCCAATTGAGTTGCTTTGATTCCCCCACGTGCTGTACTCTCAAATGCTCATTCTTGTGCTGGTGTGACTGTATTACTATCAGATACCAGATCAGCAAGAACAGCAGCATTGTCACAGTTTGCAAGTAGAATAGGAGGTGTTTGCTTGTGTTCCTCCCATCATTTGGACATTGCAAAATATCCACCACGAACACTATTCAAATCCTTGTGGCAACCATAGCCAGCCCAGACACCAGATGAGCTCACTGTGTTTCAAGAGCCAAAGCATTCCATGTGCCAGTTCCACCAAGCTTTGAAATAACCTCACGGTATTTCACATAAAACTTTGGCACAAGTTCTTGATTACCAGAATCAATAATCTTTTGTTCACCCAATTGCTGTAAAACAGCAAACTTTTTGAGCTCCTCCAGTGTGCGAACATCCTTTTTATCCTTTGCACAATGATCTGTCATCATTCCAACCAGTTTGGCAAAGATATCAACTGTATGCAGAAGAGATCCATGTCGTTTTCCCAAGGGTGAGTGATTATATAGATAAGCAATTGAATCAAGCACTAGGTTCCAATCCTTAATTGACTCTTCACTAGAGCTATCAAAGGATGGAGTAATGCCCAAAAAATGTGTAACTTGTTTTGCTCCATTGGATGATTCATAGTCACTAGCCTTCAGATTGATATGCCGTGAATAATACTGCACATTCCAATGACTAGTACCATCTCCACTTCCTGTTAGTGCTTCAGCATCAGCCATTTCAAAGCCAAGTTGAATTTGGCTTGCAACATATCCTTCCATAAGAATATGTGAAATAGTCTGACAGCTAATGATCCTTTTGTTGTAATCCCAGCACTTTTTCAGAATGGCTGTAATCACTGTATGGACATATTCCTTTGAACAGCCAGATTTGACAAGTAGGTGAATAAGATTCCGAGTTTCCTGAGTGTAAATACCCTTGTGAAAAAGTGAATGTGTGGATTTTTCACAAATGGCCTGTCAACAAGCTTTCTCTTTTGCCTGGATTACAGCCTTTTGTCGAAGGGCGGTAGCACTTTCACAATGCTTGCAAAAATAGGCAGCCTGTGAATATGATTGTTTGAGATTTTTATGTGCCAGACCAAGCTTTCCTTTTGCTTTAGCCAGCTCTATCTGAGACCTATCCATAGTATGGAAAAGTTGATCCTGCAAATTGGAGTGCTTCTTTTCAAGCTGTGCTAAGGTTTCACCACATGATGTGTTATCACAAATTAGCTGCTTTTGTTCAGCAAGATGCTGTGCATTAGTTGCCTGAAGGATTTCTATTTTACTTTCAAGAAAATCCTTGCAAGCTGCACTATGCTGACAAGCACGATGTTCAACACAGAAACATTGGTAAAGCTCAGCTGATCGAGATTGTTCTACTTTTAAAGCCTCCAAAGCCTTGAAAAGTTCAGACTCCAATAAAGACACTTGATTAGATAATGCCTGTTTGGATGCTTGCAATAAGTCAACAGTGGCCTGTGCCTCTGAAAGCTGTGCTGCAAGTTCAGTGTTTCCACCACCAAGATTGGAAGTGAGATGTTGGGTTGGTAGGTCCAGTCAGGCTGCATTGAATTCAGCTATATTCTTCCTTCAGGCAGCAATAGTTGCTTTTGGTGGCATGTTGTTGAATAATTTAGATTTGATTATTATTAGTTTTAAGTGCATGCAAATATAATGTAATTTGGGTACCTTTGGTGGGAACTTTCAGAAATATGGTTACAGTAATATATCAGGTTGTCTTCTTTGCCAGATGGTATTATATAACCACCCATCTTCAATCTGGTCCACAACTGCCCAGACTTGAAAGAGAATGTGTATCTACAAACTTGGATATAATGGTGAAGGTATCTACAGAAATGTACTAATTCCAGGCCCACATGGTTGTCTGGAATAGGGCAGTCGTAGGATGTGCACCCCCTTTCTCAACTTGGCACCACCCAAGTGGGTCTGCTTTGTTGAGGACTACAAAAGACTAGATAGAACTGTAGTGGATGTATGTAACACAGCTGTTAGAGTAGGAAGAAATGAGTCTGGGGGGTTTGTTCACCATGATATATGAAATGACATGCTTGTACCATGCAGTTTTGGCATGTTGTTGCAAGATATGACCATGGGAACACACTACAGTGGCTCTGCTTGGTGGGTAACCCTTCTGAGAAATAGAACTCAGCATAGAGTACATGGATTGCTTAGGTGTAAGAGAGTAGTCCAAACGGAATTTTATGCTCTATAAGTCTCCGGAAACAAAAGGTCGAATTTTTCAATTTAAACCATTTAAATCAGCAAATTCTACCCAAAATGGGGTGTTTCATAATGAAGAAGCACTATTTTACAAAAATGGCCTCCGGAGACATAAAGAGCATATAAATTCAGTAAGGGTTGCCTCCAGGACCTTAGCTGCACAATCAGTATACAATGAGTTCTACAGGTTTGAGTTTTCAGGCTATTTGAAGGGGGTTTTTGGCTGGTGTTTGCTGAGATCTGTGTATTCAAGAGCTTTTATTGATCAACACCCTGGAAAGCAAAATTAACAAAAATGAAGGGGGTGAGGCCCCAAATTTAAGACATCCACTCATAAATCTTTTTATCCAACCATCATGACCCCCCCCCCCCCCCCCCCACCTTCTATATATGGTATGTCTTGTTTATTAATACTATGACATCTGCACTTCCTCCCCTCCAGCAGCATGTTGAGCGTCATCCTGACTCATCCATGTGCATCTGAGCAGTGATCAGGAATGTGGGTTCTGTTTGCCCACCTTGCAAATCAGACAGATCCATTGTTTCAGGCTGAAATCATAACCCATGCATTCACAGTGGAACTGTGCATAAATGTGAGTAACAGGATTGTAAAACTCCAGTGTTGTTAGCTTACCCAGACTGTCTCACAACCAGTACCCTTACATTTCATCACTGTATCTCTAGCCTTGATGTCAGATGGCTCCACACATGCAACTATCCAAATCAATTGATCTTTTCTTTCGAACATGCCCTATCCTTGAAATCTCAATTGAGGTTTGATCCTGGCAAGCTGAGGTTGGTGCACACTCCCCTGGTTCTTCCATGGAGTTCCATGATGCTTGCATGCTGTTGGTTGAGCAACCAGCAGCTATCTCTAAGTCAACAGCAGAGGGATTGTCTGGCCATGGGAAGGCTTCATGGGTTGGGGGTGGTTAATGGAATGTATTCACAGACCTTTTTTTCTTTGCCATTTCACTCAGGTAGTAGGATTATCATGGGTTTTTTGGTTCATTTTTCAATTTGACGTCATTACAACACTTCTGTAACTACTGGGCAATGATTTAAGTACCCCTGTCAGTTGTCCCAGCCAATCTAGCTTTGGTGTCAAAAATATTGTTAGCAGCCTGTTGGGACCCCCCCCCCCCCCCCAACCCAATGTGCGGGATTCACCGGCTGACACCCCCTTAGCAAACATCCATTTTACATGGTCCTTGGCAGTGCTGGCAAGTGCTTGGCATATTCAAACTCCCCCTCAAATGCCTTGGTAAAATTATTTTCATGGGCTGGTCACTAAAATTAGTAGTATCTCATAGTCTTCAAACTTACAGTGTGTAGGAAATATATACATTCATTCCTTTATATCCTATATACTCATTTGTACTACAACAAAAATAACTATGAAAGAAAAGAAGATGAAATGAGGGTGGCACTGTCATGGCCCTCCCTACTGTGTCTTGGTGGATGCCCACCATCGCAGAGGGCCGTTAGTGCCCGATCCACCTGTGAGCAATGGCTTGCAGTGGTGGGAGTAGGGATCTGCATAGGTAACCCATGGGTACTCTCAAGTGTACCCATACCCATACCTTAGCTGTACTGGCAACCCATGGGTTTCTGACCCATGGGTCAGCAGGTAGGGGTAGACCTGGGGTCCCTTGCTGTATGACAGCTCCTGTGTCTGGGAAGACCTGCAATTGTAGGCTTTGTCGAGGCTGAAGATGATGATGACAGTGCATCATCATTGTAGGCCAGGGTAGGGGTCCACCCTGTGAGCAGTTGCTTGTGGCAGTGTTGTTGTGGGCATTTTTTAACAGCTGAGTAGGGGAAGGGGTGGCAGTGGTGTCCCCTGTTCCTGGTGATGTAGAAGAACCCTCACCCCACAAGCAGTTGCTCATGGGTGTGAGTGTTGGCATGTAGGGGGCAGAGATGGTAACCACCACCCCACAAGCAGTGGCTTAAGGTGTGTGTCATCTTGGAGGGGGCAGAGAGGGGATTTGCCACCCTGTGGGCAGTGGCTTGTGGGCATTGGTGTTGTCTCATAGTGGAAAGGGGATGGGTGTTGTTAGAGGGTGGTGGTAGCATGTAGGTTACACCTGCCCTTGCCCCTTGCTCTCCTCTGTTCTCCTTCCTGTTTGTTGTCATTGTTGTCATCCTCCTTGCATTAGCTCATGGTCCTGATTGTTGATGTCTTTATCCCATTTGTCATTGTAGTGGCCACAGAGCATGGTAGTGAAGTGATTGAGGTTGACATGGCAGTGAGCAACAAGCATATGTAAATAATGCCAACAGTCAATGAGTGTGGGTGTGGGTTGTGCCACGTCAGCATGTATACCTAGAGCCCAAACAACAGGTTGCCCATCATTTGGGCTCACATTACCATCATCTGTGGCCACTCATGGCTTGTGCAGGCTTTGTAACTGGAGTGGGAGTGGTGATGATGGGTGGTGATGGAGTTGCAGTGGCGGTAGAGAGTTGAGGGAAGGAGTGAGGGTGTAAGCCTGGCCCCAGACTTACCACAACCCATACACATCTTCACATATCCTCCAGAGCCTGGAGTACGACACAACATGCATCTGCCAATGTTCTGAAGCCTGGAGATAATACCTTCTTCACTCCAAACTCACACCCATCCTCAAACCCTCCAGAGACACAACACCCTCCGGAGATACAATACCCTCTTAACCTGGAGCCCGGAGACACTCACATCACTCCGGATACACACAACCTGCCTCAGGGATCCCCAGACAGCAGGCACCCCTATGACGGCATGCTGGCATGACTCATTACCCAATATGAGACTACGCTTGATGTGTCCTCTCATAATCACACAGTTAGGCTCGATGCAGACTATTACTCACACAGTCTGTTCCCTCTAATATATCTTTTCCCTCTTCATTGCCTCACTTTTACCCTTGTGCAACAAAGATTACCTTGTCTTGTCTTTTTGACCCATCTTAGTGTAGGCTGCCCAACCAGGCTGCCTTCCAGAGGGTGTGGCAGCATCATGAGTTGATATGGTGGTGGGCATCACAATAGTTGCACATATCAGAGCTGAGTTTCAAATATTAACAAAAATGAAACAACAAAATGAAGGGAAAATGAGCATTTTTGGAAAATGGGGGGGGCCTCCATTTTGCAAAAATGATCATTTTTTCGGTCAGTCTTGACTCATTCTGGAGTTCATTTTTGAAAAATGGAAGAAAAATAAAAACTGAAAATGAAGCAAAAATGGCCCGAAAATGGCTACTGTAAACAACCCTATTATGACCATCAAATCCAAACAAGTAACTCCTTTCCCATCCAAAAACAAAACCGTCGTAGACAGCAAAGATTGGGGCCACCTAGCAAGGACATCATGATTGCCATACATCCAAATGGCCTAGACTCATGACCACTCCCTCGTATACATGAGCAGGCATCGATGTATAGAGGGACTGGTTTATCTGAGCTTAAATTAAGAGGGCACTGTAAATTGTTTGAAAGAAGATGAGTCAGCATTCCAGAAACATACCTTTGGGGAACTGCCAAAATGGGAACCACAGATGAGCTGGCCCACACCTCCCCCACACTGACATTTCCAAAAGAAGAAATGATGACAAATTTAATGACAATTCTGTATGTGTTGGGTGTACAATGGACAACACTAATTCTCTTCCTGCTCAACAATGCTCTAAGGCCTGGTGTAAACAGCTGAGAAAAAAACTTTGCCACCAGGAGATGACCTGGATTGTGTCATTGTTGAAAGAGAAGACCCCAAAGATGATTGTAGTGAGAGCAATTCTGAGTCAGATGACAATGACAACAAGGATGAGGTGGAAATGCAGGTGGCATTGCAAGAAGGATTTACATATGAAGAAGCAATGAATAAGAATATCACAAAGATTGGGAATTTTCTTGAGGGGCTGCGATATCAAGCCCAGTTCAGGGACCAACACATGCTGCAAGTGCTCAAATGAGAGGGGGGGTCATTCTTGAGGCTGGCTGATGCTTGTCTGAGCAAGGAGTGGCAAATGAGATCAATGAGGGGGGAAGCACCAACAACATGAGAGCCTGAAATGAGCATTGCTATGTTCTACTATTCAAAGCCTGCATGTCCTGATGCAAACACATGACAGACCATGAGACAGGAATGAGGCATTGATGAGGATGTGTTCTCATCTCCTTATTGGTGATCTGCATATCCATGAGGTGATGACAGTGTTTGGATGAAGTATACAACATCCTGACATTGTTTAGAGCTGAATGTTATCACTGATCTTATCTTATATTTGTCATCTTACTATATTTGGGATGTCAGGGTGGGGGAGAATAAGGGTACTTATTTTGATGCATCTGACTCAAAAGTCATGTTGCATATGACCAGCACCCCTCCTGCTATGATGGCTGCTGTTTCTGCATGTACTCTGGTGGAATATCTAACTTACATCTGCTCTGCTTCTGGTGTTGAGATAACTTCACTGGTTTCCAATACAATCAGTCCAAGCAAACTACCTCTGGCTTGTTTGAATCAGTTGTGTGATGAGGACAGGATAACAGCTCAGTTGTGCACTAGGAGGCATAAATTGCATTGCAAAGAGGTGTAATTTGGCAAGTATCAATGGTACAGGATGTGCAGAAAGATGGGAGTAGAAGTTTTCTGTGGTTCCCATTTTGGCAGTTCCCTAAAGATGCATTTCTAGAATGCTGACTCATCTTCTTTCAATCAATTTGCAGTGCCCTTCTAATTTAAGCTCAGATATCCCAGTACCTATATATCAATGCTTGCTCATGTACTAGGGATCAGTCACCAGTCTACAAACAGCCCTGATTTAGCCATAATAGCCATTTTGACACATCATTAATATTGTTGTAATTACAAGCAAACAGAGAGCTTGATTTGATGCACCACCTCTCAATTGATACACTATTCATTGTGATAAATTATTTGATGCACCATGACACAATAAATAGATTGTCATGACAGACATTCCATGGGTACTCCCCTATGTCAGAATGGCTCCCACTACATTTTTAATTCTCCTCAAATGAAAACACTATATGTATCCATAGCAACTCACACCTGCATCAGCTCATATAAACCCTGTTGTGCATGAAGAGGGCTGGCCATCCCCTCCCTTGCTGCACTTGGGGGGTCCCCCAAGCCAGGTCATCTCAGGTTGGCACACTAAAGCCTCATTCCTGCATTTATGCTATCCAGAACCCTAACCAGACCTAACTGGACCCTAACAGGCCAACTGAACCCTAACAAAGCTAACTGGTGCACTTGCCAGTGAGATCTAGTAATATATCAAATAAAATAAAATAAACACATATAAATAGTGGTGCAATAGGGGGACAGTGGTGCATGAAGAGGATGGTGGGAGGTGCATCATGATGGTACATGGGAGGGTAGGGTGGTGCATGGAGGGGAGGATGGTGCAGTATTGGAAGAGGCCTTGTAGTTCCAGGCTTTTTTGCATCTCTGTTTACAATACATTATGCATCACTGGTAACTAGAGGTGGCTGATTTCACCTGGGTGGTCAAAGAGGATGGCACCAAAATTGACAAGCATCATCCATACAGTAATGATATATTGATGGGAATTTCGAGTGCTAAAAACATTCAAGGCTTTACCCCCCAACCTTGGCATTGACCTCAAGAATAGAATGAACCAATTTCCAATCCTGGCCAGCCTCAGGTATACCTTGGCTATAAAGTGTGATATCAGGTTTGTGCTGGTGAATTGATCTAGACAAAGGGTTATTGTGAGCAGATGTGCAGCATCATATGCTCCACTTTCATCAGGAAAATCCAAGTCTGGCTTAAACCTCCTTAAAGTTCCTTAAAGGCTACCTATCATGCTTAGCAGAGGAGCCTACTTATTTGCTACTTATTCTCCTTATATCTCCCAGACTCCAACCCATTTGCTAAAGGAAATAGGTCCATGACCTAGTCTGACGGGTTTGTACATGTTTGGTTTGAACTTTAATATTTGGACAATTTCCTATAGCGACTGCCAAAACTTGCAGTGGCAGTAGATGCATGTTTGGCTCTGGTGGCTCAAATTTTGAAATCTCACTGACCGTGACAGCTTGGTCTTGTTTGGTTCTTGGAGTGGAACAGCAGGTTGCATTGCAGTAATCTTATGTCTGAGTCGTGTAAACAAGTTAAATTTTACCATTCTAATCAATGGGACCTCTTTGGAATGCTGCTGGATGCAGTCCCGAATTGATCACAGTTCCAAGTGATGAAGCAATAGATGAGGATGTTGAAATGGAGCAATTTGCCATATACATGGATTAGTCCCCATTCTCTCCTCCACTTCCCTCTGTATCTGCTCATCACTCTCCAGCATCATATGCTTGATTGGCATCAAACTGGCATTTTCAAGCATGTACTACAGTAGTCAGATAAAATTCAGCTGTTCCACTCCAAGAACCAAACAAGACCAAGCTGTCACGGTCAGTGAGATTTCAAAATTTGAGCCACCAGAGCCAAACATGCATCTACTGCCACTGCAAGTTTTGGCAGTCGCTATAGGAAATTGTCCAAATATTAAAGTTCAAACCAAACATGTACAAACCCATCAGACTACATCATGGACCTATTTCCTTTAGCAAATGGGTTGGAGTCTGTATATCTCCTTATTTCTTGCTTAATTATGATTTATTTTGGTATTTTTCAGAACAAAATAAGGAGATCAAGCAAGAAATAAGGAGACATAAGGGGAATAAGTAGCAAATAAGTAGGGCCCTCTGCTTAATTTCATGCTTATTTTACTTAATGGACAATAAGCATGATAAGTAGCCTTTAAGGAGGTTTAAGGAGATTTAAGCCAAATTTGGATTTTCCTCCCATGGTCTTTCCAATATACTGCCCAATTAAGGTGGTGAGGTGATTGAGGTGATCATGCTCTTTACTGGCATTATGCTTGTAATGTTCTGGTTTAACATAGACTCCTGTACTAGTTAATGTCTTTATAACTATGTCATTTCCCCTATAATTATGGTTGCAACCCTCAGCCCAAATAGCTTGATCCAGAGGGTTGCTGATTATTTTTTTGAGTCTGCAGAGTCCGTCTTGGACTTGCTGGACATAACCGTAGCAGCACGGGCTTTAGCCGCTTTGGACTTCGGACAGTCCTGAGCTACATGACCCTTTTCTCCACAGTAGAGGCAAAGGCCTTCCTTCATTCTGCGTTCTCATTCTTCCGTAGTGAGCTTTCCATTTTTGCCCACTTTGGTAGTATCCTTAGACTTCTCCTTTGAAGTCTTCAGATTTGGTTTACTACTCGAGGATTCCGAAGTTGTCGGGTTTCCCAAATGGGACGAGCTGTTGTTTCCCATTTTGGAGTTGTTCTGATTGTTGGACGATTTGTTGTCTTTTTTGGAGGAAGCCTTAGTTTCGTGATTGGCTTCTTCCTTCATCATCCAATAAATTTCATCTGCATCTTGCGCCTTAAGGCGCAGAGCACTAAGTGTAGTGGGTTTTCCACCACGAAGAACTTCAGTGCGTAAACGCAGTGGAAGTCTGCGGAAGTAGCGCACGGTGAGCGCAGACCCATTCCAGTCGAGTTTGGAGGCAAGTTTCCAAAACTCAACATTATACTTGAGGATATGGGATCCCTCCTTCATTGATAAATCGGTAAGCACTTTTTTGGCATCACCGACGGGGTTGTGAGGGCCAAAGTTGGCTTCTAGTTCATTGATGAATTCCGTGAAGTCCCACATCCAGTGAGCACTGTTTGTCGGGTCCATGAGACCAGGCTCAAACCAATTAATTGCTGCTCCCTTGAGGTAAGAGAGGATGAATAAAATCTTCTTTTCATCAGAAGAGAAGACATGGGGATGGTCTCGGAAATGCAAATTGCAGAAGACAAGAAAGTCTCGCAATTTCTGCGGATCAGAGCCATCAAAAGTGTCGGGTTCCTGAACTTTGACCTTTTCAGGTCTTGGGGCAGGATTTGGCTGGCAGAGTGTACGGATGCCTGTGGCAAGATTGGACATGACTTGGAGGAACCTATCATTCTCGTTTTGAGGTTCGTCATTGTCTGATTCATGGTTGCTGGGGTCGTTAGGTGGATCACCGTCATCACCATCATCATCATTGTTTTCTGGTTCGGGCAGGTTTTCCATGGGTTCTTGTGGGTCATCAACATATTCTAATGGTGTGGGGGTACGATTGTCATTGTTGTCAGAATCTCTGGCAGGGGTTTGACGCGGCTTTGCCGCAATGTGCGTGCTAATAGATTCTGCACCAGAACCTATAGGACAGAATGCAGAAATAACTCGTGCAGAAGTACTGAACGTAGTACTGCTGCGTTGTGTTTGGTTTAATCGGGAACATTGCTGGGAGGTTAGTCCAGCACGTTGAGAGTTTCGGGTGGTTTGGGGTTGGCTAGTCATTTGAGTAACCATGTTTGAATGATAATTTTCGGATCAATGGAGTGTGAGTTTGAATATACTGTTAAGGTCGTGCAAAGTGGGGGTGGGCAGAATCAGAAAATGCGTGGGGATTCCGAAGGGGAACAAACGGGACTTGGCTTCAACTTGTAAGAAGTTGCATCTTCCTATTGATCTGGTTGTCCCTGATTTCAGGAGTGATGTTCAGGTACGTGGAAATGTGTTGGGGGTTCCGAGGGAGGAAGAACTAGAGAGTTGAACTGGAATTCAACTAGAGTTAACAAATCAATATTCAAACTGGATAGCTCGACCTAATGTGTGAGCTTATATACTAAGTACAAATGTTTCTACTATAATCTAGCATAGTCTTGAATAGCAGGATTGGTAAGAAGATTACTCATTAGTTACTAATAAGTTGGGCATCGCTCGGTGCCTCCGAGGTCTGGAATATTCTACACCATTCTTTATCCTGGTTTCTGAATCATTCCTGTACTGCCTTTGAATACCACTTTTGGAGTGATCATGTGAGTACCACTTTGGGTATCTGTCGGTAAACCTGTCGGGTTTTGTGTAGCCAGTGGAACAGTGCATGACAGTCCACGATCATGGATAGCGTGATCAATAACGATGCGCACATACTCGCACACTGGCAAAGACAACAACGAATTATCCGATATGTAGCCTTCATTGTTAGTATTATTGTATCTGCTACTGCCAACATACTGTGACCCTTGTATATCAGAGAGGCTTACCACACCTCTGCACTCTCTGGTGAAGCATGGGTTCTCAAGCTTCTCTGTGGTCACCCTGACTACATCCGCACCAAACTTGGTGTAAGCCTCAAGGTTTTTAGTGCTCTCATACAGGAGCTTCGAGATGCTGGCTATCAAAATTCAAGACATGTATCTCTTGAGGAACAACTTGTGATTTTTCTCTATATGTGTGAGACCTGTGACCGGCCTGACTATCAGGCATGTTGGTGAGAGATTCCAACGATCAAATGAGACGATATCATGGCGAGTAAACCCAGCTGTTCACAGAAGTATTTTTAATGGTAATTTCTTGGCAGATATTTTCGGAAAATTCTGTTTATCTTCTCCTCCCCTCCATTCTATACAAAGTATGTGCAGCTGCCAAAGGCTGGTTACCACCTCCCCCGCCACATCTGCCATAACCCCAAACTTTGGCCATACCTCAAGGATGCACTTGGAGCTATAGATGGTAGCCATATCCACTGTGCACCTCCTGCTATTGATTGACCATTTTATCAAAACCACAAAGGGTTCATCTCTCAGAACTGCCTTTTTGCCTGCTCCTTTGCCCTCCATTTTGTATATAGTCTATGTGGTTGGGAGGGCTCCGCATCTGATGCACAAATCTGGGATGATGCACGTATGAGAGACCTCAAAGTCCCAGAAGGCAGATACTATCTGGGCGATGCTGGTTTCCCATCATGCAAGGAGCTCCTCATTCCATATAAAGGTATATGCTATCACCTTGTGGAATGGGGCCGTGCAAATGTCAGGTAAGGGCTTTTTTAACCATTGCTATTGAACTCAGCTCATGGTGCAACTCAAGGCCTCAGAACAAGGAAGAGCTATTCAATTTACGTCATGCATCAGCACGCAATGCTATTGAATGTATTTTTGGTGTCTTGAAGTGTTGATTCCAAATTTTGTTGCTGGCACCAGAATATAGCTTGGAAGTGCAAGCAAGGGTGCCTGCTGCACTGGCTGCTGTTCACAATTTCATTTATGTTCACAATCCCCATGACCAGCCTGTCTCAAGTGCTACCTCTGACAGTCATGGTGCAGGGCAGATATATGATGACACAGATGAAGACATCACATTGGCAGGAGCCAATGATGCAGATCTTCGCCAGGACATGATTGCACAGAAAATGTGGGATGATTATATTATCATCTGTGCAGAACGGGGCATTGATAGGGATTCTGAATTTGAGGGTGACTCTGTGTATGGCTCTGAGGATGGGGATAATTCTGATGATGATAACGAGACTGAAGACGACAACTGAATATGACAATCAGGATGGCGAAGGCAGCAAGCTGATAATATTTGAACTGGATAGTGTACAGTATTGTTGAAATGAGAATGCAACTACATATGACAACTACATTCAGACATTTCCAATCCATGTCTTGATAACAGTCTTCCGAAGTGCCTGGTCCTCGAGAGCTATGTACATATCGACCTCCTCATGATGACCCCCAAAAAATACAACAAGTGCAGCCTTCTCCATAACAGTAAGTCTGTCATTGTGTTCTTGTATAAGACGGACTGCTTGCTGGCATCACATTGAAGCCTTGTCTCCTGAAGTCTCAGGAGGCTTGGATGCCACCAGTATTGCTTGTGTCATGTCTTTGATGCTGCCATGGAGTTCGACGAGAGTGACAGCAGGAGTAACCTTCTCGATGTGTTGAGAGGTGGAGGGAAAGGATGATGACTGGGCAGAGGAATGGTGGGAAGTGGCCTTGGCCTCCCCCTTTCTCTTTTCTGCCACCGAGATCTTTGTCTTTTTGCTATTCCCGATTGATGGGACAGAGAGCTTTGTCGTGCTTGCTGCATCAGATGGGACGGCAGAGCCAGCACTATGGGCCATGGAGTTGCCGTCATCAGATAAGTGTTGCCGTTTAGCAGCTGGTTGTAGTGGAATGTCGACAGAGATAGACGCAGACGCAGAGGTGGAAGCAAGAGTGGGAGCGAGAGCAGATGAGGATATCAAGTCAACGTCCATAGGTTCATTAGAAAGGGTTGCCTTTGGCAACTCATGGTCAGATTCTTGATCAATATCACCAGACAATGGCGGAACAGCTTCAGATGCTGCATAGGAGTGTGCACCAGTTGCGCCGGCGATAGGGATGATCCTCTCCATAGATCAAAGCCATCGCCAGCCCCTGTTGTGAAAAGGTTTCATTGGGTGGTTTTTCTAAAGGAAAGGAAAAAGCGGTAAGCTTCTTTTGAGTAATGAGTACTGATCTAGTAACAACATACCTTTGAATCAATCATTACCTGCCATACCTGTGCTTCAGCAGCTGTCGTGATGTTTGCCCCTTTTCTGATCTCTTGCTCATTGTCCGGGATATCCCAGTGCACGCCTGAGGTGTCTTGATAGCTCTGGATGGCACGATATGTTGTTTTTAACTTGAATTTATCAACAATCCATTCAAAAACATGAAACAGGTTACTCACAGCCTGCCACTTTGTCTTCACCTGTGATGCCATTCTGGTCCAACCTGGGATGGCTTCTGCAGCAGCCAAGTACGTCTTCTTCTTGAAATTACCAGCATCACCGATCTCTGATTTCTTTGCAATGAAACAGTTTAGAATGGCCTCTATTTCATCATTGGCCCATTGCTGGGATGTTGGAGGGGCACCAGCAGGATTGGCCATGAAGATAGACAAGCAGTGAAGATAGAAAGCTGTAATAGAAGCAGCCGCAATGCTAATGATGTGTTGCTGTACCAGCCAGTTATCATGGGCATCATCGCTCATCAATGAGTGGCGTATGTATTTCCAGCTCCGACAGCACTGCCTTGGCAAAATCTAATATCATTCTCAACTCATGGCATAATTTTCGCAGACATCCGTTACCAAACAGGCTCCTAGTCTATTCTGTGAGCTATTTCCTCAAGTTGAACAATGCAACCCTGACTTCAACTTAGACTCATAAGGATTTGGAACATACCTACTGATGACTTGCCAATTTTATCCGGATTCTCAGCATATACATCATCTGAAATTTGGGCCCAATCTTATCTGGACTGACATATACCTAACTGCCAAAACACAGAATTTTATCTGGATTTGGCAGATACATATAGGTTGATTTTCAGGGGTCCTTGCACCATTTGGATTGGCAACACTAGATGGATCTATTGACTGGCAACATGATCAGTAGTGTTGCAGATCGGTAATGCCATCAGTAGCATTGCCGATTGGTGATGCCATCAGTAGCGTTTCCGATCATTGTTGCCATTGGGCGTGTTGCCAATCGGCAGTGTGTGCACTACCGAGGGCTGCACCATTCGGAGTGGCAGCACTACATGGCTCTACTGACCAGCAACAATATCGACGGCTCTACTGACCGGCAACTCTACTGACAGCTGTACTGACTGGCAACAGTACCAATGGCTCTGCCGACTGGCAACTGCACCAAAGCCTCTTGACAGCTCTACCGACCGGCAATGCTGCTGACAGCTCTACTGACCGGCAACAGTACCAACGGCTCTACCAACTGGCCACTGTACCAATGTCTCTACCGACCGGCAACGCTACTGACAGCTCTACTGACTGGCAACACCACTGACACCTCTACTGACCAGCAACAGTACCAATGGCTCTACCAACTGGCCACTGTACCAATGTCTCTATCGACCGGCAATGCTACTGACAGCTCTACCAACCAGCAATGCCACTGACAGCTCTACTGACCGGCAACAGTACCAATGGCTCTACCAACTGGCCACTGTACCAATGTCTCTATCGACCAGCAATGCTACTGACAGCTCTACCAACCAGCAATGCCACTGACAGCTCTACTGACCGGCAACAGTACCAATGGCTCTACCAACTGGCCACTGTACCAATGTCTGTACTGACCGGCAACACTGCTGACAGCTCTACTGACCGGCAACAGTACCAATGGCTCTACCAACTGGCCACTGTACCAATGTCTCTATCGACCGGCAATGCTACTGACAGCTCTACCAACCAGCAACGCCACTGACAGCTCTACTGACCGGCAACAGTACCAATGGCTCTACCAACTGGCCACTGCACAGACGTTGTGGTAGGGTGACAAGCCCCACTTGTCAACCCCACCATTTTGCTGGCTTTCTTCAAGCTTCAATGCCTCATACCAACAATGCCTTGTCAACCTATCTATTCAAAATCCACTCAATTCCTTTATATTTTGCATCACTAACACTTTTTGTTCTATTTTTACTTTATATGCTTTTCCTACAAATATTTGACGTGACATGCTTGTACCAGTTTTCCCACTTCCTTGGCCTCTGTGTCAACAGTGTCCAGTCAAAGGGGTTTGGAACTCCAATTTAATTACTTTGCTTTTCTTTTTTTTCTTGGTACTCAATGATTCACCACATCAAGTAACATGGATGCTTCCAGGCATATCAAAATCCAAATTGACTGATAGATCTGCTGGATGTAGGGTCAAAAAATCTCATTTGGGTGCTTTCCATGCTTGATGGGGCACCAGCGACTTAACATCAATAGAAGGCCCTGGTGATGAATTTCTCCCTGAGTCATTGCCAGTAGTGAAAATCCCTAAATAAGGACTTGGGAAGGCCTGCACTCCATCACTTCCACACCAGAAAAATCCCTGTCAGTCGACGGCTTCACCTTGTAACAAACCTTTTTCTTTAGTATACTATACTGGTTGTTTGGAAGGCTTGGCACAAGAGAACATGTGTGATCTGTCCTCACCTTGTACTTACACATCATCTGTATAAAGGTGTCTCCCCTAGTGCTTTAAGGTCTGGTCTGTTGGACCGAAAACAGACCGGAACTGGACCGGACCAGGAACAAAAAAGACTGGACCATCAGTCTGGGCTTATCACTTTTTGGATTCAAAGACCAGAAGAAAACTGGTTCAGCAGGACCGGTCTGGACCGGTCTTACACAGAACCACATTTTACTACTTATTGCTGGCAAAACACACAAAAAATCTTGCAAATTGGTCCAGAATTGAGTGAGATATCATCAAAACCAAGTTTGAACATGAAGTTTGTGCATTCAAACTCGGTTTTGATGATATGTCACTCAATTCTGGACCAATTTGTGAGCTTTTTTGTGTACTTTAATAGTACTAAGTAGGAAAGGAAGGTCATGACCGGTTTAAACCAGTCTGGACCACGGTCTTTGCATAAACCGATGCAAGGTGGTCCAGACCGGTTTGTTTGCAGTTTTTTTTGTTCTTGGTCCAGTCCTTTGATTATTTAGTTTTATAGTACATTGGTCTGGTTCTGGTCCTTCCCCAAAATTGCAAAAGATGGGGACCAGACCGGACTTTAAAGCACTAGTCTCCCCACCTTTCCAATGGGACACAATATATTACATTCCTGCCACACTCTCTTCATTTCCCCCTTTAAGCATTGTCTCACCTAACTGCTCCATATTTTCACTGTTTTTCCCATTCCTGCCTACCCCACTCCTCGCGATGTGAGGACCACATCAATGAGACCTCCAACAGACCATTGACCCTGTGTGGTAGGGTCAGTTGCCCTGTTCGTCAACTTACCCTTTCCAGGAAAATTATTCCAGGTCCACCAGCATTGCAGATAAACAAGGGTAACTGTATACTTTTTCTTTTAGCTTATTTCTATCAATATTTTGTGTTACTAATTCTGTTAAGTTCAATTATATTCTAGCAAGTTATTCCCCTCCACTAGACGGCACATCAGTCTCGTTGTGGTGTTTTCGTGCTTCCTCTTTCTCTGATCTGACAGCCCTACATTCGATGTGATGGATCAGTACCGCATTTTAATTAATTCAATATCGTTCTTCTATTAGGTACAAGGTTTATCCACATCGGTCCGATTCCCTTTTCCGTGCAACATCTGAATCGACGGGTCGATTGGCTGGATGGTAGGGTCGAGTGGTGTCGTTCAGGTGCTCTCCATGCTTGCTGGGGGCACAGGTGACATACTGTCAATAAAGAGCCTCGACAACGACCCCTCCCTGAGTTATTCCTGGCTGTTGAAACCCCGAGATGAGGATCTGGCATGCTTCCTTTGTACTTCATCAACATTTCTTACAGATATCTTTCAGACTTCTTTTCTATTACATCTTTCTTGTTGTCTGGTCCCTTTGATGCAAGAGAAAGTGTGCGATGAGGTTGTTTGTAGTCTTTGGCACTGTTTTGTATTTAAGGTGTCCTCCCACCTTTGAATGGAGCACATCCTTAGACCCACTCTTTTTTGTCCTCTTTTTTTTTAAGTGTCGTCGCACCCAACTGCTCCACTGCTCCACTCTTTTTCACACTCTCACTTACCCCACACCTCGCGATGAGACGACCTCTCCATTGGTTTCCCAATAGAACCATTGACCCTGCCACACCTGCCACAATGTCTCTACCGAGCAGCAAAGCTACTGACAGCTCTACTGACTGGCAACAGCACCAACGGCTCTACCAACTGGCAATGGTACTGACAGCTCTACTGAACAGCAACAATACTGATGGGTCTACCAACCAGCAATGTTGGGAATCACTCCTATGGCATGTGACTAGTGGGGTCACATGCAGTTCGTTTACTATTCTGCGTAACATAGTGATCAACCCTCAGTCTCGTAACTACGAACTGAGGGTGAGCCAACTCTTGATATCATACAGATCTCTTTTATTGACTTCAGTACATAGACTTACATCTATTAGGTAGCTACTCAAGCGAGTCTCGTAACTACAAACTGAGGACTTATATCTATTAGTCTCTAACAGGTTATGGGCCCTGAAGCCCCTGTGGAGAGCAGCTAAAATCTCGTTACCCTCATTTCAATCCATCAGTCCTTACTCAAAGCTAGACTGGAATACACTGCCCTACCACATTCCTTAGAATAACCAGTAGCCATCAAATACAATGACAACGTCAGCATCACTAGCCACAGGACTTCCCGGACCTGAGTATGAAGATTCAAGAACCCCGAAGCAGTCGCAAGCGCCATTGCCGCTGGATGATGACGACGAACATTGGATGCTTAGTACAGAGATCGAGCCGTCAAAATATAACCTCGAGACAGTAGACCTGTTCGAGTATTGTACTGGAGTCATACCTAAACCCAACATAAGCAAATGGAAATGCTTCAACAAGTGGCGACAAGCCAATGCACTCGTCAGATCTATACTCACTACCAACATGACTGAGGAAGCCGTTTGCCAGATTGGACACTTCCTGGAAGCCTCAGTGATCTGGAAGGAGGCGAGATGCCTCTTTGCTGGGCAGACTCTAACTGATTGGACCCTGATACATACAGGAATGGTCACGACTAAGTAACAACAATGGGGACGACCTCCCTGCTCACATAGCTCGCATGAAAGCTTACCGGCGCGATCTGATTCTGATGCAACATGACATCAATGATGAACTATTCACGTGCTTTCTCAGAATCTCGATGCCATTCACCTGGAACTACATATTCGCTGGTCTACCTGATCATTACACATTGGCTGAAGTCGAACAATGTGTCAAGGATGAATATGGCGTCCGAACAAACCAAAACACAGCCGTGCTGGCATTCAAAGCCACCCCGAACTCTAACTCCAAACCAAAAAGCTGAACACCAATTCCTGGCGAACCCTACTGCTCAAACTGCAAGATATCGGGTCATGAGAAATTGGACTGTTGGTCGAAAGGAGGTGGAGCAGCTGGAAAAGGACCGAAGCAAAAAGAAAGGTCGAAAAAGAAAGAAAAAGAAAAACAAGGGAAAGGCCGAGACCGAGACTGAGACAGGGACAGAGACAGGGACAGGCAACGTAGACATAACAAGGACCGCCGTAGCTCCCGACAGACCCCATTGCCCAGACATTGCCCAGACATTGCACCGGGGATTTTCACACTGACAACAAAACATCAGGCAATGACTCATCCATATCTAGTGCATCAGCTTACATGGCAGATACAACGCCTCGGGTACCAATGACTGGCTGGATCCTAGACAGCGGGGCAACCACTCACATATGCAAAATACGATCCGCGTTCACCACATTCACTCCTGAACAGGCGACAGTCAGAGGGATCAACAAAAACGGACCCCAACTAGCCGTTGAAGGATGACGTGATGTAGACCTACTTGTCACTGTGACTGGATGTGAAGACCGAGTAGTAACACTCAAGAATGTCAGATACTGTCCAAATGCCTGTGATAATCTCATTTCCGAGAGCCGAATGGACCTGAAGGGCCTCAAGATCAACAAGAAAAATCGCCAGGTAAAAATAATCAAGCTGAAGGGAGAGATCATCATGGAAGGGAACCTCCTCCACCACAAGCTATACCATATGCACCGCATCATCGCACCCAAATCCTCGCCTCCTGCCGTCCTTGCCTTTAATGCTAGAGCCAGCAAAACTACCAACAACCTAGAACTATGGCACTGCCAACTAGGCCATCTAAATTATAAATATCTTAGCTATCTCGACAAGCACAACATGGTATCTGGGTTGGATCTACGAGGACACATAAACGAAACCCCTCAATGCGAAGGGTGTGCACTTGGCAAACATCCCCGAGCACCATTCCATTCCAAAAACCTAATACAAGCTACATACCCAATCGAGCGGTTACACGGCAACCTCCAGGGTCCTTTCAAGACATCCAAACTGGGCTTCACCTATGTCCTGGCTGTGATTGACGATAACTCAGGTAAGGGGTGGAAAATATTTCTTTGCAAGAAATCAGAGACTCAGAATAAACTCTGTGACCTGATAGAACAGCTTGAAACTCTTACTGGGCATTGAGTCAGGTTTTTCCGCTCCGACAAAGGGGGTGAGTTCATTGCTGGGTCACTGAAGGACTATTTTCGCTGGAAGGGAATCACTCACGAGATGTCAGCCCCATATACTCCTCAGCAAAACGGAGTCGCTGAGTGCTACAATCAGATGACCTCTGAAAAAGCTAAAGCTATGCTCAAACATGCAGAGGTTGCTGATGGCTTCTGGCCTGATGCTCACCAATATGCCTCTGATGCCCGAAACTGCAGCCCCACTAGACTACTGGGACATGTGACACCCAACGAGGTGTTCTCTGGGGCAAAGCCGGATGTTGTGGGCTTCCAGATCTTTGGCTGTCGCTGCCATGTCCATGTCCCAAAGGAACTGCGAACTAAGCTTGATGCCCACTCCGTAGAAGGGATCTTCTGTGGGTTTGAATCTAACTCGAAGGCCTACAGAATCTGGGTCCCATCAAAGAGGCGTTTCATGGTATCGCGTGATGTTATATTTTATGAGAAAGTATTTCATCAAGTGGACAATGTGGTTCATCAACCTGCTCCAAGTGAGGGGGTATCTAGAGATCACGGCACTCAAAGCAGGTCTCCTTCACCAACACCTCGACCATTAACACCTCCGTATCAAGAAACTCAACCAGTCCAGGAACCTACTGCCCCAGCTCCCACTGTTGAACTGATGACTATCACACCACCTTGTCGCTCAGAATGGATTCCTCGACCATCCAACATCAAGTGAATGGCTGATGAACAGGAGGACATTCAGAACAAAGCCAAGGAGCAATGAAAGGTAACCCGAGAAGCTCAGAAGGCACAACGAGAGGCAAGGATCAGTGAGACTGGCTGAACCACCCAAGAGTGCTCTAGGTGAAGTTGTCGAGACCATGCCCGAAGGTGAGATTGCACAGATTGCATATCTGGCCATGCGGGGGACACATGTCCCTCAGAACTTCCATAAAGCCATGAAGAGGCCCGATGCAGACAAATGGTGGGATGCCATGCATGAGGAAATCGCAATGCTCACTAGATGAGGAACCTGGATCATTGAAGAGCTACCAAAGGGTCAAACAGTGATTGGATGCCAGTGGACCTACAATATAAAGTATGGACCCAAGGGTGAGGTACTCTGAAACAAGGCTAGGCTTGTGGCCCAGGGGTGCTCCCAAATACCAGGTCTCGACTACGGTGATACGTTCTCTCCAACAGTCAGCCTAGAGTCACTTAAGGTTATTCTTCACTTTGCAGCTACCCACGGCTGGGCTCGATCACAGGATGTTGCCACCGGGGCCTTTCTTCAAAGTTACCTGGACTGCGAAATCTACAGGCGACAGCCTCCTGGGTTTACCAATGGCACAAAAAGACCTGCTCAACTCATCCGCAGCCTCTATGGTCTTAAGCAGGCTGCTAGATTGTGGAACAAGTTCATGACTCAGCACCTAAAGGCCATTGGATACATTCAACTACACTCTGACAATGCAGTCTTCATGTGAAAGGGCTCAGGGGGAACTGCAATCACAGCAATCCATGTCGATAATATGGTCACCATTGCCAAAACACTCAGGGAACTAACTCACACACGAAGGAAGCTGTTCAAGATATTTGAAATGAAGGAGGAGGATCCCAACTGGTTGATGGGGTTCCAACTCATTGAGAACGTGAAAGCTCGAACAATTTCAATCTCTCATCAAAGGTACATTGAGACTGTCCTTGATCGTTTCAACATGTCCGAGGCAAAACCTCACCCCCTCCCAATGGACCCAGGCTGTGTGCTCTCAAAGGAGGACTCTCCATGCACTGATGAGGAGAAGCAGGATATGGCTAAAGTCCCATACCGAGAACTAGTGGGGGCACTCACATGGATTTCCCTGATCTCTCACCCCAACATTGCATTCGCTTTGCATAATCTTGGGCAATTCAATGCCAATCCTGGCCGAAAACACTGGAAAGCAGCTCTCCATGTGCTCCGCTACCTCTCTGGAACTCGCTCTATGCTCCTTATACTAGGTGGGAGATTGAAACAACCAATGGAGCTAGTTGGTTACAGTGACTCAGATTGGGCATGAGATGTGGATGACCGACGTTCTGTCTTGGGAGCTATTTTTCAGCTTGGAGGATGTACCATTGCACATGGATGCAAGAAACAGGTGACCATCGCAACATCATCAATGGAGGGAGAATATATGGCTGCGTCATATACAACAAAGCTTGGGCTATGGTTGATTCAGGTACTGAATGAACTCAGACACACTTTCAAAGACCCAATTGTTATCCACATTGACAACACTGCCACTCTGCACTTGACCAAGGATTCTCGCTACCATGCTTGAACAAAACACATCAACATCCAACATCATTTTATCTGAGAACATGTCGCTGATGGGACCTTCAACATCACTCATTTACCAACTTCTGAAATGATTGCCGACATCCTCACCAAGCCTCTCGCTAAAGAAAGTTTCTATTACCTTCTACCTAAACTAGGTCTATACCATCCTACGGAGTGAGGGAGTGTGTTGGGAATCACTCCTACAGCATGTGACTAGTGGGGTCACGTGCAGTTTGTTTACTATTCTGCATAACATAGTGATCAACCCTCAGTCTCGTAACTACGAACTGAGGGTGAGCCGACTCTTGATATCATACAGATCTCTTTTATTGACTTCAGTACATAGACTTATATCTATTAGGTAGCTACTCAAGCAAGTCTCACAACTATGAACTGAGGACTTATATCTATTGGTCTCTAACAAGCAACACTCCCAATAGCTCTACTAATTGGTAACACTACTGACAGCTCTACTGATGGGCAACAGTTCTGATGGCTCTACTGACCGGCAACACTCCCAATAGCTCTACTGATCTGTAACACTACCGACAGCTCTACTGACCAGCAACAGTACCCACAGCTCTACTGACCAACAACAGTACTGACCGGTGTGGTAGGGCAAGTTGGCCTACTTGTCAACTTCCCTGCCCAAGAGGTATTTGTTCTGACTTCATTCCAGGTGCAAGCACAGAGGTAGTACAGTATATTTCCACCTTCATCGAGTTTTCTTGATATTTTGATCAATTGACATTATTCATTTATTAGATAATTCTTTAGCAGCTACCATTTTCAGATAAACACAGCACATCTGCTCGACATGCCACATCAATCAATTCCTTGTTTACTTGAGCTCGGTACCAGACAGCCATACTTTTGATGTGATGGGGCTGTCATGGTCTTCTTTTCTTTCTCTTAGCCTATCTTTTCTTGCTATGACAACGGCCCAGCTACATGTAGAGCTATTCTCACTTCATCATGAATCTCCACAACTAGTTGACACTCGGATCAAAGGACTGATCCACTGGACGGTAGGGCCATTCCCCGAGTCATATGGTTACCTCATGTATAGTAGTATATAAACAGTAATATATCACCAAGGAACACTAGTCGTGTTCTCTTGGGTTATCCACTATACAGTGTGACTGCCCTTGACTACTAGTACTATTTCCCCTTCTTGGTTGTTGTTTGTTTGTGGGAGCCATTGTTGTGCACTTAGTGTATAGTGATGTCCTAACAGAAGAACATGACTCCTTTCGACGACCCCTCCCTCTCTCACATCCTTATCATTCTCATTCATCTTCAACCCCGGGCCTCTCTTGACTTGATGCACGCATTGGCACTGCCTTGAGAAAGTACGAGATTCAATTTCCTTTTTCACTACTCACAACACCTCTCCCCCCCCCCCACCATCTTTCCCTATGACCATCTGGCTTGCCCAGAGGACGTGCATAGCGGAATTCTCTCTTGTCCGACATCGGCGGTCTGTGAGCCACTCGTGTCACAGGTTGACAGTTGTAGTACGGGTTTTACCTGACTGCTTCTGGCTGTCCTGAAAGTGTGCGAGGGTGTTGAGACCATGTGAGTTGACCAGCAAGAGCTCACACGCACTCGACGAACCAAAGCCCATTTTACACAGCACTCTTCAACAGGCTTAAGTTGCTTGACAGGGTTGGGCGCCCGCGACAAGGCACTATTGTCTTTTCCGACCCCACCGTCACTTCTACACCCACACCCTCTACCCTTATGTCATCCTTCCACCCACACTCCCCACATTCAGAAGAGAACCGCTCCCCGCCCCAAACCCCTAGTCCTCGCTGCAGGCGCAACTGCGCGCACAGTTGAGAGAAGCACGAGAAGAGCGCGACCAAGCCATGCTGGCGCTCATGGAAGAAAAAAGGAACCGCGACAGACCCGCACAGGAAAGTGGCAGAAGAGGGTTGGGACTGCGCATGCCTAAAGTGGCGTGCCCTTTGCCCTTCTCTGGGAAAGCAGCGGAGCTCAACAGTTTCGACACCGCCTGCTATATGTACATGCAAGGCAGGCCGGACGAATTTAGGTCCAAAGACGCAAGGATCATATGGATCCTTTTGTATTTGCAGGGCAGTACTGCAGCCAAATGGCAGGAGGTAGCCGCCAAGGAAATGATGCGAGGGGACGTCCCCTTCAGAACAGCACGTGAATTGATGAGCGCAATCCGGGAGTCCTTTGGAGACCCCAACGCCCAGGACACGAAAGTGTTCCAGATCATGACAATGGTCCAGGGCAAGAAGACGGCAGATAAACATGTGCAGGACTTTAGGATAGCCACACACAAGTCTGGATAAAACGGAACACCGCTGATATATGAATTCAAGCGGTGTGGTAGGGTCAGCTGCCCTACTGGTCAACTAACCCATACCAGGGCATTCATTCCAGATCTACAGTCAGCCCTGATATTTGAGAGTTATTGTATACCTTCTCTTTTTGTATACTTTTATTAATATTTTGTTTTGCTAATTCCATTTAGTTATTTTCTAGTTTATAGGTTGATTTTCCTTCCCTCGAAGACAGCACTACATCCACATGGTGCATCAACCATGCATCGCCATCATTTCCACTCCCTCGGGTCTTTTATCTGACAGCTCGGCTTTGGAAGTGAAGGGTTGGTTACCGGTTTTTAATTAATTCTTTATCTTTCTTCTCCTAGGTACGAAGTTCATTTTAGCAATGATCCGGACCTCAGTCCAATTTCCTTTTCTGTGACTAGTCAACATCCGAGTCGACGGGTCTAACGGCTGGACGGTAGGGTCGAGTGGCATCATTCGGGTGCTCTTCGCGCTTGCTGAGGGCACAGGCAACGTACCGTCAATAGAGAGCCTCGACGACGACCCCTCCCTGAGTTATTCCTGGCTGTTGAAACCCCGAGATGAGGATCTGGCATGCTTCCTTTGTACTTCATCAACATTTCTTACAGATATCTTTCAGACTTCTTTTCCATTACATCTTTCTTTGTTGTTTGGTCCCTTTGACGCAAGAGAATGTGTGCAATGAGGTTGTTTGTAGCTACGAGCTGTTTGTATAAAGGTGTCTCCCCACCTTTCGAATGGGACAGTAGAAATTTGATAGACTTCACCCCCACTCTTTCCGTTCCCTTATTTTTAAGTGTCGTCGCACCCAACTGTTCCATCCTTTCCTCCCTTTTTCCCACTCTCGCTTACCCCACTCTTTGCGACGTGACGACCACGTCCTTGGTTCCCCAATAGGACCATTGACCCTGCCACAGTGGTCATTGAACAAGGGGCTGCACGAGCAGCTAAACAACCTCAAGAACAGACCCGCCACCATTGAGGGGTGGTACACGCAGGCGATGCGCATGGATCACCAGTGGAGACAAGCATGCGCCGAAGAGCGCATATTCGGAATGGGAACTTGAGGGTTCTAGAAACCATTTGGGCAGGAGGCACAGAATGCGAAAGCCCCAGCTCTGCAACCCGCCCAACAAAAGCAGACACCGGGACGCTTCACACCCGCAACCCAACAGCAGCAACCAGCGGCCAGAACGACAGGCCCACCCTGTGACCTGAACGCAATGGATGTAGACCGGAATGCCAAATGGCCACTGCTCGTCTGTTACAAATGTCGCAAGCCCGGCCATATGGCTAGAGACTGCAGATCATGCCTGGACATCAGGGCAATGAACTATGATGACCTAAGGAGTTATTGGGTCCAGAAGTTAGCAGAGGAGGCCAATGCACAGGCCAAGAAGGACTTTCCCGATGGAGATCAGTGAGACCCCCCTCGCTGGCCTCCAAGAACAAATTTGATAAGCTACCAGTAGACAATATGGACTTAGATATGGACTTGGCAACAAAAGTAGTTAGCGCTAGTAGCCCTGCTGTAAGTAGCCACAATGTTGGGGAGTCTGACACTAGTCAGCTCAGCAGTACGGAACCGTGCTTAATTCCCCTTTCACCCGTAGTTAAGAAATTAGAAATTGATACCGAAAAACCTAAAGAGGGGGTTAGGCACTTTGTTTGATCAAGTAAAGTAAAGAATGAGATAATGATACCAATCACGATCACTACCTTAGACACTCATGATGCATGTACCGTTAAAGCTTTATTAGATAGCGGGGCTACAGGATTATTTGTGGAGAGGGAGTTCGTACACAAAAGCGGACTTAAGACCCGGACTCTGGATCAACCAATCAGGGTCTACAACATCGATGGGACTTTGAACCAGGGCGGCTCAATCACAGAAGAGATCGTCCTTATGGTATTGTTCTGGGGTCACAAGGAAAAGGCCGTATTTGAGGTGTGCAATCTAGGGAAGACGACAGTGATCTTGGGACATCCATGGTTGCACAAACACAACCCAGACATCAACTGGGATACCGGAGAAGTGAAGATGATGCGCTGCCCTCGGGAGTGCAACATATTTATCAGATCCACAAAGAAAGATAGGGCCAGGAGGAAGTTGGCCAAGCGACAGAAATACCGTCCAACAATCAAGGAAGTAGAGGACAAGGAGATGTTTGTTCAAGCAGGAGGAATGATGAAAGAAGGAGATGGAATCTTAGAAGAGATTTTCCAGGAGTGGAACAAAAACCCAGTCCACAATGAGGAGCACGAGATCTGAATGACGGAGTCGGAGATCGAGGCAAAGATTCCGTGAAGGTTCTGGAGATGGATGAAGGTGTTTTCAAAGAAGGCTTCCAAGTGCATGCTGAAGCGGAAACTGTGGGATCACGCTATCGAGATGAAACCTGGTTACGAACCAAAGAAAGCCAAGAACATCAGGCTTTCACCGCAAGAGCAAGGCGAGGTGGACGACTTCTTAAATGACCAGCTAGAAAAAGGGTATATCAGAGAAAGTAAATCCCCGCAGACATCGGCAGTTTTCTTTGTACCCAAAAAAGACAAAAAAAAGTGGATGGAAAGTGGAGACCGTGCGCCTTCATCTCAAAGTCGCTCAATGACGTTGAACAAAATTACGACATGCATGACCAAGAGATGCTGGGAATCATCTGGGCACTAGAAGCATGGAGACATCACCTTGAGGGTGCGACGCATAAGATCGAGATTTGGACGGATCACTCCAATCTCCGATATTTCATGACGTCCAAGAAGCTGAATAGAAGACAGGTGTGCTGGGCACTCTATTTATCTAGATTTAACTTTGAGCTGGTGAACAAGCTGGGGACGGTGATGGGCAAAGCCGACGCGCTGTCTAGGAGGCTGGACTTCAAGAAGGATGGAGAGCCAGGGCCTTCAGTGTATTTGACCCATTGCATATGGAGCATTTAATGGTGGCTTTTGGCCCATGTAGTATGGTCCAGCTAAGATGGGCCCATCTTGTGTGATAGACCATAGGATAAGGGTGGGCCCATGTTAATGGGATACACCATGTGAATAAGATGGGCCCATTGTGATGTGACTGAGTGAGTGAGACCATTGATGATGGGTGGGCCCAGGTGTGAGCTGCTGGAGGCAGTAGACCATGGGTGATGGATGGGCCCATGGGTGATATATCGGAGGCAGTAGACCATGGGTGATGGATGGGCCCATGGTCTAGCTACTGGAGACAGTAGACCATGGGTGATGGATGGGCCCATGGTCTAGCTACTGGAGACAGTAGAACATGGGCAATGGATGGGCCCATGTGTGAGCTGCTGGAGGCAGTAGACTATGATCATTCTATTCTGGACATCCTTCAGGATGATGTCATGGGAATGGGATACAAGAACAGGGTCTATGAGCTGCGGAACAGGAACCCACTGGATGTGACGTGGCATGGCTCAGACCAACCGGCAGTGAGACCGACCGGCAGTGATAATGACTGGTATAAAGTGGGAGCAGTGAGGTAGGATGGCAGAGACCGACCGGCAGTGAGACCGACCTTCAATGATAATGACCGGTATGAAGTGGGACAGCAGTGAGGTAGGACGGCGGTGAGACCAACTGGCGGTAAGGCCGACTCACAGTGAGGTAGGACGGCTGTGATACTGACCAGTATGAAGTGGGACGGCAGTGTAGAACAGCAGTTAGACCGACCGGGGGTGATACTGACCGGCAGTGATACTGACCGGCAGTGATACTGACCGGCAGTGATACTGACCGGCAGTGATACTGACTGGCGGTGATTGATACTCCCCAGCAGTGATACTGACCGGCGGTGATACTGACCAGTATGAAGTTTGACGGCAGTGAGGTAGGATGGTGGTGAGACCAACCAGCAGTAAGACTTGGCAGTGATACCAGCCGGGAGGGTCAACAGCATTACCACGGCAGTGATGGTGAATAGTTTGTCCAGTGTCAGTGAAAACGGCAGTGATGGTGAATAGTTTGTGCAGTGTCAGTGCCACTAATCAGTACTGATGCGCCAGGGGAGGCTACACTAGGATCTGTACTTCACTTGACAATGTTATCTTTGTTGCAATTACAAGTCTACGCTACAACAGTAATATATTCAACCTTTTTTGCAAAGCAGTAAAAGGCAACATAGGGCAAGATCATATGACATTCAGACTCTTGGAAACGGTCCGGATGGAGTCTCCATAGTGTCACCGATTGGTAATATAGGTTGGTGGGCAGTGGTGTACATCGGTCTGTTGGCAAGTGGACCAGATAAGTTAACTGTTCGTCGGCACATGAAATGGTAGCTTTATTAAGTCCATAGCATTGCCCATCGGTAGTGTGCATTGGTGTGTTGATATGGTGCTGTCTAATAAGTTGCCTAGTAAGTCAGGGACAAGGCGTACAGCCATGTATGCTTTGCCTGAAATCAATTGGAGATTAATTACTATGCCATGTTGATGTGTTCCTCATAAGATGCATCAGATACAATGTCCCTCACTAGTTGTGTATGCTTTGCCATAATCACATTGGAGATGCATTACCACTTGATTTGACTGGTAATTAATTATGTACAACAAAATTTGCGATTACATGTGATCTATGAAGTATATGCAAAAAACAAAATAAAAATTGATAGCGCTTCTAAGCCATGTATGAATCCCCAGCTGCATCCAACTCAGGCACTTCTCTCTCAGCATGACCATCAAATGCTGTCATGTTGAACATCTCCTCGGGCCAAGAGTCAAGGCCAAGAGTTGGTCCGGTACTCAGATCAGCACCATACACAGAGTTGGGGTGGGCACCGGTGCCGGGATGAATCCGATGCTAGGCAATGGGGCACTGAACACTGATGAATGCCTTGATGATGCCTGGTCCCGGCTCATGAACAGGAGCCGATGGCTCTCCAGGGTCGCTGTATGACCATTCTGCCCAGCAAGCAACATTGAGACGGTGTTCTTCATCGCTCCAAGCTGATCCTCCACCTTGTGCACCCGCTCCTCAAGTTGTGCATTCACCCGTCGCAATTCTTGAAGCTCGACCTCCCGGTGATCAGCTAGGGAAACGGCACTTGCGAACTGCACAGCTGGGCGGGGAATGGCCTTGAATGCCTCCAGTTCACCTTCTACCTTTGTCACCCATGCTTGCAGTTCCTGATTGGCCTGCTGCAACTGTTGGAGATCCGGTTCCTGGTGGTCGGTGCCCACATCATTGTCAGACTCCCCAGCCTGTAAGCGAATCCCACTCGAAACCTCTTTCCCCTGACCGGCGACCAGGTATATGTACTGTGAGGGGACTTGACCAAAATCAGGGACGGAGATGTCACCTGCCCCTAGGGAAGGCCCCGTGGCGGTATCATCGGTAGGGACAGCAGGGGTAGGGATGGCAGTGAGTGCCCGGGTCTTTGATCATGTCCTGGGGGTGGTATTGGTGTCATCCACAGGAATGCTTGAAGTCGATGGGGGGCCGATGCTTCGCGCTTGGGATTTGGACCTTGGTTGGGGAGTTTTGGCCCCGTCATCTGCAGGAATGGGTGAAGTGGTTGGGGGGCCAATGCTTTGCGCTTGAGATTTAGTCTGCATCCGGGGAGTTTTGGCCTGTTCGTCTTCAGGGGCGGGTGTCTGACCGCTGGTCGCCTTGACCCGCTTGGGGGTCCTTGGTGACGTTGACGTTTTCTTTGGCCTTGGCTTCCTTCTGGCCTCTGCTGCAATCCCTGTGCACCTGTACTTTGCTTTGTGGCACCCCCTGCACGCCGCGGCCAAGCCGACGACCTCACATGGTTGCTGGAGATGGGCGCATCGATCACATGGCTCTGGTGTAGGCATGGTGGAATCGTGGGGAAGAGCGGAGGGCAGAGCGGCGGTGGAGGGTGGAGTAGCAGCTCTGAGCCGCCGTGGGCGGATGTGACTGCTTGAGGTGGCCGGCTCATTGATATCCATTGGAACCAAGGAATTTGGGTCGTCGATATCCATGCTTTCATCAGCAGCCTTTTCCTTTCCTTTTCCTTTCCCTTTCACTTGAACCGCCCCACCATCATCAGAATCTGCCACATATTCGGCACTCTTAATCCTTGATGACCTCGCCCTTGACTTCAACCGGGTGACTGAGCGGGGCCGCTTTGAAGGGACTTGTCTGGCCCTTCCTCGGGGTTCTGCTGGGACATCTGGTACTAGTCTGTCCGCGTCCTGAAGGAGGGTCGCCTGGGGACGGATTGGTGTCGGTTGGGCAATGGTGGGGGTAGGGAAGTGCACGGGTAACCTGCGGGTACTTTTGGGCATACCCGTACCCGTACCTGCGTCTACCCGTACCCACAACCTGCGGGTCACGAGTCACGGGTCACCGTGGGTACGGGTAGACCCCCGTCTCCTGTTGTGTAACGCCTCCTGCATAGGCCCCGACAATGATGGTGACAACACTATGTTGTCGCCATCATTGTCGGGGCCTTGCATTTGTTACATACATTTAACTAATGGTTTCGGCACTCAGATGAGTGCCGACAACCTTTTGATTACTTATGTACTACATGTATGTACTAACTAACTTAATATATATATTATTTATGGGGGAAGCACCGCCCCAGAGGAAGGGGAAGCTTGTGGAAGCAAGGTCTTATATACCGGATAATGTTTATCACTATTTGGTTCCAGTAAACAAATGCGAACGCGACGCGTCGTTTGCTAAAACAAGTTGATATTTGCTATTGTTTGGTTTCAGTAAACGCGAACGCGACTTGTTTCTGTGTTTGCATTCATTTGCTTCAACTATATAGTAGTATTAATTATCAACTAGTTGATATTTACTAGTACATAAGTATTGTTTGGTTTCACTGTGATGTGTGATTTACTGAAACAAGTTGATAATTAATACTACTATATACATAAACGAGTCGCGTTTACTGAAACCAAACAATAGCAAATATCAACTTGTTTTAGCAAATGACGCATTGAATTCGCGTTCGTTTACTGGAACCAAATAGTGATAAACATTATCCGGTATATAAGACCTTGCTTCCACAAGCTTCCCCTTCCTCTGGGGTGGCGCTTCCCCCATAAATAAATAATATATATATTAAGTTAGTTAGTACATACATGTAGTACATAAGTAATCAAAAGGTTGTCGGCACTCATCTGAGTGCCGAAACCTGTAAATACAAACTGTACATAGACATTTGGTGACGGGTTGGGTGCGGGTCACGGGTACCTAAGCTGTAACCTGTACCCGTACCCATGCCTACCTGTACCCGTAACCCGCACAGGTTGCCAAACCTGTGCTCTTCCCTAGGTGGGGGTCGGCGTTGGTGGGCGTGTGGCCCGGTGTGTCGCAGTCATTACAGCCCTCGTTAGCTTCAAGGGCTCTGGTACTGTGAATCCACACCCTTTTAGCCTTCGTTGGATGAGAACAACAAATCCACTCACCCGGTGTCCGTCTTGATGTTCCAGGCCCCTGGAACCACTGGCTGGTCAACAATGTTTTATCCATGAGGAACAGGTGGGACCAGAGTGCAGGATCATGCCTGCTGACAGCCGTGTAATCTGTTGGTTCACTGTGCGCCAGCCCGTGGTCAAGCCGGAGAGTACCGCTGAGCAGGAGGCGTGAAGGCTGGTAGTCCCCTAGATTATCTTCAGGGATCGCATTGGAAAGGGCCCATGTATCAAGCTATCAAGATGTTAGCATTTCCATCAGGGTGAAGACTGGAGGAGGATCATGCACTTACTATGTAGGAGTCCAGACTGGCTGGATCAATTTTCACCCCCTGTTTTAGCTGCTGAATCGCTAAGTCAATCTTTTGGGTGTCGATCCACACTTGGACCTTCCGTGCAGTAGAAGAATCGAACGACTGGAAGTGAATAAGAATGGATAATGTCCCTAATGATGTTGATAACATACCAGGTTTCCCGGAAGCGCCATGAGCAGCTGCTGCAGCTCCTCATCATAGCCGAGGATGGCTGCCTTTGCGAGTTCTTGCAGCTGAGGCTTAACAAAGATGGTTGCCCATGCAACAAGTGGTGCAGTGAGAGAAGACATTGAGACTGGTATGATTGGAGAAGTGAGTAGCTGGACAGCGCTGGTGAGTGTGATGAATAGAACACCGTTGATATTCCACCTGGTATGGGATTGGATGGTTAAGTGGTTGAATTTAATTAATGTTATCACAGCAACCAGAAGGCACACTGCTGCGACCCTCCGGCCATCACTAACCACTATTCGGTTCCGTTCAGCGACTCGATCAAAACGAACTTGACACTTGTACTAAGTACAGCCCATGGCACACCGAAAGGACATCAAAGAAAAAGTGAGTAACCGGTTTTGGTTGATATGATGCAGAGTTATGATCTCTGTCTAGCCCGGAATGAATCCAGCTGTGGAAGCGTTGTCCACATCCCCTTCTCCACTCCCAATGCCTGCTGACTACCAGCCATTGAGCTTCCTCTACCTCAAGAGGGGCTTGATGCTGGGCTTCAGGACGCCACCACTGACCAATCACTCATCCCTGTCCCTCTTCCCAAACGGCGCCGGCCCAACCTGGACATAGCAGGTCCCAGCCACGTACCTGATCGTAACCTGATGCCCATGACACCAACCCCCCCCCATCGAAGAGACTACACTTCAATCACCGTTCATTGTCAGTGACCTGGCTGCAACGCTTCCCCAACGGTCAGTGAAGTTCAAGTCCCCTTTGGAGGAGGCAACGCCTTGCTGTCCCAGCTCGTCAGGACCAATTGTTCCTGCGGGATAGCTCAACAGAGGCCTCGATGAAAGGATCTGCCATGCCCAACCCCTGTTCGTCAGCATCTGCCCCTGGCCCTGCCCCACCATTGCCAGTGACCACCCACCCACAAAGGGGCTTCAGAGCCACTCTACCGCCGACCGTAGTCAATCCATCACCACGGACGCCTGCCCCTCCCGCCGCTCCCGACCTTGCCCCCTCTCCGGCATGCAAGCAACCTGTCACTCCCACCCTTGCCCACCCACCACCAGGTGAGACACCTGACTCGTCCCCAATGCCTCCGTTCCCTCCCACACCACTGTCCCCATTGTGTGGCTTGGGATCACCTAAGTGGCCAATTGCGACCGGCAGGTCACCATCAATCAAAAGTCAGGAGGGCACTGATGAGATGGATACGGACCCAATGGAAGTTGACCTCCCCAGCTCAGTAAGATCCTGCATGCAGGACAGGAAGCATTCGGAAGAGAGTACTGGAGAGGATGATGAAGACGGTGGTTGGAAGAGAAGGATCGAGCTCTTGGTAGGAGATTTTGAAGAGCATGTGAGGAATCCCAGAGGGAAGATGAACAAACAATGCGATGAACAGGAAAATGTAATCCATTGGCTGCTGGAAATGGAGATGTTGCTTGGGCAAAGCATCAATGAAATGCGGGACTGCCTCCTAAGATCCAAGGCTGCTGGGTACTCAGTAAACCATGATCTTGATGTACCAAGGTAATTGCGCTTCTCTACTTTATTCATATATGGACTACAGTAGGGTGATACTATTACTGTATAATGTTTGTAATGTATTTGTGTAATGTTAACTTGAGATTGTAAAGGTTACAGCTATGGCGAACCACATGGAAATGGACAGTTCCAGAGATCTTTGACATGCATAGGCAGTGAGGTACAATGTTGGTAATAAATGCTGACCAGCAGTGAATGAGAACTGCAGTAATTCCTTTTACTTTGTAATACAGGAATACCAACTGCCAGTGAAATTCACCAGCAGTGATATGAAGCAGTGATACCGAACAGCAGAGACCGCATGGCAGCAGGAATAAGCAGTGATACCCCATGGTGGCTGATTCTGTAGGTAGCAGACTTACACCGGCACTGGGTCTGTCCGGGGATGCTACTGAGGACTGCTAGAGGACTGCTACCGACTGGCAGTGAGACCGAATGGCAGTGAGACCGAACGGCAGTGAGACCGAACGGTAGTGAGACCGAACGGCAGTGAGACCGAACGGTAGTGAGACCGAACGGCAGTGAGACCGAACGGTAGTGAGACCGAACGGCAGTGAGACCGAACGGTAGTGAGACCGAACGGCAGTGAGACCGAACGGTAGTGAGACCGAACGGCAGTGAGACCGAACGGTAGTGAGACCGAACGGCAGTGAGACCGAACGGTAGTGAGACCGAACGGCAGTGAGACCGAACGGTAGTGAGACCGAACGGCAGTGAGACCGAACGGTAGTGAGACCGAACGGCAGTGAGACCGAACGGTAGTGAGACCGAACGGCAGTGAGACCGAACGGTAGTGAGACCGAACGGCAGTGAGACCGAACGGTAGTGAGACCGAACGGCAGTGAGACCGAACGGTAGTGAGACCGAACGGCAGTGAGACCGAACGGTAGTGAGACCGAACGGCAGTGAGACCGAACGGTAGTGAGACCGAACGGCAGTGAGACCGAACGGTAGTGAGACCGAACGGCAGTGAGACCGAACGGTAGTGAGACCGAACGGCAGTGAGACCGAACGGTAGTGAGACCGAACGGCAGTGAGACCGAACGGTAGTGAGACCGAACGGCAGTGAGACCGAACGGTAGTGAGACCGAACGGCAGTGAGACCGAACGGTAGTGAGACCGAACGGCAGTGAGACCGAACGGTAGTGAGACCGAACGGCAGTGAGACCGAACGGTAGTGAGACCGAACGGCAGTGAGACCGAACGGTAGTGAGACCGAACGGCAGTGAGACCGAACGGTAGTGAGACCGAACGGCAGTGAGACCGAACGGTAGTGAGACCGAACGGCAGTGAGACCGAACGGTAGTGAGACCGAACGGCAGTGAGACCGAACGGTAGTGAGACCGAACGGCAGTGAGACCGAACGGTAGTGAGACCGAACTGGTGACTAGTGCGCAAAAACATCCAATATATACTACAGAGCTGATATTGACATTGGCATCGAAACAGGATATCAAGTGGGACTGAAGGATTTAGGGTGACTAGCTCATTGGATGATTTGGAGTCTCAACAGCAGTGATACTGACCGGCAATTGCTGCCTTTGGTCACCAGCTGTGAGACCAAATGGCAGATGGAATTGGGAGTGATCCCCGACGACAGATCGAATGGGCAGTGATCCACAATGGCAGTCTATAGGTATCAGCCTTCCACCGGCACTGGTGCTAACCCGGAGGCTCCCCATGAGCAACTGCTACAGCCCGGCAGTCAAACTGAAATGGTGAAATAGTCGCATTAGTCATTGTCAGGATAAGACTGAGCAGCACAGAACAGCAATTACACTATTGTTGAATGCAATGTACATATTCCTCATTCTGACAAAATACTGGAAAATGAGTCCTTTGCAGAGACCGCAAATTGCCCCCACATCGCCTGTTGACTCGCTGCATACATCAAATGGCCGGGGGATGTTCCATCTTCTTTTCTTCATCTCCACTGCTCCGCATGGTGTTCGAAGCATCTGATAGTCCACCCCATTTCATGCCTCACAAGGACCAATTCCTCACTCGCTCTGTCAAACGTTGCTTTTGCTCGTAGCCAGTTAACCCTGTGGACTTTTTTTCTTATGGTCAGACTCAATTTGTGTTCATTCATGCGCAAACTTACATTCTTTCAAATGGCTGGCTGATATGCTATCCCCAGCGACATCCAGATACCAGAACCAAGGCAGTTTCACATGCTTGAAACCATCCTGCCGGGGGTCCAGGAGCGTAGTGCTTGTCTTGAGATGTTTTGTCTCTAGAACCTGGAACCGGTCTGTCATTGCCATTGGTGCCTCCAAATCCACCAGTGATTCCCTTGAAGATCAATATATTTGAGCATTCAAATGGAGTGTCTGATCCACCACATGAATCTCATCCCACGACTTTGTTTTTCCTGTCTTTGGGCCTCTTGGGCGGATTTTCATTCGAAACAAATTGAATGCCTTCTTTCCCAATGCCAGTTGAATAGCTTTCATCATTACGTTGACCGGCCCGCAGCTGGATCTCCAATGCAGCAACACCCTGAACTCCGTGTTCCCATCGGACCCGTCAAGTCATCCCAGAAGGCAACGTCAGCCGGAAACACTCTGGCCGGTGGCCTACCTCGTTGGCTACAAACGGATTGTCTGGCCGGCAGTTACTCACCAGTTCTAATTCTCCATCTTGGCCAATATCATATACCTCTGATGGTTCGAACAAATAGTCATCATCATCCGCGCCAGTGAGGTATTGATGAGCCTTTCGTTGATGGTCCATATTCTGGTTCAATAACCGACTCCATTGCTTAGTGATTTTGATCTGTTCTGCAGTCATTGGTGCCTTTCCAGCATGCCTAATGTAACTCTGTAGGGACATTCTGTAACCAACCAGCCAAATAAATGTTACACCATCAATATAATGTAGTCCTACTCACTGCGATTCCTGAATACTCAGTCCCTTTGCTAAGAAATCAATGAGACCAGAGTTGCCAGAAAACATTCCTTCATCCACAAGTCGGAGCTGAACTTCTGCTTTCCCCGGAGCTATGTTTAACATAAGGCACGTCAACACAGAATATCCACACATAGCACCAATGCACCTTGTTGTATTTTCAGATCAAAATAATCCATACTCTTGACATCCTCCGCCCGGCCCTCCTGTGCCTGCTGCTCCCCTTTCCTCCACTCATTAAGATCACGGGCCAATGCCGATTCTGTCAAATTCTTGTACGAATCCTTGGCAGTCAGAACCAATTCCTGGGCCTGTTTCATCTTCCATATCAGAGCTGGAACTGATATCGAGTTAGCAATCTAATTGGCACCTGGTACAACATTTCATACCCATTCCAATCAACTTTTTCCAGTTTGAATGATTCATATGGTCATCCAGAATTTCATTCTGGTGGGCGAGCATTGATCCCTTGGCACTCCGGGAGGTCTCATTCAGCACAGCCCACAACGTCTCCAGAATTTCCCCATCGATTACCCCGCTCCCTATAATGAACAGTAGTGCAAATCGCGTGAAGCAGTCATCCACATGGCCCTTTACATGGAAATCCCCAATCCCTCCCTCTATAACCATTCCCTCCGGGACTGAAAGGTATGGTGAGTGATCAACCTGGATTTTGAAGTTGATAAACCATTGGCAAAATATATTGTATACAAGCAATGCCCATTTCACCTTCTCCATGTTCTTCCCATTTAGGGCCTTGCAAACTGCATAATCAATATTCTTTTGTCTGTGAGTATTTAGCATAACTGTGCACTCAGAAACAATTCAATAACGCACTGTTCTCCTCTCTGAAAGTCAACTGTGGCTTCTGGTTGGAAGAAGCCATGCCGAAGGCATGCCACTGCTCCGATCCCTGTGGCATCATACCCGGCCACGTCCACTTTCCGGTTCGCCTTGAATTCATTGCATGTACTTGGAGCCGATTTTGACTCGAGAGCCACCTTGAGATGTTCTTTATATGTCACCAGTTCCGTCATAAATGAATCACCATTTGTTAATGGGACGTCATCTTCAGGACGTTTCTGACATTGGTGAGATGCTGTGAAATTCCCATCAATCGCAAATGATCTGGTGTATACCCACCTGGGAAACAAGACTTCATTTCTTTCCAGGTCATCATGGGATGGAATGAACTTACTGTTCATTATCATTTTCCCAGTTTTCCGGCAAGTTCATGCCTGGTTGTGGGCATGCCGGACAGAGAACGGCCAGATCTCCAAGACCTGGGCTTCTGGCTTCATGGCCAAAGCCATGCCATTTGAGATGCTTCAGGTTCCTGTATTGTCTCGTGCAACGTAACAGCTCCCTGTACCGGTCCTATATTATGTATGAGAAATAAGCTATAAATCGGTAGTGAGACAGACCAGGACGCTGTGTGGAAAACAGCCAGATGTGAACTGGCGGAGCTTCTGATAGTAATGCCATGCCGAAGTTTTACATTCTTGATTCTCTGTGAGGAAGGAATCAAGGCCCTGGAAGGTGAATAGTGTCCGCAGTTTCTTAAATGATGCCGGAAAGAAGTGGAGGTCCAGGGCCTGAACATCGTCCGGTGCATGTCCTAGGCACCTACACCACCGAACAGGCAAGTGATGAATGCCATTTTGATGAACAATAACCACGACATTTGTCCCATATTTCAGGTTATCCCTTGTCCACCTTGCCTGGTCATGCGGGTCTAAGAACTCCCCTTCTGAGTGTTCCGCCTCATGATGTCCTTCGTCAGCCTCTGCTTCCATGAACCCCTCAGGCAGAGGATCGGCATCCAACTCATCTTCCATAACGTTGAGCTCATCAGGGATGTCCGGAAGTCCAAATGGGATGTCCAGGATTCCTGTCAAAGTCTCTGTCGGGGTATATGAGAGGCAAGGCTTCCCCCCATGTCCAAAGCGGAGCGTAAGGCCTGTCTCAATCAGCCAAGAATCTCAATAAAATTCGCTGGTCCATCGTTGAATGAGGTGGAAGGGGGTGCATGCATGGGAAGATCTACAGCATGAACTGCAAAAGAGGGGATAGCCCAGGCAATTCTTGCACCGCCATTCCGCTGCCAAGCCACATGCACTACACCGATGCGAAGCTGTGCCAGCCTCTGAAGCCAGCATCCGTGAGAGGTAGAACTTTCTTTTCGCCACATATTCCCTGAGGTAATCATTTTGTGACTAGAAGTAGCAAAATAATTAAAGTTCCCCAGAGACCATGACTGAGATCGATGCACCTTGGATTGGGGAAGCTTCAATGGTTCCATCATAGCAGCATCATAATCAAACCCATCATGATGTACTTGCTCATGGCAGGGGGTGAAGACATGCATGTTCTTCTGAGACTTGGAGGGCAAAGCATTTGGGGTGGAGTTGGCAGAAGATGCTCATGTGCTGGCTTTAGTTATTTGGACCAATCCCCTCAATGTGTAATAGCTGGTGGAGCTTTGAATGAGAACATCACCAGTGCCAGAATTGTGAACATTGGCCTTGAACTTTTTAATTGGCATTATTTTACTTTAGAGGGGTAGGTGGCGTATATGTGGTGACAGAATTAGAAGGTGGAAGTCCAAATATGGATAGGATGACCAATCACGTGAAATGTAAACTGGGAATGCGTTCATATGACTGGTCAACCTTTGGGGTGGTATGTACTTGAAGAAATGGTTATAATTGCCTATTGTGGTGGTTCCATTAGATATATAATGTTAGGGCAACACTGAGACTCCCACCAACCCAGGCGGCACACTTGTGGGCTCTACAAGAAGCAGTGGCAAGATGGGATGGGCAATTATATTTAGAAGTCAGGCAGTACTTTACACTGCCCCATATGTTCCGCACGGATCCGCGCGGATCCTTGCAGACTACGCGGACTCCGCACAGAATCCGTGCAGATCCACGCGGACTATGCGGACTCCGCATGGAATCCGCAGACAAGGCGGACTCCGTGCGGAATCCGCATAGTCCGAGTAAAGTCCTACAAAAATAAAAATAAAAATGCAATTAATTAATCTCCCTCGCGCAAGGCGTGAGGGAGGGGGTACTACATAGCTATATACATAAAAACTAAACCCCCCTCGCACAGATGCGAGGGGCAGGGATAACAATAAAAAAAAATAGAATTCCCCACCCCCACGTTGTGCGTGGGGGAGGGGGGGTTGGGGTGCACCAGCGTGTCCTGCTGGTCCCCGTCACCGGGTGCTCGTACTGGTGTCGCTCGGGTGTACCATCGTCGTCGTCGCGCCCCTGTCGTCCTGTCCCGTCGTCCCCGTCCCCGCCCTTCGTCGTCGGTTGCTGGGTCATTCCTCGTCCTTGGGCGTAGGTAGCGGGTCTGTCGCCCCTCATTGTCGTCGTCGTCTTCCCCTCGTCGTCATCGTCGTCGTCGTCTTCCCCTCGTCGTCGTCCTCCCCTCGCTGTCGTTTCGTCCACCCTGCGAGCAGAGGCTCGCAGCGGTGGCATGGGATCTGTTTCAGCACCTAAAATAGATAAAATAGATTTAATTAGTAAAAAGAAACACGAAGAAATATGAAAAAAAACCTAACCTAGGGCCCAAACGACGTGGACGTTGTTTGGACCCTCTCCATTGTCGTTGTCCTCGTCGTTGGGGTGCTGGTGGTCGCTGGGTCGTTCCCCTTCCCTGCCGCCTTGTTTCTCACTGTCCTGTCGTCGGTTCCCTCCCCGTCGTCTCCCTCCCTTCCCGTTGTCTTCGTTGTCTCCCCGTCGTCTTTGTCGTCTCTCCGTCGTCCTTGTCATCTCCCCGTTGTTGCTTGGCGGTTGTCGTGCATCCCGTTTCCACCCCGCGAGCAGCTGCTCACGGCGGCGGGTGGGGGTGCTGTAGTGATGGTGGTGGTGATCCCTTCCTCGTGGTTGGAATGCCCTGTAGTTCTTTTTTTTTTTTTGTTAGTAGTAAAATGAAATGATAAACGATAAAAAAAACTTACCTATGGCCCAAGAGACGTTGACATCTCTTGGGCCCCGTTTTTTGGCGTTCCTCATCTTCCCGTTGTCGTTCCCCCACCCTGTTATCTCGTTGTCATCCCCTTCGTCGTCGTTGCCGCGTTGTTGGTTGTCGTTGGTCGTTTGCGGCAGCAGTGGCGTGGGCGGCCATAGGTGTGCGCCGTCTCGGGGGCTGTCATGTCATTACACCTAAAAAAAACAAAACAAAAGATAAATTAGTTGATAATAATAAGAAAAAAACATAAGAAATAACCTACCTAGGTCCCAGACGACATTGGTAGTCGTCTGGGCCCGATGTGGTTCATCCATTACCCTAAAAACTGTCAAAAGTAATTAATTAGTCATAAAAAAGAAGAAGGAAACATAAAATAAAACTTACCGCGGCCAAAACGACGATAAACGTTGTTTTGGCCGCGCATTTGTGTCCGGGTGGTGTTGCAGGCGTCGTGGGCATCACAGGTGTCGTGGGGGTCGGTGGCGTCGAGGTTGCCGAGTTGGTGGTGGTGAGGGGACGAGGGAGAGAGGGAGGGAGGTGGCGTCGTCGTTGGTGGTGGTGGGAAGAGAGTGCTGGCACGCGTGACAGGTTGTGATGACGCTGTTGCCCGAATAGGTAGTTAGAGCCAAACAGGCGCACGCAGTAAATGGCAGTTTAGCTCACCGGTTATTGATATCCGTGTTACCTATGCACGTGATCAGTGGTCGATGGTTCAATCCTTAATATTGTAATCTGATTTTTAATTAATTAGAAAGCTCGTACTGTGCGGATTGGCCGTGCTGTCCAACCTCAGCGACCTCGGACGCGGACGGCCGAATTCCGCGGAATCCGTGTAAACAGTGTGGAATCCGTGTTAGTCCGTGCGGACTGTCTAGTCCTGTTATACAACTAAGATCATTGTATGGAGTGCAAACTGGTGCGGAGTCCATGCGGATCCATGTGGAATCCTCATAATTCCACGCGGAACATATGGGGCAGTGTAAAGACCTCAAGTCAGGGGAAGTGAGTTTGCATTGAGATAGGCATGTCACACCAAACAAGGTAGAATATCCTAAGAGAACACCACTAGTGTTCCCCTAGTGTACATTCATCGTTATATACTAGGTTACAGTTGTTGTACACTATTTCTGTAGGTAACAATGATATCATACTACATAGGCGAATAGTTTGTTCTCATCTACTAGGTAGCAGATGTTACAATCATATGTAAGTAATGTGCCATCAGTAGCAGCTAAACCCAGCATACAATTTTGGCATATAGTACTCCGCCTCAGCCTTGTCTTGCCTGTCCCAACTGCTTGAATCTTGATTTACATTCCTCGTTGCCACATCAATGCAAGTTGTTCCCAAAATGGTTCCATGCATATCATGAATGTCATATAAGCAAGCTGTGGTGCACATGAAGGAACCATTATGATCATTCCCGAAATTAGCAGTTACGAGCTCTGAGGCATTAGGATGTGATATGTAACTTGATGATTAGGTTGTGTTCTCAGTTGGATACTGAGGTCAACATAGTGCCATATATCTTGGCAGCATAATGTGATGGATTGGTAAATACTGAAACTAGTCATGCAAATCTGTATTTACAATTGACTCAGACCATGTGTGAAAACATAATAATTGGACATATGGTTTTATTGCCAGTGATTTTATTGAGGGTGAGGCCTATGCATCTGAATAATGCAAGGTAGTCTCATTATCACAGCAACTCCATGTGGTTGGTGTGAATGTACATTTAGTAAAAGGAAAGAATGCCTCTGAGATGTTCAGGCAATGAAATCTGGATGAAGCCATGGTATGGGCATATTTTCATCAAGATGTGGGTTTATTCGATGAGTCTGAAACACTGCAGTACCACTTCAACAAATGAGTTATTGGGAAATAAATTAGAAGGGCTTGATCTCAGTCATGTTATCCGCTGATAATTATATGTATCATATGCATAGAATCATGAGACTCGGGCAGACCTGTCACTCACCAATCATGATTGAATTGTCGATCATTGATGCTGATCATGATCGACACCGGACTTTAAAAATGATCCTCAGTTCCGTCTCCTGATCCGTCGTCTCATAACCACCCCCATCACACTACCATCACTGCTTTGGAACCCAATCTTCGCCTGAATATGTCCGAACTTCCTCAAGTCCCTCTTGAGCTTGTACGATTCAAACTGACCACGGAGGATATCACCTGCTTGCATGACCGGAAAGAACAATGGCAGGCTGCCAATTGTAATGACCGATGGAAAATTGTGACCAAGGTGTATGAGGACTTGAAGAAAAATTCGCCGCATTGGTCAGAGTCTGACAGAAAGCTGAAGAAAGAGGTAAGCTGTACACCATGTCTCATGGAATAAAATCTCAATGCCCTAACACATGGTTATAGGGCATTTACACATGGTTCCACACTTATGGATGGAAAAGGGAGTCCATCGAAAAATTCCGGGACGTGAAAAAATGGACGGCAAGGAAGGTCCTAGGTGTTGAGGCTGACGCCGACCTCAAGAACACCATCCAAACAAAGTCAGGTGGATGGAACGGCTCAGAGTCTGGCAAGGCAGACAACCAGCATGTGTTCGGCATGTACCAGGCCGAACTGACAAAGGTATGGGATAGGACGTCGGATGAGGAGAAACAGCACCTGGAATTGGTGGCTGAGCTGTGGAACCAAATGGGGCCACCGGCAGCCCAGCAAGCAAAGTAAGTCAATTGATGTCGGTTATTGTCATGATGTGAACCAGGCTCTAGGAGTGCCACCAAGGCATACAAGTATGTCTGGTCATTCTGTAAGGAGATGGTAATGTGCGCTTTTGAGCCAGCACGGTTTCAAATCTCATATATATACCATCTTTGTTTCCTTTGTTGCCCCACTCTTTACCTTGTGCAACAAAGGTATAGTTTACCGACCTTCTTATGTATCTTAGACTCACTCTTTACCTTGTGCAACAAAGATAACGTGATCCTGTCTTACCGTCTGACTTAGTGAGGCTACCTAACCAGGCAGCCTTTCACTTTTTTTTTGACACCGACTGCATCTTTCAATACCTGACGAACCCACACTGTCTCGGCAACCCTCTACCTCGATTCCACTCCTCACCAGGAGTGCGAGAAGAAAGTTGCAGGACCCTGGCCAACCTGCCAAACTACAGATCCTAACGGACACACACCGACGCCCCAAGCCAAACAGCCCGGTGTCTCTACCACTGTCCCCATCACCTAGTACTGACTCGTCTACTGACGAAAGTGCACCTACCACAGCCACCTCCCATTGCAACTACCAAGCTACCTTACCTGCTGCCCGAATTGCCATGTCACCAACCACACAACCCCTTGCTGAAGTCAAGGTCACAAAGATGAAGGAATGCCCAATGCTCACTGTGGGCAGAATCACCCCACTCATCATGCAGTCGTGGACCCTTGCATGCAAACGATACAAGAAGCATGGTGGGAAGACCAGCACTGAAATTGTCAGTTACGTTGCTGAGGGGATGTTTGAGCCGCGCCTCGTTTCTTGGTATCAGGCAGATCAAACTCGGATTGATGCCCTCACCCTGGATCAGTATCTCACTGAGCTGGCCCAACTGGTCCTCGAGAAGAACTGGTCCTATGACATCCTCGAAACCATCCTCTCCACAACCCAAGGCAACTGGGAATTTATGGATTGGAAAATAGAGGTTGAGAACCTCAACGCAATCCTCACCACCTCAGTGCCAAGCAAAGCACTCACCAAGGACCAGCTCAAGGTCCAACTCCAATCCAACCTACACCCGGACCTGAGGCTCAATCTAAGCCTTGAACCAGTCCTAGCCACTGATCTTGCTACCTGGGCCTTTGAGGTTAAGGAGCGGGATGATCGTATGCGGGCTGAAAATGCCCGGACCCAAAAGATGATTGATGCCTCGGCCGCTGCCCGCACTGCACGCCGAGGTGAAAAAAAGGATCTCCTCTCCCGCCTCACAGATGCACCTTTGACCTCCCATGCCCCTACCTCTACCCCCACCAGCCGAACTAAGAAGGCTGAGAGAATTTGCCTGCCGGCCCTCACCGAGGCCGAGAGAACCCTCATCCGTGACCACAATGGATGCACCCGGTGCAGGAAGCTCAACGTTGGGCACACCTTCACCAACTGTCCAATGGTTGCAACTAACTCATTGCCTGACCCGGTGACCTACATGACCCTCACAGCGCCAGCCCAAAACATGGCAATGGCAGCCGGACACATCTCAGATTCTGAAACAGACTCGTACGTCCCTTCCCCTGTCAATGTCCCCCTCACTGTCCCACAATTATACACCAACCTCTTTGCTACTGGCCCCCTCATCTCCGAATTCCCCATGCCAGTCCAACCACTAATTGACGTTGGATTGGCCTGCACAGTGATTAGCCTGGAGCTTGCCAAGAAACTTGGTCTCCGACGATATCGTCTCCCTGCCAAGGAGAACAACATGTCCTCCTTATCAATGCTGCCACTTGTCTCGGAGGAGTATGTGAAACTAGACCTCAGCTCTGAACGGGGGATATGGAAGTCAGGAGTACACAAGATGAAAGTAATTAAGGGGCTACCATTCCCCATTATACTAGGAATGCCATTTCTTTCATCAGAACAGATCCTGATAGACCCACATGAGCGAACGGCCATTGACAAACGCACAGTCTGTGACCTCCTAAACCCCCCCCCCTCTCGCACCTCAGGATTGGAACACAGCTGCAAACATCGGCAAACATCGGCAAACAGCACAGCCACCGATGCCAAAGAAAGTTCGGGCACCCAAGCCTACCACTCTCGAGCAGACCGGAGCACCAACACTTGCTGGTTACCTCCTCCCTGGCCCCATCATGGCTGCTGTTCGAGACCGCATTGAAGGCCTCGCATTCCAAGAGGTCCTCAAAGAAGCAGACCGGAAAATGAAACAAAAATATGCCGACCGCTTCCCACTCCAACTCCCAGACAATACCTCTGAAGTCCCTGGACACATGTTCCACCGCATCCGGCTCAAAGACCCCACCAAGGTCAATAATGGCAAAGGATATGCAGCACCAAAGAAATACCAAGAATCTTGGAAAAGATTACTTGATGACCACCTAAAGGCTGGCCGAATACGACCATCTTCATCAGAATATGCCTCACCAGCATTCTGTGTCCCAAAATATAAAGCTGGCGTCCCTGACTTAACAGTCGACCCCCGCTGGGTAAACAACTACCGGTCTCTCAACAGTAACACTGTCCGAGATAACTTCCCCCTACCTCGCATTGATGACATACTCGCCGATTGCGGGAAGGGAAAGATCTTCGGGAAGATGGACATGACTAACTCCTTCTTCCAAACACGGGTACACCCTGACGACATTCACCTCACTGCTGTAAGAACACCATGGGGACTCTATGAATGGACTGTCATGCCACAGGGTGGATGCAATGCCCCTGCCACACACCAGTGCTGAATGACTGACGCGCTCCGAGAACACATTGGAAAAATTTGCCATGTGTACCTCGATGACATTATCATCTGGTCACAAACCATGGAGGAACATGAACGAAACTGCAATACAGTCCTTCAGGCCCTCCGCAAAGCCAGCATCTATTGCAACCAGGTGAAATCCAGCCTGTTTGCCACTGAGTTATGTTTCCTTGGCTACATCGTCTCTGGGGCTGGGATCAAACCTGACCCACGCAAAACCGACCGTATTGCAAACTGGCCCCAATGTCCGAGGTTTCCTAGGACTAACCAGATACATTGCCACCTTCCTTCCAGCACTTGCAGAATACACAAGTGTCCTCACCCCCCTCACTACCAAGGAATGTGACCGACAATTCCCCACATGGACCCCAGAACATCAGAATGCATTTGACCACATCAAACAAGTTGTCCTCAGTGCTGACTGTCTCACCATAATTAATTACGAAGACAAAGCATCAAACATCTATGTCACCACTGATGCCAGTGACCGCCGGACTGGGGCTGTGTTAAGCTTTGGAAAAACCTGGGATACATCCCGGCCAGTTGCCTATGACTCCTACCAGCTCAATGACGCCGAGAAGAATTATCCGGTCCATGAGAAGGAGCTTCTTGCCATTATCAAGGCATTGAAGAAATGGCGATCCCACCTGCTTGGTGCACAGTTCGAAGTTTTCACTGACCACAGAACTCTCGAGTACTTCCAATCACAGAAGGAGATGTCGAGACGACAAATGAGATGGTCGATGTATCTTGCAGACTTTGACTATCAAATCACCTACATCCGTGGCGAAGACAACACCGCTGCTGATGCCCTATCCCGCATGCCTGACACTGTGCCTGATGCCTGCCTTGCGGCCTGTGCGATGGCACACACACGTAATGCACCCAAAACCCCAGTCGCCGGCATACTCAATATTGCCGCTGACCAATCCCTACTTGACGCAATCATTACCGGCTATGAGACTGATGATTTTGCTAAACAACTCACCAAGGACATCAATATGGGGAGCATCGAAGGGGCAACCCTCACCGATCAACTCCTTTATGTTGGCCGCCGGCTGGTGATCCCACAAGATCTCCGAGTCCGTGAACTCCTTTACAACCTTGCCCATGACACTCTGGGCCATTTTGGCTTTGACAAAAGCTATGAATCCCTCCGTGGCTCCTACTACTGGCCAAACATGCGTCGGGACCTGGAGAAAGCATATATCCCATCATGCTCTGAATGCCAGCGCAATAAAACCCGCACTTCCAAACCCACTGGTCCCCTACACCCCCTACCAGTTCCTGATGACCGTTTCGACACTGTCGCACTGGATTTCATCGGACCACTCCCCGAGGAGGATGGAAAGGACACCATCCTGACCATGACTGACCTTCTTGGTGCTGACATACGCATTGCCGGTACCCACTCCACATACACTGCCACCCAAGTTGCCGTTGTCCTTTTTGATGAATGGTACTGTGAAAACGGCCTGATGCTCCATCTCATCACTGACCGAGATGCTCTCTTCACTGCTGAACTTTGGACGGCCCTCCATAAGCTCACTGGTGTAAAACTGAAGATGTCAACTTCTTACCACCCTGAGACCGACGGCAGCAGTGAACGGACCAACAAAACTGTGAACCAAGCCATCCGGTACCATGTTGACAACAACCAGAAGGGGTGGTTAGCCAAACTCCCTCGTGTGCGTTTTGCTATTATGAACACCGTGAACTCATCCACTGGTTTCTCAGGCTTCCAACTGAAGTCTGGACGATCCCCCCGAATCATCCCTCCGATCGCACCACTCCCTAGTAATGCCACTACCGAACAAACTACCGGACATGACATAATATCCCGAGTCACAATTGATGTCCAAGAAGCGCAGGACAATCTCCTTGCTGCAAAAATCAGACAGGCATACCATGCCAATGAACATCGGGCACCAGAAGATGTCTATGAGATTGGCGACCTTGTCATGCTCTCCACAGAAAACAGGCGCCGGAACTACAAACGCAAAGGAAAAATGCGTGTTGCAAAATTCATGCTGAGAAATGACGGCCCCTACACCATCACACACACCTTCCCTGAACGCTCAGAATATACACTAAAACTCCCAAACAACCCAAACACCTTCCCTGGTTTCCATGCCCACCTACTCAAACGATACACCCCGAACAATCCCCTCCTCTTCCCTGACCGTGAGCCTGCCCGGCCATGACCCATTGTTACTGAAGATGGCACTGAGGAGTGGTACATCGACAAGATTGTGGATGCTCGCCGACGTGAACGAGGTGTACAATACCTTGTCCGCTATGAAGGATATGGGAAAGAACATGATGAGTGGCGCCCTGGTTCAGAAATGACTGAGACAGATGCACTTGACAGATGGGAAGCTGAGAATGGGACAGAGGTTTGACACCCTCACAATTTGTTTAGGTGCGGAGGAGTGTAAGCCTGCGACCAGACTCACGACACAAACATGCACAGCCACCACGAACATCGGCGAACATTGGGACACATTGATGCTTACAATGGCTACACAGCCACCCTGAACATCGGCGAACATCGGCGAACTCATATATCAACTTACGCTCGATGCGGCCACTTTCCAACACGGTTTCAAATCTCATATATATATACCATCTTTTTTCCTTTGTTGCCCCACTCTTTACCTTGTGCAACAAAGGTATAGTTTACCGACCTTCTTATGTATCTTAGACTCACTCTTTACCTTGTGCAACAAAGATAACGTGATCCTGTCTTACCGTCTGACTTAGTGAGGCTACCTAACCAGGCAGCCTTTCAAGATCACAGGGAAGGGTTGCTCCCATGTGTGGGCAAAGATGATGACCACCACTAGTATTTCACCAGCACCCCACTGGCATGGTGAAGGCAGGGAGGGCACAACAATGAAAAAGAAGGAGAGCCATGACAACAAAAACAATAGGACAGGATGACACCAAAACTGATAACAAGGGGGCAGACAACAACAACAATGATAATGATGGGAATCAGAGGGATTGGATGGACAATGATGGCATGACCAAAATGGAGGCACATGATGAGGGGGACAATGAGGAACAGGACAAAAATGGAAGGCACAGGTGACAGATACAGTGCCATACAACAAGGAACACAAAAAAGGTGGTAGGTACCCTTTTTTACTTATTCATTTCAGTTTTTTGTTACCACAGTTGTCTCGGGCTTAACCCATACTAGTTCGTGGATGTCCAAAAGTATGGGTTATTACAGAGTATGGGTTTTGGAAGAGCTTGTCCCAGGCCCATTTTTTTTGGGCCATATTATGTATTTGATGACTATGCACTGACTAAATACAGTAATTAAGAGCATTTTGAGGTAAAATAAGATGTTACTAAAGTTGATTTCATATCTTGTGACTTGTGCAGGCATACTTGATGGCCAAAGGTTGTGAGAATGTTCTCAAGTTTATGAGCACAAGGACTTCTGCTTTGGGTCTAGTGTCAAGAGTGCATGCTCATAATCTGAGGCATTCTCAAACATGTTGACAAGTGCTTCTTCATCAACAAAGTTGGCTTCCTGATCAAGCCAGGACTCATCCTCTGAGGTGATCTTCCACTGTTCTTGTAAACACAAGAGGAGGGATTACTTCCATTTTTTTACTGTCTCCTTGAGCTTGCTCAGCCCTTCCTTGAGGACTTGAGGTGGAATTTTACCCATAGAATGTGTCAAGAAATGTGAAAAACAGTTCAATCATATTTTTTGGCACCCCATATGCACTATCCTAAGCCCTATGGTACATTATTCAACTGAAATTTGCCATAAATAGCTCAGAAAATCCATATGTAGCATACTAATTAACAAAGGAGTGTCTGCATATGGAAATTTTGTGATTGTTCCTGTCCACCTATGGGTTATGGGATATGGGAGAGTTTGGCCTGTTTGGCAGGGAACTGACTCAGTGGACATGAGAAAGTATGGGTTGTGGGAGGTTATGGCCCATGGGTTATCACAGGTATGGGTTAAGACAGTCACGTTGACTGTAACAAAATTTTTAGATATTAATTATTAACAACAACAATGACTACCCCACCCCAGTGGAGAACAGGGAAGGGCACTGGGAGACCTGTAGAGGGGGACACCCATCAGGTAAGTACCAGCCAACCCTGCTCAGTGCCATGTCACACATGCACAACATGAAACATCAACCCAGCACACTCCTAGCCCTATGAGCACATGGATCACAGGTGCTACCAGCTGACAACAACCCAACAGGCATGTTGCCTGTCCCAGCCTCATGAGCAACTGCTTGCAGGGTGGATCACAGGTGGAACAATGATAATGGTGCCCACAATGAGGGACATGAAACAACAGAAGTGATGAGACAACAGGGGGAAAGGAGGAGGGGATGGGAGGATGACAACTCAGATGAGGCCCCCCAATCACAGGGTAAGTACAGAGAGCTGCACTTTTCACATAGCCATGCTGTTTTTCTTTTTTAGTTTTATTTGTAAGTAGCACAAAAGAATATATATATTTGCTATGTAATCCCCAATGCTCACACCTCAACAACTCATAAATAAAAGCCTTGAAAAGTATGCCAATGCCTGGTGATGAACTAATAATTTTGTGAAGTCCTTTGAGGTGGAGTTTCAATGTGCTGAGTGCTGCTGGAGGTAGGCAAAATGCATTTTTGCTTCATTTTCAGGATCTTTGCATTTCAGAGCATTCACAGTAGCCATTTTTCATGTCATTTTTGACTTCATTTTTCGGTCCATTTTGATCATTCTTCTGCCAAGGAACCAAAAATGATCAAAAAATGAAGCCAAAAAAATAAACCAAAAATGGCTACTGTGAACAACCCTATTAGGGTTGTTCACAGTAAACATTTTTGGCTTCATTTTTGGATCATTTTCACATGTTTCTCAGAAGAATGATCACAATGATCCAAAAAATGATCCCAAAATGACATGAAAAATGGCTACCATGAATGCTCTGGAAAGCAAAATCAACAAAAATGATCCAAAAATGCATTTTACATATCCTTGGCAGTGCTTAGCAGTGCTTGGCATATTCAAACTCCCCCTCAAATGCATCTCCTCAGTCTTCAAACTTGTTATTGTGTATAGTAAATATATATTCCATTGTACTATGACAAAATGACTATGAAAGAAAAAAAAACGAGGTAAACAGCCACACGAAAGGCGGGTGGCACCCTAGCCCCCTTTGTCAGGAGTATGATTTTCATAAGTCAATTTAATCTATTATTTTCATTGTTTGGTTGTATGGACACTTTTATGTACACATAGCTAAGGGTAGGTAGTGATCAGACACCAGGTAGACACATGTAGCTGTGCACCATACACTTTAGGCATGGTGCTGCACCCGCAAATGACTCAAGGCCCATGTGAGGCTAACACATGGCTATCTCATGTATTTAGATAGATAACCCTTCAATATAATGCCTAGAGACTCTATTAGAGTTCTCTTAGGTTATCTGCTAATACTAGTGTGACCGCCTTTGACTATAAGATTCTCCCCTTCTTTGTTTTGTTTGGGTTGTTATGAGAGAGACCGTGCTGAGACCCTAGTGGTATTAGTGACCTACCATGTCATGGTGGCCTGTTATGTCATGGTGGCCTGTTGTGTCACACTGCAAGTCAGCCCCTCATTCTCATTCCCCCCCTCTTCCTGTCATCACCCACATGCACCAGCCTTCCTCCTTATGAGCAGTTGCTCATAGTGGAGGGGTCTGGGTGTACTTTACACTCCCCCACAAGTCTACATAGACTATACATAGACTCCCACTAAAGTCTATGTAGACTCCATGTATAGTGTACATAGCAATTCCAAAGAAATAAAGCTACTATAGGGAGTCTACAGGGAGTCTACAGGGAGTTTACAGGGAGTTTACAGGGAGTTTGCTTATTAGTCAATGTAAAACCCATTACATATGTTATAGGGTGTTTATAGAGAGTCTACATATAGTCTATATATAGTCTACATGGAGTTTACAGGGAGTGTGCTTATTAGTCAATATAAAGCCCATTACAGATGTTATACAGTGTTTATAGAGAGTCTACATAGACTTTGGCCATTTCTAGCCATCATTCCTAGAGGTAACATTACTTCAAATATTAAATGTATTTATTACTATTTATGGAAACATCAATCTAGCGGAGATGTAAAAACACCCCAACACGCTAGAGGTGGGGGGGGCATGTATTTATTAATATAATAGAAGACTAAATAATATGAAATAAAATAACCCCCCCCCCACATCGCTTGGAGCGAGACAGGGGAGGGGGGAGGGGCAGCGTGGCGTGGCAACTTGCCCCTCTCATAGCACCCCGTTCCACCCCATAAGCAATGGCTCATGGTAGTGGTTGGGGGTGCTGGTGTGGGGGGCTGTGGCCCGCTCAGCAGCATTGTTGCTCCACCCACACTCCACCCCACAAGCAGTGGCTCATGAGGCTGGGATGGGTGGTGTCCATTGGGGTGCTGGGCTCACTCATTGTGTCACCCTCAGCGGTCGGGGCTGGTGATGCATCCCAGAGGTGTCCCCCGCATTCTAGGGGCCTTCTGTCATGTCCCAGAGGTGTCCCCTGCATTCTAGTGGCCTTCTGTCATGTCCCCCATGGCTCCTGTTGCGTCCCTTGGGTGCTGGGCCCTCTCATCGCGTCCCCCTCAGCTCCTAAGGTGGTTAGTGACATGGCAGGTGGGGTGAGCCATTCTGTGTGCACCTCATGGGTACCCTGCTGCTTGGGCCTCCTGGCACCTCCCTATCCCCCTCACACTCCTAGCTGAGTGGGGAGGAGGGGCGGCACATTGGCTATCCAATGGTACACATAGAAAACTGAAAAAATAAATTTGAGCTTAAAAAAAAATAGATAAAGAAAAAAAATACCCAACATGAGGGCCACAGGCCCCCATGGATGGTAGTGTAGGAGGGAGGGAGGGGGGGCAGGCAGGAGGTGCGGGGAATGGGGGGGACGGTGCAGGTGTCAGTGATGTGGCATGCATGTGGGTGGGGGGGGGGGGCTTACCAGGTCACAGGGGATGCTGAGGTCACTGCCCCAGGTCGCAGGAGTGATACCTAGTGGGAGGGGGTGGTCAGTGATGTGGCACATCAGGGAACAGGGGGGGAGGGGGCCACATACCGTCTGGGGGCACTGGGGGTCATCACCACACATTGGCTGGCCTGAGGGAGTGAGGTTGGGGGGCTGTGGACAGAGATGGTGAAGGGGGTGGTGGTGGTTGAGGCGCGAGGTGGCAGCAGCAGTGGCAGTGGTGAGGTTGGTGGTGGTGGTGGTGGTGGTGGTGGTGGTGGTGGTGGTGGTGGTAACATGTCATGTGTAACTAATAAACAAACAGTCACACAAGGCCACGCATTTCAATAGACACATGATGAACATATCACTTAGAGATCAAAGTTTCCATAATATGCAAAATTGCATAGCTGAACGGTTATGTGCGGCTACTTGTGTAATATGTAATCCAGTGGTTGTGGGTTCAAATCTCTAACATGGCAATTTTTTTATATTTAATAGTATGAGGCTTGTATACATAGAGTCTACATGGAGCCCAGTCTACATAGAGTCTACATGGAGTCTACATGGAGTTTACATGGAGTCTATGTATAGTATTTAGTGGGAGTCCCACTACTTCTTGTAAATACATGGAGTTTACTGGGAGTCTACATGGAGGCTACATAGACTTGCCATCAATATGAATCCCATGTTTGGTGAACCCACACTCCACCTAAAGTCTATGTAGACTCCCAGTAAAGTCTATGTAGTCTACGTAGACTCCATGTATACATGTGGGGGAGTGTAAAGCCCTCGGGTCTGGTGCCATTGGCATTGTCATCTCCCCCTTGTCCCTGTCATAGTCCTGTCCTGTGTTGGCATGCTGGCATTGGCGGTGTTGTCTCCTCCCCTCCCTCCCTCCCCTGTCTTGCCTGCCACCACTGTGGAGATGTTGAAAGGCCCATTAGCACCTGTTCCACCCTGTGAGCAAGGGCTTGCAGTGGTGAGAGCCAGGCGCTGGGGTGCTGTCTCCTCATCTCCACCACACTGTTGTCATCATTCCACCTGCACTCCACCCCATGAGCAGTTGCTCGTGAGGCTGGGGGCAGGTGGTGTGTTGCTCATCATCATTGTCTCCCTCCCTGTTGTTGTTGTTCACCATTGTTGTCCCTGTTTCCCCATTGTTGCTGTCCTCATTGCTCCTGGTGTCCACCAAGTGAGCAGTGGCTCACAGCAGTGGGGGGGCAGGTGCTGGATTGTTGGATGTGATGTTGGGTCGTCGTTGGGTCATCATAATCATTGCCATCACTGCTGTCATGTTGTCCTATTTGTGTCATCCTCACCCTTGTTGTGTCATCATTGCCATCCTCCCCCTCATTGTCATCCTCCTCTCCTTGTCACCCTTTTCCTGCTTGTCATTTGTGCCCCTGCCCATCATACCTTTGTTGTCACCTCCCCTCTTGTCATTGCAGTCATGATGCCTTCTGTTAGCACCCACTATCCCCCCTGTGAGCAGTTGCTCGCAGTGGCAGGGGTGGGTGCTGGGTCTGTTCGTTGTAGTAGAAACCACTATGTTGTCATAGTTAGTAAAAGAAGTACACAAAATGTTGGGACAGAGTATACAAGAGTATACAGGCAACCCAAGGCAGTTAACATGGCCAGGGAATAATGCCAGAATATGCTAAGTCATATTAACACATGTTTAACAGGAGTTAACACATGTAAGGACTATTAGGAGGATGCACAGTTAACATATGCTGCAGGAGTCAGCATGTCTATGATAGGCTATCCAAGACAGAGCCTTGGATAGAATGTCTATGATCTATCCTGAAGGAAGTCTCAGACTTACCAAGCCATGATATCACAGGATATACTAAGATACCATTGTTATAGGGGGAAATGACATAGGTACTCCAATATAAACTGGTACAGGGGTCTATGACAGAAAACCTCCTTAACATATTATAGGAGTATATTACACTATACCTCCTAACAGTGTTGTATAAATATTCCACACTTTGTAGGAGATGAATAAAACATTCCTCCCTGTTGCAGACTCCTACTCTCACTTGCCTTTGAGGAAACTTCATAATTAGGGCGTAGCATGGGTATGGGTAAACCCACAGTAACCAGCCCACAGGTTTGGCGGGTACAGGTACGGTTGCCAAAATGCCAGACCTGTGACATACCATACCCGTTTTGGCAGTGTCACGGGTATTGACAGGTTCATATCCAGCTGTTGCCGGACACTGATTAATTCTCTTCCATGGGCTCGACTTTGCATGGCCCAGTGTAATAGTAAGCTTTGTGTTTCTTTCAACTAACTAAAACTTGTCTAGATTACTGTCCCAATGTTACAATGGTAAGTTTTCTGTTTCTTTCATTTGCTTAATGTTTTTTTTCTAGGTTACATAACATGTTATTCTACTTGATAACAACGGAGATGGCAGATAAAACTGACAACAGGGCCCAAATGACATTTATTGTCATTTGGACCCCAGGTAAGCTTATCTTTGTTTACGTCTTGTTTGTTTTTTAGTCAACTAACTTTATTACAGGTACTCACTCACAATGACACCACTACCCAACTGATGCACCCACACCCACTGACTGAGGAAGACCCGCCTGCCTACCAGCAACAACACCCATCACCAACGAGTGCCCACCACCACCGCTGCGAGCAACTGCTCACAGGGTGGATGGGGGGTGCTAACGGATGGGGGCACCAGGGGAGGGGACGAGATCAATGGCCAGATGACGACAGCAACGATGATGGGGAGGATTAGAATGATGACAACCAACCACCACAGCCACAACTACCACAGCAGCACCCCAATCCACTGCCATGAGCAACTGCTCGTGGGGTGGAAACAGGGAGCAATGGGGAGGGGGAGGGTCACTGGTAGCCAATGGTGACAAGGATGCAAAGGGAACAAGCGGGTACCACGACATAGGGGAGGACTGCCAGAGGGGATGGCACAACAGAGATGAGACCGAAGGAAACAAGCGGGTACCACAACATGGGGGAGGACTGCTGCCACAGGAGGGGATGGCACAATGGAGATGAGAGACAGCCATGGGATGGGGAACAACAAACAACAAAAAGGAGACAGTGACATGAGGGATGGTGGTGATGACAGACAACAAGATGGGGAATGACGCTGGACACGCCAGGGGCGGTCCTCGCTCAGGCAATGCTGTGGATGCGGCAAGCAAGCAATGTTGTGATGTGACTCTATGACATGTGACTCTCTATCTACTAGCTACGGTCACGTGACTGCCAACTCTCACTGTTCCAATGCACGACAAACGGGAGACGGGAGATGGGGACACAAGGGATGACAACGGTGACAGACCACCACCACCACCACAGCACCCCCAACTGCCACCACGGGTGACTGCTTGCGGGGTGGAAATGGGGAGCAATGAGATGGGATGGTAATGCCAGGCAACAGGGATGGAGAGGGGATGAACAACAACATGGGTGCCAACAGTGACAATGCCCACATCACAACCCCCTCCCCCACATTTTGCGTGGGGGGTGGGTTTCTCCCTTTTTGGTATTGTATATAATTATTAAATAAAAAAATCCTTCCATCGCTTGTCTTGAGTGGAGGTGTCTTTTTTGCACATAAGTTTAAATTTTTTTTAAAAAAAGTATGTGCATGGGGTATAGTTATGTTGGTCAAGGGGACAATACAGATACAGAATCATAGAACCTCAAATGCATTGTCAAAACCGCAGTGTATATACATGTGGTGTCATACCTGCAGTATTTCGCAATGGACCACAGTAAAAACCTGTCACTATGGTTGCGGTGTTACAACGGGTGCAGTGTTGACAGGTGCGGGTGTGGTGTGTGAAACTTTACCTGTGGTGTGACCCGTGACAAACCCTATTCATAATCTTAACCTTGTCCTCAAGTCCTGCCTCCCAATATAAAAAATAACAAAAAAGCTTCCCTAGCACCCAAATGACTATAAAATTGTTGTTTGGGCCATGTTTCATTCGCTTTCAGGTGTCGTACATTGGGGTCTGTTGTTAAAAGAAGTTTGGAGCCTAAAAATAGCTAATTAGTAAAACAAATAACAAAAAAACTTACCTGGGGCACAAACAACATTTATCATTGTTTGGGCCCTGTTTTTCTTGTTTTGTCTCATTATCTGATGGTGGAGGTAGTTTAAAACCTAGAGAAACAGGTAATTAGCGATGAAAAAGAAGAAAATGACATTAAAAAATCATACCTGGGGTTGGTTGGGCTCTGTCATTTGCGGTCACTTGTGGCTCATGCAGGATTGGTAATGGGCGTGGGAGTATTGGTGACAGGTGGTGATGGAGGTGGTGGTAGAGAGTCGAGGGAAGGAGGGAGTGGTGATGTGGTGGAGTCATTGTGGACAGCAGTAAAGGTGTAGGCATCACCCTAATAGCCTGTCACATATAGGCGTTAGAGCAGAGTTTGAAATAACAACAAAAATAAAATGACAAAATAAAGGGAAAATACAAGGAAAAATGAGCATTTTTGTAAAATGGGGGGAGGGGGTCCAGTTTTCAAAAATGTCCATTTTCGAGCTCATTCTCATCACATTCTTGAGTTCATTTTTCAAAAATGGAAGAAAAATGAAAAGTGAAAATGAGCCGAAAATGGCCCAAAAATGCTTACTGTGAACAACCCTAATGACTTTGACTCGGAAGTTTGAAGGAACCAATGGAACGCGCCCTAATTGTAGCCCAAGGTTCTCGGTGAAGTACAATACAAGCACTTCTTGGTCATGGCACATTTGTATGGGCAATGTTCATTTATTCTGCACCTTCAAATTTAAACTAACGGAGAAACAGAAAAAGAATGTAAACCCCAGGTAAGGTAATCAAAGAGGCACCAACAACATCCAGTATGTAGTAAGCCAGGCCAGTCAAAAAGGAAGATATTGCAATAGCAACCCCAGCTCGCATGTAAGTAGATAAGTAGGGAAACCAAGTCTTCATCCCCCCCTACGAGGGACAAGGGTCAAGTTCAGAGTTTCATGAACCATCATCTCTCTGAACCTTAAATCCCCGACCAGCCATTAACGGTGATCTTCCCATCAGCCGAGGGGCCCGTAGCCAGATTTGGTCCTCCAGGTGTGCTAGGAGTAGAACCAGCATTCGCGGGCGCAGAAGAGGACGCCGCACCCGATGTAGACGTTAAAGTAGATGCAGGTGGCGCAGAGGGTGTAGCGCCTGACGCGGATGTCGAGGAGGGAGTCGCACTAGATATAATCGACGACGCATCTGCAGGGGAGATCGTCTGCGTCGATGTCGATGTCGCAGGGGGTGAACCGCCAGCCCCCGCCCCTCGCAAAACCTGGCCGATCATCTGTGGTTGCGTGTCGATGAACGCCAATGTCGGGCCAGCGATAACCTGCTTCTGGGCTCGGTCGTGGAGGTCGTTGAGGAGGGGCTGCCCGTCGGAGGTGATAAATATGGCGACGGGGCCGTTTATACCTTCTGGGACGATGCATTGTGAAATGGGGAGCGGGATTGACATGGGGGCATTGCCGATGAGCATTTGGCAGAATAATTTCTGTAGAAATAGGGTGTCAGAAAGTAAGGTCGAGAGGAAACAAATAAAGCCGTGACGCACATCTTCTGGGACAGTCCCGTTGATGGAATCTGCCTTGAAGGTGAGCAGGGTGCCTGGAGCGACTGCCCCTGTGTTGGTGATACTGAGTGGGGTGTTTGCTGTAATATGCAATTAGCAGTTATTCTGCGCATCTAGACCTAATCATAGCGAACCAGGTATGCCAACATTACAGCCACTAACGAAAGGCGTCACCAGGGCTAAGACTTCATTCGGCGTGAATCCAATATCAAATGCAGCCGGGACAGCTGTTCCTGTACCAGATAAGAGATTAAGGATCGTCTGGTGACGCGCTTCAACAGTCAGGATGGAGCCAGCAGCAGCCAGAAGCACTGGGTCGGTGAGGAGTGTTGCTCCTCCCAGATACGCAGCAACCCCAACGAGCTCTATGACACGTGCCGCCGCCGCCATAGTGGCGACGTCCGCCAACACTGAATCGAAGTTGAACTGACAGCCCGAGATGGGCTTCGCCCCAAATGATTTCAAAGCAGACTAAAAGGAACATTGGGTCGAGTGGACAAGAGAAATACTAGAAATATACCTGCAGAGCACCAGAGTGCGTAGCTTCATCGACCTGGATAACCGTGAACTGCTCAATCGCCAATTGACTGGACGGGAACCCAGCAGAGGTAAAATCGGAATCCTTGAATTTCGAAAGGGCCTGCTGATAGAAAGTCGATTCCAACTGTTCTAGTACATCGGCAAATTCTGAGACGGTTCTTAAAGTCTGTTCGAATGAAAGGTGTCGTGCTAAAAACGTACGGAAGACCAGTATATCTGCGGCAGCACGCTTCCCTAAGAAACGAGCGGGGGCGGCATAGGCTAAGAGTGGGGATGCAATAGCAAGAAGAACTGAAGAATAACGCATTTTCGAAGGGGCGCTGCCGAGGTGGGTGGAAAGCCTGCTTGAAAGAACGTGAAAGTATTGGAGCAAAGTCCGAAGAAAACAGGGGTGCAGCCGGGCAAGCCCCAAAGGAACGGCTTCAAGCGAGATATTAGTATTCTGTACTGCTAAGAGTTGAGAATTGAGATGAAAGACTTACAAGGGCAAGGTCAGGAGGAGGAACGGAGGGAAGAAAAAATTGCATGGCGACGACTTGTGTGCATTTATATGATGGACAGATGGGAGACCCACGGCCCAAACCCACGTCCTTGGGTCATTGTCTGTCATTGTTTATGTTTTTTTTCCTGCAAAAGCATTATCTCCATGACGACAACAATCGGTCTGTGTAAATAAGGCAACCACCTACAACCACATGGATACGAAATTAATCTACCCACCTTTACGCACACGCCCTCTCATTAGCTCGCATCCCAACGCTGACCTACATAACACAAAATCCGAACCAACCCGGCTAATCAAATAAAATTTTACTGTGCAGAGCCACGTGGGCGAACCAAACACCCACGAGAAAATCACTACGATCGCAGGTGCTTTTTGTGTTCGCCGAAAGATAATGAGCAGCCTGCCGAGAGATTACCGGCAACCGGCCTCCAGCCGAGCGTCAACGTGAGCGCATTGATTATTCCTGGCGCTGGGTTTGAAAGTGGGTAAGTGTTTGAAAACTCAATATTGGACCTTATTCCCGGGTGCTCAGGACCTCAGGATTCTCGGAATAGGTGCACATAGTATCCATTAGTATGCCTATAAATTTTATTTGAAAGAAATCAGCTGAGTGTTGGATGAAACTACAGGAACTGTAAGTGAAATTATTCCTGATTGGGAGGAAACAGCATCGGGACGGTCTCTATAGAGCTCGAACATTTTTTTTATATTACATACATGATCCTTATATAGAAGACAAGCTCTCTGCAAATTCCGGTGACCAACCATGCACTGTAACGTGCTGGACAGAGAGTTTGAAAGGAGCGTGACAAGTCCTGCTGAGTGGAGTTTGAAATACGCGCCGTGCATCATGATGATCAGCATTGCGTCTTCTTGATTGCCTCCCTGGTAAATGCTCGTGCCCCTACCTCCACCTCCTTTGCCTCCACCTCCGCTCTTTGCATCGTCACTAATGCAATGCTGCCAAACAATCAGCAAAGTCCTTTTCTTGAGAATCATCAACTTACCATGGCACCGACTCATCGTTCAGGGTTGCATTGGCCAGGATCAATGCCACCCAGCTATGTCACCCATATTCCATCCTATTATAATGTTAATATTTAATCTTTATGCCACCAGTAGTTCTTACATTATTGAACTTCTATTGTCCATATTGTATTATCCATCTCGATGTTTTGAACACGAGGGAGGTAGTAAGCAAGTAGCAAGTCGACGATGTGCACGTAAACACTGTGCGATGATAATCAATAATGCTGTCGGGAACTGAATCGGCAGGCCTGGGAACATGACTGATGTGACTGATTTTTTTTCAAACGCCCACTTTTTGCAACTCACAACACTGGCAACATGCTTTCCACTGCATATCTAACAATGTTTTTATATACATAGATGTAGTAGAACCATATGTACCTCCCACAAAAATTCCAAGGCCAAAATTCACAGGAAAGCACAAGGCTGAGACAAATTTTCAAAAGTTTTCAAACACCTACCCAAGGATAGCACTGTTTTTCTTTGCTCTCGAACTATTTGCTCATCACCCTTGCTCGCTATCTTTTCATCTCTAATTCACTTTCATTCACTTCCCAATGCATGCTCACACTGGCCTAAATCTTGGAAACCCTGCTGCAAAGTCAGGCTCATCATCAAGGAACACAGCACCAAGTAGCTCAAACCTGAGTAGTGCCAGGGAGCCATCCCAATGCCCTCACTGAATGCCTTTGACACCGCAACTCAACAAAATCATCCTAACAACATACCCCCAGCTCAAGTAACACAACCTCTGGCATAACCGAATGTCCCCAATGGACCTCCACCCACTGGACCCATCACACCCACCAGAAATGATCCTCAACCTGCTGGAATCCCTCAAGCCACACAGCCGACAACAGGAATCAACAACCCACTGGCAAATATGCCCAAAACCCATGGCCCAGCTACACCTGTCACTGGCAACACCCCACTTTCTCAGGCAGATGAGATTCATGCTCTCAAAGCCAGACTCAAATGCTATGAGAAAGATGGCACAACTTTAGTGACTAATCACCCACTGCAGGTCCTGTTCTCAGACCAAGACACTGTTGATTGCACAAAAACAGCTTCTATGCCTAGTGAATGGCAAGGGTTTACAAACCCCTAGGGGTATAGGCCAAGGGTATGTGAGGGTAAGGGTAAGGGTATGAATTTCCATACCCTCCATATACCCTTACCCCTGAGGAGGGTATAAGGGTATACAGAGTTAGAATCTGAAAAGCATAATAACCCTTGAATATTGGATAGATGACTTAATCATTGAACTGGGATCATTTCTATGATGCTCCCAGTCTGTTGAACAGCTTTTTACAAGTTGTCTTATTAATACCAGCACTAAACTAGATTGACTACACTACTGCCTTCTGTTTTTTAATATACCAGAAGCAGAAATATACATCAATAATGTAGGAAATTATCTTTTGCAATCATAGAGACATACTTTTCAATGAGCTCTTGCATCATTTCCTTAAGGGTTTTGCATACCCTCATACCCTTGACTACCCTTACCCTTACCCTCCAAAACCCTTACCCTTGCTCAAGGGTAAGGGTTTTGGAGGGTAAGGGTAAGGGTAGCAAAAAAATACCCATGGGTTACCCCTGCCATTCACTATCTATGCCAGCCAAAGATGATGGAAAGAAGCCCATCCTACCTGATGTAGTCCCTGGTTTCAAAGCTAGTTCTCTTGAAGTTGGTAGATCTCCCTCCCCCTATGCTCCTTGCACTGGAACACTGGGATTACATTCCATACCTTCACCAATCATAAGCCCCCCACTTGAGCGATAAGCTCTATGCACAGGTGATGAATCCTATGAGTGATAGGCTCCTTTTTGTTTACACAAACAGTAGTCTCCACTGCTTGAGTGGCAGGCTCCATTTCACAAGCAATAGGCTCCATTGCATAAATGATAGGCTCTGTTGCATGAGCGATAGGCTCCATTGCATGAATGATAAGTTCTGTCACATGAGCAGACCAACCATGTAAAGGATAAGCCTCCCATTTTCTATATTGAAACCTCTTTAATTTAATTTAAATTTAATTTAATTTTTGTGTTTCTATTATCGCTTTGTTTTGCCTCCACCTCATCGGCCGTATCATGATTTCTAATTTTTCTATATAACTTTAACAGCCATCCTACAGAAAGTTGAAGAAGCCTTCTGTCATTTCCAATATGTCCCATACACTGCACTCACCACTACTGCCCACCTTAAAGCAGTTTGTGGTGAAGAAGACTTCATGATAAATGCTCAGGGTGGGCTAACAGCCAGAGGTCTTGATTGAAGAAATGAGAAAAGCATTTCCATTGTAGACTGGTATGTGGTTGCCACAGCAGCTGAAGGACGCATAAGAGAACATTTTGGTGAATCGAGATCTACAGCCATAGCAGCACATCATAAGATAGTTATGGACCTTGCATGCTCCCACAACTGGGAAATTGCCACAGAGTAGAATATTTCCCAACATGAATTAGTTGCATTGCATCCAACTCATGATCTAAGAATGCTTGACACAGCTGCCTTAACTATCATAGCAACCTGTCCATCAGTAAAGCCCATGAACCAGTCCTTTCTTCCTGCATCCCCATTGAAATGACCAGTTCAATCTGACACCATTCACCCTGCAAAAACGATCAAAGAACTTGTGCTTTCAATGTGGGGGGTCAGGCCACCTCTCAGCAAATTGCAAAGCCAAAATCACCTCTGCAGGCAGAAAAACTGCTCCCATTGCCTCATTGTCCAAAAGTGTAAATGCTCTGTCCACCCCCAATGGAAAGCATTTCTGCTTCAACTGGTCTCAGAACTCAAGCTGCCACTTTGGAGATTCCTGTGTCAGCTTCCATGGATGCAGCCTATGTGGACAATCTAGCCATGGAGCTGGTTCCTGCAAACCCCAAGCCTGACCCTCAAATTGTGGTCACACCCCTTAGCCCAGAATATGCTGAGGAAGTTCTTTGTAAATACAGTTTACATAATGATTGGAAACACATAATTACAGGTGTTCAAGAGGGTTTTGATGTTGGAGTTAGAGAAACTCTCCCTCACACACATATCTTTCACCAACCATGCTTCCTCCCAACTAGATCCCGACTTCATACATTCTTACATTGCCAGCAAACAAGCAGCTGGCCGCTATTCAAAAGCTTACACTCTGGATGCAATAGAGTCCATAATAGGCCCCTTCCAAACATCTCCACTAGGACTGGTTCCCAAACCACACTTGAGCAAACTCTGACTTGTCCAAGACATGTCATTTCCTAGGAATGACTCCAATGTCTTACATCTTGGGGCTCCTTTGACAGTACAGTGGATCAGCAGCTTATCACCTTACACCCACCCACCCAAGTCAACAACACACCCTCTGCATCTTCTGGGAAGGTGTAGTCCATGTCGACAGAGCTGTCATGTTTGGCCTCACCTCGAGTGCTGGCATATTCGGTGCCATAGCCAACATGCTTGTTGCCATTTATAGTGCAGCCGGTTTTGGCCTAATCCAAAAATGGGTAGACAATTTCCTTGCCACTTGGCCCCCCCACCAATCCTGGTCAGAGCAGGAGTTCATGGACCTAACAGGATACTTTGGGGTACCATGGAGCCTAGAATAGCTTCACCTCTTTGCCTTGACCCAAAGATACATCAGTTTTGACTGGAACTTAGACCACAAATTGGTTACCTTTCCAAGAGAAAAACTGCTAGCCACACAACAACTTACAAAAGACTGGCAATCTCTGGACAGGTTCTTCTCAGTGCACAAGGCAGCCAGTCTCCATGGAAAGCTTGTGCATGTCTCTGGTATTTTCCCACTCATCAGGCCATTCCTCCACTCAATCTCATCTTTCTCCCAACAATTCACCTCACCCTGAGCCAAGCTGCATGCACCATCATCAGTGCATCACGATCTATTGTGGATCCATTTCCTCCTTCATCAACTCCCAAATGAGGTTCACCTAGAGAACCAGGACATAGTAGATCTGAGCTGGTGGGGAGATGCAAGCACATCATTTGGCATTGGAGTTGCCCTTGGAGAATTTTTCATAGTATGGGAGTGCCCCCCAGGTTTCCAGGTAGGCCTGAAAAGATCCTTCAACATTGGCCTACACCTCACTATCCAGTATCACCTCCTAAAAGGCAGAAACATATTAGTGCATTCAGACAATTCTGGAATCATTTCTGTTGTAAACAAGGGCCAATCCCGGAGCAAGGAAACAAACAAGATTCTCAAGCATGTTTATTCACTACAAGTGAGTGCCAGCATCCGACTGCATGCAACATATGTCTCAAGTCACAAAAACATTGCAGATGCACTCTCATGAGGTCAAATTTCGGAGTTTCTTCAAGGTTTCCCCTTAGCACATACAAAAGTCATTGTTTCACTTCCAGAACACCTATCAGACAAGCTGATCCCTTGGTCATAGCAACTCTCTTCACCCTGCATATCACCCCACAATTACCAGACCTCCCAAGAGCAACCAACAGCCTCCTGCAATTATGCCCCTCATCATTGCATCCCAACTGCAAAGCTGAGGAACACATATTCAACTGGATCAGAGTCAACACCCCCCCAGCAACCACCATCAACAATTCAGTCATTCACTATCTAGCTGACCTTGCAAACCATGCATCACTGTGTGAAACAGGGAGCTATGGTTCAGGTTTGTGAAAATTTCATATTTTTCTGTGACATTTTATCTATTCCAGAGTCACAATGGCTACCAGCCTCCTTTCAAGTTTTACACTCCTTTGCCCTATGGGCAGCCATGGACACAGAATACACTGACCCCCTACTGCTTGCCAACACACAATTTGAACCTGTATCAGTTGGTGTCATCAAGCAGTACCTTTCCACTGTACGAGCATGGCATATAGTGCAAGGATGGCCCACACCACTACTAGAAACAGACCACGACCGCATCAACTGGTCACTCCTTGGTCTGGAAAACCTCCAGGGCTCCTGATCATGTGCACTTTGACCACCAATCACATTACATATGTTACAGGCACTCGAGGTAACACTTAACCCATCAGAACCTTTTGATGTCTGTGTCTAGGGTAATCTGGTATACTCTTTATTGGGAGTGAGGCCGGTGTGAAAGTCAAGATGAAGATAATGGAGTTATCTCTTAGAAGCAAGTGAGGGATTGGAGTCTGCAACAGGGAGGAATGTTATATTCATGTCCTACAAAGTGTGCAATATTTATACTACACTGTTAGGAGGCACAGCGCAATGCACTCCTATAATATAGTAAGGAGGTATGAAGTCATAGACTTCTGTACTTATTAATGTCACTATAATTATACCTTCTCCCCTATAATTATGGTGTCATAGTATCTCCTATAATATTATGGATTGGTAAGTTACTGTGCATTCCCCTAATTGTCCTTACATGTGTTAATATGACTTAGCATATTCTGGCATTATTCCCTGGCTATGCTAACTGCCTTGGGTTGCCTGTATACTCTTGTATACTCTATCCCAACACTCTTGTTTAGGGCACGGCACGGGTACGGGTAACACCGTATGTTTCCGCTTATGGGTATGCAGGGGTACGGGTACAGGTATGGGATTGCCCTACCCGTGCAACACCATACCCTTACCCACGGGTTTACGGGTACTGACAGCCGGTCATGTGCGTGATCATATGATGTTGTTGATCACAAACAACACCAACATCAACAGCAACGACGACTATGACTATGACCACGACCCCCTCCCTTGCTCCAAGTGCGAGTGGGTGGGGGATTTTCTTTTGTTCTGGGCAACGATGACAGCGACAACCCCTCCCTCGCATCAAGCGCGAGCAATGACGATGACAACAACCTCCCTCCCTTGCTCCAAACACAAGTGGGGTGGTTTGGCTTTTGTTCTGGGCAACAACAACGATGACGACCCCCTCCCTCACATCAAACACAAGTGGGGGGGTTCTTCTTGTGTTCTGTGCAACGACAATGGCGACGGCCCCCTCCCTCACATCAAACGCGAGTGGGTGGGCTCTTCTTGTGTTCTGTGCAACAATGACAGCGACGGCCCCCTCCCTCTCATCAAACGCGAGCAACGACGACGGAAACAACCCCCCTCCCTTGCTCCAAACACGAGTGGGGGGGTTTTTCTTGTGTTCTGGGCAACAACAATGACGACGACCCCCTGCCTCGCATCAAACGCGAGTGGGGGTGCTCTTCTTGTGTTCTGTGCAACAATGATGGCAACGGCCCCCTCCCTCGCATCAAACACAAGCAATGATGATGGCGACAACCCCCCTCCCTCGCTCCAAACGTGAGTGGGGGATTCTTGTGTTCTGTGCAACAACAACGGTGATGACGACCCCCTCCCTGGCATCAAATGCAAGCTGGAAGGGATATCTTGTGGTTGTAGGCAACAACGACGACTCCCCCTCCTTCATGTGTAACACGAGTTGGAGGGGGGTATCTCTTGGCTCTAGGCAATGCCAACGACGACTCCCTCTCCACCACCACCCCCCCCCTTGCTGCAAATGCGAGCGGGGGGGGGGTTTCTCTTTTGATAAAGTAATTAGATTATCTAAATATACATATTCATGCTGAACACCGTGAATAACCATGGGTAACCCACACAACCCGCAGTAACACCGTACCCCTACCCGTGCGGGTACAGTGTTCACAGGTACGGGTAAGGGTATGAAGAAATATACCCAAGGGTTACCCGTGCCGTGCCCTACTCTTGTTGACCATGCAGTGGCACACAGTTAAACTGTTAATGCATATTCAACGATGCTGTACCATATGAACAACACCAGTTTTATAATAGCTGTTGAACAGTGTTTCAAGGAAGTTGAACAGTGGATATACATAAGTAGTTCAGTTGCATTGAAGCATATGAGTCCTACATTGATTAAGTAATAGCTTCCACTGTGAAATATACATTGCCACAATCTGGTTGACATAAGCCACTTGTATTCAGGTTTTCAAGGTCATCAGGTACAATGACAACATGCTTGTTGATTTTGCTCCCCACACTAGCCACTTGTTTACTTTTGATGTCAATGTCCATGCCATGCAGAAACATGAATCCTATAGATTATTGTTGTCAGCAAATAGATATCCAATCTCCATAGTTTTCTTGTTTGACCTGCCAAGTCCTTGCTCATTGGAAAGAAGTTGGTACACTGGCAAACTCTGGTCAAAAAAAATCTTCAAATGACAAGGCTGCTGTGGAGTCTATTGCCATACACAATGGATTGAAAATGCAATCCAGCCTTGACTCTCACTGGGCTAGCATGATCTGAAATGAGCTGTGAAAGGTTGGGTGGGAAGCTGAGCATTAGCTCAGCTCAGACATGAAGCAGAATGAGCTGCTCACCCACAAGCCAACAAGCAGGAAACTGTGGTGATGAACTGCAATGCTGATCTCAACAAACAATGTGAGGTGGCTATGTGGCTTGTGCAGACAGGTTGCTCATGTGTCTGGATGCAATTTGCTTGAAGGCTCTGATGTATGCTTTGTAGGCTAGTGATTTTCAGTGCCCTGTGAGACATATGATTTTGGGGTTGACTCCTTGTGCTGGATAAAAAGAAGCTCCTCCAATTCTGAATGAGTGGCCAAAGGCTGTGCCCCATCCACATGCATTCAGGATTGTGTTAATGTGCAGCAATACTTTGGTCTTTACATTGGCCTGATGTCTCCATGATTGTCTCTCCATGAGAAAAGGAGGTTGTTGGGTCCTGCTGGGACTATTTGTGCAAGGTTGGCAAGGGCTTCAAGAGGGCAGACATTGTTCTGGGCAGTGAGGTATACTGATTGGATCTCACCAGGTTTTGCTGTTTTTGCTGATGGTAAATCTAAGTGGGCATAATGCTTCCTGTCAAGATCTGAGTCAAGGAATACATCTCTGCACTTGAGGTGTTTAGTTCCAGAAAAGGCATTTCAGGCAGTGACTGATACTTCACCAAAATGCATCATTCTGAAGAATGCACATGATGCCATCACCTGGGCATTCTGCAGCCAGAAAGGGAGAGGTGAAGCATTGCAAGAGAGATTCAAGAAGGATAACAGACCAGGGTTGGATGAACTTGTGCGAGTCCAAGGCATCATCAGCAAAACCTGGGCTCTGCTGCAGATTTATGTAGCACTGCACAGAACCTACAGTGATTTACAGTGCTGACAGAGCCTGTAGAGAAAATATATTTCCTGTACAGTACTGTGGCAGACCTGCTGCAGCCTTCTGTAGTTGACCATCGTCTACTGCAGTTAGACTGGCCATGGTCTGGTGTTGTAGGGCTACAAGCTCTGCTCATAGACCCTACAGTTGGGACCTGATCCTTAACTGGAGTATTTACTGACATTTGCTTATGTCAGATGCCTGTTCAAATGTTGATGTGTTGATAGTCACCATTTCCCCACTTAATCTTAGATTCTTTTCCTTTTGTCAACTACTGATAAGTGACACTCAATCTAGTAGATGCAATTTCCTTCCTTCACTCCAAAAACTGCCATGATAATCAAGTTACAAGAAAAGGCCTTCAGTGTGCACTATGGAGCAATTACCTGAGGAAAGACACCTCGATCAATGGATTTTGGCTGCTCAGGCTTCCCTTTCAAAACCTGTCATTTAACTTGTGGACTTTTGATGCAGTTCTTCAGGTATTACAGACATCTTCCCTACCATGCGGGTATACCTCTGGGATTGGGATTCTGGGATGTAGGGTTGAGAGTCATGACTCAGAGAGTCTCACATCTGAAGGGGGCGGTGACATATGTCAATAAGACTCCTGGGTCCACAACAACTCCCTGAGTTATTGCCCAGTCTACCTATCTCAGAATACATCTGTATGTGGCCCTGTTTATCCATTTCTATAGAACTTCTTGATATCACATGCAAAACAACAATCATCACAACTTAATTAGTTTATATTGTTGATCTACAGTCAGACTGGCGCAAGAGTATGTGTGTGGTCTGTTCTTCTTGCACGTTTTGTACTTAGGTGACCTGCCACCTTTTGAATGCATTATTGGACTTTTCCCCTCTTTTCTCCCCACTTCTCTAAGTTATAACCTCTGCAAGAGAGGCCTGAGTTTGCTGCACAAAAAGGTGTAGTATTAGTATATTAGTCTTGAGAACTGTAAGTCTGCGACCAGACTCATGACATGAACATAGGTGGCAATGCAGCCACTGTGTGAACACCAGTGAACATTGGCGAACGTAGGTGGCTGCACAGCCACCATGAACATAGGTGAACATCAGCAAACTCATATGCTCAATGCAGCCACTTTCCAACATGGTTCCAAATGTAATATATATACCATCTTTTTTTCCTTTGTTGCCCCACTCTTTACCTTGTGCAACAAAGGTATAGTTATTTACCAACCTCCTTATGTACCTTAGACTGACTCTTTACCTTGTGCAACAAAGATAACGTGATCCTGTCTTACCATCCAACTTAGTGAGGCTACCTAACCAGGCAGCCTTTCACTTTTTTTTTGACACTGACTGCATTCTTCAATACCTGACAAACTCACACTGTCTTGGCAACCCTCTACCTCAATTCCACTCCTCACCAGGAGTGCAAGAAGACAGTTGCAGGACTCTGGCCAACTTGCCAAACTCCAGACACTAACAGACACACACTGATGCCCCAAGCCAAACAGCCCAGCATCTCTGCCCCCATCTCCATCCACCAGTACTGACTCATCTAACGACAAAAGTACACCTACCACAGCCACCTCCCATCTCATCCACCAAGCCACCTTACCTGCTGCCCAAATTGCCATGGAACCAACTACACAACCCCTTGCTGAAGTCAAGGTCACAAAGATGAAGGAATGCCCAATGCTCACTGCTGGCAGAATTACCCCACTCATCATGCAGTCATGGACCCTTGCATGCAAACAATACAAGAAGCATGGTGGGAAGACCAGTGCTGAAATTGTCAGTTACGTTGCTGAGGGGATGTTTGAGCCATGCCTTGTTTCTTGGTATCAGGCTGATCAAACTCAGATTGATGCCCTCACCCGGGATCAGTATCTCACTGAGCTGGCCCAACTGGTCCTCGAGAAGAACTGGTCCCATGACGTTCTTGAAACCATCCTCTCCTCGACCCAAGGCAACCAGGCGTTTATGGATTGGAAAATAGAGGTCAAGAACCTCAACGCAATCCTCACCACCTCAGCACTAAGCGAAGTGCTCACCAAGGACCAGCTCAAGGTCCAACTCCAATCCAACCTCCACCCAGACCTGAGGCTCAACCTAAGCCTCGAACAAGTCCTAACCACTGATCTTGCTACCTGGGCCTTTGAGGTTAAGGAGCGGGATGACCGTATGCGAGCTGAGGATGCCCAGACCCAGAAGATGATTGATGCCTCGGCTGCTACCCACACTGCGCGCTGAGGCAAAAAGAAAGATTTCCTCTCCTGCCTCACAGATGTGCCATCAACCCCTGGTGCCTCTACCTTTACTGGCCGAACTAAGAAGGCTGAGAGAATTCGCCTCCCAGCCCTCACTGAAGCTGAGAGATCCCTCATCTGTGACTATGATGGATGCATCCAGTGCCAGAAACTCAACATTGGCCACACCTTCACCAACTGTCCAATGGTTGCAACTAACTCATGGCCTGACCCGGCGACTTATGTGAGCCTCACAGCACCAGCCCAGAATGTTGCAATGGTGGCTGGACATATCTCAGATGCTGACACTTCCCCTGTCAATGTCCCCCTCACTGTCCCACAATTATACACCAACCTCTTTGCTACTGGTCCCCTCATCTCTGAATTTCCCATGCCAGTCCAACCACTAATTGATGTTGCATCAGCCTGCACAGTGATTAGCCTGGAGATTGTCGAAAAACTCGGCCTCTGACGATATTGTCTCCCTGCCAAGGAGAACAACATGTCATCCTTATTGATGCTGCCACTTGTCTCTGAAGAATATGTGAAACTAGATCTCAGCTCTGAATGGGGATTATGGAAGTCAGGGGTACATAAGATGAAAGTAAATAAGGGGCTACCATTCCCCATTATCTTAGGAATGCCATTTCTTTCATCAGAACAGATCCTGATAGACCCACATGAGTGAACAGCCATTGACAAATGCACTGGCTACAACCTCATGAACCCTCCTCCTCTCACACCTCAGGCCTTAAACATGCCTCAAGAAACCCCCCCAAACCAACCACTCTTGAACAGACTGGAAAACCAACACTTGCTGGCTACCTCCTTCCTGGCCCTATCATGGCTGCTGTTTGAGACCACATTGAGGGCCTCACATTCCAAGTGGCCCTTGAAGAAGCTGACCGAAAAATGAAGGTAAAATTTGCTGACTGCTTCCCACTTTGGCTGCCAGACAGCACTGCCAAAGTCCCCAGTCACATGTTCCACCGCATCTGGCTCAAAGACCCCACCAAGGTCAATAATGGTAAAGGATATGCAGCACCAAAGAAAGATCAAGAATCTTGGAAAAGATTACTTGATGACCACCTGAAGGCTAGCCAAATACAACCATCTTTGTCAGAATATGCCTCACCAGCATTCTGTGTCCCAAAATACAAAGCTGGTGTCCCCCTACCTTGCATTGATGACATACTTGCTGATTGCGGGAAGGGAAAGATCTTGGGGAAGATGGACATGACTAACTCCTTCTTCCAAACCCGGGTACACCCTGATGACATTCACCTCATGGCTGTAAGAACACCATGGGGACTCTATGAATGGACTGTCATGCCACAGGGTGGATGCAATGGCCTGGCCACACACCAGCGCCAAATGACTGATGCACTCTGAGAACACATTGGAAAAATTTGCCATGTGTACCTTGATGACATCATCATCTGGTCACAAACCATGGAGGAACACAAACAGAACTGCAACACAGTTCTTCAGGCCCTCCATGAAGCCAGCATCTATTGCAACCAGGCAAAATCCAGCCTGTTTGCCACCGAATTATGTTTCCTTGGCCACATTGTCTCTGGGGTTGAATCAAACCTGACCCATGCAAAACTGACCATATTGCAGCCTGGCCCCAACCAACAACTGCCACCAACGTCCGAGGTTTCTTGGGACTAACCAGATACATTGCCACCTTCCTTCCAGCACTTGCAGAATACACAAGTGTCCTCACCCCCCTCACTACCAAGGAATGTGACTGACAGTTCCCCACATGGACCCCAGAGCATCAGAATGCATTTGACCACATCAAACAACTTGTTCTCAGTGCTGACTGTCTTACTGTAATTAATTACAAAGACAAGGCATCAAACATCTATGTCACCACTGATGCCAGTGACCGCCAGACCGGTGCTGTGTTAAGCTTTGGCAAAACCTGGAAAACAGCCTGGCCAGTCACCTATGACTCCTACCAGCTCAATGATGCCAAGAAAAATTATCCGGTCTATGAGAAGGAGCTTCTTGCCATTGTCAAGGCACTGAAGAAATGGCGATCCCACCTGCTTGGCACCCAGTTCAAAGTCTTCACTGACCACCAAACTCTAGAGTACTTCCAATCACAGAAGGAGATGTTGAGACGCCAAACAAGATGGTCAATGTATCTTGCAGATTTTGACTATCACATCACCTACATCCGCAGCGAAGACAACACTGCTGCCGATGCCCTATCCCACATGCCTGACACCATGCCTAATGCCTGCCTTGCAGCCTGTGTGATGGCACACACATGGAATGCACCCAAAACCCTGGCTGCCGGCATACTCAATATTGCCGCTGACTGATCTCTGCTTGACGGAATCATTACTGGCTATGAGACCAATGATTTTGCCAAACAACTCACGGACATCAATATGGGGAGCATCGAAGGGGCAACCCTCACCAATCAACTCCTTTATGTTGGCCGCCAGCTGGTGATCCCACAAGATCTCCGAGCCCGTGAACTCCTTTTACAACCTTGCCCATGACACTCTGGGCCATTTTGGCTTTGACAAAAGCTACAAATCCCTCTGTGGCTCCTACTACTGGCTGAACATGTGCCGGGACTTGGAGAAAGCATTCATACCATCATGCTCTGAATGCCAGCACAATAAAACCCGCACTTTCAAACCCACTGGTCCCCAACACCCTCTAGCAGTCCCTGATGACTGTTTTGACACTGTTGCACTGGATTTCATCGGACCACTCCCCAAGGAGGATGGAAAAGACACCATCCTGACCATGACTGACCTTCTTGGTGCTGACATACACATCGCCAGTACCCACTCCACATACACTGCCACCCAAGTTGCTGTTGTGCTCTTTGATGAATGGTACTGTGAAAATGGCCTGATGCTCCACCTCATCTCTGACTGAGATGCTCTCTTCACCACTGAGCTTTGGACAGCCCTCCATAAGCTCACTGGTGTAAAACTGAAGATGTCAACTTCTTACCACCCTGAGACTGATGGCAGCAGTGAACAGACCAACAAAACCATGAACCAAGCCATCTGGTACCATGTTGACAACAACCAGAAGGGGTGGTTAGCCAAACTCCCCCAGGTACATTTCACTATCATGAACACCGTTGTGGAAGGGGAAGACGACACACCTGTCGACTTCCTACTTCCGAGGCATTTCTCATGGGACCCTCGACATGGTCAGGGATCCTTAAGTATTTGTATTATTCCCTTCTTTTGTTCTTTTATTATTTATTCATATTTCTAACAAACTTCTTCTGTAATTCAGGATCTCAGATAGATTGTCAAGACAGTCCTGAAGACCCAGGGATCCACTCAACATGCTGATCTCGTGGATTTATCATCCGTCATGTTCCCTCAAGATTCTTGTCAAGATTTGTACACTTGCCTTGAAGGACTGGTTACTGGTTTTTATTTTATTTTCCTTTATTCAATTATTTTTAACTATTTTTTGAACCTTTCTTCAAGGATCTTGATTCCTGCATGTATCCCTCCCCATGGCTAGCCATTTCTGACTCGATGGACTGATCTACCAGACGAGTAGGGTCAAGGGGGCACATCAGATGGTACTCCGCACCTGCTTGGGGTTCAGGTGACGTCTCGTCGATTGAGGGCCTTGGTGTTAGTCCCCTCCCCGAGCAATTCCTGGCAGCTGATGTTCAGAGAGGAGGTCTTGACAACACCAGACCGACAACCACTTGTTCTTGGATTTGTTGAGTGTTCTATTTTTATTCACACTTCCATTTTTGTGCATTTCCGCCACTCCTTTACTTTATTATTCTTTTCTTGTGTTCTGATTGGTGCAAGAGTATGCACACAATCACATGTGCATATAGCCAGTACAGATATTTTGTATATAAGGTGTCCTCCCACCTTTCGAATGGAGCAGGTTTCTTCCCCTCCCTTTTCTTGGTTTCTGTGAGCTCTCCCTTCGACGACTTGTTTTCCCTCAAGACAACTACACACAATGGTGTAGTTCCTAAGATAAGTGTTCTTGTTTCTACGGTTACTGGGCAACATGGCCCTTTTCTCGGATGTTTCTGATTGGACCAACGAGTCCTCCATTTCCCACTTCACGCCCATGCACGTTTTCTCATATCGAGTGCCATCAGCCTTGATCTCTCTGTCTCTTGTCTGTCTCTTGTCCCTTTCCCACGTGCACCGATCATAATCGATCGGAATGCAATGCGTCGAGCACGAACGTGTCCCCCCTGCACACTCTCGACCTTGGGTTCTTGAACCTATTGAGAACTCAGTGTCTCATTTCCATTTCCCCATTCACAGCGCATTTGACGCTTTTGTCACATGTTCACCCCATCCAGCCTTACCTCTGACAGTGCGATGTGACGACCCAACCGATCGACCTCAAGAGGGCCAAGACCCCATCCACAGCGTGAACTCATCCACTGGTTTCTCTGGCTTCCAACTGAAGTATGGGCAATCCCCCCAAATCATCCCTCCAATCGCACCACTCCCTGGCAATGCCACTACTGAACAAACTACTGCACATGACATAATATCCCAAGTCACAATTGATGTCCAAGAAGCACAGGACAACCTCCTTGCAGCAAAAATCAGACAGGCATACCATGCCAATGAACACCAAGCACCAGAAGATGTCTATGAGATTGGTGACCTTGTAATGCTCTTTACAGAAAACAGGTGCCGGAACTACAAATGCAAAGGAAAAATGCATGTTGCCAAATTCATGCCAAGAAATGACAGCCCCTGCACCATCACACACACCTTTTCTGAACACTCAGAATACACACTGAAACTCCCCAACAACCCAAACACCTTCCCTGGTTTCCATGCCCACCTACTCAAACAATACATCCCAAATGACCCCCTCCTCTTCCCTGACCGTGAGCCTGCCCAGCCACAACCCATCATTACTGAAGATGGCATTGAGGAGTGGTACATCAACAAGATTGTGGATGCTTGCCATTGTGGACAAGGCGTGCAATACCTTGTCTGCCATGAAGGATATGGGAAAGAACATGATGAGTGGCATCCTGGTTCAGGAATGATTGAGACAGATGCACTTGACAGATGGGAAGCTGAGATCTCTTGAGAATTGGGATTTGGTGAGCATCGACTACAGTCTCTTACATTAGGGCCCAAGCCTCTGGACTCTCACCCCTTCACTCTCGTTGTTCTGTTCTCCATCTATCAATGACCTCTCCTAGCTGTTTACAGCAATGAGATCCATCAATCATCACCCACAGCCACTCTTTTCCACTCACAAACTCATGAACTCATGTTTGCCTTCTTTCCTGGACCTCCTTTATCCAACCCCTGGAGTCTTTGATGACCAGAACTAGAACCTGCATGTACTCTGTTTACCCTACTGCCCCGGTCCAGTTTGGGTTTGGCCCCTTTGAGCATGGACCTGGACCTGGACCTTGGGTTTGGTCCAACAACATGGGTTCAGGTCCAAACCAGGTTTGACTACCAAAAAAAAAAACACCAAAAAACACCACCTGCAGCTATTCAATGTCTATGTCAGTATCAAAACCAGGGTCAATCTCCATCCAAGCCTCTTTAACTGCTTCCAAACAACCATCCCAGTATGCTGCATGTAACCTCTGCAGGGCTCCAAACTTCTCACTTCCCATCTGATGTCGATGGACATCATCTGTGTGAGCTGACATTGAGAATGAATGTTCTGCAAGACAAGAGGATGCTGGTATTGCCATGTAGTTGTGAGCTATGAGATGAATGACAGAAAACTCCTTCTCTGTGGATTTCAACTGTGAAATAGTAAGTAAGCTAATTGGCACAACAATGAGGGTGCAACTTACCCCATACCATGATATTGGGACACTCCGTCCTTGAAAGTGGATTGCTGTCAAAAAATCTATTTAATTCCACAAATGGATCAGAGTCAAGAGCTTCTCTATTTGAGGTAGCAGGATTTGCCTTCTTTACAATCTGCACCATCCATTGCTCAGTTGCTGAGTGCTCTTAATAACAACATCAAAATAATGCATCAAAAATAGAAATGATGAACTTACCAGATGGAGCACCAGTCAGTTTTTTGGTAGTGGCAACATGCTGGTGAGTTTTCTTTGCTGCATGGTATTTCATGTGGTATTTGAGGAACTGAGAGTATGCAAAAAATTAGACAATTCTTGTGGAAAACAAAAAGAGGCTTACAATTTCTTGAAGGCAGCTCATGTTGTCTTCCACATACTCAGCATCCCAAGCTGCCTGAACATAAGATAGCTTCCATGTTGGATTGAGAACTACAAGAGTTAATTGTGATATGATGGCAGCATAGGATACTCACCATGAGAAATAAAATAAATGGAGGTATTGTCAGCTTTATGGTACCAGTTCAACATATTCTCCAAGCCCACTGCCAGGGCCTCATGAACAGGGGTATATTGCACATTCTCCAGAAGCTCCTCCCATTTGCTTTGCAGCATTTCCAACATTGGAAATACCTTGTAGCATGTGGGCATCTTCTTGGCAGATAGTTCACCATGAGCCTTCCATGAAATCTATTCATGATATTCAGAGCATGTTTGATTGGGAAGTGAGAAGCAGACCTCCAAGCAATCCTGCACAAGCTTGATGATCTCCCACACTGGTCTGGAAAGCATGTAGTTGGCCCACTTCTTCCCATTGGTGAGAGGAGGTAAGTTGTTGTCATCGTCAGCAAGGCAACAGAAGTGGTCAATGGCCTGGAACATCTCCCAAAATGAGTTCTGGACATACAATGAACAATATGTGTATAGCATACCTTTTGCGTGGCAAGAACAGTATGGAAGCAATCACTAAGGCTACCCTACCCTGTTGCCTACAACATTCCCAGTGACCTGTGTCATTGCCTGCTCACTGTTAGGACATCACCAATACACAATGGCAGAGGTGTGGTCTCTCTCAGATAACCCAAATAAGAAACAAGAAACAAGCAGTCTTAAGGCAGTCACACCAAGTAGTAGTGGATAACCTAAGAGAACTCGAATAGAGTCTCTAGGCAATATATTAACTGTATATACACTACTATACATGAGGTAGCCATGTTTTAGCCATGCATAAGCTGTGAGTTGTTTGCGGGCACAGCACCATGCCTACAGTGTGAGGTGTGCAGCTACATGTGTCTACCTGGGGTCCAATCATGCCATGTGTTGGCTGTGTGCCCCCTACCTACCCTTGACATTGTATGGATCTAGTGCCCACCCTTAGCCTTGTGTACACAAAAGTGTCCATATAGCCAAACAACAAAAATAATAGGTTAAAATGTCTTATGAATTTTGTACTCCTGATGCTCACAGCCCCCACTTGGAATGAAACCCTGGCGCCCCTGTCCCCCCCCTGCCCCCAAGAACAGCTGACATGGCCCAGCTCACCCCAGCACACACAAAAAATGGATGTGACAGCAGTCCTTGAGGGTGCTTTATTTAATTTTATGTATTACTTTACATGTCCCTTCCCCCTCGCACTTCAAGTGGGGAAACTCTTTAACATCATTTTTATTATATTTTTCTATTATGTATTTCTTTATTTGTTGGATCATGTGTGTGAGACACACACACTCCCTGACTAGGCACCATGACAATGAGGGATACATGCAACACATGATGCAGCACCTGCCCCCACTGCCACAAGCTACTACTCATGGAGTGAGAGGGATGGGATGGGTGGGCAAGGGGTAGGGGGGGATGAGAAGGGCACCCCAACTCCCCATAGGTTAACAAAGATGAGGGGGAAGGGGGAGTGGGGAGTGACAACAAACAACACACCACCTGCCACCAGTCTCATGAGCCACTGCTTGTGGGGTGGATTGCATGTGGAATGATGACATGATGAGAAGGACAGGAGGGGCAACAATGTGCTCCCCCTTGCGGCGGCCCTCCCTCAACCCCCTGTAGCTCCTGGTCTACAGTGGTGAGCAATTGCTCATTGTCTGGGACCTGGGCCTTCTGTGGAGGGAGCTAGGAAGCCAACAACAAGACTAGCCCCCCTTGCATGACTTGCATGAGAAGTGTTTTATTGTCATTGTTTTAATTACTTTTCTGGCCCCTCCCTCATACCATGGGAGGGGCCAATTTTGTATTACTTTAGTCCCCAGTTTAATATATATATTCTTCTGTCTACATAGTTAAAATAATGAAAGTCACTTACATAAAACATAACTACATCTGGGCTAAAAGCAGTAGATTGGCTTGAATATGCCTATAACCCCCTTTGCAAAGGGCAGGCCAAATTTCTATTAGTTCTACTGTACTGTTTATGCTTTACTTGATACATGATTAATGAGAGAATATCCACCTTGAGTAGCAATGAATATCCTTCACACCACCTAATACTAGTCTATAAGTATCTACACCTAGTCTACACATGTCTACAGTCTACCACTTCTACCAACTGCTACAACATATTACAAACATCTACCAACAACTACCAGATCTACTGGCTCTACAGCAATACCCAGGATTTGCTGATGTGACACATCTAAAATGCATAAGAATGAAATTGAGGCCTGCTTCAAGCATTTGCTGGCATGGCAGGACAAGGGGGAAATCACTTTCTCCTTTTCACATGTCCTGGGAAACTCCCTACAGCCAGTGATCAGGCTGGAGGAATTATCAGAGCTGGATAACAATGATCTTGAGTTGGTCACATTGCCACTGAAGAATCCACCCAAGGCCAACAGCAATCAAAAGAAACAGCAATCAAAAGAAGACAAAAAAATCACAGCAAAATACAGTGGCTGATGCTAGCATAGCTCCATTTGTGAAGAAGGGAAAGAGGAAACAAATTGTACATGAAGTTCTGCAAGGGTTACTTCAGATGGAGCTGGGTCAGTGGGAGCTGGACCTTGCCATTGATCCCATCCTTCAATTGCAATGGCCACCAAGTTGGTGAGCAAATAGCCCAAAACCCATATATCATTCCTCCAAATCCTGAGGCCACTGTGGGCATATTGAAATACTTCTGCATTACTGTGTCAAGCACCAGTAGTGACCCCAACTAATGGCCCCACCAACCTACCATCCACCATGGTGCCGCTCTATAAAACCACTGCCCACCAACCCATGGGTGCCATCCAACAATTCTATGGATGCCAGGTACACTGGTGTCATTTATCGATTCCTTGCAAATTGGACACCAAGTGTAGAGAAGGGCGCAACCTCTTAAAGGTTGAAGGCAAGTCCTTGTTGCACCTTGGAACTCTGCCAAACTCTGCCATTTTCCTGTGCCTTAGGATCAGTTCATAGCAACTGGCCATGTTGCATATATAGTGTGGGGGTGCATATATCACTTGGCCATTCCCCAATTGGATTCAACATTCTGAATACCCAGTGCCTGATGTCCCTAACCTCTGGCTGGCCATTCATCAAGGAGGCCAAGCCACTGAGACCAGTCACCAAGCCATGACTACTTCTGGTTCCCAGAATGCAGAGAATGGGCTGGCAGCACCACAGGCCTTGAGGCAGAAGTGGGCACTGCCTAGCCTTGAGCCAGCAGAAGGGGAAAACATTGGGCATGGACACCAGGTGAAAAAGTAATCACACACTATGAAACCCACAGGGTAGGAAAACTATCCCACATTTCATACCTTTAGATAGTGCAAAATGATATATTAGGGTTGTTCACAGTAAACATTTTTGGGCCATTTTCGGCTCATTTTCGGCTTCATTTTTGGATCATTTTCGCGTGTTTGGCAGAAGAATGATCAGAATGATCCGAAAAATGAAATGAAAAATGACATGAAAAATGGCTACTGTGAACGCTCTGGAAAGCAAAAATCATAAAAATGAAGCAAGAATGCATTTTACATGGTCCTCGGCAGTGCTGGCAAGTACTCGGCACATTCAAACTCCACCTTAAAGGACTTGGTGATATTTTTTTTCTCGAGCTTCACTAAAATGGTACTACTAGTACCTTATCATAGTCTTAACTTATTGTTCAACGTGCACTGATAAACATGTATATTCGTTTGTACTACATACTGACAAAAACAACTACGAATAAAAAAGGGGCCACACGCAGAAGGCGGGCCCCGTCATGGTGGCTCCCCCTGTGTCGCGCTGTGGCAACCCCCATTATGCCGTGCCCACCGCCCCAGTACCCCATTGCGTTGTCTCCTCAGCACCCCATGTCCACGCTGCGAGCAGTTGGCTCACAACAGTGGTGGGGGGTGCTGTTGTTGCCGTCAGCCCTTGTTGTCGGTCCTCGTCCTCGTCATTGTCATTGTCGTTGGAGAGAGGGGGTGGTGATGTGGCCATTAGCACCCAATCCCCCCCTGTGAGCAAATGCTCGCAGCTGTGGGTGGCGGGTGCTGGGCTATCCCCCCCCCCCCATTCTCATTCCTTCCCAATGCGTCGTCGTCATTATTGGCCGAGGTAGGGGTCCACCCCGCAAGCAGTTGCTCGCAGTGGTGTTGTCATGGGGTAACCACCACCCCGCAAGCAGTGGTTGCGGGGTGGTGGCTTGCAGGCGAGGGGCGGGTGCCGCGTGGCAGGTCGGGTGGGAGTCCCCCCCGTCAAAAACCAAGCCCCCCGCCCACCCCGCAAGCAGGGGCTCGCAGGGCTGTGTGAGGGGCTGTTTGGGGCTGCTAGAGGGAGGGGGGAAGGAGGGGGGAGCACGGGGGGGGGAGGGTCAGTGACGTGGCAGGAACAGGGGGGGTGCAATTCGGGGCGCACCTTGCTGGTACCCCACTCCTTGGCCTCCCGGCACCACCCTGGGGCCGTCCAATTCCCCTTCGGGCCCCTCACATCCCATTTGAGTGGGGAGGAGGGGCGGCACGCCTGGCGTTCGTTGTTACAAATAGAAAAGCTGAAATTATTCTTTGTGTTAGCTAAAAAAGAATTGATAAGAAAAAAACTTAAGATGAGGCCTGCAGCTCCCATAGAGTTGGAGTACAAGAGGGGAGGGAGGATATAGGAGGGTGAGGGGGCACTGTGAGGGGGGCGGCCGTTGTTGTTGAAAATGCCAAACTGAAAAATAAAATTTATTACTTTTGAAACAAAATTGATAAGTTAAATACTTACCATAGGGCCACAGGCCCCATGGAGATGGAGAGGGAGGGAGGGAGGCAGTGTCGTGGGTGGTGGTGGTGGTGATTCTGAATGGTGAGCTGGCAGTCACGACGCGTGGTGACGCGTGGTGACTGATGGTGACGCGAGTGTGAAAAAAAATAGTATGCGGCTCTTGACAGCGTGGGAGTAGGCACGGCGGCAGGTGTTGATGGAGTGGTGGTAGAGGAATGAGGGAGGTAGCGTCAATGACGGTGGTGGTGGTGGATGATACATCGATGATGTAGCAGATTGAGCCTGTCGTAGCAGAGATTGAAACAACGACAAAAAGGGAACGTGAAAATCTAAGGAAAATGAAAATGAAAATGGGCATTTTGGTAAAAGGGGGGGGGGTGCTCCATTCTGCAAAAATGATCATTTTTCGGGTCATTCTTAACTCATTCTAAAGTTAATTTTTGAAAAATGGAAGAAAAATGAAAACTGAAAATGAAGCAAAAATGGCCCGAAAATGGCTACTGTGAACAACCCTATTTATAGTATAGTTTTCATCTGTTGATAAACCCAAAAATGGAATAAGTTTCATCAGGAGTTGGCATGAAAATCTATCACCAAGAGGAGTGAAAAAGAATCCTTTTCCTACTTGTAAGGGATGAATCAATGGGATGAAAACCTCCCAAAGTTTGTCCCCAGTTCATCCCACACCAAATTCATCCCATGGGATGGTTTTCATCTTTATATGGGCATACATAACACTCCTCTACCTGGGTTTAACTTCATCGACTTTCCAGGGGTTTAAGAGGAATGAAAGAACCTGCCAATAATGTTTTTCATCCCATTAGGGATTTTGGCTGGTTGAATTTCTTCTGTTTACAAAGGGATTTTCAGACCATTGATAGAATAGTTATCATAGTAACTTTCAAGCCACTAAAATACAAAATCTACTTGAAAAATCCCCCAAGCCCCTGATTCCCCATCATGGCCCTGTCGTCATTGTCCCTGTCATTGTCATCCCTGTCCCCATCATCCTGTTGTTATCGTCCCCCTTGTCCTCATTGTCATTGTCATGGCCTGCACCATCCTCACACCTGTCATCATCATCCCCTCATTGTTGTTGTCTCTCACCCCACTGTCATGGTGTTCTCTGTCACTGTCATTCCCCATTGCCATTGTTCCCTGTCTCCTGTCCCTTCATTGTCATCCCCATCCCCTCCACATTGTCGTTCCACCAGCTATCCACCCCATGAACAGTTGCTCATGAGGCTGGGGGGTGTCATCCTCTCCCCTTGCCTGGTCATTGTCATCATCATTGTCATTCCTGGTCATGTCATTGTCCCCTTGCTGTGGTCTCCCCATCGCCCCCTTGCCATGGTCCCCATCATTCCCCTTCCCCACATCATCCTACAAGCATCTTGTAGGCATGGGGTGGGTGTTGTCATCTCCTCCCCCCTCCATCTCTCTTATTGTCCTTGCTGCCACCATTGTCATCCCCTTGTCCTCCACTTCATCATTCCCCTGTCCTTGTTGTTGTCTGTTGTGCCCCTCCTGTTGCTCTTGGTGTTGGTGTTGTCAGTGTCCTGTGTCGTTGTCCCCCCTGTCATTGTCATTCCTTGTTATTGTCCCCCCCTGTTGTTGTTGGTTTGTCATTGAGCACCCACCATCCGCCTTGTGAGCAGAGGCTCACAACGATGGTGCTGGGTGCTGGTCATCGGCTTTCCCTTTCATTGGCCCTCTGCCATCCTGTCGTCATTAGAATATAAGTAGCTAATAAAGTTTTTTAGTAAATGAAAATGAATGAGAAAGAAAAAAAACTTATCTGTGGTCCAAGAGATATTGATGATGTCTCTTGGGCCTTGTTTTCATTTGGTCTCTGTGTTGTCTCCCATTGTTCTTCCATCACGCTGCTGCCATCATATTCCACCCATAATCCACCGCATGAGCAGTGGCTCATGAGGTTGGGAGTGGGTGGTGTGTTGTGTCTTCATCAACCTGTTGTTGTAATATAGTTAAAACCTAAAAAAGAACAAAATAGAGCATTAGTTAGTTGAAAAGAAAGGAACCTTAAAAAAGACTTACCTATCTGAAGATGGAGACTAGTGGCTCTTGGTGGCAGTTGATGGAGTGGAGAAGGTGGTGGTGGTGAGGTGAGAGGGAGAAGGATGGAGGTGTGCATCGTCATGGTGGATGTTGATGTGACATGATGTTGATGTTCAACATTCATCATGTGATGTGTTGAGGGTGGACTGAAATGACTTTGAGTAAACAATTACAACACAGAGCAACAAGATGAAATTCAGCCTGTTGTAGTATGAAATATTATCTGAGAGATTCCCTGCAAAAAAATTCTTTAGCACTGTGGAGCCCCTGCAGTATGAAAATCATACCTTATTTCATCCACTTATGTGAGGGGAAAATAATATATTTAGGGCATAATTTTCATCTTTGATACCCCCCAATTCATCCAATATAGGATGATTTTCATCTTGTTATAGGTGAAATCAATGGGATGAAATATTCATGAAAATCCATCTATTAGATGGTTGAAATCCAAACTGTCATTTTAGATGAAAAACATCCCCTGTATTTCTTTTCTTTATGGAATGAAATTTCATCCCATAAATTGTCAAAAGACTTGTTGTAACAAGGATGAAAATTCATCTATTAAATGGTTGAAATCCAAACTGCCATTGAAAAACATCCCCCACATTTCATTAGGGTTGCTCACAGTTGGCATTTTTCAGTAATTTTTCATTTCATCTTTTGGCCATTCTAATGATTCTCATGATTTTTTCTTTCATTCTCATCTTTTCATTGCCACCATTGATGATGAAAGAAAAAAGTAAAGAAAAATAATGATAATCATGAGAATGACCAAAAAATGAAATGAAAAATGACTGAAAAATGCCAACTGTGAACAACCCTATTCCCATTAACTTATGAAGCTTTTGTAAAATAACACATATGGATTTCATCCCTTGGATGGATGAAATATATGGGATGAAAATTCATCCCAAATTCATCCACCATTAATTCAGCCACTTATTGTGGGAAATTCACATTTCAGCACTTAAATGGCTGAAATCAGTGACTGTGCTAGGTCCACAGTGAGTAAGTCTCAGACTTCCTGTACTAGTAGGATGGGTCCTAGACACTCTATCCAAGGCTCCATCTTGGATAGCCTATCATAGACATGCTGCATGTTTTTAACTGTGTAGCATGTGTTAACTGTGCATCCCCCTAATAGTCCTTACATGTGTTAACTCCTGTTAAACATGTGTTAATGACTTAGCATATTGAGAAATATGTCCTAGCCATGGTTTCTGCCTTGGCTTGTCTGTATTCCCTGTCCCAACATCCTTAAGTGGTTGAAGTCCCTCAAATGACTCCCAGAGCATTTGATTTTCTTGCCATTGTTCCTCAAGTTCCTTGGTGAGGTTGTGGAACTGAGCATGAAGGTCAGTTAATTCCTGCTGCAGACTGGTGATGGTGGAATCATGCCCAGGGTTGGGGACAATTATTATGGAAGGAGAACCCATGGACAGTGCATGAGTTGGGATAGAGGACAGCACTGTGGCCCCCAAGGCTGCACATCATTGCCAGTGGTATCCTCCTGCCTCTTCCTCTTCCTGGTAGCCTTCAGTGCACTGCCTTGCTTTTTGCCAGGAACCTTTGTGGCTGCCCTTGACACTGGCCACTTGCTTGCTATCGCCTCAAGTCCATCACCCTCCTTCATCTTTCCAGATGTTTTCTTACTCACCTTCAGAGGTGGGAGTTCACCCCTCTCTACCATCTTATCACACTGTGCCTGATGCCATGAATTGTAAGTGCACTTGGTTTTACCCAGGTGGCACTCAACACAGGCAGTTTGGGTCCCAGCCATTCAGCAGATGGGGTGGCCCCAGAGTTCACACATGTTGCACTTCAGTGTGGGCTGGTTTTCAGGTCCACTCCAAAGTTGGTCAGCAGGAAGGTCAACAGGTGTGATTCTTGATGTTTTTGGTACTTTCACTGGCTCTGGAGCTGGGGCTTTGTCCTCAAGATGGTGGAGAGGGACCATGGTGGGGGATATCTTTTGTTTCCCCTCAGTGGGAGGAAGGCCCATATATTCTACCTCAATTTGATTGCATGGACCTGCCACAGTGGCAGCAGGCAGTGGGGTTGGACTCACATCAGTCAGAGGTGCAGGTTTGGCAATGGCATAGAGATGGGATTGCCAGCCTGCAGTGGGTTGGGATGTGGAAGGTAGGGGCAATGAGGCAACTGGCAGAGCATATGCAATAGGAGCAGCAGTGGCAGAGGCAGTGTTCACAGCAATGGGTAGCAGGATGCTTGTACTTTCCTGTGTAATGAGCAATCAAGGGATCTCACCACTAGCCCTGGCAGCATGCCATTTACCAAGTATTTGAAATGTCAGCATAAGCATGGGAGTCATTGTTGCAGCCTTTGTCCGAAGCTTTTGCCTGAATACTTTCTGTAGATGTGGGTTAGTAAGGTCAATGAACAGAGTAGGATAATGGCACAACAACTTCTCCATTATCTCATCTTGTTTGGCCACCATTATTGGGATACAGGTCAGGGAAGCTTAGGATGACTGTGGAGAGCTCAGAGGAGAAGTCTGACAAGGTGGGGAATGTCTTATATCTCTCCTATACTGTGTAGCATTATATACTACATGTTAAACTAGGAGGTATCAGTTGTTAAATAATAATAACATTTAATACCTTGAATATATATCATTGATACCTATATACCAACAACCATCCATGCTCCCTTGAGAAATATCCCCTGACAACCCATTCTCCATTCACCCTCCATCTCCCATAATGTCAACAGTGTTTGTGCAGGTGTTCAGTAAAGATTCCTTTTCACTCCCCCCTTCTATAACACTGGTGGTGTCAGTTGGCATCAACTCTGGTTTGATTCTCCCACCTTTTTCTTTAACATTGGCAGTGCAGTTAGCTGATGATCCTGTTTTTAAGTCCCCTGCCTAGTGTTGCCAAAGTTCTGTTCAGAACTGCTCTGGAGAACCAGAACCAACAGAACTGAACCGTAAAGTTTGGTTCTGTCCTGTCCAGTTCTAGGAAATCTTGGAACTGTTCAGTTCTCAGTTCTTATATCTTGGAGGATATTCAGAACCAGGTTTGAACCAGTTCAAACTGAACTTTAAGTGATAAAATGTCTCCTGAAAATAAGCCTTCGAGCAGAGGTGGTCTGTTTATCTGATTGCTGTTTGTTTTTTGCAACATGTGAATCAATCTGGGAACCAGGATAAGTCAACCTGCCTCAAGCAGTAAGCATTCAAAACCTTTGTAAAAATTCAACATGCACTGCCACATCTTTGTTATGTCCACACCTGATGCGCCTGCTCTCAGATCTGATGGAACCCTCAAAGAAGCATTGGAACTTGAATGGATTCACTCACCTAGTGCCAAAAACATGTCTCTTCCACCTACAATAGCCAACCCCGACCTTGATGGGAACAACTCAGATGAGCCAACATCACCCAAAGGCCTCAAGGGAAAAGAACCAGCAACTCAGGTCAGTGGGAAACATGTTGCAAAACCATCAGCTAGGGTTTCAGAGTCAAAAAAGGGCATCTTGACCCTAAAACAAAACTCTTTTTCAGCCGTTTTGAAGGTAAATAAAATTTATCTCATCAATTTTTGAACTTTGCACTAATCTACCACAATTTATCTTATCAGTTGGTGGGGAGCCAGCATCAACATTGAAGCTGTCAGAGTTGACAACTGAAAAGGGTAAGTCTGTTATCAACCAACATTGTGTGACTGTTGTGTTATCTCCCCTCACTCAATCCATCCACACAGCTCAACCAAAAACCAAGAAGGTAGTGTCAAAATCAGCACACACCTCCATTAACACCAGCAACAAACAAAAACATGCCAACTTGGCCCCACCTTCCCCAAACACCCCCCCAAATGTCCAAACCCTCGCAAGGCTCAAAAATCCAACTCATCCAAAAAGATTATCCCAGAGAGCAATGAAGAGGACAACAATGACAATGACCAGGGCCAGGAGGGTGACAGTGATGATGATGTAGACAATGACAGTGGTGGCAATCACCCAGATGAAGAAATTGAGGCAGCCTATGCCAAACTGCAGGCTGATTGGGTTGCTGAAGGCCAAGGAAAGGTATGCTTACCATTAAATCTATTCTTTTATTACTGATCTTGAAGTTATTCACTTAGCCACATCAAAAACACAACCATCGGGGGCAAGATGATTGCACACATGACATATGTGCAATGTTTATGAAGGCAATGTGGAAGGAGTGGATGTGCATGGCAACATATGCAACATATGCCAGTATGTCCTATGATTCAACATTAATCTTTTCAATCTAATATATCCTTTTCATTCCAGAGCTAAAGGGATACATGATGATGCATGCTTTTTCAAAGGAGGAAACTCATTGCTTCATAAACACATATCCAGGTATGTATCTTTTATTCCTTTTTATATATGCTTCTTCATCTGGCCTTTATATAGAAACTTCACAATGCACCACAAGGTTTACCTCAAGAAATGCAAGGAGGTTGGCATGGAGCCTGTTGTGGCTGCCCTTCCTCAACAATCTCAAGGCTCAGCATCCCTTCAAGACTTGCAAGTGAACCTTGACAGCTTTGTGATGTCTGTACCCAAGTGGTCAAAGGAAGGTCTTTTGGAACATATCATTGATTTAGTTGTATCAGATGATCAGTTGTGTCTTCATTTTCTATTTGATAACATGTTTGGCTGACCATCTCATCTTCAGCTGTTTTGACTTGTTGAAAAGAAGAGCTTTGGTGCTCTTCTCATGCACCAATGCCCCGCAACCAAAGAGAATGACATTCCTCATCACACCAAGCTTCATGACGAAATTATGCAGAAGACTAAGGAGGTTATGGACCTCATGAAGAACCATTTCAAGGTCAGTTGTTCCTGGATTTGCAACATTCTTTTTGCCAATATATTTAGTAGATGCTACCTGGGAAAATGTCAATAACCTTCAATGCATGGACATCAAAGGCATATGATCCATACCTTGCCATTACATCAACTCTCCATCAGACCAACCTGATGAATGGCAGTGAAGAGTAAGGTTCTCACCTTTCAGGAACTGCCAGGATGACATAATGGTGAGAATCTGGCTACAACCCTCACTGAAGTCCTTGGTTGTTATGACATTCAAGATAAGGTAAGTTGCTCTGCTCATTTTTTGCTTCTAAATGCGATGCAATATAGCTTGGGTGGGCAACTGCAGACAATGCATCAGCTAATGACAAGGTGCTTTATGCCCTTGAACACAAGTTAAACAGGCCAGACCAGATGTTTCTTAAGAAGTGGGCAGGACAGGATCATCACATCAGGTATGTTTACTCATTTTCTCCTCTCCTTTTGCAAATCTGATTGAAATCAGGTGCATAGAACATACAATGCACCTTGGGGCAGCCATGTTCATCAAAGCTGTGGGCCTGAAGATGAAGAATTGGATGAAAAACCATACTGCATCTGTTGAAGATGCCAACGACGAGGATGACAATGACAAGGAGTAGGTTGTGGACTGAAATTGACTTGATGTTATTCCTGATGAGGAAGCCATCGACAAGGAGATTAATTTTGAGCTGGGTGATATGCTGGGTAAGGCTCTCGCTCTTGTAAATCAAGTAAGTCTTGCACTCTGTGATTAGGTTCTTTTTTAAAATACATGCTTCTTCTCAAGCCAAGGCTTTCTTTGCCAAATGTTGCATTCAGGAGGGAATTCCTGAACTTGAGGTTATCAAATGGATCCAGACACAGTGGGGTTCAATGTATGACCTCACCACATGGCTTATTGAATGCAGAGATGTACTTGCATTTTCTAAAGTCCCATGTTAGTACTTACAGGATTTTTTTAGGCAGTTGAGACATTTTGTACAAAGGCTGATTGACATCTCCCTAAGCTAAAGAAGAAGTATTCAGACTACATGCTGGAACCTGATGAATGGATCATTCTGGAATTAATCAAAGAAGTTCTGCATGTATGTCTGCACTATTTTTTTAAAGTTTATCTTTGTCTCTTATGTTATTAGGAACCCCGATCTACTCAAGCCAATTTCTCATCCAAAAATGAGCCAACTCTGTGGAAAGCAATCCCAGTTTTGGAATGTATGCTTGAGTGATGGCAGGTTCTGTCTGAAGCAACAAAATTTGCCCCACTTCAGCATGCAATTTTGAAAGGGATTGAGAAGCTTGAGAAGCTTGTATGTGCCCATTGTATATTCCTAACTTGCATACCTTATTTGATTTAGTTTGATTCCTACTGTGAAGCTCCCAAGAAATCTAAGTCTGCAAAGGCCACTGTCACTGATAAATCCAGCTGCAAAAATCCTTGTGACAATGGGCAAAATTTCACCCTAAACAGGCAAGAATTCCCATTTTTGGACATATTTTGACCTCCAACAGTTTGCCCAACCTCAATGTGATCTGTGACACCCATGACAATTTGCTCCACCAAAATGGGCTGTGACCCATGATGGGCAAATTGATTGAAATAGGACAGTATATTACAATTCCCACCTTAGAAATTTGCTTATTTTTCATGAAGATGCTTCAACATCATCTTTTCATGGTTACAGTTTAACTTTTATAAAGTCCACTCTCAAGAAGTCACTTGGACCACAAGAGACTAATGTTCAAGATCCTCAAAAAGAGCTTTGTGATTACCTTGAAAACCCCCTAGAGGATGTTGATGATCCAGTAAAATGGTGGGGAGTAAGTAAACCTGTATCTTTTTGATTTTATGCCAGTCTAACCACTTGTTCAAGTACCATTCTCATCAATACCCTATGTTATCCAAGATGGCTTGTGACTATCTTGCTATTCAAGGCTCACTGGTTGCATCTGAGAGGGCCTTTGTTACGAACTGATCTCGTAGGCGGGGTTACGACGGAGTTCCGACGGAGTTCCGTGGCGGCAAAGGACTTGGCTTCAATCTAAAAGGGATTGCGCCCTTCTCTACGCCCAATGTCCAATTTACAAGGTGACGGTAATAAGAGCGGAGGTCCGGCGGAGTTCCGGAAGTTAAGAGAGAGCGAGGACTTTAGATGTGAGAGAGTTGTGGAGATAACAATACAATTATCAAACTGAAGTTACAAGTGACGTTATACTAAGTTTTATAGTAAGTAAGTAACCGGGGTAACTACGGCGGGATCAACGGAGTACCGAGTACGCAGTAAGTAAGATGATCAGCAATGATAGATATGTGATATAAACAAAACAGGAGTAATTTGAAATACAATTTGAAATAGTCTTTTGATATGACGGCGGCTCCGTCGGTGATCCGCCGGAGATCCGTCGCAGGCTTGCATGGGATATGACAGTATCCCCCCCTTAGGACCGAGCCTTCGAGGTCATGTGATGTTCGGATTCCGTATTTAGGAATTTTGACGTCCGCAGTTCTTCAACATCCAACCATCATGTCCAACTCGCAAAACACATCCCTACCCGCCCCCCTGTCGTCCGCCGCTGAGGAACGCGCGAAACTGATGGCGCGTCTCGAAGAACTCGCCGCGCAGGAAGAGGCCGCGAAGAAGACTGCCGCGGAGGAGGTGGAAAAGGAGGCCGCCGAAGAAAAGAGACAACGCAGAGAAGAGAAAGCGCGTCGTCGCGAGGCACGCCGCGCAGAAAAGCGGAAGGCCGTGGAGTCCGCCGCCGAGGACGACGAAGGTGTGGTCGCGAAGCCTCCCAAGAAGAAGAAGACCAAGGCGGTGGCAAGTGAGGCCGCTGGTAGCGGAGAGACCGCGGGGCCGTCGACGGAGGCCCGTTGCAACAGGTGAGTAGTGTTTGTCACTACTTATTCTTTTTAGTTGATTTGTTTTAGGTGTCGATATGCGGGTCAAGTGTGCGTGAGGTCCGGCGGGACCCGACGCCTCGCCTGCGACCACTGCTTCAAGCTGAAGCAAAAGTGCGAGGGCGGAGTGCGACGAAGGGCGAGGGTGACGACGGCGGGGACGGCGGAGGTAGGTCAGCGAGACCAACTAGTGGGGTGGCTCGCGACGATATCGAAGGGGCTGTCGGAGTTGACGGCGGTGATGACGGAACTGAGCGAGTTCCAGAAGTGGGGCGGGGAAACTGAGCAGGGGGACGTGGATTGGGTGGAGGAACTCCTGTACCCAGGAGAAGAGGTGGAAGTGGAGCGGGAGTTGGAGCGACTGGAGGTGGAAGAAGGGGAGTACGCCGCGTTCAAGGCGTGGCAAGCGGAGCGGGATCCGACGGAGACCGACGGGGTCTCGAACTGGAGCGAGGAGGAGGAGGAGTTAGAAATGGAGGATTACGAGTAGAAGAAAGAAAAAGAAAGTACAAGTAACATAGTACGTACGTACGGAGGTCCGACGGGGACCGTAAAATGTAAATACTTTGGTTTGTATGTAGATAGATTGGTTTGTAATGTTTTGTTTTGACTTTGTTTTTGTTTTGTAAGTAAAGAGTGATCTGATAAGTAATGTTGTAAGTAAGATGACGGTTTTTGAATTGTAATGAAATGGCTTTGTTTTTCTTGTAAGTAATGACGGTGTTCGATAGGTAATGTTGACTTTGTTTGTTTTGTTGTACGTAGGGTGACGGTATCTGATGGCTTTGTTTTTAGTAAGTAATAGTACGGTATAAGAAAAATGAAATGGCTTTATTAATTTTGAAGTGACTTTGTTTTATTGATGTAGGGTGAAGTTATTGTGGACCGGGTTTGTCGGGGTACCGTGCGTGGAAGTCCGCGACGGCTTCCTGGGCATGCTCGAGTTCTTCAGCAAGCAACCAGGACTGTTCCAAGTCAGTATTCTCGTAACCTGACCAGCGCACCAAGTATAACAACGGACACCGCCGCCGCTTATCGAGTTTGGAGTCCAAGATTTCTGCAATCTCGTATTCAATTTCGTCGTCGATAGTAATCGGCGGAGGCGGCGGCTGAATCCGGTTAGGAATGGTATTGACGGGTGCGGGTTCAATTTGTGATACGTGAAAGACCGGATGTAATGCGCGGAGGTGGTCCGGAAGGCGAAGGGTGAAGGAGTGTGTGCCAGCTTGGGCGATGATTTCAAAGGGACCAAGGTTCTTTTCTGACAACTTTTTTGAAGGCCTAGTAGTGCGGATGTTTTCAGCATTAAGGTAGACCTGATCACCAACTTTAAACGGCGGAGCGGGGTGCCGGCGGCGGTCCGCGGGAACTTGATAGCTCTCTTGGGCAAGTTTGATTTGCCGGCGGAGTTCCGTATGTAGTTCGTCAAGGTCCACGACGAAAGACCTAGCCTTCTGGGAAGCCAGCTCGCGTTCAGGGTAGACGGTGATGTTAGGGTCGTAGCCTTTGTTAGCGTAGAACGGTGATATACCGGTAGTAGCGCTAGGCGCGTTGTTGTAAGCGAACTCGGCGAGGGGAAGGAGTTCCGACCAGTTATCCTGCTGATAGTTGCAAAAGATGCGCAGGTACTGTTCTAATGTCTGGTTAAGTCGTTCGGTTTGTCCGTCGGCCTCCGGGTGGTAACCCGAAGTGAAGTGGATCTTCATGTCGAGGGCTTTACCTAGTGACTGGAAAAACCTAGAGACGAATTCAGAACCGCGGTCACAAGTGACGTGCGACAGAACTCCGTGTTTAGAAAATACGTGAAGGATGAAGAGCCGGGCAAGCTCCGGGGAGTCGATTTCGTCAACTGTAGGGATGAATATGCCCTGTTTAGAAAGTCGGTCAACGACGACCAAAACGGAGGTATAACCGAGGGATGGGGGTAAGTGTTCAATGAAATCCATAGAGATGGAGTTCCACGGCTTCTCCGGGATCGGTAGTTGTTTCAATAGTCCGTACGGCTTATGCCGCGGTGACTTGGCGCGTTTACACGAAGTGCACGTATTGCAATAATCCTTTACAAATGTTCTGAGTTTAGGCCAAACATATTCTCGGCGTACCAGTTGTAATGTTTTATTTTGGCCGAAGTGGCCTGAAAGGATATGATCGTGTTTGTATTGGAGAACGCGTAGTCGGAGGTCCGCGGAGTCCGGGACGTAAATGCGATCATTGAGACGAAGAAGTCCGTCATCCCCAATTGACCAGGGTGCGGAAGGTGTAGTAAGGTGTGAAGCTATAGCGGGGTCCGACGGAAGTGCCGCACGGATGTCCGTGTGCAAACTTTCTATGTCGAGGGCTATAGCGCTGCGTAATATTGGTTCAGCGAGGTAAGTAGCTCGTAATGACGCAGTGAGTTGTTCTTTGGAAAATACCGGGCGGAGGTTATGCGGATTATCCGTGATGGAATCGCTATTTCCCCCTTTGCGGTAGACGTCCCATCGTCTAGTGAGAGCGTCGGGCTTCGTACCAAGTTTCCCAGGACGGAAGCGAATAATGAGGTTGAATTGGGAGAGGTACTCGGACCAGCGGGCTTGCCGCCGTGTGAGTAGTTTCGTGGTGGAAAAATATTCTAAGTTTTTATGATCAGTAACGACGGAGACCGGAGTTCCGCTACCTTCAAGGTATTGACGCCAATGTTTAAAGGCTTCAAAGATAGCTAGTAGCTCCTTGTCATGTGTGTCGTAATTGAGTTCGGGAGGTGTGAAGGAACGGGAGTGGAAGGCGACCGGGTGCAGCTCGCCGTCGGCGGTGTACGTCGACAGTATAGCGGCAAGCGCGCAGTCGGAAGCGTCCGTTTCGACGATCATAGTGTTGTCCGGGGTCCAATGTGCAAGGACCGGGGCATGCGTAAATTCTTCCTTGAGTTTCTGGAAGGCTTGTCGGCATTTGTCAGTGAAAGTCCAAGGGACGTTCTTTTTAGTTAGTCTGGTAAGGGGAACGGTGATATCGGAATACCCGTGAATAAACCGCCGATAGAAATTACAAAAGCCTAGGAACAATTGTACGTCCTTGATCTTGCGAGGCTCTGGCCAGTCCATAATTGTTTGGACTTTGTCGGCGGACATCCGTAGGCCCTCCAGTGATAGAATGTAACCGAGGTATTCCACGGTGTCGACATGGAATTCGCATTTCTGCGGAGCCGCGTAAAGGCCGTGTTTGCGGAGTCGTCGTAATACTTCCTTAACGTGCCTCTTGTGTTGAGACATGTCATCGGAGTAGATCAGGATGTCGTCCAGGTAAACGATGACGGAGACGTCAAGCATATCACTAAAAATGTCATTCATAAAACGTTGGAAAGCGGCGGGAGCGTTAGTAAGTCCGAAAGGCATTACACGCCATTCAAAGGAACCATAACGGGTACGGAATGTAGTTTTCCATTCCTCGCCGTCGGCGATACATACCAGATGATAAGCATGTCGTAGGTCGATTTTGGTGTAGACGCAGGCGTTGCGCGGGGTGTCGAGTAGGTCGGAGATGAGGGGTAGCGGATAGCGATCTTTTCTCGTAAGCTTGTTAAGCCCACGATAATCGACGCATAACCGGAGTTCACCGCCCTTCTTGTGAACAAAAAGGATCGGGGCTCCGTGCGGGGATTTAGATGGCCGTATGAAACCTATCCGGACGTTTTCCTCAATGAACGCGCGGAGAGCGTTAAGCTCTGAGGCGGACAAGGAGTACATACGACCCGGCGGAGGTTCCGCCCCTTCCTCTAGTTCAATTTTGAGGTCGTAAGGTCGGTGTGGTGGGAGTGTGTCGGCCTTTCCTTTGCTGAAGACGTCCGCAAACTCATGGTACTCCTCAGGGACTTTGGATAAGTCTGGCGCGTCCTCCGCGACAGGCGCGGTGGCTTTGCCGAAGACTCCGTCGTCAGAGAGGGAGACCGAGAAAGTCTGGGAGCCAGGAAGGCGAACAGCACGAGCGTAAGCGGCGGCATTGATGATCGAAATGTTGATGGGTTTGGTGACGGCGGCGGATATCGGAGAATCCGTTGACGCGTCGGGTAGACACGGTTCTAGGGGAGATTTGTTAGGTTCTGGCAAGGGAATTGCTTCACCTGAGGATGTCGACGGTGTGGGACCTCTGTACCCAGCCGTCCGGAAAGTGACTTGGCCATAGGTCCAGTCAATCAATGGATTGATTTGCCTAAGCCAATTTAGTCCAAGTACGGCGGAGTTGCTAGAGTCGAGCGGGGTAACGTAAAACAATATGTTGAATGACTCGCCAGTAGGAAATGAAACTAGCAACTGTACTTGTTGTGTTATCCATGTATTGGACGTTCCATCAAAAAGGCGGAGCCGTATCGGTGGTATAGTTGTCGTCTGAATACTGTGACTTGATACAAACGACGAATCTATGAAACAATGAGTTGAACCGCTGTCTAAAAGAGTAATCATAGTAGGGTCATAAATAGATGTTAAAGCAATTTGAAAAGATTTAGGGTCGAAAAGAGCGGCGGCGTTGAGGCGGACCTCCTTTGGTGCACGGTCGGTGTCAACGCAACCCCCAGCCCGTGCGGAGGCAACTAGAGGGTTGCTGACTATTTTTTTGAATCGGCGGAGGTCGCCGCGGGGGCCGCCGGTGTGGCGGTTTCCGTTGTCGCTGCTCTGCCTTTAGGATTAGCTGCCTTCCTACAATCCTTTGCCTCGTGACCCGCTATTCCGCAATAAAGGCATAACCCTTCTTTCAAGCGGCGGGCCCGTTCATCTCCGGTGAGCTTACCATCCTTCCCTAACTTGTCGGCTATTGAGGGCTTTGTTTTGTTGTTGCTGGAGCCGCTAGCATTGTTGGAAGTGTTGGAGTTGTTACCGGAGTTGGACTTATTAGAGTTCTTGGATTTACCGGCGGAGTTTGCAGATTTACCGCCGGAGGTGGAAGCGTCGTCAGTTTTGTTGTTGTTGTTGTTAGACTTGGCGGGGCGGGTTTCAAGCGCTGCCTCGTCCTTCTGCATCCAGTAGACTTCATCGGCTTCTTGGGCCTTGAGACGTAATGTTGGTAATGTTGTAGGCTTGCCTCCTCGGAGGACTTCAACACGGATCCGTAGCGGGAGTCCGCGGAAGTACGCTTCGCGGAGTGCCGAGTCGTTCCAATCAACTCGGGCTGCCAACTTCCAAAATTCGACATTGTACTTGACGATGTGTGCTGATTCCTTCATTTTGAGTGTGTAGAGAGACTTTTCGGCATCTCCGACGGGGTCGTGCGGGCCGAAGTTGGTCTCGAGCTCGTTGATAAAGGCTTCAAAGTCCCAAATCCAATTGGCACTATTGGTGTTGTCCATCAGCCCTGGTTCAAACCAACCAAGTGCTGCTCCCTTCAGATAAGAAAGAATGAATAGAATCTTTTTCTCATCAGATGCAAAAAGAGTAGGACGGTCACGGAAGTGAAGGTTACAAGAGATTAGAAAATCACGGAGCTTCCGCGGGTCCGTTCCGTCGAACGTGTCAGGTTCGCGTACTTTGACCTTTTCATTACGGGGTTGGCGGGAGGAGCGGATGCTGTCCGATAACTCTTGTAGTACGTGTAGGAATAACCGGTCGTTGCGGGGCTCCGACTCGGGAATGGATTGATGGTCATCACCTTCCGGGTCATTGTCGTCACCATCAGGGTCATCAGGCCCATCAGGATAGCCATGACTAGGTTGGTTGTCGACCGGAGTACCGCGGGGAACCGGCGGTGTTGTTGGAGGTGGTTCGTCGGGGTTTTCTGGGTTTGCGCCCAGGCCAGGAAAGATGTTCGAAGGTCGCGGTGTAGTACCGAAGGTTGACAAAGGTCGGTGGAGGGTTGGTGAGGAAAGTCGGGATCTGCGCACTGCTTGCAATCCGCTGCGGAGACCCGCGCGTTGCGAATTGGTAGTAGAGCGTGTACGCATAGTGACTGTTTGTGAACTTGACATAAGATGTTAATAGGTTCGTGAAAATGGGCGTAAGAAGTGTGAGTTTGATAATACTGTTACGAACTGATCTCGTAGGCGGGGTTACGACGGAGTTCCGACGGAGTTCCGTGGCGGCAAAGGACTTGGCTTCAATCTAAAAGGGATTGCGCCCTTCTCTACGCCCAATGTCCAATTTACAAGGTGACGGTAATAAGAGCGGAGGTCCGGCGGAGTTCCGGAAGTTAAGAGAGAGCGAGGACTTTAGATGTGAGAGAGTTGTGGAGATAACAATACAATTATCAAACTGAAGTTACAAGTGACGTTATACTAAGTTTTATAGTAAGTAAGTAACCGGGGTAACTACGGCGGGATCAACGGAGTACCGAGTACGCAGTAAGTAAGATGATCAGCAATGATAGATATGTGATATAAACAAAACAGGAGTAATTTGAAATACAATTTGAAATAGTCTTTTGATATGACGGCGGCTCCGTCGGTGATCCGCCGGAGATCCGTCGCAGGCTTGCATGGGATATGACAGCCTTCTTGAGTGCAGCAATTTCAGATGACCTTTGGCATAACAAGACAGAGATGAAGCCTTTTGGAAATCTCCAGGTATTAAAGTTTGCATACAAGACTAATTTTTTAAATACATCAGACGAGGCTGCTGCTCACAAGCCTTACCATGTATTAGAATTAGATTAGCATCATTGTGGAAGGGGAAGACATCACACCCGTCAACTTCCCACTTCCGAGGCATTTCTCATGGGACCCTCGACATGGTCAGGGATCCTCAAGTATTTGTATAATTCCCTCCTTTCTTTCTTTTATTATTTATTCATATTTCTAACGAACCTCTTTTGTACTTCTGAGCCCCAGGTAGACTGTTGAGATGACCCTGAAGACCCATGGATTTACTCTATGTGCCAATTACACACTCCTGTCGCACACCATGCTCCCTCAAGAACTCCCTCAAGTTTCTCACTCTCATTTCGATGGACTGGGTTCCTGTTTTGGTTTTATTTTCCATTCTTCAAACATTTTATTTACTCTTTGTATTTTCCTTCAAGAACTGAGATTCCAGCATGTACCCCTTCCTGTGGCTAGTTGCTGCCAACTTGACGGACTGATCTACTAGATGAGTAGGGTCGAGGGGGCACATCAGATGGTACTCTGCACCTGCTTGGGGTCCAGGTGATGTCTCATCAATAGAGGGCCTTGGTGTTAGTCTCCTCCCTGAGCAATTCCTGGCAGTTGATGTTCAGAGAGGAGGTCTTGATGACACCAGACCGACAACCACCTGTTCCCAGATTTGTTGAGTATTCTATTTTTATACACACTTCCTATTTCATGCATTTCCGCCACCTCATTATTTTATTATTCTTTTCTTGTGTTCTGATTGGTGCAAGAGTATGCATGCAATCACATGTACATATAGCCAGTACCCATATTCTGTATATAAGGTGTCCTCCCACCTTTTGAATGGAGTATACTTCTTTCTAGGGAAGTGCACGGGTAACCCGCGGGTACTTTTGGGCGTACCCGTACCCGTACCCGCAACCCGCAGGTCACGAGTCACGGGTCACCGCGGGTACGGGTAGACCCCCGTCTCCTGTTGTGTAACACCTCCTGCATAGGCCCCGATGATGATGGCGACAACACTATGTTGTCGCCATCATTGTCGGGGCCTTGCATTTGTTACATACATTTAACTAATGGTTTCGGCACTCAGATGAGTGCCGACAACCTTTTGATTACTTATGTACATCAGCAAGATCCAGAAAAAACTTACGGAACTTAGGTGGCTTATTTCATGGATAAGGCTGCTAAGTAACTCAAGGTGCTTATCTTCGGCTTAGATAAAGCACGAGCAAAAGTTTAAGCAAGTAATAAGCATGTCAAGTGTGTAGCCAAATTGTCCAAGTAAATAAGCAGTAGAAAGATATAAGCACAGTAAGTATGAAGGTTGTCAAGCGAAAGCAATCATTTTAAGTAGATTAAGATTCCAAGCATCGCGACCATCCTGTATTAAAAAGCAATCTCGAACGCGTGGTGATCAATATATTTGTTGACGTAGAACCTATTAAATGTATTGAGTGTGTCCGTGAAAGCCAGAGTCCTTGGAACCGGTCCGTCGCCAAAGATCGGAAGAAGATGTGATGCTCGAACAACAGCATCGAGGTGGATGATAGAAGTGGTTTCATCACTGTCTGACTTGACAACCCACATGCCTGTGTGGTTATCTGGTGAATCACCCACACACGAGAACCACTGCACAAGAGTGCAGGGATATTTGATGCCTTCATGGGAGAATGAAAAAAAGAGTAGCACACGAGCAACCTCGAGACCTCGCATGCCTTCCATGGAGGGGTCAGTGTTGACAAAGATTGTGTCAAAACGACCAGGGCCCTTCCTCCAAGATTTCACTGCATAGATGCGTTCGCGACGCATGCCGCCAATCCCTGAGAGGTCGCTTGGCGCGTAGAATGTGGCGACGGCGGAAGGATAGATCGTGATCTTGCCGTAAAACGTCGGGAGGTCTGGGACGCTGGCATTGGAAATGTAGTCAGGATATTGCTGGTTGTAGATAAACTCCTGGATGAGGTGGGGGAAGTTCGGTCGTTCAATTTCGGCTGCAAGATCTTCTGGGTAAATTTTACGAACTGAAAAAGTAGGTAAGTATATTCCAGTGACATCGAGTGCCATGATACTTACGCGCCGTCTTCGCTAGGTCAACAAACGCCTCCACAGTAGGACCATCAACATCACAGTCGTCATCGTCGTCGTCGTCAACATCAGCGCCACCCTCATTGGCATCACTGGTGGGGCCTTCGCCATCATTATTGACTGGTAGATCAGGATCCAGATTAGCATTGTCTGTTCATAAATTTGTTTAGAAGATCACCAGAGCGAAAACTGAAATACATACGAAGGATCTGATCCCAAACTCCTGATAAGCATGTGCCGCGCAGCATCCCACGTTCAGTAAAATCAGCTCGAGCAGCCGTGAGCTTATCGAGGCGCTGGTTGGTGAGGAGCATTTGGCTCAGCGCTTCATAACGGCTTGAGCGCCGCCATGGTTCCTTCACAGCCTTGATATGTTTAGATTCCGTAATCGAGGAACAAAGTCCATTCGGCGCCCCATAGTCACGAATAAGTTTCACATAATGGACGAGGGAATGCTGCCTTGGAAGGTTGAAGCCCCCAGTACGAACGCCACTTGTACGAAAGATTTCGCGATGATTGTGAAATCGCCGAAGGGCATCATCTAAGGCTGCGAGGCTGTGTGTATCATGTCTGTCACATCGAGCTATATAACAAAACTCCAGGAAAGCACGCAAAGCTTGTATCATCTCATCTGGTATATAGCCCTTGAGAGCTGGTAGGTACACCTGCGACGAGCTCATTAGAATTCATTAGAGTAACATGAAGGGATTACATGCCTTCATGAGCGCCTTTGAATCATTGCCAGTCCACTGCTGGAAATTCCTGCCTTCAGGAAAACGTCGAAGCCCTGCAAAAGAAGGGGCAAGTGCTATCCTATAATTAATTCAGCAAATATTACTGTATTAATCACGAGCAAAAACTTACCGTCAATCGATGTCGTCGAGTATCTTCTGTGCTTCTGAGGCTGGGTATTCCGCTGTGATGTAGTCATTCACCCACGTAACAAGATGATCCTTGAAAGCGCCTTTGATCAATTGATGTAGGAGGTCGGGGGCCAGAAGCTCGTGGATATCTGCTCGCGGGAATGTGCTCGTGAATGGCTTAAAGATTACATTAGATTTAGATAAACATAATGGAAGAAGACTTACAACAACGTCCCCAACAAGTCCATATTCATCCCATAGTGTACCGAGCTCAAACTCCTCGACTAGCAGCTCGGTATGCGCCTGAGAGCGGCGCACGTGCTGACGAGTGTCAAGGTCGTTCGCAGGGGCAGTACATCTAAAAAAGATTGTCAGTAGGTGTATCTCGTCAGTGGGAATACATACTTTGCACACCAGCCTTGTACAGTGCAAGCTAGCAATGCCTGTTCTGGATAATCTGCAATGTAGGGGCCAAGCCCATAGATAACCTTCCTAAAATGACCATCAGGAAAACGAACAACCTCAGGCGTCGTCATGCCAGGTTTGAGAGACTCGAGGATTTTAGCTAATGACGAATGTAGAAGTTGACGACGGAATTTACGAAAGCCGCCATCGTCACGAAATTCACGAAGGGCTAAATAAGACTCATGCATTAGCGAAAGTGTACATAGTATGGTCCAATAATATGAGACTTACATTTTGGGAGAGCGAAGAACCCAAGGAGCACAATGCCATTGCGGTGTGCTCGTCGGATGTTGTTATGTATGTTGCCAATAGATAAATAAATAGGCCAGTATTGATTATGACCAGTAGCTACGGATACTGTAGTTTTATCGCTCCCAAGAATAATCGGGCAAAAGACAGATCCATGAGTTTCGGGATCCTCGGCGATAATATCCTAGCGTGTGGGAATTAAGATTAGATTAAAACAACCATAGAAAAGACGTACCGCTTGTTTCCAAGCCCAATTTCCGGACATGAAGTCTTGAAAGCAATGGACTCCGTCAGCCGTGCGTTCTTGAAACGGCGCGTAATCAAAATCCGACTTGAAATCAGGATTGGACAAGAGGTTATGCACCAAAGTGCGGGGATCCCAAAACCAGACGTCGTACTCCGCGTCCATCCAAGATGGAACATCTTCTGTGGGTCGCGTTCCATTATACTGCAAGCTGAAGGTTTCCCAGGGGACGTCGCCAAGAGGAGTAGAGTCAATTGAATTGTAGATATCTGTAGACCCCGAAAACGGTGGTTCATCACCGTGGGTGGCGAGAGACGCAGCCCACAGGCTGAGGAGGAAGTTAATATCCCCAACTGACATTTGATTCCGGCGGAATAAGAAGTCGGCCACTTCAAACTGGAGGCGACTCTCATAAGGTGTCCAATCATCGGGTCCTTTATCCGAGCTGCGGGGAGGAGGTGGTGAATTGGGTGGGATGTCGTTGCCGTCCTCATCACAGATTTGGCCTACAAGTAGAAGTTAGTGTCGGTATGTATTTTAAAAAAGCTTGACTTACCATCAAGCTTGCGATGATAAACACGCATAATGCGTGGAGGGTCACGAACATCCTGGTCACTTGCTCCGCCCCCAGGTGAGGGCTCTCTGTTCATTTCGTCACCGATGTCAGGGTGGGATCCAGGCGAGACATGACCCAGACCGGAGAACGGATTTTCGGTATCTGGTCCAGCGGCGTCAGGTCCTCCGTGTGAAGGAGATGGTACCGTATCAAGAGGAGATTGTGGCCAGGATTGTGGAGGTGACGGTGGTGGTATCATATTGGAAGGAATAGGACTTGAAGACTGGGAATGCAATGATTGTGGCTGGGGTTGCATAGGTGACAGTGGTATGGATGGGTTGGGACCATTGGCGTTGGATCCCTCTTCTGGGTGCCTTGCTCGTATGTGTTTGGTGCGTCCACCTTTGCTGCGAAAGCGTCGAAGACAGTAGGGACATCCCAGGGTGGGCAGCGGAGAACCAAGAGTAAATGTATTGTGAATTCGTAAGTTTTGATGAGAAAGCATTATAAGGGAATAATATAAAATGTGGCCACAAGAAGGGTGCGGAGAATGGTGGAAGTAGCGTGGCAGAATTTCGGCTCATCATCAAAATTTGCTAAGTCAAAAAAGAGTTGTTCGTTTTTGTTAATTCCCACAGCCTAGCTGGCAGAATCTTGACCACATACCTATCTCACTTGACACTTCCTCACCCCATCACGATGCCTAGTGCCCCTGTACCTCAGCGTCACATGGAAACTCGGTCAAGTACGAAATTGGCTCACCCAGGATTGGCTGTCAAAACTCAACAGTGTCGAAGCACGGCGGAGGTCCAACAGGAACGCGAAGAAAAGGCTAAGGCTAAGGCAGCTCAGCAAGAGGCGAAGCGACGGAGCATCAACCGTGCAGCCGAGTTCGAGCATGCGGAGATGGCGAATGAAGATGTCGTTGACGCCACCCCCCGCCCACTCTTCACTCCAAAGCCACAGCCAGCTCCCAACAACCACAAAAACGCCCACCTCACCCCTATCACAGAGTCGAGCGAAGGTGAGGTATTCGAAGATTTCGATGCCCCATCATTTGCACCATCCTACTCCGAAAAGTCAGTCACCGACGAGGATTCGGCTATCGAAAGTGATCACCCACCTCCTCCTGCCAAAAAGCGTCAGGTTGGAAAGACTGGCAAGGCTGTAACAACAGCTAAAGCTAAGCTGGATGTCAAAAAAAAAGTGGCCGAGAAAAGAAAGAAGGTCGACGACAACGACGAGATAGTGCCAGCCTCTGAGGGAGAGGAACCTCAGGAACCCAAGCCGAAGAAAGTAAAGGTCAAGGTGCGGGATGAGATCGATGTCGCGATGAAGAAAATCGAGGAGGACAACATCTGGAATAAATACAGTGAAATCATGAAGTCAATGCCTAGCAAGCGTGCAGGGGAGGAATTGAGAGGGAGGCCGGCTCCTGAAGCCCCATCGCAGGTCCAGGCGTGGGCGAACAAGAAGTTGAAGAGGGAGGGGGCGATAGCTGATATCAAGGCGTTGTGCGAGAGCCGGGTAAACACCGCCCCACCTGAGTCATCCAAATGTTCACAACAGAATCTGATGGATGACTATAATAGGTATATTCTCTCACTTACTCATGCCTCCGTTGCTAACGCTTGACCGTGTAACACTCCACTACTGGACGCTCAGTGACTCTTACAACCTGCAGAAACGTGGCTCTGCAATCAAGGCATGGGCATCAGCTGTACCCAACGGTAACCCTACCTCGCGAGCTCCTAAATCTGCTACCAGCCATGTTCCCTCACTTACGAGTGGTGCTAGTCGCTCCTCTGCTCCCTCAGTCCTCACCGATAACGTCAAGATTATCAGTCGCCCGGCATCAAGCTCAGTTAAGGTAAAAGAAGAACAAGTGCCAGCACTCTCTCTATTCAACGAAGGTGGTCTCTCGGATAACGATGAGATGAGAGGAGAGGAACGGGAGGCCGCGATTAACAGCCCTCCCAAGGGAAAGAAGCGGGTCACCAGCGAGGTGGGTCCTTGTCATTTCAGTATGACAATCTAACTCCTATTGCAATCAGGAACTCGTCGTCATCCAGAAGTCGTCAAAGGCTCGTGTAGCCGCACCCAAAAAGCCTCGAAATGAAGAACTTCCAAGCTGGGTCGATGCGGTATGGTTCCGCCATACTTTTGTCACGACCTATATGGAATTTGTCGGCCAAACCGCTGACCCTTGGGACGTGCCAGTCAAGCAGGCTGTCCAGGTAATGCAGAAGATCTGGGACGCGACCAGTACATACGAATTTGAGCTAATGTCGTCCTCCATAATCTATAAGAAGGTATGTGACCGACTCCGAACTCAGCGGTACAATGATTTCGAAATATGTTTCAGACGGTTCAACGCCTCGCGGACTCGTGGCGCAACCTTATTGGATCTGCCGGTATCGCGATCGTCCTGGCGTTTTGTGATTCACAAGACGATTTGCGCGATTCTGATGAAGGACGTATGGAGTTCACTAAATACTACCTCGAAGATTTTCGCTTCTTATATACAGACACTGATCACAACGACAAAAAGGTACGCGACACAAAGACTATTGCCGTATACATCTCTAATGATTCCCAGCAATGGAAGGGGGTCTTTCGTGGCCCCTTCATCCTCCAGACTTTCGCAGCTCATCTCTCCGCTCTCGACGGTTCGGTAAAAGTTCCTGGCCTCCATGACAAACCCTCTCCCCCTGCCGTTGGGGGTTTAGGCCTGGCTGCCGCCTCGGTATGTGTTGTGTACTGTGCTACCCAAATTCTTCTGATCGTTGATAGGTGGAGAGGGCTCTTACTCTAATTGCCACTGGGACATTGACCATCGCGATGGCCCGCGCTAGCAAAGGCAGGACTATAAACCTCCCTCGTACTTTCAACGTCTTCACCGGCAGGGAATCCAAGCGCCAAACAGGTTTCAACGATACCACATGGGGTAAGACCACCCGTAGTTACGTCAAGTCGGCGCGTTCGCTCTCAAACGCCAAGTTTAATGCCATCATTCAAGCTTCCCAACCATTCGTGACTCTGAAGCCAGATCGTGTTTGCAATAAGGGTACAGATGCCATGGAAGTCATCAGCATTGACGACGACGACGACGACGAACGGGCACACCTTGTTTGCGACAATGATGATGAGTGTAAGTCATTTTTGCCTTTCGTGACCTCACTGACATGATCATTTAGAATCCGCGTCGTGGTTTTCTGTCCGTTGCTGTACATATCTCGTAGAAAAGCCCCCATCCTGCCCGCTCTCGTTTCATTACATATGCCTGTCTATCACCTTGCCAGATTCAACTCTGGTTCATCATCTCTTCGTGGCTCCTTCGCTTTCTTGCTTAACGATTGCTTAGCACGTTTAGCATGTGTTTTTATTATACCCGTGCTTGGATGCCAATATAAGCTTTTCGTGCTTTATCATGCTTAATACTCTGAACTGTGCTTAAAATTTTCTATGCTTGGATTCACATTTCAGATTTTTTACTGCTTAAGGCACTGCTTAGATTTGTGCTTAGATCTGTGCTTAGCCCTAAGCCCGGAATAAGCCCAAAATAAGCCTCAGGTAAGCCTGCTCATGGGAGGACTTGACTTAGCCTAAGCATTGTCAGGCTTAATGACCCCCGGCTTAGTGGTGCTTAGAAGAATCCCTAAGCCGCAATAAGCACGCTCAAGCATCGGTAAGCAAACCCTGGATTTTCCTGATGTACTACATGTATGTACTAACTAACTTAATATATATATTATTTACGGGGGAAGCGCCGCCCCAGAGGAAGGGGAAGCTTGTGGAAGCAAGGTCTTATATACCGGATAATGTTTATCACTATTTGGTTCCAGTAAATGAACGCGAACGCGACGCGTCGTTTGCTAAAACAAGTTGATATTTGCTATTGTTTGGTTTCAGTAAACGCGACTCGTTTATGTATATAGTAGTATTAATTATCAACTTGTTTCAGTAAATCACACATCACAGTGAAACCAAACAATACTTATGTACTAGTAAATATCAACTAGTTGATAATTAATACTACTATATAGTTGAAGTAAATGAATGCAAACACAGAAACAAGTCGCGTTCGCGTTTACTGAAACCAAACAATAGCAAATATCAACTTGTTTTAGCAAACGACGCGTCGCGTTCGCGTTCATTTACTGGAACCAAATAGTGATAAACATTATCCGGTATATAAGACCTTGCTTCCACAAGCTTCCCCTTCCTCTGGGGCGGCGCTTCCCCCGTAAATAATATATATATTAAGTTAGTTAGTACATACATGTAGTACATAAGTAATCAAAAGGTTGTTGGCACTCAGATGAGTGCCGAAACCTGTAAATACAAAACTGTACATAGACATTTGGTGACGGGTTGGGTGCGGGTCACGGGTACCTAAGCCGTGACCCGTACCCGTACCCGTGTCTACCCGTACCCGTAACCCGTGCTCTTCCCTACTTCTTTCCCTCCCTTTTCTTGGTTTCTGTAAGTTCTTCCCTCGATGGATTGCCTTCCCTCAAGACAGCTACACATGACAGTGTAGTTTCTAAGCTAAGTCTTCTTGTTTCTATGGTTACAGGGCAACATGGCCTTTTTCTCAGACGTTTCTGACTGGACCAATGAGTCCACTGTCTCCTACTTCACACCCATGCGCATTTTCCCATATCGAGTGCCACCAGCCTCGATCTGTCTGTTCTTTGACTGACTCCTGTCCATTTCCCATGTGTACCGATCATCGATCAATCGGACCGCGACGCGTCATTTACACACACATCATTCTGCACATCTTTGTACAGAAGTTCTCGAGCCTTCCAAGAACTCTGTGTCTCCTTTCCATTCCCTATCCACCATGTGTTTGACTCTGTTGTCACGCATTTTCCCCATTTACACTTACCTTTGACAGCGTGATGTGATGACCCAACCGATCGACCTCAAGAGGGCCGAGACCCTGTCCACATCGTCTATATACAATATTGTCTGGTTCACCTGTTTGAACTGGTTCTGGAACCAAACTGAACAGATAGAACCAGTTCTAACCAGTTCTATTCTGGTTCTGTTCAGTTCTGAAAAATTCTGTCAGTTCAGTTCTCAGTTCTCAAAAAATGAGGGGAGAACTGGACTGAACTGAACTTCGGCAACACTACCCCTGCCATCACTTGTAGTCCCAGTGGCACCTGTCATTCCCTATGGTGAGGACCCCTTTTCAGAGCCCCCCCCCATCACATGTCACACTGGTGGTGGTTGGACATTCCTCCACTGACCCAGGCATCATTTCCTGCAATGCTGGTGGTGCACTCTGCCAATGATCCCTTTTCTCTTCCTCTGCCATCAGCCATAACATTGGAGGAAGACCCCTTTTCAATTCCCTTGCATGCCTTCAGCAACAATCCCTTTGAGCTTCTGCCTGCTTTGTCTATAACATTGACAGCTAGAGAGGCCTATGGTGATAATCCACTTTTAGTCCACCCAACTATAGCACTGGTGGAGCTGATGGATGGCTGTGGCAAGGACCTCTTTTCACTCTCCATTCCCAGGTGGTTGTCAGCATTGCCTCTTGATTCATTTCACTTGCTGTCAGCCTAGGACTGTTTGTCTCCTACTACAGCCCAGTCCTCTACATCACTTCTGCCACTGCCCCATGGCCTTCATGGGATCATATTGCATCATGATCACCTCCATCTGGATGCATTCAATATCCCACCTGGTGCCAGTGCAAGACTTCACACAATAACAATGTTAGTATTAGATCCTGATGCCAAAGACCATCACATTCCATCTGACTCTGCCCATCATGAAGAAGCTGGTTATGATGATTGTACACAACTCCCCCCCTACACACTGTCTGCCTTATGCTCCCCAACCACATTCACCCTGCATTCCATGGATGTACACCATCAACACCAAAGACATCACAGGAGACTCCCCCCAAGGTAAGTCTCCACTTGGTTCCATGGGGAACTTCCATAAAGGTGAATATTACAGATCATTTCTTGTTATTCTGATACTGTAGACCATAGCTACCATGAGAATGAAGATGTATTGGGATCAAGTCTTTGGGAGCAATTGGGGGATCACTGAGACAAAGTGGTAAGAGTGTGGAGCAAGCAGGAATGTCTTATTCCTCGCCTATAGTATGCTGCACTATATACTACAGTACTAATAGGGGGTATATATTTATATGGGGACTAGACCTAATCCTGGAGTAGACTTGTCCTTGGCTTGGCTATCCCAACAAGATGGCAAGGTCCAACATCACTGTGAGCTAGGCATTACACTGACAACTTGCTGATCTTGATCAGAGAATGTGCCAGATGCAGCAACTGCTGGAGCAGGAGTGCAGGATAATGATGTTTTCTGTACCCTGATTCTCCTAATATTAGCACTCTTATAGACTGTATATATATTTACTTCTGCTGATAATTATAGTACAAAACTGATGTCACCATCCTCAGTCTGCTGGCACTGTGAAATGTGACTTTCCCAGTGCTGTGATGTATTACTAAAACTCTCAGCCCTGTTATTAGCTTGGTTTGCTACCAGTTCCTGGTGCTGAACTATGTCAGCACCATGACACAATCCTTGGCATGATTAACCCTATGAATGGTAGTTCAGCCTTCTGGGCCCATCATGATGTATCATTCCCAGCACCATATCACTGGTCCAATTGCTTTGCCAACAAGTGGTACTTGCTGCTGGGCCTAGTGATATGCCAGGCCTGGCTTGAAGCCCCCAATCCATCAAAGCCAGGCCCATCAGACAGCTCAGTAGGGGCTTAAGGCCTAGCCTGTACTCCTGCAAAGCCTAGAGCCCTGGGCTTGAGCCATGGCTTACCACTACAAGTTTTAAATAGCACAGGAAATTCCTTTTGACATACTATACAGTTGATCCAGCCACAAACAGTAAAAATAGATCACTCAACAAACCTTCTTTTCCAGCATGGAATTATCCACAGGGACAATGCCAAGCGGTGTTAATGCTTGATTCAAGCACCCACAGGTCCCATCAGCATGTCTTATCGATCCTCTGAACCTCAGCAAAAAAATTACATCCCATTGTGATGCTGTTGCCCTTGCTAGGAAAAAAGAGGCTGAGGAAGCTGCCAGAAAGGAACAGGAACAATCCACCAGTGGGCCCACTTCTTTGTCCACTACAACATCCTCAGACCCTCAGTCACTGCCAGGCCCTCCTCCAACAATGTCCAAGCGCACCTCAAGTCAAGCATCTATCAGTAATGTTGCTTCTGGGGACCCAAAGCATAATTTTTATCCCCATTATATGGAGCTATGGACCCTCATTGTTCAACTGGATAGGCATTTAGAAGTGTTTCCATTGAGGAGATAGAAGACAAAGATGAAGTTCAGGCAAGGAATTGGGGCACAGAGGAGCAAAGTGATACTGGGATGGAAGATCTGGGTGTGTATCCTCATCACCATCATCTTGCTTTACATTAATATAAAAGGATTTACTACAGAACCTTCAATGACTCCTAGCCGACCTGTTTCTCCTCAGCTGTTGGAGCCACCATGTCAAGTTCCTCCTGCTGTAAATGACAATGTTGAGGTCTGATCCATTGATTCTGGGCCATCCAACCATGTCTCACATGAACAACGCACTCATGGCATCAATCATTTTTTCTCTCCATCGTTCAAGCAGGTGAGCAGAAAAATGTTTCATAAGTGCCATAAACGCTCATAAGTCCAACTTACCTCAGTTATGTGTTCCCTTACCTGTTATCTCTTGTTATTTGGCAACAAAAGAAAGATGTTGTGATTGTAGCTGAAGTGACTATGTGCTGATGTCACATCAAGGCCAATCATAAGGTAATTATGTTCACCTTTCATTGCATACACTACTGACAAACACTTCCAGGCTGAATACCATTCATGGGTGGCTGTGAATGGGTTTGAGTTGATGCTACCAGGTGATACAAAACATCCCAAAGCTAATGCCAGGGCTGAGTCTGAAGCCCAATCAACCCTTGATTCACATTTATGAGAGCTACCTGTTAAAGAATGCATCATACCTTATACTGATCTGACTTTTTGCCAAGCTGCCATCAAATGGTTGGTCTCTACTGACCAGGTACTGTTTATCCCCATGTTTGAAATCCATGCTTGAAAGAATTGATGATCTGCAATGTTTAGATCAATGCTGAATGTTACCCTGTCTGGGTTTCACTTGCCTGTGACTTTCTTGCTATCATGTCCACATTGGTATCAAGTGAACATGCCTTCCCAGCTGCTGGAATCACAATTAGTAAATGGCATAACCAGCTTGGAGGGGATATTGTTGAAGCCCTTCAGTTTCTGAAGTGCTTCTATCAACACGATCTCCTCTTTTGTGAGGCAAATGATCCTTTGGTAGCATCTGAAACTTGGTTGGGTGGACAAACAATGTCAAAGGATGATTATAATCACTCTAATAGAAGCTGGGATGAGCTGGTCAGAACCCTTCAGCATTCTCAACATGCAGGGGAATGGCAACAACAACATAACAATTGCTGAGCTCAATTAAAATATCATTTTGTATGCAATAAGCCCCAGCCCAGGCCATCCTAAGCCCTAGGCCAAGCCTAAGCACTACTCTATGGCCTGGCTCAACCCAGTGGTAAGCCCTAGCCCTCATAAGCCAAGCCAAAGCCCCGGCTTCCAGGCCAAGCCAGGCCAGAACACCAACACACTGGAGGTGCTTTGGACGGCGCTAGACGGGACCTACAATGCGGCCAACGACCGGCCGGTAGACCTGTCAGTGCTCGACGACTATGACCCCCTCCCCCCCCGGGAATGGGGGTTCCTTTCTCCCTGCTGGAACTGCGGGAGGCCCTCAAGGCATGTTCATCGCGCTCTGCTCCGGGACCGGACCACGTTACATGGTCCTTCCTTAAGTGCTGGGCCGGCAATGTCGAAATTGCCGAGCTCTTTGTCCGCATCGCAGAAGCGTGCGTCACACTGGGCCACTGGCCCTCCCATTTTAAGGAATCCACGTCGGTCATCATACCAAAGCCTGGAAAACCTAACTACTCCACCCTGAAGTTGTTCAGGCCAATTGTGCTGCTGAACACCCTCGGGAAGTTAGTCGAAAAGCTGCTGTCGAGACGGCTCCAGTTTGACGGCGTGGCACATGGCGTTTTTCACCCCAACCAGTTTGGGGGCATCGCCCAGCGTTCCACTGAGGATGCTGGCGTTTACCTCACCCACCTCGTCTGTGCGGGGTGGGTAAAGGGGCTACAAACAAGTGTTGTCGCCTTCGACATCACTCAGTTTTTCCCGTCACTGAACCATCAGGTCCTACTGACTATCATCGAGAGGTCGGGGTTCCCACTGTGTGTGGTGAACTTCTTCCGCTCATACCTAGTGGGCCGATTCACGACCTACAAGTGGAACACCGACAGCTCGGGCAGATTTTCTGCCGACGTCGGAGTGGGACAGGGCTCGGCCTTGTCCCCTGTCTGCTCAGCGCTTTACATTGCGCCGGTGATGCGCCTCTTTTTCGCCCACGCCCCCTGGCCGCTGGCGGATTTGATTTCCTACGTCGATGATGGCACTCTCATCGCGCAGTCTAAATGGGTAGAGGATAATCTCCCCAAACTTGTGGATGCCTACAACGAGGTCTTCCGCCTGTTTACAGCCCTCGGACTGGTGTTGGAACACGCCAAGTCCGAGGTCTTTCATTTTTCCAGAGCACGGGTGGCACCCAACCCCCCCATCGACCTCAGTGTCGCCCCCTTCACTGGGGCCACCCCTCTCAGGCCCAAGCCGATCTGACGATACTTGGGCTTTTTCTTTGACCGGAAGCTGTCCTTCAAGGAACATGTCCGGTTTTACACAACAAAGGCGTTCACAACTGTGAGCGCCATGCGTATGCTTGGCAATTCGTCCAGGGGGCTCTCCCCGGCGAACAAGCAGTTGCTTTACAGGTCCTGCGTCATCCCGGTGGCAACGTATGGCCTCCGTCTCTGGTTTTGCCGAGGTACCCGTACCAAAGGCATGGTCAAGGCCCTGTCCCAGATGCAGCACACTGCTGCCCACTGGATCACAGGCTGTTTCCGTACGACCCCAGTAGGGGCCATGGAGTGCCTCGCGGCCCTGCTGCCTATGCCGCAGGTGCTGCGCTGCTTGGCGGACAAGAGCTGTCTCCGGACGGCTACTTTGACGCGCACCCACCCCGTCCGAGCTATCTTGGAAGGGGACCTGGTGAGAGACGCCCCCCGGCATGCGCTGGGACTTCAGGCCCTCCCGCCCGGCGCCCGCCGGAAAATTGTGTCCCCTGCAGTGGACGCGATGACCATCTGTACACTCTCCGATGAACCTTTCGAGGCCTATGGCCCTGAGAGCCAACCCGGAGGTCATCTGTTAGATCTGTTTTTGGACAGAATCTCCCTCCACCGCCCGCCCCCCAAAGGGACGGACGAGTGCAAAGAATACTCCGACCGTCTAGACCGCATCCTGGCTGAGGCCAGAAACGATCCAGATTGTCTCATTGTAGGCTGTGACGGGTCCGTACCCAAGACAGCCCACCAGGCCGCGGCGGCTTCCCTTGTGTTCCGCGGGAACCAAGAGGTCCGCCGTGCTACCGCGTTCCTCGGTCGCGCCTCAGCGACCGATGCCGAGCATTGTGCCCTCCACCTTGGAGTGTCTGCAGCCGTGGCTGCTGGATGCAAGAAGGTGGTGGTATTCTTGGACACCCTCACTCTAGCTGATGCGTGGGTGGACTGCTCCCCAACGGGGGGTCAACAGCACGCCCTCCAGCTGTGCCGCCTTCTGCACCCCTGGTTCAATTTAGGCCAGGACCGCCGAATCCACCTGTGGTTCGTTCCCTCCAAGGCGGAGTGGGCGGTTCACAAGCAGGCTCACGACGTCGCGACGTCGCTCCGAATGCCTCTAGGGATCTCCCCTAAAGCCACTCGCAGTTGGCTGATCGCCTCCTTCAAGGAGACGGCAGAGAAGGAATGGGTGGCCCACTTCGTGGACCCCAAGTATCGAGGGAGGAGCTTCCTGGACCTGAGGGCCCAACGGAAGGCCCCCACAATGCCCACCGCCTCCGGCTGTGGGCCTTGGCTCAAAGAAACTGCATACGATTGCAGGTTGACGGCCCGACTATGTCGGTGCATCACGGCGCATGCCCCCATTGGGAGCTACCACGACCGCTTCTTTCCCAGTGAGGACACTCACTGCACATGCCCCCCCCGGCCCTTCCAGGACCGTGATCACCTGCTCCGCGTGTGCCCCCACGTGAAGCACGAGAAGCCCCGGCAAGGCCCGCGATTCATCGCGGACCTCGTCGAACTCCTCGAGGCAAACCCGCGTGTGTTTGCCTTTGCCCCCCCAGAAGGGTGGGACCCAGGATGAGGGTCACGCGCAGGGCGTATGACCCCCGTCTGGTGGCCTGGTGAGCCTGATGGCCTGCCGAACGCGCGACTCAGCTTGTCTGAGCCTGCGATGTCTCTGCCAGTAACGCCGAACCTCGGGTTCGCCGCTGGCAAGGTTGGGGGGCCCACCAGCTGGTGGGTACCGTCCCATGCGTGGGGTGGCTAAGCGAGGAGGGGCTGTACTCGGGCGACCGAGGGGCTCTGAACCCCGTCGGGCCTTATGGCTGGCGGGTTGGTCAACCTGCGGGAAGGCCTATAATCCTCATTCCTGGCCGGTGCGTCAGTGGGCGCACACGACTAATAGGGGCCGTGCAGGGGCTTAGCGGGGGTAGGACACTGAGAGTGTTAGTACGCGCCATTGGGAATGCCGGCGAGCTGGTTCAGGGAGGCGCCCGAGCGCCCTCGGCCTGTAGTCCGGCCTTGCGCGCTGCCTTAGCAGACAGCACGCTGGTCTTCACGCACTCATGTGCAATATCGGGGCTGTAATCTCCCCTTCAACTTACGTCGTATACCCGCTATCTTCTGTAGTAGATAGCCGTGGACTGCGCCCGTGCACCATGTTAAATATTGCTGAAAAAAAAAAAAAAAAGGCCAGAACACCACTAGCTGGGCCCATCCAGATGTATTGCATTTTGGGCCCAGTCCACTACCAGTGGAAATATCATTGAATTCTGTCCCTTGGATTGCACAGATGGACTGTCAATTTCTACTGAATAGGCTGTTTGCCTTGAGCCATGGCCCGGGTGGTGGTGTGTTCATGTGTCTCCCTTTTGGTCCACTTGAGTAGATCACAGCTGTCTCCCAATGCAAATTGCACCCTGAAACTTTGACAGCACCAAGAAAATATATGTACTGAGGTGCATGCAAATCCCTTAGGAATTCCATAATGTATTGCAAGTCCTAGTGCCATCTGATGAAGGAAGTTCCTCAAGGTTGAAAATCAACTTTTCAAATACTGGGAATTATTCTACCTACTGTTGTCAGCACCTACATTATATCTATGTAAGCCCATATTTCCAATATATAGTCAATCCATTAGGAATTGAGATATTGCTGTTCAATGGCAGCACAAAAAACTGAGTACAAAAATAGATGTTTGCAAAGTCACGTGCAAAGAACAAAGATTCCAGAAAACTGTCAAGTCTGTCTGAAACATAGCACAGCAAGAATTTGTGATTCCAGAGAGCAATATATAGGTAAAACTGGATGGAGAGCCATGAATTTGTAACCAGAAACAAAGCACTGTGTAGTAGATAAGACTTCCAAGAAAGCGCAATGAAGACACACAATTTTTAAAGCAGCATCTAAACATATGGTCAGAGTCACCATATGGACAGGACATCAGTGAAGTGCACTACTTTCAAATTCATTGAAGATCTTTGATACAAGGCAAAATACCAAATCCAAATGCAAAGAAATGAGCCCCAAAATGGAAATAACTCAGGTATCATGTGGGAGTGGGCAATGCCGGCTATAGCTGTGTCAGCCAGATTTGGGTGCTTATGTAATAATGCCAAAACAGTGACCCCACTGTCTCCACTCAAATTTTAAGCTAGTATATGGTTCTCCCCAGTTCAACAAGACATGTAGTCATGTCAACATATAGTATAGATCATTATTACATCAAAATACAGTGATAAATGTCCATAATGATGCCTCCAAATGACTGCATTCTAATGTTAGAAATCATCATCATCCTCCCATTCACATGCACCATCATCTTCAACCACATTCAAGTCAATGAACTCCCCTTCATCCTCTGAATCTTCCACATCAATTTCATCACATATTCCCTCTCCCATCTGATGTCCAGCCAAATTCCACTCCCCTGCTTCCAAAGACAAAATTGCACCAATAAGGGCAATTTTAAGGTCTCCAACTTTGGATCTTGTAGATACATTGTCAAGATTTGGAGCACCTGCATTCCTGAATGCTCCAAGTTGCTTTCTGAGATCCTCTCCAACCATCTTTTGTATCTTGTCCTTGTCCAACTCCAACTGAAGTTCCTCAATCTCTTTTTTTCATTGTGCTGCAGCCTCCTTCCACTTATTTGCAGCTTCCTCTTGTTTGTCATTCTTCTCTTGCTGACATACAACCATTTTCTTTTGAATGTTATATTGCAATGCTCTCATTATCTGGGACTTTGTAGCCGTCTGCTAATGGCTGGTATCTTGCTGATAAACAACACACATGCACACCACTGCATATGCCATACCAATGGCACCATCACTACACTGCTGTACTGATGGCCCATACATTTACCCACACTGACAACATGTTGATACCACTCCCAACACACTGCCATACCACCATACCAGGCACACTGCTGCCGCCCAAATCCACGAACACTCCACCGGCGTACCAGCCCCTACGCTCACTGGCATGCACATGCCCCACCAAAATGGGAACAGCAATCACATGCCAAACAGGAATGGTGATACAACTATGACTATGCTACTGTATGGAACAGCCAACATCCCTCTCGAGTCTCCGCTCCCTCTCTCGAATGACACCACCTGACGCCTACTGCATCACCAGGAATGGCCTGGACGCCTATTCATCTACAGCCTGACTCCATACCTGATATGAGGACTACACCCAATGCGGCCCATATTCATCACACAGCTACACCTGATGTGGCCTCTTCCCTACATGCTCCGTAGTAGACTGTATTTAAGTATCTGATCTTTCTTTTCCTTCCCTTCATTCTCACTTCTGTGCAATGAAGGTATAGTACTTACTTTACATTGACCACCTGTTGTACTTATGTTCTCACTTCTGTGCAATGAAGATGCCTTGATCCTGTCCAAGTTTTTCAACTGAGTGTAGGCTGCTCCACAGGCAGCCTTCCAGCTGCAAGCTCAAAACCTATAGATCTTATTATCCACTGATCATACAGCTTAGGTCCTGGAGGCAACTCTAACTGATTTTTTGCACTCTTCATGTCTCTGATGACTGTTTCTTAAAAATAGTACTGCTTCACCATGAAACACCCTATTTTAGGGTACCAACCAACCCAAAATCTCACTTCTGATAATGTTCAAAACATCGAACTTGCAGCTCAGCTTTCAGAGGCACAGGCCACTATCAACACATTGCAGGCATCCAAACTGGCATTATCTAATCAAGTATCTCTCTTGGAGGCCAAGCTTTTCAAGGCTTTGGAGGCTTTAAAAGTTGAAAAATTGCAGTCAGCCAATCTTTATCAGCATTTCCGTGTGGAGTGTCATGCTCATCAATGTGGTCTAGCTCACAAGGATTTTCTTGAAAGCAAAATAGAAATTCTTCAGGCGACTAATACACAGCATCTTGCAGAACAAAAGAAGCTAATTCATGATACCACCTCATATGGCAAAAATCTGGCACAGCTTGAAAAGAAGTACTCCAATCTACAGACTGTACTATGGAGCAGTCTGGGATAGAGCTGGCTAAAGTTAAAGGAAAGCTTGTGCTGGCACAGAAAAATCTCAAACAATCATGGAATCAGGCTGCCTATTATCAAAAACGCTGTAACAATGCTACTACACTTCAGCAGAAGGCTGTATTTCAGGCAAAAGAGAAGGCTCACCAACAGGCCATTTGTGAAAAATCCACACATTCACTTTTGCACAAGGGTGTCTATACTTGGGAAACTCGGAATCTCATTCACCTACTTGTCAAAGCTGGCTGTTCAAAAGAACATGTTAGTAAAGTGATTACAGCCATTCTCAAAAGTGCTGGAATTCCAACAAAAGGATCTATTAGCTGTCAGACTGTTTCACATATTCTTATGGAGGGATATGTTGCCAGCCAAATTCAACTTGGGTTTGAAATAGCAAAAGCTGAAGCATTCACAGAAAGTGGAGATGGTACCAGTCATCAGAATGTGCAGTATTATTCATGGCACATTAATCTGAGGGCTAGTGACTATGAATCATCCAATGGAGCAAAACAGCATGTCACATGTTACTCCATCCTTTGATAGCTCTAGTGAAGAGTCAATCAAGGATTGGAATTTAGTGCTTGATACTATTGTTGATCTATACAATTGCTCACCCCTGGGAAAACGACATGGATCTGTTTTATGCACTGTTGATATCTTAGCCAAACTGGTTGGCATGATGACAGATCATTGTGCAAAGGAAAAGAAAGATGTTCATACACTGGAGGAGCTCAAAACAGCTGCTGTTTTACAGCAATTGAGTGAACAAAAGATTCTTGATTTGGATAATCAAGAACTTGTGCCAAAGTTTTATGCAAAATACCATGAGGTTATTTCAAAGTCTGGTGGAACTCAAGCATGGAATCCCCCACCACCTGAAACACAGCAAGCTCAACTGGCAAAAATGTCAGAAGATCTTGTCACCAATCTAGGAAATGACACCTATGAAATGATGTCTGACAAGGAAAATCAATATTTGACATACTTTGTCTGGGCTGGCTGTGGTTGCCACAAGGATTTGAATAGTGTTTGGGGTGGATATTTTGCAATGTCCAAATGGTGGGAAGAGCACAAGCAGACACCTCCTATTTTGCTTGCAAACTGTGACAATGCTGCTGTTCTTGCTGATATGGCATCTGATAGAGATACAATTACACCAGCACAAGAACGAGCATTTGAAACTACAGCATGTGGGGGGATCAAAGCTACTCAATTGGCAGGTGCACTTTTCAATCACAAGGATGACAAGAAAGGGCATCACAATATTTTTTGCTTCTGGTGGCAAGAAAATGTTGGCAGTGAAATTACTTTTCCTGATGCATCCAATACACATTTTGGATCATACTGTGATGGCACAACAGTTATTGTAGCCCATCCATCACATTTTACTGCATATCTTGAATATTACCAACTTCAAAAAAGCACAAAGAACCTCAATCATATGGAGCAAAATTTCTGGAATGCAATCCATGATATCCCCACCCTTTCTGAGCTTGCTGTCTTATCACTCTATGCTCAATCAATCTCTCATCCATATATGGAGAAAGTTTGTACACCTGGACAGAATGCACTTGAACTTGGTCCATACCATGCCAAGGTATTAGACCATATAGGGGAGATAATTAAAAATCCTGATCTGCTTGTTGGACCATCTCCTTCATTTACAACTGCAGCACTTGATGGAAAAACCTGGAAATCACCTAAGATGTTTGAAGTGGTTCACAGAAGGATTTCCACATTTCCTCATGTTTGTGGACTTCTTACTGCCTTCTTTAAAGGAGCAGAGGAGACATGGAAATGGTTTACATCCAAGTTTGCACCCAATGGTGTAATTGATCAGTCAACAGCTGAAGAAAAGGACCTTGCTTGGATGCCAGCAACAAATGACGTCAATGAAGATGCACTTGGTGCTTTTCGCATTCAAATGTGAACCAAGTCCCAACTTACCATGACAATTACAATGCACTTGCAATGTTTGAATGCAATGATACTCAGAACTTTGTAAACACATTATTTACAGAACCTGGAGATTTCAAGTTTCTTTGTGGGCAGGCTCATGCATTGAAATGAAAAGATAGAGCCTGTCATATCCCATGCAAGCAACCCTCCAACCTCTGCTACGGAACTCCGGTGGAACTCCGTAGGAACTCTGAGTATTTCAAATTCCTTATTTCAAATTACTTCTTCTGTTTTACATACATCACATCTTTTACTCAAGTCTGTTCTCCATCATAGATATGATCACGTACTGTGCACTCAGAACTCCACAAAACTCTGCTGCAGCTACACCAAGTACTAGCCTTAGTATAAAACTACTTTAGTTACTTTGTATTCCTCAGTTCAAAAATTAGTTGTTCCTTATCTTGGACTTCCGCACGGACTTCTGTACTTATTGATTCCTTGTAAATTGGACACCAAGCATAGAGAAGGGCACAACCTCTTAAAGGTTGAAGCCAAGTCCTCATTGCACCTCAGAACTCCGCCAGACTCCGCCATTTTCCCGCACCTTAGGATCAGTTCTTAACAGGGCCAAACAAAAGGAAATGGTTGTACATCAGCAAGAGAAGAATGACAAACAAGAGGAAGCTGCAAATAAGCGGAAGGAGGCTGCAGCACTGTGACAATGAAAAAAAGAGATTGAGGAACTTCAGTTGGAGTTGGACAAGGACAAGATACAAAAGATGGTTGGAGAGGATCTCAGAAAGCAACTTGGAGCATTCAGGAATGCAGGTGCTCCAAATCTTGACAATGTATCTACAAGATCCAAAGTTGGAGACCTTAAAATTGCCCTTATTGGTGCAATTTTGTCTTTGGAAGCAGGGGAGTGGAATTTGGCTGGACATCAGATGGGAGAGGGAATATGTGATGAAATTGATGTGGAAGATTCAGAGGATGAAGGGGAGTTCATTGACTTGAATGTGGTTGAAGATGATGGTGCATGTGAATGGGAGGATGATGATGATTTCTAACATTAGAATGCAGTCATTTGGAGGCATCATTATGGACATTTATCACTGTATTTTGATGTAATAATGATCTATACTATATGTTGACATGACTACATGTCTTGTTGAACTGGGGAGAACCATATACTAGCTTAAAATTTGAGTGGAGGCAGTGGGGTCACTGTTTTGGCAAAATTATTACATAAGCGCCCAAATCCGGCTGACGCGGCTATAGCAGCATTGCCCACTCCCACTTATTGTGCCAGTGCGGATTGAGCGGTGTAGAAACAAAGTTGAAATTCACACGCACTGACCAATGGGCGGCGGAGCACAAGGGGATATAATTGAAGCGGCGCTTTAAGAATAGGATCATACGTTGTTGGCTCAACCGACTCCAAACCCCCTCACCAGCCTCAAGGCCAATTCCTCGTCGCTTCGCCTTGTAACAAGCGCAATCTCTTCTACTAAGTACTTGTTTTTTTTACGATCTACACATGTCAGAAATTAGAAGGAAACTCGTTATCGTTGGAGATGGTGCTTGTGGAAAGGTTTGTTTTGCACTCTATCTGCGTGGGCGCTAGTTTTGCTTCTGCGTATATTTTTTGTCTCCGTTCTTCTGCTGTTTTCAGCGACCCAGGATGTTTGCTGATCACTTGCTGTTGTTACAGACGTGCTTGTTGATTGTGTTCTCCAAGGGAACATTCCCAGAAGTATGGTGTTTCATCCTGTAGTTCTCGCCCTCTCAATTGACCGTACCGTGGCAGGTTTACGTCCCAACTGTGTTCGAGAATTATGTAGCCGATGTTGAGGTTGACGGAAAGCACGTTGAACTGGCACTTTGGGATACGGCCGGACAGGAGGATTATGACCGTCTCCGACCTCTCTCCTACCCTGACTCTCATGTTATCCTCATCTGTTTCGCCGTAGACTCGCCTGATTCGTTGGATAACGTTCAGGAGAAGGTTTGTTGCACTCATCATTATACCCGCTATGAAACACGTTTAACCTTACATGTAGTGGATCTCAGAAGTGATGCATTTCTGTGCAGGGCTTCCGATTATTCTTGTGGGTTGCAAGAAGGATCTTAGACGTGAGCCTCGTGTGATCGAGGAGTTGAGGAAGACGAGCCAACGGCCGGTTACCCCCGAAGAGGTATGTAAACGAAGCCGTTCGTGACTCTATCATTATCCTGTCTTCATCGTTCTCCTCTTTCATGACAAGCCCACTGACGACTTGTTGATTACAGGGAATGGCAGTTGCTCAGAAGATTGGTGCAAAACACTATCTGGAATGCTCCGCGAAGTCGGGTGAGGGCGTACGCGAAGTCTTCCAGTATGCCACTCGTGCTGCACTCCTCTCCAGACCCGGCAAGAGCGGTCGGAAGCATCGCAATTGCATAGTGCTCTAGACACGGTCTCATCACATGCATTTCATTACCTATCTCGAACTTCCTTTGTCCCCCTCGACATGACTACTTTGCGCACGACGTACCCGTACCTTACTTCCCTCTCTCCGCTTCAAATACCCGTTGACAGATGCCTCCACGCTCTCTGAGTCTGTCTTACCTTCCACACCTCCTAACACGACCTCTATTCTCTGTTTATACGTTTCGTGTCTGCTGCAATTTCATACTCCTTTAGTGTCACTCCTCCAGACAATTGTGGATCCACTTGCCCAAATCAAGACGTGCAACCTTACAATTCACACAATAATGTGACAGCATGAACTTGTGCACATGATGGTTTGAACCCCAGTCAAAAGTCAATCGTTGGAATAAAAAACACTTTGTGTGTGACGTCATGATGCATGATGATTCGTCAAGATTTAATCTCCGCCCATGACCCTCAGTCTCCTAACTTATTGCAATGAGTGAATTCCAGTCCAACAGCCCCTTTCCTACTTCAAACCTTAACCACAACGCCTTCACCGGAAAGGCGATCCAACGCCATACGACGTCTTCGACGTTCCGATTGTGGCCAACGTCAATCGATTGAAGGGAGCGATTCAACAGAGAATCAAAGGTCTTCATACCACAAACGCTGACCTTCTGAGGCTTTGGAAGGTCGTTTCCTTAATTCCAGGGATGTGCGCCTTCTGACTTTCTCTTTCAGCTCAATGTGCCGGTTCCTATCGGTCCAGATCATAGTCTCTCGCAGCGATTAGCAGCCTTGGGTAACATCGATGCGTGTTCGAGAGAGTTGACTCAAGTTCTGAAGAAGAAGTGGGGGAGCTATTTCCCGAACCGCATTCCCGAAAGCATCTCCACATTGTGATTCAGGGCCCTGGTGAGTACCGCTGGCTCATCGTTCCTTATGAGCAGAACTGACGATATCGTTGAACTTCTCACCTCACTTGCGCATCTTGGTTTCGATCATCCTCATCGCTCCTATCTCATCCTGCGATCCTCCCCTCCCCTTTCGGCTTCTTCAATGTTCGCCAACTCGTTGTCCGCCTCAATTTCCTCGATATCCCATTTCATTCTCCTGGGATTGGCATTTTGCCATCATCACGTTTGGTGATGGCCATATCATCTACTCTTTGTGCGTAACAATGTCATTCATTCGTTTCTCCGCCACCCAACTCGATTCGGTCGTCGCTCCGGACTGCCTCCTCCTGCATGTTCTCCTCACCCCATCTCTCTACGCTGCTGCCTTTTAACCCCGTTGCTACACCATCTTACTGCTGAATCGTTCATTTCCTGACCTGTCAAATGTCGTTCCTCCATCTCCTTGCCCCCACCTCATGAATTTTGTCTTCCCACATCATCCTTTTGTCTCACCTTGGACTAATGCGGTGTGGCCTCTCCTCGCTAGCTCTTATATACGACTCGCCGCCATTTTGCACAGTAGACTCCAGACCTTTCAAACGATCCCGCTCCTCTCCACCATATCCTTCTGCTCCATGTAAGCCCTGCCAATTTTCGCCCTCTCATCGCTCACAGAGTCCTCAGTAAATGCCTCTCCGCGAAGTGATACAGTTGCAGCACTGTACGAACGACTTAAGAAATATGCTTTCATCCAGGTATTGTTATGACGTCCAATGTTCTGAAATCCTTTCTTACTCCATGAAGGTTCGTGGGACTCCCGCGAGCGGCAAGACTGTACTCGCCCAATTACTTGCGGGCCATATCTCCCGGCAAGACCCCGATGTGCACATCATCTGGGTTTACGGATGGCCACTGAAAAAGGTAGAAGAAAGTGGCAACTATCGCACCTATCTTAAACGGCAGGGCTGGGTAGAAAGTGAGAAAACGGTGTTTATCTTTGATGAGGCGCAACTTTCGTACGACGATGCACAACTCTGGGGCGAATTTTTCAAATCCATGCATGACCACGAGGAACGTTGCGCCATCGTCTTTACTAGCTATGGCAGCCCATCGTCTCGTATTGACAACAAGGGGGCGCCAATGATCATCCCTGATTCCCAGCGGGTCACTTTGCGTCAGGTTGTGCATGAGGACCGCCTTCCACCAGCTGGACTCCTGTTCACCCGAAGCGAGTTCAACGATCTGGTCATCAAGCATTATCCTTCTTCGGAGTTTTGTTTTCATTTGTCCTTTTTTAATGCACTTTTTGATATCACCAACGGACACGTGGGGGCGATCCACGAATACATAAGGATAATCATTGCCGACGACGTAAGTCCCTTTGTGTTTACGGTAATGACGGCCTGACATCAGGCTTCAGTCGTATCGTAAACTCAAGTTAGCCGCCAGCGGGCCTTACACTTGGGACTCATTTCTGGCCGAAGTCAGTCCACGAGATTTGCTACGGAAGCTCGAGAATTCTGCTAGCGTCTTCGGAAGGGGGTTACCGTCAAATAGGGTACTCCAGGCCCCAGCCACTGCCGGCATTTTCTCTACTGTCCTTTGCAGGAATGTTGTAATGGAAGCCGACTTCAAGACTGAGGATGAGAAGACCGCACTCAAGGCGTGTTTTCAGAAGGGATGGCTCCACGTAGACAAGCTCGGGATCATGGACTTACCAGATGACGTCGGGTACTACTTCCCATCATCGCTCCACCGCTGGTATGTGGAGTGGAAGCTGTCGGATAGCCTCCCCCCAGCCGGATTCCCAACTAACAGCCTCCTGGACTTTGTGATTGGCGTCATTCGCCTGTTCTCCCCGCACCATCTCTCGGCTAAACGAAGGATAGGTCCCGGTTGTATTCAGCGGCTGCCTGAAGCACAGTATCAGGATGAACTGTATCGTTGCTGCTACGCTCTTTCTAAAGGGTCACTGGTTACTTTCCCTGAATTTGGAACTGCGAAAGGACGCGTAGACTTTTATATTCCTGCCAAAAGTTGGGGGATAGAACTTTTACGTGATGGTAATCAGTTGGAAAAGCATTGCGGTCGGTTTTCCGCCACAGGGTCATATGGAACGACACTTCTATCTGATTACATCATTGTTGACTGTCGTACTACAAGTCCAAGGGATAAACATCAATGTAAGCAGGCTTGCTCTTTGGTTGTTGCTCCACTGATACAACTGTGTGCACTATTTAGATTTGTCAAAACTGTACCATGCTGTATTTGAGGACGACTTCCAGAATGTATCTATTCTGGATAACGAGCACCGTGCAGTTAATGATGGGAAATTCTGACTTTTAGCTTCATCATAAAAGATCTACTCAATTCAGGAGAGTTGTGTTCCTAGTTGAATTCCACTTTGTAAAGCAGACACCTTAGGCTGATGTAAGGTGGATATTCTATATAACAAATGGGTTTGTTGCTATCTTGTATTTATAATAAAATCAGTGATGTGGTGCTGATGATAATAACATAGTTTCTTGCTTGGTTAGTGTTTAGCAGTTCAGTTCAGTCCAGTTTTTTTGCCTATTGTATGAGCTGGAACTGTAACTGGTTACAGTATATCCAGAAGTCAAAGATAACTGAACCAGACTGGCAAAAACTGGTTTAAATGGTCTGGTTATATGAAAAAACCAGTTTAAACTGTAACTTGTCACGAACCAGTTTTAACTGGCTGTAACCAGTAAGAAACTGGGTAAATATTGTTAAAGTATGGCCATGGGATCAGATTCAGACAAAGACATCAGGAAAATCCAAGTTTGGCTTAAACCTCCTTAAAGTTCCTCGAAGTCTACTTATTATGCTGATTGTCCATTAAGTAAAATAAGCATGAAATTAAGCAGAGGACCCTACTTATTTTCTACTTATTCTCTTTATTTCTCCTTATTTCTTGCTTAATCTCCTTATTTTGATTTATTTTTGGTATTTTTAAGAACAAAATAAGGAGATTAAGCAAGAAATAAGGAGAAATAAAGAGAATAAGTAGAAAATAAGTAGGGTCCTCTGCTTAATTTCATGCTTATTTTACTTAATGGACAATCAGCATGATAAGTAGACTTTAAGGAACTTTAAGGAGGTTTAAGCCAAACTTGGATTTTGTTAGGAGGTCACCAAATACCCTAGGGCAAAGGCGTGGTCTCTCTCAGAACAACCCAAACAAAACAAGAAAAGAATCTAATAGTCTTTGGTTGTTGCACATATTAGGTGGATTGCCTAAGAGAACTCAAATAGAGTCTCTAGGCATTATATTAACTGTTATATATTACTATACATGAGGTGTCCATGCATTAGCCTCACATAGACCATGAGTTGTTTGCAGGCACAGCACCATGCCTACAGCATGTGGTGCACAGCTACATGTGTTTTACCTGAGTCCAATCATGCCATGTGTTGGCCGTGTGTTATCTATCTACCCTTAGCCATGCATTCAATTGTAAGGACCTTGCACCTACCCTTTGCCTTGTGTACATAAAAGTGTCCATATGACAAAACAATGAAAATAATAGTTAGATTGTCTTAGTGAAAATCGTACTCCTGACAGATTTTCCTGATGGAGGCACCCAAGTGGTCACCTATGCTCTGGGTATCTGCCAAACAGTCACCCAATTGGTCACCCAGGCCTTGGGTGGCTAACGGATACCCACCCAAGTTGCAACTCTATTATTTATTGAGCAATGAATGATAGATTAGAGCATAGTCTTTAGATGACATACAGTATGCCTCTGTCTTTTGCACCACCATATCATTCATAAGCCACCTTACTCTGTGTGGTAGGGTGACAAGGCCCACTTTTTAATCCCACAATGTTCCTCAAGATTTAATGCCTTGTACTGATGACACCTTGTCAGGTAATTTGTTCTATTTTTACTTTATAGACTTTTTATACAAATATTCAATGTGATGCACCTGCCATATCCTTCCTGCTCCCTCGACCTCTGCATCGACAGCATCAGGTCCCAAAATGGAAGGGAACGCTGGCAGGATATCTTTGATTCCATTAATTTTCCTTTTTCTATTAATGCCTCCTTATGACAATTCATCATGTCAAGCAACACAGATGCTCTCAGGCTCATCAAAATCCAAATTGACAGGTAGATCTGATGGAAGTGGGGTTGAGGAATCTCATTCAGGTGCCTTCTGTGCTTGATGGAGCACAAGGAATGTTGCATCAATAGAATGCCTCAATGACAAATTCCTCCCTGAGCCATTGCCAGCAGTGAAAACCTCTAGATGAGGATGCGAGAAGGCCTGTACTTTATTACTTCCACACCAGAAACATCCCTGTCACTAGATGGCTTCAATTTCTTTTGATGAACACATTCTTTCTATCTTTAGAATACTCCTCTGGTTGTTTGGTGTAACAGATGTTTGCTTGTATTTACCATGGACCCCTACAGTATATATAGTAGCGCTATTATGTAAGGTAGATTCTAACCTTTACCTACTTACTCACAACACACTAGCTACACCAATATAGACTGATCTAGTTCTGTGTTCATGTGAGGGGTGAGGTGTTCTTGTAAAGGATCTATAACCTTTACACTTTTTTGAACTTTCTTGCTATACTTGGTTTGACAGCAATATCCCTGAGAAAAACACTTCCCACTATTTCTATCCCCATCTCAACAGTCATCTGACACCCCTGAAATGGTCCACACCATTTTACAACCCTAAACAATGACCATGCATCAACCTGATGAGGTAAAGGCACCGTCACTGTAAAAATACCTGGATGCAAGGGATGTACCATGTCACATTCCAGTGCTAACCAGAGAGGGTACTCTGATCCCCCACTGCATACCCTGACCCCATGCTCATGGAGAATGAGTAATCAGTGAGCTCAAGAGCCCAGATCCTCACCCTATCCCCCCATAAAAACCCCTGCCGAAGCACTCAGCTCTAACAGTAAGGGCAAGAGGCCAGAGGACACATGCTGCCTCCCCAAGCCAACATCCAACATTATGCATGAGGAATTGCTGATAACAGGCCTCAGCCTAAAAGCAACTGTCGAGGATGTATCCAAATTGGGCAATGAATCCACCATAGAGCCAAGAACTATTCACCCAATGTTTCAAGCAAATACTCCTGATGGAGAATTGTCATGGCCTGATGTTAAGATGGAAGATACAGACCTGACCAACACAGGAGAGGGAACTATCCATCTCCAATCAACCACCACAATGGCCATGGAAGAACAAGCCCTCTGGGCTCATTTTCCTGTCCCTTGTGAGGCTAGGAGGTGAAAGTTACAGTACAAAGCAACAGCAGGAGCTAGATGCATTTTCTGCAGTCTAGGTAATGACAACCCCATGTCTGAGGAATTCAAGGATGTCTACATGAACCTCCTTGCATCCCTGATGGTGTTAGGACAACACCGATATTGCCACCTATCACGAGGGGCACATGTGCGGGCTCTACAAGGAGATGGCTCAGAGTGATGATGGGATCAAAAGGGTTATCTTTAGAAATCAGGGGAAAGGAGTTCGTGTTGAGATAGGCTTGTCACACCAAACAAGGGTGGAGTATCCTAAGAGAACACAACTGGTGTTCCCCTAGTATACATTGATCTTTATATACTAAGTTACAGCTGTTGTACAATATTTCTGTAGGTAACAGATATCATACTACCTATATGGGGCATGTGAACAATGCATGTGCACCTGTAGTCGCATCGTCCATGTATAGTAGGTGTTTGATGTAATCAAAGGCATAGGTAAACAAAACCAAAGTCATCTGCATTACCCTTAACCTTAGTGTAATAGACTGTTATATGACTTGTATCATAGTAAATAAAATCGTAAAAATATAGGAAAAATTGTAGATGAGTTTTATAAGCCTCTCCTAACAGATGGTGACTTATCACAAGTAGAAGGCATCTTCTTGTCCTTTCACTCCTGAACTTAAACAAGCCATGCCTGCCTGGACCAGAGAAGGAGAAACCATGACCCCCTACTCCCATACCAGAAGAGGCAAGTCTGGCACTCCACCTTGTCAAAGGCAGCATGAGAAGGACATTGGTCCTTCTGTGGACCTGCTTGATTACACATTCCATTCCCTGAGCACACCACAGGAACAAGGAGAGCCTCATGCAGACTTCATTCAAAGATGAGCCATGGCCCAACATATCCTTGACACTCCTGCTCCTGCCCCTCAAGGAATGCAGACTGCAGAGTCCTCATCCAACACTCACAGACCCTCTGGGAGCCCATCAGGGAGGAATAAACAGTACCTCCCACATTCACATTATACCCCCAAGCAATGCTAGGCATGGGACACCTAGGAGTGATGACTGGAGACTTCCTTTGAGCTACCAAATAGCCAGTGATGAGGAGTTATCCATATGAGGATTCTCCAACATCAACAATCAGGGCATTTGGTGACCACCAGATCAACCCCAAGAAGAAGCCCCTCAAGCTTCTGGTGGCCAACCAGACCCTGGCAACCCAGGTGGTGATGATGAGGGCAATAACCGATGCTGAGGACCTTCATGTCCTCAAACTCCATGCCCACCTGATTGCAACCCACCCTGTCCCGATCATACCATGTCCCGATCATACCAGGGAAACTCCCCTACACCTGCCCTGTGGCAGTAGGTGCAACCAAGATGGTGGAGGTGATTGTGTGGATGATGGGGGCAGAGGAAACAGTGGGGAGGAGATGATGGGCCTTCATCAGGTGATGAAGACCATTGTCCCCATCCTCCTAACCAGCAAAGCACTACTTGTGGCTTCTCTATGCCATCCCAAACTGCCCACCAATCCCCCATTCCTGGTGTGATGGAAGCTGCCAATAATCATGGCAGCTCCATGCATAAACACCTCCTCACACTTATCTGCCAACACCTTACAGTACAGATCATTATTCTTCCTGGTTTTATTACCAGGAAGATGGACAGTGATTCTGTCAGCAAGTACCCTGGTGGAGTAAGGTTCAGCGACCTAGAGAACTGGCTCACAGATCTCATGGTCATGTTCGAGACTGAGATATACAGTGGACTAGGCCATGACAGGGAGTGCACCCTACATGTTCTCAGCTTTGAATCTTGACTGGAGAAGCCAAGGAATGGTGCCACTGCAATGTATTAAGCACCAATTGTCAACAGCTCACTTGGGGCTGTACAATTGATTCATACACCCCTCAACAATGTAGGGCACTTGTGTGGCCTTCTTTGCAGCACGATATGGTGAAGATAAGGGCATCCAAGGATTTTATAATACCTTGGTGGACCATGCCCACAATATGGCTATATATCCCAATGATTACCAGATCGTCAAGACATTCCTTAAGGGCCTGCCTTCCTTTATGCATGAACTCACATTCAAGGATGGACTATCACCCAAAATCAACACTATTTATGATTTCATGGCTCAAGCCATTAAATATAAGATGGCCAAGAAGACTCTTGATCACTAAAATCATACAAGTACCTCCTAAACCGCTACCACATCAGCCTCAAAGGCCAATCCCCCAATGTTGGAGGGGAAATGGTCTGTTGGAGGATCATTGACAATGGTTGTCACATCGCAGAAGATGGGATAAGCAAGGTCACATGGGTGAGTGGGAAACTGGTTTATAGGTGAAAAGTGTTCAATGGGACGAAAGGCTATATATTGGTAAAAAGGGGGAGCTGATCAGCACATTGCAAGGGAATGAACCTATAACCTTGATTGTGCAAACAATCAATGGGGTCACATGCTGCTTGCCTAACAAATATGGGTGCTACAAGTTGAACACATGTCAAAAAAAAAAAAAAGATGAACTCATAGAAAAAAAAACTTCATTACTGCTCAAAGGATAGGAAGTGGGTTTTTAAGTGGAAAGGAGGGCTAATGGAGCCTGTAAACTTTAAAGGCTTAAGGACTTATCTTAGATTCTGCACCTTGGTGTACAGAAAACTTGGGGACAGGTAAGAACATAACAATAAGTGGGATCAAAAGTTTGATGCTCCATTTGACAGGTGGGAGGTCATCTTTATACATTCAGGTGTAGGAAGCTACAAACAATCCCATCGCACACATTCTCCTGCATAGATGGGGCCAAACAACAAGAATGTAAGCTAAAGGGGAGGAGAAGAGACTGTTTTGAAAAGTATTGATAAATCCTGTAAGAAGTGTGGTGGCCATGAGGTGCATGGGGCAGGCTTGGCATAGTCTACTCCTTGTCTTGTGGTGTCACAGACTGGGAATTGCTTGGGGAGGGGTGGATTGTTGAGGCTCTCTATTTATGGAACATGACTTGTCCCCCAGCAAGTGTGGCGAGTGCTTCAACACAACCTCTCAACCCTACCTTCCAGTTGCTTGACCCTTTGATTTGGAGGTCAAATAGCCATGGTGATGGGAAGTTCAAGATTTGACAGATCATCATGATGGGCTACTATTACAATCAAAGATTCAAGAAATGAAGTGAAAATGAATAACCACATCTGACCCTTCTCTTCAGGAATGGATAATGTCAGTGTGGTGTCTGAATGGGTGAGAAGCATGGCCAAACACCTGATTGATGTGTTAGGTAGACAGGATGTCACGATCCAGGCAGGGTCAATGATCTAGAAAGTAAAAATATTCATCAGCCAGTAAAATAGAAATCCTTCAGGTGACTAATGCACAGCATCTCACTGAACAAAAGCAGCTTATTTGTGATACTACATCATATGGTGAAACTTTGGCACAGCTTGAAAAGAAGTACTCCAATTTGCAGGATCAACTTTTCCATATTATGGATAGGTCTCAGATAGAGCTGGCTAAAGCTAAGGGAAAGCTTGCTCTGGCACAGAAAAATCTCAAACAATCACATTCTCAGGCTGCCTATTTTTGCAAGCACCATGAAAGCACTACCACCCTTCGACAGAAGGCTGTAATCCAGGCAAAAGAGAAAGCTCATCAACAGGCCATTTGTGAAAAATCCACACATTCACTTTTGCACAAGGGTTTTTACACTCAGGAAACTCGGAATGTTATTCACCTACTTGTCAAATCTGGCTGTTCAAAGGAATATGTCAGTACAGCAATTACAACCATTCTGAAAAGTGCTGGGATTACAACCAAAGGATCTATTAGCCATCAGACTATTTCATGTATTCTTATGTAAGGATATGTCACAAGCCAAATTCAACTTGGCTTTGAAATGGCTGATGCCAAAGCACTAACAGGAAGTGGATATGGTACTAGTCATCAGGATGTGCAGTATTATTCACAGCATATCAATCTGAAGGCTAGTGACTATGAATCATCCAACAGAGCAAAACAAGTGACACATTTTTTGGGCATTACTCCATCCTTTGATAGCTCTAGTGAAGAGTCAATTAAGGATTGGAACCTAGTGCTTGATTCAATTGTTGATCTATATAATTGCTCACCCTTGGGAAAATGACATGGATCTCTTCTACATACAGTTGATGTCTTTGCCAAACTGGTTGGAATGATGACAGATCATTGTGCAAAGGAAAAGAAGGATGTTCGCACACTGGAGGAGCTCAAAAAGTCTGCTGTTTTACAGCAATTGGGTGAACAAAAGATTCTTGATTCTGGTAATCAAGAACTTGTGCCAAAGTTTTATGTGAAATGCCATGAGGTTATTTCAAAGCTTAGTGGAACTGGCACATGGAATGCTTTGCCTCTTGAAACACAGTGAGCTCATCTGGCAAGAATGTCTGAAGATTTTGTTATTGATCTGGGAAAGGATGTTTATGAGATGATGTCCAATAAAGAAAAACAATATTTGACATACTTTGTCTGGGCTGGCTGTGGTTGCCACAAGGATTTGAATAGTGTTTGTGGTGGTAGATATTTTGCAATGTCCAAATGGTGGGAGGAACACAAGCAAACTCCTCCTATTCTACGTACAAACCATGACAATGCTGCTGTTCTTGCTGATCTGGTATCTGATAGTAATGCAATCACACCAGCACAAGAATGAGCATTTGAGAGTACAGCACATGGAGGAATCAAAGCAACTCAATTGGCAGGTGCACTTTTCAATCACAAGGATGACAAAAAAGGGCATCACAATATTTTTCGCTTCTGGTGGCAAGAAAATGTTGGCAGTGAATTTACTTTTCCTGATACATCCAATACATGTTTTGGATCACACTGTGATGGTGCAACTGCAATTTTAGCACATCTTACACAGTTTACAGCATATCTTGAATATTGCCAACTTTGAAAAAGCACAAAGAAGTTCAATCACATGGAGCAGAACTTCTGGAATGCAATTCATGATATTCCCTGTCTGGGCCGCCATCCCTCAGCGATGGCCCCCTAAGTGGCCCCTCCCACTACAGCCCGCCCTCTGTTTCTACGAGGGCCGCGCCATGTCTGAGGTGCACAATTGTCCAACCCTGTGCCCTCCACCTTTCCAGACTGGGGGCGGCGCTGCGGTGCCGCCTCACCTCTGTTCTCTGGAGTGCCTGGTGCGTCACCAGGGCTCACTACACGCCTCCAGCCGCTACGGGCAGGGGGCTCCTGGGGCTTATGCCTTAGGCTCGTCATGGGTACGCGATGCGGGGGTTCTGCTCCTGCCTTGTGTACCTACCTTTACAGGCACCATTTGGGCCCTCTGGGCCTCGGCCCACCATTTCGTTGGACGGCGCCCAGGCCCGGTCGACGGTCCGCCCTTCGATGAGGGGGGTGGTCCACCTTTTCTTCTGCTAGGGAACACGGTTCACCTCCGGGTCCTTCGGGATGCGGGGGCTTACGGTGAATTGACACTACTCACCGGCTGGCCTCGGCTGGCTGCGCGTGGGGGGACCGGACTATCTGCGGGTGGGGAGTCTTCTGGCATGTGGCGGCGCAAGGGCGCGGCTCTGCCTTCCCGGCTCCAGTGAGCTTTATATGTGGTCTATCTGCCCGCCTCAGAGGTTAAAAGAGGGAGGAAGGTCTCACACTGGCGGGGGTCTGGTATAGTAGAGCGTAGCGTACTCTGATATGTCTGTACTTCGTGCCCGCAGACTGCTTACGTGCACCGCGCTATAAATTGCTGAACAAAAAAAAAAAAAAAAAAAAAAAAAAAAAAAAAAAATTCATGATATTCCCACCCTTTCTGAGCTTGCTGTCTTATCACTCTATGCTCAATCAATCTCTCATCTATATATGGAGAAAGTTCGTACTCCTGGACAGAATGCACTTGAACTTGGCCCATATCATGCCAAGGTATTAGATCATATTGGGGAGATAATTAGTAATCCTCATTTGCTCATTGGACCAACTCCTTCATTTATGACTGCAGCACTTGATGGGAAAAACTGGAAGTCAACCAAAATGTTTGAAGCTGTCCATGAAAAGCTTTCCACATTTCCTCATATTTGTGGACTGCTTATTGCCTTCTTCAAAGGAGCAAAGGAGACATGGAAATGATTTACATCAGAGTTTGTACCTGATGGATTAATTGATCAGTCTACCACTGAAGAGAAAGAACTTGCATGGATGCCAGTGACAAACGATGTCAATGAAGGTGCACTGGGTGCTTTTCGCATTCAAATGTGAACAAAGCCCCAACATACCATGACAAATTATAATGGACTTGCAATGTTTGAACACAATAATACTCAAAACTTCATGAATGTATTATTTACAGAACCTGGAGATTTCAAGTTTCTTTGTGGGCAGGCTTGTGCATATAAAGGAAAAGATTGGGCCAAACAGAAGGAAATGGTTGTACGTCAACAAGAAAAAAATCAGAAGTGAGAGGAGGCTGCAAATAAATGGAAGGAAGCTGCAGCACAAAGGAAAAAGGAAATTGAGGAACTTCAGTTGGAGTTGAACAAGGAGAAGATCCAGAAGATGGTGGGAAATGATCTCAAAAAGCAACTTGGAGCATTCAGAAATGCAGGTGCTCCCAATCTTGACAAGGTATCTGCAAGATCCAAAGTTGGAGACCTTAAAATTGCCCTTATTGGTGCAATTTTGTCTTTGGAAGCAGAGGAGTGGAATTTGCTGGACAGCAGAAGGGAGAGGAAATAGATGATGATATTGGAGTGCAAGACCCAGAGGATGAAGGGGAGTTCATTGACTTGGATGTGGTTGAAGATGATGATGCTTGTGAATGGGAGGATGAGGATGGTCTCTAATATTAGAATGCAGTCATTTACAGGCACTATTATGGACATGTATGGCTATATTTTGGCGTAATAATGATCTATACTATATAATAACATGTCTACATGTCTCATTTGAGAGAACCAAGCTCAAAATTTGAGTGGTACATAAGCGTCCAAATCTGGCTGACGCGGCTATAGCCGGGATTGCCCACTCCCACTACTAGTAAAATATGCGTCATGCAAAAACGACACGGTTTGTGATGAATAAGTGACAAAACCAAGATATTGTACCAAAAACTTTATGCCGTTGGTGCAAAGCTCTTTTCTAAAAAACTAGCCGCAGAGTTTTCTTAACATAGTCATTGGCAACAAATCTGTGCGGATGAAATTTTATTTAACGGACGGCATAAACTTTTTGAGGCTCGGAGTCCAGTTTTGCATGCTTTTGGTGCGTGACTCTGGGTGGACTTTTTCTCATTTCACACTATATACGGCTTACTGCACTATGCGAGGCAAGAAACAAAATATGGCTAATTTTGGCAGTTTCCTAAGGCTGCCATATAGAAAACCTCGGGCAGCAGATCTGGTGAAGAACAAGAGTTCTATTTCCCAGATGATCACCCAAAGTATCCAGGGAATTGCAGTGATTCTCCAGGAACAAGGCTTCAAGGGTTTGACTGGGAAGGGTGGGAAGCTTCTCGAGTGTAAAGGATTTCATTGCCAGCCTGGGGCAACTGATTGTTGTTGCCGTCGAATTCTGTATGGGCAACCAGATTTTCGAGAGGTGGAGTCCCTTTTAGAAACCATTTGCAAATCACGTGGATTCCAGGTCCTGTTCCTCCCGAAGTTCCATTGCGAGCTGAACTTCATCGGGGTTATGCGAATGTATCCGACTTCATCGAAAGAAGCTGATCTCGAGGACAATCTGATCCATTCTTTGGAGGAAGTGCCCCTGGACTCAATGCGCAGGTTTTATTTCTGTGTCGGATCCTTCATTATCTCTTATTTACAAACTTACAGATTCGCTCGACGATCCCTAAGGTTCATGGCTTGCTACCGACAAGGCCTAAATGCAAAACAGACAGCCTTGGCAAATAAGAAGTATCGCGTTCATTGTATGCTTCCAGAGAGCATTCTCCTTGATCTAGATGCAGCTGGTATAATACAGACTATATTCCATAGAATACGCGAGGGAAACGACTAATTCCAGTGTACAATTCGTGGGTGGTCACGGACACAGAGAGTCACAGTAGGTCACACCGCGTCGTTTTTGCTTGACGCATATCTTAGTCTCTCATCGATCCATGCGGCCGATGTTGGCAATTTCATGTTTGCGTCGCTGGGCACAGTCCGTCTCTCTTCCACCTCTTTTTGATGTCGCTTTTTTTTGGTGATTTTTCGCCGTTCTACCCTTGTGCAGGTTGGGACCCCTTAAGCTTGACGTATCCCCCCGAGTGTTAAGCTTCCATCAACTGTGGTTCCGAGTCAAGCCCCCCGAACTGCCAGTGTGCGGGTTCCGCCACCATCCTCGTGGTTCATAGTACGCCCTACTTAATTTGTCACTTCAGGCAGTACTCCCTTAATTCAAACCGAAGCGACATCCAAGTCAAGTATGCGAAAGAGAACAATTGATGTTGTCTGATGCTATCTTACTTCCTTGCTGAACATTGTAAACGGCCCAGAAACTGGCCATTAGCATGTGCAAAGTACCTGAGCCTGCGGTAGGGCGTTCCTGTCGGCCACTCTGTTCGGGCTAAGAGTAGTATCCATTCCGATGGTGCAAGGAGAAATTACTAGTAGACGAAGGTGTCTATGTCTTCCTTTGGGGCTAGGAGCATTATAAAAGAGAATCCCATGAAGCATTTTTTGCGTGAAAGCGTGATACTTGCCCTTGCTACAGCCGATAGTACTTTATCAAGATGCACAGGATCGCTGGAATTCGGATCCCGTCCTACTATTGGAGCACGTTCATTTCATTTTCCATGCATGTGGTGCTATTGCTGAATGGTTTTTTTTCGAGACAACTTTGTGGCCAGGCGAATCACGAGCCAACGATACCCCTCGGACCTCTCGGAGGAAAGTTGATTGATCTGATGCATATTGGGATTCACTGACTTGTGCATGTTAACTAGCAGCTAAACACTGGCACAGAATGCACCGGCATTTTACTATGGTCTCGGGGGAAATGAGCCGTGTACTATAGGTAGTTCTGATATAACGAGATGCTACATCAATGTACTATTGGATGGATGCCCCCCGTACTAGTACTCCACTGGATACTTATCAGTGATGTAAGTGTGAATAACGCAGCCACCGACTTGTAACGGCGCCATGCAGGAATGGCGAAACTGAGTACTTACCCTAGCTCAGAGTCTGAACCTTGCGGATTTCTAAATCCTCCCACACGGGCAGTCCATACGTTCGTGGCAGATTGTCCCATACCGCCTGCCTCGCCTTCCGATGGGCACTCCTCGACTGACCAAGGCACGCCACACACACATCCCTCTCAAACCTCTTCCAATCGCTCTCATCCCAAATATCCAGCGGGATCGACGTCTTCCACGCATCCACCATATCAAACCAGGCCAACCTCCCCGAATAGCACCTCGTCTGCGTCATGCACGCCGTTGTCGGCGACTGGACCAGAAACCGGAGCACGCGCGACGTCGCTGCGAACTGGTCCACATACCCCAGCATGCATTTGTGTTTCTCCAGGAGGTCGCCGGCGCCGATCCACTTGACACTGCATAGGATCTCGCCCATGGGGTAGCTGCAGCAGCTGTAGAACAGAGTCGGCATGAGCCAACACGCGTCGATCATCAGTGCAGCCTGCAGGAGCTCGAACTCGGTGTCGAATTTCATTATGGGCGGGAAGGTGCGTGTTTTAGAGCGATTGTCCCATCCTTTGAGTGATGTGGGATATGCCGTGGCGAGGTGGCTTAGCGCACGTTTCCAAAGATCAGGTACATCGTATTTGTGCCCCAACCGTAAGTTGCTCAGCACGGTCATATGATCGGTGTGTGCCGGCGGGGATGGGAATGACCTGGTTAAGCATTAGAGAGAGAGGTAAATCGAGAGAGGGCGTACATACTTGGGCTGAAATATAGCTTTGAAGAAATGGGTAATATCAACAGCGGAATCCGGCAAGTGAATCAGCGTACAGCCGTCTACAAGCTCCGGAGACACCGGCTGTGGAAGCGACAGCATATCCCGGAATACAGGCGACGTGGCGGCCAGGACGTCACTGTAGACGCGAAAGTGATGATTATCTGCTTCGAAGATCATATGAGCGTCTTCAAACCAGAGGCTTGAAACTCGAGATGGATCCGTTTGCCCCTTCTCGTTCCCCATATACATACGTCAATGAGGCGGAGAAACGTGTTATACTTGAAAACAATGAAAAGGACTAGATTGTTATACCTTTCGGATATGAACGGCATAGGAATCAAGTTACTTACATAATTCCTCTTCTAGCAAATTCCCTCCATGGGGGACTCGTAGATGCCTAGATTTCCGTAAGTACCTGCAGGCCGTTTAATGGATCAGAAAGAAGAACGCAATCGTACGTTCTCAAAGTGGTACATGATCGCAATACTGAATAGTATTACATCGATCTGCCAAATTTGGACAAGGCATCAGAGTTCTTTCCCCGCTAGCAATCTCCGCACCATCGCAAGGGATTCCATAGGCTTTTCATGAGCGACATAAGCATAGAAGAGGGAAATCAGTTTCCAGTCTATCAGCGGATGGAAAAAAAACTCACCAAATGCCTTGCACCTCTGATCGTTGCAAATGTTAACATCCCCCAACTCTTCACCTCTCCCGCTTTCCCAGCCCCACGTCGGACCCGCCAATCTCTCCATCTCGCCTCCGCATATCACTCCCTTCCACTCCACTCCAGCTTGTCTACCCATAGCCTGTTCGCCACCCAATTGCACTGCCAGTCGTACGTGCCAGCGTAGATCAGGGCGCGTATCCCGCGGTCAAGGAGCCCAGCGACGTAGTACTGCGTCGGCACTGCCCATTTGTCCATGTGCACGACGAAGTTCTGGGACACAAGAGGGGAGGAGAAGGAGAAGTTTCCTGGCATCACTCCGAGGAGAGAACGTCTGGAAGGACAGTTGAAGTAAGCTTGAACTCATGTTCGGGGTAGCAGCGCTCGCCAATGCACATCTCGTGTGATGGGTGTCTTACGGAATGGAAATTGATATCACGAAGCAAGGCTCACATTAGATATTAATTGTTCCTCCCTTGGCGCCGAACATTAGCGGATCATATGCAACTCGACAATGTATATGACTTACCACTTGCCAACATAGCCGTTGACAACTCGCTGTGGCAAAAGGCGACAGCTGCACGACAATTCATCCCGTCAAACTGGTCGATGCAGCCTTTTTCCATGGCCTTCTGGCAACGTGGAAGCTATTCAAAACCGTTGAGCATGGTCAAGCATACAGGTAGTAACTGAATAGACAGAGTGTCGTACAGTGGTCTTCATCCGCACACATAAGTGCCGATAGGCACATCCAAGAATGCAGTCCCACATTCGACCTCGTATCGGCTTGATATAATCTGCGAGGAATAAGATTACTTGGTCAAAACCTACGTCGAAATATCCATAATTCCATTCCCGATCAGCACGCTTCGGAGGTTCAACGGGGTTCTCCCTTCCTTGAGAGCAATCTGGTTCTGGTGGTATATCTCGCTCGCAAAAACGGGCAAGAAGCGTCCCTACAGATAACCAAAAGATTATCCTCAGAGTAAAGAGAATCATTTTCTGGCGTGAAGACCTACTTCGTAAGATTCACCGGAGAGGTAAAGAGGTCTCCCAGAAAACTGGTTGAATGTCTCGAAAAAAAGATGGTGATGAACGCATGGACGTTCTTAGAGGCATCTTCAGCTGTTTCGTCTCTCCATAGTCGGTATAACCGACACACACTAGATGGAGACTTAGGGTAATTCCTTGAAGAATAAGAAAAGGTGTGCTTACAGTTGGTCAAGGAAGAAGTTATTCGCCTCTTCATTCCACCCGTATGGGTACCAAACAGTTCCGTTTGAAGACTCTTTACTCAAATCGATACTACATGGACCTGAAAAAGTTTCCATGAAAATACTGTCGCGCATACAGTTACTGCACAGTTCGCCGAGCTCCATCAAAACGCCCAGCGCAGAAGAACAACCGGGGCCTGCATCAAAACCAGTCCACCAGCATGACATGCGCAGCACTGAAGTTCGATAAACCTCCATTTATCCACATCATAGCATCGTCTGAATTGGAAAGATTAAATAAGTTTTGCGTCTGGACAATACGATATTTGGTGAGGCACCTTTATGACGTCGACTCACGAAGAAATATGCTTTGCTCCTGCATCGACATCGAGATACCCTGTATATATGCTGATTTTCATGTGTAAATACGCGTTTTTCGCAGAAAAAAGAGGACCTTACTTTATGGTCGGGTCACAGAAGTCGGTCTTCTTGATACGGACTTGGTAGTTTGGGAACCGCGGATGTGGAAGTGCTGTAAAAACGCTCGAAGCAACGGACGATATACACATGCTCGACTCGGAGAAGGCTTGGGCCTCCAAGCGATGAGAGGGCGAGTTGCCATTCAATTTTGAACCTATCTGCTCATAGCCCAAGACGGAAATAATGGCACTACAGGCTAGCAAAGTTAAAAAGGTCGAAACGGATGTGTTTCATTATTATAAGAGAGATTGAACTCGTCTCCGTGGCACTTGCAAAATTAAACAGTAAATACTTCCGTGAGTGCCAGTTTACACGATCGACGGGTCACAGGAGTGATAGTCCCACGCTTACAGTGAACGGGAAAAAAAAGTCTCCTCGACCTCGAGCGCTCCAGTTTTCTTTGCCACCTCCCCTCCCTCGTTTGAATGCCAAAATGCTCGTGTTATACGAGACAGCGATGGGCTACTGCCTCTTCAAGATGTCCGATACGGCAAAACTCGACAGTGCAGATCTATGGAAGGAGTTCGAGAGCCCAGAAAAAGCTAACAAACTGTACGCTGCATTTCTCACACAAAACACAATATTTTTCAAGACCTGATCCTGGTGTACTAGATTAAAACTAAAAGCACTGCATCGCTTTACGTCGACGGCGACAGCTGTGGAAGATATCACTGCACTACAAAACGGAAAAATTGGTAAAGGGCTGAAGAAGTTTTTGACAGACGAGGTGTTAGGGAAGGGAAAAGGGAAAGACTCGCTGCTTGTCGTGGATCCCCATCTCTGTTCGTATTACCAAACGAACCCTCACAGCGGAGAGATAACCTGATCTGGCCATACAGCACGCTCCATCTCCAAGAAACTAAGTATAAATGTAAATGCGACATCTGGAGAGCAGGAAGACCTGTGGCGTGGTATTCGGAGTCAGCTCGCCGCACTTTTAGACGGCCTTGACCCGAAGGATTTGGCGACGATGAGCTTGGGTCTCAGTCATTCGCTTTCTCGGTTCGTCCTCACAAGACGTTCCGGTACTCCGCTTTCCTCATTTGCATCCCATCCGTGCAGATTCAAACTAAAATTCTCACCGGACAAGGTGGACACCATGGTGGTGCAAGCAATTGCACTACTTGACGACCTGGACAAGGAAATCAACATCTACGCCATGCGAGTGAAAGTTTGTGTCCGATTCCACTTGCATCTCTTCCCTTTTATTCAACCCTTCTTCGTAGGAATGGTACGGCTGGCATTTCCCCGAAATGGCAAAAATTATCTCGGACAACATCGCCTACGCCAAAGTTATCCGTGCAATGGGTAAGCCCCAACACATACAACTCTAATCTTATTCAACCTCTTGCCCCCTAGGCTTCCGCACCAACGCTGCCGCCACCTCCTTCGCTGCTCTCCTTCCAGAAGATCTAGAAGCTGTCCTGAAAGCCGCCGCTGAGATATCCATGGGCACTGAAATATCTGATTCCGACATCGCGCATATCCACTCCCTATGCGACCAAGTAATCGCCATCTCAACTTACCGAACGCAGCTGGCGGAGTACCTCCGCAACCGCATGAACGCGATTGCCCCGAATCTCACAGCGCTCGTGGGCGAGCTCGTCGGAGCCCGCCTGATCAGCCATGCGGGCAGCTTGCTTAGTCTGGCGAAGCACCCTGCCAGTACAGTGCAGATTTTAGGGGCAGAAAAGGCATTGTTCCGTGCACTGAAGACGAAACATGATACTCCTAAATATGGGTTGATATATCATGTACGTATACCCACACAATTTGTTTCCCCCGTCTAATTTTTCTGCCTAGGCCTCCCTTATCGGCCAAGCCCCACCCAAACTGAAAGGAAAAGTGAGTCCCTATACTAGATCACGTTGCATTGAGATTCATGTCCATCTCTTAGATGGCCCGCATGGTGGCCACTAAAGCCGCCCTATCTATCCGTGTAGACGCCCTCACGGACTCTGACGGTAAATCACAGTCGGATGCTCCTAGTATCGGGATCGAGAACCGTGCCAAGCTTGAGTCACGGCTACGCGCGCTTGAGCACACTGGGGATTTACACGGCGCTGCCCGCTTTTCTGGCGGGGGTCGGAAGCAGGAGCGGTTCGAGATGACGGGCGGGGCAAGAACGTATAATACACAGGCGGACTTTGTGACGACGCAGAGGGAGATACAGGATCCGGCAGAGAAGGCAGTGAAGGTAGTGCAGGATGTGAAGGAGGAGAAGAGGAGGGCGAAGGAGGAGAGGAGGGCGAAGAGGAGGGCAGAGAAGGAGAAGGAGCAAAACGGGAAAGAGGCTAGCGAGGACGCGATGGATGTTGATCCCCAACAGCCGAAGGTCGTGGAGGATAAGGTGGATAAGAAGGACAAGAAGCGGAAAGGCAGAGAGAGCGAGATCAATGCTGAAGCTGTCGCGGTACCGGAAGTCAAGGTTGTTGATGACGAGAAGAAGCATAAGAAGCGGAAACACAGAGAGAGCGAAGCGAACGGCGTCTCGATGCCTGTTGTGGTATCAGAAGTCAAGGTTAGTTTCCCTTCTTTCTCCGTTCAAGGTGAGTAATTGACTGATGGGTATGTGCCTAGGAGGAGACGAAAGAGGAGAAGAAGGCAAGAAAAAAAGCGGAGAAGGCTGCTGCACAGGCAGAAGTTGAATCACCTGTGAAGAAGAAAAAGAAAAAGTCGGAGGCATAAATAGCAGTGTTTCTCTTCGTCCTGTCCTACATATGATATGAATTCAACACGGGATGCTGGAAGAACAGACTCGCACAAGTAATGGCGTGACTGCCATGACTTAAAATCGGTACCACTATAGGGTCGTATATCTGCCAAATACCACCAATCTTTCGAAATGTCCGAACTGTCAAGGCCAATTATCGTCGTTACAGGCGCGAACGGGTGAAGCTCACCTCCATTTCGTCAATTGAAACAACTTCTGAAATTTGACGCCGACTCTAGCGGTGTCGGCTTTGGCATTTGTCAACGCCTCCTCTTCCAGCTATGCCACATCAGCCCGTCCGACGCACAACCGCAAAGCTTCGCTCGACCGGACGTGAGCGTCGAGCCTGACTTCCAAGTACCGCCCTCTGGGTGCGAAGGCCTGACGCTCATCATGGCGTGCAGAAACGCTAAGCGCGCAGAGGCAGCTCGCACGAAGCTGTTACGGCTGCTCGACACATACGTCTCCAAACTGAAGAACCAGCCCGGGTACGACGGGCATGCCGAGGCGTTCCAGAAGAATGTCGTGCTTGACACGAGAGAACTCGACCTGACTGTTCTCGGGAGCGTGTTCAAGTTAGCAACGGGACTCACACAAACGTATGTTTTTTAAAAAAATTTAATTTTACTTTCTTTGTCTACGTGTCAGGTCCTTGTTTTTATGTTTTATACCTAGATACCCTTACGTCTCTCACCTGATATGCAATGCGGGGGTCGTCAGCTTCAAGAGCATTGATTGGGTGGCAGCCTGGACACAGGTCTTCACGGACTTCATCGGCGCCATCTCAACCCCTACCTACATCAAGCAGCATGTAGGAGGACTCAGCGTCGATGGGCTCGGGTGGGTCTGGCAGTGCAATCTGTTCGGGCACTACGTCCTTGTACGTACCCCTCCTTCCCAGTACGAAAATAGCTCATCCAATCCCTCTTCTCACGCAGTACCGCGCCCTCCAACCTCTGCTATCATCATCGCCCCACCATGCACGCGTAATCTGGATGTCATCTCTCGAAGCCTCACCCACCTTCTACACCGGCCTTGAAGACTGGCAGACCATAGCCACCGAATACTCCTACCAAAGCTCAAAATACCAGATGGACATCCTCGCCAGCCACCTCGACCACCTGGCCCTCGTGCAAGTACGACAGCCTTCATCTCAACCAAAAGTCATACGACATATCGTCACCCACCCTGGAATATGCTCTACAGACGTCAACCGAGACATTACTGGGCCTTTTATGGACACCTTGAAACTCATTTTCTTCTACATCGTACGTATGCGTATATTAATCATATTCTCTGCACTTCCCGATAATTGCATTTTGCAGGCCCGTTTTCTTGGCTCAGCAAATCACACAATCGATCCTTTCAAAGCCGCCATCGGAGCGGTGCACATCTCACTCGCCCCACTCGCTCTCCTTACCTTCTGGCTTCCCCCCGCAAGGCCGTCTAGTGACCCTGAACTTGTGCGATCATCCACCCCAGTGAAATTCGGGGCTGCGGTGGACCGCTGGGGTGGTGATTTCGTGAAGCTTATTGAGGTCAAAGAATGGGAAAAGAACAAGAGTGACGCCGTGGACCTTCTGGTCAAGTGTGAAGAACTATACCAATCATTCAGGAAAGCGGAGGAGGTCACGATGGATTCCGAGACTACTACTGAACATGTGTGATTTTACAATATGGAACGATCCACGCGTTATTCTAGCTAGTAATACACATACCCCTGGTTCATCTTGTGTCTATATGCCCATTATACAGTTGTGGCATTCCGATCTACCGTCATTCCTCCAATGCCTTCTCCACCTCTTTCCTCCACCTCTTCTGAATCTCAATACTCTCCCGAAATATGCAATATTTGGCCTCAAGCAACCTCCCCTCCCTGCACGACGCGTTCGGCGCGACCAACGTTCCCACTGGCGTCATCTCAACCTACCCCAACCATTGTCAGGTAACGTGCGGAAAAGAGAGAAGATATATGCTTACCATGATCTCCCACAACAGCCCTGCTTGCTGCTCCCCACTCATCTCCTTTAAACTTCCTCCCTTAGCCTCCGCCTCTGCAGCAAAACGTCCCAGCATCGCTGCGCCCTTTACAACTGCTGTGCCATCCTCCGCCGGGAGCACCACCGGCATGCCGCAGGCATTCGCGAACAGCTGCATCAATGCACGGTTTTTCACCTGTCCGCCGCTCATGTAAATCGATGAGATGGAGTGTCCTTTGCTGTTCAGTTCGTCGACGATGTGCCGTGTTTGGAGGGCGATAGACTCGAGGGTGATGTTATATTTCCGGGAGAGATCGTTCAAGCTGTGGTCCTGCGGAGGAAGTGAGTGATTGTAAAAGGAAATATCCTAAGCTATACGAACCAGCTCGAGCCCGACGATAGATCCACGCATCCGCGAATCTGCAATGGGAGATCTGTTTCCTGGGATGACCGTAAGCAAACGAGTTTGATGCACCTGGGAGTAAATATTCACCATGGAAATCAGGATACATATGCATATCCTTAGTGAGCTCGGTAAGAGATTCGACATTGTTCTCTACCCGGAGTTTTTCCAAGATCTCCAGCAACACTGTACTATACATGTGAGCAGTAATCAGCGACCAAATACCAGCAGGACGAACCAAGATGGATGTTCTTTTGCTGCTCCTTTCCCAGGTCGACAAGCTTGGGATATGCCGGGTGTGTGGTGAGAATGAAGTCGATTAACTACGTATAGTTCAGCATTGGTATAGACTATACAAAGAATTGTGCAAAGCAGCTTACTGAACCCGTCGAGGATTGCCCACCCTCGTTCATCCACCATCCGGAGAACACCGCATTCTTCGGTGAAAATCAAAACGTGGACGGCTGATCTGCTGAGAGTAATCTCATACTTTGTATGGGCCCCATACACCGTTAACGAACACTCCCTTTGGGCTCTAACGATTGGAGATTGTATCAGTTTTAGCACCAAATCGGTGGTCAAAATAACTGGCCTGGACGATGTGACAAGTGCTAGTTCCTGCTACGACCGCCAATCGGTGTCGTGACGCTTGAAGTGAAGGTTTCTCATCAGACAGTTCGCCATTCTTGGTATATTTCGCGGCGACAGTCCCTAGCCAACCAGCATAGCTTGATCCACCATTGATTCCCGTCTGCAGCACGCTAAATGACAGAACTTACGCGTCAATTAATCCACTGCCCACTGGCATGCCCTCTACCAATCCAAACTCTTCTGCCGCTCTCTTCGAGAGCCCTTTCCCCACAGGCAAACCTGCGGTCAAGACATTCCCCTTCGCAGCCCCGATCTGTGTGTACTCATCCACGACAATTTGGCCAAGGCCGATCTCTTTGAAGAAATCTGCTTGCCACCCGTCCTTCGGGACAAAGGAGCACTTGCAGGTGACGGAACAAGTGGACCGCGTGCTGTCTGTTGTGGCGCGATACGTGAGGAAGTCCGGGAGGTCGAAAAATTGGCAGTGCCCGAAGAGAGATGGGTTCATGTGGTTTTTGAGCCACAGAATCTTCGGCACTTCCATCTCAAGCTACACAGATAATAGTAATTCAGCAGGGGAATCCCCACCAAAAGACACAACACAACATACGCTCATGGTCCCACCGACATAATCCAACACGACAGAACCTGTTTGATTGATGAGATCAGCCTCTTTCTCTGCTCGGTGATCGGCCCATAGCACAATATTGCGATCTCCTTTTCGTCCAAGTTGATTTCCTTTCGTCACCATCACAGGCTCCCCCTGCAAATCAGTGACTGCAAGCGAGCACGTCGCGTCAAAACCCAAGCCCTTAACTGCAGATCCTGGGACCTTTGATTCCGCCAAACATACTTTTATCGCTGTGCAAATACTCGACCAGATATTGGTCGTTGATTGTTCGAAGATGCGGTGATCGTTGGGATCGCGATGAGTCATCGTCTCCTGAATCGACGAGGCCACGATGGTGCCATCGTGCTTGACAAGGGCAGCTCGCACAGAGCCTGTGCCGACGTCGACACCGAAATAATAACTTGAACTGGAAGTCATGGTAAGTTACGCCGGCTAGTATCGGCCCGTACTTGCTGATCGAATTAGTATTACTACTAAGTAGTACTCCATCACCAGGATAGAGGCCACCAATAAATACACAATAGACTCGTGTTAGAATGGAATGGCGAGTTGGATATTTCAACCAATGGACGCAACCCCCAGCGCATAGTTGTCCAATGCCCACGCCAATGTCTGCCACAATTTCTCCACCTTCTCAACACGTGTATAGAATCCCTGAACCGAATCACATCAACTCGGCGGGGTCGGATACAATATAGATAGCTTACCGCATTAGTCTTCGCATTCAGCGTCTGGTGTGCGCCGACTTGTAGCCCAACGGCGTCAGCTTTCAGCTTTGTGATTTTCAGCGCAATGTTTCAAGAGACAAGATACATGGTCTGACCATAGTCCAGATTTGTTGCATGGTTCCCAGCTGGTCAGAAACGTTTCGAAAGTTGGAGTTGAGGAGGCCCAGTTGTTGGTGGATATCCCGAAGATCATAGTCCGAGGCTTCCAGCAACTCGCGTACATTCGCAAGATTGTCGATCTGTCTGTGTGTGGCTTGGAGAGACATTGACTAATCCAACCTATGCTAACGGAGGCTGAATTACCTTGCCAATGTTTCTTCAATGTCTCAGATACACCGTAGCCAATGGCAAGAAATCCTACAACCTAGTAGTATCCATGAATCGAAAGTTGAAGGGGCACGCCCTGACTGAGCTCACTATAAGAAAAATACCACAAGTAGGCGCAAGGCCCGTCAAGCATAGAACTGCTCCAGAACCGCAGGTTACAGCGCCCCCCCCGGCTGGAAGCGATCCGAAATCGAGAGCATTCCAGCACGCTGTTAACTATCAAGCGATGAGAAGGAATGCATACTTAAGACTCTGGCAGGAAACATACAGAACTAGGTTAATGAGTCAACAGTGACGAATGAGTATCGTGTCGCAATGAGCGCTTACAACCCAAGGTCTTTCTCAAGATCCTTGATTCGACTGTCGGTGAGATATATACGGTCATTGATATCGTTCTTCTGCTGGCCAACTTGACTGACGAGATTCGTTCTAAAATTATTGATACGCTGGCGCAGACGCAAGAACTCCCTCGCTTTGTCAGAGGCTTTACCTTCGAATTCTTCCAAGTCCTAGGATCATTTGCCGGTCAAAAAAAAAATTACTCTGCAGATAGATTAGTCAGATACTTCAATATATCCCCGCAATTCTGCTTTCTTGTCGTCCAGCGAAATGGACGGATCATGGATGATTGGCAAGAGGTTTGTGAGTAGATCTGTCGAACACAGTCACTATCACCACCGCCACGGGAAACCAGCAGTGAACACCGCACCATCAATCTTCGTTTTCATTTGCGTAGCTGTTGTCTGAGACGTAAACAACAAGCTTGTATACGTCTGCGAGTACAAGAAGATTCAAGGAATATATCTGACCGGGCGGCGGAGAACATGAAACTACGCACTGTATGACATGATACCCACTCTGGCAGGAACCTTACGATGACACCATTTTTATCCTGCATTACATTCTTGTCATCGATTTTACGGATTGCATCGGTGATGGTGGCAAAGTCCCCCTCAATCTTGAGCACGGTTTCCGCGAGACTGGTGATTTCCTCTAAAATGCGCTCTCGAAAACTAGTACCCGCCGCGACTTCAGCAACTACGTTTTGAGCATGTGCAAGCGCCTCTGGAGTAGGGGGGTTCGACTGGATTTCGGTTAGGATATGCAGCAGGTCCTTCTCGTTGAAATAAGTCGAACTGGGGGGGGTTATAGTTACAGGGACACTCATGTCAGGCTATAGTTCTGCTCAAGCCGCTGAGTGTGTAGTGTTCGGCAGGTTATCACTGGATCCGTCTTTTATGACATGGATAACGTCCTCACATTAAGTGCTACGTACCTCAAGGTCTCCATATCAATGACTTTGCACGTGTAGCAAACGTTTCTGGCTTCTGTTCGCTCAGTGACAATCTCCTGGGAGAGGATCTGCGTGAAATTTGTGAAGAAAGTCAAGCAATTCTTCCACCTTGTAATCTTCTGTTCGCAGCACCTTATGGAGCGCCCAACAAACGTGTGCTAGGCGTGCACTTACGGCAGTGTATCCTTCTGCAGAAAGCTTTCCTAATTCATATACACAACTTGTGACTTATAAGCGAATATCAGCTAGAGTTCGAGGTTTCGATCAGAATACTGACCTGATATTTCCCGTCGTTCGTTGTCCGTGGACTCGGCGTGCGAGTCAACTTGATCTTACGACCCAAGTCGTGGAGACAGCGATGTTCTCGCTGGATCACATTAACTGTAGATGGCTCATCTGGTGACCTGATCGATGGCGCACCTAAACGCCTTGCGGTAAATCCGCATGAGAAGTTCATTCAGCATTCCGGCAATCGTCATCATCCTATCAGCTAGCCATCGAGCGCCAAAGTGCCAAACGTGTAACACGCATGTCGATCCTACCCGTTGCTCTATGTCTCTCTCCACAAGAAAGCCTTCCTTCCATCAAGGACACCAACAACCATGTATCCAGTGGGCCTGAACCGGACAACTCTTCTCCCGCTCCCTCCTCCTTACAACCCCCGGATGACCCATCACAGGCGAGAGGCAGTCAACGAGCCCAGCCAGGATCTCAAGCGGCTCATTAATGAAGGGCTCGCAGTTCAAGATGGTCTAAACACTGTCAAGAATCAGCTTGCAAATCTTGATTCGGCAGAAAATACAGCGTCGTTGACGAGTCTTGCCCTGGACTGTCAAGAGGTAAGCAAAGACGCCCGGTCCAAAGACTGAACACACAATGATGCGAGCATGCACGATTAGAAATTTTATAACCTCCTGACAAGCTCGAGGGATTCAGCCTCTATATTGATGGCGCATCTGGATGGTAAATGAGCTTTCTCCCACTCGAAAGGCATAACCTGTAACCTGAAGTATATCCCAATAGACTTCACGCAAAACATCGTACCGCTAGTGCAAGACCCCGAAGTTTCCCAGGATGACAAGATCATCGAAGTAAAAAGTGCAGCAGAACTGGTTCGTCAGTTGCCGGAAGCGTCTTCTAGCTGATCAGACACAACCTACGTAGATCGCCACAACGGCGCAACAAAGCCCCACAAAAACACAAGAAGAATTCAAGGACCTCAATACAACATTGACGGAGCTTGTGGAAAAAGTCCGCGAGTACTCGCATGAGATGTCATCCTGTGCAATGATCCCCATGGATCACCTTCTGACCGAGATCTATGGGCTGGAGGTCAAACTAAGAGCACTGTTTGTCTTGCTATACTCATGGAATCACCGAGCCCGGCTAATTGTTTTAATACAGCGTGGTACACCAGAGGAGGATCGCGGGCAGAGCGCTTGAGGTATTACAAGGAGTACCAGTAGCAATGGGGGGGCATGTCCACAACCATAACACGGAAACTACGGTATCAACCGAACGACACGTGGAAAGACTTGGTGAGGTCAAGGCCAAGAAGCTTATTGCGTTCGTACGTGTGTCCTCACCTACATTGGTTTTGTCGTTTGTTCAGACCGTGAGTTACAGGTGAAGGCAGCCGGGGAGGCGTGCTTTTGTCTGAAACAGTTCTTCGACGATGAAGCTGCCTATACATGTGTGCATCTCTCCTGTGTGGATGTCCTTAGGATGGTATAGATAATATGTTGCACACCTCTAGCGGACTCCAAAACCCTTGAACATAAACGATCCGAGCTTGCACGGTTAAGGAGCGAAGTGGAGAGCAAACAAAGAGAAACGGACCGGGTGCAACAAGGCCTTAAGTGGGTGACATCGCAGTTCGGGATTCTTAACGGAAAACTGGGCCAGTTCGAAGGCATCTGGAATAAGCTCATCGAGGACGTGAAGGCGCTCCATGAATATCTTGAGAACCCGAACCCATGGCTTACTACGAAGGTATTATGAATTGGAATTATACAGTATGCATGCTGAGATTGTTGGTTTCGACAGGACTTCGAGAGGCGTGTCGCCAAGGAAGGGGTACTGTACAAGAATATCAGAGGGGCACTGGAGATTTACGCCATGAAGGCGAGACAAAGCTATTGAATGACTTTGGTCTTATTTATGTCGCAAACATTATTCGATTACTTTCACTAAATCCCATGGCTAGCAGCCGTCGATGTAGACGGATGAGGATTGACTGTGCCCTCGGAACAGGTTGAAGAGGGGGACCAACGGTTTTAAGGATGCTTACATTCTACCATTTCGCGTGGGGTGTTGTCCAGGAAAGGGTGTTGAACATTGCTGAACAAGCATTGGAGATGTGTTATTGAAGCTCGACGTACCTACAATGTTGCAGTACGTTCGTGAAAAGCAACTCGAGCTGTCAACGTTTCAGTGGCGGATATTAATCTCATTCTCAACAAGATACCACTGAACCATTCTCGAGCACTACAGACCATACTTCATTTGAACCATGTCCCTGTCGTATTTGCCACAAGATCACATGTACTACATACAAAGAATATCAGAGCACGAGTCGCACTGTCCGCCTTACGATAATGCGATGAAATGGATTGGGCGGAAGGCATGATTTTTGTGATATGGATTACATGTGCCTAGCGAGCATAAATGACGTTGATCGATAGCGCTCTAATCTGCAGATGCTGTTACTCGTGCTAGGGGAAGGCAGTCAACGTACAACCCGCAAAGGGAGGAAAAGATCAATACGTACTGTAGATGAGCTGCGCCGAGTGGTGCACTATCGGCTTGATCTGGCCCTCCTTCTCCATGTGTCTGATCGCAACCCGTGCGAGGCTACCATTGATTTTTAGCCGCTCGATGAGGATGCTCTGGCTGATGAACTTGAAGGTGGGAACTTCCTTCAGGATGCGGTCGTATGTGGCCTTGTCAAGGGTGACTGCGTGGACTGCTTTGTCCTTGACCTTTCCCTTCGACCACTTCTTCTTCTTTGCGGATTTTCCGCCCCCCGAGGGTGCGGCTGCTTTAGCTTTGGCCTGTAAGCACCAGGTCAGTGCACATCCAAAGTCAATCCAATGCATCCAGCAAACAACGGGAGAATGGACCATTGTCTCTTTTCCCATCGCAAATGTATGGCTGGGCAGAAGGCTCCACGCAAAAAAGGAGTAACACTCACCATTGACTTGAAGGACCGTCGTCGTCGTTGAGTTACGTCCTCTTGTGGTTGGAATCAATGTTGTGCGTGGTCTGTTTGTACTTTTCCGATAACGTAAGCCGGGCTACAAACGCGACACGTCGAAGTTACCGAGTAGGTGACGATGATTCCGTGGCTGCTGCTCCTGCCTCTCCCGCTACCTGCCCTCGCCAATATTGACAAAACTTTTGGCGTTCGTCCAGATCTAATTCCGAAATATACTCCCCTCGCATCAGGCAATTGGAAGTGCTTGGATGGGTCTAAAGAAATTCCATGGGCGTTCGTGAATGACGATTCGTGCGACTGTCCAGATGGCAGCGATGAGCCAGGTTTGATGTTACGGGATGTTGGGCGCCCCTGGATGGTTACTGAATAGTAAGATTTGGACAGGGACAAGTGCTTGTCCTCAGAGCACGTTCTACTGCCCGAATAAAGGTCACATCGGTGCAAGTATACCGAGCACCAGGGTAAATGATGGCCTTTGTGGTGAGTAACTCATTCCGCAGTGCCACTGTACAGGACTTCTATACGACTTTAAGAACCCGAATGCTGCGACGGGTCGGACGAGCGTCCTGGCGTGTGCAAGGACGCCTGTAAAGAAATCGGCGAAACATACAGGAAGAAACGCGACGAGGAACGCAAACTCCAGAAGACAGTAAGTTGATGTGTATTGCTTCCAACTGTGAACCGACTTCGCGCGATTTAGGGCTCCAAAATTCGATCCACCTATATTCAATATGCACACAAGGAGAAAAAGCGGTTGGAGGCTCTTGTCGTGGACTTGGCCCAGCAGATCGAAATTAGCGAGAAAGAGGTCGCTCGACTGAAAGGCGTGCATCTTCGATATCTTCCTGATACTCATGTGTTCTCACCTCTGTCCAGATGTTGCCGACCGCACCGAATCCATCTCACAAGCTGCCCTCGAGCACAAACAACAGTCACGTAAGTACAATGTACCTCCCATTTTCTTTTATTGACAACACATTACAGCACTATATCGCTCCCTCCTCGACCACTCCAACGCCCTCAAGTCCCTCCAACGCCAGCACAAAATGCACCTCGAGCGCGAAAAATCCCTAGGCGAGATCCTCAACACGCTGCGGTCGGGGTACAATCCAAATTATCAAGATATGGCTGTCCTCGAGGCCGTGCGCGGGTGGGAAGAGTTAGCAGGCCTCCCACATATCAACGATGTCGGGAAAGACGAGGACTCCGCGGACAACCAAGACGACTCCAAGAGTCCCGAGTCTGAGGATGAGAAGGGAGAGAACCCAGACGACGGCATGTGGAGCGAGGAGAGGCTCGAGAAGGAGCTTGATGGGTTGGTTGGGACGGACTACGTCTCGCTATTGTTGGAACACGAGGAGCATATCCGCTCTCCACACGACAGCGAAATATCAATCTGTGAGCTGGGGGTTTCCTTTGCCGAATGACACTGACGGGGTATGGTGCGGGAGTGTTTGACCTGACGTCGTATCTCCCAGATTCATTCATCCCGCAGTATGAGGAAATCCGGGACACGCTGCTTTCGTGGCTGAAGATGTTCGGCATTGTGCATGGGGAAGATGATAATGCTGCTGGTAAATCCTCCACCCAGGTTTGACACCCTGGACTAAGAGTCTGGTTGTTTTCCTTGTCAGCCGATTCGACCCGTGCACGCCAGGCATTAACCGATGCTGAGTCAGCCTTGGAACACCTCAAGACACAGAGGACGGAAACAGTGGCCGATATCAAGGAGATTTTCAACATCCATGGGTTCGGCACCGAAGGAGAATGGAAGAAACTTGACGGCCAATGTGTGCGGGTGGATTCGGGAGAGTGCGTATTGTATATTTGATCCCGCTTGGTACTTACGCGATTAATGGGGTACAGTTACACCTACGAACTGTGTTTCTTTGGTGAGGCGAAGCAGATACCGAAGCATGGAGGCACGACTTTCAGCCTTGGGTGTGTATCTACTTGTTAATTAATCCATGCCTTGTTAACCGCTTATGTGCGACAGAAAATTCGAATCCTGGAATCCCTCAGCCGACGTCGAACCTGGCGAACTGGAATACTATAAAAAGCAGGTATATCAGCACGGTACCCGGTGCTGGAATGGGCCTGAGCGTAACGTTGTGGTACGTCCTCTCGTATTCCCATCTTTCTCTTGTCTCCGTAATCGACGAAACCCACCTAGCTCCTTCTAACGTGCGGCACCGATAACACCCTGCTAACTGTTGTAGAGCTCGAGAAGTGCGAATATCAGTTCACGGGGACGACGCCAGCGCTGTGCTTACCCCTCGATGCGGAGGGCAAGGGCAGAGACGAGCTTTGACCTGTAAATTGTTTAAGACGTCGGACTCGAAGTCCAAGGGCAGACAGAAAGTACATAGACTAGGATAAACATTGAGGCAGAACTTATCAGTATGGACTTACTTGGCAGTTAGTAAGCACCATGACAAGGTTGATATTTAGCCTACATCATTCCGAGTCAAGAACCAACCAACTTAAATTCCCCCCTCGATAATATGTTAAAAAATGAGATGTAACGATCTTACGGAGGTGCTGGAGATACTCTATCACTATACAGCAGCAGCAGGGTGGCACTCCGAGTCGATTCCCTGGACAGAGAGACCTGTAACTACAGCCCAAGTCTACTCTCGACCTTGGAACTATTCATTGTACCTGTCGCTATCCTTCCGTTTCACCATGGCTTGAAGAGGAATGTGCCGCGATGAAAATATGTTTACCGAGAGTGCAGCGCCAGTTAGAGACGAGAGCAAGCACAACTGCCATCATTTGGAGTCTGCATACATAATGTCTAGCCACAACTCTGCAGCTCATGGTACGTTCTACCCCCTACCAAACGCACCGCGCGGCCGAAACCATGATGAAGCCTAGGTCACAACATTATTTTGGTAGCCATCGAGAGGGGGCGTCTGAGATAGGTGCCATCGTACTAGAACTAATCTGTGAGTTTCATCCTTCAAGTTCGCGCTGCACGAACTTGAACGTTTTACTAAAGCAGCGGCACTAAACTCCCAGAGTCAACCCCCTTTTATGCTACCTCACTTACGTTTAGGAGCCAAAATTGCACTCAGTCGAGACATCAGTCCGCAACGGATATCCATCATGAATGACCCAAAGTATGTTCGCATAAAATATTACTATGATCCCGCCACCACGGCGCCTGACCTTCAACATATTTAAGTCGTGGATCTGCTGTTTTCCTCTCCCGCTCTACGGATAAATGTATTGAGATGATAGTGGCGGTGGAGCAGCAATACATCGAGTGCGCTAGTTGGCAAGAAGCCACTACTTCTACCACCGAGTACCAATGCATCAACATGTAGGTTCTGAATTCCAGTGCTTCAAGTTGTATACATCTTTTGAAATATGCTGGTCATCGATGTTTCTGTCTCAGCCCCTTGGGCAATCAAGAATCATCACAGAATGAATGGAATCAGGGAGACGACGATGAAATCCGCCGAACAAATGCACATTACTTATGAACAATCCAAGATATATGGTATGCATATTGCTAAACCCTGGTCACAAAATAATCAACTTAGCTAATTCCACTGCTACTAGCAGAATACCCTAATAGCAATGGCAACTCCTGAGACTATTTACAAACCGCTGATAGGGGAACATCCAACAACAACGAGACCATCTACAAGAAAAGAGGATTAGTTAATAACCAAAGACAAGGTAAAACTAAAAACTGCTCGACATACTGAAGTGGTTGTCGTTGCAGCACACAGGCTTCTGAGAGCTGAGATGCAAATATGAACAACTACTCTCCAATAACGGAAAGAGACTCACCATTCGCTACCACTGCCGAGGCCGGCAGTGATCGGGGTGCACTGTGTGCCAATATCGCCGGTAAGGTTGCTCACATCCACTCCAAGGAGGGATGCGAGGAGGGCACCGTCAGCGGATTGAGATTGGTGGACTTGCTCGCAGCAGTGCATGCTGCCGGTGTTGCACTGGCTTACGCCACCAGCACCTCCGGGGATGGGGGTGGCAGCGACGAAGGCAATCATGGTGGCGACGATGAGAGCAACTTTGGAGAACATTCTGAAAAGAGTGGGTGGGTGGTAAAGAGTGTGTTGGTTGCGTGGAAGCACTAAAGAAAACCTGTGGTTGGGTTGAAGGAAAATAAGAGGGACGTCTACATGCTTTTATACGTTTTTGCCTCCTTGGCGTATGCTAATAAATTTGTTTGTGATGTATTGATTAATGATGGGCAAGTCCATCACTTTTTTAGCATATACATATTTTTTCGTCGCGTAATCTTTTTCAACGGGGACCTGGACCTGACCATTTTGTGGCGTGCTCCTCTTACCCCTATGTATTCGATGCTAGCTTAGTAACATGACAACGATATTACATCTCGAGAGCTGGTACAACAGAATAATGCAATATGAAATTGTGTAAACTGGCAGGCCCATCAAGAGCTTGAAGACTTGTTATTGCTACATTGGGAACACAGGCAAATCAAAAACACAAAATTGGAGCCTCAGTTTCTCGACTGCTATGCGAGATGGACAGCTTGGAGACTCTTTCCTGAAGCTAAGACTGACAATGGTTAGCGTGATAACTACCTCGTCATGGCACGGCTCACGATCGACTTCAGGCAGTCGTAGTAGATTAGTACCTGCACATTTTTTGCATTGATCGATATCCGTAAGTCTTACAAGATCTGGCTATCCTTGCATGCTTCTCACCTATTCATGGTTTGTCGGCGGGCGTTCGTCGAGACTCTTCGAATGCCATCTTGGGTGGTTAGGTGGGTCTCCAGATTTATCTACATTCTTTTTCGACTCCTGCGATTGTTCCAAAGCGACATTCCATTGACGAAATGTATATAGGGCTAGTTGTTCAGAGTATTGTTGTTTTTGGTGTTCGATTGTCTGGGTCATGATTGTGGGGTAGAGTGTGATACTACAGAGACAAGATGTCAGGCCATCCATTTTGCTCTTATATCTGATAGCACCAGGATCGATTGCGGGGTGCTCCATGATGACGTTGTGTCGAGGAGTTGGAATGGGGCCGTTGGATAAGCAACATAGCGATGTTAATTAGCAGTCAATTAAGTTAGCCCAACCCTTTGAAGTGGACGGACGACAAATACTGGTCAAACATAATGCGATTCATATGCTGATTCAAGATCGTGAATCGCCTGTGTACTGGGACCGTTAAACCTTTTTCGTGCAATTTATGGGCGATTCAACAGTGGATTCATCCACCTCAAAGGGATGTTGAATCGTCAGTGGGTGAATCGCGATTCAACGAGTTGAACTGCCTCCCAAGCTGATTCAACGATTCAAAGTTTTTGACGATTCAAGCGATGATCTGGGTGGTTGAATCGCTCACTGAATCGCCGACTTGCTATCGAGTCGTCATGGTTGACCGCTATCACTGACTCAGTAGCACAAAAAAAAAGGCAGTGTTTTTTTTGTTGGAAAGGTACTCACAATTCATTGGCCCTGGATGAGGTAGTATACGGCTTGAACTCGATAAGGAGGTATATCATACAATACAAAGGAACATCGACGAGGTGAGCATGCACATTGACGTCTTGGGCATTGGGAAAGCATATGTTGATGGGGGTTTAAAACTATGCCGGCTTTAGTACTTACGCGTTTTATCTTCCGTGACTGGTGTCTAATGGGACTGCAGGAAGGACAGTATTGAAGACTGATGTATCCTTGTTGTCCAAGTTGATCTGACCACTGGCACGGTGATGGACTTATGTGGACTTCGACCACAGGGGTTTGACCTCCTTCATACGTGAAGCCAAGGAAAGTACGACGGATGAAATGAGAGTAAGGCGAAAAGCCTAACATTAACTTGAAGAGCAGACTCTGAGTCGGAGAAGAATAAACAAGCGTAACGGTAATTATGTTTGGTCGTCATGATGATACGCTACAATCGAGCCCAATCGGAATGTAAATAGCCTATTATAGATTAATACTTCGGAGAAATTTTTTGGTCGTGTCCCATAGTTGCGAGGCTCGTCTATCGTCCATGACAGCTTTTTCCAGCTTTCCAATCCTACCAACCGGATGCGCTCGGAGGTATACACCTTTGTATCTGTTCCTATTTGTTGCCACCTCCTTCGAAGCAGCAGCAAAAACGGAATTATAGGAACCCTTCCTAGGGTTCATCGATAAGGTGGCCGCCAACCAGCGAATTGGCTGGGGCCACATCGCGATCCATGTCGTATTCACAATCCCTGGATGTACAGCGATAGCAGTGATAGGGACTGGTGGATCCGCAACGTCAAAATGCTTTTGTAGAGATCGAGTCCAGAAAATGGCCATCAATTTCGTATGGGCTGTATGTAGGTCGTACATCAGCAACGCTCAGTTGTTAACAAGACGACGCATACCATATTGCATAGCTTTCGGTGGACCATGAACCATGAAACCCTTGAACACGTTATTGAAGTCTTCCACCTCCTTGACACAAACATCTGGGGGTATATATTTGTAAGATAGGGACGAAAGCTTTTGCAAAAGTAAGCTATCGGTACTAATTTCTTAACGAGAGTACCTACATTTACAATCCGAACATCCGACCTTACTTCTCGCGCTGTATCCGTTAAAATTGGAAGAAGTGCCTGTGTGAATATAAACGGGCTTATGTAGCTAAACCACTGAGAACGTTAGGGTAAATGGTGGGAGAAAAATGGGAAGAAGTGCGAACTTGACAACGATGATCGTGGAAATGCCTTATCAATGTTCAGTGACAAGAGAGTGCAGGCAAAGTGAGGAACAGACCATCTACATATTCCTCTTTGGGCATTGGAGATCCTGCCAACCTGAAAATAGTTGAGGGAGAACACAAAGGCATCATCCTACCAATGCTCACCAGCCTGCATTATTGACTGTAAGAAGCATCAGTTAATTATACTGCACAATGTTATGCTAACACAGACCTAGAATATCAAGCCTCTTCTCTTTGTCCAAGAATTCCTCTGCGGCCTTTTTCGTTCCTCTTATGTCGCTCAAATCCAATTTCAGCCAGACGATCTCACCGTTCCCGGGACCAAGACCTTCGGCTTTTAATTTTTCAATTGCCTCGGTAGCACGGGATTCATTCCTTGCAGCAAGGTAAACTTTAGCGCCACTGCGTGCAAGATGGTGAACAGTCCAGTATCCGATCCCTTTGCTTTGAGGGGTCGGTCATTAAGAAATAGTCAACCCCGAGGAATATCCAAGGGACTTACTTTCCACCAGTTACAATCGCTACTTTCCCTTTCAAATCCAGCAAATCAGTGGATGGGTCGAACTTCGGTGAACGAAAAGGGCGCATAGAAACTGCGAGGCGAAACGCTACCTTAAGCTTGGGAAATGGGGTAGTATAAGGTATATAAGTAGAGAATCAATTCACTTCCAAGTCGGGGGGAGTGACATGTCGCGTTCCCACCAGGGTGAAGCCATGCGCGCTGCCACGGGAACGGTAATAAATTTCACACGTCCAAAAGAGGTTGGAAAGGGTCGGAAACACAGTCAGAAAAACATTTTGATGCATCGATGGAAGTCGAATTCGAACCGTCTGGACGGTCACGTGGATCTTGAAAACGTCGGCCTCAACTTGAACATGTCAGAGGGCGAACCATCCAACGTGAGCAAGAACAAGTCCCATAGAAAGGATAAACGTTTGTGAATCCTATGGTTTGCATGGTGTTATCACTGACAACTTTATCAGCATGGGACACCGATGATATAGACCAGTGAGCTAATTTTTTTTTTTTTCATTTTGACCTTGATACTACTGAGAACTTCATTCCAGTGTAAGATCCAGTCAGCATGTTTGTTGACCAGCTCCACGAATCACTGTCACAGTGGAAAATCGATGCCTTTCAACCAGCCGACAACAAAGCAGGCGCATTCATGGAGGAATCATCTTTTGCCACGCTGTTCCCGAAGTATCGAGAGAAATACCTACGAGAAGCATGGAGTGCTGTAACACGTGCTCTAGATACTCATGTATAGTGTTTCGACTCCCCCCCATCTTCCTCATCTTTCACGACCTGTTGTATAATTAGGGTGTTGCCTGTACCCTCGATTTGGTCCACGGGTCGATGTCAGTGCGCACGACGCGGAAAACCTATGATCCCTACATCATCCTCAAGGCTCGTGATCTGATCAAGCTGTTGGCGAGGGGTGTTGCCGTTGCGCAGGCGGTGAAGGTACTAGATGATTTGATGGCATGCGACATCATCAAAATCGGTAACCTCGTCCAAAATAAGGAAAGGTTTGTGAAGCGGCGACAGAGGATTATTGGACCAGATGGGAGTACATTAAAGGTGCGCTTCTATCTTAATCCACCTATTGCCGTCTCTCCTGATTAGCGTGTTTCTTTGGCAGGCCATCGAGTTGTTAACACAATGTTATGTACTAGTGCAGGGGAATACCGTCAGTGTCATGGGACCGTACAAGGCTCTGAAGGAAGTCCGACGGATCGTACTGGACTGCATGAAGAACATCCACCCCATTTACCGAATAAAGGTGGCTATCAGTTATCCGTTGCACGCGGCCATGCCCACATATTCCTTTCTTAGCACAACTAACATGTTCCTAGGAACTCATGATCCGACGCGAATTAGCCAAAGACCCCAAGCTGGCCAACGAATCATGGGACCGCTTCCTCCCACAATTCCGTAAACGGCATCTTAAGACCTCAGAAAAGACGGCTAGGAAGAACGAAATACATCAACAGAAGGACGAGGCACGGAAAGCTGCTGGACTGGATGCTGACGGCGCCAAGACGAATAAACCCGCAAAGAAAGTATATACACCATTCCCACCCCCACAATTACCTCGGAAGGTCGGTGACTCCTTTTGGTTTTGTGACATACTTGCATTTATCTGCGCTGCATAGGTTGATCTTCAACTCGAGTCTGGGGAGTACTTCCTCAAATCGCATGAGAAGGAAGCACAGGAAGCGAAGCGGAAAAAAGAGAAAGTGCGTGATATGCTTTTGTTCCTAGTGATAGACTCTAAAACTCCCATTCATTGTTGCTTGGTTTTTCATAGCAAACCGAAATGACAGCTAAACGACAGGCAGACCGTGCTGGAGCATTCGTCGCACCAACGGAAACAGCAGCGCCTACGGTAGAAGAAAAACGACGTAAAAAGCGGATGCCATTGGAGGATGACGTTGAAGGAGAGGCGCACACAAGTGAGAAACCGAAAAAGAAAAAGAAAAAGAAGCAAGATAGTGATAGTCATGATGCCATGACCTGAACCGTGATGGTATGATTGGGTGTGTGCTTAGAATCTGATTATCATCCATTTGTGTTTGACATTAGTAATGACTGTTTCTGGAAGTTTTGGTCATTTGGAATGTACCTTTACTGGCTGTAGAGCCACTAGCGTTAAAGCTCAATTCTGACGAAGCTTCCTACTGTCAACTTGCACATCCTCTTCTTCATTCCAAGCTTCGAGGTGCGTAATTTTCTTGAGCATAATTGGTGAGTGAGATGTTTGAATTATGAACATGTATCAATGAAATCAAGAGCACTCCTATTGATATGTTCCCGGAGGTCAGAATATGCCTGATGAACAATTCAATAAGGGCAGAGGTACTTGTTAGCCGTATTCTGATGTCCTGTAAACATTTTCAATTTCAATTTTTCCATGTGAGTTTCCATAATACGATAATACGATAAATTGCAACTGTATACGCTATATTTAGCTCAGGTTACATTCTAACCTCATGATGGGAGGGAAAGAAGAGAGAGAGCAAGACAATTGTTACAAGGGTAACCTGTTGGGATTATGTATACAAAAGTATACAGGCAAGCCAAGGCAGTTAACATGCCTGGGGAATATTGCCAGAATATGCTAAGTCATATTACATGTGTTAAGCTAGGACAACACTAGGGTTAGGGCTAATGCACATTAACCATAACCCTAGGTAATGGACAGTTAACACATGCAGAGACATAAAGGGGAACCCACAGTTAACACATGCTACAGGATTACTCATACTGCAGCATGTCTATGATAGCCTATCCAAGACAAAGCTATGGATAGAGTGTCTATGACACACCCTGCAGGAAGTCTAGGACTTACCAAGCCATGATATCATATGTCACTATTATTGACACTATTATAGGGGATATGACAAAGTTACTCCACTATTAACTGGTACAGGGGTCTATTACAGAATACCTCCTTTATATATTAAAGGAGTGCATTACACTATACCTCCTAACTGTGTAGTATAAATATTGCACATCTTGTAGGAGATGATAATAACATTCCTCCCTGTGGCAGACTCCCTCATACACTTACCTTTGACTTAAACTCAATACCTCAAAAACCTCGTCCTCATCTTGTGCTCAACTTCCTGATCCCAATAGGTTATGGGCCCTGGCCAATATTTTAACTAACTTATTAAAAAGGGGCACATGGATCAAGAATTGGAATATGTTGGGGACCGTGATAACATGGAGTCATTATTTGGAGAGCCCAGTGCACCTTCAGCAACAGAACAAAACCCTACAAGAGTTTATGTCTCCAAAGCAAAACAGAAACAAAGACAAGTGAATATCCCCCCGGAAATTCTTCAAAGAGCAGAAGAAAGGCGCCAGGAAAATAATGGCCCACCAGGGAATATTCAATTACCTACGGCAATACCCCTAATTCATACCAAAGAATATTCAAACATAAACAAGATTGCCGATTGCGATCATTTGACGGATGAAAATTGGCACGAATAGAAAGAAAGAATGTTATGAGTTTTTATTAACTGTGACATATTGGGATATGTCTTTGGGCAAATAAAGTGACCAGAAGAAAACACAGACCTGGCCAGCGCTTATAACTGGGACAAAAATGACATGTGGGCACAACAAGTGATTATTCACAACGTCACCTCCTCGCAAATAAATCATGTCGGATCAAAACAAAGCGCAGAAGCTATGTATACCGCATTATCAGTCACTCATGAAAACAAGGCGCATCAGACAGTTAATCAACTGCAGTGTCTATTATATGAGACAAAGGCTGATAATTCCGACGACCTCCTAAAGCATTTGGATGTCTTGAAGTCTTACCGAGACCAGATCAACAGGTTTCCAAATATAGAATTCCATATCTCAGATACCCGATTTAAATCGATCATTTCGGCATCCTTACCAAACTCTTGGCAAACATATGTCGAGCCCTACAACGGAAACGCAAATGATCCAAATGACTTAGATCCAAAGCGTCGCCTAACTTCGGACGCATTTATTGGATTATTAAGGGAAGAATATAAACTTCGGCAAAATAGGAATAATGGGAATAATAACTCCAGTGGAATTGTTAACCTGGCTAAAACCCAGATGACCGCCCAAAAGGAGAAAACCCTTGAAAACTGTCTTACTGATCATAAAAAATCCCTGAAGCCATATTGTGATCATTACAAGCGCCCTGGACATTGGTCCAGTAAATGCCGAAAATTCCAAGGCAATAAATGCCATAATTGTGGAAAAATCGGACATCAGGCAAAAAATTGTTGGGGGAAGAAAAAGGAGAAAGATAAGGAAAAAGGAAAAATAAAACCTGTGGAACAGTCCAATGCTGTGGAGGAATTTAATGCATTTTCAGCTCAAGAAGAACATTATAATTTTGATTCCTACGATGCTTGTAATGATGCCGTAATGGACGAGCGTTTGATCTATTATGACTGGTTGGCTGACTCAGCAACAACATCGCATGTCACGCATCAAAGAGAAGCCTTCAAAACATACACTCCAATGAATAATAATTCCGTAACTGGGGTAGGTGGATTGGAAGCTAAAATTGCAGGCAAGGAACTGTTGAAATAATTTCAACATGCAATAATCAAAATTTTAATATTCATCTGGAAGACGTCCTACATGTGCCCGGAACACAAAATAATTTAATTTTGTTGGGACGATGGGATGCGGCCGGCGGAAAATATATTGGAGGACAAGGAAAACTAATCCTCACAACAAAAGACGGACAACAACTTGCAGAAGGAAAGAAAATTAATAACCATTTATACAAGATAAAAATGGTATTAAAAAATTCAAGCAAGCCGTCTAAAATTCCTGCCGTTAATCAAACATTCGTCGGAAACGTTAAACCACTTAGTTGGGAAACTTGGCACCAATGATTTGGACATGTAGGAAATTTGAAAGGCTGCCTGGTTAGGTAGCCTCACTAAGTCAGACGGTAAGACAGGATGACGTTATCTTTGTTGCACAAGGTAAAGAGTCAGTCTAAGATACATAAGAAGGTCGGTAAACTATACCTTTGTTGCACAAGGTAAAGAGTGGGGCAACAAAGGAAAAAAGATGGTATATATATGAGATTTGAAACCATGTTGGAAAGTGGCCGCATCGAGCGTAAGTTGATATATGAGTTCATTGATGTTCGCCGATGTTCAGGGTGGCTGTGTAGCCATTGTAAGCATTGATGTTCGCCAATGTTCGCCGATGTTTGTGGTGGTTGTGCATGTTTGTGTCGTGAGTCTGGTCGCAGGCTTACAATATTCTGGACTTCAAGAATTATTGAGCCGAAAATTGGTGATTGGTTTCAATGTCGACGAAAAAAAATACTTCTAAACCGGATTGCGAAGCTTGCATCAGTGCAAAGCAACACAAGGAGCCTTTTCCAAAGTCGACAAAAAGAAACATGAAACCAGGAGAATTAACCCATATAGACTTGTGGGGAAAATACACCATCAAATCTATTAATGGCAAATATTATTATCTCCTATTTGTGGATGATGCTAAAAGGTTAGTCACAATTGAATGTCTCAAAGAAAAAAGTGATGCAGCACAGGGGGTAATAAATTACCTTGCCCATTTGGAAACACAAGGCAAGAAGCCGAAGGGTATACAAATTGATTGTGGAAAAGAATTTGTTAACGAAAAACTGGAAAAATATTGCAAAGAAAGAGGTATAGAAAATTGGCTTACCACACCATACTCACCATCACAAAATGGAGTTGCGGAAAGGATGAACAGAACCCTGGTCAAGCTATCCCGAGCAATGCTGGCTGCTAACCAGCTTCCAGAATTTTTATGGGAATTTGCAGTCTTACACGCTGCCTATATCCGGAACCAATCATTTACCAAACATCTTCGGGAAACAACACCTTATGAAGGCTGGCACAATAAAAAACCGGACATATCAAATTTATGTGAATTCGGAGCCCCAGTATGGGTATTATTACAAGGCCAGAAAGAAGAAAGAAAAATGCTACCTAAATCAAAGTGCCGTGCATATGTCGGCTATGACGACGGCGCGGGAGCAATAAAATATTACAATACCGAAACAAGAAATGTTCTCACCTCTCGGAACTTCCAACTTATAGATGCTACAGATGAACCTGAGCCTCCCGAAGACACTGATGTTACACCCTTGACAGAGGGGGAGTCTGGTGGGGAAACACCGAATGTGCCGCCGACGGGTAACTCTGATCAACGGATCATGGAACCGGCAAGGCAGCCTCGGAAGTGTAAACGGAATGAAAATGAGGGAAACATAGATATCACTAGACCATGGAAGACACGTGCAAGTGATAATGAAACCACGGAAAACTCGTAGAATTCGTACCGAGTACAAACATCTTTACCACCTTGCGGAAGAGGAAGATGACAAAACCTTTCTAAATATAGAACAAGCCTATGCAATAATAGCCGGAGACGAAATAAACAGTCTCAAAGACGCAAAACAATCCCCAGAATGGATGGAATGGAAAGATTCAATGCAAATTGAATTAGACTTGCTCAAAGAAAAGGGTACTTGGGAACTTGTCGAAAAACCTCCAGATGCCGTTCCAATCTCAAATAAATGGGTATTTATTCGGAAACGAAATAATGAAGGGGAAATTGTATGATACAGAGCGCGGCTAGTTGCAAAAGGGTATGCACAAAGACCCGGTTACGATTTCACGGAAACTTTTTCACCAGTTGTACAAATGGACACACTCCAGGCGATTTTAGCACTCGCATCAGAGAAAGGTCTAAAAATACAACAGATGGACATAAAGGGCGCATACCTTAATGGCACACTACAAGAGACTATATACATGAAACAACCTGAAGTATGTGATGATGGAACAGGCCGAGTATGCAAGCTAATTAAACCGCTTTATAGATTAAAGCAGGCAGGTCGAGAGTGGAATAACGAATTTGATGGTAAACTTAAAATTCATGATTATGGACGATTAATGGCATCCTTGCGCATATATTCGACGGGATGAAGAAAATATAGGCATCATAATGGTATGGGTAGACGACACCCTGCTTTTTGCATCAGCAGATAAAATGATGAAGCATATGAAAAATGCGTTAACATCAGAATGGGACGTTACCGACCTTGGAGAGCCTAGCAAAACCGTGGGCATAGAAATTACATGCGCCAATGATAGCATCAAAATATCTCAAGAAAAATATATTGAGAATGTCCTTCGTAAAGAAGGCATGATTGATGCAAACCCTGTTGGAATGCCAATGGACCCAAATATTAAATTAATTGAAAACCCAGATTATAATGAGCCAAATCGGAGCAATTCATATGCCAAATTACTGGGATGTCTATAATTCATTGCAAACTCCATGCGACCTGATATTAGCTTCGCTGTTAATAAATTGGCAGCATATACCGCAAACCCGGGCTTACAACACCACAGTGCAATAAAGCGGATACTATGGTACTTAGCAGGTACAAAAACTCTTGGAATTATTTACAGAAAATCCCAGGATGAGACTGAAAACAACAACCTTTTCCATGGATGTGCCGATGCATCATTTGCAAATTCTGAGGATCTCAAGTCCACCACAGGATATATTTTCCTGACAGCAGGGGGAGCAATAACTTGGAAATCAAAGAAACAAACAATTATTGCACTATCCTCAATGGAAGCCAAATATGTGGCGCTATCTGAGGCTGGACACGAGGCCACATGGCTAAGAAATTTGTATGGTGAACTCGGATACACCCAAGAAAATCCGACAATTATTCAAGGCGATAATGAAGGGTCAGTAATTTTAACCCATAACCCTCAATTTCACCAGAGGTCAAAACATATCGCTATACGGCATCACTGGGTCCAAGATTTAGTCACCAACAAAATTATTGATATTCAAAACTGTCGTGATCCGGAACAAACAGTGGACATATTAACAAAGGCTTTACCAAAGCCTAAGTTTTCACGGCATAGGGAAGAGATGGGAATTCAGTCAAAAATAACTCAGTAGCTTTCCTTGGTGAGATTGGTTTTTCCCAATGGGTTTTCCATCCACAGAGGTTTTGATGCACCTGAAAGAAAATTATTAACCACTCCAGGGGGAGTGATGACATTCACAGAACCATTCCACTCATTGTCCTAGACTGCCTAGGCTTGAGGGGGAGTGTTGGGATCATGTATACAAAGGTATACAGGCAAGCCAAGGCAGTTAACATGCCTGGGGAATATTGCCAGAATATGCTAAGTCATATGACATGTGTTAAGCTAGGACAACACTAGGGTTAGGGCTAATGCACATTAACCATAACCCTAGGGAATGGACAGTTAACACATGCAGAGACATAAAGGGGAACCCACAGTTAACACATGCTACAGGATTACTCATACTGCAGCATGTCTATGATAGCCTATCCAAGACAAAGCTATGGATAGAGTGTCTATGACACACCCTGCAGGAAGTCTAGGACTTACCAAGCCATGATATCATGTCACTATTATTGACACTATTATAGGGGATATGACAAAGTTACTCCACTATTAACTGGTACAGGGGTCTATTACAGAATACCTCCTTTATATATTAGGAGTGCATTACACTATACCTCCTAACTGTGTAGTATAAATATTGCACATCTTGTAGGAGATGATAATAACATTCCTCCCTGTGGCAGACTCCCTCATACACTTACCTTTGACTTAAACTCAATACCTCAAAAACCTCGTCCTCATCTTGTGCTCAACTTCCTGATCCCAATATAACCTGATATCACATTCAAGCATGGCATAATGAATCAAAGTAAGCCTTGCCGCCTGTTGTCTTTGTTGGGAATGGAGTGGTGAACAGTGACAGGAAGAGTTAAGGACAAGGTTAGAGGATGAAGTTAATCTCAAAGGCTAGTGAGTGAGGGAGTCTGCCACAGGGAGGAATGTTATTTTCATCTCCTACAAGATGTGCAATATTTATACTACACAGTTAGGAGGTATAGTGTAATGCACTCCTTTAATATATAAAGGAGGTATTCTGTAATAGACCCCTGTACCAGTTAATAATGGAATAACTATGTCATATCCCCTATAACAGTGTCAATAATAGTGACATATGATATCATGGCTTGGTAAGTCCTAGACTTCCTGCAGGGTGTGTCATAGACACTCTATCCAAGGCTCTGTCTCTGATAGCCTATGTTAGACATGGCTATATCTTGCCTATCCTATGATAGACATGCTGCAGGATGATTAATCCTGTAGCATGTGTTAACTGTGGATTCCCCTATATGTCTCTGCATGTGTTAATATGACTTAGCATATTCTGGCAATATTCCCTAGGCATGTTAACTGCCTTGGCTTGCCTGTATACTCTTGTATACATAATCCCAACAGTCTTTGCTTTCGTATTTCCAAATCATACAATATGCCACATTGACCACCACCAGCGGGTGCATCTGATGTATGACAGTGCAATCAATAAACTCATGCTGCCCACCCTTTTAGTCGCTCCAGATTACCGCGCGATGCAGTATGATATCAGAATAACCTCAATCAAATCATGAAGGTTCAATCAGTCTCCCCACTCTATGACATTCTCTAGTTGATCTTTATAGGAGACGAGTATTATTGGTCTACTCCGTCAATATATGCCTTTTCACAGCTCCTGCTTGTGTTGCAACCTATTCCAACATTCAGGCTATTAGGTTGTCGAGAATTATCCGCAATGTTTTCTTTTACTAATCCATGGGTTACCCAGCGCGCCGTTCAACTCCCCATGCAGAGATTTATCTCCCTACCCTTCAAGTTTTAATTCTCGGGGTGGTGCTGGACTTCATACCTACTCGTTGTTCAATTCCAGCCTGGCGAGAGGATTGTGTGATTGCTGATCGACCAGGTGTACGAAAGCTCAGCTACAAGTTTTAAGCAGATATAACTGTTGCTCCTTGAACAGCAATGTCCTGGGTAATTTGACCTCTTGTCCTAGGAAATTGGTTACTCATATTACCTATCCCCACCGATTTGACTTTCGGTGTAATTACGATCCACTGCCGGTGTGGACGGGGTCTCGGCCCTCTTGAGGTCGATCGGTTGGGTCGTCACGTCGCGCTGGCAAAGGTAAGGCTGAATGAAGAAAACGCGTGACAAGAGTGTCAAACGCGCTGTGAATGGGGAAATGAAAACAAGACAGAGAGTTCTCGAAAGGGTCAAGAACCTGAGGTTGAGAGTGTGCAGGGGGAACGCGTCGGTGCTCGACGCGTCACGTTCTGATCGATCAATGATTGGTGCATGTGGGAAAGGGACAAGAGACAGTGAATGAAGAGAGAGGTTGAGGCTGATGGCACTCAATATGGGAAAACGCGCGTGGGCGTGGTATGTAAAATAGTGGACTTGTTGGTCCAGTCAAGAGTATCCGAGGAAAGGGCCGTGGTGCCCAGTAACCGTAGAAACAAGAAGACTTAGCTAAGAAACTACACCGCCGTGTGTAGTTGTCTTGAGGAGAAATGATCTGTCAAGGGAAGAACTTACAGAATCCAAGAAAGGGGAGGGAAAGAAGTCTGCTCCATTCGAAAGGTGGGAGGACACCTTATATACAAAATATCTGTACTGGCTATATGCACATGTGATTGTGTGCGTACTCTTGCACCAATCAGAACGCAAGAAAAGAATAATAAAGTAAAGGAGTGGCGGAAATGCACAAAAATGGAAGTGTGAATAAAAATAGAACACTCAACAAATCCAAGAACAAGTGGTTGTCGGTCTGGTGTCGTCAAGACCTCCTCTCTGAACGTCAGCTGCCAGGAATTGCTCGGGGAGGGGACTAACACCAAGGCCCTCAATTGACAAGACGTCACCTGGACCCCAAGCAGGTGCGGAGTACCATCTGATGTGCCCCCTTGACCCTACTCGTCTGGTAGATCAGTCCATCGAGTCAGAAATGGCTAGCCATGGGGAGGGCAACATGCAGGAATCAAGATCCTTGAAGAAAGGTTCGAAAAATAGATAGAAACATTCGAAAAGAGGAAAATAAAATAAAAACCAATAACCAGTCCTTCAAGATGGGTGTGCAAATCTTGACAAGAATCTTGAGGGCACATGACGGATGATAAATCCACGAGATCAGCACATTGAGTGGATCCCTGGGTCTTCAGGCCTGTCTTGACAATCTATCTGAGATTCTGAATTACAGAAGAAGTTTGTTAGAAATATGAATAAATAATAAAAGAACAAAAGAAGGGAATAATACAAATACTTAAGGATCCCTGACCATGTCGAGGGTCCCATGAGAAATGCCTCGGAAGTAGGAAGTCGACAGGTGTGTCGTCTTCCCCTTCCACACCGGTCTTTGCTGAATTATAATGGGCAATTTATTTGATGACCCAGCGATCCCCACAAGATGACAAGTGACGCAGTAACACCAGTACTACGACGCGGAGAAAGTGACTAGAACAATGAAATGAACCATTCCATCAACCTGTCTGACAGCCAACCTCATTCATCATCGCTATCATCGCTACTTGAGTACTCGTCCTCACTCGCATACCCCACTCCTGCATTGGCACCTGCCGCTAGCTGCGTCAGCGATATCGGCACCCCCCTCACCGGCTCAGGTTCGACAGCATCTGCCAGGAATTCCTCGTCAGACTCCTCCATCTGCAAGTTCAGCTCCCGCTCAAACGCATCCATCTCAATGTCTTGCGGACCTCCGCCCGTTGAAGCAACAGCGGCAGCACTCGCAGAAGCCGCAGCATCCCCGAAGATGTCGAAGTCGTCCTCCGTGTTATCGGCCTTACTCGTGTCGACCGCAGCGACCTCGTCCCACTCTTCCTCTTCTTCCGACTCAGAAAGGGCCGCTGTCGCAGGTGGCGAGGCACGCCGCGGAACTGGTACTACAGGAGGTGGCGGGGTATAGACGGACGTGGAAGCACCGGGCAGGGCGAGTCCTTCAGAGGGGGGTGAGGGTCGTGCACGTTTGGCTGGCTTCCCAAACTCCAGCTCTTCGTCGGCGTCCGAGAGGGGGTGGTGGGGTGGGACAGGAGGTTCAGGCTCACGTTTGTGCTTCTTCGTGCGCTGCGGAGAGGTTGTCTTGGGTTTCGGAGGGGGTAGTGCTGGTTTGGGTGCTTGTCGTGATTGTGATGATGAAATGGACGAGGTTGTGGCTGGGGTGGGTGCGACCGGAGGAGCATTACCCTTCGTGGGACGTGCGGACTTCGACTTCTGTTTGGGCTTTGGTGGTGACGGTGGAGATATGTGAATTTCCTCTTCCTCCTCTTCCTCCTCTTGTCTTTGTGCAATCGATTGTGGTATAATTTCTTCGAAGTCTTCATCTACTTCACCGATGGCGTCTTCGTCTGGGCCAAGATATTGTTTCTCTAGTTCCTCTGCCTCGTGGCTCAAATCTTGAAGTTTCCTCTTCGACGACTCTGCAGGTGGTACGGGACCTATGAATAGGGTGAGCGGTTAACGTGTAGATGAACGGATGCTAGATACGCACGAGGTGGAGGGCGTTCAACGGCCACAGTTACCTTACGCTCGAAGGTCAACGCCATGTGAGAGTCCAGCTTCTCCAAGGAGAATTTCTGTAAAAGAGAATCTAGCTTTCTTAGAGTGTGTAACCCTACAGTTCCTCACTTTGTTCACTTCGTCGAAAATCAGGATACACTCCCAATCCTTGGCTGCCTGTTCTGAACCAGTGAACAACGATCCCTCCCCAGGCTGTCTTATTATCAGAATGTGAAAATTTCGGTAAATTAAGCAACAATCCACACCTGAATGCTTGAGCGCTCGACGGACACGCTTGTCACATCTTTACCCGTTCTTACAGTGATGTTACCTCCTCCGTCTCTATCTAGGGAAGGTGGGTGGAAGTTGTCTAGGAAGCAGTCAGGTATGAAGACTGGAGCGTGGGTAAAGCCTACAGACATCGAAAGGAGTGAAAATCTCTGGCAGGGATCTTGGACCTTTTGGTTGGGGGTGGAGGATTCTCGCCTTTTACCTTGCGAGCTTTGAGAGCTCGAGTAACTGAAGCTGCGACTTCAACGTGGTGGCGGCCACTCGTGGGGAACCAGGATGCATCACTAGAGGACATGGTGGTTAGGGAATAAGCGTCATCCCGGGCCCACAACTGTTTTGAGATCAGATGGAGATCGAACAGACGAAATAATATGCCAATTAGTCTGAAATCTCCCAGGGAGTCTGAAATTCAATTTCTACATTTTATCTACATACTTCCTCAATCCCCCCGGAGTTTTACGGGATCTAATTGACTAGTAGTAATGGATGTATGTACGATTTCACTAAGGAATACAAGCTGTGGAAGCAGTCAAGAAACAGTAGCCGAAGTGATCAAACAGGAATACAAATGAAAATGTCTTGTTCACCATGGCAAAAACCACTCCCAAGGCCCGAAAAAAATTTGGCAGGACCTACACTATACCAAACTACAATAGCACACTCTCTTTATGTCTCCAGGGTGGTGTGCCCATATCAAGAGCAAGGAGAGACAGCATGACAAAACATGTTGAAATTCAAGTTCCACCCACACATTTTACATTTGCTTGACAGTTCATCACTGCATGCTAGAGTGCACCAGTGATGAGACTGAAGCATTACTCCAAGAGGGCTGCCACCACCTTAATCATGAAAAGCACAATGGCATCAAGATTAACATTGCTCAAACAGCTCAGGATGGCACAGCACACACTATCCTCCTTCTTATCCAGCTTCACACCCACTGTTGAACAAACATCCACCTTCTCACTACCCTAGATCATACCCAATTCTACAACTCATTTGTAGATAGTATGTATATTTCATCCTATAGGTCCTACCTACTTTCTACATGGTTGTATATAGTTCAATTCAATGATTTCTCATGCCTCAGCATCTTGAGCCACTTGCTGTTGAGGTGGCCAATGGACATTCAATTTTAACATGACAAAATTGACAGTGTCCCTTCATTGCTCTTGAACATGGGCACACCACTTAGAAACTTGAAGAGAGCATGCTACCATAGTTTGGTATAATGTAGGTGTCCTGTCAATTTTTTTTTTCAGGCTTTGGGAGTGGTTTTTGCCATGGTGAACAAGTAGTGTTGCCATGGCTTGGCTAAGCCTGCTCGCAGCTTGGCTCAAACAGCTAAGCCAATTATGGAGCTCTGGCTCACAAGCTGAGCCATTTCCCATGGCTCGAGAGCAGCTCAGAGTGGCTAAGCTGTACAAAATGAGGTGCCTGAGCTGGCTGTGGACTCACATGTTTCAATCACATCTTGTCTCCTGTTCAGGCTGTTCTCTCCTCTTCTATGTCCTAATGCTCTGATTTTTTTATTTTCCATTACTCTCTGGCCTGTAGGGCCCTTGTATCATCAGGGTAAGCATTCTGTTATCTTCTTGATCACACTAATTGATTATTCTTATTTCACCCTGTCACTATCTTTGTAATGACAACATGTGGTGCCTCATTTGTGCTGTGTACATAAGTTTCTTTCTTTCTTTCTTGTTTTATCTACTCAGTAAATATTTTGTTCTTTCCCCAGGGTCCAAACAATTACCAAGAATGGGACTGACATTGCAATCCAGGCCCCACAAACATCCAGATCCCTACCTTCCCATGCAAATGGTATGACAGGCCCTTGGAGTGGAGAAGAGATGGAGAAGGGGCATGGGACATGGTAGAGGGGTGCTGGGAGACCTGTGAAGGTGGATGCCCACAAGGTAAGATATTGATGTCCCAGCTGGCATCATGACACTGACAGCCTGATGCCACACATTGCACAGCCTTGCAATGGCATTGAGCACCACCACTACCATGGGTCTATGGACAATGACTCTGGACAACACACTGCCTATACCCAGCCCCTTGAGCAACTACTCCTGGGGTGGACTGTGGGGGGAACACTGATGCTGGACAATGACAATGATGATGGTGCTGAGCACCCACCACTACCATGGGGATACAGACAACACACTGCCTGCACCCAGCCCCTCAAGCAACTGCTCATGGGGTGGACTGGGGGGGAATGCCAACACTGAGTGCCCACTAGTGAATGGCAAGGGTTTACAAACCCCTAGGGGTATAGGCCAAGGGTATGTGAGGGTAAGGGTAAGGGTATGAATTTCCATACCCTCCATATACCCTTACCCCTGAGGAGGGTATAAGGGTATACAGAGTTAGAATCTGAAAAGCATAATAACCCTTGAATATTGGATAGATGACTTAATCATTGAACTGGGATCATTTCTATGATGCTCCCAGTCTGTTGAACAGCTTTTTACAAGTTGTCTTATTAATACCAGCACTAAACTAGATTGACTACACTACTGCCTTCTGTTTTTTAATATACCAGAAGCAGAAATATACATCAATAATGTAGGAAATTATCTTTTGCAATCATAGAGACATACTTTTCAATGAGCTCTTGCATCATTTCCTTAAGGGTTTTGCATACCCTCATACCCTTGACTACCCTTACCCTTACCCTCCAAAACCCTTACCCTTGCTCAAGGGTAAGGGTTTTGGAGGGTAAGGGTAAGGGTAGCAAAAAAATACCCATGGGTTACCCCTGCCATTCACTAGTGCCCACTGCCACCACAGGGGCATGGATGATGAGTCTAGATGACACACCACCTAGACCCAGCCCCTCAAGCAACTGCCCCTGGGGTGGGCTGCAGGGGGAATGGCAATGCTGGACAACAACAACAACAACAACAACAATGGTGTTGAGCACCACCACTACCACAGAGGTACAGATGACACACCACCGACACCCAGCCCCTCAAGCAACTGCTTGTAGGGTGGACTGTGGGGGGAACACTGATGCTGGACAACAATGACAGCGACTATGACACTGAGCACCACAACCACCACGGGGGCACAGATGATGACTCTGGATGACACACTACCCACACGGTACATCCAGCCCCTTGAGCAACTGCTTGTAGGGTGGACTGCAGGGGGAACACTGATGCTGGATGCCAATGATGGCAACAAGGGTGCTGGGCACTACCACCACCACTGGGGTACAGACAATGACTCTGGATGACACACCACCAGCACTCAGCCCCTCAAGCAACTGCTTGTGGGGTGGACTGCAGGGGAACAGTGACACTGATGACTCGGAGCACCAGCACCTGCTGACTGCTCTCTGCTGCCCCTCACTTTCTCTGTGAGTAGAGGCCACCCACACCTGCAGCCTCTGTAGCCAGAGGGCGAGCACTAGCTTACCACTGTGTAGCAGGGGCTTCTCACTGGGTGGTGGATTGCTGCAGCCTGTATCAAATACATGGGTAAGATGTGAATCCTATAAGTGCTTTGATAACTCCTTTGTTAGTCATCTACTAGTGCTACTACTCTGGAAGGAAAATGAAGAGTTTTGCTGGTGGGCTATTGTACAGTCAAGATCATATTGAGTCACTAGCAACAATATCAGTCATATCTTAGTGCATACATGTACAGTTTATAGAGCAGAAATGGAAATCATTCTTCCTCCTCTTATTCCTCCTCCTCCTCCTCCTCCTCCTCCTCCTCATCATCATCATCATCATCATCATCATCATCATCATCATCATCATCATCATCATCATCATCATCATCATCATCATCACTCATCTGAACCACTCAGAAGTTGCTCTTCTAATGCTTCCAGATCTTTCTCCAGGTCTTCAAGGTCTCCATTAATACCATCCAGATCTATCTCAGGTTCTCCCAAGCTACACCCATATGCTTCAGCATCACCCACAGGCTCTGTCCTTGCTGCAAATTCAAACTCTGTAAGCTCTTCTGTCCAGCACATACCCTGTGTAAAGTTCAATGGTCGCCCTTTTTTGATTGAGTACTTTAGCATCTGTAATGCTTCCATCAGTCTAGCTGAGATGCACCTTCTATGAGGTGCCATTGTCTCCTTCCCAGATGAGAATACTCTTTCACAGGGGACACTTGAAGCTTGGATAGGTATAATATCCATTGCAAGTTGGTAAATGCGAGGATACTGTTGTTCATGTTCCTGAATATATTTTAGCTAAGCAGTCAATTGCAAATGGAGAATGCATATATTATCTGCCAAAATGCCAAGATACCAGATCCAGAATTTGAATTGCTAAGATACTGGTCTACTTCCTTCTCCAATGAAAATTTTGCATGTGCTGATGTTCAAACTCAATTTAGACCAAGAATATCCATTGCTGTTGGGTGAGAAGATGAAGGCTTGGCTGCTGGTTGGTTAGGCACAGTGTTGACTTGGTCATCATAGGGACAAAGCCATCAGAATTAAAGTATCAGGTTTGCAACAGGCCACTAATATGAAGCTTACAGCTTTCAAAAATATTCCTTTGGCTGTGGTGTATGGTTCTGGAGATTGGTCATTATAGTAACTTAGTTTGTTTGAAGGATCAAGTGCTATTCCACATTATTTTTAGCTCCCCCAAGCCAATGTAAATGAGCTCACCCATTGCCACCACATATGCTGGAGTTTCAGCTAGGTGGTTTTGATAATCTTCTAACTTATCCAGACCTGGCTGGATGATATTGGCCCACTGCAGGTTATCTTCCATGAGAATGGTCCATCTATTAATTTTTTTTTTTTTTTTTTTCCAATTGGTCTCTTTTGTGGCAGACCATATGTAAGAGAATAGAAGTACATGGTCTGTGCAGTGTGGGTTGTCCATCCTATCTAAGTTTCGTTGTCATCTGCTTTGAGGGGCCACAGAGTGGTTCTCAAAGTGCCGTTGTGTTAAGAACTGATCCTAAAGGCACGGGAAATCGGCGGAGTCCAGCGGAGTTCCGATGTACGACGAGGACTTGGCTTCAACCTTTAAGAGGTTGCGCCCTTCTCTACGCACGGTGTCCAATTTGCAAGGAACTGAAAAGTCCGGAAGTCCGTGCGGAAGTCCGAGGTAAGGAAAAGGTGCAAAAGCGGAGTTCCGATTAGGAAGTCCGAAGTAAGGGACAGGAATGAAGTAGAGGTCCGGAGGTCCGAAGATTAAGATAGAAGTTCGAGGTCTTAAAGTTGACAAATGATAAGTTGATAACAACTAATATTTGAACTGAAGAATACAAAGTATGTAAAGTAGTTTTATACTAAGGCTAGTACTCGGTGTAGCTGCGGCGGAGTTCTGCGGAGTTCCGAGTACAAATTTCGTGATGATATCTATGATGAAGAACAGACTTGAGTAAACTACGGAAGATGTGATGTAAGTAAAACAGGAGAGGTAATTTGAAATGAGGAATTTGAAATACTCGGAGTTCCTACGGAGTTCCGTCGGAGTTCCGAGGGGTGCTTGCATGGGATATGACAGTATTTCCCCCTTTGGGCCGAGCCCTCGAGGCCATATACTGCCAGTGATGTGTTGGGAAAGGTAAGAAAGGAATGGTGGGGTCGTAGTAAAATGTAAAGGTAAATGGTCATAAGGAGGGTGAATGTAGATCATAAAATGGTGCAGGGTTTTGGTAAGTAAATTATAAGCAAAGGTGACACATACGTAAAAAGGAGTGACGTTGTTTTGTAGGTATTGAAGGACTTCGTTCTTGAATGAAAGTACTGTTTGTGATAGGAAGTCTGAAGGTGAAGTAGGTGATGTAAGTAATGTAAGATGGTGAAGTAGGGGTCGAAATTATTGGTGTCCACAGCGGAGGTCCGTCGGAGGTCCGTGCGGATGTCCAGTTAATGCTTCACGAAGTCTAATGGTGGTACGAGGTTAAAGACGGAGGAGGAATTAATGATTTCGGAAGTCCATGGAAAGTCCGTGGCATGTATTGGATATTGATGAGGGCAATAGAAAGGTTATTATTGGAGGTAAGAGCGGGGTTTTGCGGAGGTCCCGTGGGGGTTTGGAAGTGGAACGATAAGTGGTCGATAGGATTGGGGAAGGGAGAAGAATGTTGAACAAAAAAAATCGGAGGTGTGCGGAAACTCCGACGCACTTTCCGAGGGTTGACCCGGCTCGAGGGTAAGAGGGTTAGCTCCCAAAAAATGGTATAGCATTACCCAAGGGTGTTAACAGTGCTAGACCTCTATACTCAGAAGTCTGGAAAGTTATTTGACCATAGGGCTAACCAATCAATGGATTGTAATTGCCTAAGCCAAAAAGTCCAAAAGACGGAAGAGCAGGAAGAGTAAAGCCAGGTGACAAAAGTGATGCATTGACTCGCCAGTACCACAATGTTACTTGTTGCATTAAAATGCCGGTAAAAGTGGCGGAGTCCGATCGGAGGTATAGACAAATCTAATAATGAGGAGAGCCACAGTCAGAAAGGGTGATCATAGACGGATAATAAATAGTCATAAGAGGGATAGGAAGTGTATAAGAACAGCGGGGTTGCGGTGGATCTCCGAAAAATGCACGTTGGTAATAATGCAACCAGTAAGTACGTGCTGGAGGGACTAGTGAGGGGATCAATGTTGTGAGTCTGCGGAGGCCACCGAAAAGTCCGTGGGTTCCCCGGGGTTAATAATAGCTGTAGCACGAGCCTTAGCTTTTGCTGCCTTGCTACAATCCCTAGCTTCATGTCCGGCAATCCCACAGTAAAGGCATAAGCCTTCCCTGTAACGGTGGGCTCGTTCATCTCCGGTAAGCTTTCCATCTTTCCCTAGCTTGTTGGGAATGGAAGGTGCTATGTCACCAGAGTTGTCATTGTGAATAGTAGGTTCAGGGGTCGTATTGGAAGCGGCGGAGTCGGCGGAGTTAGCGGAGGTAGCGGATATTCCATCGGAATAGGACGAGTAATCTGATGCATCAGTGTCTGACTCACTGTCAGTGGTATCTTCATCCTTTTGCATCCAATAAACTTCATCGGCATCCTGGGCCTTGAGACGGAGGAATTGCAGGGATATTGGCTTGCCTCCTCGGAGGACTTCAGTGCGGAGTCGGAGCGGAAGTCCGCAGAAATACGCTTCACGGAGTGCTGAATCGTTCCAATCGACTCTAGCAGCTAATTTCCAAAATGTGACGTTGTATGTGATGATGTGTGAGGACTCCTTCATCTTGAGAGCAAAAAGGGATTTCTCGGCATCTCCGAGAGGGTCATGTGGGCCAAAATTGGTTTCAAGTTCATTGATGAATGCTTCAAAATTCCACATCCAATGGGAACTATTGCTGATGTCCATAAGACCTGGTTCAAACCAACCAAGGGCAGAGCCTTTGAGGTAAGATAGAATGAATAAGATCTTTTTTTCATCAGAGGAAAAAAGTGCAGGTTGATCACGGAAATGCAGGTTACATGAAATGAGAAAATCTCGGAGTTTGCGGGGGTCCGATCCATCAAATGTATCAGGTACTCGGACCTTGATTTTCTGATTCTGGGATTGACTTGAAGTCCGGATACTTTCTGCAAGTTTGTAAAGGACATTAAGTTATTGTTAGGCTCGGAGCCCGCGGCGGAGTCCGAAAAATGGTCAGGGTTATCGTCTGGATCATTACCATCAGGATCATGGTTACCAGAACGATTGTTCACGGAAATTCCGCGGGGAATGGGCAATGTTGTAGAGGGTGAATTTTCGGAGTTTTGGGTATTGATAAGACTAATTCCTGGGGGCATGCTGGAAGATCTAGGAGTGGTAGCAAAGGTTGAAATGGGTTGTTGACCAAAAGATGATGAATGCCTAGATGGACGACGTATCACTTGAAGTCTGCTACGAGTGTGCATGGTCTGGGAGTAGGATAATTAGAATGAGGGTTGTCGTAAGGAGCGTAAGAAGTGTGAGTTCAAATATACTGTTAAGAACTGATCCTAAAGGCGCGGGAAATCGGCGGAGTCCAGCAGAGTTCCGATGTACGACGAGGACTTGGCTTCAACCTTTAAGAGGTTGCGCCCTTCTCTACGCTCGGTGTCCAATTTGCAAGGAACTGAAAAGTCCGGAAGTCCGTGCGGAAGTCCGAGGTAAGGAAAAGGTGCAAAAGCGGAGTTCCGATTAGGAAGTCCGAAGTAAGGGACAGGAATGAAGTAGAGGTCCGGAGGTCCGAAGATTAAGATAGAAGTTCGAGGTCTTAAAGTTGACAAATGATAAGTTGATAACAACTAATATTTGAACTGAAGAATACAAAGTATGTAAAGTAGTTTTATACTAAGGCTAGTACTCGGTGTAGCTGCGGCGGAGTTCTGCGGAGTTCCGAGTACAAATTTCGTGATGATATCTATGATGAAGAACAGACTTGAGTAAACTACGGAAGATGTGATGTAAGTAAAACAGGAGAGGTAATTTGAAATGAGGAATTTGAAATACTCGGAGTTCCTACAGAGTTCCGTCGGAGTTCCGAGGGGTGCTTGCATGGGATATGACACGTTGGTGCTGTAATAAGTGGTGCTGGGACTGGTGTTGTAGAGCCTAGAGCTATGCTTGTAAACTCAACAGCATAATGTGATCACGTGCCTGGACTATTGATCGACACATGACTGGGCCTATGGCTGGCCCTAATGCTGAAATGCATGTCAAGCATATACTTGTTGATGGCTCTAATTTCTTGTCATCCGTTGATCTTCCCTTTATTCTACTAAAATTGTGTCTCTCTTTGTGCCACTTAGTCCTTGATTGAACTGTTGCTCTTCACCTTTATCCTCTTGATATCCTCTTTCTGCAAAGATGGGATGACCAGCTGAAGAAGACTTTGAAGGATGGACCAGCTTTCTAGTTTAGGCTTCAGGCAAATCCTTATCATCACTCCACTTTGACACTTATAGCTCTAACTCTTTCACATACTGTCTCTTTTGTTTGCGTTTGGGTGCCTCTACAGGATTCAGACAGCTGGAATGTAGGGTTGAGAGCTGCGATTTGGAGGGCACTGCACTTGAAGAGGGCCAGGTGATGCATGTCAATAGTGCTCACGAATCTGTGCGCAACTCCCCAAGTCATTGTCCAACTGTCTGTCTTTTGCGCCTGTACACCTTCTTTTCTACATCATTTGCTTAGACCTTATACTTTCACATGTCTCCTTCATGATCCTTTGTCCTGATTAGTTTGCATTGCTGTTGCATGGTCTGACCAATGCGAGAGTATGCATGTGGCCGAGTTTTGATCTCTGATTTGTACTTAAGGTGTCCTCCCACCTCTTGAATGGAGCATTGAACCATCTGACAAAAATCTCCCTGCCTTTCTATAAGTTTGTCTCCTGCAAAGAGGAGACTAAGTTTTCTACACAAAAAGGTGTAGTACATGAGTCGTTGTTCCCCTAGTCTGACTTTCTGGTCAGTTAGATCTCTCAAGGTTCCTAGTTCAGCAAAAGTTGGCTCTCGTTTTGTCCCATAAGCCTCAAAAGTCCTTAGTCCCCATGTTTCTTCTTTGAATCGACTTCTACTACCCACACCACATCTCGTGTAAACATGCACAGTCTAGAGTCTCAAACTTGACTGTCCCACAGCCCTCCATGTTCAGCTCTTCTCTCTACTCCTCACAAGAGGCACTCCCTTCTCCCTTTCTGGGTTCTCCCTAGCTTGTACACTTGGAGTTTGACAACCCAAACAGAACCCAACCAATGCACCCTCTATTTTTCCACACTGGGTGTAAGGTAAAATGAAAGCTTGCTGCCTGTGGGTCCTCTCTTCTGTCTTTTTCTTCTGTCTCTCCTCTATCTTCTTTGCCTGCCCCTTCATTGTTCCTCACTCAGTGTTGGTATATCTCCAAATGTGTTGTGGAATTGTCCTGTCATGGCGATGTACTGAAATAGTGCAGGTAGTGTTTTGGGTGTGGTGAGGAGTTTCATGATGTTTATATCTCTACTTCCTGTGCTGTTGTGCAATGTTTGCCTGGCTGCTTGGTGTGCCGTGCTGTGTAGCAGGAGGTGTTGAATGGTTTCTTTGCTTTGTTGGCAATCTGGGCATATTGGTGAGCTAATTTTTCCTATCTGATGTAAGTGCTTAGCTAGTGGTGCATGTCCCATTCTTAGCTGCAATAGGATGCTGGCGATCTTCCATGGTAGGTCCTTGATTAGGTCAATGTACTTGCATGATGGGGTAGTGGGGTCAGTGTTCTTCATCCATTTGTACTGTGGCAATCTCTGCCATGTCTTTTGTGCATTGCGTTTTAGCTTCTCGCCATATGTGCATTTTGCCATGGATTTGCTGTGCAGTAAGGCTTTTTTGAGGACTTTCGGCAGTTCTGTTCTGTCACTACTCCCCTCCATTACCACCTTTTTTGCTTGTTTGTCTGCTCACTTGTTGCCCTCCACTCCTTTATGTCCTGGTATCCATTGGATGGTGAGGTGTATGCCAACATCTATTAATGAAGGCAGAGTATGCAGGAACTGAATAACATATTGAGGGTGTTGCTTCAGCTCCCAAAATATCCTGGAATGCATGAGGAACCCAGAGACTTTATGTTAGTGTGGTTAATTGTTGAAAGCTGTATAATTACTTGGAGGATTTGCTGATAATCTGCTAACATGATACCTTTTCACCTCCTTGTAGACAAATACCGCTATAGATCAGCCATATGCCTTGGAACACTACCAAAAACGCACCCATTGCACAAACCAGTGGAGAATGCAGCAAGCAGACTAGTCAAGCACCATGCCACACCCTTATACGATCTTATGCATAGATACAATGTACAACCCAAGAAGATAGAAACCATCCAAGCGATGTGATTTGACATGAGATGGAAACCAGGTGTGTACACAAAAATTATAATGAACATTGACAAAGCAATAGCAGATATACAGGCAGACAATCCAGATGTAAAAGTCTTTACAGATGGCTCAGGCATGGAATGCAAGATTGGAGCCAGCACAGTCTTATACAGAAATGGAAGACTCAAGTCCAAGATATGATACCAGCTTGGCTCAATGCAGCATCACACAGTTTATGAAGGGGAAGGAATCAGAATACTTCTAGGTACCAAACTCATAGGAGAATAATGGGGGATACAGTCAGCCAATTTTTATATTGATAATCAAGCTTCCATCACAGCCACCACACTGATGAAACCCACTCCAGGCCACTACATTTTCGATGCCTTACATGATAACATCAACCTACTCTGAAAGAAACATCCTGGTATAAGAATTGGACTCAAATGGGTCCCAGGACTCAAAGGAGTAGAAGGTAACAAGAAAGTGGATGAGCAGGCAAAGAAAGCCATAACAATCATCAGGAAATTGGGCCAAAAAGGTTAAGGCTAGATAAGATCTTAAAATAAGTAAAATATCCACCATATCTGCAATTCTTACATATCACCTTAAAATGCTAGTTAAGGGATGCTAGCGTTGACAAAATTCACAAAGCCAACCAGAATTTGAGCTCTCAAAATCTTTGGACTGTCCGAACAGATGATATACATATGTAAAATACACTGATAAGTGTGACATATTCAGAACACTTAGCACAAATGCGATGAATTTCTATCTGCAGTCCCAGCACTTATAAGAGATGCTAGCGATGGTGGATTGTGCCATCTACAACAGGATGTGCTCACTGATCAATGTCAGCCTGAATGGGGCAACTTGGAGAGCCATGTAAGAAATTTAGACCTAAATCATTAGGTGCCAGAGTGAATAATTGTCATAAGAACTGCCAGGAAGATGAAAAAATGTCAGAAGTTGCAAGGCTTATAAGACATGGTAGTGATGGCTGATTGTACCATCATTAGCATAAAGGCATGCTTGATACAGCCTTGTCAGATAGTCAAGATATACAAGAAATGTCAGTATAGATCACAAGTGTCAGATTGATTTATCTGTGGAATTAGTAAAAGGGCAACCAAAAGCTACCTGCATTACAAACATTTATAATGCCCGGGGGTGATGGCGAAATCTACCAACAAAGCCATGAAGGCAAGGCTTGATCTTGTTGTAGCAAGCCGTTATCTGTTGATCGTTGATTTCCAGGACTTGTAAAACTTGTCTGCAGGAAAAATCCTTTGAATCGGGTATCTCAAAAGCCAACACTTGTATCATTCAGTCATCAGGTGTCTGGGAGAAGAGGCAAATAATAAATATGAACTCACACCATTCGTACAATAGGTTGATCAAAGTTGGTAATAGGCTAGGATTGTGTTGCTCTCGGATCAAGATGGCAAGAAAAGCAACTCATATTGAGCTGATAATACAGTTGTCATAACCTATAAGTAGTTCCTAGTCCCCTGGTTCTCTATTTGCTTCAACCTGGCCCTCTTTTCTTTCAGCTTGGCCAACACACTCTGCTTCCTTATTACACCGCACTCACAGGCTATGTAGCTGGGGAACACCTGGCTATATAAACAAGCACATCAGTGTTTGCAGGTAAAGCAGTTTGGGGGGGGGGGCGTAAATGGAACAATACTTACCAATTCCACCAGTTCAGCAAATCAGCAACCTCTTCATTCTCATCGGGATCATTGAGGAAATCCAAGATACTCCCGTAGAATCGTTCCGAGTCCGTGGAGGTGTCAGACCTAGAGAACACCAATGATGATGTGTTGGGATTATGTATACAAGAGTATACAGGCAAGCCAAGGCAGTTAACATGCTTAGGGAATATTGCCAGAATATGCTAAGTCATATTAACACATGTTTAACAGAGGTTAACAATTGCATAGACATATAGGGGAATCCACAGTTAACACATGCTACAGGATTAAACATCCTGCAGCATGTCTATCATAGGATAGGCAAGATATAGCCATGTCTAACATAGGCTATCAGAGACAGAGCCTGGGATAGAGTGTCTAAGACACACCCTGCAGGAAGTGTAAGACTTCCAAGCTATGACAGCATATCTATAGGGGAAATGACATAGTTAATAAAACATTAACTATTACAGGAGTCTATGACTTCATCCCTCCTTTATATATTATAGGAGTACATTACAATATACCTCCTAACTGTGTAGTATAAATATTGCACATCTTGTAGGAGATGATAATAACATTCCTCCCTGTGGCAGACTCCCTCATACACTTACCTTTGACTTAAACTCAATATCTCAAAAACCTCGTCCTCATCTTGTGCTCAACTTCCTGATCCCAATACGATGACAACGAAAAGCGAAGCTAGGTGGATGTTCAGTCTCAAGGTATAAAAATTTAATGCTATACACACCTGCGTTGCTACATAGGCTAGAGAGGCTGGAGTAACCTGAGTCATGCCATGTATACGAGCATTACCTGATCTCGTTGCCTTGACCTCTTTTTCTATGGAGCTGGGAGAAGTAAAGATGTGCTTGTATGCCTGCAGGCAATGGAGTGAATAATACAAATGAAGATTAATGCATACTGACCCAGACAAGAAGTTGGCTTCTGAAAAGCCCATCCCAAGGTTCTTCAGGGTTGAATTCTTGGTTTGCATACACCAACATTGGCCATTGATCACCATGGACTGTCATTTCGCCGCTGGAAAGCTTTGCCCAAATTCTAGGCTGGCAGCTTAGTATCTAATACAATGAATGAAGGGGGGAACTCACTCTCCATCATTCCAGTCCAGTTCAGCTGGACAGAGAAGGGCTCCAGTGACAGGGTGGTGGTAGCCATGGGTTGTCTTGATGTTGCAGGAGAGTGGGGGATCTAGGGCCTTGCCTTGAGGTGTTATCCAATCCAGAACAATACCCTTTAGACTCTTTGTATTGTCTGACCTTGCGCTTGCCATGCCCTTTTGAATCTTCAATAGATTGTGCAAGGTTCAATAATAACTAATCACTAGGATGGATACAAGCTCACCAAATCAGCTATCATCATGCATTGTTCCTCCGAGCTTTCCATGAGATGCTTGGTTAGCCAAGGTACCAACTTTAGCAGCAGCTGAAACACCTTATACTCCTGTCTTTGCCTGCTTGAAGAAAGCTGTATTAGTTGAGGGGAAAGGAGGGGGGTGAGACGGACTCTGATGTGAGCAATTCTTCTGTGACCCCCTCCTCAGCTAAAAAGAGAATACCACTTGTGACCAATGCTTGAACATTACACAACGCATGTACTGTTCTACCAAAGTGTTGTCCATGATGAACCAAAGGATCACTAGCCCGACTAGATCATGGTGTCAGACCTGCAACATGGTGGACGAGAGTCAGGATTGACTCATGGTGTTTTTCTCCTTCCCAGCTTGAGCGCACTGACTGGAGGAGTGTTAGCAGGAGCATTGTTTTCGACATCAGACATTAGGAATGAATGCAGAGGAATGGGAAGCAACCAAGGTGGGGCTATGAGCTCAAATAACATAATTGCCCTTAATACATGAGTCAAAACGAGTCAGAGGAAACCATCAGGGTCACCAGAGGTGACTCAATTTGACTGGGTGGACTTGGATAAGAACCAGGAAAAATGGGTCTATTGCAAACCAAAATCATTAGCTTTGAGCCTCAGGGCCAGGAAGATTACCCACCCTTTTTCCACAGAACCACCACTCAATCTATCAAAAACATGCTCAGAAACCCTCAGCCACTGGAATTGGTCACATTCCCAACTTACCACCAAAAGCTGCTATATGTTGTCTATAAAACCTGCTTTATCACGTCATTCAATCCAACGAAAATGGATGTAGTCCCGCATTACTGGTATGTCACCATTGTTTCTACAACATTACAATGCCACATTGCCGCCATAGGCCTGTCAGTGGAGGCGCGTGTGTGCCACCATCCAGATTGCGCCACTATTGAGAAACCCATCAGTACCTTGGACCAGGATGCCTGTGTCCACTATTGGAACCACTTGGTCAAGAGCCAGCATTTACCGAAGCAGCAATATACTTAACTACATTCGGGCGTCACGAGGGAGAATATGTCGCCGAATGTGCCAAGGGTCGGTGTGGATATTTAGGTCAGTCTCGATTTCCCTTAGAAAAGTAATTGCTCAATCTTCACCACCACAGTGCCGATAGAGAGAATGATTCCGATGTATGGGATTCCAGTGATGGAATATTTACCACGAGGTAAGTTGCCAAAGTTTTTAGGTCAGGAAATTTACTTACTATGAACTGAATTCTAGACATAAGCACACCTTGCCCTGCACCAGTTTACCATGAACATGAGACAACATTCCAATACAGAAAGCCGTTGAAAAGGACACACACCATTGCAGGTAAGTGGGATCTCATGAGAATACACACCTAATCATGACATGTCAGAGCAGACTTGACAGACCCACCTTCCCCCGCTCCTGAATTTAATGGGAAGGATTTGAGTCGTCGCACTGATTGGCGAAAGATCGTGAAGTTAGACTGCATGGATAGGCCAGGGTTAACCGAAGACGAATTCTGGGGTTTGTTTGTCAAGTGTGATACATGCGCGCTTATCACCACGCACCTAATGTTCCATAGGCATCACTGCGAGGCACACATCGAAGATGACTGGGATCTTACTGACCGGGAGTAACAGACCATGGTGAACAAAATGCACCATTCATCCCTTCTCTATAATAATCTTCTCCACTTTGATCGTTCTTTTTAGATATAGCCATCCATAGTTTAGCTACTCTCAAACTTTTTGAAGGCCTCGCCACCCTGATAATTTTTGCATATATTATCCGCTTGATAGAGTTTACATTTCAAATTTCAAAGGTCGAGCTGCTTGAATGCAGAGAAAGGTCAATACAACAGAAGCAACCTGTAGCACTTAATAGTATATAACTACAAGGGTCTGTTGATGCCGACCAAAATCAGTCCAAAGTATACTGCTCAGGATTTGTAGGAAACAAACCACTGCCCCAAATCCACTGATTAAAGAAATGGTTGGCATTGAATGCCAAAGCGATTCAGAGTAAGCGAGAATAAGAACAAAGGCACAGTCCCAGAGTTGCCTGGATAATGATATTAAGCATAAGCATAAATCAATACTCTGCATCATTTTAGAACGCACAATTGACAAGTATACGTATGTGAGTCGGATGTGTTGCAGGATTTGCAAAAAGGGCCTAATTTAAACGAAGCTTTGGGTCATCAGTGGAAGGTGGTCATCTTGCCAAGTCTAGGATATGCATAAAATAATAATACAGTGTCAAGAAGTTGAAGACATGTCCCACCAATGACAGAGACAATACTGATTTGATGGCTTCAACTCTCAAAGAATGACAGCCTGCAGCACAGTAGACCAACAGAAACAAATAGTAAGAAATGTCTTGTAATAGATATCAAAAATCGTACTCCTGACATCACCCCCTCTTTAGGGCTCGGATTCCAGATGAGATACAAGGCCCTCTGGAGTGTCTGTGAAGTTCTCGTAGGGCCAGAATTGAAAGTGCGCCAATGACCGGAGTCGATGTGGGGTGGACGGGTGGGTTGTGTGAAAGGCTGTGATTGCCACCGTTGCATGGTTATCCTCGGTGTACCCTTTCCACTTAACTAGATACTGCAACTGGCCATGATGTAGCCTCGAGTCTAGAACCTCCTCAACTTCATACTCCAACTCTCCATCTATCTCCTCAGGTGGCGGTGCTTCGGCTTTCTGTCCCGGGATCTTGGACTCCATGTGGGGTCTGGTTTGCGAGATGTTGATCACTGGATGGATCTTGATTGATTTCGGTAGTTTGAGCTTCACGGTGTTTGTCGACGTTAACTCAGTGATGGGGTAGGGTCCCAGGCGCTTTTCCGACAGCTTGCACAATGGTTGTTTTAATTGTAAATTGTTGGCCTCAAGCCAGACCTCTGCCTCCTCGTGTACTCTCTTCATTCGCTCTGCAAAGTCTTCCACCACTTCTACCTTTCCTTCTCTTCTAGGTTCAAAACCCATCCTGGGGTTGTAGCCATAATTAGCATAGAACAGTGAGGTCTGGATTGCCAAATGGATTCGGTTGTTGTAGGCAAACATGCCCAACGCGATCCACTCAGGCCAGTTGTCCTGTCTATAGTTTACGAAGAGCCTCAGGTACTGTTCTATGTCCTGGTTGACTCGTTCAGTCTGGCCGTCAGTCTGCGGGTGATATGCCATAGATGTTTTTGTTTGTGTTTATTCAGTTCGTGCATGAGTGCGGCAGCAAACTGTGGGCCCTGATCTGAGATGATTGAATCTAGCAGCCCATGGTATTGCCACACATTGTCTCTGTATAATTTAGCCAGCCCCAGGGCACTTGTTTCCTGTGTTGTCGGAATCGTGTGCATCTGCTTCTTTGCCCAATCAACTACCACTAAGAGCACATCAATCAGTGGAGACGTGCAGTCTCACAGAAGCAGGGTGAGACACAAAGTGGAAAGCCCAAAGCATGGGGCAAGACTGTATAGCAGTAGTCTAACAATGTATACAGGTTGTGTCTATGCTATGCAAACATGAACCCAAGGTCATGTGATCATGTATGCCTGGGTGGCTGGCCACATGGCTACATGTGGGCCTCTCCTCAAAGGCAACATCCGCATTGCCTCTGGAACTCTAATGAAGGAAAAAGGCAACAGAAAAGAACCAAAATAGGAAGGGTATAGTAGAATAGCAAATGGTATATGTAACAAAAAAAGACAAAAACAAAAAATAAAAATAAAAAATGCTCAACATGGTGGGGTCCATCCCAAGGTTCGGAGAGCTCGGGATAGGTCTGCAAGCTGGGGGTTGCCATCCCAGTCAAGGTTCACGGCAGGTGGGGCTGGTGCAGAAGTGCCGGAATACTGGTGTCGAGTGGTAGAGGCTCGAGGATAGGGTGGCCAGATGCCAGGTGGCGGAGATAGCTGAGAGAACTGCCTCGACGGGGCAGGGTCACGGCGGGGGCGTCGTCGGCGCCGTGTACGTCGTCGTATGGTCCCGAATGGCTTCGAGCAGCCCGTTTTCAGGCAGGAAAGGTCGCGCGGGGGGAAGCTCGAGGCTATGGGCAGCGACGCGGCGTCGTCGGCTCAGTCAAAGCGCGTAGGGGGCAGGGGCGAGGAGGCAGGGGCTGTGGGGGGCCGTTTGGATGATGGTGGGGCTGAGGGCAGTGGCATAGCGTCGGCGTCTGGGACGCTGCGTTCGATGGGCAAGGGGCAGAGGGGGCTACGGGCGGCCGGCGAGGGGTCGGTGGTGACGCAGGGGGAGTGGGGGACGCGGGCGGCGGCGACGCTGGTCGTCTGCGGCCGAGCAGGGGTCGGGCAGGGCGAACGTGGGGTACGGGGGGTGAGCGGGGGGTGTCAGGGAGGTAGGGGAGGCGGGGGGAGGTCGCCGTCGTCGAACGCGAGGTGGAGGGGGCAGCAGGGGGGGGTTGGCGTCGAACGCGCGGCCGTCCGGCCGTTCTGGGGGCAGCGGGTGGGTGTAGGCGCGTCTGAGGCACCGGGGGGGTGGGCTGGGGTGCTACGGAGGCCACAGGGGGCTGGGTTGGCTGCGGTAGGCCGGGCGTCGCTGGTGACGTCGCTGGTGACGTGGCACGGGCGACGTTCGATTCGTCGTGCATAGCGGAGGTTCGAGGGGCGGGCTGGGGGCTGTTGTAGGTGCGAGCCGTCGTCCTCCAGGTCCTGGAGGTGGTCCGGGGCGTGCAGGGTACAGTGGGGGGCCGTTCAGGCAGTGGGGCTGATGGGGACGCCGTCTGGGGTGTCAGTGACGTGGCGCCGGCCTTGGGGGCCGTGCTGGGCAAGCAGGGGGCACGGGGAACGTGCGGGGGGTCGGCGCTGGTGGACGCCGTCATCCTGGGGGCGCTGGAGGTGTCCTGAGGGCGGCTGTCAGCAGTGGGGGCGGTCTGGGTGCTGTCGGAGCGCCGGGGCTCGTTGTGCTGTCTGAGGCAGGGCTGGGCAGGGGGCTGGAGGGCTGGGGGTCGCCTGGGAAGCGAACGGCCTCGTTTCTGAGGTGCTGGGGCCGGTTCTGAAGCTGGGGGGGTGCTAGTGGTGACCGTTGTTGACGACGATGGCGTCGTTGATGGCGGCTGTGCCGATGTCGTCACGGGTGACGTGGCAGGACTGAGGTCGTGAACAGAGGGCTGTGGGGCGAAGTGGGGGCCGTCGTTGGCCTGCACGGCTATCTCGCAGGTGCTGGGAGGTTCAGTGGACGTCCCCGCGTCGCTCAGTGGACGCGGCGGCTCGTCGTGTGCTGTCTGCGTAGCGGCGTCGACGGTGGGGGTAGGGGCGGTCTGGGTGGCTGTCTCGATGGTTGCGGGCCTGAGTTTCGTCGTCCAGAGCTCTCGTTCGGCTGCTCTTCCTCGTTCTTCGCCCTCTTTCAGACCTTTCCTGTACCCCTCCTGCTTCCCTTCCTCTAGTATCTCTGTTCTCGCAGCTTTTACTGACCTCTCAAATTTTTCCCGGGCTGTCAGAAGCGCGTCGTCGTGGCCGAGTGCCACGATCGCGTCGTAGGCTGTGCTATAGTGTTGTTTGATGTGCCGAAGATCGTACTGTAGATTGACCTTCTGTTCGTTGAGCGTCGCAGCAATATCTGCTTCGAAATCTTCGAGAGATGAATCTCGTGCTGATGGTGCCGTGTGCTTCGCGGCTGTCTTCTTCTTTCCCATAGCTCAGTAGACAGGTGACAGTTGACAGGGTGACAGTAAATGGAAGCTGGATGACAGTAGACAGAATGACAGATGACCGAATTATCAGGATTATCAGAATTATCAGTGACAGGTTTGACAGGTTTATCAGTTACGAGAGCTCGAGAAGAATGAATGAAGAAATGCCGAAATGCGCGCGCAGAGTCGAACGAGCTGTTGTCACCAGATGGAGACGCGCAGTCTCACAGAAGCAGGGTGAGACACGAAGCGGAAAGCCCAAAGCACGGGGCAAGACTGTATAGCGGTAGTCTAACGATGCGTACAGGTTGTGTCTATGCTACGCGAACATGAACCCAAGGTCATGTGATCGTGTATGCCTGGGTGGCTGGCCACGTGGCTACATCGGTTTCAGCTTGCCTGCTGGTGGTTTGGGTACGTTCTTGTACCGCTGGCATTTGTTGCACCCATCGATGTAATCAAATACGAACTTTGTCATGGCTGGCCACCAATAGTTCCTTGCCACCAACTCTAATGTTTTCCACTGCCCAGGGTGTCCTGCTATCGCTGAATCATGATGCAGCTTGACGATCTCACGTCGAAGCTGTATGTCTTTTGGCACATAAACCTTTCCTCTAAAGAGCACTAGGCCCTGTTCTTCACTCCACTCTTCTGTTCTAAGCCTTTTCGTCGGCGATCTCTTCAGCTCTTCTACTGCCTTCACCACCAACTCATCCCATTCCTTTGCCTTCCATACTCTACTCAGCACCTTTTCCTCAGAGCCCTCGATCAACAAGTGACTGTGTTGTGTTGCCTTGATTGCAAAGAATTCAGGCTTCAGCAGTGTCACGTCTTCGTTATCATGCTCTCCCACAACTCTCAGTGTATTTGACCCATTACATATGGAGCATTTAATGGTGGCTTTTGGCCCATGTAGTATGGTCCAGCTAAGATGGGCCCATCTTGTGCGATAGACCATAGGAGAAGGGTGGGCCCATGTTAATGGGATACACCATGTGAATAAGGTGGGCCCATTGTGATGTGACTGAGTGAGTGAGACCATTGATGATGGGTGGGCCCAGGTGTGAGCTGCTGGAGGCAGTATACCATGAGTGATGGATGGGCCCATGGGTGATGTATTGGAGGCAGTAGACTATGGGTGATGGATGGGCCCATGGTCTAGCTTATACTGGAGACAGTAGACCATGGGTGATGGATGGGCCCATGGGTGATGTATTGAAGGCAGTAGACTACGGGTGATGGATGGGCCCATGGTCTAGCTTATACTGGAGACAGTAGACCATGGGTGATGGATGGGCCCATGGGTGATGTATTGAAGGCAGTAGACTACGGGTGATGGATGGGCCCATGGTCTAGGTTATACTGGAGACAGTAGACCATGGGTGATGGATGGGCCCATGGGTGATATATCGGAGGCAGTAGACTATGGGTGATGGATGGGCCTGTGGCTCAGCTACCTGGGACATTATACCATGGGTGATGGATGGGCCCATGGGTGATATATTGGAGGCAGTAGACCATGGGTGATAAATGGGTCCATGGGTCAGGATTCAGGAATGGAATCATCAAGCAAAATGGACTGAAGAACTAAAGAAATGAAAGAAATAATAATCCCATGGACTGAAAATTACAAGTGAGAAGACTGAAATAACTATCACTTATGTTTACTAGGCAGTATCATATTAGAGGATCAAAGAATGGGCATATGGGGTGGGGCAAGCAGGATCAGGTTTGGACACCAAATTTGAAAGGCCATGGCAACAGGAACTGGGCAAGGAAAATAAATTCAAGTTGCTTTCAACAATCAATAAGGACATTTAGAGAATCCATGGCTACAGAACCTACTAACAAATTAGTATGTGAAACTTTCAATTTTCATGTGTGTACTATAGCCTGTCAGTGATGATCAGGTGATTGGTCACTACACCATCCACTACACCATCCACCACCATCCACCTTCTTTTAAATTTCATTCATTCCAGGTGAGTTGCCATATTTTTAAGTGGCTAATCACCATGTACAACTACCAGCCATGATATCTAGTGTAAGTGTTTCTACTCTGGCTGGCCTCATAACTGATTTGTTTGTTTTTTCCTGCCAGATAAATAAATTAGAACTATGCAAAAATTTCTGGGTAAACTTAAGGCAGCAGGGCAGCAGCTTGGACCTCAGGTAGGGGGATGACTTTTTATGGCCTGGAAACTATGTTATTTTTTTGTTTCTTGCAGATAACAAAATCCGAGTTTTGTCAAAAAAAATTCGGATATTTTCATGATAACATAAGCTTGGCACGTGCATATATCCGAAAATCGGCCGCGGCAAGTTATTTGAGCCCTAGGACCCTTATATATTGGTGTTTAAACAATTTTTTCTTACAGATATCGACTTATGAAGATTTTCCAGAAAATTTTTCCAAACACAGCATGGCACATGCGTATATCCGAAAACAGGTAGCGCTAAGTCATTTGAGCCATAGTGCATTCATTTTAGCTGATATATTGTTTTTTTCTTACAGATATTGACTTATGAAGACTTTCTGGAAGATTTTTCCAAACACCGGGCGGCACGTGCATATATCCGAAAACAGGTAGCGCTAAGTCTTTTGAGCCATAGCGCACTCATTTTAGCTGATGTATTGTTTTTTTCTTACAGATATCGACTTATGAAGACTTTCTGGAAGATTTTTCCAAACACCGGGCGGCACGTGCATATATCCGAAAACAGGTAGTGCTAAGTCTTTTGAGCCATAGCGCACTCATTTTAGCTGATGTATTGTTTTTTTCTTACAGATATCGACATTTGAATATTTACCTCAACTCTGGACAGATTGTACTAAACATAGCGCCGCCCTTGTGCATACCCCAAAATTGGTATGTTTTGGTGTTTAAACAATTTTTTCTTACAGATATCGACTTATGAAGATTTTCCAGAAAATTTTTCCAAACACAGCATGGCACATGCATATATCCGAAAACAGGTAGTGCTAAGTCTTTTGAGCCATAGCGCACTCATTTTAGCTGATGTATTGTTTTTTTCTTACAGATATCGACATTTGAATATTTACCTCAACTCTGGACAGATTGTACTAAACATAGCGCCGCCCTTGTGCATACCCCAAAATTGGTATGTTTTACATTCCTATACCCAGGGGGCATGCTTTAGCTCATTTACTGCTGTTTTCTTACAGATATTGAGATTGGAATATTTGCCGGCCAAAGTTATGGGGCATAGCACCGCTCGTGCATATTGTACAAAATCGGTGTGTTTTACATTATCTGAGCCCTCGGGGGCGAAGTTGAACCCATTTACTGCCCTCTGCTTAGATATTGGGACACAACTGCGTGCCGCAGAAACTCCAAAATGTTTCCAAAAACATTTCCCAACCAAGACCGGTATGCTTATCCTCTGAGTGGGGCCTATTTTTCTCATTGTATTTTCCCTCGGTTCTTTCGGTTCTTCCAGATCACCAAAAGCAATTATTTGCCAAACAAGACCATTAAACATCGCCCAGTAGTGGGACATCCTGGAACTGGGGTGCATTTATATTGTTTATTCACCGGCAGGCATCATCTGACTTATTATATACATTCCTCCAGGTGAAGATCTACTGCATAAACAAATATGCCCCCAAAACCACGTTGGCATGCGAATCTCTCCATTTGCTGGTCCATGATGCGATCAGTGAGCAGCGGGAGCATATCAACCAATCCATCGGCGACCCAAAAAGATACCACTGGGTGGTGGTGTATGTGCCCTCTTTCAGTTGTCAAATATGAATTCTGATAGGAATTTCTCTCCCACGGTAGCCATAAGCTGCACAAATCACCCCAAGGTACGCAGCATTCACGAGATGAGGACCACTGGACAGTCAGGGTGTTCAGGGCAGGGAGGGCCCACCACACGCTACATGTATATCCTGAGAAGGGCAACTCAATGGAGTCGTTCAGCAATGGCGGGCGGCATTGGAGGACTCGGATTCTGGATAGAGCGGATTACTCTCGTCTCATAAGGAAAGAATTCATTTTATTTATTGTGCATTTGAATTAACTAACTATCTGGTGCCTACAGATAGAACGGGATAACCTGAAATAGATGCAATAAATCTGATTTGTGTGTAGGAGCGTAGTGAGTTGGCACTGACCGGCAGTGAGTATCAATGTCAGTCGTAATGACCGGCAGTGAGTATGAACGGGAGTGAGACTAAGTGGCAGTGGCACTGACCGACAGTGATACTGACCGGCAGTGAGACTGACTGGCAGTGAGACTGACCGGTGGTGAGTCTCAACGGCAGTGAGTAAACGGTTATGTATTTATACTCTGCCTAAAGATAACTACACAAGTCCCTATGCTGTGAGTATCAACTCCATGCCTGATCGTCATGTGGTGTCATGCCTGGAGGACATGTCAATTTGGAAATCGATTGTGCAAAAGCATCCAATATATACTACGGAGCTGATATTGACATTAGCATTGAAACAGGACATCGGGTGGGACTGAAGGATGTAGGGTGACTAGCTCATTCGATAATTTGGAGTCTCAACGGCAGTGATACTGACCGGTAGTCAGTATCGGCGGTCAGAGTGACCGGCAATGATACTGACCAGCAGTCTCAATGGCAGTGATACTTACCGGCAGTGATACTGACTGGCAGTGATACTGACTGGCAGTGGTATTGAACAGCAGTGAGTCTCAATGGCAGTGGGATTGACCGGCAGTCTCAACGGCAGTGATAATGACCGGCAGTGAGTATCACTGCCATTGAGACTGCCGGTCAGTCTCACTGCAGGTAAGTACGACTGCTGTTGAGACACTACCAGTCAGGAACCGTTCTGGCCGGATGTGGTGTGCCAGAAGGTGTGTGCATTCTGCAGGCCATGTAGTCAGCTTGAATCCAAGGTTCAATAGACCCTGGTCATTGTGGAATTATCAGTGACAGGAGCAAAAGGCCTCTTGTGCATTTGATGTCTACAGCATCACTGTTCGGCAGCACGTGCAAACCATTCATGAGCACATGCAAAATGTTTGTCCAGCGACTGACTGGTAGTGATACAAAATGGCAGTACTGTGACTGACAGGCAGTGATACATAATGGCAATGGTGTGAATGAGCAGAGTGAACACCAGCTGTGAGACTAAACAGCAGTGATACTGTACCAGCAGTGACACCGGCATTGATACCGAGAGGTGGCATCATAGGTGCAACCAATAAAAACCATGGTGATCTCAATGAGTAATGCAACAGAATGCGAGACTCAATGGCAATGGGAACTATGTGTAATTGAGATGGCATTTTCATTCCTATTCCCCATTAATCTAGCCATTGGTTCCACGGAACTGATCACGTGAATTCAAGTATATCGGACAAGCCGGTGACTCCCAGTAGACCAACACCATCTCTAATCAATGTCTGGGTCCTCTCAGGCAGTTGTTGACTTTTACTGTTCTCATGCACGTGCAGCTGTGATCGAAGCCACTTCAGACAGACCCCAAAATGGTCCTGATGAGTATTATGCAATCTGGCATGCAAGAATGAAGTTGGACATAGTAAGTTGATAACCAAGTTAACACTTGTGATCCCTCCTAATCAAATTACTTTCCAGGAAGCATTTGAAGTCATCATTGGGTATCTGGTCATGACTGAATGATTCAACCACATAGCGCCATTCTACAAGAGGCTCCATACTGCGGCCTATGCAGCCGAGGATCTCCCGGATCTAAAGTCAGCTTTAATGATGTTAGATCCAACTTGTAACCCGATGGATCCAACCCGTGTAGTTGATCGGTACATTGATCCGTGGTGGGATAGACCATCGGCTGACACCAATGCGATGTTCTTGGTAGGGGGTGTTCCAGACTTTATGGCTCAGGTATGGTATTCTGGCATATTTTACATACAATATTGCTAAGTATACCATGCAGCGGGGAGATCATTATGACCATGTGGTCTCTGCATCATTTGATGATCAACTTCACCATGATGTGGTCTTTTCTCATCTCCTATCAATTTTGGCTATGAAAAATGTACACAATGCGGTCGGAGAGGTAATGTTCAGATGCATTGATGATACAGAACATGGGGATGAGGGAGCCGGTGACAGGGAGATTCCGGAAGTTTAGCCGTTGGACTAGTAATACGATATTATCCTGATTTATGAATGATACCCTTCTGGAAGCCAGATACATGATCTGCCATTTCTCTAAGCTCACTACAAAGTGGTTTTTGGTAACATTGACACAGGAACTTCCATGACAAGCCGGGATCACTGCCGATCCCGGTTCATTGATCCTGAAGCATGTTATTATAATATCATTTCAACTTTGACCTGAACCGGCATCTTCACCATGGATTTTGCTCGCTTAAAGATACAGTTGGTGGAATGGCATAGTCTCCCCCCTTTCATTTTGGAGGCATGTAATTCCTTCCCATTTGGCTCCACTTCTGAGGCACAATGCTTCACCGATCTTTTGGCCACAAGGATGCTAGGGCTTTGCAGAAGGTTTCTTGAGCTTGATGGCACTGATCGTCAAGACTGTTATGATAGAATTCAAATGAACTGGTATGTACCCTTCTATGTTTGTTCTAGGAGCAAAACCTCATTCAGATTACATCAGACTGCTGGAGTAAAGTTTGCCAGCAGATGCTACATCAGTGGCTTTGATATCAAACCATCTACATTTTATACCGAAGTAGTCCGTAGTGTGTATAGTGAGGATAGCGACGATGGGACTGAGGCAATTCAAGGGATCGATCTCCGGGATGGTGATCAGGACCCCACCCGCCTGGGGCCCAACGAATTTCCCTGGCGTGTTTACAATGATGAGGCAAGCTGGGCCGAGCCACTTGAAGAAGCTCTGGCTGTCTTCAAATATCATGTCGGTGATTATTTCATTCACTCGCAACTTCACTACTAAGGTTTCTGTAGAATCAAGGGATCCCAGCAGAGCCAAGTCAGCCCATTCCATCAAGTGCACTTATCCCGGACTTGGTCAAATCATATGAAACTCTCACGTGTGCCCAATCCATGTTACCAGGGCTGAAGGGGCGGGTGGTACGGATGCTGATGGCAGAAGAACAGGATGAAGATTCAAATGTACAATTGTAATGGAAAATATATATGACAATTCCATGATGTATAGTTACAATAGACCGAGAATGAATTCATGAAGGCTACAAAGTAAGTTGAGAGAAAAGATCCAGCTGCATGGAAGTCATATAGTGGCTGACGGTAACAAAACTGGGTGAGTCAATACCGAATCAGTCTAGCACGTTATCCTGCATGTATTGCACTATGCATACTCTGCTCCCATTGCAATCCGTGGTGCCATGCCTGACAATCCTTCCTAAGACGGCAACCATTGTCCCGGACTCATACTGGAGCTCTAACCCTAAGTTCTGCAGAATTAATCTGGAACCGGAGTATGGTCCAACAGTCGTAAGTAAGTCAAACCATGCACCTTGTGAGTTATTATCTCAGTGAAGTGGGGTCTTGCAGTTGCTGATGATTCCGTATCCTGAAAATGGTGACGTCCATAATTTCAACACCTCTAACACAGCCTCCCCTTCCTTGACCTGTGAAGGATCACTGATGATTTTTTCAAAGACCGTCCTGCCAGCATGATAAAGGTTGGGGTGGACAATTGATAGGAAGGCCCCCATCAGTGCAAATGACTTGGCAGTGTGGAAAAGCCAGGATGTTGTTCCTGGGCTGATGCTTCCAGGCTTGAGGGTTGCAGAGATCTCCGGCAAGAATTCTTTGGTCTATAACTTGATCAGTAGCCTGACTGCGATGATGAATTAAACTAGACTCACATCATGGGCTTGCTGAAACCATGCCGGCGAGAGGTTAATGTTACCGGGTTGTGGGGCACAGCTGCCCATGGGTTTGTAGTATGCCAGATCGGTTTGCCAGCTGCCTTTATCACCTGTTAACGAGCTGCCCAGAGCATTGTCCATCTTTATGGCAGCTTGGAATAAATCCTTCTTGTTAAGAACTGATCCTAAGGCGCGGGAAATCGGCGGAGTCTGGCGGAGTTCCGATGTACGACGAGGACTTGGCTTCAACCTTTAAGAGGTTGCGCCCTTCTCTACGCTCGGTGTCCAATTTGCAAGGAACTGAAAAGTCCGGAAGTCCGTGTGGAAGTCCGAGGTAAGGAAAAGGTGCAAAAGCGGAATTCCGATTAGGAAGTCCGAAGTAAGGGACAGGAATGAAGCAGAGGTCCGGAGGTCCGAAGATTAAGATAGAAGTTCGAGGTCTTAAAAGTTGACAAATGATAAGTTGATAACAACTAATATTTGAACTGAAGAATACAAAGTATGTAAAGTAGTTTTATACTAAGGCTAGTACTCGGTGTAGCTGCGGCGGAGTTTTGCGGAGTTCCGAGTACAAATTTCGTGATGATATCTATGATGAAGAACAGACTTGAGTAAACTACGGAAGATGTGATGTAAGTAAAACAGGAGAGGTAATTTGAAATGAGGAATTTGAAATACTTGGAATTCCTACGGAGTTCCGTCGGAGTTCCGAGGCAGAGTTCCGAGGGGTGCTTGCATGGGATATGACACTTCTAGAGAATGGCGAATCAGCATAATGATTTCAAGTGACTTTGGTCAACTGGTACATACCTGCCGTTCCTCAGAGAGGGCCCCTGGAACATACCATGCTAACACCTTCCCATATGCATCTGAAATGAGTGTTGGAGATGTGATGATGGTGTCGGCATATTCAGTGGGAATCGGAAACCGGGATGCCATGCGATCCTCCTCCGTCTGCTTTCGGCCAGTCGCAGTCTTTGGTAACATACAATCATACCATTGGGCATCCATCATTGGCATTGTAACTGGGAAGTCCCATCAGAAACCAGAAAGGTGCATAATATGTTTAATATTAAGGAGTGCTTGACTGGCCTTTGTTGCCAAGAGTTCAGCATCCTTGACCAACGATACCGGCAGATTCAGAGGTGGAGTTGGGCCAGGGTTGCAAGGCGTAAATATCGGTGATGGTGTTGCCATTAATTGGACTGGTGGAATGGGAGGTGTCATAGAGAGAATGTAACAAAACCGTTGTCGAACATATCTGGCCAGTACATCGGTAAGATAGAACACAGAGTTTTCAGGGAACATTTGGTGTGGATGGGTGAAAGTGGGTGGTCCACAAATCGATGCTCTGTTTAAATACACAGGACATTTCCTGGCACAGGAGCACCATTAAACAGCATGGTATTGGAGCTCCGGGACATGGTGGTGAACTTGCAGTGAACGGAAGCAGCAGTGAATGGGAGCAATGGACCGGCAGTGAATGGGAGCGGCAGTGAGCGGGAGCAATTCACCAGCAGTGCACGAGTGGCAGTGCATATGAGTGGCAGTGAGTGGGAGCGGCCATTCTGTATCACTCCCAGTCAGCAGCAGTCATCGTTGGTAACACCTCCCAGTGAGTACCACAGCCGGTCCGGACTACTCCCAGGCGGTACCACCTCTGGTTAGTATCACTCACTATTAGTACTACTCCTGGGCAGTACCACCCCTAGTTGGTATCACTCCCTGTTGGTATTACTGCTGGTCAGAGCAGCAGTAAACAGGACTCAAAATACTATAGTGATGGAGACTGGATCATTATTCTCCATTCATTATTTATTTACATTGGTGAATGAAATGCTAATCAATCCTGGCGTTCCAGTCATCTCTTTCGACTCCGTTTAACCATCTGTGACTTCTGAAACCTCATGGAAGGCGATTCAGCACCAACTGCCACTCGAGGGGTCACTGTGGCTGCAGCTGCAGCAGTCCTTGCCCTCATGTTTGCTCCCAGGGGAGGGGGTGGAGGAATATCAATGCTAAATGCTTGTCGTTTTGCCTGTTTCTTTGGTGGATGGCCTCGTGGGCTGGGATTCTCTGAGATAGTTGTCAAGGCAAGCCGGGTGGTTAGGGGTGCTGTCTCCTTGTCAGGACCCCGATCGGTGGTCTGCGGCACTGAGATGATGTTGAGATCTTTCTGCTTGCTCCTTGGGCTGAATGTGCTCCGCCGGACCACTGAAATTTCAAAGTTGATAACCAGGGTTTTACTTGAGACACCAGAGGAATGGTCACCCGATTCCCTGGTCTCTGATTCAAACCGAATCGCCTTCCCTCTTGGAGGATTCGGTGTCTGCCTGGAGCCTGAAGGACAATTTGGCAATTCATCATCACTGTCATCCATTGCATCAACTGTGTCATATCCCATGCAAGCCTGCGACGGATCTCCGGCGGATCACCGACGGAGCCGCCGTCATATCAAAAGACTATTTCAAATTGTATTTCAAATTACTCCTGTTTTGTTTATATCACATATCTATCATTGCTGATCATCTTACTTACTGCGTACTCGGTACTCCGTTGATCCCGCCGTAGTTACCCCGGTTACTTACTTACTATAAAACTTAGTATAACGTCACTTGTAACTTCAGTTTGATAATTGTATTGTTATCTCCACAACTCTCTCACATCTAAAGTCCTCGCTCTCTCTTAACTTCCGGAACTCCGCCGGACCTCCGCTCTTATACCCGTCACCTTGTAAATTGGACATTGGGCGTAGAGAAGGGCGCAATCCCTTTTAGATTGAAGCCAAGTCCTTTGCCGCCACGGAACTCCGTCGGAACTCCGTCGTAACCCCGCCTACGAGATCAGTTCGTAACAAACTGGGCCAAAGTCGAACACCTCCCCTGAGTCAGAGTCGGACCCCACTGGCATCTTCCTCTTCCTCCTCTGTGAATCTGGGGCTACAGGGTCCAACCATGATACCACTGCCTTTGCTTTCCCCTTGGTTCTTGTTGACTTCCTTGCTGGCGGATCAGGAGAGAGGAGGGTCGCCGGCCTGCTTGTCCTTGCCAGACTGATCTCACCCTCTGTATGGAATTGGAACCCAATGCCATTCTCGCTGTCCTCTTGCCTTGAATGCCAATAACCGAGAATCTCCTCTAATTGCGGCCCTTTCAGTTTAGAGGGATCAACAAGAGTGAACTCTTCCAGCACTTGGTTGGCATCAAAGTAAGCGCTCAGGTTTTGAACAATGGATGTCCACGGTGGTATTCCGGCTTGCTTGCCGGTTGCACGCCCTGAAGATGCAGAGATTAGCCATGGGATAATGGAACACTGTGTTTACTCACTGTATGCCACCGCAACATAAGACTGTACCAAGGCCTTTTTATCCATCCCCTTCTTTGGCCATTGCGATGGGTCCGGTAGTAGTGGGTGGCCTTCCCCATTGGTTGGAAGGTCCTGGTATGGCTTCCGGCTCGTCCCGCCAGAGGTCATCGTCATAGCATTATTTGTGTCTGCAGATCCATGTCACCTGTAGATTACAGTAGATATAATTAACAATACTCACTGTGCATTTCTGTTGCATGTTGGAAAGTGGCCGCATCGAGCGTAAGTTGATATATGAGTTCGCCGATGTTCGCCGATGTTCAGGGTGGCTGTGTAGCCATTGTAAGCATCAATGTGTGCCGATGTTCGCCGATGTTCGTGGTGGCTGTGCATGTTTGTGTCGTGAGTCTGGTCGCAGGCTTACAGATCTATGGGGAAACAATGTGACTAATGAGCCATCTCCTATGACAACCCAATGGTTGGGTGATAAATTATTATCCTCATATTATACAGGGTCAGCCAATATTTGTATTATACAGGTCAGCCAAGATTTTTAGTAAGCCTATAGTACTAGTAAAATTACACTATTGCTACAGGTCAGCCGGCAAACAGGGGGACAAGCTACTGGCCATGAAATACAGATCAGCCAGTGGCTGTAAGATTCAGTCAGCTGACTAGGTAGGGACAGATCAGCCAATGAGCTGATGACTCAGCTGGCTATAGATCGGCCAGTGGCTGTCAGATTTGGTCAGCCAACTAGGTGGGGACAGATCAGCTGATGGCTCAGCCAGCTACAGATTGGCCAGTGGCTGTGAGTATGCATCAGCTGACTAACTGGGAACAGGTCAGCCGATGACTCAGCTGGCTCAATGCATGTCACCTGACAGCTTTCCTTGGCTCAGCTCAGGTTTTGTTTGGCCAGTGGCTGTGAGATACACATCAGCTGATGACTCAGCCAGCTCAATGGATATGTCACCCAGTGGCTTGGCTGGATTTTCTCAGCTCAGCTCAGTAATTCCTAACTTGGGTGTCAGCTCAGGCTGAATTTCCAGCCAGAATTTATTTTTTTGGTCAGCCAGAAATCTCCAGTTGGAAATTATTTTGGTAAGCTTATGTCAGCTCAGCCAGAAAATTTCTCAGCTCAGCTGGGAATTATCCTGGCTGGTTTTTGTTTGGACTTCAGCTGACAGCTTAACTTCAACTAAATATATTAAACTAAGTATATAAGATTGCCTGGACTTAACAAGGCTGGCAATGGTCTTGTTAAGCTGGGACATTTATGATAGGGCTGGGCCAAGAGGAGGGCATTATATAGTCTGGGGTGTGTTGGTTTGTTTGGTTTCATTCAACAAAACATGATCAGATGAACAAAACACCTCCAATCGTGTTTTGTTGAATGAAACCAAACAAACCAACACACCCCAGACTATATACTGCCCAGTCTGCCCTCCTCTCAGCCCAGCCCTATCATAAATGTCCCAGCTTAACAAGACCATTGCCAGCCTTGTTAAGTCCAGGCAATCTTATATACTTAGTTTAATATATTTAGTTGAAGTTAAGCTGTCAGCTGAAGTCCAATATATTTAGTTGAAGTTAAGCTATCAGCCAGAGTCCAAACAAAAACAAGCCAGGAGAATTCCCAGCTGAGCCAAGAAAATTTCTGGCTGAGCTGACATAAGCTTACCAAAATAATTTCCAACTGGAGATTTCTGGCTGACCAAAAAAATAAGTTTTGGCTGAAAATTCAGCCTGAGCTGACACCCAAGTTAGGAACAACCTGAGCCTATGGTGTGAATCACTTAACCACCACCACTTTTGAACAAGCTGCCAAATTGGCCAGAGGCTAAATTTTTTTTTTTTGATTAGATTGTTGTCCTCAACAATGTTACATAAAGATGGTTATTTTAGTGTACATTTTGAGGAATGAGACTTGCACCATCCTCCACAATGCCCAAAAAGATACCCTGACATCTTCAGGCTGCAGCATCAAATGCTTGAGCTTGAGCTGTGAGGAAGTGAAAGTTACTTTCCAAGGCCAAATCATCTTCATCCAGAGACTGCAGTGACTCCAAAATCAGTTCATCTCCCAAAACACAACAAGTTCATATTCTTGATGAGACTGATGACAAAGCTGAGTGTGTATATGAGGGAGGGGTTGAGAATCCTGCCAGTTCCGATGATGAGTTTGACCCCACACTCCATTGGGAACTTGAGGATGGTCATTGAAGAAGCTGGGCATTTGTGCATTTTCCTCCCAAAATTTCATTATGAACTCAACTTCATTGAGTTCTTTTGGGGTGCAGTGAAATGGTATCTTCACAAATATTGTAATTACACATTCGACACATTGAAGGACAACATGCCAAAAGCATTGACCTTGGTTCCATTGGAGGCCATATGATGATGGGAACATTGCATGCAGAGGTGGATGGATGCTTATTGATGTGGCATGGAGACACATGATGCCCAAAAACATGTTTGCACATTCAGTTCAAAGGTCTACAAGTCTCACTGATGCATTCCAGAGATGGTGGCAACATAATTTGACTAGATATTTTCTTATTTGTACCATACCGCCAAATTGGGGGGTCCAAAAATTGCTATCTCCATCAGTTTTGAAGCTAGTAAAATTCTGTCTTGGGAAAAGTTTCCTGTTGTTGAAAGGAGTCATTTCCCAAGAGATCTAAGAAAAAGACCAAAATTTGTGCATGCTATAAACAATATTCCAAAGTGGTGGTGGTTAAGTGATCTGCACCATAGCTGAGAAAATCCAGCTGAGCCATCAGGTGACAGGCATTGAGCTGGCTGAGTCATTGGCCAACCTGTTCTCACTTAGTTGGCTAAGCCATTGGCTGACCTGTTCCCACTTGGTCAGCTAAGTCATTGACTGACCTGTTCCCACATAGTTGGCTGATGTGTATCTCACAGGTACCAGCCAAACTGTATTTCATGGCTGGTAGCTTGTTCCCCTTTCATTGGCTGACCTGTTGCTCATGGCCACTGGCTCATATATCTCAGAGGACAGCTGAGCCCGGCTGATTAGTATTTCACAGTGTTGTCGCCTGACCATCGGGTTGTTGTAGGAGACGGCTCATTAGCCACATTGTTTCCCTGTAGGACATGGACTAAGCCACTGAACATGCTGCTTTGCCTCACTGTCCTCCCCCTTGCCTGCCCCATTGTCCCTGTCATCAGCCATAGTCCTGTTTGTTGTTGTACTGATCCATTATCCACCCCATGAGCAGGTGCCTGTAGCAGTGGTGTGTGGGTGTCCCATCTTGCCACCATCTCATGGTAGATAACACAGATAAAACCTAGAAAAGCACATGAAAACATTAGTTAGTTGAAAAGAAAAGAAAAGAAAAAATACCTACAGCCAAAACAACCTCTGTCATTGTTTGGGCCCAATGTGTTTGGTTTGTGGCAGTTGGTGGCGTTAGTCAACATGGGAGTAGGCATTAAGGTTGTTCACAGTTGACATTTTTTAGTCATTTTTCATTTCATTTTTTGGTTATTCTCATGATTCCCATCTGTTTTCTTTACTTTTTTCATTCATTCTTATCTTTTCATTGCCACCATTGATGATAATGAAAGAAAAAAGTAAAGAAAAGAGATAAGAATGATGATAATGGCCAAAATGAAATGAAAAATGACTGAAAAATGCCAACTGTGAACATCCCTATTGGTGTGGTGATGGCAGGTGGTGATGGAGTTGTGGTGGTGGTAGGTGTGAGGGAGGGATGTCCGCTGTTGTCATCAATGGCAAGGGATTAGGTGATGGAGCAGAGTTTGAAAGAATGACAAAAATGAAAAGTGAAAATGAAAGTGAAAATGGACATTTTGGCAAAAGCAAGGAAGGGTTCGATTTTTCAAAAATGATCATTTTTTGGTTCATTTTCATCTCATGCTGAAGTCCATCTTAAAAAAATGAGATTAAAAATGAAATAAAAAATGAGCCAAAAATGGCCTACAAATGGCTACTGTGAACAACCCTATTATCTTGGTGCAAATAAAACAATCATTCAGGGAATAAGACAAGCCAATGACAAACTGCCAGAAAGTTTATATAACTGACATGCAGCTACATGAGTACTTAGAGTAATGTAGCAACATTAATCATAATGGGCATCAAGGATACTGAACCCATTGGACTGTATTTGTGAAGTGAAGTAATTGGAGTCCAACATAGTACTAGGGACCAGGAGTAAAACTAGTACTAGTAAATGAATGTGACCAGGTAAGACCCAAGTTGCTTGCACTGGCATGTTTATTCTGGATCTGTACTTAGGAATACAGATATGGGCATCACTTTGAAGACAAAACTTACTTGTGGGTGAGAAGTCACATCACTCTTTATCCTCTTGCTCAATTTCTTGAGCAAGTTTGATGATATGCTGTGCAGCAAGCTCCTGCCACAACAGACACCCAAACATTGAGACCATTCAATCAAGAACCATACTTGGAAGGAATAACAGCAGTGTACATGTAGACTGACTTGTGAGAGCCTCCTATAAGGAAAGGTTCTATGTGGCAAGCCTCTTGCAATATCTTGGGCAAGCATAAACACACTGAATGGTGTCAGTGTGGGTGGTGTTCCTGCAATATATTCAGGATTCTATATGATAAAATTTGAGAAGGATGTAAGGAGAGTAAAGATATAATGTCTACTTACTGATAATTCCATATGTGGTTGTAGTCATTGTGGTCAAGTTTTGGTCTAGGAGCCCTGTCTGACATGTATAGGAGGCTCATGACACAGGCTTCACAGTGTAGCATTCCAGCAAAATTATTGCCCATCAATAGTGCTATGCCTTCTCCAAATTTACTCTTGAAGAGACTGCATCAGGAAAACCCAAAGTTGCTTAATTTGTACTGAAATTTCCTTGTTCTACTTGATTTGAAATTAAGCAAAATAAGAGAGGAGACCTACTGATTTTGCTTGTAGATTTCTTTTTTTCTCCTTTTTTCTCCTTAATTGTACCATTTAAGTGAATTTAAGTACTACTAAGGGGAAAAAAGGGGGGGGAAATATGCCTACAAGTGGAATCAGTAGGTCTCCTCTCTTACTTTGCTTATTTTGCTTAATTTTAAATCAAGTAGAAAAAGGAAATTTAAGTACAAATTAAGCAACTTTGGGTTTTCCTGATGTGGGAGGAGCTGAGGGACTTCAAATTGTTCTGCAGGAATCAATTGTCTCTTGAATGACATCATGAACAGAAAGATCAACATCAAATGCCATAAACTAATGCTGGTGGTGCAATCAAAGTGGAGGGAGGTATCTGGGTAGCAAATCCTTCCAGGGGAGCATTTCCTGTCCTTGATGTGGGACACCAATAACCTTGATGGAGACAGTGTGAGAACATTGGTTGGAGGCATAACCAAGGAAGGTTGTGACTTTCCACAGCCACAAAATGACCAACCAGTAGCCTCAGCCAGTCACTAAATGAGTTCCACATGCAGAGTGTTTCTCTCTGGTCATGAATAGTTTCATTTTGGAGGCCAATAAGATTAAGGCCTGTGTTTTCCTCTGCCTCCTCCTCCTCTGCCCCATCTACTATGGTGTTCTTGTCTGTTGGGCTGGTATGACCATGATTAGCTGTGAGAAAGTGGGTGATAACTTGAAGGTGTGCTTCAATCACAGGTTGTTGGGATTCTGCTGGGAGACTCTGTGAGTGAGATCTATGAGTTGAGAGTGACTGGGGGGAATGCTGGTGAGTGTCTGGAATGACCAGGGATGTTTTATTCTTCCCCTATACTATGTAGTATTACATACTACATGTTAAACTAGGAGGTGTCATATAATATATATATTAATATTTGTTTATTTGCCAATGCACATTAACCCTAACCCTGGAGTGGATTTGCTGCATGGTATGGATATGGCCTTGGCTTGCCTATATCCCAACACAGGTCCATAAACCATTGTTTGGAGGATTGTCCCCAGGAATAAGACAAGATTAATACATGTCTCCAAGCCCTCTTCTGTCTCTGATCCATTGCATTCCTTAAGTTCACCCAAGGACTTATGGAAGTTTTGGAGCACCCTGCTGATGGGTGGGCAGTTGAGACAGAGGGCAGGTGGACAATGAGTGTATATGATGAATGAATGATGAGGTGCACAATGAATACATATGTATGAGGCATGGGACTGAATGTCCTGATGTAGACAACTGAGATGACAGAGACCTAGATCCAACACACCCCCATCATCGAGGAGGTCAAAAGGGACAGGCACCCCCAGAAGTAGGAAAGTCAAGAGATACATATCAAGCCAAAGAATTGATAAAGTACAAAAAATGATATATAAGAGAAATTGATGAGCCACAAAGGATGAATGTCACAAAAAGTGGTAGAAGGAGATGACAAAAGGGCATGAGTGATAATGAAGCTTTTTTTTTTTTTTTTTTTTTTTTTTTTGTTCAACAATATTTAACGTGGTGCACGGACGCAGTCCACGGCTATCTACTACATGAGATGGCGGGTATACGATGTAAGTTGAGGGGGAAGCTACAGCCCCGATAATGCACATGAGTGCGTGAAGACCAGCGCGTCACCTGCTAAGGCGGTGCGCAAGGCCAGACTACAGGCCGAGGGCGCTCAGGCGCCTCCCCGAACCAGCTCGCCGGCACTCCCAACGGCGCGTACTAACACCCCCAGTGTCCTACCCCCACTAAGCCCCTGCACGGCCCCTATTAGTCGTGCGCGCCCACTGACGCGCCGGCCAGGAATGAGGATTACAGGCCTTCCCGCAGGTCGACCAACCCGCCAGCCATAAGGCCCGACGGGGTTCGGAGCCCCTCGGTTGCCCGAGTACAGCCCCTCCTCGCTTAGCCGCCCCACGCATGGGACGGTACCCACCAGCTGGTGGGCCCCCCAACCTTGCCAGCGGCAAACCCGAGGTTCGGCATTACCGACAGAGACGTTGCAGGCTCGGAGACCGAGCGCGCGTTCGGCGGCCATCAGGCACACCAAGCCACCAGACGGGGGTCATACGCCCTGCGCATGACCCTCATCCCGGATCCCACCCTTCCGGGGGGGCAAAGGCGAACGCACGCGGGTTCGCCTCGAGAAGCTCGACGAGGTCAGCGATGAATCGCAGGCCCTGCCGATGTTTCTTGCGCTTCACGTGTGGGCACACGCGGAGCAGATGATCCCGGTCCTGGAAGGGCCGGGGGGGGCAAGAGCAGTGAGAGTCCTCACTGGGGAAGAAGCGGTCACGGTAGCTCCCGATGGGGGCATGCGCCGTGATGCACCGACAGAGTCGGGCCGTCAACCTGCTATCGTAAGCAGTCTCTTTGAGCCAAGGCCCGCAGCCAGAGGCGGTGGGCGTTGCGGGGGTCTTCCGTTGGGCCCTCAGGTCTAGGAAACTCCGCCCTCGATACTTGGGGTCCGCAAAGCGGACTGCCCAGTCTTTCTCGGCCATGTCCTTGAAGGACGCGATCAGCCAGTTGCGAGTGGCTTTGGGGGAGATCCCCAAAGGCAGCCGGAGGGACGTTGCAACGTCATGCGCTTGCTTGTGCACCGCCCATTCCAGCTTGGAGGGGACGAACCACAGGTGAACTTGACGGTCCTGGCTCAGTTTGAACCAAGGACGCAGAAGACGGCACAGCCGGAGGGCGTGCTGTTGACCCCCCGCCGGGGAGCAGTCCACCCACGCATCAGCGAGTGCGAGGGCGTCTAAGAAGACCACCACCTTCTTGCATCCGACAGCAACCGCTGCGGATACTCCAAGGTGGAGGGCGCGATGCTCGGCGTCAGTCGCTGAGGCGCGACCGAGGAACGCAGTAGCATGGCGGACCTCTTGGTTCCCGCGGAACACAAGGGCGGCCGCCGCGGCCTGGTGGGCTGTCTTGGGCACGGACCCGTCACAACCCACGATGAGACAGTCCGGATCGATCCTGGCAAGAGCCAGAACACGGTCCAGACGGCCGGGATATTCCTTACGCTCGTTCGTCCCCTTGGGGGGCGGGCGGTAGATAGAGATCCTGTCTGAGAACAGGTCGATCAAACGGTCTCCGGGTTGGCTCTCAGGGCCATAAGCCTTGAAGGGCTCGTCGGAGAGGGAGCAGACGCTAATCGCGTCCGCTGCCGGGGACATGATCTTCCGTCGGGCAACAGGTGGGAGGGCCTGAAGTCCCAGCGCGTGCCGGGGGGCGTCTCCCACCAAGTCCCCTTCCAAGATGGCTCGGACGGGGTGTGTGCGCGTCAAAGTGGCTGTGCGGAGACAGCTCTTATCAGCCAGATGACGCAGCACCTGTGGCATAGGCAGCAGGGCGGCGAGGCATTCCATAGCCCCCACGGGGGTCGTACGGAAGCAACCTGTGATCCAGCGTGCAGCGGTGTGCTGCATCTGGGACAGGGCTTTGACCATGCCTTTGGTACGGGTACCTCGGCAGAACCAGAGACGAAGTCCGTATGTCGCCACTGGGATGATGCAGGACCTGTAGAGTAGCCGCTTATTCGCCGGGGAGAGTCCCCGGGACGAATTGCCAAGCATACGCATGGCACTCACGGTCGTGAACGCCTTCGTGGTGTAAAACCGAACGTGCTCCTTGAAGGATAACTTCCGGTCGAAGAAAAAACCCAAGTACCGCCAAATCGGCTTGGGCTTGAGGGGGGTGGCCCCGGTGAAGGGGGCGACACCGAGGTTGATGGGGGGGTTGGGCGCCACCCGTGCTCTGGAGAAGTGGAAGACCTCGGACTTGGCATGTTCTAACACCAATCCCAGGGCCGTGAAGAGGCGAAACACCTCATTGTAGGCGTCCACAAGCTTGGGGAGGTTGTCCTCCACCCGTTTAGACTGCGCGATGAGAGTCCCATCGTCGACGTATGATATCAGATCCGCCAGCGGCCGGGGGACGCGGGCGAAAAAGAGGCGCATCACGGGCGCAATATACAGCGCCGAGCAGACGGGGGACAAAGCCGAGCCCTGTCCCACCCCGACGTCGGCAGAGAACCTGCCCGAACTGTCGGTGTTCCATTTGTAGGTCGTAAACCGGCCCACCAGGTAAGAGCGGAAGAAGTCCACCACACAAGGTGGGAACCCCGACTTCTCGATGATCGTCAGCAGAACCTGGTGGTTCAGCGACGGAAAGAATTGGGCGATGTCGAAGGCGACGACGCTCGTTTGTAGGCCCTTAGTCCACCCCGCGCGTACGAGGTGGGTAAGGTATACTCCAGCGTCCTCCGTGGAACGCTGGGCGACGCCTCCAAACTGGTTGGGATGGAAGACGCCGTGTGCCACTCCGTCGAACTGGAGCCGTCTAGACAGCAGCTTCTCGACCAACTTCCCAAGGGTGTTCAGAAGCACAATTGGCCTGAACGACTTCGGGGTGGAATAGTTAGGTTTTCCAGGCTTCGGTATGATAACCGAAGTGGACTCCTTGAAATGAGAGGGCCAGTGGCCCAGTGTGACACACGCCTCGGCGATGCAGACGAAGAGTTCGGCAATTTCGACATTGCCGGCCCAGCGTTTGAGGAAGGACCACGTAACGTGGTCCAGCCCCGGAGCAGAGCGTGAGGAACACGCTTTGAGGGCTTCCCGCAGTTCCAGCAGGGAGAAGGGGACCCATTCCCGGGGGGGGAGGGGGTCGTAGTCGTCAAGCACTGACAGGTCTACGGGGCGGTCATTGGCCGCGTTGTAGGTACCGTCCAGCGCTGTCCAAAGCGCCTCCAGCGTGTTACAAGGGGCACCTCCATAGGAGATGGCCTCGCACGACGGGAGGTTGCGTTGTTTGACCCAGGGCATCAAATCCCAGGGTCGCTGATTGGTGAAAGAGACTTCTTTGATGCGGGCATCAAAGAATTCCCGCTTAGCCGCCTTGACAGCCTGCTTAAACATCTTCCAGTCCTCAGGATCCCGGGACTCCCGGTACTCCTCGAGGGCTGTGTGGCACTCATCTGACCACCACTCCTTGGAGCGGCTACAGATCTTCTTAGACCGGGCATGGGTACGCCACGCCACTGCAAAAGCTTCGGAGATGGCTTGCACCACCTCAGCAGAGTGACAACCCGAGGCGCGTGGTGGCCGCTAGGAGGCGGTCAGCGTGGATGTTGGCCGCTGGACCCTGGGGATCCCAGAGGCGGTAGCGGCAGTTAAAATCTCCCCCGATAAGGTGGAAGCGATGAGGCCAGGTCTCCACTCCCTCAGAGAGGAGGCGGATCCCGGTGTGGTTCCTGTCTGAGTAGACATTGGCTAAGAATATGAGGTTGTCGCCCGCACCTAGTAAGGTGAAGACGATGACGTCACGGTGATCGACGAGATCCCGGCAGTAGCTGGGTCTCAGGGCCTGCAGCCGCTTGTCAAAATAGACAGCGACATGTGGAAATTCGCCGCAATCGTTCCTAGGGAACGGGGCGGCATCATTAGGGGCCGGGGTAGTGTCTGTCCCGGCTTGTCGGACCATGCAGCCCCAGTTGGGATGCATAGGGGCGCCAATCACCGCCTCCCCATCCCTGGTTGCGGATGAGGGGGCGTGTCTTATAAGGTTCCATGGTGGTTTCTGGATTAACAGAATGTCGAACTCGTCACTCTGAGACTCAAGCAATGTGTCTAATAGTCCGTAGTTACGGTTTACATTTTGGCACATGATACGTAAAAAGGAGATGTCCCAGACATGACTCATTTAGTTTCGCCCACCGCGTCCTGCGGGGAAGGGGTCAGACAGAGAGGTGTGGGCGGCGCGGCGCTCACGTACCTCGGCGTAGCGTTTCTTGATCCAGTCACCGTCGAAACGGTGCTTCCAGAAATTGCAGCGGCGGTCGTCCGCTGCGTGTTCCTTGCGGCAGTTGGGGCACCGCGGGGGATGAGGGCACGCGGAGTGCTCCGGCATGGGGGGGATCGGGGGCGTCGCCTTAGCGTTGCCCTTGCAACAACCCGCCAAGGTGCGATGGTGCTCCTTGCGGTGGGGACCACTGCAGGTGGGGCAGCGAAGTTGGGGGGCGCGGCAAGCGTTGGTCGGGTGACCCCACTTCCAGCACCGTTGGCAGAGGGAGACGCCGGGGTTAGCCCGGGCCTCTCGGATAGGACAGACGTACGGTCCAAACTGGACTGCCCGTTTGGAGAGCGCTCTCGTGCGTGCGCCACTGATCGAGTCAGAGACGTTCATGTAAACTGTAGCAGTGTCGGACTGCTTTGAGTTGCGGACGATCCGGAGAGGAGTGTTAAGAACGACCAAGTCCTTGAGGCCGGACTTGGCGATGAAGCTGAGCACCGACTCCACAGTGGTGGGCCGGTGGTCTTGGAAGAAAGGCACATCGATGATCTTCATGTATGATGTGGAGGAAGGGAGTTCCGCGGTGACGCGGAAGTGATCCCCGACGAACGCAGCCGCGATCGCCTGACGGATGATGTGGAGGTCCTCCGCAGAGGCTACCGCGTCGGTGGCAATGGAGTATCCTCCATACGCCAGGGAAACCGACTCTGCCCGGAGGGAGGAGCGGTGGAGGGATAAGGCCAGGCGGACCCGTTCAAGGGCCTCGTGGTTCTTGATGAGGACGACAGGGGGAGGGGGCATGCCGCCTTCGCCCGGGATCGCGTGAACAATGACTATGACCTGTCTACGCGACGGGCCATGGACGGTGGACGAAGCTTTGGGCTTCGCCGTGGAGGGTTTGGCCTGCTGGTGCATGGCAGCCAGCCTGGCGGTAGGGAGTTCAGGGAACGCCTTGGCCATGCGGACCAGGCCGTCCACTGAGGACGTAGGGACGTGGCCGCCCTTGAATCGGGCAGCTTGCGCAAAGGTGGGAGCCTGGGCAGGGCCAGGTCTTGCCGGGGGGGCTCTCTGCTGCGGGATGGCAGGGAGCAGACGCCCACCCTTAGGGCGGGAAGCGCGGGGAAGGCGGTTGGCCAAACCTCCTTGACGCTGTGGTTGGGGAGCATGACGTACCGGGGCCGCAAGGGGCATGGGTACGTCCTGGTTCGGAGCAGGGGTCGTCTTGCGGTCAAACGAGTTGACGAAGGAGTCGAAGGACATGGCCCTCAGGGGGTCCATGACCGGAGCGAGAGGGACTCCAAAGTTGTCAGCCGCCCGAGGGAGGCCTGACAGCGCGGAGACGAGTTCAGGATTGCTGGCCCGCAGCAGTTCCTCAGATGCGCCCCGAGAGGCGAGGGAGCCAAGAGTATTGGCCCCCTGGATGATGGATTCTACCAGGACTCTCACCTCGAGTTCGGTCACTGGCTCGACATCATACATGTCCCCATCTTCTTCGTCGGACGAGGGGGTGGTGCTGGGAGGACCGCCTGTGACGACGGTCGAGGCCCTAGAGGCAGCCTGCGAGGCGCTGGAAATGCGCGGCGCACGGGGGGTGTCCTGGCTGTGGCTGTAGGGCGACGGCGAGGGAGACGTTCGGGGCGTTCGGACTGGGCCGGCCTGCGAGTGGATTGGGGGCCTTCCAGTAGGCCTAGAGGCCACTGGGGAGGCGACGGAGGAGGGGGTAGCTCTGCTAGGAGCGGGGGGCTCGACACGCGGGTTGCCCCGGATCGCGCCGCCCGATCCCCGTGGGGGTTGGGAAGGCGTAGACATGCACTAGTAGCAGTGTGGAGAGGACCAGATCAGAGGGATCAGAGACGGGTAGGAGGCCACAGGACGGATGAGACGATGAGGTGCTGTAGAGATGTGGCTGTACACGTCGTGGTAACAAGTCAAGAAGCGTCGTGATAATGAAGCTTGAGCATCCAATGATGTATGAAAGGGTGTCCATGATATCAGAGCTAAGGATGGTATTGATACAGATGTGGGTTCAGTTGAGGATAATGTTGCTGAAAGTGAAAGGAGTGAAGAGGGAGTGTCCAGGAAGTCCAGTGAGGTCAGAGGTCAAGGTTTGAAAATCTGGTAATGTTTGGGAAGGAGGTTGCAATGGTAAAGGAAAAGCCAATCCAACAAAATGTTGGATTGAAGACATGGCAATTGGTCCAGGGATAGTAGATGATGAGACTGAGGATAACTTTGTTGACCAGACGGGATGAGGATGGGATGACATTTCTAATGAAATGATGTTGATGCCAGATGATTGGCTTCACATGGCAATGAAGGGTAGTAGGCCTCAACAAAAATACCCTTTAACTAGAATTGGCCCTTCATGTGCATGAGCAGAAAGTACCTTGGAAAAGTGGGTTGGGCAAGGCATTCCTTATGACCCACTATAATATGCAGGGACTGGCCAGCTAGAATAACTGAGCAGTTGTGTTTGAGGAGGTGTTGAATGGATAAGAGACCATGGCCTGGAGCCCTAGAAACATGAAGACAGTCATAGACAACCAGAGTGTGGTGTTTGCCAAGGGTGGCAATCCAAATGTAGACAGTACCTATTCCTTCAGCAATGACATCTCCATAGATTGTCCTGATGACCTGATGCTCAACCTTGTAGTCATGGAATAAGAATCATTGTGAAATGGCATGGTGAGGAAGGATGGCATCAAGTAGAAGTACAGGTGCCTCATTGCTTGCCCAGTGGTAGCCAGGTGGGTTACAATGGGCATGTTGGGGTCATCTGGGTTTCACAGCAGTTTGAGTAAGAGTTGGCTGTGATGGTGGAATAGTAGGTAGTGTTGGTATGTGGTGTGTGGAGCAGGAGAGGCAAGATTGAGATGAGGAAGAGGACAGCATGGTTGATGAGGCATGATAATGGGAAATGAAAACAAAAAAAAAGCCAATTCCAGATGGAGCAAGATCTGAGGGACCTGAGAAAAAAAAGGCTGTGGATAAAGAGGCTGTGGAGCTGAAGAGGATTCTGGAATGAATGATGACCTGGAGGAGTCAGAGGTTGAGACCATGGAAGGGCTCTTGTGACAAATGGTGCAAGAAGTTGGCATGTACAGGGGCTGGTAACATGAAAGTTGCTGACTTAAATGTCAGGGTTGCAGAGTCTTGATTTGAGAGACAAAAGGGCAGAAAGGATGGGAGACCAGTGGCATTTTGTATGTTTTGTAGAGCCTTGGTTTGAGAGATAGTGAAAAAGAGCCCAGAGTTTGCAACAAGCAAAGAAGGGAGTGTGAACAAGAGTGGAATGAAAGTGTGACAGGTCAGCATGAAAAACCAGCAGTGTGAAAGCTGCTGACTTGATGGTCAGGGTTGTAGAGTCCCAAGCGATGAAAGATCAACAAAGAAGGTAATCATGATCAAGGAGAGCTGTCAGGAGTACAATTTCTGCTAAAACAATATTAATTATTACTTTCATTTGTTTGGTATTGATGATGATTTTATGTACACATGGCTAAGGGTAGGTAGAAAACACATGGCCAACACATGGCACAATCGGACCCCAGGTAGACACATGTAGCTGTGCACCTCACAATTTAGGCATGATGATGTGCCTGCAAACAACTCAAGGCCTATGCAAGGCTAAGGCATGGCTACCTCATGTATAGTAGTATATATATATGGTTAATATATCGCCTAGAGACTCTATTTAAGTTCTCTTGGGTTATCCACCTAATATGTGTGACAGCCTCTGACTATGAGATTCTCCCTTTGTTTGTTTGTTTGGGTATTCTGAGAGAGACCATGCCTTTTGCCTTAGGGTATTGGGTGATCTCCTAACAGAAGAACTTGAATCCCTTTGATGCCCTCTCTCTCAACATCGACACACTCACTGCAATGCCTAGGCAGTGCAGATCTTTACCATCCTCCCAAACTTTCTCTCATCTGTGGAACACCTGAGTTGATGTGTGCATCATACTGTCCTCAACAAGGCACATTTCACAATCTTTCCCCTTTCACTCACAACACCTCTCCCCCCCCCCAAACCATTATTCCTTGTTATTTTGGAGTTTGCTCCATTGAACGGTCATAGTGACTGTTCTTCTGGGACTATCCCATTGAACCCCTTCTCCTCAAAACTTCAAGATGCTTTGTCAACCACAGTGTCGCAACCCACCCAGTGAAATGTTGAGCCTGTCACTGAGCTGTGTTGAACATGCAAGGGTGTTGAACATGTAAGGGTGTTGAACATGCAAGGGTGTTGAGACCTTGATGTGAGTTAAGCCACAAGAGTTCACAAACCACCCCATCCACTTCAAATGCTTAAGTTGCACTGCAGGGTTGCATGCCCAAGGCAAAGCACTATTGCATTCACCACATACCAAAATCCCTCTCTGGTCATTAATGATTGGACCAGCCACCCATTGCCACCACACTCACCCTTTTACCAACACAAATTCCTGACACCTCTATTCTCAGACATGGGCAAAATTGACAATAACCTGGACCTGGACATCCTTGACCCAGGGCCAGTGAAATCATTAGAAGAGTTACTTACAGAAGTGCAGCAGGAGCAGGATGCTCTCCTCAAAGTGCTGATGGAGGAGAAGCAGTGACGAGAGTTGGAAGACAGATGGCAGCAAAACCTGCTGGCTGAAGAAAACAGTGGAACAGAGCATGGCTGGCACATGCCAAAGGTGGCCTGCCCCCTCCCATTCTCAGGAAAGGCTGATGAGCTCGACTCTTTTGAGACTTCGGTCTACATGTATATGTGGGGACACCCCGATGAGTTCAGAAGTGAGGATGCACAGATCATCTGGATTCTGTCATACCTACAAGGAGGCACCATGGCCAAATGGTGTGAGGTTGCTGTGAAGGAGATGATGCATGGGGATTTACCCAGGAGTTATTGGGTGCAATCTGGGAGTCCTTTGGGGACCCCAATGTTCAGGACACCAAAGTTGTTCAGATAATGATGATAGTACAAAGAGACAAGTCAGCAGATGAGCATGTCCAAGACTTCAAGATCATGGCACATGAGTCCAGATACATGAGCACCACTGATCTACATGTTTAAATGCTCATTAAACAAGGGGCTGCAAGAGCAGCTCAACAATCTCAAAAGGCAATCAGCAACTATAGCTGAATGGTATGCGCAGGCCATGTGCATGGACTGACAGTGGTACCAGGCACATGCCAAAGAGCAACCATTCAGTGGTGGGAACCAAGGTTTACAGAAACCATCCATGCAGGGTGCAACACATGCCAGGGCTCACTCCCAGCAGCAGCCTCAGCAGGGACAGACGCAGGGGCAACAACTGCCCCAGCAACAACACCAGGCAGGACAGTGGCCACCTAGAGACCTGAATGTGATGGATATGGATTGGTCCACCAAGCGGCTGCCCCTCATTTTTTACATATGCTGAAAGCCCAGGCATATGGCCCATGACTACTGATTGCACCTGGACATCCGGGCAATGAACTACAAGGACCTGAGGAGTTACTGGGTCCAGAAACTCAACAAAGAGAAGAAGCAGTGGGACAAGCAGGATTTTCCTGATGGAAGCAAGTGAAACCCCCCTCATTCACTTCCAGGAACAAGCTTCAAGGACTTAACATACAGGAAACAGACTTGAATGTGGACATGGACACCACAGTAGTTAGCTTAGATAGCGATACAGCATGTAGTACCAATGGCAAGGGGTCTGATGCATATCAGCTTGGTGTCTCAGAGTGTGCTTAATTCCTTGTACACTCATAGTTACAAAAATAGACACTGATACTGAAAAGCCTAAAGAGGGGGTATGACACTTTGTATGATCAAGTAAGATAAAAAACAAAATCATGATACCAATCACTATCACTACATTAGACACACATGATGGTTGCATGGTCAAGGCATTACATGATAGCAGAGCTACCAGATTGTTTGTGCATAGGGAGTTTGTCCATAAAAGTGGACTTAAGACCTGGACCCTGGATCAACTGATCAGGGTCTACAACATTGATGACACATTGAACCAGGGTGGCTCAATCACAGAAGAGATCACCTTGATGATGTCATTCAGGGGTCACAAAGAGAAGGCCATCTTTGAGGTGTGCGATCTGGGGAAGACAACAGTAATACTGGGACATCTGTGGCTGAGAAAGCACAACCCAGGTATCAACTGGGAGACAGGCAATGTGAAGATGACCAGGTGTCCTCACAAGTACAATGTATTTATCACAGCAGCAAAGAAGGTACATGCCAGGTGGAAGTTGGCTGAGCAACAGAAGTGGCATCCAACAATCAAGGAAGTAGAGGACAACAAGGCCTTTATTATGGCTGGAGGCATCATGAAAGAAGGAGATGGAATCCTGGAAGAAATTGCCCAGGAGTGGAATGAGAACCCAGCCCAAGATGAGGAGCATGAGATTTGGCTGACTGAGCAGGAACTTGAGGCAAAGATTCCTCAGAGATTCCAGAGGTGGATGAAGGTCTTTGAGAAGAAAGCATCTGAGTGCTTGCCAAGACAAAAACCCTGGGACCATGCAATCGAAATGAAACCAGGTTACTAGCCAAAGAAAGCCAAGAACATCAGACTCTCTCCACAGGAGCAAAGCAAAGTCAACAACTTCTTGAATGACCAGTTATAAAAGGGATACATCAGAGAGAGCAAGCAGCCACAGACATCGGCAGTGTTCTTTGTCCCAGAGAAAGACAAAAAAAGAGGATGGTGCAGGACTATAGATGCTTAAACACTTGGACAATTCATAATAATTATCTGTTGCCACTTATTGGTGACTTAATAGACAGTGTAGGTAATGTGAAAGTATTTACAAAGTTGGATCTGAGATGGGGATACAACAATGTTAGGATAAAGGAAGGTGACAAGTGGAAAGCAGCATTCATGACCTACAGGGGAGCATTCGAGCTGATGGTTATGTATTTTGGACTATGCAATAGCCCAACCATGTTCCAGACCATGATGAACACTGTGCTGAAGGACCTCATCGATCAGGGGTCAGTAGTAGTATATATAGACAATATCTTGATATTTACAAAAGACACAAATGGACATAATGAAATCATTGAAGAGGTGCTAAAAAGGTTGGAGGAAAATGATCTATTCTTGAAACTGGAAAAGTGTGAGTTTGAAGTACAGGAAGTGGAATTCCTAGGACTACACATTGGACAAGACGGAATAAAGATGGATCATGAAAAAACAAAGGCAATAGAAGAGTGGCTGGTGCCAACCTCAGTGAAAGATATCCAACACTTTCTCAGGTTAGCGAACTTTTACCAATGCTTTTCAAAGGTAGTGGCACCAATGAACAAATTATTGTGGAAGGATCAGAAGTGGGAGTGGATGGAGAAGGAGCAAGGGTTGTTTGACAGACTCAAAGCACTGTTCACCCAGAATGAAATCCTGGCAACTGCAAATTCCACCTGGCAGCTGAAAGTTGAAGCAGACACTTCAGGAGTGGCAACAGGGGTAGTGTTGTCAATGAAGATGGAGGACGGAAAGTGGAGGCCATGCACTTTCATCTCAAAGTCACTCAATGACATTGAAAGAAACTACAATATCCATGACCGTGAGATGCTTGGAATAATCTGGGCACTGGAGGCATGGCAGCACCATCTTGAAGGTGCGATACATAAGGTTGAGATATGGACAGATCATTCCAATTTCCGTTACTTTATGTCATCAAAGAAGTTTAATAGGTGACAGGCGAGGTGGGTGCTTTACCTCTTGAGGTTTGACTTTGAGTTGGTGAACAAGCCCAGGATGGCAATGGGGAAGGCAGACACACTGTCCAGGAGGCCAGACTGGAAGAAGGAAGGAGAGCATGACAATATGGATGTCATGCTGCTAAAGCCAGAATTCTTTGTGATCAAAGCGACACAGCTTGGACACTTGTTGATCAAGGGAGCAGAAGAGAAGCTGTCGAGCAGAGTACAGAAGGCAAAGGAATAGGACAAGTTGGTGGTGAAGGCAGTGGAAGAGTTGAAGAGATCGCTGATGAAGCGGCTAAGGATGGAAGAGTTCAGTCAGGAACAGGAGCTGGTGCTCTTTAGAGGAAAGGTGTATGTACCAAAGGATGAGCAGTTGAGATGCAAAATTGTCCCGCTCCATCACCACTTGATGATCATGGGACACCCTGGGTGGTGGAAAACATTAGAGCTAGTGGCCCATAATTATTTGTGGCCCAATATAACTAAATTTGTATTTGCATATGTCGACAGGTGTGACAAATGCCAGTGGTACAAGAACATGCCAAAGCCTCTGGTGGGCAAGCTCATGCTGATCCAAACCACAATGGAACTGCGGAAATTTCATCATGGGACTACCAGAAGTGCAAGGATATGATGTGTTCTTGATAGTGGTTGATCAGGCCAAGAAGCAGATGCACACAATTCCCACAATGGAGGAAACCAGCATGCTCAGCCTGGCTAAATTATATCAAGACAATGTGTGGTGCTACCATGGGCTGCCAGATTTGATCATATCAGATCAGGGCCCATGGTTCTCTGCTGCACTCATGCAAGAATTAAATAAACTATTGAAAACACAAACAAAAACATCTACAGCTTACCACCCACAGACTGACAGACAAACCAAGAGGGTCAACCAGGACATAGAACAGTACCTGAGACTCTTTGTTAATTATAGGCAAGATGATTGGCTGGAATGGATAGTGCTCAGGGAGTTTGCGTACAACAATTGTGTTCACTCAGCCCTCCATACTTCACCTTTCTATGCTAATTATAGGTTCAACTCCCAGATGGGATTTGAACCAAGATGGGAAGGAAAATTTGAAGCAGTGGAGGACTTCACAGACCAAATGAAGAGAGTGCACAAGGAGGTGGAGGCAGCATTGATAAAAGCACAAGATGAAATGAAGTGCTATGCCAATCAGATTAGAGGAGGGGCCCTGGAGTGCAGAGTAGGGCAAAGGGTGTGGTTGGAGTCCAAGGATCTGCAGCTGCAGTGTCCTTTATGAAAATTGGCTGAGAAAGGCATCAGCCTTTTCCCCATTACAGAGTTGACATCACAGAATGCCATAAAAGTCAAATTACCAAGATCGATCAAAATCCATCTGGTCATAAACGTCTCTTGGACCTGCCCCCATCAGGCATCTACGGTCCTGGGACAACAAGCTGAAGGACCACCACCCATTGGGATAGAAGGAGAGTTGGAGTACCACATGGAAGAGGTACTGGATTCATGGATGCATCGTGTACTTTACACTCCCCCACAAGTCTACGTAGACTCCCACTGGACTCCATGTACTATACGTAGACTATACATAGACTCCCACTGGACTCCATGTACTATACATAGACTATACATAGACTCCCACTGGACTCCATGTACTATACATAGACTATACATAGACTCCCACTAAAGTCTATGTAGACTCCATGTATAGTGTACATAGCAATTCCAAAGAAATAAAGCTACTATAGGGAGTCTACATGGAGTTTACAGGGAGTTTGCTTATTAGTCAATGTAAAACCCATTACAGATGTTATAGGGTGTTTATAGAGAGTCTACAGATAGTCTACAGATAGTCTACATGGAGTTTACAGGGAGTTTGCTTATTAGTCAATGCAAAGCCTATTACAGATGTTATAGAGAGTCTACATATAGTCTACATATAGCCTACATGGAGTTTACAGGGAGTTTGCTTATTAGTCAATGTAAAACCCATTACAGATGTTATAGGGTGTTTATAGAGAGTCTACATATAGTCTACAGATAGTCTACATGGAGTTTACAGGGAGTTTGATTATTAGTCAATGCAAAGCCTATTACAGATGTTATAGAGAGTCTACATATAGTCTACATATAGTCTACATGGAGTTTACAGGGAGTTTGCTTATTAGTCAATGCAAAGCCTATTACAGATGTTATAGAAAGTCTACATATAGTCTACATATAGTCTACATGGAGTTTATAGGGAGTGTGCTTATTAGTCAATGTAAAGCCCATTACAGATGTTATACAGTGTTTATAGAGAGTCTACATAGACTTTGGCCATTCCTAGCCATCATTCCTAGAGGTAAGTCATTACTTCAAATATTAAATGTATTTATTACTATTTATGGAAACATCAATACTAACAGAGATGTAAAAGCACCCCAATGTGCTAGAGGCGGGGGGGGCATGTATTTACTAATATAATAGAAGACTAAATAATATGAAATAAAATAACCCCCCCCCCCCACATCGCTTGGAGCGAGACAGGGGAGGGGGGGGGGGGGGTGGCGCAGCGTGGCAACTTGCCCCTCTCATAGCACCCCATTCCACCCCATGAGCAATGGCTCATGGTAGTGGTTGGGGGTGCTAGCATGGGGGGCTGTGGCCCACTCGGCGGCATTGTTGCTCCACCCGCGCTCCACCCCACGAGCAGTGGCTTGTGAGGCTAGGCCGGGTGGTGTCCATTGGGGCGCCAGGCTCGCTCGTCACGTCACCCTCAGCAGTCGGGGCTGGTGACGTGTCCCAGAGGTGTCCCCCACGTTCTAGGGGTCTCCCTTCGCATCCCAGAGGTGTCCCCCACATTCTAGGGGTCTCCCGTCGCATCCCAGAGGTGTCCCCCGCATTCCAGGGGCCTTCTGTCGTGTCCCCCGTGGCTCCTGCCAAATCCCTCAGGTGCTGGGCCCTCTCGTTGCATCCCTGCGGCTGGCGGCGTGTTGTGTTGCGTCCCCCTCAGCTCCTGAGGTGGTTAGTGACGTGGCGGGTGGGGTGGGCCATTCTGTGCGCACCTCGCGGGTACCCTGCTGCTTGGGCCTCCCGGCGGGGTGATGGGGGGACGCGTCGAGAGGGAGGGGGACGCGCCGGGGGACAGGGATACCCGCTAGAAGGGAGGGGGACGCGTAGGGAGACAGGGGGACGCGTAGGGGGACAGGGGGACGCGTAGGGGACAAGGGGACGCGACAGACCGCGGCCGCCCGACACTCAGCGCGCCAGAGCACCCCCCACCACCGCTGCGAGCAACTGCTCGCAGGGCGGCGGCGGGGGTGATGGACGGGCGCGGGGAGGGGGCAGGGGAGGGGGGCGACGACGACGACGCGATGCGCCCCACTCCCCCCCTTCCCCCTTTTGTATAGATTTATTTTATTTATACTCTAATTTAATAAATATAAATGCTACTTTGTCAGAGCGAGGGGACGCGCCAGACGCGCAACCACACGACACCTAGGGCAACAGAGCACCCCCCACCACTGCTGCGAGCGACTGCTCGCAGGGCGGAGGGGGGTGCAATGGGCGAGGGTGACGGGAGGGCACGGGAGGGGGGCAGTGACGGCGACGCAACTGCCGACGCACATGAGGCGCGCCCCACTCCCCCATCCTCCAAAAAAAGAGTCCGGAATTTCCGAACTCGAGCGGAATTTCCGGACTAGAGCGGAATTTCCGGACTAGAGCGGAATTTCCGGAATATGTGGAGGAGTGTAAATTACAGGAAAAAGCAACTGAGAAAATTGCATATTTGGAATCTGAATTGGAATCCAAGTGCCTATATTGCTCACAAATGGTTTCAAGCCTAGAAAAGCTGCAGAAAACAGCTGAAGACCTATCTTTAGAGTTAGATAGAGTCAAACTCCAAGCAGAGACACAGTATAAAAAAATTCAAGTAGAGCATCATGCACAACTGCAGGCTCAGGCAAGGAAGGGTGTTTTGTTAGAGCAGATCAGACTTTTAAAATCTGCTGCTAGGGAGAGATCTGATGACCATGAAATGAGCTCATCCAAAGCTATTGATCCATTACTCAAGCTTGAGAAAGAAAAATCCAAGCTTCAGAGTGAATTATCAAAATGTCTGGAGAGATCACAAGCAGAGTTTAGGCAATCCCAAAATAAACTGCTCGCTCTTTGGATTAAGGTCAAAGAATCAAAATGTTTGGCATCAAATTTCAAAAAACAGTATGATCAAGCTACAGTCTGATGCTACACACAATCTCTATAAGGGTGTATATCCAGAGGCTACAAGAAATTTGATATGCCTTCTTGTCAAAGCTGGGTGTTCCCAAGACTATGTTGGCAAAGTGATTCAAGCAGTTTTAAAGAGTGCAGGAATTACAGCCATAGGAAATATTAGCCAAACAACAGTTTCTTGTGTTGTTACTGAAGGTTGCTATGCTGCTCAAATTCAACTTGCACATGAGATGCAAAATGCAGAGAGTATGACTTTCAGTTCAGATGGAACAGGTCATCATAATGCCAACTATAATGCCTGCCATATTAATCTGAAGGCAGAGTCATATGAGTCAAACAATGGTGCAGATAAAACACATCACGTCACTTGCTTTTTTGGTATCCACTCTGCTTTTGATGCTACAAGCAAACAGGCTATGAAGGATTGGGACAAATGCTTGGGAAATATTGTTGATATCTAGAATCACAGTCCATTTGGAAAAAGAACAGGAAACTTCCAATGTACTGTGGATATACTCCTGAAACTTTGTGGCATGCACTCAGATCATTGTAAGAAAGAAAAAAAGATGCTCAGCTGATGGAACAGAATAAAATGGATGCAACATTCCAAGTTCTTGGAGAAAATGAGATGCTGGAGTCCTCAAATAAGGAGCTGTTGCCACACTTTCTAGAGGCAAACAAGAATATGATTCAAAGTGTTGGTGGCCAAAACAAATGGGATAGCATGCCAGGAGAAGAGAAAAAGGAATATCTTGCTGTAATGATGGAACAGCTTGTTGTCAAGCTAGGAAAAGAGGCTTATAAATGCTTTCTGACCATAAAAATAAAATCATGAAGTTTGTTCATATGGGCTGGCTGTGGTTGCCATAAAGATTTAAATACAGTGCGAGGAGGGTATGCTGCTGTCATCCAGTGGTGGATTGACAATGATGTTGAGGTTCCAGTATTATTACCTAACAGAGATAATGCAGCTGTTTTGAAGGAGATGACCTCCAAGGGTGGCATCACAACTCCTGCCCAGGAACAAGCCTTTGAAATGACTAGCAGAGGTGCAATTAAAGCTGCTAAAATTGCAGGAGAAATTCTGAATAACAAATTTGACAAAAAAGGATATCATGATATATTTCAGTGGTGGTGGAAAAAAAGTGTTGGCATAAATTTTACATTTCCTGATACCTCAAATAATCAATTTCAATCATTTTGTGATGCTGCAGCTGTTCTACTGTTACATCTGCCATACTTTATACAATTTCTAGAATTTATTCATGATTGAAAACAAAACAAGTGCTTTAGCCATATGGAACAAAACCTGTGGAATGCCCTCCATTGCACCTCAGCAAAAACTGAATTTGCAGTACTGGAATTATATGCACAAGCAATTTCACATCCTTATATGAAAGCAATTCATGCATCTGGTGATAAAAATGTTGACATGCTGGATCTTGGACCATTGCATACCAAGGTTTCTTCTCATATAGCACGAATCATAGAGGATCCATTACTTCTTGTTGGCCAAAATGTTGTTCATGAGACTGGTACAATGGATGGAGAGCCTTGGAATTAACCAGAAGTTGTTGCAGAAATGTAAAGAATGGCACCAGAATTTCCTCATCTCAAGCCATTGTTGGTGGCTTTCTTTACAAGAGCATCTCAAACATGAAAGAGGTTTACTTCTGAATTTGCACCTGGAGGCTTGATTGATGAAGCCACAGCTGAAGAGAAAGATTTAGCCTGGATGCCATCAACTAATGATGTTAATGAAGGGGCTTTAGGTGCATTTTGTCATATCCCATGCAAGCACCCCTCAGATCTCCACTATCAAACTCTTATGGAACTTCATAGGAACTCTGAGTATTTCAAATTCCTTATTTCAAATTACTCTTGTTTTACTTACATCACATCTTTACTCAAGTCTGTTCTCCATCATACATATAATCACATACTGCATACTCAGAACTCTGCAGAACTCTGCTGCAGCTACACCAAGCACTAGCCTTAGTATAAAGCTACTTTAGACACTTTGTATTCCTCAGTTCAAATATTAGTTGTTATCAACTTATCACTTGTCAACTCCAAGACCTTGAACTTGTTGTATCCTTCAGAACTCTGGACCTCTACTTTGTTTCTGTCCTTTACTTGGGACTTTCTAATTGGAACTCAGCTTTTGCACCTTTCCCTTATCTCAGACTTCCACACAGACTTCCACACAGACTTCCAGATGGACTTCTGCATGGACTTCCACACAGACTTCGGCACTTATTGATTCCTTGCAAATTGGACACCAAGTGTGGAGAAGGGCACAACCCCTTAAATCTTGAAGCCAAGTCCTCATTGCACCTTGGAACTCTGCCAGACTCTGCCGTTTTCCTGTGCCTTAGGATCAGTTCTTAACACATTTTGTGTTCTCATGTGATGGCAGCCACAGCTAACTTTGCTACAATACAATGCCCAAGCAATGTTTCATCACAATTATACCGAGGGATTTATGGAAAAGAAGTTCCAGCCTGAGGACTACAAATTTCTACATCAAATGAATGGCTCAGGAGTCAAGAGGAGAAGAGAAAAAAAGGAGAGAAGAACTTGTTTTGCATGCTGAAGCAAAGATTGCCAAGCAGGCAGATGCTGCTAAAAAGAGAAAGGCACAGGCAGCTGCAGCTGCCAAAATAATTTGCATACATCAAACTAATTTTGGACAGGGAGGAAGTAGTAAAACTCAAGGGACAATCCCTCAAAGACCATCTAAAGGCTTTCCGATCAGCAGGAGCTCCAAATCTGAAGGCTACTACTATCTTAGCTTCCAAGGTAGCCATCATGTCACATGCTGCACCTGTTATCACTGGGTGCAGGGCACCATACCTTGTGGGAAATATGGAATAAGTATCTTGAAGGTACATATAAAAGTTTTAACATAATTCTCTTCAAATATTTTGGCAGTATCATACTTATTTAAGATACTACTTGATTATTGTTATGATACTTGAAAGCATTGCATGATACTGGCAAAATACTTCATTGGAGTTATCTTAAAACTTTTAGGAGTACCTTTAAAATACTTACTCAATACTTGCCTTGCCTTAGAGTATTGTGCCCTGCACCCAGTGTATCAATATACCTATTTTACATCTTATATACAGGGGAAGGGAAACCCCAGAGGAGAGGAAGGCTTGTGGAAGCAGCACATTATATACAAGTTGATGTTTGTTACTATTTGGTTCCAGTAAACAAACATGAATGAGATGCAATGTGTTCATGTTCATTTACTGGAACCAAATAGTAGCAAACATCAACTTGCATATAATGTGTGCTTCCACAAGCCTCCCTCTCCTCTGGGTAGTGTTGCTAATGGCTAAGCCAGTCAAATAATTAAAAATGCGATAGAGCCTCAAATAAAATATCTAAATACTGAGAATATTTGACAGGGTAGATACCCCTAAGAGACAGGGGGTCCTCTGCCAATGCTAAGTGATCCAGTTGGTCTTTGAAGAGATAATGACCAGCTAGCAAAACAGCTCAAATTTTAGCCATTTTGTGAGCTGGTCAATATCTCAGTCCCAGCTACATGGATCACTTAATGTTGGCAGAGGACCCCCTGGCTCTTAGGTGTATCTACCCTATCAAATATTCTCAGTATTTTAGATATCTTATTTGAGGCTCTATCGCATTTTTAATTATTTGACCACATTACAACACTACCTCTGGCCCCTGGGGCATCCCTTCCCCTGTATATAGGATGTAAAATAAGTATATTAAACTATAAATAGTACATAAGTAGCTAAATGGTTTGTGGCACTCATCTGAGTGCTGAAACCAGTAAATATAGCTTGTAAATAGAAAACACAATACCTGCCTTGGTACCTGGTGAATGTCAAGAGTACGATTTTCCAAGGACATTTAACACTATTTAGTTACGCATTTCCTTTTATTTATACTTGTTGTGGTTATTATAGAGTTAGCAGACACACGGTAAACACATGGTGTCCGAACATCACGCACGCCTCATGATTCAAGCATGGATCAGATGCCTCATGTAGCACACGCGGTTACCTCATTGTTAGCTCATGTATTGTAGTATATAAATGGTTAATATTACGCCTAGAGACTCTAATCGAGTTCTCTTAGGCTTACCCACTAAACGTGCGGCTGCCTTTAGACTACTTGATCCCCTCTTTGTTTGGGTTTGACTGTGAGAGCCAGCGCTAGACCCCATGTTTAGTGTTGTCCTAACAGAAGAACTCGATTCTCTCTCTCCCGCACTCCCTCTCACATCTCTCACTCTCTCTCATCATTCTTACCCGGGCCTCACTTGAAACGACGCGCGCTACCCTGTGCTGCCACCGTTAAAGACAAGATGCCTTCCACTTTTCACCGCTCACACTTCCGCTCCCCTCAAGGCCATGTGTACCTGTACACATTTGTCTGCACTTACTTCGGACAGACAATTGTCCTGAAAGTAAGGTGGAGACGACGGTACGCTCGCCCCCGCTCCACGTTTTACACTCACCCCGCTCACTTCGAGCGCCATTCCTCCCCAACCCCTCTTCCCCGCTCCTCTGGTGCTAGCACCGTTGAGCAGTCGTAGATCGATTGTTCATCTGGGTTGATCCCGTTGAGCGAACCCTCAACCGGACCGAGGACCACTTGACACAGACAATTGCGGGACGCCACCCGATTGTTCTGAGAGCGCGCACGTGGTGTGATTGACCGCGGCTCGACGTCACGCAAGAGTCCTCGCCCTTAACCCTCTCTTCATGTTGCCACAAAAGCAACGTCTCCCAGTTTTCGATCCCAAGGAGCACAGCAGGGTTGCGCGCCCGCTCCAGGGAACTATTGCATTTCCGCTCGCACATCAATTAGCCTCACCCGCCATCAGCGAGTGGACCGATCATTCTCCATGCCCCCGACTCCTCTCCACACCCCCAACACCCCTTTTCCTCCTCCCCCCCATTTTTCCCATGGCCAACATCGAGGACGTCGAGGTACCGGCACCTGTCGAACCTCCCCCGATGCAAACTCTAGAGGAACTCCTCGCACAGGCACGCGCCGAGCGTGACCAGTTGCTTGAGATTCTCATGGAGCAAAAACGAGAGAAAGAGCGCGCCGACAAGGCGAAGTGCGCAGAGTCACCAGCGGCAGGTGGAAAATCTTTCCACACGCCCAAAGTCGCCACCCCCCTCCCCTTCTCTGGCAAGTCCGACGAGCTTGACAGCTTCGAGACGGCCGTGTACATGTACACGCACGGTCGCCCTGACGAGTTCCAGTCCGAGGATGCCAAGATCATTTGGATCTTGTCGTACCTCCAAGGCGGCACAGTGGCAAAGTGGCGAGAAGTTGCAGTGAAACAGATGATGCGCGGAGCCCCGCCCTTTGCGAACGCAGAGGAATTGATGACGGCTCTGCGGTCATCTTTCAGCGATCCCAACGTTAGGGACACCAAGGTCTTCCAGCTGACCACAATGGTCCAGGGAGATGACACCGCGGACGAACATGTCCAAAACTTCAAGATCGCAGCACACGAGTCCGGATACTCGGACACCCCGCTGATCTATGAATTTAAGCAGTCTCTGAAGGCGCCGTTGCGAGAACGGCTCAACAATCTCGACCATCCCCCGACCACCATCGACAAGTGGTATGCACAGGCGATGCGGATGGACAGACAATGGTGACAAGCCAGAACCGAACAAAGGCTGTTTGCGGGACACTTCGGACAGAAGGCCGCATCAGCAGCACCAACAGCAGCGGCGGGGCAAACAGCACCCGCGCCCCAGCGGGCAGGCAAACAACCACCCGCGAGGCAACAATGGGGCCAGCAGGCTCAGGGGCACGTAAACCCCCCTCAAGCACGTGACCCGAATGCGATAGACGTGGATAGGAGCGCAAAGCGCCCTCCACTGATTTGTTACAAGTGCAGGAAGCTGGGACACATGGCCCGGGATTGTAGATCGCGCCTGGACATCAGGGCAATGAATTACGAGGACTTGCGCGGGTATTGGACCGCGAAGTTAGCTGAGGAGGCCGATGCAAAGGCCAAAAAGGATTTTCCCGCTGGAGGCCAGTGAGACCCCCCTCGCTCGCTTCCCAGAATAAGTACAACGGACTAACGGTAGACAATATGGACTCTGACTCAGAAACGGACACTGATACAGTAGTTAGCTTAGATAGCAATACAGTAGTCAGTTACAATGGTGAGGGGTCCGATTCAATTCGGCTTGGCGCCCCGGAGGCGTGCTTAATTCCTCATGTACCCGTAGCCACAAAAATAGACATTAATACCGAAAAGCCTAAAGAGGGGGTACGACATTTCGTAAGATCAAATAAAATAAAAAACGAAATCATGATACCGATTACGATTACTACCTTAGATACACATGACGCCTGCACGGTCAGGGCATTATTAGATAGCGGGGCTACCGGACTTTTTGTGGATCGAGAATTTGTGCACAAAAGCGGACTTAAGACTCGGACCCTGGATCAACCGATCAGGGTTTACAACATTGACGGTACCTTAAATCAGGGCGGTTCGATCACGGAAGAGATCATCTTGATGGTGTCGTTCTGAGGTCACAAAGAAAAGGCCGTCTTTGAAGTGTGCGATCTGGGAAAGACGACGGTGATCCTAGGACACCCGTGGTTGCGCAAGCACAACCCGGACATCAACTGGGACACCGGCGAGGTTAGAATGACGCGCTGCCCTCGGGAGTGCAACATATTTATCAGAACTGCGAAGAAAGAAAGGGCCAGGCGGAAGTTGGCTGAGAGACAGAGATTTCATCCTACGATCGAGGAAGTAGAGGACGAAGACACATTCATTCAGGCGGGAGGAACAATGGCAGACAGAGACAGAATCCTGGAGGAGATTATCCAGGAAGAGAATGCAAATCCGGTGCGCGATGAGGAGCTCGAGATCCGAATGACAGAGTCGGAGATCGAGGTGAAGATTCCGGAGGTGGATGAAGGTGTTCTTGAAGAAAGCGTCAGAGCGCATGCCGAAGCGGAAGCCGTGGGATCATGCCATCGAGATGAAACCCGGTTACGAGCCCAAGAAAGCCAAGAACATTAGGCTCTCACCGCAAGAACAAGGCGAAGTCGACGACTTCTTGAATGACCAATTGGAAAGGGATACATAAGAGAGAGCAAGTCGCCGCAAACATCGGCTGTGTTCTTCATCCCAAAGAAAGACAAAAAAAAGAGGATGGTGCAGGACTATAGGTACTTAAATGCATGGACAATACGAAACAATTACCCGTTACCGCTTATCTGTGACTTAATAGACAGAGTAGGTAGTGCACGAGTATTTACAAAGCTGGACTTAAGATGGGGATATAATAACGTCAGAGTAAAAGAAGGGGATGAATGGAAAGCGGTGTTCACGACCCACAGGGGCGCGTTTGAACCGTTGGTTATGTACTTCGGACTTTGCAACAGCCCAGCCACATTCCAGACCATGATGAACGGTGTGCTGAAGGACCTCATTGATCAGGGGTCAGTAGTAGTATATATAGATGATATCCTGATATTTACAAAGGACAAAAACGGACATAACGAAATTGTAGAAGAGGTGTTAAAAAGATTAGAAGAAAATGATCTATTTGTGAAACCAGAGAAATGCGAATTCAAAGTCAATGAAGTCGAATTCTTGGGGCTGCACATTACCCCCTCAGGAATCAAGATGGATAAAGGAAAAACGAAGGCGATAGAAGAGTGGCCGGTTCCGAGATCAGTGAAAGATATTCAACGCTTTCTAGGTCTCGCGAATTTCTACCGACGCTTTGCCGAAGGCTTTGCCAAGGTAGCAGCGCCCATGAATAAACTATTGAGGAAGGATCAGAAGTGGGAATGGGGGACGGCAGAACAGGAGTCATTTGACGGACTCAAGGCGCTCTTCACACGGAACGCGATCCTCGCTACCGCGGATCCTTCCAAGCCCTTACGAGTCGAAGCGGACGCTTCTGGAGTGGCGACAGGGGCGGTGTTGTCAATGAAGACAGAGGACGGAAAGTGGAGGCCGTGTGCCTTCATCTCCAAGTCATTGAATGACGTCAAGCGAAATTACGACGTACATGACCAGGAGATGCTTGGCATCATCAGGGCGCTGGAAGCATGGCTGCACCATCTAGAAGGTGCGACGCATAAGATCGAGATTTGGACGGATCACTCCAATCTCCGATACTTCATGACGTCAAAGAAGTTGAACAGGAGGCAAGCGCGGTGGGCGCTCTATTTATCAAGGTTTGATTTTGAGCTGGTCAACAAGCCTGGCACGGCAATGGGAAAGGCCGACGCCCTGTCCAGGAGACCGGACTTCAAGAGAGACGGGGAGCACGACAACAAAGACGTGACACTGCTTAAGCCAGAATTCTTCGCAATCAAGGCAACGCAGCACGGCCACTTGTTGATTGAAGGCTCCGAGGAGAAGTTGTTGAGTAGAGTACGGAAAGCGAAGGAATGGGACGAGTCGGTAGTAAAGGCAGTGGAAGAGTTGAAGAGATACCGCCGACAAAACGGCTAAGGACAGAGGAATGGAGCGAAGAACAGGGGCTGGTGCTGTTCAGAGGAAAGGTGTACGTACCAAGAGAGGTACAATTGAGACGCGAGATCGTGAAGTTGCATCACGACTCGGCAATCGCAGGGCATCCAGGGCGGTGGAAGACCTTGGAGTTGGTGGCCTGTAATTATTGGTGGCCGAACATGACCAAGTTCGTGTTCGATTATGTAGACGGCTGTGACAAATGCCAGCAGTACAAAAACGTGCCAAAACCTCCAGCGGGCAAACTGAGACCGATTGACTCCCCTACGGAGCCGTGGAAAGCAATCTCCGCGGACTTCATTACGGGGCTGCCAGAGGCGCAAGGATACGACACGCTCTTAGTGGTAGTCGATTGAGCAAAGAAACAATTGCACGCAATCCCCACAACGGAGGAGACAAGCGCGCTTGGCCTGGCTAAGTTATATCGTGATAACATGTGGCGGTACCACGGACTCCCAGACTCAATCATATCTGATCGGGGTCCTCAATTTGCAGCTGCGCTGATGCGCGAACTAAATAAATTATTAAAGATACAAACAAAAACATCTACGGCTTATCACCCGCAGACTGACGGACAGACCGAACGAGTCAACCAGGATGTTGAGCAGTACCTGAGGCTCTTTGTTAATCATCAGCAGGACGATTGGCCGGAATGGATTGCGTTGGGCGAGTTTGCCTACAACAACCGCATCCACTCGGCAATCCAAGTATCGCCGTTTTATGCTAATTATGGCTACAACCCCAGGATGGGTTTCGAACCGAGAAGGGAAGGGAAAGTCGAAGCAGCGGATGACTTCGCAGAGCGAATGAAGAGAGTGCACGAGGAGGCGCACGCCGCGCTAACAAAAGCGCAAGATGAGATGAAGAGGTACGCGGATCAGATACGGGGAGAAGCTCCGACGTACAAAGTAGGTGACAAGGTGTGGCTGGAGTCCGAGGACTTGCAGATGAACCGCCCCTCGCGCAAATTGGCAGAGAAGCGCTTGGGCCCCTATCCCATCACGGAGATCGTATCCCAGAACGCCGTGAAACTTAAATTACCGACATTGATCAAGATTCATCCGGTGATCAATGTGTCCAGGGTCAGGCCTTACACGGCATCGAAGATCCCGGAACAGCGAGCCGAAGCACCGCCACCCGTAGAGATAGAAGGAGAGCTGGAGTACCACGTGGAAGAGGTACTGGATTCGAGGCTGCGACGCAACCAGCTGCAGTACTTGGTGAAATGGCAAGGATATACCGAGGAAAACAATACCTGGGAGCCTGCCGCCAACCTTGAACATGCAACGGAGGCTATCGCGGTATTCCACCGAATGCACCCCGCCGCCCCGCGTCAACTAAGATCGTTGGCGCACTTTCAATTCTGCCCATACGAAAACTTCACAGAAACTCCGGAGGGCCTTGTGTCTCGTCTGGAATCCGAGCCCTAAAGAGGGGGTGATGTCAAGAGTACGATTTTCCAAGGACATTTAACACTATTTAGTTACGCATTTCCTTTTATTTATACTTGTTGTGGTTATTATAGAGTTAGCAGACACACGGTAAACACATGGCATCTGAACATCACGCACGCCTCATGATTCAAGCATGGATCAGATGCCTCATGTAGCACACGCGGTTACCTCATTGTTAGCTCATGTATTGTAGTATATAAATGGTTAATATTACGCCTAGAGACTCTAATCAAGTTCTCTTAGGCTTACCCACTAAACATGCGGCTGCCTTTAGACTACTTGATCCCCTCTTTGTTTGGGTTTGACTGTGAGAGCCAGCGCTAGACCCCGTGTTTAGTGTTGTCCTAACAGTGAACCCACCTGAGGGGTATGGATTTTTCAGGGGTACAATAATTTGTACCTGTACCTGTACCCTCACTGGGCCTCACATACTCATTCCACTTGCCCACACAGGTCTGCATACCTGTGTCATTCACTATTGCAGATCAATAAGCTGATGATCATAAGGAATTTTAGGAATCTCAATTTGAAGGGATATGGTTGGTTATCTGCAAGTTTCAAGATTGCTCGACAGTGGCAGGAGAAAGAAGGATCATTTTTTTCATGCACTTGCACACCATTACCAAGTATTCCAACAGCTCCCAAAAGAGAGGCATGGAGGATACAAAAATGCATGCTCCTTGTTGAAGGACAAGTCTGTGTGTGCACTGCCTCAAGAACATGGCTCACTGACCAGACTGTTGGTTCAATTACACCAAAGAAGTTCATGCATGCCCTAAACAACATCATTCTTCCATCTCTGGGAATGGCTCCAAGTAAGCCACTTTGCACAAGGATGGTGTGATGATGGCTGGTGAAACTTGGATGGACGAAAACAGTTCTACATAAGGGCATCTATATGGGTGGCCATGAGGGTGCAGATGTGGTGAAATATTGTGAACAAGTCTTCCTTCTGAAAATGAAAGAATATAAGGGGCTGATGGCCCAATATGAAGGATCTGAATTGACTTGCACTGAGCCAAATTTATTACCAGGTGAACAAGAATTAATACCAGAATTTCAAGATGAAACTTGCTGCCATGGAAATGAGTATCAGACATCAGCATGGCAAGTTCACTCTGACTTTTTATATTTTATTCTAATATTTTTCACAAGCATGAAAAAGAGTAGTGGTTGGCTTATACATATCTCAGATTTTGTTGAAGAGGTCAATGGGCGGTTAGTGGTGAGAAATTCAGATGGTGTTGTGATAAAAGAAGCACAGCAGGTTATCTATCCAGGATCCAATGGAGATCCTTATTGGGATGGTGAGCAACTCATTAAACAGGTGAAGGAGAAAGCCATTCTGGTTTTTGAAGAGGCCCATCCTGGATGCCAAGCTTTATTTATTTTTGACCAATCAACCACCCATGCAGCTTTGCCTCCCAATGCTCTCAAAGCATTTGAGATGAATAAATCAAATGGCATAAATCAGCACATTCAAAAGGATACAATTATCCCTGAAACCAACCCTCATCCTGAATTCCATGGCAAGGTTCAGAAGATGACAACTGTGCATAGTGAGCAAAAGGGAATCCAGCAAACACTTGAAGAGTGGGGCTTTGATGTAACTGGACTGTGAGCAAAGTGCTCACCAATTTGTCCTTGGGAAAATACTAATTGCTGCATGGCAGGTCTAGTGCATAGCACAGGTAACCCATGGGTGACTCAACCTCTACCCACACCCGTGCCTGCATGAACCCGCTACCTGTGCTCATGGGTATGGGACCCACTGCATGCAGGTAGCAGGTATGGCAGGTATTGGGTTTTCTATTTACAAGTTATATTTACTGGTTTTGGTACTCAGATGAGTGCCACAAACCATTTATTTACTTAGGTACTATTTATAGTTACTGCTATTGTACTTTCTATATACAGGGGAAGCAATGCCCCAGAGGAGAGGGAGGCCCATGGAAGCAGCACATTATATACAATTTGATGTTTGCCATTATTTGGTTCCAGTAAATGAACATGAATGTGTCATGTTGCATTCATGTTAAAACAAACAAACAAACAAACAAACAAACAAACATGCAACATGTTCATGTTTGTTTACTGGAACCAAATAGTAGCAAACATCAAATTGTATATAATGTGCTGCTTCCATGAGCCTCCCTCTCCTCTGGGGCATCACTTCCCCTGCATATAGGAAGTAAAATAACTATATTATTAGTAACTATAAATGGTTTGCAGCACTCATCTTAGTGCCAAAACCAGTAAATATAATTTGTAAATAGAAAATCCAATACCTGCTGTACCCACAGCATGGGTATGGGTTTTGAATGGGTGCCTTGCAGCAGACCTGTACCTGTACCAGCAGATAGGATGACTTCGTTAATCAAATCTCTATGCTTGAAACCCTCATCAAAGAAGTGGGTCATGAATGTATTTTTCTGCCAAAGTTCCATTGTGAACTCAACCCAATTAAAATGGTATGTGCTCATTCATGAATCATGAGATCTTATTGGCAATTGATTATATACATTTCCCCTCAATATAGTACTGGGGTTGGGTCAAGTATCATTATCATCAAGTACAGAAGAAAACCTTTGATGATGCAAAGCAGGCAGCATTTGCTGCACTTCATTCTTGCCCAGTTAATGTGATTTGGAGATTTATCAATCATTCCTGGTGCTTCATGGATGCTTATTGCATGCTGTTGATGGGAAAAGCAGCAGCTTGGGCTGTTTGGAAACAAAAGGGACATCACATAGTTTCTAATACAGCAATGATGCACCTGGATGCCATCATGAACCCTGTATAATCTATAATTTCTGACTTAAGATAGTGCTCATTTGGTTAAAAATTTGGCCATTTGAAATAGCTCATGGGAAAAACTTTGGAGGTATGTTTTTCAATGTATTTCATCAATCTGAACATGATTCTGAAGTCGGAATGTCCAAAATTATATCCTATCCTGAGAAATCAAAGTTGGTGATTGTGTTTGTCTGTGACTGTGCTTACAATACTTCACAAGCATAGATGTCACCATCTTGCAAAACAATCCTCTAATGACAACATATGTTGCATGCAAACTATGGTCTGGTTACAAGACATCTGAGTTTGCAAAATTTCGCAAACACCCTCCCCTGTCTAACATTGGCACTGCATGCCACCTTAAAAATGCCCACTCCCTCTTTAGGCAACTGATTCTTTAGCTACAAATATTCTTCACTGCAGGCCAATATCTCTGCAAATGATGGCTGTCCATCACAGCGATCAACGTGTTACTTTATTCGGTTATCACAGTCCATTGTGCTCACTGCTCCCTTTACTAGCCATTGTCCCTCTGATGTAGTAGTAATGTGAAGTGCTTGATGACATATTATGCCACATGTATAGAGTTATTCATTGTGCTATGAGCTTTGTGGCTGCTGTTGATCCAGAAACCATAATCCCATAATATTGTAACAGTAGTCAGACGTAACAACACTGTACTTAGTGTATCTAATGGAATAACAAGTTAAGTATGCCTCCCCTTCTTTGGATTTATGAATTCCTGTCCATCTGAGTTGAGTTTGCACTTGCGCATCCTTGCATTGGCTGCAGCTGGTTCATTCTCCATCATTTGAGTTGCTCTGGCAACTGCCGGCCCCCTCACTGGTGCCTGTTTCTGTGTTCCCAAGTTCTTAGGACCTCAAGTTTTGGCAGGAACACGGCCTGCCTTCCTGGGCATGGATCACTTTTTTGCAGGGCCCAATTCCCATGAACATTCATCCATCATCACAATGGCATGGTTGATGGTAGCACCTGGAATTTGGTAATTGGAAGTGGGAGGAGTGGATGGTGAGTAGTTTCCTTTTGAGCAGTGCCAGATTGATGTTTTCATTGTTAGTAATCATTTCAACACCAGCAGGGATATGTATCTATGCAGCAGACAAATGAGCAAATGCATTCTCAATTGGAGAAGATGGACTGCCAGAAGCAAATGGAAGTTGTGCTGGAGTCATGTCAGGACCGCTAGTTGCAGGAAATTTGACTTGCTCTGAGGATCACAAGGCAGCAATGAGTTATTGATCTGGAAAGGGAAAACACTTTGAGGGGAAGGGGTTGACGACCAGTGTTGCTGAAATGGATCAGGATTGACTGGTGAGCTTTTTTTGGAAGGGGATGATTGATTGTGTTGATAATTGTACATGTTCCCATGGTCATTGATATTGTCTCCAATCTCCTGCATGCTGCCACCCTGGCTGGCCTGGTCTCCTTGAACTCCTTCGATATTGGCAACTCCATCAGAGGGTTTATCTGGGCTGTCTACTGTCTGACTATGATCAGGGTTGGACTTCTAGAGTTTCCTGATGACCATGGATGATTCCTTGTCATCCATGTACTTCAAAGATTGGTGTCTTAAGGCATGTGCTTGACGAATATGTTTTGCTTTACCCTCATCAACGGTAATTCTTGATGTTCTCAGCAGGAACAACTTACAAAAACAATTTTTGATGTGTGCCACAAATGGTTCCTGGAATCCATCTTGAAATCCAATGTGCGAGCCTTCAAAATCATTTCCCATCAGTGTGTGAGGACCAAAGTAAAACCTGGGAAGCATACTGGTTAGCTTGTGTACTGTATTATGTGATATGCACTTACTTTTCCATGTAGATATGGCTGTTGTCACTAGGATTTGGACTGCCAGCACTGACAAAGAAGACCCAGCCTGTAGCTTGAGTAATCACTTGGAAAGCCAATTGGAGAATTGAGGGAAGGGATTTTATGGCACCATAAGCAGTAAGTCGAACAGTTTAGTTGGTATAAAAATAAAATGATGAATGCATTATACTCCTCAGGAGATTGTGTTTCAACATCATTTGGAACTTCTTTCTCCTTGTTCTCATCATCAGCTTTCTTTGCACTTTTTTTCTGCTTCTCTACCTCCCCTGTGATCTCAGCTACAATATCTTCATCTTCCTCCTTCCACATCTCAGAAACAATTTGATGGCAGATGGCTATTCACTCTTTGTTGGTCATGAAGCCATGCAAGTTGAACTCTGCTTTCACCCGTCGTTCAACCTTATCCTCATAGCATTGTTGATAAAGTTTGACTGCCTGAAGAGCACGACCTTTGCCCTTTCCTATCACATCCTTCAGCCAGGTCACGTCTGGTTTAGTTGACATGTGTTTTTCCTTTCCAGCATTCCAGTGCATCCATGTTTTTAATTGCTGGATAGTAATCATGGTGAGCATGAAGTATTGCTTGAAAATATATTGTCTCACTTGTATTCATTTCTTAACTCCCTCAGTAACCTTCTTGTCATTATCAGCAGTCAAGGCCATTGCAGGTGCATCTGCTGCATAAAAGAAAAGGGCATCATGCTCAGGCTATTTCTCAAACCAACGTTCTGCAAGACCCTGTAGAAATTGAGGTCTGCATTGTTGGTGTTGAGTGGCCTGAAGTTCCAGCAGCTCCTCTCTGAGAAAGGTAAGTTGTTCTTCTGTCATCCAACTAGCAGGCATCAGTAGGACTGAGGTATCTTGTTCAGGAGTATTGTTTTGCAAAATACTTCAGACAAGGTATCATTTGTAAAATATTGTATCCTGAAAATCATTCTCACGGTGTCTGGGCACACCTGAATATACTCAGCATTGGTGCACCCACAAATGTATTGACCTTCTCACTAGTGGTGATATTTGGGGCATTTAATTTTAATCTTCCATTTTTCTGACTGATTTCTATCAGCTTTTAGATTGCTTTTTCAGATTGCTGGTCAATGATGTTTGCTCAGTCAATACAATGAGCATTGAATTTTCCCACCTCCACCCCATGTGCCCAGCTCCATGAGGCATGGCTCGCATTCAAGTATAAAGTCTGTCCTGAAAGATCATGTTCACCAATGTAGTTTCCTCTCATTTATGATGACCAAGCTTGACCATACTGCTGGTGTAGAACAAGTATCTTGTCATTCCTGTTCAACATCTGCAGGGGCTATTAGCCTTCTCTCTGTGTCATTGCAAACTGCCATTTGGGCTACAGCAAAGGAATACATACAATTTTTGACAGTGTAATCATTCATGTTCATGGACCTTCTCTCTGACTTCTGGTCCATGCCTATAATGTTATTAGCAAATTAGTGATTCTATTCATGCAATGGAGAACTTGACACTGAGAGCACCATTGATAATAGTGCTGGTGATGGGTAAGGCCATATGCACCTACTTTTGGCATTTTGTGGACCTGGCTGTCTGCAGTGGAAACCATACCAAAGTGAAGAATTTTGTAGTCCACTGAATTTACAACACTTTCTGACAGACATCAACATGCATAGTATCCTACTAGTCCACAACGTGCTTTCCGACAATTTGTGATAGTTTATTACAGTAATGTCAGTAGCAAATTTACTACACTTTCAGACACCTCAAGATCTCAACATTGAAATATTTCCCATGGATGCCCATTGCCGATCTGTATCAAGATTGATCAACATCACCAGTGCAAGACTTGGAGACAAACTCACTTGTCGTTAGTGTTTCAAGGTCTGGTCATATGGACCAAAAATAGACTGGGGACTGAACCAGACTGTAACTGATGTGACCAGACTGGTTACAGGCTAATTTAACCAGTTTTCAGTTACAGTTACAACTATTTTTGATTCTTCTTTAACCAACAAAAAGCCGGTCCTAACTGGTTAAGAACTGGACTTTCAGTCCTCTCTGGGAGGTCTACACAACAACTAGCTAGCATACCAGACCATTCAATGGTTGAAAATTTTGATCAAACAAACATCAACAGTATTGGGCTATTTAAGGTGATGCCCAAATAAGTCAAACACACTTGCAGTATACTTTCCACAGCAAACCCAAAAGCTACCAAGCAGTGCATCCATCAGCCAGCCAAGACATTGAAGAAGGCACCTGCACCAATTAAGCCACATGCCAACCATGGCAAGAAGGCATCAGGTAGAAGGTCTAACACCCAAAAGTGTGTTGCATCTGATGGAAGTGAAGATGATGATGTGAGTAGTGAGGGGTTGGAAGACAAAGCACTAAGCTTTTGCCACCGGCCACACAAGCGAACTAAGCAAACAGTTGACATTGAAGAAGTTGAGGAGCAGGATGAACAAGAACAGGAAGGCGAGACTGAATGACGAGGCTGAGATGGATGATGATGAGAACAGACAGAGAGGTAATGAGGAGAGTGCTGAGAACAATGAGCCTGTGCATGGAACAGGGGAGGTGATGAACAATGAGGTAAGATTTTAATAATAGTTGTCAAATTCTGTGCTTACCATCATAATCCAAGGGTACTGGTCTAAATGAGAGAAATTGTGGGGAGACACTGGGGTTATCACCTGTTAAAAAAGGTAGCACAAAGGATCTTTTTACAGTATTTTCAGATATTGTTACTGTTAAATTTACAAAGGGCGGTAAGACTGAAACAAGGAAGGGGTGTTGGTGCTTTTTATGTGAGTAAGTCTTATACTGAATGAAGTATCAGGACTGGAAAGCTTACCAAGGTGCAGGAAGAACTCACAGAATTTGCAGAAAGCTTTTTTGATGGGTGGCAACTCAACCTGTCAAGCACACATTCATCAGCATTATGATATCTATAAGCAACATTGTGAAGAGCTGAACATCCCGGAAAATCACCATGCAATACCTCGAGTTATCTGGAAGAAAATGCAAGAAGACAAAGACACTGCAACATTGCAGTCAAAGATCAATGGAATGCTTGATGTGCCATGCATGCAGGAATATAATTGAGATGTCTTGTTGCATGCAGTGGCTCAGTTTGTTGTGTGTGATGACCAGGTATGTATCTGAATACACCTCGATGAGCATATGCAGTGATTGGCACTACAGTCACTTGCTGTTATGAACAAGGCCACATTCTGCAACTGCCTCATAGCAATGAGGCCAAAAACTATTCATCCTGAGCTGCTGAGCACCCATGAATTAATAGCATACCTCCACAATCAATTTGTATCTTGGTTAACTGAACTGAAGAATGATATCCAGGTGAGTTATGCAAAGTTGTTACAAGAATCTGTACTGAAAGAAGTACAGGGCACACCAGGAATAGTCCCAACCACCTCTGATGTATGGACAGCAGACAACACTAAAGCCTTGTTTCTTGGGATGATGGCTCACTGGGTTGAGGTGAAAGATGGGAAATGGAAATTATGTTCTGAAGTAGTTGGTTTCAAGGGTATTTCAGGGGAGCATAGTGGGTGGAATCTTGGCCAGCATTTTGTGGGGCTGTGTGACTGTGTGGGGATTTGTACACAAGAACGATCAAAGGTGAGGCTCAAATAGGAATCAGATCTATGAATGATAAGATGATAATGTTTAGCTTCACACGGTAACTCTTGACAATGCTTTGAATAACAACACCACCTGTGAGACTATCGAATCCTTCCACAAGTGACACAAATATACCCCCCAGTGGAGTGCCAAAGAGAACCAGCTTCCGTAAGTGTGAATTTCATCACTCACTGCAAAGATAACCTCCTATCTAGATGCCTCGGACATGTTGTCAACCTCGTGACTGTAGCTGTCATGAGCCATATTACTAAGATAGCTGCCATGGAAACTGCGAGTGCCATTTGGGATTATGATCCTGACCTCCCCAATAACCATGTTCTTGGGGGATCATTAGATGTCATTGCAGCTGTCCAAATGATTGCGATCAAGGTGCATTAATTTGATATAAATTCTATCATGTACTAACATTGCTATAACTTAGATTCAAGCATCTGGTCAACACATAGAATACTTCAAGAAACTACAAACTGAATTTAAAATCACTGACCCTCTGCATATTCCCCTCCATAGCAATGTTCAATGGGGGTCAGCATTTGGTATGCTCAAATGTTCATATAAACTGCGACAGGTCTGTTATGTTCCCCTGGATACTGATTGAAGTAATGCTGATGAACAACAGCCTATCAATCTCTTTTTATGGTCTGCTGATGGACTATATGGCCCAATCATGGCTCTTCACCACAATGGACATTGTGAAGAAAATTCCATGGTCGGTGTTTGAAAGCTCAGAGGAACATTGGCAGTGTGTAAAGGATGCTGGAGATATCTTAAAGGTACCATGCCTCACAAATCCCAGTGTTTTTCATCATATTCATCTAGTCAATAGGAATCTAACAAAGTCCAGCAATATTTTTCATCTGAACTCCCAACACTCTGGTGTGCCCTTCCTGCGATTGAAGGACTGCAAATCACATGGGAAACACTATGTGATAAGCCGCATTTCACTGCTTAACGTAACACAATCAATGACGGACTTGCCAAACTTCAAATATTCATTGATTTGATGAAAAACCAAGCTTTGTGCTAGCTCTTGGTAAGTATTCATGGTTTGATCTTATGATTGACCTTGTAGCTGATTTTTTGAAGTCCTACATCCATATTACAAACTTGACTATATTGAGATGGCTTGGGGTGGTGTGAAAGAGCAGGAAGAGGAACAGAGAGCAGGCAACATGCTTGCAAAAAACTGGCAGAACAAAGCTTGCAAGATAGTTGAAAAATCAGTGTGTACTAGTGTACATTTTAATGATGTAGATACTGACGTCTATTGAACAGATAGAAGAATACTATCAATGCTGGCCAAGAGCCGAGTCTCCTCATGCTAGCGGAGTGACTCCAACTACCCAAGAAACTGACATAAGTGCATCACTTCTCTCTGAGTATGATAAGTTCCATCAATCTTGCATCACACAAGATGACAATGAGGGATGGGCATCTGAGTTATGATGCTATTTGAAAGATATTCCTGCAGATGTTATGAAAGACACCAATATTATTATTTGGTGGCAGGTACAATTTTTATAAATTTTCAATGATCTTCATCTTATTGATATCAACTTAGGATCATGCACAGGTCTATCCAACACTTGTGCATTGCCCTTGACATCCTCCCTTGCCAGACATCCTTGGTTCCTTGTGAATGACTTTTTTCTGCAAGCAAACAAGTTGCTGATTCCTGCCAGGCCTGTCTTGGAGCCCAACACTTTGAAGAATTGCAAATCATGAAGTTCGCATGGCATAAGAATGTTAAAGATTTTGCATCTTGGAATTATGCACAGCTCAAAGAGGTAGATATGGATGAGTATCAAGAGTTGCTTGAGGCTGATCAGGAGGTCTTTACTCTCCCCCCCCTGCTTCCTGGTCCATTCCTAGGATTTCTAGGAATCCCAGGAATGAACCAGGAATCCTAGATAGTGTAAATGGAATAGAAATTCCCTGTATTAGTCCTAGTCCATTCCTGATCCATTCCTAGTTCATTCCTAGTCCTGCCAGGAATGCCAGGAATATTCCTTAGAAATGGTCCCAGTCCATTCCAGGCTATTAGTATTAATATATTAAATATTCATATTGCACCATCAAGGATTGAACCCAGGTTTTGGGAGATGATTACTCAGCACAAACGTGGCAATATAACCATTAGACTAAACAGCTGATATTTGTTAGGTAAGCTAAGCAAATATGTTATGTCCCAACCTTCACAGCCACTCGGCACATGTTTGGTCACATGTTGGTTGGAAACACGTGGTCATGTGTGACCATTTTGTTCAGTGACATGCGCTACCACCATCACCAACATCGACTGTGCCGCTGCCGCCTCTGCCTCCCTCACACCGCAACCACCACCACCTCTGTCCACCACCACCACTGCCACTCGCACTGGTGCAAGATGACCAATGCACAATGATGGCCCACCCACACTGGTAAGCCCCCCCTCCCCCCACCCCAATGCACTGCATCACTGACCCCCCATCCACAAGGCAACACCCCTGCGACCTAGAACAACGACCCCAGCACCAGCCACCACCTGGTAAGCCCCTTGCCCCCCCACCTCATGTGCGACGTCACTGACACCGCCCCCCAACCTCCCCCCCTCTCTGCCTCCCCCCCTCTCTGCCTCCCCCCCTCTCTGCCTCCCCCCCTCTCTGCCTCCCCCCCTCTCTGCCTCCCCCCCTCTCTGCCTCCCCCCCTCTCTGCCTCCCCCCCTCTCTGCCTCCCCCCCTCTCTGCCTCCCCCCCTTCCCTCCTCCAGTACCCATCCATGGGGGCCTCAGGCCCCCATGTTAAGTATTTTTAATCTTTGGAATTATTTTTTAAGCTAACAAATTTATTTTCTACTTGTAACAATGGGCGCCCCTCATGCCCCTTGTGCCACCCCTCCTCCCCACTCAACTGGGATGTGAGGGGGTATCTTTTTTTCTTATTCTTTTTTTTAAATGCTGATATCATTTTTTTTATTCAGTTCTTCTATTTATACTCAACAACGAGCTTCCCACTGCACGCCACCCCTCCTCCCCACTCAGCTGGGAGGTAGGGGCTTGATGGCTAATAGGACGGCCCGAGGGAGGTGCCAGGAGGCCTGCAGAGCAGGGTACCATGAGGTACGCATCGAATCCATCCCACCCCACTGCCACATCACTAATGGCCACCCCCCTCCTTCTAACAGCCCCCTGACGGCCCCCCAAGCAGCCCAGCAAGCCCCTGCTTGCGGGGTGGGCGGGGGGCTTTATCTTCAGCCGAGGAAGGTCACCCATGACCCACCATGGCACCACCAGACAGGACGCCCCCCAGTGCCCAGGGGACACGTCTCAATGCAATGGGGCACCCAGGACACAACCAATCCAGAAGGGGGGATGTGCCTGCCAGCTGGGGGGGACACCAGATGACGGGGGAGATGCTAGACGACAGAGGGGACACCCAGGGACATGACGGGACATGACAGGCCATTGATGGGACATGACAGGCCATCGACGGGACATGACAGGCCATCGACGGGACATGACTGGAGGCCAGGGGACGTGACTGGAGCCAAGGGGATGCGTCTGGAGGCCAGGGTACACGTCTGGAGGTCAGGGGATGCGACGCAAGGGCCTAGGACCCAGCAGGACGTGACAGTAGGCCCCGATGGCTGAGGGGGACACGATGGGAGGGCCCAGCAGCCCGAATAACACCACCCAGCCCAGCCTCACAAGCCACTGCTCATGGGGTGGAGCGTGGGTGGGGCAATGGTGGCACTGAGTGGGCCCCAGCCCCCCATGCCAGCACCCCCAACTGCTACCATGAGCCATTGCTCATGGTGTGGAACAGGGTGCTATGCGAGGGGCAGCTAAGCCCCCTGCCACCCCTGCTCTGAGAGATGCAGGGGGATTTTAATTAGTTTAATTTAGTCTTGTATTATATTAATAAATAATATCTCCCCCCTGCCTTGTAGTGAGTTGGGGTGTTTTTACACTTTTTGTTAGTATTTCTTGTTAGTATTGATATTTCCATAAATAGTAATAAATCCTCCAGGAATGGTGGCTAGGAATGGTCTAGGAATGGTCTAGGAATGGCTAGGAATGGACCAGGATTCCTAGGAATGTGAGGAATGAACCAGGAATGAACCAGGAATCCGGGAATGAACCAGGAATGGACCAGGATTCCACAAGGAATGGGGGGGGAGTGTAAATACTTGCTGATCAGTCAGCAGACAACCTCAATATGCCTGGGGATGAATTCATCCTTGAATAGTGATTTAGATATAAACTGCTCTTGTCTGCATGGTTACTAAAAAACCAATTGTAACCACTGTGAGAACCAATTACAACCAGTTACAAACTGGTTACAAGGATAACTGATTGTAACTGGTCCATGAGCCAATGATGAACTGGCACTAACCAGTTCTGTCCAGTCCAGTTGCAGTCTTACTGTGAGGTGATAATTTTATAACCAGTTACAGTCCCAGTTACTGCCCGAAAAAGGCAAAAAACTGGACTGGACCGGACCTTGAAGCACTACTTGTCGTGTTCCTGGCACTGAGCTGATATGTACATAGAACCTAGCAGCTCTCCCTTATCATCAACCTTCTTGTCAACACAGATTTTTGGAGACAGTAAAGCTAGTCTGCAATTACTGTAGAGACCCATCACCAAAATATTTCTATCCAAACTTCTTATTCAGTAGTCAGCAAACATTTCACATACACCAAAAATCCAATGACATTTATGTGCTGGTGCCACACATTGCTTCCTCTAACTGAAATGGAGCCCAGGAATCAGATCTCTGAGTCACTGAGTTGAAATTTAAAAATAGATGTGACATGTTCACATGCAGATTGGAATTTCATCACATGGCAATGATCATTGATTTCTCTCAATAATCAACAACATCAACAATGGTGTCGATCCCTGACAGGATTTTACCTTCCACAAGTTGGTGACATTTGGTGCAGATTGGGCATGTACAGATGGGACAAGACCTAGATTATCTGGGTAAATAAAATGCACAACATGTATGGCATTTGGTCTGATGATTATTCTTAAACAGTATCAGTACATTGAGAATGATGAGAGAGAATGGTCTACCTGATTGCCTGGATCAAGGTGTGTATTTTCAAATACCAACTGAGTAGCATGCCATCGGCTCATGGCAGGATCACCATGACAGGGGGAATGCATAGCTATCAGTTGCAAGACCTGGACCAAATTGAGTGCTGGCCATCAGCGATGGTGGGAGTTTCTGGCACCGTGTGTGTGGTGATATTTTCAAATAGTATGCCATCAGCTCATGGCAGGGTCACTGTTTGCCAGGGGGACTGAGTGGATCATGGTTTCAGTGGCCTGGGGTATGTGAGCTGACTTCTGGCTGTTGTCAATGGTGAGAGTTTGCAGGAAATGACTGCATGCACAATTTGACTGACTGGCCAACATCCTCAAGACCCATAATTCTACTCCTTTATTCCTAATTGCCTACCTGCTGTTTTGCTTTTATTCCATTCATTCTGTTGTTGCAATGTCACATAGAAGAAAATCACAGAAAACCTGCATGATTCAAATCTCCTCTGACAATGAAAGCCCTGCAGTGCCACAGCATGAAATGACAAATATCCCTTCTACTCATTACAGGCTCCTCTCAAATTGAAATCTTGGTTCCTCAACCCAAATCCTCCATGTCACTGCACCATGTTCCAAGAAACATGATGCAGTACTGCCAATGCCTGGTCCTTCAGCTGGACTCAATTCCAAGCTCCAAATGGACCCAGCATTTTTGATCTCCTCAATAAAGAGTTTTTGCCCAATAAACACCAGCAAACATCAGTGTTTTACAGTCCCCCACCTATTCCAGCTGGACTCCCCAGACTCCAGAAAGTCCAGTTGGATTCTGGAAATTCCAGGTGGATTCTGGTTTGTTCAACTGGAATCTGGGTATTCCAACTGAAATTTGTGGGGTCAAATGGACAAGGGCTTTGCAACACCAAGTTAAACTCAAAATAAGATGTCTTGAGCCAGGATTGAACCCTCCACCTCTAGATTACCATTTACAGATTTTCCAATAACTTAACAGGTACACCATGACACCTTTATTAGTATACAATATTATTGTTACTTTAATACCTATTTACAGAATAAAATACATTACATATAAAATCATTATGTAGGGGGGGGGGAAGTGGTTATGTCCTCGGGCATTGTGTCGTGTCCCTTGGGCTGCAATATATATATATATTACCTACAAAATGTTCTAAATATATATAATACTAGTATAGAGGGGGGGGGGAGTGGGGTGTGTTGTGGCCTCAGGCATTGCATCCCCTCTGTGCCCATCCCTCCCCTCCCCTCGTGTCACTTGTCCTGCCAGTGCCACTAACGTGGCACCCCTTTCCACCCCATGAGCAATGGCTCGTGGCAGTGGTTGTGGGTGCTGGTGTGTGCACTCCGGCATCACCATTTGTTGGGAATGGAGTGGTGAACAGTGACAGGAAGAGTTAAAGGACAAGGTTAAGAGGATGAAGTTAATCTCAAAGGCTTGTGAGTGAGGGAGTCTGCAACAGGGAGGAATGTTATTATCATCTCCTACATGATGTGCAATATTTATACTACACAGTTAGGAGGTATAGTGTAATGCACTCCTTTAGTATATAAAGGAGGTATTCTGTAATAGACCCCTGTACCAGTTAATAATGGAATAGCTATGTCATATCCCCTATAACAGTGTCAATAATAGTGACATATGATATCATGGCTTGGTAAGTCCTAGACTTCCTGCAGGGTGTGTCATAGACACTCTATCCTTAGCTCTGTCTTGGATAGGCTATCATAGACATGGCTATATCTTGCCTATCCCATGATAGACATGCTGCAGGATGATTAATCCTGTAGCATGTGTTAACTGTGGGTTCCCCTATATGTCTCTGCATGTGTTAACCTCTGTTAAACATGTGTTAATATGACTTAGCATATTCTGGCAATATTCCCTAGGCATGTTAACTGCCTTGGCTTGCCTGTATACTCTTGTATACATAATCCCAACACCATTGTTCCACCCATGCTCCACCCCACAAGCAGTGGCTTGTGGGGCTGGGCTGCATGGTGCTGGCCATGTCCCCCTTGGTCTGGGCACCGCCCTGCTCATATGGGTGCTGCTCCACTCAACTGGGCGTCCTCCTGCTCATCTGGGTGTCCTCCCGTCGCCTAGCCTCCCTCCCTGTCGTCTGGTGTTCCCCCCCCCATCATCTGGTATCCCCTCGGCATCGTCTAGCATCCCCCCCTCGTCCTGTGAGTTGCCTGGCATCCCCCGTCCTTCCCTGTGCCCCCCCCCCTGGTCATCATGATGCCACATGGTCAGTGGTGATGTGGCACTGGTGGCTTGTGACATGGTGGTCGAGGGCCCTGGTGGGTGCATCAGTCCTGGGGCTTAGGGCTGTTATCCCTCAACGGCCCCCCACCTCCCAGCTGAGTGGGGAGGAGGGGCAGCACATCGGGGGCTCATTGAATGCACACAGAGAAAACTGAAAATAAATAGTTTATTAGCAAAATATAATGAGAGATAATAAAAAATACTTATTGGGGACCTGGGGCCCCATACTGTTGGACTAGAGGATGGGGGAGAGTGGGGGGAATATGGGGAGGGAGGCAGAGGCGGCATCCTAAGGTAGAATTCATTCATACACAACTAACATCACGTGGTGTTACTTTCCTGTGACATGCTCGTCTAAATTAGGAAAAAGTGCCATAAAATGTCTCCTATACTCGTTTCATTCTTTTTATTCAAAATCTGCTTTCAGGGAATTCTTCTAATATGTATTTAGTTGCTATATACCAAGCAGTTTGAATTAATAGTAAGTAGTGGGTCTGGAATACCAAAAGTGAGATTATCTACAGATCTACTAGGATGATTGCAAGGTGAGGCAGAACTATAAACTGTTAAAGATCATTATAAAATGAGTAAGTAATATGAACAGATTAAAATATGAAGAGTTTGATGGGACTGTGTGTGTTTGATTTAAATTAGTTGCACCTTCTTGAGGTCATCCATCACAGTCTGTGGAAGGATGCGATGACCACGGTACTTCCATGCTGCCCAGGCTGCCTGTTGGCCATTGAGACCTTTATCATATGCATCAATGTCCTGATGCCTTCGCTCGATATTTTCCATAGAAGGAAGAATTCTGCATGGCATTTCCTACATGTGGCTGTGGAGCTGTGTCCTGTGCTGAACAATGCGTCGACACATTGTGATTCTGATCTGAACTATTTTCAGGTGTGAATGCCTGCTCCATGGAAGGCCTGATCTGATACCAGGCATGTAAATTGTTAAATTGTCAATTGGTACAGCAATCACAGCAAATGACTTACAGCAAAAGTGTTTTCTTTCTCATGACAAGGGTCATATTTCATCCGCTTTTGAGACTCTAGCAAGCCTGGGATGCCCTTTGCAAGATTGGTGATCCTTGATAGCATCAATTTACGCTTAGATCCCATGCAGCCTGCGTGTTCAGAGCCAGCCACACCGTTTCGAGATGCGACATGTCGAAATTGACATGTTCACCCATGATTTTGATTAAACTGACTTCATGACGCATTCATACTTGAAATTGACTATCTCAGACCCTAGCCTAACTAATTTAAAACATTTCCCTGAAAGCACTTTCTCTATATTGTTTCTATGTGCTACTGCAATTTGAATTTTGTGAAAAATTACTTGTTTAGGACATTGTCACACTGTCATGTGATGTTAGTTGTGTATGAATGAATTCTACCTTAGAGAAAACCACAAAACAAAAACAAAAACAAAAAACAAAGCAAAACTTATGTGGGGCCCAAAGGCCCTGTGGTGTGCAATGTGGTGGAGAGGGGCAGCACCATCACTTCTTGATCTGTTACCACGACGTGTACAGCCACATCTCTACAGCACCTCATTGTCTCATCTGTCCTGTGGCCTCCTACTTGTCTCTGATCCCTTCGATCTGGTCCTCTCCACACTGCTAACAGTGCATGTCAACGCCTTCCCAACCCACACGAGGATTGGGCGGCACAATCCGGGGCAACCCGCATGTCAAACCTCCTGCTCCCAGCAGAGCTCCCCCCTCCTCTCTCGCCTTGCCGGTGGCCACCAGGCCTATTGGAAGGCCCCCAATACCTTTGCAGGCCGGCCCAGTCCGCACGCCTCACTTGTCTCCCTCGCCGTCGCCGTACATCCACAGCCAGGACACCCCCCGTGCGCCGCGCATGTCTAGCACTTCACAGGCCGCCTCCAGGGCTTCGACAGTTGTCACAGGCGGTCCCCCTAGCACCACTCCCTCGTCCGATGAAGAGGACGGGGACATGTATGATGTCAAGCCAGTGACCGAGCTCGAAGTGAGGGTCCTGGTCGAGTCCATAGTCCAAGGTGCCAATACCTTGGGCTCTCTAGCCTCTAGGGGTGCATCCGAGGAGTTGCTGCAGGGCAGCCTCCCAGACATCGTCTCCACGTTGACCGGCCTCCTGTGGGCAGCAGACAACTTTGGAGTACCTGTTACAATTTCCTTTTTACTTCTATTTCCTTCTTCATCGCGGCAGTGCTTACCATGACTCACTTGTATGACTCGTCTCTTATCTCTGACTCGTCGGGCAGCACCCATACTTCCTTTTCCATTAGACACCGAGTAGATAGCTGTCCGCTTACCTCGCACTCTACAGCTTTACGTCCATAGATAGTTTACTGACTCTTATAATACATGTAGACACGTATTCAACACGTAGCCAAGTAAATACCTATATAAACTGTAGTAGACAAAGGTCAAGGCTCCTTAGCTTGACCTTAGGCAATATACAGCCTTAGAACTGCTCTCGAACGTGCAACTTGACCGAAGTCAGAAAGCCTCTGACTTAGCGTGATGCAATTTAGCGACGAAAGCCTCGTCGTTAACGAACTCGATACTTGTACTGAGTAGTTGAGGCTCTCACCTTAACAGTACCCTTGGCCCCGGTCATGGACCCCCTCAGGTCCATGTCCTTCAACTCGTTTGTCGACTCGTTTGATCGAGAGACAACTCCCACTCCTAACCAGGACATCCCCATGCCCCTCGCAGCTCCGATGCGCCCTGCCCCTCCTCCACCACGTTGGGGTGGGCTGGCCAACCGCCTCCCCCACACCTCCTGCCCTAAGGGTGTGCGTCCGCTCCCTGCTATCCCACAGCAGAGGGCCCCCCCAGCTAGACCTGGCCCTGTCCAGGCTCCCACGTTTGCTCAGGCCGCTCGCTTCAAGGGCGGCCATGTCCCCACCTCCTCGGTGGATGGCCTGGTCCGTATGGCCAAGGCGTTCCCTGAACTCCCTACCACCAGGCTGGCTGCTATGCACCAGCAGGCTAAACCCACGGCGCCGAAGCCCAAAGCTTTGTCCACGGTCCATGGCCCGTCGCGACGTCAGGTCATAGCCATCGTCCACGCGATCCCAGGGGAGGGCGGCATGCCCCCCCCTCCAGTTGTTCTAGTCAAAGGCCACGAGATCCTGGAGAGGGTCCGTTTGGCTCTGTCTCTTCACCGCTCCACCCTTTGGGCGGAGTCGGTTTCTTTGGCATATGGAGGCTATTGGGATCAGGAAGTTGAGCACAAGATGAGGACGAGGTTTTTGAGGTATTGAGTTTAAGTCAAAGATAAGTGTATGAGGGAGTCTGCCACAGGGAGGAATGTTATTATCATCTCCTACAAGATGTGCAATATTTATACTACACAGTTAGGAGGTATAGTGTAATGCACTCCTTTAATATATAAAGGAGGTATTCTGTAATAGACCCCTGTACCAGTTAATAATGGAATAACTATGTCATGTCCCCTATAACAGTGTCAATAATAGTGACATATGATATCATGGCTTGGTAAGTCCTAGACTTCCTACAGGGTGTGTCATAGACACTCTATCCAAGGCTCTGTCTCTGATAGCCTATGATAGACATGGCTATATCTTGCCTATCCTATGATAGACATGCTGCAGGATGATTAATCCTGTGGCATGTGTTAACTGTGGATTCCCCTATATGTCTCTGCATGTGTTAACCTCTGTTAAACATAGCATATTCTGGCAATATTCCCTAGGCATGTTAACTGCCTTGGCTTGCCTGTATACTCTTGTATACATAATCCCAACAGAGGCTATTCCATTGCCACCAACATGGTTGCCTCTGCGGAGGACCTCCGCATCATCCGTCAGGCAACCGCTGCGGCGTTCATTGGGGACTTCTGCGTCTCTGCGGAACTCCCTTCCTCAATGTCATATATGAAAATTATTGACGTTCCGTACTTCCAGGACCACCACCCCACCACAGTGGAGGCGGTGCTCAGCTTCATCGCCAAGTCCAGCTTGAAGGACTTGGTCGTGCTGAACGCTCCCCTCCAGATCGTCAGAAACTCGAAGCAGTCTGACACTGCTACCATGTACATGAATGTCTCTGACTCTGTCAGTGGCACCCGGGCTAAGGCCCTCTCCAAGCAGGTGGTCCAGTTTGGGCCGTACATGTGTCCTATTCGCAAGGCTCGGGCCAATCCCGGCGTCTCTCTCTGCCAACGGTGCTGGAAGTGGGGTCACCCAACCAATGCTTGCCACGCCCCACAGATCCGCTGCCCTACATGCAGCAGCCCCCACCGCAAGGAGCACCACCGCACCCTTGCCGGATGTTGCAAGGGCAATGCTAAGGCGATGCCCCCGATCCCCCCTACGCCAGAGCACTCTCCGTGCCCCCATCCACCTCACTGCCCCAACTGCCGCAAGGAACACGCAGCCGACGACCGTCGCTGCAATTTCTGGAAACACTGCTTCGACGGTGATTGGATCAAGAAATGTTACGCTGAGGTACGTGAGCGCTGCGCCACTCGCACCGCTCCATCTGACCCCTTCCCCGCAGGATGCAGTGGGTGGCCCTAAATGAGACATTCGTGGGATATTTCATTTTTACATATAATGTGCCAAAATGTAAACCGTAACTACGGACTATTGGACACGTTACTTGAGTCTCAGAGTGATGAGTTTCACATTCTGTTGATCCAGGAACCGCCTTGGAACCTAATTAGGCATGCACCCTCGTCCGCAACCAGGGACGGAGAGGCGGTGATTGGCGCCCCCATGCACCCCAACTGGGGATGTATGGTCCGACAGGCTGGGACAGATACTCCCCTGGCTCCTAATGATGCCGCCCCGTTCCCCAGGAACGATCGCGGAGAGTTTCCACGCGTCGTGGCTAATGTGAAAAGCGTCTGCAGGCCCTGAGACCCAGCTACCGCCAGGATCTCATCGATCACCGTGACATCATAGTCTTCACCTTAGGTGTGGGCAAAGACCTCATCTTCTTGGCCAATGTCTACTCAGACAGGAACCACACCGGGATCCACCTCCTCTCGGAGGGGGCTGAGACCTGGCCTCACCGGTTCCACCTCATCGGAGGTGACTTCAACTGCCACCATAGGCTCTGGGACCCCCAGGGGCCTGAGGCCAACATCCACACTGACCGCCTTGGACTGTCGCTTTGCCGCCCAGACGAAGCCAAGCCCACACACTACCCCTACAATGGCGAGCTTAACCCCACGGTTATTGACCTGCTCTTTATCAACTCAGTAGACAAAGCTGTCACTGAACACACTATCTTCCCAGAGCACCACGGGTCTTTGGACCACGCCCCCCTCCTGGTCAATCTCCGGACCCCCTTCTACCACGTCCCCCTGCGGACTAAGGGGATCACTCCCGACTCAGATGAGGAAATGGCCTACTTGGAGGACGTTTCCGCCCGTCTCTCCACCCTGTCCCCATGGGCAGGGCAGACACCGGTGGAGGTGGATGAGGTGGTGCAAGCCATCTCGGATGCATTCGCAGCGGTGTGGTGAACCCATGCCCGGTCTAAGGACATCTGCAGCCGCTCCAAGGAGTGGTGGTCAGATGAGTGGCCGCCAAACGGGCCTTCTTCGATGCTCGCATTGAGGAAGTCTCCTTCACTAACCAACGACCCTGGGACCTCATGCCCTGGGTCAAACAACATAACCTCCCATCCTGCAAGGCCATCTCCTATGGGGGTGCACCTTGCAACATGCTGGAGTCTCTTTGGATGGCGCTGGATGGTACCTACAACGCGGCCAACAACCGCCCAGTAGACCTCTCGGTGCTCGACAATTACGAACCCCTCCCCACCCGGGAGTGGATACCTTTTTCCCTGCTTGAACTGCGGGAAGCACTCAAGGCGTGGTCGTCATGCTCTACTCCAGGGCCGGACCATGTCACTTGGTCCTTCCTCAAGCGCTCGGCGGGTAATGTTGAAATTGCCCAGCTGTTAGTCCGCATTGCCGAGGCATGCGTCACGCTAGGCCACTGGCCCACGCACTTTAAGGAGTCCACATCAGTTATTATACCGAAACCGGGGAAGCCTAACTATTCTACCCCTAAGTCGTTCAGGCCCATCATGCTCCTGAACACTCTAGGAAAACTTGTCAAGAAGATGCTGTCCAGATGGCTTCAGTTCAATGGCATCGCACACGGCATCTTCCATCCCAACCAGTTTGGAGGCATTGCTCAGCATCCCACGGAGGATGCCGGGGTCTACCTCACGCACCTCATCCGGGCGGGATGGCTGTAATTTACACTCCTCCACATATTCCGGAAATTCCGGTCGAGTTTGGAAATTCCGGACTCTTTTTTTGGAGGATGGGGGAGTGGGGCGCGCCGCATGTGCGTCGGCGGTTGCGTCGCCATCACTGCCCCCCTCCCGTGCCCTCCCGTCACCCTCGCCTATTGCACCCCCCTCCGCCCTGCAAGCAGTCGCTCGCAGCAGTGGTGGGGGGTGCTCTGTTGCCCTAGGTGTCGTGTGGTTGCGCGTCTGGCGCGTCCCCTCGCTCTGACAAAGTAGCATTTATATTTATTAAATTAGAGTATAAATAAAATAAATCTATACAAAAGGGGGAAGGGGGGGAGTGGGGCGCGTTGCGTCGTCGTCGTCGCCCCCCTCCCCTGCCCCCTCCCCGCGCCCGTCCATCACCCCCGCCGCCGCCCTGCGAGCAGTTGCTCGCAGCGGTGGTGGGGGGTGCTCTGGCACGCTGAGTGTCGGGCGGCCGCGGTCTGTCGCGTCCCCCTGTCCCCCTACGCGTCCCCCTGTCCCCCTACGCGTCCCCCTGTCTCCCTACGCGTCCCCCTCCCTTCTAGCGGGTATCCCTGACCCCCGGCGCGTCCCCCTCCCTCTCGACGCGTCCCCCCATCACCCCCGCCTCCGCCCTGCGAGCAGTTGCTCGCAGCGGTGGTGAGGGGTGCTCTGTCGCGCTGAGTGTCGGGCGGTCGCGGTCGATCGCGCCCCCTTATACCTCCTAGAGTCCCAAGGTCAACCCGACACTGTTTACATGGTTTGGGATGGTAACCCCATCTTGTCCCCCTCCGTTCTGGCGCGTGCCCCTGCCCCCCGGTGCGTCCCGTCGTCCCTGGCGTGTCCTCTCGCTCTGAGGGGCGTTCCCCTGTCTCTTATGGGCCTGGGGGCAGGTCGTGTGTCGGTGGGCGTTGTCCCTCGCTGGGGGTGGTGGGCGGTGGGCGGTGGCGGGTGGCGGTGACGTGGTGGTGCTGGGTCGGTGGGCGTGACGTGGCGGCAGCGGTGGGCGCTCGGTCTGTAGGTGTTGGTGACATGGCGGCTGCCGGGCGTTGGTGACGTGGCGGCTGCCGTCGTTCCCCCTTCCTTCCCTGGCAGGTCCCTGGCGCCTTCCCTCATCCCATGAAGCCCCCCGCCTCCCAGCTAAGTGGGGAGGAGGGACGGCGCGTCGTAGCATACATATACAAAAAGAAAAGCTAAAAGATAAAAAAAAAACTTTTTTTAGCTACAAATAAGCATGAATCAGATTTTAAAATACTTAACACGAGGGCCTATGACCCCCATGGAGTGGTAGAGGAGGAGGAGGGAGGGGAGAGGGAGGAAGGGAGGGACGGGGGAGGGAGGCGGTCGTCGTGACTCGTGATGGTGGGGTGGCAACGCATGAGCTGGCAATCACGAAGCGTCACGGTGGCGATTGTGGCCATGTGACGCGTGTCCGGTTAGTTCGGTTAGTTCGGTTAGTTCGGTTTTTTCCTGGTTCGGGTAAATTCCGGAAATTCCGGTCTAATTATTCAAACCGGAATTATCCTCTACAGTGAGAATTACACTCAAAAAAAGTACAACCGGAATCCGGAAATTCCGGACAAATTCCGGAAATTCCGGAAATTCCAGCCGGAATATGTGGGGGAGTGTAATGTACTCCAACATTCTCAACACAGGGCCTCCAGAGGGTCTCATCCATCAGAGGGCCATTGAGATATTTCATGGATCTGGAAGCATTTTGGGAACATTGAGAACACTGACAAACAGCTGCAAGATGGCATGTATCCCACCCTTTCCCCCTACTTGTGTATACTGACCAATTCACTTCAGACCTTCGGATTGAATTCTGCAAGAGCAAAGCATATGCAGATCATTGGGCAGAGGAGGTAGAGCTCTTACAGGAGGAGATGAAATGGGTGAAAAGGTTCTTCCTGACATGTGCAGAACAGTGGGAGGCACAAGCAACAGCAGTGGGCAGACTTTGTGTGAATGATCCACCAATGGCAGAGGGTCTACTTGCTTTTGCAAGTGAGCAGGCAGCACAGTACCATGCAATACATGCTCATTGTGAGCATCTCTGGTGGTATGTGGCAGGGTACATTGTGTTGGGGCCAGGAGACATTGTGCCATCTGAGGCACAGGGTGCTGATGATGACATGGCAGTCATCGCATATGAATAATGGCTGTAGGCCTGGGCCTGCAATGAATGATTGTACATATATGTTGATGGGTGTGGCATTGGGGTGGATAAGATTATGTTGACTGAGACACATGCAATCTTCATGTACAGTACCTGAATATAGTCCTGTAAAACATTGGGCCAATGATTGAATAATACAAGTAGACCCTGAATACATTCCTAAATGGGATTATGTGGTTGTTATAATTAGAACTAAAGTCATCAGTGGGTAGTATATTAATCAATTCCAAAAAGGGAAATGCTCGGTCATTGAGTGTCATGGTGAGCAGTATAGATTCTATATTTAGAAATTGGATATTGTCAGCCATATGACAGCAAGGCAGTTTTGCAAAGTGGGGTCTCTAGTCAGAATGATATTTTGCAAACAGTGTATCTAATAAGAAGGACTTTTTGCAAAATGGGCTTCTAACTTAGACCATAGTTTGCATGCAATCTGTCATCTAGTAGAGGGTTGTTTTGCAAGATACTGTTAGCTACTGGTGGACTTCAATGGATGAATATGTACATGACCAAGTAGCATCTAGTGAATTCATGATTTGTCATGCCTATACAGAACAGTTGTAACATGTAAGAGATAAAATAAATCCAAAATTATCACAGTAAAAATTACAGACAGCACTACCACCATATATACCACAGTTGCATTGGGAAACATCCTAAATGATATATTTTGGCAATGTTTTGGACTACAGAAAGAGAAGCTGTATTTCCATAACCTTATGGGGCTTCTGGTGGATACTTCAGAGATACAAGTAAATTTTTGCTCACAAGCTACCACCCATACAAGAGGCACTTATTTGGCACCATATGGAAACCATTCAAGGTCGTCCAATTATTGCTACTCTATCCCAGAGGTTACAGGTGGCAGCACAAGCCACATGACAAGTGACACAACAGCAATAATGACCACAGCAGCACCCCAAACCACTGCCATGGCAACTTACCACATGGCAGGATCAGGGAGCATCAGGGATGAGGGGTGAGGGACAACATGCATCTGCATAATGCAGGTACAGGCTAAGCTAGGCAACAGTGATGGGACAGGATGACAGAAGGACAGATGGGATGGCACAGATATAAGGATGGGGAGGTACCCTCACATTGTGGAAGCTATTTTGTATTTTATATATGAAATAATGAATAATTTTTGATCCTCAGTTAATGGAAATTCAACCCTTTAAAGTATTTACTGAATATTGAAAATCCACCTGTAGTGTCACAGTGATTGTGTGTAGATTTGGTTTAACAGAGCATTACATCTGTAGCACGATGTTAGATGACCCTGGATTTAGCTCTGAGATATTTAGACCAAGAAATGACAAGAGAAAGGTAGAAGGGTACAATCAAGGTGTCTCTAGAATGATGAACAATTTCTGCATAAAGTGGGAATTGGTGTGATGTGTTACAAAGATATGAACATTTCATAATGCATTAACATCTCATAAAATTTCTACTACCATAGGATATATAAGTTACACCTGATGAATTACATCCCTAACTAAATGTATTAATGTGCAGGGTTGGCTCGGAATTTACAAACTTTAAAGAGTATGGTTAAAGGCCTTGGCCATGGTATACTGGTCTGAAGCAATAAAGTATTCCCAAGGCTTTGACACAATATGCAGAAAACATTACAAATAATCAACATGCTCTTGTTCACAGCAAGTAGTGCTGACAACAGGTGGGAGTTGAGTGTAATAGAGTGCAATAAGACTGTCAGATGAATGATGCTGACTATACAGGTACAACTAAGGAAAGGCCATCACAAAGTCTCACTGGTTTGCTGATGTTGGCAAGACTTGAATCCAACCTAGACAAAGCTCATTCAGTGTGGACCCCTCATCATCATGCTCACCAACATCAGCATCCCTGAGAGTATCCTTGCATTCTGGACCATTACAACAATGCTCCATTCCCTTCAGAATGCTCCAAACTAATGCAAAGTGTCTAGATGCATGTACATCAAGACAGCACCTATAAATTAAAACAAGCAGAAGAACAGAGGCTGTGAAGACTTAGTGCACTTGCTACCCTCCTTGTAAGGGATTGTAAAGTCAGTCTGACACTGTTAACCTAGGGATCCTTGTTGGGATACAAGCCTAGAGTCTAGATGAAATACAAGTCCTATGCAAGGCTATCCAAGACAGAGCCTTGGATAGAGTGTCTAAGACCCATCCTGAAGGAAGTCTCAGACTTACCAAGCCATGATATCATAGGAGATACTATGACACTATTGTTATAGGGGAAATGACATAGTTACTCCAAGATTAACTGGTACAGGGATCTATGACAGAATACCTCCTTAATATATTATAGGAGTATATTACACTATACCTCCTAACAGTATTGTATAAATATTCCACACTTTGTAGGAGATGAATAGACATTCCCACTTGTTCCACACACTCACTACTTCGTCTGAGTGATCCCCCACTTGCTCTCAAAGACCTAATCCCAATAATCCTTGCCTGTACAAACTCTTGGGACCAACCCATGAGAGTGAAACATATTGAAAATGGCCTCACCACCAGATGAATTGTTCACATGCCCCCCCATCATCAAGCCACAGGACTCTATTAGCATTGAGATTGATGATCCACTTCCTACCTGCAGAAGACCAGGTGAGTTGCCTGTGGGACAGTTTATCACTATGGCACATTTGACATCCATATGCAGGAGTTCACAAACATTCCGTGGCTACACAGTAGCACTCATTGATCTCTTCAACTAGTACCCCAAAAATAGGGCTGCTTAGCTTATGTTGTAGCAAAATCATTTTTAAAGATGTTTCATTGAATCACCAATAAAAAGTATTCAGAACCTTTCATGACCACTCTACTTTGTTCTAACTTGCATTTGTGACCCCACTGAATATCCAGCCTTGAAGCATACATTCTCAGACAGCAACATGGATTTCCTGTCCTCTGTCCCTGGGTTGATTGGCATGGTTCCTAATTTGGAAAGCATGGCTTTGTACTTTGACAACAGTAAGATCCCATTCCAGTTTTACACCCCAGAAACATGCATGGAATTCCATCTAGTCTTATGCATGTGTTGGGCCTAGGTCTCTGTCATCTCGATTGCCTACATCAGGACATTCAGTCTGACACCTCATACATATGTTCATACTGTATTTGTTGTCCAACTCATCATTCACTCATCATATATGCTCATTGTCCATGTGCCCTCTGTCTCAACTGTCCATCAGGTTATAGGCCTCTTTTCTGGACTATAGTTGACTTTTCAAGGCAAAATCAGCTCTTCTAAGGCTGAATTTGCTCTTGTTAGGATGTCACCCAATACCCTAAGGCAAAAGGCACAGTCTCTCTCAGAATACCCAAACAAACAAACAAAGGGAGAGTCACATGTATTAGGTGGATAACAATAGAGTCTCTAGGTAATATATTAACCATATATATACTAACCATATATATACTACTATACATGAGGTAGCCATGCCTTAACCTTGCATAGGCCTTGAGTTGTTTGCAGACACAGCATCATGCCTAAATTGTGAGGTGCACAGCTACATGTGTCTACCTGGGGTCCAATCATGCCATGTGTTGGCCATGTGTTTTCTACCTGCCCTTAGCCATGTGTACATAAAATCATCATCAATACCAAACAAATGAAAGTAATAATTAATATTGTCTTAGCAGAAATTGTACTCCTGACATCACCCCCTCTTTAAGGCTCAGATTGCAGATGAGACATGAGTCCCTCTGGGGTCTCAGTGAAGTTTTGTTGGATGATGTAATCTGTCACATGATGTGGGCCATAAGTGTTGTAATAACCTCACTGTATAAATGTGCATCCCAATGAGGTGTAAGACACATATGCAGCTAAGGAGGTGTCAATATGGTCTTAGGTTACATCAACTCAACAATAACCAACCAAGTTGAATCCAATAAGACCTGATAGCTCAGTGGTAGAGCTACTGGTATATGTCCAGGAGGTCCTGGGTTCAATCCCCAGTCTGGTCATCTTTTCTGTCTTAACAAGTTTTCATACAGATGGAACTGAAGATGCACCAATGATCTAAGTCAATGCAGGGTGGCAGGATGTGAGCGGTGAAAAGATGCAATCACATCCATTGCATGTTTAAGGTTTGCAGTGGGTTCCCAGGTGTTTTCCTTGGTGTGCCCTTGCCACTTAACCAAGTACTGCAACTGGTTATGATGCATTGAGGGCTTTACACTCCCCCACATGTATACATGGAGTCTATGTAGACTACATAGACTTTACTGGGAGTCTACATAGACTTTAGGTGGAGTGTGGGTTCACCAAACATGGGATTCATGTTGATGGCAAGTCTATGTAGCCTCCATGTAGACTCCCAGTAAACTCCATGTATTTACAAGGAGTAGTGGGACTCCCACTAAATACTATATATAGACTCCATGTAAACTCCATGTAAACTCTATGTAGACTGGACTCCATGTAGACTCTATGTAGACTCTAGATAGACTCCACATAGACTCTATGTATACAAGCCTCATACTATTAAATATAAAACAATTGCCATGTCAGAGAATTGAACCCACAGCCTTTGGATTACATATTACATAAGTGGCCATACATAACCATTCAGCTATGCAACTTTGTTTATTATGGAAACTTTGATCTCTAAGTGATATGTTCATCACGTGTTGGTTGGAAATGTGTGGCCTTGTGTGACTGTTTGTTTATCAGTTACACATGACATGCTCCTACCACCACCACCGACCCCGCCGCCGCCTGCTGTTGCCACCTCCCTCACGCCTCGACCACCACCACCCCTTGTCACCATCTCTGTCCACGGCCCCCAACCTCACTCCCTCAAGCCGGCCAATGCTCGGCAACGACCCACAACGCCCCCAGATGGTAAGCGGCCCCCTCCCCCCATGTTGCCTGACACGCCACGTCACTAACCACCCCCTCCAACTAAGTATTAACCCCGCGACCTGGGGCAACAACCCCAGCACCCCCTGCGACCTGGTAAGCCCCCCCCCCTCCCACCTACGCGTGTGCCACGTCACTGACACCAGCGCCATCCCCCCTGATCCCCCCCACCTCCTGCCTGCCCCCTCTCCCCCCTCCTCCACTACCCATCCATGGGGGCCACAGGCCCTCATGTTGGGTATGATTTTTCTTTATCTATTTTTTTTAAGCTCACTTTTTTTCTCTTCAGTTTTCTATATATGTCTGATCGCGGACATGCCGCCCCTCCTCCCCACTCAGCTGGGAGTATGAGGGGCATGGAGGGGGACAGGGAGGTGCACTGCACCCCGCCTCCGCCCTGCGAGCAGTTGCTCGCAGCGGTGGTGAGGGGTGCTCTGTCGCGCTGAGTGTCGGGCGGTCGCGGTCGATCGCGCCCCCTTGTCCCCCTCCGTTCTGGCGCGTGCCCCTGCCCCCTGGTGCGTCCCGTCGTCCCTGGCGCGTCCTCTCGCTCTGAGGGGCGTTCCCCTGTCTCTTATGGGCCTGGGGGCAGGTCGTGTGTCGGTGGGCGTTGTCCCTCGCTGGGGGTGGTGGGCGGTGGGCGGTGACGTGGCGGTGGCGGGTGATGGTGACGTGGTGGTGCTGGGTCGGTGGGCGTGACGTGGCGGCAGCGGTGGGCGCTCGGTCTGTAGGTGTTGGTGACATGGCGGCTGCCGGGCGTTGGTGACGTGGCGGCTGCCGTCATTCCCCCTTCCTTCCCTGGCAGGTCCCTGGCGCCTTCCCTCATCCCATGAAGCCCCCCGCCTCCCAGCTAAGTGGGGAGGAGGGGCGGCGCGTCGTAGCATACATATACAAAAAGAAAAGCTAAAAGATAAAAAAAAACTTTTTTTAGCTACAAACTACCATGAATCAGATTTTAAAATACTTAACACGAGGGCCTATGACCCCCATGGAGTGCTAGAGGAGGAGGAGGGAGGGGAGAGGGAGGAAGGGAGGGACGGGGGAGGCGGTCGTCGTGACTCGTGATGGTGGGGTGGCAACGCATGAGCTGGCAATCACGACGCGTCACGGTGGCGATTGTGGCCATGTGACGCGTGTCCGGTTAGTTTGGTTAGTTCGGTTTTTTCCTGGTTCGGGTAAATTCCGGAAATTCCGGTCTAATTATTCAAACCGGAATTATCCTCTACAGTGAGAATTACACTCAAAAAAAGTACAACCAGAATCCGGAAATTCCGGACAAATTCCGGCCGGAATATGTGGGGAGTGTAAGAGCCCGTTCGGTAACAGGGTGTGTGAGAAAAGTTTGCATAATCTGCTTTGTGATTTGAGATTGCCGACATCAGCCGTCGGGGCTTCAAACATTTGTCATCACCACCCCCGATCATCGATGGATAATCCCCTACATGCACACTGGCAAAGACAACGACAGATTATCCAGTATGTAGCCCTTATTGTTAGCATTATTGTATCTGCTACTGCCAACATACTGCAACCCCTGTATACCAGAGAGGCTTACCACACCTCTGCGCTCTCTGGGGAAGCCTGGGTCCTGGAGCTTCTCTGTGGTCACCCTGACCGAATTCGCACTGAACTTGGTGTGAGCCTTGAGGTTTTCAGTGCTCTCATAGAGGAGCTTCGAGATATGGGCCACCAAAGTTCAAGACATATATCTCTGGAGGAACAACTTGCAATTTTTCTGTATATGTGTGTGACAGGCTTGACTATCAGGCATGTCGGTGAAAGATTCCAAAGATCAAATGAAACAATATCACGGTGCGTAAAAACCAACTCTTCATGGAATTATTTTAACAGCTATTTAATGGCAGATATTTTCGAAGAATGCTATTTGTTTTCTCCTCTCCACCCTTCTACACAAAGTTTGTGCAGCTACCAAAGGCTGGTTACCAACTCCCTTGTCACATTCGCCGTAACCCCAAACTTTGGCCCTACTTCAAGGATGCACTTGGAGCTATAGATGGCAGCCATATCCACTGTGCACCCCCTTCTATTGATCGACCATTTTATCGGAACCGCAAAGGATTCATCTCTCAGAACTGCCTTTTTGCCTGTTCCTTTGCACTCCATTTTGTATACAGTCTATGTGGTTGGGAGGGCTCTGCATCTGATGCACGAATCTGGGATGATGCACGCTTGAGAGACCTCAAAGTCCCAGAAGGAAGATACTATCTTGCTGATGCTGGTTTTCCATCATGCAAGGAGCTCCTCATTCCTTACAAAGGTATACGCTATCATCTTGCAGAATGGGGCCGTGCAAATGTCAGGTAAAGGTTTTTTTATTCCTTTCTATCGAATCCAGCTCATAATGCAATTCAAGGCCTCAGAACAAAGAAGAGCTATTTAATCTACGCCATTCATCAGCACGCAATGCCATTGAGCGTATTTTTGGTGTTTTGAAGCATCGATTCCGAATTTTGTTGCTGGCACCAGAATATAGCTTGGAAGTGCAAGCAAGGGTCCCTGCTGCACTGGCTGCCATTCACAATTTCATTTCTATTCACAACCCTCGTGACCAGCCTATCTCAGGTGCTACCCCTGATGGTCATGGTGGGGGGCAGATGTACGACAAGACAGATGAAGATACCACATTGATGGGAGCCAATGATGTGGATCTTCGCAGGGATGTGATTGCTCAGAAAATGTGGGATGATTATGTTGTCATCTGTGCAGAACGGGGCATTGATAGGGATGCTGCATTTGGGGAGGACTTTGAGGATGAGGTTGATGATGATGAGTCTGATGATGAGTCTGAAGATGATGACTGAAGATGGAGACAATCAGGGCAGCAAAGGCAAAGCTGATGACATTGGAATCCAGTAGTGTACAAGTACATATTGTAACAACAGTGAAACGAGAAAGCGACTACATATGACAATTACATACAACTGAATCAGACATGCCCAATCCACTGCTTGATAACAGCCTGTCGAAGCTGATCCTGCTCGAGAGCTATGTACATATCTACCTCCTTGTCATGATCTCCAAAGAACACAATAAGAGCAGCCTTCTCCATGACGGAAAGTCCGTCATCACGTTCTTGTACAAGACGGACTGCTTCCTGGCATCGCACTGCAGCCTTGTCTTCTGCGGAATCGGGAGGCTTGGATGCGATGAGTATTGCTTGAGTCATGTCTTTGATGCTGCCATGTAATTCGACGAGAGCGACAGCGGGAGTAACCTTTTCAACACGTTGAGAGGTGGAGGGACCTGATGATGAGCGGACCAAGGCATGGGGGGAAGCAGTCTTGGCCTTTCCCTTTCTCTTTTCCGTTGCTGACATCTTAGTCTTTTTCCCGATAGATGGAACAGAGAGCGTTTTCACACTCACTGTATCAGACGGGATGGCAGAGCTAGTGGTATGGACTGTGGAGGTGTTGCCGTCATCAGATAAGCGTTGTCGTTTAGCAGCTGGTTGCAGTGAAATGTCGACAGAGATAGAGGCAGAGGCAGAGGTGGAAGCGGAAGCGGAAGCGAAAGCGGGAACGGAAGCGGAAGGGGCCGCCGAGTCAACATCCATAGGTTCATTAGGAAGGGGAGCCTGTGGCGACGCGTGGTCAGATTCTTGATCATTATCAGCAGCTAGAGATGGTGGAACAGCTTCGGTTGCTGCATAGGAGTGTGCACCGGTCGCACCAGCAATGGGGATGATTTTCTCCATGTGCCGAAGCCATCGCCAACCCTTGTTACGAAAGGGTTTCATCGGATGATTTTTCTAAATGAAATGAAAGAGTGGTCAGCTTCTTTTTAGTCTTGAATAACAACCTAGTAATGAGATACCTTCGAATCGATCATCGTCTGCCATACCTTTACTTCAGCATCTGTCGTGATATTTGCCCCTCTCCCAATGTCGTGCTCATTATCTGTGGTGTCCCAGTGCACACCTGAGGTATCCTGATAGCTCTGAATGGCGCGATATATTGCTTTCAACTTCGATCTATCAACAATCTATCTGAAACCATGAAACCAGTGACTCACTGCCTGCCATTTCGTCTTCACCTGCTCTGCCGTCCTGCTCTGACCTGGGATCATTCCGGCAGCAGCCAGATATGTCTTCTTCTTGAAATTACCAGCCTCGCCAATCTCTGACTTCTTCGCGATGAAACAAAGTAGGATCGCCTCTGTTTCGTGATCAGCCCATTGATGGGATGCAGTAGCTGCTCCAGAAGGATTGGCCATGAAGATAGACAAACAGTGGAGATAAAAAGCTGTGACGGCCGCAGCAGCAACACTAACGAGGTGTCGCCGCACCAGCCAGAGATCATGGGCATTATCGCTCATCGGGGAGTGGCAATACTTCCAGCTCCGACGGCAACCGCCTTGACAAGATTGGAACTCATGGCGTATATTTCACACACATCCGTTTACCGAACAGGCTCTAATGTACTCGCTTTTTCCAGTTGTTTCTTGTACTCTTCCAGCAGGTTTTGTGATGAAATATCCACTGCATTGGCTGAGGCCTTCTTTGTAACTTCAGATCTCTGCAGAACTTGGGCTTGACTCCTTCCAGATCTGGGCATGATGATGTGACTGTAAGAAATTGAATTAAAATTAGAAGTTAGAGGTTCTCAGCAGGCCAATGAGTATAAATACACACCAAACTGGCAGTATAGACCACAATACCAGTTGAGTAGGGCCTTGGCACTCAGCAACAGAGATATAGGAAGTGGGAGGAAGAAGAGAGTAAAGCCTGGGCATGAGGTTGCTGCATGGCCACTGGTAGCTATGATGTCACAAGCACAAACACAAGCACAAATACTGTACCAGCATTGCATCTGCTACTCCTCCTCAACCACTCAACATCAGGCTTAGCTTTAGTGAACGAAAATGATCAGTATGATTGTCTTAACAAAACGTCCAGAATAGAATAATTATTTTCACCCTGCAACCATGAAATATTGCAGGTAGAATGGCAGTATTTCATGATTGCAGGGCGAAAATAAATATTCTATTCTGGACTTTTTGTTCAGACCATCATACCGATAATTTTCGCTCACCAAAGCTAAGCCTGATGTTGAGCGGTTTAGGAGGAGTAGCAGATGCTTGTTTTGGCTTGTATTTTGGCAGGGGGTTTGGCTTCCCCTGCATATGTGGCAGATATATTAGAATTATAATATCAACAAATAATTCCAAGACCTTTTTTATGTAGGTTCATGCCTCAAGCATGTAACTTGGAGTGTTGTGCAAGCTACAAATGAGCTGGTCACTGATTTTGGTTGTGTGACACTGTCACATGCAGTGTTACATAGTGTCACACTTAGCAGGGATTGTCCACCCCCACTATAAATAGTAGTACATACTACTTAAGTAACTAAACGGTTTGAGTAGATAGTATGTAGTTATATTTCTCATATTATGACACACACCCCACATGAGTTTTGGGACCCATCATACCAGCTGTACCCTTGATCTTTACCCACCCTTACCCTTACCCTTCATTCACAGGTACAGATATGCATGGGTAAGGGTACAGGTCAGATTTTTTTACCCCAGGGTTACCCAAGTCATTCACTAATCTGTGACAACTTGAATGGTAAGGATTTATGCTTCTTCTTCAAATCCTCTTTGATTTGAGCATGCAGTGTTGCCCAATCATGTATTTCTGTATGTGGTATTAGAGTTTCATCCAACTCTTTCTCCCACCCATCTTCACCATCCACAAGGTCATCTCCCATCCTTCAACTTTCTTTACTGTCTGGAGCTGGCTCATCATGATAATCACCCCTCTCATCTGCCTTTCACTTGTGTGCATTGTCAAACAGCAGTACTAGGGGGGAGTCATGGATTCTTGATGGATGCATACTTCAGGAATTAGCCTTTCATCATCATCAAAACAAAGTATAGGAGGTTCTTGGATGGGAACATCGAATTCTAGAATGGGTGCCAGTGAATCTGGAGTTTCCTGCCAAGTTTGGTAACAACACCAAAAACCTGAGGCTTGGGCTTATCTCAGGACTGCTGAATTCTGATTTAATATCAGGATGGCCCTGCTCAGTTGCTATCTTGTCCCCAAGTACTTTCAAATCAGAAGGCTTGCCAAGTCCTGAGTCAGCCAATGGTGATCTTGTCTGTCTTGGCCAAAATACAAGATACTCAAACCTCTGTTGGCCCTTTAAAAGATCTTTGTAGCAGCAATGGGTCTGTTCTGCTTTGCTCCCCACATCAGGTGCTTTTTGGTACACTGTTGGAAGGGCTATCATTGATTGTACAAGCCATCAATAAGACAATTTCTAGTTCAAAGATTTTTACACTTACCTTTGTGTCTGTGGCACAGCTGTATCCTTTGCAGACTATCTGGAATCCACTCCTCATCTCGAGGATCATCCCCATTCTCAATTGCCAGACACATAAGCCCCACATAAAGCCCTTCATTTTTCCATTCATGATCATCAGCTTCAAGGACCTTGTCTTCAACATCTTTGCCTATATCACTGATCTCATTGATCTCATCTGAACTCTCTTCTTCCTCTTCTTCTTCCCAACATGGGATCTCCAATTTCTATCCTCCTCTTTGGCCTGATCAATGTCTGCTTCAGTATGGATGCGGCCACTCTCACTCAGCACTTCTTCTGGAACCTTTGTGTCATTGATTACAGCATCTTCAACATGGGAAGATATCTTTGGCTGATTTCGAAGGCCTGCAATATTTGATTTACATTTCTGCATCATTAAAAATGATCAAATGATCAAATGAGGGTTACAGGGGATGAAATCAGAACATTTTTTAAAAGAAAACAGCTAGCAAAAATTGTTCAAAATGCATTGTGCTCCCCATTACTAAAGTCAATTCCAGTATTTTCGGTGATTTTACCTATTTGTTTAGGGTTTGGCCAATATTTTAAGGTAGGTAACCTATTCCTAGAATGGTAATTTGCAAGACATTTGGCCAGCAGGGTCCTTCTATGAATTGGAACTGATTCTGATACTTTTTGGGACAGTCAAAAAAGGTTTATTTTTTTTGTTGATTCTGTTTGTCCATGACTGTACACCACACTTCGAAACAAATCACTTGTGGTGATCATCTCACTAATACAGGCAATAATTCCCAAATAGTGGTGAAATAATAGCTAGCAACTATCTCAACAATGGATGACTTCCCATAGGCTTTAGAAACCTAGATAATTGTTCAAATGAGATCAGCCGAGAAGCTGCTTGTCAAATGGGTCTTGTTTCACATTCAACTGTCAATTCGACACCTTTATAGATTTGAATCAGGAAGGGGCATGTGAGCCCCTCATTCAGGTCTAAATATAAATATAAATGCATTTTCACTCACATTTTCATCATCTGATGCTTGTGGATCTTGCTGCCACCATGAGAACTTGAAGTAGGACCTTTGATGCTGAAAATTAAACACTTTGGGATGCATGACTTTGCATGAATTTTCTGTCTGCTCTTTCATCTTGTGACAATTGTTGCTACTGGCCGACAACATATGACTCAGGGTTGCTGTGCTTTTGATATAGTAGAGCCAAAGCCTGAGTTTAATACTTGATTTCCATTTTAACCAAGGCCACTTGAGAAGAGCATTGAGGAAGCAGTAAGGCTTAAAAATGAAGAGGATTATATAGCTGACATTGAATGCGAGGCACCTAGCCAATGTTTGACAGACTTGACAACAAGTGGCTGTGGTGCAGGTCAAGACAAGGTCTGTCTGTTGTTGCTGCAATGTACCTACCTCTATTTTTCAGCATATTTAAGGCCTTGGGTTAGGTGTGTATCTTCTCAGTTTTGTCTGACCCACCAGTCTCTCATTTTTCTTTTCAGAATTTGCACTGTCACAAGATAATACCCCTCTGGAGCTTGCAAGTATAGCTTTTCGTATATTGGGCAAGCAACACATGAGTCATGCCAACTACCAGGTGCATTCAAATTGCATGCAATAATGACTCCTAAACAGCATGAGAAACAATCTTATAATTTCATACAAATTTCTTGGCATACCTTCAGCCCTGAAGGCAAAAACAGAGCTGATGAAGTGGTCTTGTAACCAGCCATTGAAAGTTGCATTCTCTATCTCCTGTTCTTGTGAGGTTTGAACTGGGAGATTTAAGCCATCCATTGTGCCGAAAGCACCAACAAGAAGTGGATGCTGAGCAAGAACAAGGTCATTGTATTTCTGGAATTCATCATCAACAGGCCAATGGGTCTATGCCTCCTTCATATGCCTCAAGGTGAACAAGAGTATTCTGAGAGCAAACATAACATAACATGAGACAGTTGTTGGGACTAAAGCAAAGACTTGCACAAGGACATGGTGGAATTGAGAAAGTGTAATATGAGGCCAAGAGCACCACATGCATCAAGAGAGCAGCGGTTAACTTGTGGTGTGGATGATGAAAGGACATCATGACAAGGGATTGGTGTTTCATTCCATAGTCTCTCAAATTCATGATGAAGGATGTCATGAAAAGTCACAACATTGAAGCCCATAGTGGTGATGAATCCATGGTTACTTTGGCTATAATAAAGTGCCTGCCAGGGAGTGCCTGTGTGTGAATCAGGGAGAAGATCTGCCCAAGTAAGATATAGATGTTGTAAAGAACGTCTCAAAACACTAAGCTGTCATGCCTCTTTGAGCCCATAGCACACCAACCCTACACATGCTAAGAGTTCATCTTCCAACTCATCTCCCTGCTGCTCGGCTAGCATCAACTGCAACAGAAGCACAAACTCATCCTTGTCGTCCATCTTCAGAGGACTACTAGTAGATCCTTATTGTCAATCAAAATCCTACTTGCTAATTTCTAAATCTGGTCAACATGTCATTATGGTTTAGAAACCTAGTTGTATTTTTTTCAAGCCCTGCTCAGGAGTCATTTGGAATGATATCTAGGTTCCTAAATCCTATGGAAAGTCATCCAATATGGGCTGTATTAGACACATATTCACTGAGTATTTTCTAAATAATGACAGGATGATAGCTACTGCACTATTCATATATATTTTCATTTTCATTCCCTTTCCCTCTGTTGTATACTACATCAAAGTATATATTGGTGATTGCAAGCTCTATGAATACAAAGAAAATACTACTATGTGTCAAAAACCCTACTGAGGACATCAATTCTGCCACCAACATGGCACAACTGTACAACATTGCAGAAAACAAGGGCCATATCGCAGGAAACTAAGGAGCATGGTTATTAGCAAGTGGGATGTTGTATTGACAGACTCAGAAGTTGAGAAGTACTCACAATTCGGCATCTGTGTTCCTGTGCCTCTCCCACACTCTAGCGCATCTAGGATCATCAATCAGCTTGGAGGTGGTCACACAGACAGATGCAAACATTGGATATTCACGAACTTGGGACCCATTGTTAAGGGCGGGGGCGATTGGCAACCTCAAGTGCAATCACAAGCACTGCACTGAATGGAGGTGCAGATAGACAGAATCCAAGTTGGAAGAGGGATGTGGTCATGAGTAAGTGAAGTAGGGAACCAATTACAAGAACCCACTGAAGCTGCTGTTGAGCAGGTGTTGACTAAGAAATTGGCATTTCCTTCCAACAGACCAGCAAGGCAGCACAGCAACTGACTCATAGGAGGGTGGATGAAGTCAAGGTTCTAGAGCATGGCATTGATGTAAGTTATGTAACTGCATTGCACATCAGTGGGGGTGAGTGATGAACTGCATATAGCAAGTAAGTGTACCCTCACTTCGATTTCCCCAAGTTTTCAAATAGGGTTGTTCACAGTTGCCATTTTTCATTCATTTTTGACTCATTTTGTCATCATTTTCCATTTCATTTTGATTCCATTTTTCTCAAAAATGAAACTGAGAATGAATAAAAAATGAATGTAAAATGGAACCCTACCCTCACTTTTGCAAAAAGGGAACCGAAAAATGATTATTTTTCATCTTTTTGGCACTGTGCCTGGCAAGCAAAATGCATTTTCGCATCATTTTTCTTAATTTCACTTCCCAGGGTGTTCACAGTAACCATTTTTCACATCATTTTTCATTTCATTTTCGGTTCCCTTTTGTGCTTTCCTCTGCCAAATACACGAAAATGGCCCAAAAATGAGTTTGAAAATGAGCCGAAAATGAGCAAAGAATGGCTACTGTGAACAACCCTAATGTGCTCCTCCAGGCTGCAGCAGCTACCTTGGCTAGCCTTGAAAGTTCTTGAACCCTGACATAACCCCCCAAAAGAAACACGTCATAGACATGAGCAACAAAGGTACTTGTTCCCAGTTGCAATCCTTGGTTCAAACCTGATACAGGCTGACTAGACAGGTCATATGATCCTAGGACTCTGGAAGATGATGATATGGGGTGTGCAAATGGTGGGCTGAGGGGATGCCATGGTGGATGATGGTGGTCATTAATTAAGGAGTGCCATCGGTGTGATCAGATCGGCTGGCCATGGGAGCTTGATCGTATGCCACTTAACAAAAAGTTTTGTAAAGTCCTCACATCAATATTTACTGAGATATATACCGAGAATATAAGTAATATTTTTTCAAATAACAGCCAGAAAACACACGAGCCAGTGATTTAGAAAATATTCAGAAAATACATATTGTGTTAGCGGTAATGATTTGCCTCGAATTCCGGTGGTAGTTCAGTCGGTCCTCCATATAAAGATTGCGACGAATACGCATAATAAAGATAGTGAGCCGGGGTTGTACAGGGCAGAAGTAATACATCAAACAGATTTTCAATTAATACATTCTACATAGTATTCATCATTCCCTCTCATTCAAAAAAGCGTCAAGCTCATCGTCAAGCTCCTGCTGCGTCTTACTTCGGGGCTGCTCCGCGCGAGACTGCCCCCACTGCTTTCCATCGCTGTTTCTTCCCCCAGTGCCTCGTTCCCTCTTTGGTCTGGATTCTTCCTTTCCCCAATCCAAGGTTGCGTCAGGCCTCGCCCGCTCCGCCAGCGACTCTGAATACATCTTCCCCACCCCTCTCCCGTTCCTTGCGCGCCGCGGCAAAGGCGCCATAATGCGGTCTGTGAGTAACTCCGAATCAGACCCAGGGTGCACACGTATGAGGGAGGTGCGTTCCAGCAGTGTACGGCCGTCGGTAGCGATGTAGTCTGAACGCATCTTGGACGGGGGTGACGAGGGCTGTGGGAGCTCTGGTTCTTCGTCTTCCTCAGCAAGGAACTCGTCGAGCTGTTGGTCTAGTTGCGCCTTCGTTGGGGCGATATGGGGGTCTGTGTCTGCATTCTCCTCCCCGTGTCGACGTCGTTTGGCAGGCTGTTGGTTGGTATCTTTGCCATATACCTCTTTCCCGGCGGTCCTTCCGTGTTTCCTGTAGAATGCGCTCTCCCGCTTCGCCCCTTTCTTCTTCACGTCGTCGTTCAGCGCCCAGCGCATGCGGAGAATGCCTTTGAGGCCCTGGCCCTTCCCAAGACTGCTACTGATACGCTCCTCCGGGGGCCAGAGTGCGATGGGAATAGGCTTGGCGGTGATGAAACCACTGGCGTCAGGTTCTTCGGTGCCAGGCTTGCGGAGGTAGCGGTGGGCCGTGCGGGCGGCAGCTTTGGAGGGAAAAACAAAGACGCAGGTGTTGTCGTCGACCCATTCGAGACCCATGGGGTGGGTGTCAAAATGGGTTGCATAGGCGAAGAGACGGGCGGTTGGAAGGTGTGAGATGGGAGGGCCTTGTAGGAGAAGGGCGTTGGGTCGGTAGGTGGTGTCTGAGAATTGATGAGAATTAAGTTGGGTGTGAGAATGAAAAGATGGGCATGCCTTCATCCATCTCTTCATCCTCGTCCTCTAATGGATCTCCGTTTTCTTCGCCATGTTTACGCTTAAAGTTCCAAAAAAAATAGCCGCAGGTGGGTGGATATAACTCTCACATCAGGTCCTGTTCGGGCACACCTCCAAGTACTGCTACCAGCGCACCTTGCCTGCTCTATTCACGGACGATTCGGCCAGCAGGTACACTTTCGTGTTACCGATCCTATTGGCAAGGGTGGCCTGCTCGGGGTCCGTTGGGAGTTGTTCTTCATAGGAAATGTTGTCATCGTAGGAGAGTGAAAGTAGGAGATCGGGTGAGACACCTTCGGGATAGTTGTCCATTGCGAGAAGGGACAAGTACAAGTTTCAAGTTGACAACAAAAAGCTTGATCCCGTGACCGCCGTGGCCATCCAATGTCAGGTGACCTGGCGTGATTTTGCGTGACAAAGTGGTAGAAATTGAATTATAAACTACGGCAAGGCCTTGATTGAAAAATGGCTTCCTGAGAAATCTCGGCTTGCAAGCTTTTAAATTTTCTCAGGAGCCAGATTTCCGAACGGTGGGGTTTAATAATTTATAATTAAGGAGATATGGTTTTCATGGAATTTGCACATGATGCACTCAAAGACATGTCAAGTGTGTGCATTGCATTGCCCTGTCCGAGGCTTGCAGGCCTGCTACTCATGGCTTTCAAGAAGAGGAAGCTTTCATCTATTACAAACTTAGGAAGTTGGATTAAGTCAAAGGTCCCTAAGAGGTTGAATGGGGATGATGATGAGAAGGAGAATGTAGGTCACTTTTGTGGTCACCCCCAACAGCCACTTAGTACATCATGCTAGGTTGAGCTATGATCTTTTGGTATGCAGTCCACAATACAAAGTAAAGCTGCCTCTATATTCAGTACCGTCAAAAGCTCTGTACTTGGACAATCAAGGAAAACCTCACCATCACTGGAGCCTTTCTCGACACATGTCCCAGCTGTTTGGGAATTAACTGCCCAGTTTTTTGTTGCAGGTTGCAAAGAAATCACAATTACGGATGGTGGTGATAGTGCAGATCAGGACTTATCTTCAGGAATAGAAACTGGTGTATCATCAGAGGCAGCAGATTTACATGAGCTGATGTCCTCAATTGGATGTGGACAAGCCACCAGTGCTGAACACAACCTCACCCAACCAGGACTACAAGCTGGTGATGATGATAATGATGGGAGGGGGAGTAAACCCGTGCCAAACCAGAAGTTCCAACTGTATATGCACAAGTCCCATTCTGCCACCCCCTTGCTCTAGTCTAATCACCATGAGAGACTGGGGCACATTTGTTTCCTCCCAGCTTTTCAAGCTGTTGTAGCCTCCGTGGCCTAGGTGCCCTCTTGTGTGCACCCCTCCTGCCTTTGTGCAGCAGACTCTCATTGTAGCACCCAGAGGTCTTTCTCACTATGATGGCATGTTTCACCTAGGGTTCATATAGGGTACCCGATGCACAAGAGCACTGTCTTGCTCTCATGTTTTTGGTATGCCTCTCTACTTTGCCTTTTTTCTTTCTTTGACTTGTTCATGTGCTTGTAGATTCTGTACTTAATAGGCATCATTCCTCACATTGATCTCCATTGAAATGATACAACATGGTGAGACACCGACCAGTGGCACAATGGAGCCAAGCCAAGAGTCAGCAGGTGCCCAACAACCCTTCAACTTACAAAAGGACATTGTCAACAAATATATTGAAAGTGTCTCAATGTTCAGGTCTGGAAAGTATTCAAAACCTAGGGCATCCTTGCTCCTCCAGCAGAAGTTGGCAGGAGAGACCATGGGGGAGGACACTTTTATCTTGACTTACAGATTCTATCTCGAGATACTCAATAGCTTTGAATGCTTCCATAGGAATACAGCAGGAAGAGGTGATGAAACAAGAGAACTGCTTAGAGGTACACAACCCAGAGAGCACCAAGCAGGCAGTGAGAAACCAGAACATGAGCATGCATCCCCAGTTGCTAGACCATCTAAGTGAGCCAGATCACCAGCAGCCAGTTTTGATGGAGATGATGAAGAGGCCTATAGGCAACAAACACGACTCGACTATAATGCCTTGCCATGGACTGGACCAGAAGGTGCAGAAGGTGACACAGCACCTAGACTGTCCTCATCCTTACAGAAAACCCAGGCTCTCCTTGCAAATTTCTCTTGGGATGTCAAGAACTTGAAGGCCAGGAGCTCCCTCCTCAACTGTGAAAGACCTTACCCACAGTTTCCTCAAACCAAGTGGCTCAGCCTCCTCAGTGGTAATGCCATCAACCTCAACCATATTTTCTCAAGCAGATAATCTGCTGAGCTTGGAAAACAGTTGTTGCATGGCTCCACAGCCCCAGCAAAGGTCATCAAAACTCATGGCAACTGGGTCATCACTTGGGAGTCATTGGTTGATGCCATGCTCTTCATCTTCAAACATTGCGCACATGAGCTGCAAGCCTATGGAAAGCATATACAATGATACTGTGCCTCCTTACCTAGTCAGCTCCATTCCAGGGTCATCAACCATGACCAAGCCATCCAAATCTGTGTTGCTCAGTGTTGAGACCTTGAACTTACAAACATTGCTGAATTCACTGACCTTCAGATCCAATGGATACACAATCTCATCAGTGTCTCTTCAAGCCAGCCATCTGAGTCAAAGTCCAAGCAACCCTGTAGTCATCGGTGCAGTGCCCCCTGCCAATGGTGGAATGAGTGCAGGTGCCCCAACTCGGCTGCAACTTGTAACTACATCCATGTTTGCTCCAGGTGCTCAATTGGAGGTCATGTCTCTAATGACTCGGACTGCCCAAGCACAGGTAAAAAAACAGGCTTTACCACTTAACTCTCATTGGGAAAGGAGGCCTAGGTATGCTCAAGACTTTGTATGGGGGTTGAATGAACCAGCCAGAGTCTCTACTGCTATGACAAGTGTAACTGTGACTCCAATCCCAGGTCCCCCATACAATGAGCTTCACAATAAAACTGCCTGGGCTACTCTTAATTATTTTCCTCAGCTTTTCTGTAATTTACACTCCTCCACCTATTCCAATCGGACTCACCGGACTCCATCAGATTCCACTGGAATCCACTAGAATCCAGTGGAGTCCAGTGAGTCTGACCAGATTCCACTGGATTCCAGTGGAATCTGGTGGAATCTGGTGGAATCTAATGGAACTTGACAGTTTCTGGTAGACTTGGACTGAACATGACTTAGTACTGATGATTTACTGACTGTGCCTGGATTGTTATATACTTAGGATACCATGATCTCGAATCCCTTCAGCTTGGACCATGGACATCACTTCAGGAATAACTAAGACAATATATTAAAAAAACAAAAGTAATATTATTTTTCATTACCTGGGTCACCCATGGAGGTTTCACCAAGCAAATTATCTAACACAAATGGTAGATTAAATTACAATGAAGACAAATTACAGTACCTTTAGTCCTCTGGGCTATGTAGATGGGGGGGAGGGATGGTTAGCATGTAATTAGTAAAAGTAAAATAAAGACAGCTTGCTGGTGGTCATTGTACCCCCTCTGTCGGCCATCCCATAGTCTTTGTTGCCATCCCTGGCCTTCTTGCAGCTAGCGTTGGCAGTGTTGACCTTGTCATCATTGGTGTTGGCCATCCCACTACCGACGTTGGTGGTGTCAGCACTGTTGTTGGCATTGGTGTTAGCGTTGTCGTCCCCGGCCTTCCTGAGGCTGGCGTTGTCATCCTGGGACTTCCTGTGGCTGGCATTGGCGTTGGCGGCCTCTGCGTCGTTGGTGTTCTTGTCTCCAGCCTCCCCGTGGCTGGCGTTGGTGTTGTTGGCCTCTCCATCATTGTCATTGTCAGCATTGGCATTGGCGTGGTCGTCCTGGACCTTCCTGTGGGTGCCGTTGCCATTGGTGTCATTCTCGGCTTCACTGTTGTCATTGTTCTTGTCATTGTTCTTGTTGTCATCCCCAGACTCCCCGTAGCTGTCGCTGTTGTTGCTGTCGCTATTGCTGTTGTTGCTGTGCTGGCTTGCGCTGGCATCATCCCCGTCGTTTTCATCGCCGGTCCCTTCGTTACTGTCCTCGCTGTCACTGGAGGGGGGCTGCTGGACTCACCTTTGGGCAGCGCCACCCAGAGCAGGAGGTGGGGGTAGGAGGCTCCCCTTCGCTGAGTGAGCACGTTGAGGGGGGGCGACAGAGACGCTGCTGGCCTCAAGAGCAAGTTCAGCTCTAAAACAGAAAGAAACAGTTAGTTGATAAGATATAAGAAGAAGAAAAATACCTTAAATAAGCAGTTGAGGCTGCACCCTTTGCTTTTGAGCCTTTTTTCAAGGACCTGTTGGGTGATTAGAGTGATTAGATTGATAACCATGAATATACAGCCTGGATTACTTACCTTTTATGACCTTTCCCCTTCTGAGGCTGTTCTTCGTCTTCCTCCTCCTCATCTTGCTTTGCTTTCTTCCAGCCGGCCTTTTCGAGCAATGACGTGGCACGTTTTCGGGTTCACAAACCTAATTTGGGAGGTGATTTGGGCACTGATGGGTCTGAACCCTTGTTGCGCATGGTAGCATGGGTGGTTGGCATGGTTTTGAGGTGGGTTGGTTGGCAGATGGATCACGATGTGTCGGTGGTGGTTGATGGATGGGTGTGAGAGCGTGTGAGGTGCCACATCACACTGTTGTGATTTGTGACTTGTGAACACAGCTCAATTGGGGAATAGAATCATTAAATGCACCTCTGAAATGAATTGTTGGGTAGCCTAGTGGTGAACGCGCAGGTATATCTATAGTGCTGAGGACAAGGGTTCGATTCTCAGTATATTCAACAATTTTATTTGATGATTCCGGTTACTCATTGCCATGCGTCCGGTTGTTCCGGCTTTATTTGAGTCCGGGTAGATTCCTTGGAATCTGGTCGTAAATTTGACCCCCAGTCCGACCGGAATTATCTATTATAAGACAAAATATATGTAAATGGAATGCTCCGGAATTCCGGAAATTCCGATCGGAATCCAGAGTCTGACCGTAATCCGACCGGAATAGGTGGAGGAGTGTAACGTACTCCAGCTTTTCCATATTACTACTCCCATTAATATTGGTTGCCTGTGAACCTTGTTGACTTCTCATCCAAATTGAGCCCTAGTAGAGTCTGTTTTCTGGGGGCTGAAAAAGGGGTTCTGGCCATGGGCAAAAACTGATGGGATTGTCATTCCAGACATAGTTGATAACACTTCTGTTCAGAAGGTCAAAAACCCAGAGCACCTCAAGTTCATGCAAGAACAGCAGGATGAGGAGATTGCACTATGATGTTTTGTGGTTGCCTTCTCATCACTCTTGCCTGGGATGACTTCTATACCTTTGTGGGTCATACCTAAACCCCACTCAGAAAAGCCATGTCCAGTTGTTGATCAGTCAGCTGGTGATTTCTCACCTAACTCATTCATATATTCTGAGGATGCTGTGCATCTGGATTCACTCCATGTGCTCAGAAGATCTCTTATTCATGTGCAAGAGTGCTTTGGAGATGTTCCTCTCATGCTGTTTAAGACTGATGTATCACAAGCTTATTTTTGCCTACCTGTGCACCTGCTGTGGCAACTGCACCAAGTTGTCACCATTGATGGCAAGCATCATATTGACAATAACAATGATTTTGGCAACCATGGAGCAGTCACTTGTGGGTTACCTTCTTCAGCCTAGTACTCTGGATTGCCATGGTCATCAAATTCAACCATGATCTGTTTGCTTATGTCAATGATGCCTTTTCTTGGGAATTCACTGATCACTTGACATTTTACATACCTTACAACAAGCTGCTACCCGAGAAGGAGTCTTGCCTCCTGTATCTCTTTGATGACCTGGGAGTGCTGCATGATGAAAAGAAGCAGGTTTATGGAGCCCCACTCACCATTATTAGCTTTGACATTGATCCTAATGTGATGTCAATTACCATGCCAACTGACATCCGAACAGAGCTCCTCATGGCAATCCAGGCATTTGCAAATCTACAGCAGTGTCAGTCTTTGAAGGACTACTAGTGTCTTGCAGGGTGGATTAACTGGTCCCTAAATGTTTACCCATTACTTTGCCCTGGGTTGTCCAGCATGTATAAGAAGATGTGCAATTGAGTGCAGAGAATGGATCAGAACCTGAAGCTGAAGGATGGTTTTTTTGTTCATGTTCATGTAGTTTTTTCTGCTTTGTCTGAATGTTGTCCATGTTTGGTTTGTTTATTGATAGTGATAGTGTTAAAAAAATGGAGACTGCCATGAAGAGGAATACATCGGTTTGCAGCCCCAAATGTTGAATCCATTTCAAAGCCAACTTTGCTCTGAAGGCCATCAACATTTTGAGATTCAAACTCAGCTCTGACACCTATCTGTGACTATTGCAATGCCCACCACACACCTCACCTCTGATGATGCTGCCACTCCCTCCCTCCTTCCCTTGACTCTCTAATGCCAATGCAACTCCATCACTACCCATCATCACCACTCCCATGCCTATTACCAAGCCTGCACAATCCCTGAGTGCCTGCAAATGATGGCAATGCAAGCCCAACCCAAGGTATGATATTTTCTTCTTTTTCATCACTAATTCCCTGTTTCTCTAGGTTGTAAATTACCTACTCCATCAGATAACAAGGCAAAACAAACAAAATGGGGCCCAAATGACAAGTTTATCATTGTTTGGGCCCCAGGTAAGTTTTTTTTTCTTCTTCTTCTTCATGTTCTTTTTTACTAATTTGCTATTTTTATGCTCCAAATGTCTTTTCAAAACAGACCCCAACATATGACACCAGGAAGCAAATGAAACACAGCCCAAATGACAATAAATCATTGTTTGGGCCCTAGGTAAGCTTTTTGTTATTTTTTGTGTGTTTCTTTATTAACTATGACAACATCTATGAGTTCTTTTGCCTACAACAAACAGACCTAGTATGTTAAGGCAGAGCCTCAACTACTAAGTCCAAGTTATCGAGTTCGTTAACGACGAGGCTTTCGTCGTTAAGTTCAATCACACTAAGACGGAGGCTTTCCGCTTAGGTCGAGTTCACGTCAATGAGCAGTTAAGGTATGAATTGCCTAGGTCAAGCTAGAGAGCCTTGACCGTAAACTACTACAGTTTATATAGCTGTAAGTACCTAGCTAATCGTCTAATAGTATGCGAACACGTACTACTTGCTGCGCGCGCAGCGGTATAGCTGTTATACTACGGAAGGCTATGTCTACTGTACAGTAAGCGGCTGCGCTTGTTGCTGCGCTACAAACACAAGTATCTAATGGGCGCTGCCCGTCGAGTCAGTATCTGCTAAGTATCAAGAAAGGAAACGGAGTAAGGGAAACAAGCGTAAAGGAAATTGTAACATCACCCCCTCTCTATCATCGAAGTTTCCAACTTCGACCTCTTCAAAACTCTTCCATCGTCGATTGAGACGTGTTCGGCGTTCTGTATACCCAGAAATGCGCGTCTCTCGATGGGTCGGTGGGAGGTGGCGGTGGAGAATGGTTCGGGCGACGGGGAATGTACGCATCTTCGGGGGGTGAGACCAGCTCCAGAGGGACGACGACGAGGTCTTCTTCGGCAATTGAAGTAGAGCGGGATAGGGGTGTCAGATTACGGTCGAGGTTGACAAGGAGGAGGTCTCTGTCGACGTGGATCGAACGCTCAGTGGAGCGGATGGATTGGAGGGCGAGGAAGAGGAAGATCAACCAACAGGTAATAAAGAATAAGAAGATGGTTAAGACGAGGATGTTCGAGATCTGCATAATAGGGTATTTGCGTTGTTGAGTCAGCTTCTTCTTCTGTTCTTTAATAGTGGCGAAAACTAGGGTCGGGTTCCCCTGTGACGTTAGCCCAAGCGTCTCCATCAAACGTCGCTAAGAACTCGGCGCCCGGTTCTTGATCGGATCTGTCATCGATGGGGACCTGTCGCGGTGGAGTGTTACGATATCTAGGGGGGGGTCGGTTCGGGTTCGATTCACAGTCTCGGGAGTAATGACCCGGTCCTCTTTTTCTGCAATGGGAACATTGGTAGAGGTTGCAGTAAGAGGCGAAATGTCCTTGTCCCTTGCATTTGAAGCAGTATTCTCCGCGCATATGCGGCGGTACTTCCGAGCTAGGCTGGGTGGTAGAGAGTCGCATTGATGGAACGATGAGAGGGGTGCGGCTTCGGGGCGGGCTACGCGAAGGCTGATACGCATTGCCAGACACTTCGCGGGCTGACAGTCTGTGAGCGGGAGAGGTCGCGGATCCAGGAGGGGATGGTTCGTTTCGAGAGCGCGATGGGCCGGATCTCTTTGCTATTTTGGGTCGGGGGCGGCTGGTGGATGGAACAGGAGGGTCGTACCGGTTTCTATAGCTGCTGACTGCGGATTCTAATCCTTTCTCCAGCATCTGGCATAACATGCTGTGGGCTAGACGATTCAAGCTGACGATGTTCTCGAGAAGAAGATCGTATTGTCGGAGAGGTTCTTCGAGGTCGTCGTTCAAGAGGTCACGGATGAGCGTAGCTCGGTTTACGGGGTCGGAGAGGTAGTCGTGGACGGATTGGGCGAGAGGGGGAGGAATGGGGAGAGGTCGGGCGCCGGCGGGGATCGAGGTAGACATAATAGACGAGTTGTTCGAGGTAATGGTTGCGGTTTGGTTTGCTGGTTGGTTTTCAGAGGTGTTTCTTCTCCTTATATGTTTTAAGGAGGTCCGCAGCATTTCCCAAATTGTCCGTAGGTTCCCAGGTGTTTTCCGAGGTGGGGTAACCTAACCACTTTACCAAGAACACATGTCCTCGTCCACGCTTCTTGTGCGCGATGATCGCTTCGACTTCGTGTTCCTCTTGTCCATCGATGAGGTCAGGTGGTGGCCTCAGGTAATTAGGTCCGTGAGCGTCCGTCTCGCGATAAGGGGTCAGGAGGGCAGCATGGAACACCGGGTGGATTCTCCACTGATGAGGAAGCTTCAATTTGTAAGAGAGTGGTGACAGTACCTCCTTAATAGGAAAGGGTCCTTCTCTCTTTGGGGAGATCTTCCTTGTGACGTCTGTTAGTTTCAGGTTCCGTGAGTCCAGCCAGACCTTCTGTCCTTTCTCAAATGGGGAGAATTTTCTCATGACCCGTTCCGCCATGACTTGTCGAGCTAGTTCGTGCGCTGCCAACACTTCCGTTCGTGCTTTTAATAACTGGATGAAACGTAGTTCAGCTGCGGGTACGTCACTCTTCTGATACGCCACCGGTATAGCCCTAGGTTCATAGCCCATCATTAGATAGAATGGGGAATGTTTCACCGCCGAGTGTGTCCTCTGATTGTGCGCGAATTCTGCTGTGGATAGAAGTTGTCTCCACGTTTCAGGGTTGTTGGTGCAGAACATCCGAAGATAGACTTCGACCTCTTGGTTTACCCGTTCTGTTTCTCCATCAGTCTGAGGATGGAATGCGGTACTCATCGACAGTTTGATCCCAAGGAGTTTTCCGAGCTCTTGATAGAGTTTTGACGAGAATTGAGGGTCTCGATCGGAAATAATCCTGTCCGGTAGTCCGAATCTGGTGTAGACGTTTTTCAAATACGCATCCGCTGCCCCTAATGCATCAATCGTCTTGTTGCAAGGGATTAAAATTACCCCCTTCGTAAGACCATGGTCTACCACGACCATGATTGAATCGAATCCGTCCGAAATAGGTAGGTCTGTAATGAAGTCTGTTGTTACCAGCGCAAATGGGTGTGTCGCTGTGCTTTTGATTGGTGTCAAAGGCGGTGTTGTTGGGTGCGTGTTGACTTTCATCTGTTGGCATTTTGCACATCCTTCTACCCATTTCTTGATCAGTGTCGTCATTCCCGGCCACCAGTAGTCTCGTCGAATCAATTCGATTGTCTGATATTGTCCTGGGTGTCCAGACGGTAGCGAGTTGTGGTACTGTTCGATGATCCGTTTTCGTAGATCAGCGTTCGGTGGCACGTAACAACGGTTTTTAAAGAATAGAACATTATCTTTTACTTCCCAATCTGCCAGATCGGATCTGATCGGGGGTGTTCCATTGGTTTTCAGTGCCTTGATCGCATCAGCAACTAGTTCGTCTTTCATAGTTGCTTGAACGAGCGCCGTTTGCATTTCTGTATCGATGACGTTGACAAAGACGTTCTTTGGGAGGAGAGTGATGTTTTCATTATCGTTTTCTATTCCTTTGCCCCAGTCTTCTCGTCGAGAGAGGGCGTCGGACTGTATCATCTGTGATCCCGGGACATGCAGTAATTTTAGTTCGAATTCTGATAAGAACAGACTCCACCGGGCCTGTCTTCGGTTCAATTTTTGAGCGGTCCTGAAATACGTCAGGTTTTTGTGATCCGATAGGATTGTAACGGGGTGCGGGCTTCCTTGGAGGTAGTGCCTCCATGTTTCAAGTGCGCGTATGATTCCGAGGAGTTCTCGGTCGTAGATTTCGTAGTTTCGTTGTGTCGCATCGAGGGAATGGGAAATGTAACCACAAGGGTGCCATTCTCCATCTGTTCCCTGTTGTCGCAATACAGCGCCGGTAGCAAATTTCGAGGCATCGGATTCAATGGTAAAGGGTCGTTCCGGGTTTGGCATCTGTAAGATCGGTGCCTGTGCAAATTTCGCTTTTAACGCATCAAAAGATTGTTGACATGCCGTTGTCCATTCAAATTTGACGTCTTTTCGGGTCAGGTCATTTAAGGGTCTCGCTAGTTCGGCGAATCTCCCGATGAATCTTCGATAGAAGTTTCCGAATCCTAAGAAGGATCGTACTCCTTTGACGTTAGTCGGTGCCGGCCAATCTTTGATTCCTGCTAGTTTCGTCGGATCCATTAATATCTGATCCGGTTTGACGATTAAACCGAGGAATTCGACTTCCTGTACGTCGAACTTGCACTTTTCGGGTTTCAGGTACAAGTCGTGTTCTTCGAGCCGCTGCAGAACTCGTCTAGTCCATTCCTGATGTTCCTTGAGGTCTTTTGAAAAGATGAGGATGTCGTCCATGTAAATGACTATCCATCCTTCGTCAATCATGTCTTTGAAAATTTCGTTCATCATCGTTTGGAACGTAGCGGGAGAGTTGCATAATCCGAAGAACATCACCGTTGGTTCAAACAGCCCTTTATTCGTTTTAAAGGCTGCTTTCCATTGGTCACCCTCTTTAATCCGAATGTTGTGGTATCCCCATCTAATGTCAAGTTTCGTGAACCATTGCGCTCCTTTGAGTTTGTCGAGAAGATCGCTAACTAGTGGAAGGGGGTAAGTGTTCTTAACCGTTCCACCGTTCAGGTAGCAATAATCTTGACATGGTCGGAGGGCTTCTGAGTCTTTCTTTGCGACGAAGAAAAAGGGGGAGGCCATTGGGGATTTCGATGGGCGGATGTAGCCTTTCTTGAGATTTTCCTCGAGAAAGTCGTCCATCTTGGCTTGTTCGGTGGGTGATAGTGGGTAGACCTTGCAATCTTTTGGTACGAACTCGTCTTTCAGATCGATGGCGTGGTCCCATGGCTTGGATTCAGGGAATCGTTCGGATGCGGCTTTTTCGAAGACCCGTTTGTAGTCTCGATAATGTTCTGGTAGTAGATCATCGAGAGTTTTGGCTTGTTCCGGGTTGCCTGTCTGATTACCGTGAGCGAGCTTCTGTGAGATGGAAGTCTTTGCTCTTATCCAAATCCCTTGTCCGAAACAAAACCGCGGGGTGGTCAATGAAGAGACGATTCTTGATATCCTAGTCGTTCTTCTGGAATAGGAGTATCTTGGTGTCTCGTACTCTTTAGTGAGGGGTGGTTCAGTGGCGTTGTTGGGATCGAAGATTCCTAAGACTGGTTCTCCTTTAACGTAAGCGATGACGAGGTCTTTGTTTTCAGGTTGGGCTTCATCTCGGAGTGGAATGTCTTCTTTTGGAGGATCTGGGGTTTGTTCCGTGATCGGTTCTGGTTCGGGGGTGATGGAAGTGATGACGTTTTCTTTTTCCTGTGCCTTATCTGTGATCCGTTGTCCAAATGCCGTTTTGCCCATCATTTCCCTAGTTTTGGCCACAATCTTTCTAATACGAGTGAGCCGTTCTTCTGGGAAGGTGAGGGTACCTTTCTTCCAGTCAATGTGAGGGTTTTCTTTCCGGAGTCAAGGTAGTCCTAGGATTACTGATTCTTTTCCTAGACCGGTTACCAAGTACTTCCCCTTTGTCTGCGTATCTCCGACGGTTAATCGGGTTGTGGTGGAGTGGGTCGTGCCTTCTTTGTTCAGGGTGCCGTCGGCATTCCAGGTTTTGATCGGTTTCGATAGGGGTGTCATTCGTAATCCGCGGCTGCGCGCGAAGTCTCGATCAATAAATGTTTCTGCAGCTCCTGAGTCGAGGAGTGCTTCTGTTTCGACGATTCCGGTTTCCGTTCCTAGCTTAATAGGGATGCGTATAGATTGTTTGCCCATATTAGCTACTAGTACAGAGGAAACCGATAACTCAGCGGGGTCTGACGTCGTTCCAGTCCGCTTCTTTAAAAACCCTTGTCTTCAAGGATGGCGAGGGCCTTCTCCCTCTCTTCTTCGTCTAACTCTGCCATCATAGAGCGGAGATTTTTGTAGACCCCTTCGCCAGTCTTCTTCTGCCAGGGTTTCGGAGCGGACATGGTGGCGACGGTCCCATCTTTTCTGTGGTCTCCGGAGCGGTGTCCGGGTTTGTGGCAGATGAAACATAACCCCTTTCTCATGTGCTCCATGCGTTCGGAGTTGGACAGGCGGTTAAGATCGAGGGTGGGCTCACGTTTGACGGTGGTGGTGGAAGGTGCGGGGTAGGCGGCGCGTAACTTTCCCGTGATAGCGCGTGCTCTTTTCCACTGCCCATCGTACTTTGCGGCGGCTTTCATCATGTTCTTGAGGGTGGTTGGGACTGTCTCCATGTTATAGATCTTCTCTACGAGTTTGGGGTTTAGTCCATCAACGAAATATTCAATGAGGGAAATATCTTCGTTTATCCCAGTCCTTCCTTTCAAGATTCTGAACTGCGAGATGTAATCTTCGATGTCCCCAGTCTGTTTCAGGGTTTTGAGCCCGTGTCGTGCGTCTCCGGCATCGTCGATCGGTGAGAACGCGTTTTTGATTTCTGTTTTGAAGGCTTCCCAGGTCCCCCACGGGGTAGTCTGTTCTCCCTTCGCTTCTGCCCATCCTGCTGCAGTTCCTCCATTCATAAAGGAGAGGGCGAAGATAATCTTCTTATCGTCGGTGTCATAGACGTCGGGGTTCGCCCTCAAATAGAGCGAGACTTGTGAGAGGAACTTGCCGGTTTTGGTTCGCTCTCCGTGGAAGTCGGTGGGCGCGCGAAGCTTAATTTCTTTGGGGTTTTGTGCGGCCATATCGATAAATGGGTCGGGGTGTTCTTCGTCTGATTCTGAGTCGGACGATTCAAATTCTTCGTTCTCGAGGTAACGAGACGGTTCAGTGGCAGTTCTCTGGCTAAACCAGCGTTCTGTGGGTTCGGAGTAACGTACTAATCGTCCTTTGTGTCGATGCCACAAGGAGTCGGGTTCAGGGGTAGCACCACGAGGTGGGCGGTCAGGGGTTTGTCGGTTCGATCGTCGGGATAAAGCGTCTGCTCTTGAGGAAGAGGACGTTGTGGATCAGCTTGACCTTTTGTTAAGGCAGAGCCTCAACTACTAAGTCCAAGTTATCGAGTTCGTTAACGACGAGGCTTTCGTCGTTAAGTTCAATCACACTAAGACGGAGGCTTTCCGCTTAGGTCGAGTTCGCGTCAATGAGCAGTTAAGGTATGAATTGCCTAGGTCAAGCTAGAGAGCCTTGACCGTAAACTACTACAGTTTATATAGCTGTAAGTACCTAGCTAATCGTCTAATAGTATGCGAACACGTACTACTTGCTGCGCGCGCAGCGGTATAGCTGTTATACTACGGAAGGCTATGTCTACTGTACAGTAAGCGGCTGCGCTTGTTGCTGCGCTACAAACACAAGTATCTAATGGGCGCTGCCCGTCGAGTCAGTATCTGCTAAGTATCAAGAAAGGAAACGGAGTAAGGGAAACAAGCGTAAAGGAAATTGTAACATAGTACCTGCCCCCACCACTGCAAGGAACTGCTCACAGAGGGGATAGTGGATGCTAATGGGAGGCATTACAACAATGAGGGGAGGCAACAATGATGAAGGCACAACAGGCAGGGGCACAAACAATGAGCAAGAAGAGGAGGAGGATGGTGATGACAACATGAGAAACAGGGGCAATGACAGCAAATGACAACAATGACAAGTGACACACCACCCACCCCCAGCCTCATGAGCAATTGCTTGTGGGGTGAATTGTGGGTGGAATGACAACAACTGTGAGGGTGGAGATGAGGAGACAGCACCCCCACCACTGTTAGCCCTTGCTTGCAGGGTGGAACAGGTGCTAATGGGCCTGTTAGCATCTCCACAATGATGACGAGCAAGGAGGGGAGGAGACAACAGCAACAGCAATGGAGCCAGCACCAGCACCAACACCAACACCACCAATGCAAGACAGGACAATGACAGGGACTGTGACAAGGGGGAGATGACTATGCCCATGGCACCAGACCCTTCTGCTATGAGCAACTGCTCGTAGGAAGGTAGGCTGGTGTGAATGGGTGATGACAGGGAGAGGGGGACCAACAACAAGGGATGATGATGATGTGATGGGGGGCTGACTTGCAGTGCAACACAGCAGGGGACCATGACATGGTAAGGAGGGGGCTATCATGACAGGGTGCCACCTACCTTCCTGCATGTTGTTTTGTTTTCTTTATAGTTATTTTTGTCATAGTATAAAAGAATATTACACACAATACTGAATTTAAGGACTACTAGTATGGGGAGATGGTACCAATTTTACTAGTGACCAGCTCATGAAAGAAATTTCACCAAGTCATTTGAGGGGGAGTTTGAATATGCTGAGCACTTGCCAGCACTGCTGAGGACCATGTAAAATGCATTTCTGCTTCATTTTAGTTAATTTTGCTTTCCAGGTGGTCACAATAGCCATTTTTCATGTCATTTTTCATCTCCTTTTTAGTCACTTTTGATCATTCTTCTGCTAAACTGTCAAAAAGGAGCCAAAAAGTAGCCATAAATGGCTACTGTGAACAACTCTAATGACAACTACATTATGTGCCATTAGTACCTTTTGAGCAATCTCAGTTACAGCTGTGGTATCCTGGATTTGTAACATCTTCATTTGTTTTATTTTAGTAGTAGAACACAACATGTGAAATGATGGTGCAATTTCAATCTCAGAATTTTGAAGTACCCAGTCAAAGCCTGCCATAGTGCCACTCAATTGTTTGTCCTATTTTTATGGCTATATCATCACACAAAACATGAATGATCAGCAGCTCTGGATGGCATGGAAGGCAGGAATAACATGCAATGGCCTCACTATCCAAGGTACTCAAGCCCATTTCTTTACTAAAATGATGAAACTCATGGTTTATGTAAAGATGACAGAGAAAAACTGAAGGTCCGAAGAAATCAATGGCATGTCAAAGTGATAATCCTCCTTGAAATGCATTAGTTACCTCTTTACCCATGATGGGATCCAGAACACCCCTAAGGAAAAACAAACCAGTGATATGTACTGGAAAGGCTGGGTGAAGGACATTAAACAGGCTCAAGGGAAATCCAAGGTATGGAAATTTCATTAATTCTGTCAATAACATTTTTCAGACACCTCTTTTGCTGGTTAGGATGGTTTTATTCCCAAGAGCACATTAGGGTTGTTCACAGTAAACATTTTTGGGCCATTTGAAAAATGAAATGAAAAATGATGTAAAAAATGGCTACCATCAATGCTCTGGAAATCAAAATTAAGAAAAATGATGCAAAAATGCATTTTACATGTCTTTGGCAGTGCTGGGCAGTACTCGGCACATTCAAACTCCACCTTAAAGGACTTGGTGAAATCTTTTTCTTGAGCTTGTCACTAAAATGAGCACCTCATCATAGTCTTAGTTGTGCAATTAAAATGTATTATTTTGTCTTAGGTTATTGTTTGTGCAATAAAATTCATTCTTCTGCACTACTGACAAAGATAACTATGAAAGAAAAAGAAATGGCCACACACTGAAGGCGAGTGGCCCTGTCATGGCAGCCCCCCTCTCTTATCTATGATTACTATGTGCTAATGAGTCATATCTGATGATAGGAGTCTGATAGATAGGATATTGGCAGGCAGGTCTAGCAGCCAACTGGAGGCCTTAGGACGAAGGGGGATGTTCCTCTGGGTGTCTCAGAGGTCAGGAAGAATTGTCTTAGACTAGACTATACATGTAGTATATATACTACAGAATGTTTAAGTCTCAGTAATTAATACTATTATTATTACTGTCTCAGATAGCCTTAGGCTTGCTATCCAAATATAGGACATAGTAAGCATAATGTAGTAATATAGATAAGAAGGGCCTTGGTGAGTAATTACTAACTGTGCATAAGTCCATAAGATTAGTTTTGCCACATTCTAACAGCCCTAGTTGTCAGTCCCCTCCATCATTGGAAACAGGCTCCCCCCCCTCACACCCTCACCATTCAATCTGCCCATGACCCACCCTATAAGCAGTGGCTTGTAGGCATCAGGGTGGGTGTTGTACCAAGTCATCATTGTGGAGGGGAGGCATGCCTGTTAGTGCCTGGTCCACCCTACAAGCAAGTGCTTGCAGTGGCAGGGGACTGGTGCTGGGGGGCTGTCTCCCTCCTCCCTCAAAACCTCATCTGTGTCACAGTGTCATTGTTGCCATTCCACCTGTGATCCACCCCACAAGCAGTTGCTTGTGAGGCTGGGGGTGGGTGGTGCATCATCTGGTGCTACTGTTTTTCATGCTGGGATCCCCATCATTCCTGCAGCTGTGGAGGGAGGCGGGAGGAGGTGTCATTGTCATCCCACCTGTGATCCACCCCACAAGCAATTGCTCATGAGGCTGGGATGGGTGGTGTGGTCATTAGGTTGTCATCACCAGGTGGTCAATATTCCTTGTTTGGGGTGGTGGGCATGGTAAATCAGTGACATGGCATCAAGAAGGGGGCTGCTGGGGCTTACCTGGTAGTTGTCCCCTTACATGGGTCTTGTAGCATGGGTTGTGCCACATCATAGCTCCTCTTCTTTTGTCTTTGTGCCCTCCCCATATTTGCCATGCCAGTTACTGATTCCACCCCATGAGCAGGTGCTCATAGCAGTGGCATGGGTGTAGGTGTGCCATCTCATGGTAAGTAGCATAGATAAAACCTAGAAAAAGTAAATGCATTAGTTAGTCAAAAAGAAAAGAAAAGAACTTGAAAAGATCAATTACCATTACCTAGGGCCCAAATGACCTCTGTCATTGTTTGGGCCCAATGTGGTTGGTCTGTGGCAGTTGGTGGCATCAATTGATGTGGGAGTGGGCATGGGAGTGGTGATGGCAGGTGGTGACAGAGTTGTGGTGGTGGTAGAGTGTGAGGGAGTCATCAACAACAGTGGTGGTCACTTCAGAAGGATCAGGCATCAGAGTGGAGTTTGAAAGAACAACAAAAAATGAAATGTGAAAATGAGTGTGAAATGACCATTTTGGCCAAAGCAATGACAGGGTTTGATTTTTGATTTTTTGACTCATTCTTGATCTCATTCTGATGTTCAATTTTGAAAAATGAGATGAAAAATGAAGCTGAAAATGAGCCAAAAATGGCCCAAAAATGTTTACTGTGAACAACCCTATTAGAGAAGAGTTTGAAAATGAGGACATACCCCCAGAAACAGAAAGGTAATAGGGTTGTTCACAGTAGCCATTTTTGGGCCATTTTCAGCTCATTTTCAGCAGAAGAATGATCAGAATGATCTGAAAAATGAAGTGAAAAATGACATGAAAAATGGCTACTGTGAACACTCTGAAATGCACACATACCAAAAATGATGACAAAATGCATTTTACATCATGTTCAGTAGACAGGCAGGTGCTTGGCATATTCAAACTCCACCTTAGAACTGTGATGTTGATGTGTCCACTGGTGAGCAAGATGCCCACACCAACGAACTGTTATGCTCCAGGAACTTACAGAACACTGCCACACAATCCAGCTATGACACTTCCAGCAATTCATTGCCTCTGCACTGTCAGATGTCTCATCATCAGGGACATTGACATCTGATTTGATGTCTGAAGTCTCTGACCTTGCATCCCAGATCTCCATTGATACACCTGATATAGATGTTTCATCTGACATCCATGCATTCTGACAATCCATTTCCTACATCTGGTTCTGTCAGTGACACTGATAGCATGTTTTCAATATCTGATTTCAAGGTGGAATATTATCACAACTGGAAGCAACACTATCATGAGCTGTGGAACAAAATTGTAACAACTCATGTTCTCCATCCTGCACCACCTATACCAAAGTCCTCCCAGATCCATCTTCTAGATCACTGGAGGATTCATAGCCCTGAACACTACCTCCATAAACTTTGCATTGAGCCACAGACTTTTGGCAGTCTCATCAGCCACATCATTGACCACCCAGTCTTTTACAACAACTCTAACAACAGCCAGCTAGCAGTACATATCCAGCTATGTATCTTTCTGTTTCATGCTGGGCACTATGGAAATGCTTTGTCTCCAGAGGATACTCCACAGTAGGTGGGAATTTCTGTTGGTGGGGTTGAGAAATGTACAGACTGTGTTATGGTTGCCCTTCTTGCATATCATGATGAAGCAATTCATCTCCCTGATGCTGTGGAACAGGAAAAGTCAAAAGCATATGTTGGCAAAAGCATGTGCTCTGAATGGCATGGTGGTTTTTTGTTGGCTGATGGGTCGAAATTTCTGTTCTATCAATGTCCAGGGTTGCATGGTGATGTGTGGTTTTACAAGGATGGAACATACTCAATGGACTGTCAGGTACACTGTGCTGTTGGTGCTACATACAGTTGAGCTATCTAAGCTATCTACCAGGCCTCACTGATCTCTGCCAGGAAAATCCTTCTTGGCCATCTTGTCGGCCTCCTTCTTCAACTTCGTGGTCCAGTGTTGGGATATAGCCAAGCCAATGCCATATCAATGATATATATTCAAGGTATTAAATGTTATTATTATTTATCAACTGATACCTCCTAGTTTAACATGTAGTATAGGAGAGATATAAGACATTCCCCACCTTGTCAGACCTCTCCTCTGAGCTCTCCACAGTTGTCCTAAAGCTTCCCTGACCTGTATCCCAATATCCAGTACCTGCACAAGTCCTCATAATTCATCACTCAGATATTGAGCTGAGACCTACAATCCCAGGCCATGTGCCCGGGCTTCCTGCACTTGTAACAAATGAGAGGTGGCCATTTTGCAGACCAGTCCATGTCCATTGGGTTCAGATCTCTAAGCAGCCACTGTCCCACCTGATGTTGTTGCTGAGGCTGTCACCACTGTGTCTGTCCCAGTTGAGGCTGCTTCTGAGAACATGTGACAATTTGTGCCCCCTACATGGATGGTTTCTGGGTGCCATGAGCCCCTGCTCCAAACAAGTGCTCTTCAGTACATGCTTGCCTCCACTGATGATCCATGTGTATCGCCTGCACATACCAGTTGGTTACATTGCCTGGCACCATTCGAGATTGTTGAGCCACTTGCACAGCCCCTTGTTTGACTACCTTTTAAACTCATAAATGAGTGGCGTTCCTGTGTAGCCCGATTCATGGGCCACAATTGTGAAATCTTGGACATGTTTGTTGGCTGACTTCTCTCCTTGTACCATGGTGGTTATTCGAAACACCTTGGTGTCCTGAACATTGGGGTCCCTGAAGGACTCCCAGATTGCAGCCATCAACTCTTGGGCTGATGCAAAGGGTGGGTCCTGAGGTGTCATCTCCTTCATGGCAGCCTTGCACCATTTTGCCACAGTGCCTCCCTGCAGATATGGCAGGATCCAAATGATCCACACACCCTTGCTTCTAAACTTGTCAGGGCATCCCCACATGTTGGGACAGAGTATACAAGAGTATACAGGCAAGCCAAAGCAGTTGGCATGGCCAGGGAATAATGCCAGAATATGCTAAGTCATATTAACACATGTTTAACAAGAGTTAACACATTAGGGGAATGTACAGTAACTTACCAAGCCATGATATCATAGGAGGTACTATGACACCATAATTATAAGGGAAAGGCATAATTATAGTATGTTAACTAGTACAGGAGTCTATGACTTCATACCTCCTTATTATATTATAGGAGTGCATTACACTATACCTCCTAACAGTGTAGTATAAATATTGCACACTTTGTAGGAGATGAATATAACATTCCTCCCTGTTGCAGATTCCTACTCTCACTTGCCTTTGAGATAACTTCATCATCTTAACTTGTCCTCAAGCTGCCTCCCAATAGTCGTCCACACTCTGTTCTGTTGTTTTCCTCAACCAGTGCACTTCTGTCTTGTTTCCATCTGTCCTCTGCTTCATGGCATCTCTTCTCTTCCATCAAGGCCTCAAGCAGGTATTGGGATGAGGTCTTTGAGAGCAAGTGGGGGATCACTCAGACAAAGTAGAAGTAGTAAGAGTGTGGAACAAGTAGGAATGTCTTATTCTTCCTCTATACTATGTAGTATTACATACTGCATGTTAAAATAGGAGGTGTCAGATAATATATAATATATCAATATTTGTGTGGCTGTGTTGGATTCTACTGCTGGCAGATCCTAACCCTAGAGTGCAAGATATGGATACAGCCTTGGCTTGCCTATATCCCAACAGCAGGGCATCTTGCTCCTGCCATGCCTTGGCTAGTAACTCCTCCATCAATTTCACTGGCCCTGGGTCAAGGACATCCAGGCCCAGGATATCAGTGAATTTGCCCATGTCTAAATATAAGGGTGTCAGGGATTTGAATTGGTGAAAAGGTGAGTGTGGTGTGAGTGGGCAGCCAGTCCAATTGCTAATGACCAGGGAGGGGTTCTGGAATGTGGTAAAAGTAATAGTGCCTTGCAGCAGGCAAACCCTGCTGTGCTGCTTAGGTGTTTGATGAAGAGGTAGGGACAAGAGCTCTTGCATGACGATAGCACCATGGTCAATCACCCTATGCACATATACTCAGAACAGTTGGGTGGCGTCCTGCAATGGTCTGTGTCAAGTGACTCTCAGTCCACTTGAGGGGTTTCTCAATGGGGTGATCCCAGATGAATGGTCACTGTGACTATTCAGCAGAATGACTTTCAGAGGAACAGGAAATGGGGGTGAGGGGGAGAGAGATCATGAGTAAAGGTGAATGGGGGTCATGAAATGTGCCTTGTTGAGGACAGCGCAATGCGCATGTCAACTCAGGTGTTCCATGAAAAAAAGATTTGAGGTAGAAAAGAATCTGTGCCACCAAGGCATCACAGGGAGTGATGTTGAGACAGGGTGTCAAATGGATTTGAGTTCTTCTGTTAGGACATCACCAATACTCCAAGGCAGAGGCACAGTTTCTCTCAGATAAACCCAAACAAAAACACAGAGAATCAAGAAGTCTGTAGGCAGTCACACCAGGTAATGGTGGATAACCCAAGAGAACTCAAATAGAGTCTCTGGTTGATATATTACAGTTTATATACTACTATACATGCAGTAACCATGTTTTAGCCATGCATAGACCTTGAGTCATTTGCGGGCACAGCACCATGCCTAAAGCATGAGGTGTGCAGCTACATGTGCCTACCATGTGTCCAATCATGCAGTGTGTTGCCCATGTGTTCTACCTACCCTTAGCCTTGAGTACATAAAAGTGTCCTTAATACCAAACAATGAAAATAATAGTTTAAATTGTCTTGAGAAAATCTTACTCCTGACACAACCTGAGGGATTCCATGATAATACTGGGTGAGCTTGCCAACTCATAAAAACATTGTATGGATTAAAACAATCCAGATGTGAGTGGAATATTGAATTAAATGAAAAACTTGGACAATGAGGATTTAATAATCATTATTTCGATCCATGTGTCTACATCCAAGAGACACCAGATGGTACAGTAATAATAACTGTATGGGTCAATGATTTATTATTATTTTCAACAACAACCCACTCAATGAAACTTCTCAAAGAAGAAATAATGAATTATTTATTGGGAGTGAGGCCAGTGTGGAAGTCAAGATGAAGAGAATGGAGTTTAACTCTTAGAAGCAAGTGAAGGATTGGAGTCTGCAACAGGGAGGAATGTTATATTCATCTCCTACAAAGTGTGCAATATTTATACTACACTGTTAGGAGGTATAGTGTAATGTACTCCTATAATATAATAAGGAGGTATGAAGTCATAGACTCCTGTACTTATTAATGTCACTATAATTATACCTTCTCCCCTATTTGCTCTTGCATGTGTGAACTCCTGTTAAACATGTGTTAATATGAATTAGCATATTCTGGCATTACTCCTTGGCCATGCTAACTGCCTTGGGTTGCCTGTATACACTTGTATAGTCTGTCCCAACATTATTTGAGGTAGCTGATCTTGGTGAACCCAGTAAAATTGTTGGAATTGAAATAACCTGGGACCATGATCAAAAGACACCGAAAATTGCATAAACAAAATATATTGAATCAATCCTAGCAAAATATGGTCTCCAGGATACTAATCTGGTAAGTACACTTATGGATCCAAATATAATGCTTAGTGCTTAAAAGTCTGGTCTGGTCCCAGCTTTTTACCTCAATGGGCTTGAACTGGAACCAAAACAGGTTCTTAGATTTCCAAATTTCATCAGGACCAGGACTGGAACCAGGTTAAACTGGTCCAGTATGGTCTCAAGCAGTCCTGGGACTGGTTACAACCAAACTTTAGTCCTGACTAGGACTGGCCAGGACCAACTACTAATTACAACTACATACCTACTACATAGTACTTACAATAAAGAAATCAAAACAATCAAAAACAAGATACAAAGATACCCACAAGTAGTGACTTGCGAGGCTGGGTGCAGGTGCTAGGTGATTGTCATTGTTGTTGCAGTGGGTGGTGTGGTGTGTGTTGGTGGCAGCATTGCATCATCTGTCATTGTCATTGTCATAGTCATCGCATAGTCATTGTCATTGTTGTTGTCAACTTGTAGCTGTCATCATCATCACATAGTCATCATTGTCATTGCATAGTCATCTTGTAGCCATCATTGTCCTCTTGTAGCTGTTGCTGTCATCTTGTAGCCATCATTGTCATCTTGTTGTTGTTGTTGTTGTTGTTGTAGTTGTTGTAGTTGTAGTTGTTGTAGTAGTAGTTGCTGTTGTTGTAGTTGTTGTAGTTGTAGTTGTTGTTGTTGTAGTTGTAGTTGTTGTAGTTGTTGTTGTTGTAGTTGTTGTTGTTGTAGTTGTTGTTGTTGTAGTTGTAGTTGTTGTAGTTGTTGTTGTTGTTGTTGTTGTTGTTGTTGTAGTTGTAGTTGTTGTTGTTGTTGTTGTTGTCTTGTAGTCGTCATCATAGTGTTGGTGTTGTTCCATTAGCCACCCCATGAGCAGAGGCTCATGGTGGTGGGGCCATAACATCATTATAATGAGTGTAAACCTAGACATAAGCAAAAGGTTAGCTGTATGTACAAAGAAGCCATAAATAATAAATTTAACTGGGCTGAAACAACATCTGGACCCTATTCCAGGACTTCAGGCCTTCAGGTGGTATGGTGATGTTGTGAGGGAAGCTGCATTGAGGGGGGGAAGGACAACTCCACTGTGATCTACACTGACCATCTCAATTCAACTAGACTTATTTATGACAGCTGAACTTTGGTAAACATTGATGCTTGTCTTCGAGACATGAATGGTCATGCTTACTACAGATGGTTACTTCCCTTATGAATTCATGGCAGGCAACCATCCTTTATACAAAGGGTCATTCAGCTGAGTCCACCATTCCATCTATCCTTAATGCTTCTGCAGATTACTATGCATCCAAGTCTCAACTTATCCATCCATACTTACATCATGCTCCCTTCCCCACCTTCTCCATGGATTATTTCACCTTTTTCACTTCAGTTGATGGCTGGATTGAGTCTAACATATGAACCCTGACTGATCGCTTGCTTTTAGCTCAAAGTTCATGTGAACTGGAGCTCAAACATGGCCTCCGCTTAGTCTGATCTGTCTACAACACTATCCCTCCCCCTTCATATCCCTACCTGTGATCTTTATCCTGCTATTCCAGCTCCACTCATGCTCAGGACAGCTTCCCATAACAGTATGTCTCCACTCCCGACATAAAATCAATTCCCACCAATGCCACTTCAGCTGCCTTGGAGTTCCTGAGGATGATCATCACCTCTTTGTTGAATGCCCATATTTTGATGAATTACAGACAAACAGTTGCTCAGCTGTTGTGGATTATACAGAAGTCAAATGTTGGGATATGGTTGAGAAGTGCCTACTGTCTCATAAAGCTGCACAACATCTCATCACAGGAGCTAAGTCCCTTTTCTCTGATGATAGTGTTACATGGCCATTGCACTGTTCTGCCTTCTACCTAGGCTGGATCCCTGACATTACAAAACTCCTGGGGTTCAAGCAGCCTACATTACATTCTTCCATATCCCCCTCCATTTGACTGTCTCACAACATTCACTCCATTGCTATGGAATGGCACACTCATTCAATACATCTTGCTGGTTGTATTCAGGGCCAAGTCCAGCATGTTGCTGCCACCAGAGCTGGTTTCTGATTCCTAATATTCTCGTACTTATATATTGCACATCACAGTGTACTTCACACTGCAGTGGTGGCAAGCTTTCCTCAATGAGGTTTTGATGCTGCCCCACTAGCGCCTTTTACTTACTTACTTTCCTTACTTGGTCTATTGAGGCTTACTTCTTAGTATGTCCTTAGCTACTTATGTAGTGTAGGTAGATATCAATATAGTAACATAGTAACAACCAATTGTTGTGGGATGTTTGTATGGGATCAAAAGCTGGCATTGGATCAGAAAGAAAAAAAGATGGCATCTGTCAAAAACTACCATAGAAACACTAGCCCTATCAGACAAATAAGTGCAAACTCACTAAGGGTATATAAACCCTCTATATTTCGCTCTTTTGTTCCCTTGGGCTTCTGCCCTCTTGTATTTTAGTAGAATAATATAAGTAATATAAGTAATAAATAATAATAATACCAAGGACCATAGGTCCGGTTTAAGACTGGTTATGACCAGTCTTGAACAGTTCTGCTTAAAATCTTGAGATCAGGGACTGAGGACCAGACTGGTACCATAACCACTAGGACCAAGACCACAGGTTCGGTCTTATTGGTTATGGTCCAGTTCAGTCTCAGTCATTTTTTGGTTTGTGTGACTGGACCTTCAAGCACACTAATAACACTCAAGCCTGGTGAACCAGACACCGGTAATCAAAATTCAAACTATGCATCCTTGATCAGGTCCTTGATGTATGCTGCCATAGCTACAATGCCAATATATCATATGCCATAAATTGGCTCACATCATTTACAGCCAATCCATCAATGTGCCATTGGACAGCTGCCAAACATGTTCTCAGATATCTCAAAGGTACACAAGACCTTGGGATAAAATATATTAAATCTGAGAACAACTTTGGGCAAAACAATTTTCTGATGCCAGCTTCATGAACAATTATGATTGCACATCAGTATCTGGATATCTGTCTATTTCTGCAGGAGGCGTGATCAGTTGGGATCAAAGAAACAAAATATTGTATCCCTTTCTGAAGCTGAACATATTTGCCTACCTGATGAGGCACACAAGGCCATGTGGCTTTGCAATCTTTATTCAGAGATTGGTTATCCACAGTATAAACCAACTTTGATTAAAGGAGATAATTTGGGTGCCTTGGTGATTGCCCAAAATCCAGATTAGCATAAAAAGCAAAAACATTTTTGATACCAAGCATCATTATATTTGCAATCAAATAAAAAATGCATCAATTGTTTTAAAATACTGTCCAACTGCACAAATGACTGCAGATATTTTAACAAAAGCCTTATTGAGGCAAGCTCATAGAATTCATATGGAATCTATAGAATATCCTCCACTTGAGGGGGAGCATTGAGCAGTCAGGCCTGTGCACTACCATCAGAGTCTATAATATCTAAGACATAATTAGGTAATATATATAATTGGCACCTCATATGTTCTAAATATAAGATTTCTTGCATGCACCCTTACATCCCCATGTGATCCTAAGGAGCAACTGGATAACTATCTTAATAAATTGATTCTCAATTATTATTCTACTCATATAACTAGTTGGTGCATCTAATAGCACACTCATAACACTGAAACCTCAATAGGTTCATTTGCAAAGAGGTAACATTGTGAATAATTACTTGCTGCACCCAGGTATCATTTCTGTCCCAGTTGCACACTCCAATACAACCCCTGGATGCATTGGGACATTTTATGGCCCCATTAATATATCCAGTTATATCACAGTTAATAAATACCTATTTCATCCTTTCTTTCCATTCATGCCAGTTCTTGTTCATCAAATGGTTGTGGCCCATGATCTTCTTTACGTTCAAATATTCTTTAGTTCAAATTAGAAGGATAGATGGTTGTCATTCACATCTCCTAGTGGCATTGGTGCAATGGACAGGATTAGGGGTCACTTGTGATGCTGGAGGTGGTGCATGGGAAGCCAGAGGTGTCTCCCAAATAATACCATATGGTCCACTAAATCTCCTTCACATTCCTGAGTCAGCTCCATATTGATATTGTCATCTTCAGACATGAGATTGTTGTCATCTTCCATAGTGTGTCCAGTAGTTTATTAATTAAGTATAGCCAGAGCCTATAACCTATTGGTATGAGGTCAGGTAAGCAGAGAGCAACTGGGGAATCACACAGGTGAGAGTCTGAAGCAAGCAGGAATCTCTTATTCTTCTCCTATAGTATGTAGCTTTATAATAGGGTTGTCACTAAAATTGGTAGTATCTCCTTGTAGTCTTCAAACTTATAGTGTGTAGGATATATATATATATTATACTTTGCTATATACCCCTTTGTACTACGACAAAATAACTATGAAAGAAATGAAGATGAAATAAACAGCCACATACAGGATGGTGGGTGGTGCCCTGTTGTGGCCCTCCTTACCAGTGGCTCCTCCTGTTGCATCGCGCTGCAGCACCCCATATCCACCCTGTGAGCAGTTGCTTGCAGTGGTGGTGGGGGGTGCTGTCATTGTTGTTGACCCTCATTGGTCCCCTCTCCCTGTCATCACCTGTACGCACCAGCCCAGCCTTCCTCCCTATGAGCAGTTGCTTGCAGCAGAGGGGTCTGGTGCCATGGGTGTTGTCATCTCCCCTCTTGTCCCTGTCATTGTCCTGTTCTGCATTGGTGATGGTGGTGCTGGTGCTGTTGACATTGGTGCTGGCATTGTTGTTGTCTCCTCCCCTCCCTCCCCTCCCCCTTCTTGCTCAGCATCATCATGGAGATGGTGACAGGCCCATTAGCACCCATTCCACCCTGCGAGCAAGGGCTCGCAGTGGTGGGAGGCAGGTGCTGGGCTGCAGTCTCATCCTCCGTCATCTTTGCCTCACAATCACTTGTTCCTGCCCCATTGCCCCTGTCATCGAACGTTGCCCTGTTTTGTTGTTGTCCTGTTTTCCATCATACACCCCATGAGCGGGTGCTTGTAGCAGTGGTGTCATTGTGGGTGTGCCATCTTGGCGCTGTCTCATGGTAAATAACATAGATAAAACCTAAAAAAAGCAAATGTTAGTTGAAAATAAAAGAAAACAACTTGTCAAAAAAAACATCACCTAGGGCCCATACAACCTGTTGTTGTTTGGGTCCAATGTGGTTGGTTTGCAGCAGTTGGTGGTGTTAGTTGATGTGTGTTATGAACTGATCTCGTGGGATGGAGTTATGGTGGTGTTCTGACAGAGTTCCGATACGACACTGGACTTGGCTTCAATCTAAAAGGGATTGCACCCTTCTCTATGCCTGAGGTCCAATTTACAAGGAGACAATAATAAGAGTGGAGGTCGGGTGGAGTTACAAGTGATGGTATACTAAGTTATATAGTAAGTAAGGAACCAAGGTAACTACAGTGGGTTCTGCAGAGTACCAAGTATGCAGTAAGTAAGATGATCAAATAATGATATGTGATAAAAACAAAACAGGAGATGAATTTGAAAAGGAATTTGAAATGGATATTTGAAATAGCAGCAGCTCCATCAGTGATCCACCAGAGCTCTGTCGTAGGCTTGGTTGGGATATGACAATGTGGGAGTGGGAGTGGGAGTGGGAGTGGGAGTGGGAGCAGTGACAGCCAGTGGTGACAGAGTTGTTGTTGTGGTGGTAGAGGTGTGAGGGAGGGGGCATCATCATCGATTGTGGTCACTGCAAGGGATTAGGCATTGGAGCGGAGTTTGAAATAGCAAAAAAGATGGAACATGAAAATGACTTGAAAATGAAAGCAAAAATGGCCATCTTTGCAAAATGGGGAGGTGTACTCCATTAGGGTTGTTCACAGTAGCCTTTTTGGCTTCATTTTTGGATCATTTTTGGGTGCTTTGCAGAAGAATGATCAGAATGATCCGAAAAATGGAATGAAAAATGATGTGAAAAATGGCTGCTGTGAACACCCTGGAAAGCAAAGATAACAAAAATGATGCAAAAATGCATTTTACATGGTCCTCGGCAGTGCTGGCAAGTGCTCGGCATATTCAAACTCCCCCTCAAAACTCCCCCTCAAACAACTTAGTGAAATTATTTTCATGAACTGGTCACTAAAATTGGTAGCATCTCCTCATAGTCTTCAAACTTGTTATTATGTGTAGTAAATATATATATTCCTTTGTACTATGATATATACTTCCTTATACTATGACAAAAATAACTATGAAAGAAAGAAAACACAAAGCAAATGGCCACATGTGGAAGGCAGGTGGCACCTTGTCATGGTAGCCCCCCTCCTTACCATGTCATGGTGGCTCCCCCCGTTGTGTTGTGTCACGAGTCAGCCCCCCATCATGTCACCTGCTCAGTGCCCCATATCTACCCAGCAAGCAAATGCTCACAGCAGTGGGTGTCAGGTGCTGGGCTCTTGCCCCCCCCATTCTCATTCCTCCCCCTCTCCCTGTCATCACCCATACACACCAGCCTTCCTCCCTACAAGCAGTTGCTCATAGCAGAGGAGTCTCGTGCCATGGGCATCATTGTCTCCCCCTTGTTCCTGTCATCATCCCGTCCTGCATTGGTGGTGGTGGTGCTGGCATTGGCATTCAGGCCCATTAGCACCCATTCCACCCTGCAAGCAAGGGCTCGCAGTGGTGGGAGCCAGGTGCTGGGGTGCTGTCTCCTTGTCTCCATGAGCCTGCTGTGTCCCTTGTCACAGGTGCTGTTGTCGTCATTCCACCTGCAATCCACCCCACAAGCAGTTGCTCATGAGGCTGGAGGTGGGTGGTGCATCATCTGTTGCTGTTGCTGATGGTGCTGGTGTTGGCTGTAGGCTGTAGCTCCCGTTGTCATCATTCCACCCACGATCCACCCCATGAGCAGTTGCTCATGAGGCTGGGATGGGTGGTGTGGTTGTTGGGTCATTGTTGGGTGCTGGGTCAATGTTTTGCATTGGGGGTGGGTGCCGTATATCAGCGATGTGGCACCAACAGGGATGTTTACTGCTTACCTGATGGGTGTCCCCTCCATGGGTCTCCCAGAGGCCCTCGCTGATCTTCCAAGACTAACCAAGACCCCTCACATCCCATTTGGATGGGGAGGAGGGGTTGGCAATGTCGGTGCCTGTTGTTACCAGTAGTATAGATCCTAAAAACAAAAGATTACAATTAGTTAGCTTATAAAAAGAAGAAATGAACAAAAAAAAGTATGTATACCCCCTAGAGCCCAAACAACAGGTTGCCATCATTTGGGCTTGTGTTGCCATCATTTGCGGCCACTTGCAGCTCATGCAGGCTTGGCAATGGGAGTGGGAGTGGTGATAATGGGTGGTGATGGAGTTGTGTTGGCAGTAGAGAGTCGATGGAAGGAGGGAGGGAGTGGTGGTGTCATAAGAGCACATAGGTGTCAGAGCTGAGTTTGAAATAACAACAACAATGGAATGTGAAAAAGACAGGAGAATGAAAGTGAAAATGATCATCTTTGCAAAATGGGGGAGTGTGCTCCATTTTTGCAAAAATGATCAATTTTTGGGTCATTCTTGACTCATTCTGAAGTTCATTTTTGAAAAATGGAAGAAAAATGAAAACTGAAAATGAAGCAAAAATGGCTAAAAAATGGCTACTGTGAACAACCCTATTATACCATGACTGGGACCTCCTGCTTCTCTGAATTTCCACCCAAGCATCTCCCAGCACATGTGAAGGTATGAATGCACAAGCATGGTCTAGGTATGCAATCATACAGAAACCCCAGGAGCATGTGCAAGTGTGGTGCCAGCTTTCTGTGATCAAGGAAACATCTCAGGGACTGCATCACTCAGTACTTAGTACTCAGATATGGACAGCTTACCACAGAGGCTTCATGCACATGATCCTTCCAGTGCTGTAATTTACATGAGAATTGTGACACTAAAACACAGACCTTTTTCTGTTCTACAGAGAGTTTGTCATAATAGTGCTTGAAATTGGTTATCAAACCATTGGGATTATCCTCTTTCCAATCCAAAGTGCATAGGTTTCTGGTTCTCAGATGGGTGTCATATCCCATACAAGCCTATGACAGAGCTCCAGCAGATCACTGACAGAGCTGCCGCTATTTCAAATATCCATTTCAAATTCCATTTCAAATTCATCTCCTGTTTTGTTTGTATCACATATCATTGTTTGATCATCTTACTTACTGCATACTCAGTACTCTGCAGAACCACACTGTAGTTACTCTGGTTCCTTACTTACTATATAACTTAGTATACTGTCACTTGTAACTTCAGTTTGATTATTGCATTGTTATCTTCCCAACTCTCTCACCCTAAGTCTTCTCTCCCTCTTAACTTCCAGAACTCTGCCAGTCCTCTGCTCTTATCATCATCTCCTTGTAAATTGGACATTGGGCACAGAGAAGGGTGCAATCACTTTTAGATTGAAGCCAAGTCCAGTGTCGCATCAGAACTCCATTGGAACACCAGCATAACTCCATCCCACAAGATCAGTTCATAACAATGGGCCTCATTAGTGTAAACTTAGGACTTGTACAGTAGGGTCACTTACCAGAGAGTAGTTGAATGGGGGTTTGGCCACATCATCCCAGCTTTCTTCTGTCAGGAGTACAATTTTCCCCAAAGACAATTTAATCTATTATTTTCATTGTTTGATATTGAGGACACTTTATGTACATATGGCTAAGGGTAGGCCTCAGGTCCTTACAATTGAACACATGGTCAAGAGTAGGTAGAACACCTGGGTGACACACTGCACAATTGGGCTCATGGTAGGCACATGTAGCTGTGCACCACATGCTTTAGGCATGGTGCTGCACCTGTTGATGACTCATGGTTCCAGCATGGCTACCACATGTAATTAGGTATATAAACTGTTAATATATCACCCAGAGACTCTAGTTAGGGAACAGCACGGGTTTGGCCAACCCGTGCGGGTTACGGGTACGGGTAGGCACGGGTACGGGTACGGGTCATGATTTAGGTACCCGTGACCCGCACCCAACCCGTCACCAAATGTCTATGTACTAACATACAGTTTTGTATTTACAGGTTTCGGCACTCAGATGAGTGTCGACAACCTTTTAATTACTTATGTACTATGTGTATGTACTAACTAACTTAATATATATATTATTTACGGGGGAAGCGACGCCCCAGAGGAAGGGGAAGCTTGTGGAAGCAAGGTCTTATATACCAGATAATGTTTATTACTATTTGGTTCCAGTAAACGAACGCGAACGTGACACGTTGTTTGCTGAAACAAGTTGATATTTACTAGTACATATTGTTTGGTTTAACTTTTCTGAATGTGATGTCTCATTTATTGAAACAAGTTGATAATTAATACTAGTATATAGTTGAAGTAAATGAATGCAGCACATAAACGAGTCGCGTTCGCATTTACTGAAACCAAACAATGGCAAACATCAACTTAAACGACGTGTCGCGTTCGCGTTCGTTTACTGGAACCAAATAGTAATAAACATTATCTGGTATATAAGACCTTGCTTCCACAAGCTTCCCCTTCCTCTGGGGCGTCGCTTCCCCCGTAAATAATATATATATTAAGTTAGTTAGTACATACACATAGTACATAAATAATTAAAAGGTTGTCGACACTCATCTGAGTGACGAAACCATTAGTTAAATGTATGTAACAAATCCAAGGCCCCAACAATGACGGCGACAACATGGTGTTGTCACCGTCATTGTTGGGGCCTATGCAGGAGGTGTTACACAATGGGAGACGGGGGTCTACCCGTACCCGCTGTGACCCGTGACTCGTGACCCGTGGGTTGCGGGTACGGGTAGACGCGGGTACGGGTACGGGTAGAGCTCTGGGTACCCGCGGGAGTACCCGTGCTATTGCCTAACTCTAGTTGAGTTCTCCTGGGTAATCCGCTAATCCTAGTGTGACTGCTCTTGACTATAAGACTTTCCTTTTGTTTTTGTTGTGTTGTTTTGGGAGGCCTTGTGGATTCCTGAGGGGATTAAGCATCATCCTAACATCTTCCCTGTCCTGAGTCCGACACTAGGCACTGCCTGGTAGTGAGGGCATCAGATGGTGCTGCAGAGGTTGTAATCAGATTATTAAAAGTTGAAATCAGTGGAACCATTGAGTTTAGCCCACAGTAGCAAGAGCATTGACAGGAGCATTGACAGGAGCTGCGGAGGTTGTAGTCAGATTATTAAAGGTTAAAATCAGCAGAACCATTGGGTTTGACATGGCTATGGATGAAGCAGCTTGTACCATGTCCTTGGTGTCCCCAAATAGGGAAGTGTTAGAGTTTTCTGTGGACCAAGGTTGTCTCACCAGTAGTTGTGTCAGGGTAAATGGGAGAGGCATGATCCATTCACATTATGGTCTGTCCTGGCTGGCTAATTGCATGTGTCAGTGCAATCTTGTTTGTCATTGCCACCATTGCTGTCTGCTCCACTGCCATTCCTGTTGCCATCTGGTCCACTGCCAGGATTGTTGCTGTCCTGTTCACTGTTGTTCCTATTGCTAGCTAGTCCACAGCCATCATTGTCCCCTGGTCCTCTACTGTCTGATCCACTGTGGTCCTTGGTGCTGTCTGGTTGACTATTGTTGTCATTGTCATCTGTTCCATCACCATTGTCATTGCTGTTGGGATCTCCATCTGGCTGGTTGTCACATCACCCAAATCTATCAGCGGGTTACCCATGCCACTCCCTAGAGGTGCATGTCAGGCCTGTGGACTTCTGGTAACCAGGAAAGGATCCTAAACTCGTTGCTGCCCCCCCTGAGCCCCAGCACTGCCCCAGCACCCTACCAACAGCACCTCACCCCACAGCCTTCCTCACTTTGCCCTCACTGCCTTGCGCATGAGAGGCTTTGCCTTTGGAAGCCAGCTGCATCCCATCAGCCATGAGATAACCAGGGCCATGGACATCATGGCCCATCCTTGGACTGAGAGCACCCATGAGATGTATGGCACAGGTCTCTTGACCTACCATGTCTTCTGCAACAAGAAGGACATTCCTGAGCTCCAGTGCGCTCCCACCAACTCAGTCCTGCTGCAATCTTTCATCACAAGCATGACTGGCTTGTACAGTGGGGAGATGATCTCTAACTACATATGGGGAATTCAGGCATGGCACATCCTGAATGATGTTACATGGAAACTGAACAACATCAAAATGGACACTATCCTACAGGCTGCCACCAAGGTGACATCCGAGTTATCCAAGCAAAAAAAGCACTGCCCCTACACTGTTGAGTTCATCATCAAGCTCCAAGACAAGCTTGACCTAGACAACCCACTGGATGCTGTGGTGTTCACATGCCTCACTTCCTGCTTCTACACCATGGCTTGAGCTGGCAAATTCACAGTGACATGCCTCACTGATTTTGACCCCTCTTGCCACATCAAGTGCTCATACCTAGAACATGCCTGGGATCAAAATGGCCTCCCAGTCATCAACATTTGCATCCCCAAGTGGAAGGAGGCCAGGTATGGCCACCTCACTAGGTTCAGTCAGGCTGACAGCACAATGTTATCTTTGTTGCACAAAGTAAGAGTTAGTCTAAGGTACAAAAGAAAGCTACTAGTAACTGTACCTTTGTTGCATGAAGTAAGAGTAGGGCAACAAAGGAAAAAGGATCATATATATATTACATTTTGACCATGTCGGAAAGTGGCCGCATTGGGCACAAGTTGATATATGATATATTGACCATAGTCCGAGTAGCTGCATTGGGCATAGTCCCACATTGGGTGGGCCATCAGCAGGCATATAGATGTCGGACACCAGGCATGTGTTATGCGGTGATGTGGCAATGTTGGGGCATCATTCTGAAATGGTGTTGGTGTCATCGGCAGTGGTGTGTATGTGTGTTGGCAGCGGTGTGCCATCAGTAGTAATGCCGATCAGTACTGCCATTGTGGCTGTGCACTTACTGATTGGCGGTGAGTGTTGGTCAGTGTGTCACAGTGTGTGTCAGCCATTGGTATGCATCGGTCATTGATACACATTGGTCAGTGTGTGCATCGGCAGCAGTGTGCCATCAGTATGCATTGGTGTGCCTGTGTGCATTGGTGTGCACCAGTTGGTGTGCAGTGGTGTGTATCGGTTCAGTGTTGGTGCACCTGTGTGTGCATTGGTGTGCACTGGTCAGTGTGCAGTGGTGTGCATCAGTTCAGTGTCAGTGTGCCTGTGTACATTGGTGTGCATGTGTTTGGCATTGGTGCACCTGTGTGTGCATTGGTGTGCATGTGTGCATCAGTGCGCCTGTGTGTGCATCAGTGTGCATGTGTTCAGCATCATGAGTCTGGGGCCAGGCTTACACCAAGACCAAGATGTCCTCATCTGGCAAAACCATCTCATGGAGCTGACAGGAAGGGCCATCCAACCCTGAGAGTGGGCTAGACAACCACTTCTGTGTGAACAACCCCCTGCCAGGCATCCACCCCTTTGCATAAAAGCATAAAGCCAGCCACCACCCCCTAGTTCATCTTTCATCTAGCACAAGCAGCCAGAGCAGCAGGCGAGGACCCCCTCCAAGGTCATGACATCTGCATTGGCTCTACCATCAAGTATCTACTATGTGGGGTTCCCTTCAAAGTGATGAAAGTCCAGGGGTGCTGGGCAAGCAATGCTTTCACACTTTACCTGTGCAAACATTGGCAGATCTTAGCGCCATACCTCCAGTCAGTGCCAGTGCTACACCAAGAGATCTTACCACTCACCATGCTGAGCACTCACTGAACCCTCCCAGCTCCTTGGCTTTCAATGTGTAAGTCTAGCAGTCTCCCTTGTAAGGACCTCATGGGTTACAAGACTCACTCACACATCACATAGACTCCTAGAAAACCATGGGAGCAGCTTGTCTTGTTTCCCACCTGGGTCAGGTCCTTCCCCTTGGCTTGGAAAGCACTTCATGCTCTCACCCACATAGCTTAGTCTTTGTGTATCGCTATGTCACACCTTAATAGTAAACTCTTCCCATACCAGCTGCTCATGCCCAAGTGGCCACTCAAAGATTAGAGTGGGAGAAACTCATTCTTGAAACAAAATTTTGCACTCTTGAGTAATTATTTGAAGTGTTCTTGTTGAACCTGGTGAAGAACTCACTTTGACATTAATCAAGGCAGGTCTTAGCTCAGTCTCTCAAGCCTGTGGATCCCAATCCATCAATGGCTTTTCATGTGCATGCTTTGGTCAAGTCAGAGGACCTTTTGATACTTCTCAGTATGTTTCCTGCTGCTGAACATGAAGACTACCCTTTGGTAACATTCTGGTATCAACATGAATGGAACACTGTGGAGAATAGTCAAGTTGCTTGCATTGGGGCTGGTGCTCAAGAAAAGACCTGTGCAGCCCAAGGGGATAATGTTATTCTCAAATTCATCAAGGATGAGAACAGGAATGTCATAGATGGTTTCAGGGCCTCCACAATGTGTAGGTTTGCTTGCAAGCTCTGGGCAGGCCTTCACAGTATTAGGAAAGTGCTGAAAACTTGGGGCAAGGTCAAGGCTGCAGTAGCTGCTCAATATTGGATTGAGATGGAGCAAAACTTTTCTGAGCTTTGTCTCTGTGACAACCACTGGAAGGCTGATCTTATAGTGACCTTTAACTGCCCATCATGGTACAATAACAATGTTGAGAAAAAAGAACATTTGAAGCATGCATCTGCCAATCCCCCTCCCAATGCAAAGAGACCTAGAGCATCTGCAGAAGCTCCAGTTGCTCCTTTTGCACACCCACCTCCACATAAGAAGCACACTAGGCACAGTGCTAATGTTCCAGTCAAGGGGATAGATCCTCAACCACTGAAGGTGAGATTGCCTGTAATTCACAATGCATTGATTCATCCACACCATTCACAGGACCTCTCATCAGCAGAATGTGCCAATGCACCTGAATGTGTTAGTCATTATCCACCAGTTGGCTCCAGGGATCCTGGAACCTGTCCAAGATCCAGGTAAACTTTTATATTTTGATTGCCATTTGACAAATACTGACTTTGCATATTGAGGTCAAAAATCCTTTCTCCTGCAATTGCCAATGCAGGGATGGACATCCAGCAAGCATCCACTACAGCTCCCCATGCAACACCTGTGTGCATACCTGTACCCATGCCTACCCATACCCATAACCCACAGGTTGCGAGCCATGGGTCAGACAGGTGCAGGTAGGCCTGCCACCATCTTGTCACTGCACCCCGACAACAACATCACATTGTTGTTGTTGTTGTCAGGACTGGAGTACACTACTAGGGACCCACCCTGCGAGCAGTTACTTGCAGCGGTGTCATCCCTTTTCTATCTACATCTCACTGGTCACCCACCAGTCTTGCATCTACAGGTTTCAGCACTGCTGCCAACCTTTATTTACTTATTAACTATGTAATAGGGATAATTTACATATTATTTAAGGGGGAAGTGATATATATACAAAGTTGATGCTTATTACTGTTTGGTTCCAGTAAATGAACATGAACGTGTTGTGTGACGCATTGGACATGACACGTTCATGTTTGTTTACTGGAACCAAACAGTAATAAACATCAACTTTGTATATATATCCTTGCTTCCGCAAGCTCCCCTCTCCTCTGGGGCATTGCTTCCCCCTTAAATAATATGTAAATTAAGTTAAATTTTCCCTATTACATAGTTAATAAGTAAATAAAGGTTGGCAGCACTCGTCTGAGTGCCGAAACCTGTAGATATAACATAAATAACTTGTATATAGAAATTTGGTGACAGGTTGGGTGCGGGCCATGGGTACACAATGTGTGACCTGTACCCATACCCATGCCTACCCATACCCATAACCCACATGGGTTGCCAAACCTGTGCTATTCCCTATGCACCTCATCATGGGATTGGAGGTTGTTGCTAGTGCCATGGTATTCCTGAGGGGTGGGGTGCCTGGCTGGTTTTGGGAGGGGGATAGGACTCCTTCCCCATTGTGAAGCAGCAAGTTTGGATTGATGAGGCAGTGCATTGAAGTCCACGATGAATGATTGGAGCTCTGGGGGGATTGGGGTTGCAGGGAGGAGGTGATGAGAGGGTGGGTACACTCCTCTTGAAGGGTTGTCAGCCAGGTTGTCCTTGCTGGGTACATACCATGTGTGGATAATGCATTGATGATGGCTCACAACATTGTGGATTCAATGGAAGACCACATTTGTGAGTCTGTTTTTACTCCTCCCTTTCTGCCAGCCCTCAATGATGCCTGTGTTGTCACCAAAGGCCGTGAGATGTTTGCCTGGGGGGCTGACCATGAGTAAGGTTTGGACAAGGAGTGCAAACCTGACTGCTTCTGCCCATCCAATGTTGTGGCCCTGGCATTTCCACCCCAGGAGTAGTCTCCAAGCCTGCCACTGTATCCCAACCATGATGCTGATACCAAACCCTGAGCTAGTGTCAGAGTAGGCAAGGTGATAGATGAGTTGGTAGGGTCTGGGGATGTCATGAATGAGAGATGGGCCTGTGAGAGTGTTCACCCACCACTGTAGATTGAGATCTACTCCTCAAGGTGGGGAATGTAGCATGAAAGGACAGTTGGGGAAGTTTTGAAGCATTGTTTCAAGGTTGGCGAGGTATACTTGGCCTTGTGGGACAATAAAGCAGGCATGCAGAAGTTTGCCATATATTTCTCCTCCAGAAGCATGACTGTTTGCAGCTTGAGGTCCCAGGTGAAGCCGAGATATGGGACATGAGAACTGAATGGAACTGTCTTCATGGTTTCCCAGGATATGCCAAGGGTCTTTGAGAGGCAATCAATGTCCACATCACTAGGCATAAGGGGCATCCTTGGTTGAATGTGGGGTAGTGGTAGATAGGTATTGGAGGGGAAAACCTGTGTCTTTGTCAAACTCTGCTGGGTAACCATTGGGCATGTCATTCCCCTTGTACCACAACCTGCTCTGGTCCTGGATTTGGCTGCCACCGGCCATAATGTGCATGTGCAATTCACACCTCTTGTTGTTGTAGCTAGGGAGGTGCTCAAGTAGGATACAGAAGAAGAGGTGATCTTTGACCCACTTGGATAGTGAACTGATTCCTGATGCTCAGAAGATGTCAGCTGTGGCATCCTCCATGAACCCATAGACCCTCCCAGCTGATGTGGGACCAAAGTTATTGCTGGTGTTGATGGCAAATTGGTCATTGTCATGCAGCTTGATCATGAGGCCAGGCCACTGCTCTGGGGTGACAGGGATGGACCAGATGGTTTGATAGGCCTCTGTGGCATCTTGAATAGAAGCTTGTGAGCCCAGTGGGAGGTTCCAGATGGTGAAGCAGACAGTTGAGAATGTTCCCCATGTGCAGGGGAAAAAATGGGATTTGATGGTGTGATTAATAGATGATATTGTAGGCAGAGGTGAATGCAGATGGGAGAAGTTATGAACAGCTGAACACTTTCCAGGCTTGCTGGGTTTTGGGACCAAGGAAAGTGGGGATGACTGAAATGGACCAACAAGAGCTTCCACCTCAGATTTGAATAGAGGCCCAATGTAGTAGCATGATGTGAACTCCTGGTTGACAATTCATTGGTATTTGTCAGTATGAACATAGAGAGATGAAACATTTGCAGGGCTATATGAAGCAGTGATGGGGCAGATGCCAACATTGAAGCCACAGCATATTTGGTTGGGAATTGCTGCATACTTCTGGAGGTTGAGTTCTGCAAGTAGATGCTCCCATTTGCTCACATTGTATGGTGTGTTGGCCTTAGTCCCTCTGAGCTTGAGGACACTTTTGAGCTCTGTGATCCTGTTTTCTGCATCCTGAGCACTCATGGTTGTGTCTGGAAGAGGCGCAACTGATTGGTCATTGCCAGTCAATGCATAGGGTGAGCCCTGCTGGGTTGATGATGTGTCCATGTTCATTTTGGTGACATCTGGCTTTGAAACCATCCCACAATGATTCTGGGAAACATTTGCTGACATCGTGCCTAAAGATGCCCAATCATATGGTACAAATGATTGGGCCTCAAAGATTTGTGCCTTCCTGAAAACTCGAGTGGGCATAAGGCCTCTTTGGGGAAGGGTGGTATGGAGGGGGGGACTGTGCTTGACATTTGTGTACGGAGTACTCTCCTGCAGGGGGTGGTGAATGTGGGTAGGGAGTTGGCTCCTGCTGGTCTTGTGTGATATGAGGACAGGCTTTGAGTGAGGGATGGGTGAGAGTGGGTAAGAGCAAGGTCTGGTGGATTGACTCAATCTTGCATTGTGAAGTGACATGAGGTACTTGAGTGTGTGATACAACCATACAAGATGTAGTATTATTGGTACATGGTGCAGAAAATATTGGATGCAGGCAGGCAAGAGGGTGAAAAGCCTGAAGCAAGGCACGAAAATGAAAAGCAAAGGGGGTTTGAGGGAAGAAGGGTGATAAAGCAAAGTACGAAGCAAAGCATGAAGCAAAGCATGAAGTGGAGCATGAAGTGGAGCATGAAGCAAAGCACAAAGTGGAGTGTGAAGCAAAGCACAAAGTGGAGTGTGAAGCAAAGCACAAAGTGGAGCATGAAGCAAAGCATTGGGAAGAGCAGTGAGGTGTAGGAAAAGGTTGCAGGGAAAGGATCAATACTTGGTCAGCGTTGAATAGGTGGGGGGGGGGGGGGGATTACTGACCTCACAGATACCATTGAGCTGTACCTTGTCCAGACCCTCTGAGGAGACAAGCTTACGATTCCGTGCCTTCGTCACGGACCTCACGTTGCTTGGCCATGACTCCAGCACTCCATCTTCAGCTTGTAGGGGGGCAAGCCCCCCAAACCCCCCCACGTACTTTACACAATGTTTGATCCTACTACAGCCAGGACAAAGAACTGGACACACAACACTCGCGTTGCTCGTGTTGTGTGTCCAGGGGTCTTTCTCTCTGACAGTTGTATCTAAAAGCAGAACTGTCAATATATATATTTCATTTGAAAGTTGAATAATTTATCACTTGACAGAGAGATAGGGATTATAAGGGATGACATCCCGGTTGTCATAGACATGTCTATTTTTCTGCACAGTCCGACCATTATCAGGTCTTGCATATTCAGGATATCCATTTGCAGTGAACAGAGTATGCTCTTGGAACTCTTTTGGATATCTTTTGCTGCACTTTCCATTTACCATGCATTGGGCCTTCTTATTTGCATCACCACAGCGACCATGAAGCATGCAAGTGGTTACTGTTTCATACAACATAGGCTGTGTGACAGGGTCTGGAATCTGGGCTGATACAATGGAATCTATATCGTTGGCATCATGAATTTTGTCACCAGGATCAAGAAATAGAAGGAGGTGCATATGTGGGAGGCCTCTCTTTTGAAATTCAATTGTATGGATGTTGGCCACTGTTTTACCAAAAATGCCCTGTTTGAGTTCCTTGATCAGGGCATTCTTCTTTTGTTCAAACACCTGTGCAATAATGTCTGGCCTGTCAGAGGAATTCTGTTTTTTCCTGCGTGCATTTTGATTTTCTCCTGAGGATTCAAATTCCAACAGTGCATCCTGGATCTCTGGCCAATTTGCATTGGCTGTCATAGTGATAAAAATGTCTGGCTTGTGGAATGCACGACAAATGGCCATAGAATCCTGCAATAGCTGATTCATGTGTCGGTCACTGCCTATGTGGGTTGATGGAAGAATGATGCGAGTCCCATGGTTTTCTAGATTCAGGTTGTCATCCCTGTCACCCATTGCAGCATCCCTCAATCCAGAATACACATCAGCCCTCAGCTCCTTTTGATGATGTCTGACCCAGTTCAAAGTATTCTGTTCAACAGATGCCCATGCATCTACAATGTACTGCTGCAATAGATGCCCACCCCACAGCAATGGTGGCTGTTCTCCTGGCCTTGAATGTAGTCAATAAGAATGATAGCAACGTTGACTGACATTGGGGGCCCTTCAAGTTCCATTTGCGCCTTGATGTGCAGGTATGTCCAAGTGCCATCCATCCTCTCCATGAGGAAACAGAAGCACATAGTGGAGAGAAGAGTATGATGGATGCAGCTGACTGATGCGCTTCAGGCCTCCCCCTTGCAATCTGATAACAATGTCTCTGTGATCAGACCGTTCCTCTGAGCCATCGCCTGGAATAATGGCTGCCACCTCATCACTGGCTGTAGGAAGATTGTACCGACGCATATCCTGGTTTCTGTCTGCTCTAAGTCGTATAGTCACATTCTGCTGCTCTTCTGGTGGCTTTTCCCTCATGATTTGAAATGCCTGCTTGTATAGAGGCACATAGGGATGTGTGTCATTCAGCATAGCCTGTAGCTGAGTCATTATCACAGAGTTGAGATTTGTATTGCTCCCTTCCCAAAGCCGAAGCTGTGCCAAAGGATCATGAATGTACAGTTGAGCAAATACTGCATGCTGTCCTGGAGGAGGCATAAGTGCTCCAGAAAGATGATGGAGGTCTCCTTGAATGCGAAAGCTGTATGGCCCAGATGATTGTGTTACAGCTGTGTCCACCTTGACCCCTAATGATGTAAATGCAAATGCTGCATTGTATTGTCGGATACTCTTTTTAAACTCCTTTGAAAATGGACTTCTCCCACATAACAGATCTCGCAATGTAGCTGGAGCAGGTCGGAATGGTGGCAGCCTTATCTGTCCCTGCAAGCAGCAGCTTCCAAACTTTGGTACAGCCCGTGTAGACTTTGACAGCTTTTCACAGTCAAAATGGAATGCATGGCACTCAGGGCACTGCACATTCATAGGTCCAAGTGAATGCCTCTGCAGTGGTTCTTTATAAGGAACACGTGCTGGTGGTAATGGCCTATGAGGGACAGGTGGTGGATGGAACTCTGGTAATGGTAATTGTAGAGGAGGTGCAGATGTAGCAGATGGCAGTGGTTCTATATGTGGCAAGACAGCTGATGGAAGTTGTAACACAGGTGGAACAGGGGAAGATGGAAATTGCAATGGTGATACTCTCCCAAATTGATCATATTCAGAAGGCATAGGTGAAGATGGAAATTGCAAAGGAGATACTCTTCCAAATTGATCATATTCATTCTCATTCTCATCCTCATCCTCATCCATTTCTCTCCTCAAAGCAAGCTCATTATTTCTCTGCTGCTCATATTCAGCTGCTAATGCTTCAGCCACCTCTCTATCCATCTGGATTTGTTCTGCCTGTGCAGCTATTTGGGCCCTATATTCATCCACCTGAGTACTGGACATGCTGTTCCCCAATTGTTCCAACCGAATCATCCTTTGATGCAAATTATGATCCTCAATAGTTATCCGCTGCATCTCTTCCTGCTGATCTATCTGCACCTGGTCTTCTGCACGCCTTTCATTTCTCCACATCTCATGCATCCTCTGAATCCATTCATGTTCCCTCCTACTATTACGTTCTTGGACTGCTGCATCAATATTGATATGCCGTGGTGGATCATGATACAGAGGTTCAACAGCCAATGCAGCTTGCTGAGCAGCAGCCTGCCTCTCTACTTCCTGTTCAGCCAGCTGCAGCAAATGTTGATTATGCTGCCTAGCCACTTCTGCTTCAGCTGTATCTCTTTGTGCATTTTGTTCTGCTTCCACAGCTTCCCTCATCCTTTTCTGCATTTGGAGCTGCTGTAACATTGTCTCTCTAGCAGCAGGAGCCTCAGCTGCTTTCCTTTCATCAGCCATCTCTTGTAACAATTGCTGCTGACACTGCCTGGCTGCTTCAGATTCCTGTTGTAACTGCTGAAGGTGTGCAGTATATTCTGCAGTTCTTTCAGCTTCATCCCTCTGTCTCTCTGCATCTAGTCTGGCAGCATCAGCTGCTCTCCATTCCTGCAATAATTGCAGCTGATGCTGTGTAGCTGCCTCTGACTGCTGTTGTACCTCCAGGATGTGTGCATTATATTCTGCAGTTCTTTCCCTCAATGCAACATGTCCTCTATGCAGACCATTAAGTGCAGGATCTGCCTGACCATCTGAAATGTTATGCAAAGGCCCCAATCCCCTCCCTCTGCCTCTGCCTCTGCCTCTGCCCCTTCTAGATTGCAGTTGTGGTGCAGGTGGAACCACAGGAATAGGATTGGCCAAAGGTGCATCCCATCCAGCAGGCAGCTGCACTTGTGGTATAGCAGCTAAATTCATCCCCAATCCAAGGTTTCCCACAACAGGCCTCAATCCCCCCATACCAACACTATATCCCAAAGGTGCATCCCTTCTTGGCACAGGAGCCACAACAGGCATAGGAAATTCCCTGGGAGCATTCCAATCAGCAGGCATTGCTACCTGAGGTATTTGAGCAGCCAAAGCTGCTCCAAAGTTGGGCTGGGCAACAGGCCCAGTATTGTTTGCACATTCTCTAATTCTGCTTCAACGTTCATCTGGATTGGTCATTTGTAACCTTTCCAAATGGTCTGCAGCCCATCTTCTAGCACGTTCTCCTTCAGGAGTAGAAGGTCTTGTTGAATCCCTGCAAAAATCATCACTCAGTCTCCAAATCATAATCATTCTCCATGGACAGCTCACATGTTTAATAATAGTATATCCCAATAACAATTGCTTAATAGCCAATTGTAACAATACAGTCGACTCTGCCATAACCCATACCCCTCCATGGACATCCCAAGTCATGGGTTTTCACAGAGTATGGGCTCCAGGAGAGGTCAGTTACGAGTGAAATAGTCCGTGATATAACTTGGTTCCATGGCTTGGACTTCCTCCAACTGAGTTTGTCGTCCAAAGCTGGCAAGAACGCTCTCCAACTTACGTGCGAAGGGCTCATTTATGTCGGCGATATAGTTTCGGAGAGTGAACACCGCCGTGAGAGCATCCTTACGGGTAGGTTTAGGATCAACAATGTCGTCGTCGTCGCCCCCATTCACTTCCATCATCTGCTTCGCCTCAAGCATGTTCTGGACGGATCGAAAGATCTCATCTTCTGAGATCTCATCCACAAGCTGCTGCTCTGACACTGGGTTCAGCAACTCCTCGAGGCCCATCCGATTCTTTTTCTGCAAAACACCACGGTCTTCTAGCTGATTCAACAAGCTCGAAATATCCTTCTCGGCATGTGCAACTGCTTCGGGTGGCTCTGAGTTTAGGAGGGAGGAAACAGGTACAGAGGGGACAGAGGTTGCTGGTTCATACAGGGCCTCGGGTAAGATACCGGCCTTGCGCCAACAGTTCCGGATTGACGTCGTGTCCACCTCACGCCATGCAACATCGGCAATGCGCATGGCCTCGAGCTGGTTGATATCATAGATGAGGGCAGGGGGTACGTCGTTGTCGTATTGGTCAATGGCTCGGCTGACAAATTTGCTGCGATAGTGCGCCTTGAAGCAACGAATAATGCTGGCATCATTGGGCTGGACATGCGCAGTGAGGTTGGGAGCAAAGTTCTCAACATGAATATTGGTCAGGCCGTCTGGCTTGATGTGAGCACTGAAATTGTCCTGGAGTAGAAGGATGTGTCTTTGCTGTTGTTGCAATTTCTCGTCCCAGTCACGCAGCCATTCTTGATATATTTTTGTTACCATCCATGCCTTTGCATTGTTGCGATAATAAAAACCGAGTTGGCCACCTGTCTTTTTCTGGAACGCCCGAGGCTGTGCTGCTTTCCCAATGACCAATGGAGGAAGTTTTTCAGTTCCATCAGCATTTGCCGTGAAAGCATATGTGAGTCGTTTCTTGTTCCCTTTGGTCCCTGACGAGGGCTTGTCCATAAGTCCACGGTCAGGTGGCATCCTGTGCAGAAGTGAGATTTAAGTCACCAAACTGAAGGGACCACTCACGCCCAGAAGAGTCCTGTCTCATCCATGTTGAAGACGTCCTTCAGGCAGTATCTAAACTTCACAATCAGCTCACGTATTCGTGCCCGCTCCTTTTCCACATCAACTGGATCAGAAGACCCTGCTTCGCCATGGCGTTTGAATTCCTTTAGTCCACAACGTTTCTTGAACGCAGTCAGCCATCCTTCACTGAGGTTCAACCTCTCGTCTACGGGGACCCCAACCAAATCGGCAAAGCGTGTCCACTTTTGCCGTAGGATCTCTCCATTGATGTGGACATTTTCAGCCAGAGCCTTCGCGACCCATAACTCGAGCATTTCATTGACTTCCGGGTGCTCCGTCTGCTTCGCCCGCTTCGAGCTACCTGCCTGCCCCTTGCTCTCCACTTCTGCCCATTGGACTCGCCACTTTTCCTCCTCCTTTAACCAAGCTGAAATGATTGGCTGCTTAAGTTGCAAGTTTGGGTAGATCGGATCCCAATGCATTGCCGTCTTGGTCTGATTCTTTGCAAGGCTCGCATGATGCCAATTTAAAATCTCGATCCGTTGTGCAAGCATTGCATTTTCCTTTTTCGTGAAGACAGGCTTGGCTTTCTGCTTCTCTGCTTGCGGCTTTTGTTTGCGTTCTTCAGGTCCTACTCCTCTCAGTTAGCTTCTCCCTCGGTTAGGAAAAAAAGCACATCACTTTTTCTTTTGTTTCCTGGCAACACTGCTACCTTTTTAATCCCCCTGCCAAGTTCCTTCAGCTTGTCGACCAAGGATTTCTGCTGCGAGTCAAGCCTCTTGAGGCCACGTTCATAGTCCGAAGCTGTTTCCAGTAGCTCAATGACGGCTTCTTCATCAACTGGGTTGGCAGCATCATCCAACCATTCCTCCTCCTCAGTGGAAATCTTCTCCTTCCTTTGGAGGCGTGCCAAGAGGTCATCTTTCCTTGCTTTCGCACTATTCTTGAGTTTTGCGAGCCCAGATTTGAGCACATCCAGAGGCGTTTTTGACATCGAGAAGTGGCCCAGAATGTAAGACTCTAGCTGTTAGGCTAACAACCCAGGGTTCTCCCCAAGCAACGTTATTTATACTACATACGAGGATCGGTAGCGAACAGTCGGGAGGGCAGTGAGCAGTATGTACATTGCTGACTGCATGTCGGGCACAATGGCGGGCGTTGCCCTATTCGGGTCCATGTTAAGCTTACATTTTCAACGCCGAAGTGCCGAGGCGGCTAATATTTGTGGAGAAACAAATATTCCCTATCATTCTAGTGTGTTCTCGACTCAGTTCTACATTGCAGGCTACGAAAATCCATGAAAATCCATCTTATATTGGTCAGCTATGGGTTATGATGACAGCATCTGACTATGGGTTATGGGATTTCAGAGGTTTATGGGATTTTCCTGGTAACGGAGCTGGTGGACACTCAAAACCCATGGGTTATTACAGGTTATGGGTTGTCACGAGTATGGTTTAGGGCAGAGTCGACTGTAATAGCAATTTTTGTAACAGCTGAAGCAAGGTCAACAACAACTCCTTAGCAGACAGTTGTAGTAACACTCACAATATGACCAATATTTTTGTAGCCAACCAATTGCTCAATAGCCAATTGTAATAACACTTTTTCAAGTTGTAATGATAATCACAAATTGCTTATTGATAATAGACAGCAATTGCAATAGTATCACTATTATACCCAATGCCCAAATCTTGTGTGAAGAGAGGATACTGTAGCCAATTACTCAATTCTTCACATAGTAGGAATTGGCATCTGTTTGGTGTGGTAGTGCCCGAAAACCGCGAGGCGTGAAAGTAGGTGTCCACTATATCGCGTTTTCGATTATCTAATACCACCTGCTTGGATGGGATGACAATTTGTCATAACTGGTAAGCTTAGTCACAATTGGTAAGCTTAGTCAAAATTGGTCAGCTCTGACAAATGATGCTCCACTCTGACCAATTTTACCTAATCGTTCCCACATTACAGTCGTCCCATACAAAAAAACTGATGGGATCATAGCATCAATTCCCACAAAACGGTCGTCGCATATGTTATAGATGCTCTGAAGCAGGCTCTTATTGATGATGGCTATGTTGAAGCCTTGGTTGTGTTTGAGTTTGTCATGCCAGTTGCAATCATCTCTTCTTGACTTGTTACCGCCACCATGTGCCGTGGGAACTTCCTGTACACTGTCTGACTCGGTGTCCAGCAGTCTATCCCCTGGCCTGATCTTTGATCAGACCAGCCTATCCCACTCCCCAGGAGTCGTTTGGGTGCTATCCCAACCCCCCTGGCGATTGGCCTGACCGATCCCCACGGATCGTGCACGGATGCCCACTCAGAGGGTGTCCTACTGTCCGCCATCTTTACCTACCTGGGCTCGATGATCCTCGGCTCTGGGATGGGGCACCCTCCGCCAATCGGTGGGGGGGTTCGACGGTGAAGTAACACTGCCGGCTTAGGCTGGGGGTCCTGTTCTGGGGTCGGGGGGAGAACACGCTTAGGGGGGGGGGCGATCCTTTGGATTGCCAGATCCCTGGAGAGGATCTAGGGACCTGGTGCGTCTGCTTTCACTTCCTTTTAGGATCGTAGCTACTCTACAACTACAGGACACTGCCTTCTCCCTGTGGGTGGGTCCTTGCCTCGCACTAGGGGTTTGTGCGCCGGCGCTACCCCTTACCACGCTTCCCTTGGGCACCCATGCTCTGTGCGTGTGCTCTGGGGACAACTTATATGCTCATCCAGGATGCGCAGGGCTGGCGATCCCTGCCGCTTACAAGAGACCGAGCCATTCCCGCTGTCCACCTGTTAGCAGGGGTCAGCGGAGTATCTGCGATCATCGAGATCAGACAGCAGAGGGCAGGGGGAGACACTCCCCCAGCACTGCTCTTTATGGCCCTACAACACTGTGTGTTGGGGACCGCACGTATCCTCCCCGGCCGCGTTCGTTAATGCGGCCTGTGGATCTTCTGGACAATCAGGGGGCGGGCCTGCTGAGGCTGCCACTGAGACTCCAACGGGGCCCCTTCCCCGCCGCCGCCATCGTCCACGACGGCGGCACAACTGAGTGATCGATCGGCGACGCCATCGACCTCTCATGTGACGGACCAGGGGGGGTAACACCCCCTATCCACTGTCGGCAAGCTGCCTGTCTGGATACAGGCAGCGCTACCACGCACCCCTTCGCTATGGATGGGGCGCTCCTGGGGCTCGTCCCTGGGTTTGTCATGGGCATACAAGTGGGGGCCTCGGCCGCCCACAGGTGTACCCATATCCACAGGCTTTAGGCCCACTGGGTCTTGGCCAGGCATCTCATCGGACGGCAGGGACGCCGGTCCGGTGGCCCATTTCTCGATGAGGGGAGTGGTTCTCCCCTCCGCCCGTTAGGGAACTCGGTTAACCTCCAGGACCTTCGGGGGCTGGGGGCTTACGGTGAATCAACACCACTCACCAGCTGGCTTCGGCTGGCCGCGCGTGGGGGGACCGATCTAGCTGCGGGTGGGGGGTCTTCCGGCATGCGGCGGCGCAAGGGCACGGCTCTGCCTTCCCGCTCCAGTGAGCGTTATATGTGGTCTATCTGCCCGCCTTAGAGGTTAAAAGAGGGAGGAAGGTCTCACACCAGCAGGGGTCTAGTATAGTAGAGCGTAGCGTACTCTAGTATGTTTGTACTTCGCGCCCGCGGACTGTGCACGTACACCGCGCTATAAATTGTTGAACAAAAAAAAAAAAAAAAAAAAAAAAAAAAAAAAAAAATGCCAGTTGCAATGGACTTTTGCCTGGTACAGGGTGAGTGATCTTTCTCCATAAGGGTGAAGTCAGTATGGGTGGACTTTGAGGTTGACAAAGAATCATGCAAGTGAGTTGAGGTGGCTTGCTGGCCAGTTGGCTTCCTGGACATGCTGCAGGAACAGTACCTTTCCCATCATCATCTGTTTCCAGGCAATATCTGCATACTTTATTGCATTGTGAGAGGCTTTGGCTGCTGACAATTGCCTAAGGTCCAGGGATTCTCTGACTTTTGTGAGGCTGAAAGTGTTGTCTGCTTGGGATCACTGACTCTTGGTGGTGTCTAAACATCCTTTGGGTGTGAAGTACCACAGTTTGATGTATTTGAAGGATTCAAGTTTGTTTAGCACACAAGAGGAGGGGTGTGGAGTGATGAAATCATCAACCATGGCACCTTGGTTGAAGTCTTTCATCTTGGGCTTCTTCTTTTCAAGCTCACATCTTTCAGACTCTTCTTCTTGTTCCTTTTGGGCTCATTGATGATCCTCTTCTTCATGGGCTGCTCAATCATTCTCTTCTTGTACCTGGGCACCCCATGCTTATTTGAGCCTGTCATTGTCTTGTGTCCAAGCCTCTACAAGGAGTTGGTTAGCTCCTTCTTCATCTATGCCATTTTGGGCCATTAGGGCTGTTTGGACTAGGGCAAATGCAGCCAAGCTGTAGTTAGGGCACTCATCTGAGTGCAGGTTGTGTGTGATCCAGTCCATTAGAAGTGGACAGTATATGACAGGAAGGCTAATATGTTAGTGAAAAAGGAAGGAGTGTGTGCTTGTGGATGAAACTAGCCAGGATCAGGAGAGAATAGAATTGAGTGAATGTCATGGTGGTCGAGAGCTGTGATGCTTGTCACACCCAATATTCACTCATAGACTAATTGTGCTAGTGCCTTGCTGCCAAAACAGAATGGCATTTCTGGTTAGCTTGGTGAAGAGCTGAATAACTTTCTTATGAGCTTGTCATTGTTGTGCTGAGTTGTGATTGTGAGTGGGAGGGTGGGAACTGACTCCACCAAGCAGTAAAAAGAGTGCTCAATATAAAGAAAAACAAGATTTTACCTGGAGGGAGTCCTATGAATTGTTCTGAAGTGATGACATCCTTGAACTACTGTAATTTTCTGGACTAGGTATTCCACAATCTTCCACCTCAGGATAGTATAAATCTAGCACCAGGCTGTCAGAAGGATCCTTGAATTGACTGAGATTAGATGTGTAGTGCAGGGCATGGTTTGACTGCATAGTTTGCTAGTTGGTACATGGTCAGTATGAATCAAAGGCATAACAACATCAATTCGGATACAATTCAAATTGATCCAAAATCACATCAAATATATATAGTGTATAAATGGCAGGGGGCTGGAAAACAAGAGAACTATAAAGTAAGAGACCTCAGTGATATGTAAAGCACTGTATTAGGCATTAAGTACCTATAAAGTAAGAGCTAAGGAATGATAAGTAAATAATGTAGTACTGTCACTAAAAGAATGACTTACACCTCAGTGATATGTAAAGCACTGAGGTGTGAGGCAAAGATTGCAAACTAAAACTTAACATGATTATGTAATATGACTACTAACCTAAATAGGATGTCATAACAAGTTCAACACTCCCCCTCAAGACAGATGTGGGCTCAGGCAAGTCCAAGCATCTCTTGAAACTTCTCAAACTTGTTTGTCACAAGGGATTTAGCGAACACATCAGCAACCATGTCAGATGTCTTTTGACACATGTGAGAGCGACGTATTCCACTCCAGTGCTGGACAACATCACAATCGGTTGCTTCTTGCAGCTCCAGGACATCCAGAGTCATGTGCTGCCCTGGGCACACCCAGAGTAAAGTCAGTTTTTTTTCCAGCCCTGAGGGCAACCAATTTTGAGCAGGTTACCCCAAGGGATTCAGAGGAATTCAGATATTTGGTGAATCCTGTTTGTCCTGTACAACCTGTAGCACTTTCCATGGACCTGATAGCACTCAATATATTGCTTTTGTACTGCTTTCTTTTTTCCAATAAAATTTGATATATTCTGAAATATCCAAAATATCCAAAAGTGAATCTGACTATAAATAGCTAAACCCTTCCTGTAGCAGCCAGCTCATTCAATGCATCAAAATCAATTCCTAATCCTCCTATATCTGTATCCTCCCCAATAAGCATATAGTCCAGATTAGCTGTGCTTCTGTAACAGTAAATTCAATCAGACTTCATGACTTGACAACAAAAGAACAGCAGTAATGGCTTGCATAATGTCATGAAACATAGAGGAAAGCTTTGCTTCAACTCATTTGGGTGAATTCTTGATCAATTGGTTCCAGATATTCATGGAAAAGAGAAATCTAATCCTGCTGTTGAGAAGAAAGGGAATTTGAGAAGAATGGTGACTCACCTTGGTTTCCATATACCATCAGTAAACTTCCTGGGTTCACTTTTCCCTGTTGACCAGTCTTTAAAGATGTGCTCGATCTGTGTAAACAAATGTTAATAGAAAATTATTTTATAAACAAATGCTTACAGCACAGACAAAAATGATAATGAGGGTAGGAGAAATCCCTTTCTGCTTCAACATCACACAAAAAGCCCCATGATCAACCTTAGTACCATCACCTTTTCCACCACCATTATTGTTGCTAGAAAAACATTGCATACAAATAAAATCAGAAAGAATCTGATTTCCAAAGAGTTGGTTTTTATCAACAGTCAACTCCTGAGGCAGAAAAGACAGCTTGTTCATTAATTTATGAGCAGATGGGCACAATGAAACAGACCTTATAATTCAAACTGCCATAGACAAAATGCATGTCTTTCAGAAGCCAATCCACTTTGGACACAATGTCTTTTTGAGAGCAAAGAGACCCTGGAATACCATACCATGCCCCAACAAGAGATTGAGCTCTAGTGATAACACTACAAAGGAAGTTGGAGTGACCATACCATGCCTAAAGCAAAATGTAAGCCTGGCCCCAGGCTCACAACGCTGAACACATGCACACCACTGCACACTGACCGATGCACACCGATGCATACAGGCGCACCAACGCCGAACCGATGCACACTGCTGCACACTGACTGGTGCACACTGATGCACACAGGCACACCAACGCCGAACTGATGCATACCGATGGCACACCGCTGCCAATGCACACACATACCGATGCTCACTGCCAATCAGTAAGTGCACAGCCACGACCGCAGGCACAACCACAGACGACCACAGGCGACTGCAGGCGACTGCAGGCGACCGCATACCACTGCCGGTCAGTACCACTGTCGACGCACACTGCTGCACACACCGACCGACAGCTTCACCAATCAGTAACACCACCGACTGGTGCACCGCTACTGACACCACCAATGCATGTTGCATCACCGGCAACCCAATACCCATAGCTGGACATGCGTACAGATACCGGTGGCCCGACCACTTACCCGATATAAGAACTACGCTTGATGCGGCCATGGTTGAGATGCTGGATTTGGACACTTTCCAACACAGTCCAAACCCTTCACATATATACGATCTTTTCCCCTTTGTTGCCTCACTCTTACTACGTGCAACAAAGGTATAGTTACTATTGCTCACTCATGTATTTTACTGACTCTTACTACGTGCAACAAAGGATAACATTGTCCTGTCTGTCTGACTGAACTTAGTGAGGCGGCCTTTCCTGGCCTCCTTCCACAAAAACATCATTAGAGTATACTAAATTCAGAACACAAAGAAAAACAATCATACAAACGTGATCATGGTGAGTTGGATTTCAGGATTATTCTGAGTGATATTAAAACAAAATAACATAGCTATATCAAAGCTTACCAGCTCCCACTAGATTTGCAAATTTGGTTCTGTTGGCTAGCCATTTCTGAAGTGTTCTGATATGAAACCACCTTTTTTCCAAAAAGTTTAGTATTTCTTGTTGCAAAACTTCAGAACTAGATTTGAGACCTTTCAATTGTCTAAGGCTAGAAATTTTGGATTCAGCATCAGTATAAAGGGATAATGAGAGTGCCACTAACATTTCAGATAGCTGGATGAAGTTGAACATAGAAACAAACTGAAGTCCAACCTCCACTTTTTCAGCCCTCTCACATCTGAGAGCAATGTTTCCAAAGAGTTAACTTGAAAAGCATCCTGGCTTTCCTTCCAACTTTCCCCACTAAGAAAGACCTTCAAAGTCTCAATAGCATTGGCGGAAGACCAGGACAAAGATGTAGCACCAGAGGAAATGTTGGCATGAGCAGAGGCAGAGTCAGGAGTGAGCACAGATGCAGAGGTGGAGGTGGATACAGAGGTACTCTCAAGGTCTTTACTGTCCCCCACAAGATCCGAGTGGATCCACTTGGAATTGGTTGGATTCCAATCGGAATCCACTCGGACATTTTTGATAGAGTGGCTTGCCAAGTGGCTGCAATTTTCCTGATCGGAATCCAAGCGGATCAGAGAGATCAGGTCAGAACCAAGTGGAATAATTCTGACCAGATCTGAGCAGAACCAGTCAGAATCAGTAATTGTTGGGAATGGAGTGCTGAACAGTGACAGGAAGAGTTAAGGACAAGGTTAGAGGATGAAGTTAATCTCAAAGGCTAGTGAGTGAGGGAGTCTGCCACAGGGAGGAATGTTATTATCATCTCCTACATGATGTGCAATATTTATACTACACAGTTAGGAGGTATAGTGTAATGCGCTCCTTTAATACATAAAGGAGGTATTCTGTAATAGACCCCTGTACCAGTTAATAATGGAATAACTATGTCATATCCCCTATGTAATTCTCCAGATAGACTTGTCTATCATTGTATATTATAGGGGGTTCCCTGGATAGCATAGGAGACAGTCTTGGCAGTCTTTGTAGTCTTGGCCAGTCTATTAAGGGTAGCAGCTTGGGAATTAATATTATTCCCTGTGGCTGTGTTGGATTCTGCCAGTGGCAGATCCTAACCCTAACCTTAAGCTTAGGACTTGTATTCCATCTCCATAGGCTTGTTAACTGCCTTGGCTTGCCTGTATACTCTTGTATACATAATCCCAACACTCCCCCTCAAGCTTAGGCAGTGTAGGACAATGAGTGGAATGGTTCTGTGAATGTCATCACTCCCCCTGGAGTGGTTAATAATTTTCTTTCAGGTGCGTCAAAACCTCTGTGGATGGAAAACCCATTGGGAAAAACCAATCTCACCAAGGAAAGCTACTGAGTTATTTTTGACTGAATTCCCATCTCTTCCCTATGCCGTGAAAACTTAGGCTTTGGTAAAGCCTTTGTTAATATGTCCGCTGTTTGTTCCGGATCACGACAGTTTTGAACATCAATAATTTTGTTGGTGACTAAATCTCGGACCCAGTGATGCCGTATAGCGATATGTTTCGACCTCTGATGAAATTGAAGGTTATGGGTTAAAATTACTGACCCTTCATTATCGCCTTGAATAATTGTCGGATTTTCTTGGGTGTATCCAAGTTCACCATACAAATTTCTTAGCCAAGTTGCCTCGCGTCCAGCTTCGGATAATGCGACATATTCTGCTTCCATTGAGGATAGTGCAATAATTGTTTGTTTCTTTGATTTCCAAGTTATTGCTCCCCCTGCTGTCAGGAAAACATATCCTGTGGTGGACTTGAAGTCCTCAGAATTTGCAAATGATGCATCGGCAAATCCATGGAAAAGGTTATTGTTTCTAGTCTCATCCTGGGATTTTCTGTAAATAATTCCAAGAGTTTTCGTACCTGCTAAGTACCGTAGTATCCGCTTTATTGCACCATGGTGTTGTAAGCCCGGGTTTGCGGTATATGCTGCCAATTTATTAACAGCGAAGCTAATGTCAGGTCGCGTGGAGTTTGCAATGAATTGTAGACATCCCAGTAATTTGGCGTATGAATTGCTCCGATTCGGCTCATTATAATCTGGGTTTTCAATTAATTTAATATTTGGGTCCATTGGCATTCCAACAGGGTTTGCATCAATCATGCCTTCTTTACGAAGGACATTCTCGATATATTTTTCTTGAGATATTTTGATGCTATCATTGGCGCACGTAATTTCTATGCCCACGATTTTGCTAGGCTCTCCAAGGTCGGTGACGTCCCATTCTGATGTTAATGCATTTTTCATATGCTTCATCATTTTATCTGCTGATGCAAACAGCAGGGTGTCGTCTACCCATACCGTTATGATGCCTATATTTTCTTCATCCCGTCGAATATATGCGCAAGGATCTGCCATTAATCTTCCATAATCATGAATTTTAAGTTTACCATCAAATTCGTTATTCCACTCTCGACCTGCCTGCTTTAATCCATAAAGCGGTTTAAATAGCTTGCATACTCGGCCTGTTCCATCATTACATCCTTCAGGTTGTTCCATGTATATAGTCTCTTGTAGCGTGCCATTGAGGTATGCGCCCTTTACATCCATCTGTTGTATTTTTAGACCTTTCTCTGATGCGAGTGCTAAAATCGCTCGGAGTGTGTCCATTCGTACAACTGGTGAAAAAGTTTCTGTGAAATCATAACCGGGTCTTTGTGCATACCCTTTTGCAACTAGCCGCGCTCTGTATCGTACAATTTCCCCTTCTTTATTTCGTTTCCGAATAAATACCCATTTATTTTTGATTGGAACGGCATCTGGAGGTTTTTCGACAAGTTCCCAAGTACCCTTTTCTTTGAGCAAGTCTAATTCAATTTGCATTGAATCCTTCCATTCCGTCCATTCCGGGGATTGTTTTGCATCTTTGAGACTGTTTATTTCGTCTCCGGCTATTATTGCATAGGCTTCTTCTATATTTAGAAAGGTTTCGTCATCTTCCTCTTCCGCAAGGTGGTAAAGATGTTTGTAGTCGGTACGAATTCCACGAGTTTTCCGTGGTTCATTATCACTTGCACGCGTCTTCCATGGTCTAGTGATATCTATGTTTCCCTCATTTTCATTCCGTTTACGCTTCCGAGGCTGCCTTGCCGGTTCCGTGATCCGTTGATCGGAGTTACCCGTCGGCGGCACATTCAGTGTTTCCCCACCAGACTCCCCCTCCGTCGAGGGTGTAACATCAATGTCTTCGGGAGGCTCAGGTTCATCTTTAGCGTCTGTAAGTTGGAAGTTCCGAGAGGTGAGAACATTTCTTGTTTCGGCATTGTAATATTTTATTGCTCCCGCGCCGTCGTCATAGCCGACATATGCACGGCGCTTTGATTTAGGTAGCATTTTTCTTTCTTCTTTCTGGCCTTGTAATAATACCCATACTGGGGCTCCGAATTCACGTAAATTTGATACGTCCGGTTTTTTATTGTGCCAGCCTTCATAAGGTGTTGTTTCCCGAAGATGTTTGGTAAATGATCGGTTCCGGATATAGGCAGCGTGTAAGACTGCAAATTCCCATAAAAATTCTGGAAGCTGGTTAGCAGCCAGCATTGCTCGGGATAATTCGACCAGGGTTCTGTTCATCCTTTCCGCAACTCCATTCTGTGATGGTGAGTATGGTGCGGTAAGTCGATTTTCTATACCTCTTTCTTTGCAATATTTTTCCAGTTTTTTGTTAACAAATTCTTTTCCACAATCAATTTGTATACCCTTCGGCTTCTTGCCTTGTGTTTCCAAATGGGCAAGGTAATTTATTACCCCCTGTGCTGCATCACTTTTCTCTTTGAGACATTCAATTGTGACGAACCTTTTAGCATCATCCACAAATAGGAGATAATAATATTTGCCATTAATAGATTTGATGGCGTATTTTCCCCACAAGTCTATGTGGGTTAATTCTCCTGGTTTCGTGTTTCTTTTTGTCGACTTCGGAAAAGGCTCCTTATGTTGCTTTGCACTGATGCAAGCTTCGCAATCCGGTTTAGGACTATTTTCGTCGACATTGAAACCGATCACCAATTTTCGGCTCAATAATTGTTGAAGTCCAGAATATCCTACATGTCCAAATCGTCGGTGCCAAGTTTCCCAACTAAGTGGTTTTACGTTTCCGACGAATGTTTGATTAACGGCAGGAGTTTTAGATGGCTTGCTTGAATTTTTTAATACCATTTTCATCTTGTATAAATGGTTATTAATTTTCTTTCCTTCTGCAAGTTGTTGTCCGTCTTTTGTTGTGAGGATTAATTTTCCTTGTCCTCCAATATATTTTCTGCCGGCTGCATCCCATCGCCCCAACAAAATTAAATTGTTTCGTGTTCCAGGCACATGTAGGACGTCTTCCAGATGAATATTAAAATTTTGATTATTGCATGTTGAAATTATTTCAACAGTTCCTTTGCCTGCAATTTTAGCTTCCAATCCACCTACCCCAGTTACGGAATTATTTTTCATTGGAGTGTATGTTTTGAAGGCTTCTCTTTGATGCGTGACATGCGATGTTGTTGCTGAGTCAGCCAACCAGTCGTAGTAGATCAAACGCTCGTCCATTACGGCATCGTTATCGTTACAAGCATCATAGGAATCAAAATTATAATGTTCTTCTTGAGCTGAAAATGCAATAAATTCCTCCACAGCATTGGACTGTTCCACAGGTTTTATTTTCCCTTTTTCCTTATCTTTCTCCTTTTTCTTCCCCCAACAATTTTTTGCCTGATGTCCGATTTTTCCGCAATTATGGCATTTATTGCCTTGGAATTTTTGGCATTTACTGGACCAGTGTCCAGGGCGCTTGCAATGATCACAATATGGCTTCAGGGATTTTTTACGATCGGTAAGACGGTTTTCAAGGGTTTTCTCCTTTTGGGCGGTCGTCTGGATTTTAGCCAGGTTTACAATTCCGCCGGAGTTATTATTCCCGTTATTCCGGTTAAGCCGTAATTTGTATTCTTCCCTTAATAATCCAATAAATGCGTCCAAAGTTAAGCGACGCTTTGGATCTAAGTCATTTGGATCATTTGCGTTTCCGTTGTAGGGCTCGACATATGTTTGCCAAGAGTTTGGTAAGGATGCCGAAATGATCGATTTAAATCGGATATCTGAGATATGGAAATCTATATTTGGAAACCTGTTGATCCGGTCTCGGTAAGACTTCAAGACGTCCAAATGCTTTAGGAGGTCGTCGGAATTATCAGCCTTTGTCTCATATAATAAACACTGCAGTTGATTAACTGTTTGATGTGCCTTGTTTTCATGAGTAACCGATAATGCGGTATACATAGCTTCTGCGCTTTGTTTTGATCCGACGTGATTTATTTGCGAGGAGGTGACGTTGTGGATAATGACTTGTTGTGCCCAAGTATTGTTTTTGTCCCAGTTGTAAGCACTCTCCGGATCTATATTTGGATCCGGTCGGTTTGTCTGCCCAAAAACATATCCCGTTATGTCACAATTAATAAAAACACGCAACATTCTCTCTTTCCATTTGTGCCAGTTTTCATCCGTCAAATGATCGCGATCAGCGATCTTGTTTACGTTTGAGTATTCTTTGGTCCGAATTAAGGAAATAGGTATTCTTATAACCGGATCAACCTCTGGTGTATTGATCCGTTGTCTGCGCTTTTCTTGTGCTCTGGAAGTATATACTCTTCCTGATTGTTTAGGGGTTTCTTGTGCCGGGGGTTCCCCAAATAATGATATATGGTCGTCTTCTTGGTCCCCTTCATAATCCATGTCTAGTTCAGGGTCAGGGCCCATAACCTGTTGGGAATGGAGTGCTGAACAGTGACAGGAAGAGTTAAGGACAAGGTTAGAGGATGAAGTTAATCTCAAAGGCTAGTGAGTGAGGGAGTCTGCCACAGGGAGGAATGTTATTATCATCTCCTACATGATGTGCAATATTTATACTACACAGTTAGGAGGTATAGTGTAATGCGCTCCTTTAATACATAAAGGAGGTATTCTGTAATAGACCCCTGTACCAGTTAATAATGGAATAACTATGTCATATCCCCTATGTAATTCTCCAGATAGACTTGTCTATCATTGTATATTATAGGGGGTTCCCTGGATAGCATAGGAGACAGTCTTGGCAGTCTTTGTAGTCTTGGCCAGTCTATTAAGGGTAGCAGCTTGGGAATTAATATTATTCCCTGTGGCTGTGTTGGATTCTGCCAGTGGCAGATCCTAACCCTAACCTTAAGCTTAGGACTTGTATTCCATCTCCATAGGCTTGTTAACTGCCTTGGCTTGCCTGTATACTCTTGTATACATAATCCCAACAGTAATTTATATCATTTAAATTTATAACCCATATAATAAATCCAACAGCAGAAAACTTTATGAGAGACACGTGACTAACATTAATGACTCCCCAAGCGTGATAAGTTTCCAGCAATCTCTGGCTATTTGGCAATGGTTTGTCATGTTGATGTTGCCATGTCACATGCTGTTTCTCTCTCCCTTCTTTCTCCCCCCTTGCCACCACCACTGACTCATCCCACCATGCTGTCATTAGTGAATGGCAAGGGTTTACAAACCCCTAGGGGTATAGGCCAAGGGTATGTGAGGGTAAGGGTAAGGGTATGAATTTCCATACCCTCCATATACCCTTACCCCTGAGGAGGGTATAAGGGTATACAGAGTTAGAATCTGAAAAGCATAATAACCCTTGAATATTGGATAGATGACTTAATCATTGAACTGGGATCATTTCTATGATGCTCCCAGTCTGTTGAACAGCTTTTTACAAGTTGTCTTATTAATACCAGCACTAAACTAGATTGACTACACTACTGCCTTCTGTTTTTTAATATACCAGAAGCAGAAATATACATCAATAATTATCTTTTGCAATCATAGAGACATACTTTTCAATGAGCTCTTGCATCATTTCCTTAAGGGTTTTGCATACCCTCATACCCTTGACTACCCTTACCCTTACCCTCCAAAACCCTTACCCTTGCTCAAGGGTAAGGGTTTTGGAGGGTAAGGGTAAGGGTAGCAAAAAAATACCCATGGGTTACCCCTGCCATTCACTAGCTGTCATGCCCACAACAACCTGATCCAGCCTCCCCACAACCTGAAGCGGTCTCCAACGAGGCAACCCCCCCCTGTTCCCCCCCCTGTTCCAAGCGCAAGACTTCCAACGCTGACAAACTGACCCACAAATGCCCCAAGACAAGGGAAGATGACAAACCAGAACTGAAGGGGAAGGGAGGCCAAGAGGGGAAAAAAGAGCAGAAGAACAATAAACTGAAACGTGCACCCAGGTAAGTAGCAATGACTGCCTCTTGCTCTCATTTGCTCACAAACACCCAATGCCTCAGGAAAATGAGTGCCGACAAAGCAAAGGAGGAGGAGGCTGCACAGGTGGCTGCCGAACATCTTTGGTGAGTCCCCCAATGCTCTTGTCAACCCTTGCCTACCGATCCTGATAGGAAAACAGAGCAGAAACTCTCTCAAAGTGGTATACCCCGCGCCCCTCCTGGCTGTCCTTGTAGTTTGACCTCCCCCCAGCTGGCAACCAGCAGCGGCCATCAACAACATTCAGACCTACAAGGAGGAGAGGACAGTGGTACTTCGGACCATGAGACCAACAGCCAGACCTCTAGGTCTGTCCGTAGTGAGACTGACACCAGCAGCGGTAGGGCTGGAGGTGGCAGCACCCCCTTGAGCAATGACGGGACTGACCCTAAGGCTAGACACGACTACACCCCCTTGAGCAAGGACAATGCCGACCCTGGGGCTAGGATGGCAGGTGCTATGGCAGGACTCGACACCACTGACTCGAGTGATGACGGTGCCAAACCCAGGACTAGGGCGACAAGGGCTACTGCTGTATTTGATGATGGCACTGCCTCCAGCAATGACAGTGCCAACTGCAAGGCTACAGCTGTACCTGACGATGCTCCCTCCAGTGATGACAGTGCCAACCGCAAGGCTACGGCTGTACTCGATGACGCCAGCTTGAGTGGTGCTAAGGCTGGGCATGGCGGCAGCAACTCCAAGGCCCCAGTGGCTGGTGCTAAGGATGGACATGACAGCTCCTCTAGAATCATGGATGTGATGAGCATGGATGAGGACCATCTGGCTCTGTCTACATTGGGTAAGGACTCTCATGCTATGGGTGGTCTAGATGATTGGGACCTGCCTGATCAAGGTATCTGCATTTTTTAATACATATCCCTAGTATTTTCAATATTACCATGTCAGATGCAGAAATGGGTAGTCCTCCATGTCTTAGTTGAACTGAGTTACAAGGTGCTTCTCACACTACTGGGGGAATCTTTCATGGCAGGGCCCATGGCAACAACCCTAATCTGGCAGATATTGCTGAGGATGACAACCCTTTTATTCCTGCTATTGGGCGGGTCTATTTGTACATCTCTGCAGAGGATCCTGCTTATGCCAAATGGGATGTGGTGACAATGAACCAGCAATTATTTAAACATGAGGTAACTAATTCTCTTGCCATGTTCTTGAAGAAATTGGTGACAGACACTCTCCTGTGCAATGTAAGAATCAATTCTAGATATCAAATAATATAGACTCACTATGTGCTAGGCCATAACCAATGTGTCTATACCTATGAGGATGGTGAGTGGATGATGAAAGGAAGATATGAGTTGGCCATGAGAAAAAATGAGGATCTGATCTGGTCAAAGGAGAATGAAGAATACAAGACTCAAATTCTCATAGTAAGAATTTTCTTTAATTTCTCAACATTAATGTAATAATATATGCTTCAGAGTACCTATGATGGTACACTGTCTACACCAGGTTCTCTGCCTGCTATATCTACTGCTCCCTCTATTACTCCATCTGATTCGGAGTTGGAAGCTCAGTATAGTGAGCATGTCCTCAAGAATCCTGTTTTGGTGCAGGTTTCCAATGCTCTAGACATTGATCCTGCTCTGACATACTGCACTGACTCTTCCCTTCAAATGTGGTACAAGAAGTATACTGTGTACCATCAGGCTGTTGCTGAATTGACCAGGATGAAGACCAATAACCAATGGACACTGCCGACTATTGGTCATTCAGAGATGGTCAACATTTTTTGTGGGCATTCATTCTAGCATACTCATGTTAGCAGTGCCTTCATATTCAGAATTACAAGAACATGGTGGAGTGGCTAGAGAGAGGGGAGAATGAGGAGAAACCTTCAGATCTTGAGGTTTGGCATCTCCAGAAATCTCATTATTCTTTCAAGGATTTGGGGATCTGGAAGAAGGAGGGGACTTTGGATAGAGCTTATCAGAAGTGGTTGAAGAAAAAGGAGAAGGCAAGAATGAATGAAAGGAAAGAGAAAACCAGAAAGGCTAGGCAGGATGATAGTTCAGATGAAGGTGGGCTGTCAAAGAAAGCAAAGAAATCATCTAGTGGAAAAAGGGGGAAATCTTCCTTGAAAGCCTCTAGCTCCAAGTCCCAAAAGTAGGTTACAATTAAATGGTGTACTTGTATCTGATCATTTTATGTTGTCTTTTTTTTTCTTTCTTGTATAGTTTTTTTTCAGCATTACTATGGCACATTCTACTGCTGGCATGTTCTGCTCTTAGTTGTAGAATTGTGATGCTGTTGGTCCTGCTTTTCAGCTTACCACATGTGGCTGCAATGTCTGATGTCCAGCCCTTTCCAGACATCACATTCAAAGTTTTTAGTGACTTTGTCTCTCAAAACTTCAGTTCTCGTGTCTCTTTAGCTACAGTACTTCTGGTGCTGTTCAGCTTGACAGATAATCCAGATATTCTAAATTTGCACAGCTGTCAAAAAAATCCACTTATTCAGGGAGAGCAAAAAGAAACATGTTCTGGATGGATTAAAACATTGGTTAGAGCTGTTGAGAATCATTTGGGCATTGATGCTAAAAACCTTGATGAAGCATAAGGAAATTCCACAAAACATGGATGATAATGCACTGGTTACACCAATAGCTGCCAAGCTTGATAAAATGGCCAATATTCTCAATCTGGAGCCTGTTTTTTCAAAGTCTGGAAAGATTAAACAGAGACTAGCTACCATCTCTCATCAGAACATTGCAGCAGTTCATGTGATTTGTCCAACTTCATTTGAATGTGAAGATACAAATTGTCAACCACTTGCTTTACATCAAGACACTTGTCCTCGAGACATTCCTAAAGTGACTTTGATAAAAGGCACTACAATATATGAGAAAGTCTATGTTGTAACTGGAAAATGTGTCAAATGTGATACAAAATACCATGCTGATCATGAAGGCCTTACCCAGCCATCAGGCAGAAGAAATAAAATCTATCTGAATTCAGCAAGATATATAAAGATTGGCCAGCATATATGGGTTGACCGTTCTTTTTCAAATGCTGTTGTCAATGGCATGTACAGCTTTCATGCTTCAGCTGCTGCCTATACTGAGTATTGGAATAACACATTTGGTCAAATTGACTTGAGCTATTCTGCTAAACTTGATCGACGACATATATGGCAGGCATTTGTTCAAGAGTCAGAAATGCTTTTGCAGCTCTTGGAAAGAATGGGATTATACATGCTGCCAATGGTCATGCTTGTTTGGAATGCACACAGCCATACAGGCATTCAGAAAACAATGATCCAGACAGTATGGACACAGATAATGCAGATGTAGCCATGCATGTTCTTGATGGAATTGTGATGGGACCGACACATTGTGCATATAAAAATTGTGATGCTAATCTTTTAAATGCCTGTGGTGGTGCATTCTGTGCAGTACATGAAAAGGAATATGGAAGTATAGTTGGTTGCCAAAACAATAAAGTTCTTCCTACCCAAGCTTGTCAACAGCATAAGAAGGAATGGGATAAGCATATTCAGAATTGGAGTCCTGGTGCACTGGCAGGTGTTCGCCGGATGTTAAGAAGACCTGCTGAAAGTTTGGAATGGCTGCCAAATATCCAACAAGAGTCAGTGCCCCATGATGGACCAGCACCACCTGAAAAAGATAACAAACATTACTTCAGCCCTAAACAATTTTACTGTGTTATAACTATTTGTGCTCCTTGTGGAACTGTTATAGCTTGGACAAAATTTGACAGATCTGAATCTCCAACAAATATAATGAAATTTCTGAGTAGCATTTATCCAAATAAAGAAACACAGCCTGCCTATATCTGTATTGACAAGGCATGTGCAGTCCTGAAACATATTGTTGCTAATCATGATGAGAATGATTGGCTTCAAACCACTCGCTTTATTGTAGATTCATACCACTATACAAATCATAAAGCAACTGACAACATATGCTGCACTTGGTGTAACCCTGCTCCAACTGATGGTTCTGCACCAAATCTGGTTCTTTCAACTGTTGATAAGCATGGAAATCCATGTTACAAACATGCATTTAACACACAGGCCTGTGAACAGTTGAATTCCTGGCTAGCAGGTTATGAATCAATTCTAAAGTGCATGACCCCTGGGAACTTCAATTGGTTTTTACATGCAATGCTTTTCTATCATACCCAACATGTGTTGAGAAAACAAAATTTACAAACAGAAAAGGAAGAAAGAGGAATTCAGGATGATACAAGTGATAATGATGACCAAAATACAGACATTGACTAAAAATATAAGACAATTACTATTGATTGAATAGGTTTGTAGTAATATACAATGAAATATATATCTCATTTCTTGTTCTGAAAAATGCTCTTTCTCCAACCAGATGCACCAAATAAGTCCAAATGCATAGTTACATTGAACTAAATGCACATCCAACCAGATGCACCAAATCAGCCCAAACAATAAATACATAGCCACATTCAACCAGATGCACCAATATATAGCTATTGTCACTCAGAACCAGTTGGAATCTGCTCAGAATCACTTGGATCCACTTGGATCCACTTGGAATCACTCAGATCCACTCAGACTCCACTCAGATCCACTCGGACTTGCTCGGACTTGCTCATATCCACTTGGACTTGCTCGGACTTGCTCAGATCCACTCGGATCCAAGCAGATCCAAGTGGAACTTGTGGGGGACAGTAAAGTACTGGGCGATCTTATAGACAAAGTAGTAGTGCAAAAGTATTTACAAAGTTAGACCTGAGATGGGGATACAATAACGTCAGGATAAAAGAAGGAGATGAGTGGAAGGCTGCATTCACAACCTACAGGGGTGCGTTTGAACCAGTAGTTATGTATTTCGGATTATGCAACAGTCCAGCCATGTTCCAGACCATGATGAACACTGTGCTGAAGGACCTCATTGATCAGGGGTCAGTAGTAGTATTGGGATCAGGAAGTTGAGCACAAGATGAGGACGAGGTTTTTGAGGTATTGAGTTTAAGTCAAAGATAAGTGTATGAGGGAGTCTGCCACAGGGAGGAATGTTTTTTATCATCTTCTACAAGATGTGCAATATTTATACTACACAGTTAGGAGGTATAGTGTAATGCACTCCTTTAATATATAAAGGAGGTATTCTGTAATAGAATAGACCCCTGTACCAGTTAATAATGGAATAACTATGTCATATCCCCTATAACAGTGTCAATAATAGTGACATATGATATCATGGCTTGGTAAGTCCTAGACTTCCTGCAGGGTGTGTCATAGACACTCTATCCAAGGCTCTGTCTCTGATAGCCTATGATAGACATGGCTATATCTTGCCTATCCTATGATAGACATGCTGCAGGATGATTAATCCTGTAGCATGTGTTAACTGTGGATTCCCCTATATGTCTCTGCATGTGTTAACCTCTGTTAAACATGTGTTAATATGACTTAGCATATTCTGGCAATATTCCCTAGGCATGTTAACTGCCTTGGCTTGCCTGTATACTCTTGTATACATAATCCCAACAAACAATGTCAATGAAGATGCACTGGGTGCTTTTCACATTCAAATGCAAACAAAGCCCCAACTTACCATGACAAATTATAATGCACTTGCAATGTTTGAACACAATAATACTCAAAACTTCATGAATGCGTTATTTACAGAACCTGGAGATTTCAAGTTTCTTTGCGGGCAGGCTCATGCATATAAGGAAAAGATCAGGCCAAACAGAAGGAAATGGTTGTACATCAACAAGAAAAAATCAGAAGTGAGAGGACGCTGCAAATAAATGGAAGGAAGCTGCAGCACAAAGGAAAAAAGAAATTGAGGAACTTTAGTTGGAGTTGGAGAACCTCCAGAAGATGGTGGGAAATGATTTCAAAAATTAACTTGGAGCATTCAGAAATGCAGGTGCTCCCAATCTTGACAAGGTATCTTCAAGATCCAAAGTTAGAGACCTTAAAATTGCCCTTATTGGTGCAATTTTGTCTTTGGAGGCAGGAGAGTGGAATTTGCCTGGACAGCAGAAGGGAGAGGAAATAGATGATGATATTGGAGTGCAAGACCCAGAGGATGAAGGGGAGTTCATTGACTTGGATGTGGTTAAAGATGATGATGCTTGTGAATGGGAGGATGAGGATGATCTCTAATATTAGAATGCAGTCATTTGCAGGCACTATTATGGACATGTATCACTATATTTTGGAGTAATAATGATCTATACTATATAATAGCATGTCTACATGTCTCATTTGAAAGAACCAAGCTCAAAATTTGAGTGGAGACAGCGGGGTCACTGTTATTACATAAGCGTCCAAATCCGGCTATAGCCGGAATTGCCCACTCCCACTCCTTATCTTATCAGACAATTTGTAAGCATTCCCTTTTTTGGACGTCATAGTGCTTCCACCCTGCTGTTCCACAATGGATGACGAGACCGCAGAAATAGAGCTCGTAAGTCATGTATTAACTGCCGAACATCAGCATAGCTGATATTTTATCGTAGCTCGAACAAAATCTTAACAAAACGCGCCAAATCTCCAAGCGGATGATATGTACGTACCGGGGATCGCGGTCAATCTATAGATACTTACCTGACCAGCCATACTCGACAGCTTTGATACCAGACTAGCCAAGCTCGAGAAATCTATCTTACCATTGTATACGTCCACACAAATTTTGAACAGACGCGCCTCGAGTACGTTTGATATAACTCTCACTGATGCAGCCTTACACTTATTGGACGCAGACATTGATAAGACTCTATTGAAGATCGATGAGGTCGCTAGTAGCCAAGAAGGAATTGCTGCCGAACAGGCTTTAATTCTACGAGGGTAAGTTATTGTGCTTTCATCCAGGCGAAATGCCCGAATGACAGCAAATTGTAGTCCGCAAACAGGCCAACTCGACATATACAGAGAAGCCCTCGAACGTCTAAACGCTGCCATCGCGTTCAAATCCTCAGACATCGATTCTGAAGAGACTGTACGTTATTCTCCTTCCCCCCAGTCCTCCACTCTGACTTCCACCAGGCCCGCCTCATTGACACTGGGGCAAAGAAACTTACCCAGCTCTATACCAAGCTTGTCGCCGAAAACTCTTCCGGATCCACCCCAGCCCCAGGTTCCGACTACGCTATGCCGGCGTTCCCTGCCCCGGTTCTAATAACACTCCGGCAGCTTGTCTCTATTTTACGCACAATGCCCCTTCCGTCGACGCACCCCTCACACCCCGCAGCGCCGGAGATCCTAGTTACACTGAAGGACGCGCAGAAGGGGTACGCGGACATGCGTGGGCTGTGGACGAAGAAGTGCTTGGAGGGGCAGGGGAAACGAATCGTGGAGCGCGCGGACACGATAGACGGAGTTGCTGCTGGGAAAGAGTTCGGGCGGTGGGTCGAGTTGGTGCTGAATGTTGCCGAGGTTTGTTCCCTGCTCTTCTTCATCACATCCTACTTGCTGATACAACGCTCGCAGGATGAATTCCAACTCCTTGCACAACTTACCCCGCTTTCACCTCCGACACTCCTTGCCTCCACATACGCTACGCTCCTCGCCCCGCTGCTCACCTTGTTCAGCAGTACCCTAGGGGCGCTCACCGCACTCATCAAGAAGGCACTACACAAATACACATTCCTTGCACTTGCCGCATACGACGCGCTCCTGGCGATCCAACTGCAGTGGGATGCGGTACTCGTGCGGCGCGGTCCAGAAGTGAGGGGGAACGAGCTTAAAGATGGGCTTGGTGCCCTACGGGGAGTTTGCCTCCGCAGTTTCCCGGAGTTTCTAGCGGATTTGAAGATGGGTGCGATGGGGAGGGGCGGGGAAACAACGGGCTTGGCGGACCTTTCAATCAATGTGAGTGTTTCTTTATACTCTGGGGCTGTTGCTCATACTGGTATTGGTGTAGACTGTAAAGTATATGGAACGGCTCCCCCAGGTGCAAGCTGCAGCTGCATCAGCTCTGCTGACCCTTGGCGACGGGAATTGGAAGATGGGGGAAGGCGTGCAGGTCGGCCAGACTGTTAAATCGGGAGACAACGATGAGCATGTCATCCTTGAGCACTTCGTCTGTTCGTCTCAACCCCTGGGTTCCTCATCCCCGTATTTCTAACCCCGCTGTAGATGACGTTGTAACAACGGCCGTCAACAGTCTCAACACCCTCTCACGTAGCTCACGACGGCCCGCACTAGGATCCATTTTCCTGCTCAGCAACATCTCCTACCTACGACACCACCTCCTGTCTTCCTCTCACTCTTCTTCAGCCCTTCTCTCCCTACTCTCCAAGCCCACCCAAGACCTCCTGCATTCCAGCTTCCGCACTGCCAAGGCCGCGTATTTCGACTCCAACTTCTCCCCGCTGATGCAAGCGTTAGCAGATGACTCCAAGGACAAGCACCGGGCAGCGGCGGCGAAGGAGCGGTTTACGCGGTTCTATGATTTGTTGGAAGAGGTAGTAGAAAGGCACCGGCTGACCAAGATTATGGAGGATGATGAGGAGGGAAGGGAGACGATTGGAGATGAGGTTGTGAGGCTGGTAGTGCCGGCACTCCAGAGGTTTACCCAAAGGCAGAAGGACAAGGAATTCAGTAAAAGTGGGTGCTTCAACAAATTTTCTTCTTAGATGCTGATGATTGGTTTTTCCTCCTCGTGCGATCCGAACCACAGATCCGCAGAAATGTACGTTCATCATGTTCCCATCTGCGAGTATGGTGACTGAGTCCTGTATTGTGTAGACATCAAAATGTCGCCGGAGGCTGTAGAGACGCAGCTCAAGGGCATATTTAGATGAATAGATGGAGGGGTGGGCGACTCTGGTAAACGTGTATCTTTACCTGTGCCCCCTACTGCACGTTTTAAAAAAGCGTATGCAAGATATGAATATCGATTTTCTCATCGGAAACGTAAAGGTTGAGTCGAGTAGCTTCGATAGCTCTAGGGACCCTTCATTGTGGCTCCTTCATACTTGCTTGTGATCCATCTTCTGAACACCATCATAATCCCCGTACCACTTCACTTTCTCCGCGTCTTGATTTCCAACCCATCTGACTGTAAAGCGCCTAAATCTTCCACGGGTAGCCCTTGACGACATCTAATCACGACATTTCGCAGCGGCGAGGCTGGTTGGGTACCATACGTTGTACACCCATTATTCTGCCGAGTTGTAAGCATCTCGATCGCAGAGGTTGGATCCTTGGCAGTAGAGGAAAGAGTTTTTTTTTTTTCCCATTTATTCTCCGTTGTGGCGTACCATACAAGCGTTGTGTCTACTAGTGCCCGTGGTCTAAGTGATGGTGTAGTCAACGGCAACTGCTTGACTCGGAGGACTACAGAGTAGTTCTCGGTGCACATATGATGCTGAATTAAGTGGGTCGTGGTCCTGTAGTAAAGTAAGTAAGTAGGTAGGTGATGTGACACGTCATCGTATCTTCTGGTCGTTCTGTTTTTACGAGTTGCCTGTACTTCCTGCTGTTTCCCCATCTCCTGAGCGAAAGCGTGCCGTTGCTGTGATGAATCGGAAAAGTTCTGGCAGCGCTTTGGGTGTTTTGTGAGGTCCCTCACGTGTGCTCCCAGCTTTTCCCTCAGTCTGCGTCGTGCTCCCTCGTGCGCTGGGCATTGTATCAGATAGTGTAGCACTGTTTCGTCGTGAAGCCGGCAGTAGGGACATAGTGGCGATTCTGCTCTTCCGATGCGGTGTAAGTGTTTCGCAAGTGGTGTATGTGCCGTTTGTAGTTGTGTGAGGATGCTGGCTTGTTTTCGGGGAAGTGGTTGCGTGAGTGCGAGATGTCGGTTTGTTGGCGCTGTTGGGACTATTCTCTTCTCGTGTTTGTAGCGCGGGAGGAAAGAGTTTCCACCTGGGGCAGCAGCACCCCAGTTCCTATCATTGCCATCGTAGAAGGCAGGACTGGGAAGGCATTTGCGGGCCCAACGGCCTTCGCTTTGACACATCACTCGCATGACCGGGGTTCAGAAGCTCAAGGGTTCTCACCTTCGGCAAGGGTGGGGACCTGAGATAGCGGGAGGACAATAGCATGCACAAAATCAAATCGGATTCTCTCCAACGATGTACAGTGCGAGAAGGCTGCAAACCATGCGTTGATCGTTGTCTGTGTCCAACGTATGTCGACAAACGTCAATTGCGCCCATGGCAACTGTAAAAACCCCGGGTCGAGAAATTGCGAAGAAAATAAATGCACTACTTTTAGGTGGGGCGTGAGGAAAATGCGGTTGATGGGGTGCCCCACCGCCTGCGTGGGCCGGGGGTGAAAATAGAGAAACCCCGAAGAGTTGTAAAAGGATCAGCTGGGCAAAGGGAGTTTTTTGCAGTCTGATTGGGAGGTGAGAGTGAAAGAACGCGGAAGCGACTTGGGCATTATAACACGAGTAACCATATGGTTAAGCTGGCTCTCCGAGTGGGCGCATAATCTGCTTGACAATACCTTCAAAGAAAGAGAGCATAAGCCGGACTGGGAGAGCCATACAGCAGCAAGGTCAATGGGGCTCAGCAGCCTGTTTGGATTGAAGAGTCTTAATTTGATAGTATCCCACAGGCCAGGGATATCGAATGTGACGCTCCTTCACGCAGAACAAATCTGAGTGATCACCAGATGAGAATCATTCTTGCCATCTGCGAGGGGAAGTTGGGCTGGACCTTTACAACAGAGCTAACAAGATTCGGCTGATCAGTTCAAACGGTATTTATGTGGAGCTAGAGCGATTTTGCATCGATTGACCAGATTGGCCAGGCGTGCACGCCTGGCAAGGAGGAGAGAGATTTCCACTTCTGAACAATAGATTTCTTTTCCGAGGAAAAGGAGCTGTTGACTCGGACTCAGTCCAGCAGCGAGTTTGCACCTATCGACTCGATCGGCGAGGTGTGTACACTTGGAAAGGAGGAGAGAGAGATCCATCTCCATACAATGGATTTCCCTTTCGAGGACAGGAAGTTGTTGACGAAGTTCTGCAGTTTCCTCGTCACAAGGGAGGGTGTTCGTGCGTCCAAGCAGAGGGTTCTATTGAAAACAGTCTGGATCCATGTTCCTGAGTTTAGGCCTATGAAAGAGCCTGGCATGAAGGCCAGGTTACACGCTGCTAGCAGCCACTGCAGACCGACGGTGCACCCGGGCCGTGACTTCACGTATTTATGTAATAGTTATATGGACTTTTCGGAATTTGTAATGTACAAAACATAAACACGAATCCACTTGGCCTACTTGCAACATATTGGCTTCCCTTCAACGAGTAATATGCAATCCCAGGCACAACGATCTAATGCGCGGCCATGAATATTACGCACCACCAATATATGCATCAATCCTGGTCCCCGGAGTCTGTCAAGACATACTAATGAGTTGGATGAGTTACATAAAAATACATGGTAGGCAGTATAAGAAAATATACAAAGAAAACTATTATGTACATGGTTAATGGGGGGTGCTTGGATGATGTAATCGTGACTCGGGGGGAACTCGCCCAATAAATATTTAAGTTCCGTTTCCGGATGAACAGGACTGTATTGCTGATCGATGAGATAATCATCAGATAGCCCTTGACATAGAGCTGGGATGGCGTGGAAGGGTGGTGAATACCTAGGGCTTCTCCAGAGCACGGTCTATAAAAATAAAAAGAGAATATCACTACCGCAATTGAACTCTCGCGCAGGCCAGGAGATTTGCACAACGGCGAAGAGACCATACCTTGATGACTACCCATATTTACAGCAGTAATCCTAGCGAATTGCCTGTCGTCCACCTCCGCAAAAATAATCGAGATTCAAAAGGTTGCTCGAAGGGTATAGAGAGTGCAAGTGCGAGCGGCTATGAAGAAACAATAGGCGTTGTCAAATGGGATGGGATTGGAGATGCCTACAGAAAGACCTAGAACGCGACGACTGTCCACCTCCATTCTACGCTGAGGGAAAAAAATAAGATGAGGGAGGGTGTTGGGATGGGAGAAGGACGAACGAGCTCTTCGGCGAGCTCAAATCTTGGCCGTAGGTAGGGGTGACTCCTCGACCGCCTGGCCTGGGCGAAAGGGGGGTCGGTGGGTTGTCGCATAGCAGGATATCAACGATATAGTCGAGAGGGAATACCTACCTGTCGCTGACGCTGAGTTGGTGTTCTCACAGGAGGCATTTGTGATACGGTGCTGGCAGGGTATAATGTGTATGGAAGTCAAACAAATGCTGTGGAAGAAGGGGGAAATGAAATAAGGCCCGCATTCTGGATAAAAGGAAACCGAGGAAGCAAGTAAACGGATAGCGTGGTGACGTTCGATCGGGGCTCTGTTTACTTACCTGCATCCTGCATGTCGTTGCTTATCGTCCCGACCCCTACAGACTTCCTACCGCAGCCTGCACCATACCCAAGATCGTCGACCTGGAGCAAACGGGTTCCATCACATGAGGTAGAGGTTGGTGTAAATTTTCTGCAGACGCTTGTACGTGCTGTTGGTCAGACTTAATGCCCGATGCGCATAGCGCTCTACGGTATTGTCGGTGAACTCACCTTCACAGTCGACGTCATTCTTCAACGAACGCAGAGGGCGATTTTCCCATCGGCTGGAAGGCACCCGCGTACTTCCCATCATCCTGGGGCCCCTTGGAGTGGGAGAGACGATCAACGGATGATGCCCTTATCACTGAAGAAAAGCTTGAGACGGAAGGGAAAATTCTCGTCGCCTTTGCGCATTTGGAGCTTAAATCGTTGGCGTATGTTTTGTCTTCTTAAAAACCTTTCACATCGCCCTACCCAGTCTTGGCCGACCGGGGAGACATCGTTCAAATTCTTCATTACAACCAACGGCCTGTCTGCTCGTTTGTTCGTTTGTTCTGGAACTAACCCTCTTTCTATCCTTACTTCAGGTACCATGTAGGGTTGTTGACAGCCGTGGTGATTCTCTGCCACTCTGAATGACATCTCCCTGTTATTGTGGGGCAAAACGTGCCATGCATTTGGCAGCCCTAGGCCTTCAATTCTTCAATTGGGTTCCCATGGACTGTTACATCCCTTTCACAAAAGTTATGTAACACAGTGGGTCCAGAATGTGAGGTGCGAAAGGCCGGGGCGGCAGTTTCCCTTGACTGGCTATGTCCCTAATGAAGAACAAACTCTATCGTAAGAATAGCATCAGCATTTGACTCTGACCCACGAAGAACGACAGACGCACAAAGTTCTCCTGTTATTGGCACTAGGACCACTGTCGACAACTGCGAAAGTAGCGCAGCCCAGCAGCACGCAGCAGAGCCAATGGCCCTTGACCCGACACAGACAGCCTCTGTCATCCGTCGCACATCCCATGCACTGGATACCGCGCCGCATCTGAGATATCGCCTGCCAGCGAAGCACCGTGCATGACTTTTGGAGCTCATAAGGTGGATGTTGTTCTCACATCCACGACGGGGGAAACCATTGTTTTTTGTTCCCTCGGTCCCTTTGTAGTCATCTGCGAGCTAGGTCTCGGGCGGTATTCAATGCATTGATATTTCTTCGATACTCGGCCAATTTTGGTTCTGGCAGTGCAAGACGACAATGTCTCCAACAATGAAAGAACACCAGTTCCCGTGCCACAGAAAACCTCAGCAGAGGCAGAGTAAACTCAATACATGCAAGGTGGTTGTTTCCCGTTCTCCGATATCAGTCAAGCGGTACTGGTGAAGCCTGGAGCTGGACAGTACAAATTGCTGAGTCGAATGCCAGAATCAAGGCCCTACGATGTAAAACCAAATTTGTATGAGTGGAAGTCCCAGAAGTCCAAGCGCCCGCGAATCTACCACTGGCAGTGCGAGACGTACCAGATGACTCGGAAATGCCGAGTGCGTGCCAGTGGATTTCCAGAAACGAGGTCGGCAAACTTCCGTATTTCGTTCTCAGACAGCTCCTAATTAGCTCTTATTTAACTGATTGACAACGTCCTAGTTTCTTCTCATCTTATGCCTCAATTCCGCTCTCGTTTTAACCCAGGAAGCGATTGAACAGATATTTTTCATGTCGCCACTCCCGGGTCCAGTGGATACCAGTCAGTATCTCACCTTCACGATTTAGGACATGGGCAATAATCAACGTGTTACGCGATGGACGGGCGTGTTACTCGACAGGTTGTTAGATAAAAAGAAGTTGCAGAGTAGTACTGGGTGGTATGTCTGTTCATTGAATTCTTAGTGGGCTGGTTAATTAGTTGCTCCTGGCGCCGCATCGCAGGATAAAACCAACATTCAAATAAACGAACCATCCAAAACGCTTTCCCGCTTCAGCCACTCCCGTCGTCCAGGACTCTTGGGGACTTGAAGTTCATCAATTAATAAACAGGCAAGTTCCGTGTTGATCCCACCACACCCGCAGGGCTGGCTGAACTGGCTATACGATTATTTCGAATTTGAATTGGAAAGGATATACTTACTCAGATAACTGAGGAGAGTTAACTAACCTTGTTGGCCTTCCTTCGACCGGCAAGAAAGGAAGGCATGGGCATGACTGGTAGAAACAACCCCCCAGCCAATGCGCATCTATACATTACCCATCTAGTGAACAGCCCGAGCAGTATTCGCATTCGCGTGAGGAGTTGTGATCACCTTCCGTCCTGTACTTACATTAACGGCCTTTCTGTTGTTGTAAGGGATTGGACGCTGCGAACTACCTCAGCCATACAATTTCAACTTCGATATCCGAGGCAATCGAGCTCACGTCAAGTTGCAACGGGAAATCAACTAACGAATTTCTCGACCACGACGGCCACGAATTCAGCGTCCGTGGGCCCGTCGGCGGCCACTTGTCGAGACAGAAAACGTTGGGATGCAACAAGGAGGATAGCAACGTGGAGCACTGACATATGCGAAACCTGACCCGCATTTTTTGTTTTACCAGGAGCTGGGAAAAAAAGTCATTCCAGTGCACAACGTAGCATGCATCTGAAACTCGAATATTCAGGATTTGGTGTACATCCGCTCCACTCTGCTCTTGAAGTGGTGCTGTGGCATCTTACACCTGAAGACTTGGACCCCGAAGACGGATGGCTTTTACCAACCTGACACAAAGTGGTAGTAGGCCAAAGGCCGGAGCATGGCCACGGTTCCCGGGTCTATTCATTCGACTCTGTGTGCGGCTCTTAGGGTCACAGCGTGTTGTGCTTCCTGACAGCAAATAGCGTCGAAGTTGGTCGAATCTCGGTGTATGGTATGGTAGTGAAATCCACGACATGCGGCGCTCTTCGGTCGAATCTGAATTAGTGACATAATAGCCGGTGATATATCTCGTATGTAGTATGTAATACCACTACGTATACCATGAGTACGTAGTACTTGGTACTCGACTTTGAGTGACTACATCCGGCCAATTGGTCCTTCGTCAAAAAAGATCACAAGGAGTACAATTGTCAATGACGCATCAATGCATCACTAACGAGAAAACGGCGATTGGTCATGTGGCGAGCCTGATTCTGATTCTGATAAAATTTCTTCCTCCATTCGTACCCAGAGTCCTCCCTGGAAAACAGTTGAGCAAAACGAGTGGTACATCATAAGATAAGAAACATCCGCACCCTGACATACAGTGTTAGATGAGACCCTGGCCAGATTTTATCCGTCCCCTTCGTACCGCTATACTTGGACCACTCCGCAGGCGGCAGGCTCCCCTCAGGCTGAGCGTCAGGCTCTAGCGAAAATGAAGCGAACCGCTGTAACAGGCGGACAAGGAAGAAGGAGACTTCGTGATAGGCGAACTAATGTGATGGTTTAGGAAAATACCAAGCAACACGAACTTACGAGGAAATTATCACCTGCTGACCCAAGCATATCCTCGGACCTGCATTGAATGGCAAGAACATGAACGGATTGGAGATTAGGTGTTTCTGCCTTGCATCGATGAACCGGTCTGGATCGAACACTTCCGCTACGACTCTTTTTAAGATCCATCTTGATCGTTACGTACAATGCACGCACCATCAGGACCCCATAAATCCGTTCTGCGATGCATCAGGAAAACGCTATAGATGATTCTATATGAAGAATCGCATAAGAGTCATGGTAATGTTACAAAATTCTGAATCTTACTTCGTGTTCGCTGGAATATAGAATGGTTTTTCGCCCGGTTTGTGAGGAGACCAAATCGCAGCTTTATTCGTGGTTCTGGATTATACCTCCGTCAGTACCAGACATTTCCATGGGAGGTGCACAGCTAACCGATTGTTAGTAGGTCTGTCATGCATTCATGAGGTCAGATAAAATTCTATATGAGTGAACCTGCAGTGCGTACACAGGAGGATAGAGCCTCAGAGTTTCTATTTGAATGCGCATTAGTCTGAAAAAGTAAATAATTCCTGGAAGGACTAAAGGAGCGCACCGTTTATGAATGCCCTTAGGTAGTTCATCCTCTTCATCTGTTCGAACGTGGGTCTACCACGACCAACCGTGTTCAGGATTTCTTCGCGAAGGCGCCGGGCAATGTGGGGGTGCTGTGTTAGCATGTACATCGCAAACGTCAAAGTGGACGACGTCTAGAACCAAGACAGTATTCCAGTGAGTGGTTGAATCAAGAAATCTAGATGAAACTAACGCACTGTGTCTCTCCCGGCAACTAATAGGTTGACCAACTACAGAACATAATTAGATATGAACAGTACATATCAGAATATCTCACCTCGTCAATCAGAACTTGACTATCTGAAAATTTCGTAAACTTCAGGCAGAGAAATTCAACATCGAAGACATACCTTGGGTATGGCCCACAAGATGGCTCAGTAATGTATGTTCGGCACCTTCTTGTGCTTCCTTCGTATCTGTCACTTTCCGGAGAGCTGCTTGCTTGGCCAAGGCCTCCGTCAAGATTGGTTGGATAAACTCGTTGACAACCTTCCGGTGGGGTTTGACTTTGTCTTTCCAGAACTCCATCACTGGCCAGGTGGGGCCATATCGCGTACGTAAGGCAGTTAAATGCTGGCCGGCTGTAAACGCATTAGCAAACTTGTTTGATGGATGATTCGCAAATGCAGGAGAGTTGGCAAGGGGAGAAGACGCAGGGTAGGAAAGCCCGGCAGATAGAGTACAGACATCCCTGCCGAATAAAAATTCGGATGCTGAATCCAGTGTGAAGCGCGATGTCAAGTCCTGTCAGTGGTCAAATTAAGAAAACAGAGTCAAAAGAAGCTCCGTACCTGGAAATCGATAGGATACCCAGCAGCGAGCCTATTCGCGGCTTGGTCGATAGCATCATTGGCATGGCGGTCAAAGATATCGAAGTCGGTAATCCGTTCTTTGTTGAAAAACGGACGAGTCATGCTACGATGGAATCTAATGTTCGCAGGTAAGCGAGTGGAGGCGAGAACTTTGATTACAATCAACAATCACGTACTTCCACATGTCGCCTAAGGGTCAAGATGCAATTTTCAGCTGGCAAAAGTTCCAAAGTTCATGGGACATACCATCCGAGTTGAACACGCCAGAACCAAGAAAATCGCGAAACTGACTAAATAGCACAGACCCTAATCGCAAGTAAGGTGGGATGATTAATACAGAGCACGATCGATCCTACCCTTGTCGAACTTCTCAAACTGCGTAGCGAGAATGGCCTTGCGTAAACATTAGTTCTGCACAGAGTCTGCCCTAATCACTGATAGATTACCTTGATATGCTCTGGTTCAAAAGTCACCACCTTCACGGGAATTCGTTGGAAAAGAGTTTTAAGCTTATGTGAAAAGACACGTACTCGATTTTCTTGCACAAATTTGAGATTGAACGTTTCACCATATTGCTCGCGCCATGAAAGATAAACATCTCCTATGGATAACTTGAGCATCAATCTACATGGTATCCAACAACAACATACCTGGATAACCCGACTGTATGCTGTTCACTAATGCAGCCCTAATTGCATAACCACCTTCCGCTACTCGTGGAACAAAGACGGCGCCATAAGCAGCGGCATCCACTCGGTTTCGGTGAGCTCTCCAGTATCCCATCACAAGGTCAACAGCAGGACGGGCCAATAACAACACGACGATGAGTAACCATCTTGGAGCGGCAACCCCTGAGTAACTGGCCAGAAGACGTGAAAACCCATATGTCGCGACTGATACTGGCAGAGATCGCAACAGGGTACGAATAACATATATTGGACCTGGGGGTAACTGCATGGTATTGGAGGAATGCGGCTGTGTAGGATTTGCCCTTTTTAGGGGGAATGCGGTCTCAGATTACTTTAGTAGTAAAAGGAGATACCAACTTGATCGACAATCGTGGTTGCAGCCGCCATCAACCGGGCAACCGTGTTCAACCCGTAATGGAAATTAATTAGCTCATCGGGAAGAACAAGGATTCTGCAGAAATTTAAGCTTGCCGAAAGTAGCACTTAAACTTTAGACTTCAACGAGACTATCATAAGATTGAGATTGAATTGTCAAGTGTTCTGAGTCTGAGCTTGTCCGAAACTAGAACATAAACTACATGGTTGCTACTATAGCCCTAAAACAAAAATAAAGCATCAAGTTTGATTTAAGGGGAATTGAAAAATATATATTTGAGCAGCCTGGTTCCAAAATAAGAAGATTTGGTGCCAGTTTCGGGACTTCCAGTACAAGAAAATTTATCTTTAATTTCGTATGACCTCAAATAGCAGCCGAAATCACTAATTACAGTAACCCCGAAACACAGCGTACACAGTAAAAAAACCACGTACTTTACATCTCCCCCGAGGGAGGAAATATCGTGAATTATACATTGCCAGCTGACTGGGCCCACGGGGGAGGTACATGAGAAATACATGTGGCCATCAGGAAAACATGAAGTTACTTAATTCAACTTAATTTTGCAAATAAGTAAAATTAAGCAGAATTTCATTAAGCAGAAGTTTACTTTTTTTAAGTAGATCCAATCTCTTAATTAAGTACAAAGTCCTTAATAAGTTGGTTAATCCATTACTGTCACTATGCAGGTAGTTGGCCACCAGGGTTGTTGAAATACCAATTTCCACCACTCTCATCATGTGACTCTGTAGATCAGTAGATCACATGTGCTCTTGTTTACAAATGGTCTGTGCGCATATTTACATAGGTATATAAACCCGCTGTACTCGACTATAAAGAATAAGAGCTGTTTCACTCTTACCACCACCTCCGTAGTTAATAGTAAGCCTAACCATCTCAACGGTGAGTAGCAAGAGGAGTTCCACTATGTAGAATAGTATGCTCGCAACAGGTTATGGGCCCTGGAGCCAAGATAGCTGGCAGACACTCTGCGCCCTAACAGGCTGTGACCGTCGCCTCCAAAAGCTATCTATCTTCTCTGCTCTACCACCATTATGCGCTGCCCCTGATTCCACGCTGCTATCATGCGTGGGAATCACCTGCGCGCTGCATGTTCTCTACATGTACTCTAAAGGAGTGCTGAGAATTTTGACTAAATAAAGTTTGAGAACATGTGCTGACTACGTGTCACAGTACAACATGTCCTCTTTGTCATCTGTTCCGATCCTCACCGGATCCAACTACAATGCCTGGGCTGAATCTATGAAAGCCTATCTCCGGTCCCAGGGCTTGTGGCAGCATACTGCCGGACAAGTCCCTTACCTGAAAGATCCGACTGTCACCACGAGGACAGATTCATCCGGTGCCCGCGTCACTTCAGCGTCTACCCTTACGGTTGACCAGAAGAAGGAGCTGCGGATTGATATCTCTGACTGGGCTGATAAGAACGATCGGGCTGCAGGGTCGATTGGCATGCGCCTCTCTCCATCAATGCGCCACCTCCTTACAGACTCCATGATGGCAAACCAATGCTGGAAAGAGTTGGAGAACACATTCGGAAAAGTGGGCCCTTCCCAAATCTTCTCTGATTTTAAAGCTGCAGTATCCATGCGCTTATCGGTTTCTAATCCACAACTGGAGATTTCCAGGATGGCTGAGAGTTTCTCTTGCCTCACAGCAAATAAAGTTGTAATCCTGGAAGTGGTACAGGCTATGATTTTACTCAACGCCTTACCACGCGAGTACGATGCACTCGCATCTACAGTTTTGCAAACCAACCCGGACACTGAGAACCTTACGTTCCTCATCGTCCAAGAAGCAGTTATTGCCAAATCTAAAAGGCGATCTTCTGCGAAGCCTGCTAAAGGAGAAACGGCGAACAAACTGTCAGCTGTCAAACGCAAGGGTGCCAACCCCAAATGGCAGCCCAAGCAAGACAATGCTGGTCAGTCCCAGCCTAGTACTTCCGAAAGTGCTTCAAAGAGGGGTAAGCGGGGAGGAAAACAGAAGAAGGAAAGAAAGGAGACCGCTAAACCGGTTCACCTTGCCTCAATGGTGATGGACTATCCACCACTCGTGACCACCATCACTGGTAGTGGGACAGTCATCCCTCCGGCTGCACAAGCACCAACTCCTAGTACAAAAGATCCAAGGAAGTGTCCTGCTCCTCAATCGTACTCAGGTGCCATAATTGGCACGACGTCAGTGTTCCCTGAGTATCAGAAAGCGCAAGAACTCCTTGCTGCCGAGAACCTCAAACCTGACACAGAGAACCTCAAAAAAGCCAAACTCCGTCTGATTAGACGTGAGGAGAAATGGCGAAGGGTTTCTCCAGTTGATCCAGATCCCCCAGTCCCTTTTGTACGATTTGAAGAAGTGTCAGAAGATCCTGACATTGTATCTTTAGGATCCACTCCTTTACCCCCTCCAGCTTCTAACGAGGCTGTGTGGAACGCTGTCGACGATGCTCTACAACAGCGTAAAGAAGAAGAGTACTTGGAGATCTATGGAGGACCTCAGGATAACAAGTATGTCACCAATCCATCTTCTCACACTAAAGCTCATGTGAACACCCTAGTGAAATTTTTATGTAACGGGTTGGCTGCTAAAGTGCCAGTAAAAATAGTTCATTATGTACATGCTTTAAGTGCCCATGAGGCACCAAATAAAATTAATTCATATGTGAATGAAGAGTGTGACAACTGCCTAAATTGTCAGAATCCTGACAACTTAGGGGAACATGCCGCCCTCTGGCTGATGGAAAGCGGCACCTCTCAACACTTTACAAATAATCTCAATGATTTTTCATCCTTTGAGTACTTAGAAACACAGCCTGAAATATCCACTGCTTCCAATAATGTGTCAGCCTGCATTGAAGGCAAGGGGGCTGTATTTCTAAAGTTCGAGTTAGGAGACAAGTCATGTACTATCCGCTTGTACCCAGTCTTCTACTCATCCCAATTGAGCGGGCGACTACTCTCAATGGGAAATTTCCTTTTGACCGGAAATACTATCTATGGTCATAAAGATGGTATTGAGGTCTGGAGTCACAACAATCAACTGACAATGAAGTGTACACCTCTGAGCGATGCTAAGTCCCTTTACGGGCTCTGGTCTCAAGTGACAAATACCTTTGTCCTCAGCTCGGTCTTCAATGTTGACACTGTTTATCATGTCGATTATTGAATTTGGCATCAGCGCCTAGGCCATCCTAGTGATGCCGCAATGCACAAGTTTCCAACTTCCAGTACCAGACTCCCGGGAATAACGATCCCAAGATTGACTCCCATTTGTCCAGGCTGTGTGAAGGGTAAAATGGCCTCATGGCCTTTCCCAGACTCAAACAGCCGTACGACTGAGGTCTTTGAGTTAATCCATATGAATCTCAAAGAGTTTCCCACACTGTCATACCACAAAGAGAAATACTTCATTGTATTTGTGGATGATAAGTCTTCCGCGATGTGGAATGTCTGCCTGACCAAAAAGTCAGACGCACTTGACGCTGTAAAGCAACTTGTCATGTTAGCCAACAACCACTACGGAAAACCCGTAAAAAGTGTCCGTATGGATGCTGGGGGGGAACTCAAGTCTAAAGAACTCATGCAGTTTCTGCTTGGACAGGGGATTAAGATTCAAACATCTGCCCCTTACCAACACCAGCAGAACGGCCGCGCTGAGCGCGCCATTTGGACAATTACTGAGAAGGCACAAGCACTGCAGTTTAACGCGTGTTTACCTGCTTCTTGGTGGAGTTTCTGTGTAAGGCATGCATGCTTCTTGATCAATCGGACTAAATGGGTTTCCCCATACAAACAGATCGAAGGCAAAAAGCCGGACTTGTCACCTGTCAAAGTCTTTGGCTGTGCTGCTTACATGTACCTTCCAAAAGAGAAGTGCCTTAACAAATTGGCAGCACACTCAGAACTCATGACCTTCTTAGGCTATGAGGTGGATGATGGAACAAAGGGATATCTGTTCATGCATGCAAACAATTCACTGTTCATCGGCACAAAAGCCGTGTTTGATGAAGAACTATTCCCTAGATGTCCAAAAGCTAGTACACCCCATTCTACACTGTTTGGAGGAACTAGACGACCTGATCATGACCAGGATGATCACGACCATCAGCATGGAACAGATGAAGGTGATGATGATAATCCACCTTCTAACCGCCCCTTCTCTAAGTCGAATCCTTTGGGACCCTCGACATCGAACATACCAAGAGATTCGGAAGCGTGGGATACTGCTGCTGAGAATCCTCCTACATCGCCTCCAGTTAGCCCACAGGACTTTACACCTAGGGCAGATGATCAGAACAAGTGGAGAAATCTCCCTCGGCGATCTGGCAGAAGTAAGAATGTTCCATCTCGTCCAGGTAACGTGTACGGAGAAAATCGTGCTCCCTTGGATATAGAGCGAGACATCCGACGTGACCGTTATTGGGAGAAGACAGTGGACTCTGATCAACCGGGTAGCTCCCGCATTCGGCCACAAATTCTTCATGGAGACAGGCAAACTGGGCCTCGTGCTCCGGCACCACAGCCATCTGCTGCGCCACCTTCCAATAACAAGGGATCTGAAACAGCTACAGTCCCTGAAACCCCCGTCAAACGCGATTATGATCCAATGGACAAAGACACATGGCTCGCCAGAAGTGTCAGGGAAGGAGGAAACAATCTTACCCACATACTGCTCAAACAAGCAGTGTCTCCATCAGACAGTGGGAAAGACCAAGTTCCAAACCAATACCACGATATCATGCGCCTATCTAAATGGCTGCAAGCTGATTGGAAACTAGCCTGTCAGGAAGAGTTGGTAGCTCTCTCCAAAAGGCAAGTTTATGAACTTGTGGATCTTCCGCCAAATCGCAAAGCGATCCAGAATCGATGGGTTTTTTCTGTCAAAGATGATGGAAGAAAACGTGCCAGACTCGTGGCCAAAGGCCATTCACAGGTGGAAGGCGTTGACTTCGATGAGATTTTCTCACCCATTGTCCGCTACAAGTCAATTCGTCTCATGTTTGCATTAGCGGCTCTAGACAGCATGTATATGACCGGCCTAGATGTAAAGACTGCTTTCCTTTACGGCAAACTAGATGAGGAGATATACATGCTCCAACCTCAAGGCTTTGCAGTGAAAGGCCAAGAGAAGAAGGTCCTGCGACTTTTGCGCGCACTTTATGGCCTTAAACAAGCATCTTTAGCTTGGTGGCGTGAACTTGCTGCATTCATGAAAACCATTGGTTTCGAATGTGTGAGTTTAGACGCTGGCATTTTTATCCACAAAGCAAGGAATGGCACGATTGTCATCACGCTGGTGTACGTCGACGACGGCATTTTTATGTCATGAGACAAACAACTTGTGGATAAAATGAAACAAGCTTGCTTGAAATATTGGGAATCTTGTGACACTGGCGAAGTCACAAGCTTCTTGGGCATGCGCGTAACTAAATCTGCTGCAAAAATCATGATAGATCAGCAATTGTATCTGGTAAAGGTACTTGATCGCTTTAACATGACAAATGCCAAGAGTGCTCCCACTCCTTTACCATCGGGGTATCAACCATCAGAAAACACTGATCAAGTTGACTCCACACGCCGTCAGAAGTACCAGCAGGTCATTGGATCACTGTTGTATCTGATGCTCGGAACACAACCTGACATTGCTTATGCTGTCATTAAAATGTCACAATTCTCAGCTAATCCTGGCCAACAACATCTAGACAAAGCGATGTACATAATGTGCTATCTAGTAGGCACTCAAACCTACTGAATTGTCTATGATGGTGAGAAATCCAAGGGATTAATGGGATTCACGGACTCAGATTGGGCAGCTGACACAATCAAGTGCCGATCCACCACAAGCTTCTTTGCCAAACTTGCTAGCGGCATTGTATGCTGGCAATCGTGCCTACAAAAAACGGTCGCATTAAGCTCCACTGAGGCAGAGTATATGGCATTATCCGACTCTTGCCAACAAATCATGTGGATGCAGTCCCTATTTCACGAACTTGGATATGACCTGGTGCCTACTACATTATGTGGTGACAACCAAGGGTCCATATTCATCGGATCAAATCTGGTTCAAGAAAGAAGGACAAAACACATTGACATTCACTATCATTACATACATGAATGCATCGAGAACGACAAAGTCTCCGTCGTATTCCTTGAGGGGAAGGATAATCCCGCAGACATGTTCACAAAGAACTTGGTTGCAGTACCATTCCACAAATGCAGAGAGCTCCTTGGAATTGAATTTACCAAGGACAAGTAGAATGCAGCTGCAGAAGCGCCGCACTACTTGTGGGGGGTGTTGAAATACCAATTTCCACTGCTCTCATCATGTGATTCTGTAGATCAGTAGATCACATGTGCTCTTATTTACAAATGGTCTGTGCGCATATTTACATAGGTATATAAACCCGCTGTACTCAACTATAAACAATAAGAGCTGTTTCACTCTTACCACCACCTCCGTAGTTAACAGTAAGCCTAACCATCTCAACGGCGAGTAGCAAGAGGAGTTCCACTACATAGAATAGTATGCTCGCAACAAGGGTAAACATGTCTCAGCTGAGGACTAGCACTCACTATGGGGCATTTATGGTCTTTGGTGGGTAGGCAAATGTCCTGGCTCATACTGTATATAATAGGGAGACAGTGTATCAATTTGTTGAACCTGTGTGAATGATTGGGCATGTGGCCTCCAAATATGGGAAATATGGGGAAGTTGGCCACCAGTCAAATTACTGCAATACCATATGCTTAGGAATGCTCATTTGTACAGGATAGACTCTGTTGTATGTGAAGTGGTCCCACAAATATTTATTTTACAGCCTTTCTACCTCATCCTACAAGCCATGACATCTGTTGGCTATGTGATTTAAGAAATCTCAGTTCTGGGATCAAATTTTGATCTTTGGCATATTTTCAGAAACATTAATCACACATCCCAAGTCCAGCTTTTTGCAGGACATACCTCTACCATGGGTGGATCCATGCTGACCATGCTGAGGTAACTACATGGTACACATTTTCATCTCCCCTACATGCTGTGTGTCTTTCCTGGAGGCTTTACCCTATGAACAACATGCTGCTTTTTACTTCCCTCTTTGATCGGGCCCTCGATGCCATCTCCAAGTTCAAGCCTTCCCAGCTACAACTCCTGATCTATTGTGTTAGACCTAGGTCCATGGACAATTTACCTGAAGTGCAATACCAGGATGAGTTCTATCATTCTTTATTTTCTGTCACTTTTGGGGATGTTTGTGTCTCCCCTGAGTTCATAAGGAGGGCGCATGCTGCAGGCTGTATTGACTTCTTCATTCCAGTAGTGAAATGGGGGGTCAAGATCACCCAAGATGGGAATCAGTTGAAAGAACATAGTTCTCATTTTGCTAAGTATGGAGCGCATGGAGCCTGGCTAAAGTCTGGCAATATGGTCGATTACATTCTTCTTGACTGCCACGCAAATATTCCAAGGGACAAACATCCAGGTATTGATATTTCTTTCTGGCTAACTCCTGTGCTGATTTCTTTCTAGAGATCCAAAACTTGTTTCATCATCAGGAAGATTTAGATTTTTCTTAATGAGACTTAGCAGTGCTTACTGGGGCTTAATGATGATTCTAAGCACTGTTAAGCAGGAAGTCTCTAAGCACAGCCATGCTTGGGCTAAGTCAAGTTGTCCCATGAATTTGGCTTATGGGGGGCTTATAGTTTGGCTTATTCTGTACTTGGACTAAGCACAAATCTAAGCAATCTTTTAAGTCAAATCTCAACTGAAATTTCGCCAGTAAAAAGAAAAGAAAACCAAGAATCCAAGCTCAATAAGCAAGAGAAAGCCTGTTCCATGAATCAAAGCCTTGAACACCTTAACCATGGCTAAGCATTTGTAAGCACACAAAGAGCCTATATTTGTGTACTAAGCATGCCCAAGTGCAGGTATAAAAATGTGCTAAGCAATCATTATGCAATGTGGGGGCTGTGAAGAGTGGGGGATATTGGGATCAGGAAGTTGAGCACAAGATGAGGACGAGGTTTTTGAGGTATTGAGTTTAAGTCAAAGGTAAGTGTATGAGGGAGTCTGCCACAGGGAGGAATGTTATTATCATCTCCTACAAGATGTGCAATATTTATACTACACAGTTAGGAGGTATAGTGTAATGCACTCCTATAATATATAAAGGAGGTATTCTGTAATAGACCCCTGTACCAGTTAATAATGGAGTAACTTTGTCATATCCCCTATAACAGTGTCAATAATAGTGACATATGATACCATGGCTTGGCAAGTCCTAGACTTCCTGCAGGGTGTGTCATAGACACTCTATCCAAGGCTCTGTCTCTGATAGCCTATGATAGACATGGCTATATCTTGCCTATCCTATGATAGACATGCTGCAGGATGTTTAATCCTGTAGCATGTGTTAACTGTGGATTCCCCTATATGTCTCTGCATGTGTTAACCTCTGTTAAACATGTGTTAATATGACTTAGCATATTCTGGCAATATTTCCTAGGCATGTTAACTGCCTTGGCTTGCCTGTATACTCTTGTATACATAATCCCAACACTCCCCCTCAAGCCTAGGCAGTGTAGGACAATGAGTGGAATGGTTCTGTGAATGTCATCACTCCCCCTGGAGTGGTTAATAATTTTCTTTCAGGTGCATCAAAACCTCTGTGGATGGAAAACCCATTGGGAAAAACCAATCTCACCAAGGAAAGCTACTGAGTTATTTTTGACTGAATTCCCATCTCTTCCCTATGTCGTGAAAACTTAGGCTTTGGTAAGGCCTTTGTTAATATGTCCGCTGTTTGCTCCGGATCACGACAGTTTTGAATATCAATAATTTTGTTGGTGACTAAATCTCGGACCCAGTGATGCCGTATAGCGATATGTTTTGACCTCTGGTGAAATTGAGGGTTATGGGTTAAAATTACTGACCCTTCATTATTGCCTTTAATAATTGTCAGATTTTCTTGGGTGTATCCAAGTTCACCATACAAATTTCTTAGCCATGTGGCCTCGTGTCCAGCCTCAGATAGCACCACATATTCGGCTTCCGTTGAGGATAATGCAATAATTGTTTGTTTCTTTGATTTCCAAGTTATTGCTCCCCCTGCTGTCAGGAAAATATACCCTGTGGTGGACTTGAGGTCCTCAGAATTTGCAAATGATGCATCGGCATATCCATGGAAAAGGCTATTGCTTTCAGTCTCATCCTGGGATTTTCTGTAAATAATTCCAAGAGTTTTCGTACCTGCTAAGTACCGTAGTATCCGCTTTATTGCACCGTGGTGTTGTAAGCCCGGGTTTGCGGTATATGCTGCCAATTTATTAACAGCGAAGCTAATGTCAGGTCGCGTGGAGTTTGCAATGAATTGTAGACATCCCAGTAATTTGGCATATGAATTGCTCCGATTCGGCTCATTATAATCTGGGTTTTCAATTAATTTAATATTTGGGTCCATTGGCATTCCAACAGGGTTTGCATCAATCATGCCTTCTTTACGAAGGACATTCTCGATATATTTTTCTTGAGATATTTTGATGCTATCATTGGCACACGTAATTTCTATGCCCACGATTTTGCTAGGCTCTCCAAGGTCGGTAATGTCCCATTCTGATGTTAACGCATTTTTCATATGCTTCATCATTTTATCTGCTGATGCAAAAAGCAGGGTGTCGTCTACCCATACCGTTATGATGCCTATATTTTCTTTGTCCTGTCAAATATGTGCGCAAGGATCTGCCATTAATCGTCCATAATCATGAATTTTAAGTTTACCATCAAATTTGTTATTCCACTCTCGGCCTGCCTGCTTTAATCCATAAAGCGGTTTAATTAGCTTGCATACTTGGCCTGTTCCATCTTCACATCCTTCAGGTTGTTTCATGTATATAGTTTCTTGTAGCGTGCCATTAAGGTATGTGCCCTTTATGTCCATCTGTTGTATTTTTAGACCTTTCTCTGATGCGAGTGCTAAAATCGCCCAGAGTGTGTCCATTCATACAACTGGTGAAAAGGTTTCTGTGAAATCATAACTGGGTCTTTGTGCATACCCTTTTGCAACTAGCCACGCTCTGTATCGTACAATTTCCCCTTCTTTATTTCATTTCCAAATAAATACCCATTTATTTGAGATTGGAATGGCATCTGGAGGTTTTTCAACAAGTTCCCAAGTACCCTTTTCTTTGAGCAAGTCTAATTCAATTTGCATTGAATCTTTCCATTCCGTCCATTCCGGGGATTGTTTTGCATCTTTGAGACTGTTTATTTCGTCTCCGGCTATTATTGCATAGGCTTGTTCTATATTTAGGAAAGTTTTGTCATCTTCCTCTTCCACAAGGTGGTAAAGATGTTTGTAGTCAGTACGAATTCCACGAGTTTTCCGTGGTTCATTATCACTTGCATGTGTCTTCCGTGGTCTGGTGATATCTATGTTTCCCTCATTTTCATTCCATTTACGCTTCCGAGGCTGCCTTGCCGGTTCCGTGATCCATTGATCGGAGTTACCCATTGGCGGCACATTCGGTGTTTCCCCACCAGACTCCCCCTCCATCGAGGGTGTAACATCAGTGTCTTCAGGAGGCTCAGGTTCATCTGTAGTGTCTATAAGTTGGAAGGTCCGAGAGGTGAGAACATTTCTGGTTTCGGCATTGTAATATTTTATTGCTCCCGCGCCGTCATCATAGCCAACATATGCATGGCACTTTGATTTAGGTAGCATTTTTCTTTCTTCTTTCTGGCCTTGTAATAATACCCATACTGGGGCTCTGAATTCACGTAAATTTGATACGTCCGGTTTTTTATTGTGCCAGCCTTCGTAAGGTGTTGTTTCCCGAAGATGTTTGGTAAATGATTGGTTCCGGATATAGGCAGCGTGTAAGACTGCAAATTCCCATAAAAATTCTGAAAGCTGGTTAGCAGCCAGCATTGCTCGGGATAGCTCGACCAGGGTTCTGTTCATCCTTTCCGCAACTCCATTCTGTGATGGTGAGTATGGTGCGGTAAGCCAATTTTCTATACCTCTTTCTTTGCAATATTTTTCCAGTTTTTCGTTAACAAATTCTTTTCCACAATCAATTTGTGCACCCTTCGGCTTCTTACCTTGTGTTTCCAAATGAGCAAGGTAATTTATTACCCCCTGTGCTGCATCACTTTTCTCTTTGAGACATTCAATTGTGACAAACCTTTTAGCATCATCAACAAATAGGAGATAATAATATTTGCCATTAATAGATTTGATAGCGTATTTTCCCCACAAGTCGATATGGGTTAATTCTCCTGGTTTAGTGTTTCTTTTTGTTGACTTTGGAAAAGGCTCCTTGTGTTGCTTTGCACTGATGCAAGCTTCGCAATCCGGTTTAGGAGTATTTTCGTCGACATTGAAACCAGTCACCAATTTTCAGCTCAATAATTCTTGAAGTCCAGAATATCCTACATGTCCAAATCGTCAGTGCCAAGTTTCCCAACTAAGTGGTTTAACATTTCCGACGAATGTTTGATTTACGGCAGGGGTTTTAGATGACTTGCTTGAATTTTTTAATACCATTTTCATTTTGTATAAATGGTTTTTTCCGCTGGCCACATCCCATCGCCCCAACGAAATTGAATTGTTTTGTGTTCCAGGCACATGTAGGACGTCTTCCAGATGAATATTAAAATTTTGATTATTGCATGTTGAAATTATTTCAACAGTTCCTTTGCCTGCAATTTTAGCTTCCAATCCACCTACCCCAGTTACAGAATTATTTTTCATTGGAGTGTATGTTTTGAAGGCTTCTTTTTGATGCATGACATGCGATGTTGTTGCTGAGTCAGCCAACCAGTCGTAATAGATCAAATGCTCGTCCATTACGGCATCATTACAAGCATTGTAGGAATCAAAATTATGATGTTCTTCTTGAGCTGAAAATGCAATAAATTCCTCCACAGCATTGGACTGTTCCACAGGTTTTATTCTTCCTTTTTCCTTATCTTTCTCCTTTTTCTTCCCCCAACAATTTTTTGCCTGATGTCTGATTTTTCCACAATTATGGCATTTATTGCCTTGGAATTTTCGGCATTTACTGGACCAATGTCCAGGGCGCTTGCAATGATCACAATATGGCTTCAGGGATTTTTTACGATCGGTAAGACGGTTTTCAAGGGTTTTCTCCTTTTGGGCGGTCGTCTGGGTTTTAGCCAGGTTAACAATTCTGCCGGAGTTATTATTCCCGTTATTCCGGTTTTGCCGAAGTTTATATTCTTCCCTTAATAATCCAATAAATGCATCCGAAGTTAGGCGACACTTTGGATCTAAGTCATTTGGATCATTTGCGTTTCTGTTGTAGGGCTCGACATATGTTTGCCAAGAGTTTGGTAAGGATGCCGAAATGATCAATTTAAATCGGGTATCTGAGATATGGAATTCTATATTTGGAAACCTGTTGATCCGGTCTCGGTAAGACTTCAAGACGTCCAAATGCTTTAGGAGGTCGTCGGAATTATCAGCCTTTGTCTCATATAATAGACACTGCAGTTGATTAACTGTCTGATGCACCTTGTTTTTGTGAGTGACCGATAATGCAGCATACATAGCTTCTGCACTTTGTTTTGATCCGACATGGTTTATTTGCGAAGAGGTGATGTTGTGAATAATTACTTGTTGTGCCCACATGTCATTTTTGTCCCAGTTATAAGCACTGGCCAGATCTGTGTTTTCATCTGGTCGCTTTATTTGTCCAAAGACATATCCCAATATGTCACAGTTAATAAAAACTCGTAACATCCTTTCTTTCCATTCGTGCCAATTTTCATCCGTCAAATGATCGTGATCGGCGATCTTGTTTACATTTGAATATTCTTTGGTATGAATTAGGGGTATTGCCGTAGGTAATTGAATATTCCCTGGTGGGCCGTTATTTTCCTGGCGCCTTTCTTCTGCTCTTTGAAGAATTTCCGGGGGGATATTCACTTGTCTTTGTTTCTGTTTAGCTTTGGAGACATAAACTCTTGTAGGGTTTTGTTCTGTTGCTGAAGGTGTGCTGGGCTCTCCAAATAATGACTCCATGTCATCACGGTCCCCAACATATTCCAATTCTTGATCCATGTGCCCCTTTTTTAATAAGTTAGTTTAAAATATTGGCCAGGGCCCATAAACCTATTGGGATCAGGAAGTTGAGCACAAGATGAGGACGAGGTTTTTGAGGTATTGAGTTTAAGTCAAAGGTAAGTGTATGAGGGAGTCTGCCACAGGGAGGAATGTTATTATCATCTCCTACAAGATGTGCAATATTTATACTACACAGTTAGGAGGTATGGTGTAATGCACTCCTATAATATATAAAGGAGGTATTCTGTAATAGACCCCTGTACCAGTTAATAATGGAGTAACTTTGTCATATCCCCTATAACAGTGTCAATAATAGTGACATATGATACCATGGCTTGGCAAGTCCTAGACTTCCTGCAGGGTGTGTCTTAGACACTCTATCCAAGGCTCTGTCTCTGATAGCCTATGATAGACATGGCTATATCTTGCCTATCCTATGATAGACATGCTGCAGGATGTTTAATCCTGTAGCATGTGTTAACTGTGGATTCCCCTATATGTCTCTGCATGTGTTAACCTCTGTTAAACATGTGTTAATATGACTTAGCATATTCTGGCAATATTCCCTAGGCATGTTAACTGCCTTGGCTTGCCTGTATACTCTTGTATACATAATCCCAACAGGGGACAAGCATGGTTGGCCAGAGTTGAATCTGGCATTGTAGTACTAAAGATTGTGTTAGTGAGATCATAGAAGAGGAGAACAATGTCGACATACATTCAAGTTCTGTATCAGAACTGGAGTTATCAACAAGACATGCCCATTTGTTGTTGTTGTCATCAATGTTGATAACTTCGGTAGGGTGGTTGTGAGCATGAACCAGCTTCATGAACTCTTGAGCATCCTTCATGATGGTGATGATACTCAGTCCGAGGAATCACCTGGAAACACACACCAAATGATAGTCCTACTAGACCAGAGGAAGGGTGCAAGGTGGCTTTGGGTTGGTGTTTGACACAAGGCAAGAAGGTAAGAGAGTGAAGGGATAATACGATAATAAGATGATGACTTGTGCTTCTTGAGACAACATAATATGATAATAAGACCCTGGAATTGAGCTCTGTGCTCTATATGATGAGGGGAAATGATTTATTGTTTTGTTTTCTATCTACTAGATGTCTTATATAGATATTCTAAGTGGGGCCAGGAAATTGAAGTGGGTGAAGAGGACCCAAGTAAAATGAGAAAGAATCAGATGCCAATGAGAAAAGGAGGGAGGGGTAATGGAATAAGGAGTGGGTACTGGATCATGAAATCTACCTGGTGTAAGAAATCTACCTGGTGTAAGAGGACTTGTCTCCTATCCAAAAATGCGTCTAGTAGCTTGTCATGCAGGTGAGAGGGAGTGGAGAGGACGATGATGTAATCCTGGGAACTTTGTCATGTGACTAAAATCATGGGACTGTTGATAATACCGTTCCTCGCACTAGAACCTCACACCATGATCTCTAACAACATTTCTCTTGTCCTTTTCTTCTTCTTCATCCTCTTGATCATGTGCATCTTGATAGCCTACCAATGGAGATGTGCTATTGTGTGGGGGTGATACTCATTAGAGCTCAACACAGAAAATTCGCCTGTTGGGGGAGTTGATCCCATCATCTTCTGTGATCCGTTATGATGGAGTCTTGACTGGAGTGAGTGAGATGTCTTCTTCCTTTGCCAACAATGAATTGAACAATATCAAGTGCAACCAGAGGACAACATGGTGGTGACCCAAGCCAGGAAAGAAGAGAATGAGGTGAATGACAGAGCGGGCCAAGAGGTGGAGGTTGATATAACTGATGTGGGAGCTAACGATGAAGAATTTTGAGGCTGCATAGTAGCATGAGTATCCTTAGTAATGTGTGTGAGATCCTATGACAATCGTAGAATGTGGCATGAGGAGATGTTGATAAAAATGTGAAAATGGGATGGTTTGGAGCTTTGGATACTCCTGATACCTATCAATGGCCCCAAACTTGGTGTTTGCAAGTGAGCGCACCCATTTGGCATACCCACAAATGGCCTTACCCCAAGCAGTATTGCTGAAGCCTGTCTGTCACATGGACTCCTTCCTGGTGGAGTGATTGATAGTCCAAGGAAGGGTAACTGTCTTTCCTTTGCTAGTGTGGGCCATTGCTATAGTCAGTGTCCCAGTGATGACTAGAGTTAGAGCCCTCTCCACCTATCAATGGTCAGAACAATCCTGCAAGCAAACTATGCAATACATACTGAGGTGGCAGCCAAGCCTAACCCGCCTGTTGCAGTGGCAGTGGGTTTGTCATGGAGATCGGGAACCCTCATGGAACCTTTGATAGCCATGAGGTGAGCAGCAAAAGTCTGGAGGATGAAGGGGCTGTGAAAAAGCCCCTTCCATTTCTGGGAAGTATTATTAGACATACAGAGAGAGAGCATTGGAGGTCACATACCTTCTTCTAGTTGTGTTTGCTCTCTTGATACAAAAAGCAAAGATCCTTCAGGTAGTACTTCACAAACTCTATGCATTCTTCATTTGAATTTCATAAGGTTTCTTGGGTATTGCAAAACAACACCAAGAGGACCATGATGCCAGCTGATAACATTGCACCAGGAGTCTGAGAGATGTTGAATGGCCTGAAATATATTTAGTATCATTCTCGAGCTGAGTTGGTCACATACTTTCTGATAGATTGCACTGGATGTTGTTATCTCATACTCATAGCAACTGGTTGCATCCCAGATCTTCTGCATCACCTGGACCGACTGCTTGACTAGCACGTCCCAAGGATCGGCAGTTTGACCAACATATGCCATATAAGTCGTGATGAATGTATGTTGGAACCATTGCAGCTCAACCCATCTGGGGAGTTCCTCATCTCAAGGCTTTCTGGCAGCTGTTTCACTGGCCTTTGAGGGTTTTTGGACTATGAGTTGCTGGTTGGATAGTGCTTAGAATATTTTATTGAATTGACTAAAGTAAACTTACCTCACTGGTCACTTGCTTCTTTCCCTTGGGGGGGCTGTTAATTGTGGCTTCCCATTCCTCACCTCTCATCTCGTCATTGTCAGAGAGACTGCCATCATTGTATGACAAGAAGCTAGGTGAGGGTTTGGCCTTTACCTTGACTGGGCCCAAGGCTCAGTGACTGATAATCTTGACATTGTCAGTGAGAACTGATGGAGCAGACGAGTGGCTAGTGCCACTAGTAAGTGGGGGAATGTCAGACTTGGTGGCATTGGACAGAGCTTTTGAGGTAGGCTTAGCAGTGGTGGGAACATCTAAGGCCCACTGTTTGATTGAAGAGGCATGTTGTCATTTTTTATCACTGAGCATCCAATAGAGAAGTGTGGATTGATCAAGCATTAGCAATGAAAGCATTGAGAGTATGGGTGGGAAGGATATACCTATTATCAATTTCCATCAGATCTGATTGGTTTGTTGACAGATCAGGGTTTGTGGGAGTTGCATCTTGGTCATACATCACCTTGATATCCACTATCACCCCTTCTTTCTTCAACCTTCTACCACCTGTCACCTGGACCTGCGATGGGGTCTTGGAAGCTGGCTTCCCACTTGACCAATCTTCTGCTTGTGTACTAGCCATTGACTTCACCATATTGCCATACTCATTCTGTTTCCCTTGGGTTTCATTGTTGATTTTCTTTGCCACAATGTTGATCTCATCATGCACCTTCACTTTCACTTTCTTCAGCTTAGGTTCCTGAGGTTGCTCTTCAATGGAGGCTGGTGCTATCTCCTCACCCTCAGCTTTCTTTCTCTTTCCTACTTCCCCTGCAACTTTCCTGGCTGTTTGTGCCTTCAACTTTTGGGTAGGAGGTGGATTGTCACTTTCAATAGCCAAGTCATCATCACTGATTTGCTTTATAGAGCAGGATGGGACAAACAATGCCTTGTTGACATCATCAGACATCTCAACATCATCAGACATCTCAACATCAGTGATCTCTGGAACAGAGACAAGTTTGGTTGTTTTTTGGCCACAGGGGGGTTGTTACGATTCCGTCGTCTATGCTATATTTACTTGCTCATATGCGCTCACTTGACAGCAGGCGCATCTTTACTTATTGAAATGACCCCTTAAAAGACCAGAGTAGATAGCTACTATACTTAACAGCCAATCGTTATATAGACCAGAGTAACCAATAGTCTATATAAGCTGAAGTAGATAGTTGGTCAAGGCCTCAGCTTGACCTAAAGATATAAACTCTTTAAACTGCTCACAGAGAACTCGACCTGAGGAAGTACCTCAGAGTCTAAACGACGAACTCGACACAAGGAAGCACCTTGTTGTCTCGAACTTGCTGAGTAGTTAAGAGACAATCTTAACAAAAGGTCAAGCTGATCGAACCTGCCGACTTGTCACAAGTCTAGGCGCACCCAACCGACACTGTGGCGCCCAAGCTCACGCACGCGCTCAAGAACAGACACTTCGCAGACAGACCACCCCGAACAGCAGTACCCACTGCTACCTCAGAATTCTTCCGTTTAGACGGATGACGAATCAGAATACGTACCCGACCACTACTTTACCGAAGGTAGACCCGAAGACAGCAGACCGCCACAAAGAATTAGAAGAGAAGCATCCTCTTCTATCACAGATAAACGAACAGGGTATTCACAGACCCTTGAAGAATCCGAACCTGAAGACTCACTCGACCCCACTTACTTCGAAATGGCACAGAACAGAGATGCCCAAGTAAAGATCCGAGTCCCCTCCGACTTCTCTGGAGAAAGAGAAAAGACGACAAAGTTCTTACAAGAGGTAGAACTTTACATCCGGGTGAACCCGAACACCTACGACACAGATGAAAAGAAGATTGCATTCGCCCTCTCGTTTATGATAGGGGGGGCGGCTGCAGGATGGAAAGAGGCCAAGATCAGAGAGTCTCTAGCCAACAACAACTTCGGCGGCTGGCAAGCGTTCAAGACAGCCGTCTCCACCGCCTTTTCCCCTGTAGACGACGCACGAACCGCACGAACCGAACTAAAGAATTTAGTTCAGACAGGAGATGTTCAAGACTACATCTCCGACTTCAGAATCCTTGCCGCACGCACAGGAATAGTCGAAAACGTCGCCCTCATTGAATACTTCATGGACGGGCTGAAACCGAAACTGCTTGAGAAAGTATTTCTCAAGGAAACAATGCCTACCACCATTGACGGATGGTACGAAGCCGCTGCCAAGTACGAAGGACAGTGGAAACGAGCACAGGCAATTACGGGAAAAGCTAGAGGAAGCAAAGCGCCCTCTAAGGCTTACACTCCCTCCACCACCCCCGATGTCGATCCAAATGCCATGGAGATCGACAAAATGACGCAACAAGACCGCGCTGAACATATGCGCAAAGGCATGTGCTTTGTCTGTCACCAAACAGGACATCGCGCCGCCAATCACAAAGACAAGAAGACGGGAAAATTCCTACCTGGACCCGTCAGAAGGTTTATCGCTAGGAAACCAAGCGGTAAAGAAGCCTATGGGAAGATACGAGCCCTCCTAGGCAAACTAGACGAAGAAGAAAAAGAAGAAACCCTCAATCTCATGGAAGAATCGGGTTTTTAAGAAAGCGGACTGCACCGACGTCAGGACCCGCTGAAATTACGGTCTCAAGTGTACTTATAGCTAACATGGAAAAGCAATCTATGAGATTACCAATGCAGCTATTTGTTGAGAACGAAATCGTCGAAACGGACGCCCTCCTCGATTCAGGAGCAGGAGGGATGTTTATGGATAAAGGTTTTGCAAAAATGTACAACTTCCCGCTCACTCCCCTCCAGAAGCCGATCAGGGCTAGGAACGTTGATGGCATCCAAAACAAACTAGGCACCATCAATCACTCCACCACAGCTTTGGTAGACATCGGAGGAAAGCAATCGAAGATACGGTTTATGGTCACGGGATTAGGAAAAGAATCGATCATCCTAGGACTTCCCTGGCTCCAAAAGGAAAACCCGTTGATCAACTGGGAAATCGGGACACTGCAATACCGAAAGAACAGATCACTGGAAGCCGCCCGACGGGCAGTATCCAAAATCCGGCAGCTCGTGAAGGGAACCCCTTTTGAGCAGAAACACACCACGGAACACACCCCAATCGCTAGATTGGAAGAAACCTCGATCCGAGCCAAGACATCGATCTCTCAACAGTTGGCACATGACGAACAAAGAGATCAAAAGAAGGACAAAGCAAACGTACCACCGGAATACCGGGAATACAACAGAGTCTTCGAGAAGACAGCCTCTGAAAGATTCCCCGAATCGAAACAATGGGACCACGCCATAGATCTGAAAGAGGACTTCATACCAAAAGACTGCAAAATCTATCCTCTCACCCCGGTCGAACAACAGAAAATGGACGAATTCCTTGAGGAAAACCTGGCAAAAGGATACATACGACCGTCGAAATCACCCATGGCTTCGCCGTTCTTCTTTGTAGCAAAGAAGGACGCGGAAGCACTTCGACCCTGCCAAGATTACCGGTACCTGAACAACGGAACGATCAAGAATACCTATCCCTTACCCCTGATCGGAGACCTCCTTGATAAATTAAAAGGAGCACAGATCTTCACAAAACTCGACATCAGATGGGGATATCACAACATCAGGATAAAGGACGGAGACCAATGGAAAGCAGCCTTCAAAACGAACAAAGGACTGTTTGAACCAACAGTCATGTTCTTCGGCCTATGCAACTCTCCGGCCACATTCCAAGCGATGATGAACGAGATATTCAAAGATCTGATCGACGAAGGATGGGTGGTAATCTACATGGACGACATCTTGATCTTTTCTCGAGATCCCAGGAAACACGCCGACCGAACGAAAAAGATCCTCCAACGGCTTAGAGACCATGATCTCTATCTTAAACCCGAGAAATGCAAATTCGACGTCAAAGAAGTCGAATTCCTCGGTTTAATAGTAAAACCAGATCAGATCCTGATGGACCCGACCAAGCTCTCCGGCATCCGAGATTGGCCTGAACCAACCAACGTCAAAGGAGTACGATCTTTCCTTGGATTTGGAAACTTCTACCGCAGATTTATCGGACGCTTCGCTGAGTTAGCACGACCACTCAACGATCTTACGAGAAAAGACATCAAATTCGAATGGACACCGGAATGTCAAGAATCGTTCGACAAGTTAAAAGCTAAGTTTAGCGAGGCACCAACTTTGTTGATGCCAGACCCCACTAAACCGTTCACAATCGAATCCGATGCATCTAAATTCGCGACTGGTGCGGTACTCAGGCAACAAGGACCAGATGGAGATTGGCACCCATGCGGGTACATCTCCCACTCTTTGACACCGACGGAACGGAACTACGAGATCTACGACAGAGAACTGCTTGGGATTATCCGAGCACTAGAAACGTGGAGGCACTACCTACAAGGAGCGCCACACCTGGTCACGATCCTGTCCGATCATAAGAACCTGACATACTTTAGGGTTGCGCAAAAGCTAAACAGAAGACAGGCACGATGGAGCCTATTCTTATCGGAATTCGACATCAAATTGATCCATGTACCTGGATCACAGATGGTCCAATCCGACGCGCTATCCCAAAGGGAAGATCTAGGAAAAGACACGGACAAAGACAACGAGAACATGACAATGCTGTCAGAAACAGTATTCGTCAACACAATCGACACAGAAATGGAATCACTTCTGGTCACGGCGACCATGAAGGACGAATTAGTAGCCGACGCAATCAAGGCACTAAAAACCAACGGAACACCGCCGATCAAATCTGATCTCGCAGATTGGGAAGTAAAGGACGGACTCCTTTTCTTTAAAAACAGATGCTACGTCCCGCCGAACAACGAACTACGGAAAAGATTAATTGAACAGTATCACAACTCTCTCACCGCAGGACACCCCGGACAATTCCAGACACTAGAATTGATCCGGAGGGACTATTGGTGGCCAGGAATGACGACATTAATCAAGAACTTCGTACAAGGATGCAGGCTATGCCAACAAATGAAAGTAAACACCCACCTGACGACACCACCCCTGACACCGATCAAATCAACAGCGACGAGACCATTCGCGTTGGTTACAACAGATTTTATTATGGACTTGCCAGAATCAGAAGGACATGATGCTCTAATGGTCGTGGTAGACCATGGTCTTACAAAGGGGGTAATTTTAATACCTTGTAACAAAACCGTCGACGCCTTAGGAGCAGCAGACCTCTACCTGAAAAACGTATTCACCAGATTCGGCCTCCCCGACAAGATCATATCCGATCGAGACCCAAGATTCGCATCAAGATTATTCCAAGAGCTAGGAAAACTCTTAGGAATCAAGTTGGCTATGAGCACAGCATACCACCCACAAACAGATGGACAAACCGAACGGATGAACCAGGAAATCGAGGCTTACTTACGCATGTTCTGCACGAATCAACCCAAGACGTGGACGAAACTCCTCTCCACCGCAGAGTTCGCCCACAATCAACGGACCCACTCCACTGTGAAACATTCCCCGTTCTACCTCATGATGGGGTATGAACCACACGCGATACCCACGCCTTACAAGAAAAGCGATGTACCTGCCGCGGAAAAGAGAATCGTCCAATTACAGAGAGCACGGAACAAAGCCCTGGCCGCACACGAACTGGCCCGACAGCTCATGGCAGAAAGGATCACTCGAAAGTTTACCCCGTTCACCCTCGGTCAGAAAGTCTGGCTCAACTCCCGAAACCTGAAAATCTATCCCCACACGAAGAAACTCTCCCCGAAAAGAGAGGGACCATTCCCAATTAAGCGGGTGCTATCACCACTTTCTTATGAACTAAAACTGCCGACTCAATGGAAAATTCACCCGGTGTTTCACGCAGCACTCCTCACCCCCTATTCGGAAACAGAAATACACGGTCCTAACTACCTGAAGCCTCCCCCCGACCTGATCGAGGGAGAAAACGAATACGAAGTAGAAACCATCACCGCCCACAAACCGCGCGGATCAAAATACGTTTACCTCGTGAAATGGAAAGGCTATCCAACTTCAGAAAACACATGGGAACCAGAGTCACACCTGAAACACGCTAAAGAAATCCTCAACGTATATAAAGAAAAGAAAAATCTCTAGAAAGAAACATCGAACTTATTCACACACCATGCACACCAACAACGCGACCACTTCCTCCTCTTCTCAAAAGAACCTTCCTCCCCTCGCTGAATTCGTTGAGAACTTCTTGATCGACCCCACCAATCGCGCCCATCTCGCCCACTACCTCGTCGACCGTGACCAAGACGTCCTGAACAGCCTCCTTCACCACTATGACGCCATCCTCGACCTGATACGAGATCAAGAACGACTCGCTGACGAAACTCTAGCAACGATGATGAGCCAAGGCATAGAGTCGGCCATCAATCACCTCCAGAAACAACGGTTAGACAGCGTCCGATCCCCCACTCCTCTCATCCAACCAACCGCCACCTCAGCATCCCCCCACTACTCCTTCCAATCGACCCAAGTCAAAGACTCCCAACTTGGGTTACCGACCTCTTCACCCCGAAAGAAGACGGTCTCGTACAAAACCTCCCAAACTGGAAAGGGGCGACGTTCGTCGACTACTACTCCCGGCATCATTAAGATCGAACCGACCCTGCCGCCAGTACCTGAGATCATTGATCTTACGACACCCTCTCCACAGCCACAACGCCCACTCACCCCAATGAATATCCGACCCAGAACCCCGACGCCACCGCACATGAAAGCTGAGAAATGCTATAAATGCGGGAAGATCGGCCATTTCGCGACGTACTGCGACCAGTTCATCTGCAGTATATGCAAGAAAAGAAGACCCGGACACTACCCTGTCACTTGCCCCAAGCGACGACGCGCGTCAGCGCCACCTGTCTATGCTAGCCTAAATCGAGTTTTAATTAATCGCGTCTATGGACCCCCCCCTGAAAACGATTACGACGACGGTTGGGATGATGCAGCGTGGGCAAACATCACGGGAGAACCCTGCGGAGACTTATAAGAAGTCGTCTCCCCTCCCTTCTTTTCTTTTCAACAACCACATCTCCTCAGAAAATGGATGGCAATATTATCTTCGCCATTGCCTTTTGCTCGCTCTTAGTTCTATGCTGGATCGTTATCTTTGTTTTCATCATTTATTGGCATGTCCAGAATCGTCGACCCACACCCACTCTCACTCCGTTCATTGACGTCGACGTCGAACTTCAACCGCTCCCCCCTGTCGTGCGACCATTCCGCCACTCACGCATCTGGATCTGGAGAGATCCCAAACAGCCTAGCGATGAAGTATTGATTTAGAAAGATTATCGAAGGCTGGAAACTTCGATTTTAGCGAGGGGGTAATGTTACGATTCCGTCGTCTATGCTATATTTACTTGCTCATATGCGCTCACTTGACAGCAGGCGCATCTTTACTTATTGAAATGACCCCTTAAAAGACCAGAGTAGATAGCTACTATACTTAACAGCCAATCGTTATATAGACCAGAGTAACCAATAGTCTATATAAGCTGAAGTAGATAGTCGGTCAAGGCCTCAGCTTGACCTAAAGATATAAACTCTTTAAACTGCTCACAGAGAACTCGACCTGAGGAAGTACCTCAGAGTCTAAACGACGAACTCGACACAAGGAAGCACCTTGTTGTCTCGAACTTGCTGAGTAGTTAAGAGACAATCTTAACAGGGGTGGCCACAGCTTCAGAGAGAAGGGTGGGTGGGGAGTAGCATCAATGAAATCTTCATCAGCCCTATCAGCATGCTTGAACTCACCTGTGCAGATGATGGACTGCTTCTTTGCCTCCTCATGATCCACCTTAGCCTGAGCTTTAGCTGCATGCTCTGCTTGAACCTCAGCTTTGGATTGATGGGGTTTAGCTGCAACAGGTTCTCCTAGATGAGCCAATTTGTTGCTTGCCCTAGTTTCAGGCATAGTAGTTCGGTTAGGAAATGTGAAGTAATAAGGGTTTGAGAAGGTATGTGAGAAAAAAAATGCCAGCAAATCTGTGCAAATAACACTAACATACAACTTGTGACTTTGCAGGTTTTGGACTTGAACATGTGTCGCCACCATCTCTGTGCCACTCGCTCCTTGCAACCCATTTCCTCAATAACTTATACTCTCAGCATGCTACCAAATCAAAATCTATGGATTCAGAATGCTTTCACCCTTGGTTCTCCACCACCAAACCTTCCATACCAAACACATACAAGCAAAACACCAGACAGATGGATCTGGCCATCCTGAGCCCAACCCATCCAGATCATCTTCACCTATGCCATCCTTGTCGCAACCACCTTCCAGACCTCCAAGTCTTGTTCCATGCAACTCTCCAACACAACCACCCACTTCATGCAGAGGACTTGATCATGCCAACCTGGATACTGAACACCCATACTCTGACCCAGAGTATGCCCTACCTGGATTCTACTCCGACATAATGAATGAAGACCCACCATCCACAAGCAACCAGGATATTCCCCCATCTGTTACACATGCTTACCATACTAAGCTTGGTGGTAAGTCGGTCTTCTTAAGTATATACAAATATTAACATTGCTACCTGTAGGGAGGATCTGTGATGAGAATGGCAATGACATACTACCCAATGCACCACCACTGCCTCATTACTCCAATAACAGACCTAATGATTGGACACCATATAATTCCCACCTAGAATTTGAAGTTGCGTACTTTCTATTCTGCCAAAATCAAATGTCCGCCAGGGATATCAACTTCCTCCTTGGCCTGTGTGCTGCATCACTTGCTGTCCATGGCAACAAACCACCATTTTCAATGCTATGGATATGAACAATACAATTGATTCTACTCCTCTTGGCAATCTTGCATGGGAATCCTTTAGTTTGCAATATAACAGAACTCAACCTGTTGAAAATGTACCATCATGGATGGAGGCAGAGTACAACGTTTGGTTCTGGGATCCCTGCATTTTGGTTCATAACCTCCTGTCTAACCCTGATTTCAAATCTGGTTTTGATTATGCACCATTTCAAGAGCACACAACTGATGGGACCCATCGCTTTCAAGACTTCATGTCTGGAAACTGGGTTTGGATGCAGGCAGTAAGTCTTTGCCACCATCTCTTTGATCTTGCATTGATACATGTTATGAAGGATATTATTGCCAAGGATCCCCAAACTCATGGCTCTGTCTTTTGCCCCATTATTCTTGGCAGTGACAAAACTACAGTATCCATAGCTACAGGACATAATGAATACTGGCCCATATATCTTTCTATTGGCAACATACACAACAACATCTGCCAAGCACATCACAATGGTGTTGTGCTCCTCAGTTTTCTCTCTATCCCCAAATGTAAGTCTTACATTACGCTGTATGCACATGAATATCCACTAAATTGTTAGTTCCATTTAGCAGCTCATGAATTTTGCAATGATGCCAGCTTCCACAAATTTTGTCATCAACTCCTCCACTCATCACTCATGAAAATTCTTGAATCTCTGAAGGCTGGCATGACAATGCCCAAGGTCATTCATTTTCCAGATGGTTACTTTAGAAGGGTCATCTATGGGCTTGGGCCCTATATTGCAGATTATCTGGAACAGGCCTTACTTGCCTGCATTGTACAAGGCTGATGTGCAAAGTATGTCTTTCTACTAACAAAATGCTCTGCTGACCTGTCATTCCAGATGTACTGCCCCTGCGAATGACCTTGACTCCAGTCAACATGTGTGCCACTCTCAGGTGCATGCTGAACTGCTGGTCGAGTTTGAGCTTGGCATGCTGTGGGATGAGTATGGACTAGTTGGAGATATCATCATTCATCTCTGGTTATTCACTGTAGCCAGATCTCTGACTTTCACATTTTTAGCTGTTCACTACCTATTTCCCCCAAGTCAATATCAATGAACTTTTGTTGCCTGACCTCCTACATCAGCTAATCAAAGGTGCCTTCAAGGACCATCTCATCACATGGGTGAATGACTATATCAAAGTGGAACATCCAGCAGCAGAAGCACAAAAGATACTTGATGATATTGACCACCAGTAAGCTTACTCTTTCATCAATATGATTATAATTACTTAACCAATCATAGCATTGCACTTGCCCCATCCTTTGCAGGTCTCTGATGCTTCCCTGAAGGTAGGAACTTCAAGCAATGAACTGGTGACGATTCAAAGGCCCTCATGAAGGTGCATAGTCCCTTAATACCATGACTGCTTTATAACTGAGTCTAACAAACATGTGTACAGGTTTATTTACCAGCAATCAAAGGCTATGTACCAGACAAGGCTGTGCAGGCAATGTGTGCCTTCATAGAATTTTGCTATATTGCTCAATGTGACATACATGATACATATAGCCTCACTGCCCTAGACAATGCCCTTCAACAGTTTCACCACCATCATGAAATCTTTCATACAACAGGCATCTGCTCTGAGGGCTTCAATCTTCCCCAACAACATTCTCTTATCCATTATGTTAAGCTCATTCATGCCTATGGAGCCCCAAATGGGCTTTGCTCTTCAATTACTGAATCTAAGCATATCAAGGCTGTAAAGGAGCCATGGCAGTGCTCAAGTCGTTTTGATGCACTTAGCCAGATGCTTGTTACCAACCAGCGCCTCAACAAGCTTGCTGCTGCTCAGGTCAATTTTGCTGACCATGGGATGCTACAGGGCACCTGCCTATCAGCAGTTTGGGAACAAATTCTTCATACATGTTTCCACTTACTCTGATAATCCCCTGAACTAATTTATTTGTACATAGAAATGAACATAGCTGATCCTGACCCTAAGCTACATTTCCCTGTCAACCACAATTCTCTTGACAACAAAAACCATGGTGAGCTTGGTCCTAATGGCAACACTACTATGGATGAACATGATGATGAAGATGGTGGCGATGTTAACAGTCCCACTGTGGAGGCCCACATCAACCTAGCAAAGATAGCATGTGAATATTACATCACTCAATCTTGTTGGAAAATACTTACCTATGTTTTCAGTGTATAGTGTTTATCCAGAAGTTATCGCCACCAAAATTGGACAACCCAACTTCCCTAATCTCACACCACAATTTATCTATGATCAGCAGCATTCTGACTGTACTTTCAACACCAGTTCTGCTGATCTCCCCACCTTCTATGGCAAAATAACTATTTATCCTTCTGCCATCACCACATTCCATGCGCCAAGTGACATTTCTGGCATTGGTGGCATGCATCATGAATGCATACATGCAGTGAAGTCCTGGAGGAAGGGACCTGGCCATTACGACACAATCTTTGTTAACACTGACCCATCTATGGATGGCATGCAAGGCCTCAAAGTTGCCTGTGCATGCCTCTTTTTTCGATCTCTCATGAGGGTGTCAAATACCCCTGTGCCCTAGTACATTGGTTCTTGCATGTGGGTGATCGAGGGGCCAATACTACCATGTGGATAGTCAAGCCAGATATGTCAGATGATGGTGAAACTGTCGTCTCTATCATCCACCTCGATACAGTTGTTTGAGCATCCCATCTCCTTCCAGTGTTTGGTGAAGAACACATTTCCAAGACTCTTTCGTTCACAGACACACTCGACACATTTTCTAGATTCTATGTCAACAAATATGCTGACCACCATGCATTCAAGATTGCTTTCTGATTCTGTCTTGATTGTGCTTGAGGTGCTTACATGTATACTTGATATCCTTAGTTTCTGATGTGAGGTGAAACTATTGCATTCACTTGATGAACCTGTCTACTTATCATGTCTTAAATGTTTTTGCTGCTTAATTACTCCCCCGCACCTTTACAACTACTTGGCATACTTAAAACATGCTTAGCTTATCGCTCGCTCTTACTGACTAACTCTCTAAGTGAAAAATAAGTAACTTGAGCAGCTTAACAGCCTTATTCATGAAATAAGCACATTAAGTGCACTAAGTTTTTTCTAGATTTTCCTGATGTCATGTTGTGTTCCAGGATGGGTATCAAAAAGTTGTTGTGTACAATAATATGGTGCAGCAAGTGAGAGGACCCATTGTATTGCTAGAGTTCATTTATTTGGGCTCTGGTGCTATATCTAGAACAAATGAAAAACAATCAAAAATTTAAGATTTGAGTATCTTGATGCCCTGTGCAACGTGTGATAGCAAGGCACAGTGTGCATATGTTCTGGTCGCCCCACTCCTGCTTCTCTGTCTCTGGACCACTTCCTGATGTTAAATAAACTCCAGCCCTTTGGATCAGCTGATGATGCAGACAGCCTATATATAGGTGTAGTCCACAAATCAAACTGACGAGAGCCTTTTCCATCCAAGTTGCCAACAGATAGCCTTAAAAGAATCAGGAATCATGACGCGACGAATGGATACCTGGAATCATGTTGCAGGACGGGAAGCGCTCTCGACGAAGGTTGAAGAAAAAGGACAAGTCGTCGAGTTTGAGAATTTGGTCCGCTTCCCTCCCTTGTCCGTTTCCTCATCTGTCAAAGTTATGCTTCGAGGTAGGGCCAAGGAAAAGGAAGCCTAAGCGATTTTAGCAGAGAAATCGGAGAGAAAAGATGATATTTATGCGGTCACCCGGTGCCCATCCATCTTCTACCGCCTACAACACCCGTTACCAGGGCCACGTTTATCTAGCGCCCAGCCCACGATGATTATGTAGACCATAACCGTGTCCACGTCGGCCTCGGAACCGATCGATCCAGGCCATCCCCACGAGTATCGTCGTGCTTATCGTCGGCGTACGCACTGCGGAATCTGTCTAGGCGGCGCTGCTAGACGCATCCCACTTCAGTCACCTCCATCGTCTGTCCTTGGCGTCGTCGTTATGGTCCCCATCGTTTGTTTGTCGTCGGCAGTCAGTATCCGTGGTCCACTCTGTGAGAGGCAGGGTCGGGTGCAGGGTCCTCCTGGTCTCTTGTAGATGTGGCTGTCATGCTGGCCATCGCCCTCACCCCGTCGTTGTCGTTCTCGTGGGCTACCATTTGTACTCGTCATTGGCAGCAATACGGGTCGTGTATGGAGTGAGATGGTTGCAAGTAATGTCCATATCTCAATCCCCGTATTGCTACAAAAACTAACCACGTCACTCTCAAGTCACAAAGGGGAAAGTGTAAACGAAGCAGAGCAAAACCCACCTGAAACTCATTCATCGCAACCTTTTCGCCACTTCGCTCTAGAAATACTGAAGTGGCCTCAACCCGCCCAATTGATCTCCCTTATCCTTTCACCCAATCCCCAACCTACAAACCCCAATCGGAACAACACAAATACGGAGGAAGCAAATCGACCCTCTCATTTCCCAACCAACCAACCCCACAGCCTCTTGCCTCGCAAACTCCAGGGTCTCCCCTTGAACCGTCGCTATCCTGGATGTGTTATCACGAGCAGAACTCCCGGAACGAGGTTAGGACGGGTTCTTGAAATTGAACTTCCCGCTCGGGTTGGAACCGCCGAAGATGGTGAAGCAGGTGTGCAGAGAGGCTGTGTAAAACGCAGAGGGGGGGGGGGTTATAGTTGGGAGAAGAGGCGAGGGGGGACACATACATGAGGGCACTAAGTTGCTGTCTTCCTGGATTCTTGATTTTGAGGACTAGACGACTGACGGGGAAGATCAGAGGCTGAACTAGCTCCCACGTCACCACGTCACCACAGGAATCAACACCTGGAAAGGCTGCGCCGCGCACACTTTGCTCTAACAGTCGCTGTGTAACATGAGAAGCCCGAAGTGATCTGCTGTTCCCGAGTCGGGGAATGGCAACCGAGCCTCAATCGGATGTTTAATTCCAGGAAAAATGAAGGGTGAATGCAGGCTTATCCGACTTGGAACAACAATTTCGGACCCACGCAGATAGGATCATAAAGGTGAATGGATAATGCTGATGTATCTGCGGACGTCATCGTAAACGTCAGTCCTTTGATTCAGACGGAGGCATGTGGAGAGAAATAAAGAACGAACGAAGAAGGAAGTAAAGAAACAGATGAACGAACGAACGAGGCGAGAGGTACAAACAACCAAACGGTTCGACGAACAACTGGGCAAACGACCAAACTAATGAAGCACTGGCAAAAAAATGTGACACACAAATTCAAGGTCCTGAAAACGGTCGTGTATAATGGGAGACACTTCAGTACGACTGACTCGAATACGCGTTGGTCGAGAAGTGATCATAATAAAAAGAAACTAACCAAAAAAAGAGAACCTTACATCAAATAGCACTTATTATATTCATACCCTCTCAATGTCTCAATCCCCTCTTCACACTGCTACCCCGCACACTGATCTTCGTCCTCCCCTCGCTTTCTGTCAGGGAAGGCAGCGCTCGAGGCGTGAGGCGGGGTTGGGGACCGGAAAGGATATTCCGCATTTGCCCAGGAAGCGACAACTAGGGGCATTCGCTGGGGAGACGCAAGGGGGTTAGGTAGCGTGCGTGAAATTGGAGGTAATTCATCCAGTCTGGTTTTGCGAGGTTTCTACGAGTCTGGGATGGGGTTAGTTAGTGTTGACTTGGGGGTGAAGCACAGTGGAATATACTTGAAGGTGTGGCCGAGGGAGCATGGCAGAAGCGCCTGACGAAAAAAGAGGATGAAGAGATAGTGGAAGGGACACGGTTGGGAAAAGATAGAATGGTGAAGCGAGGTACTTAAGTATCTGGGAATATACCAAGCCGGAGCGTGTGTGTCCAATATCCAAGGTAGACGTCGTAACCACTCCTTCCTACAAGTATGGGAGCGTCGATACCTTGTAGAATCGATGCTTGCTCATTGTACTAGGGATCGGTCACCAGTCTACTGTATTAATAAAACAACTTCAACTAACCAACATCCCTAATTAGTACATTCAACATGTACCCCCTTGCATGGACTTGAAAATATTGCAGTTCACTTTCTGTGAAGAGTTCACCTTTTTGTGTTCAGAAAATTGTCTGAACAAAAAATGTCTGTTCTGAGCCTCAGTGAGGGCACAAGGACGTGTTATCTTCCACGTGCAACTGTTGTATGTATAGATAAAAATGGTGAACGTTTGAATTTGAACTCTGAAAGACTTATAATTCAACACCTGCGGAGTTAGGCATCTTTAAAGTAAGCGTGATCAACGAGCTCGCGGCAGATATATTCAGGTTTAGTCCGTTTATGACTCTTGAGCATACTGTATTCTCAACATCAAGGGAGGGATATTGAAACTCCGCTTAGCGGGTCAGTTTTTAAAGACAGTTTGTGTTGGGTAACGGTCTCCAACATTCTCCACCACCACCCTCGCCTCTGGAGGTTTTCTTTATTTAGAACTATAATACACTTTCCATCGTGAAGATGTCCCCAGTCGCTCTTTCCACCATTCTGGCCCTCGCTGCCACCTCTCTTTCCCTCGTCTCAGCACAGGATCCTGCTGTGAGCACGTTCCCTGCGACTCCCCTCGCATCAAAACACTATGCATATCCTACCGGTATTGTCAGCGTCTTGATTCCATTTTTATTCTTTCAAGAGTCCTCATGTGGAGGGTTTACAGCCGTACAAAGTTGACACCGACACCAACCTCATCCGTGGCCAGCAGTTTGGATTCAACATTTGCAACTCCACAACACAAAACCAGAACTCTGACTGTCAGACCTCATTCCTTAACTCTCTTGACGGTCAGGGTGCTTTATTTTCTTCTGTCGTCCAACTTCCCATGGCGTATTACAGACTTCTGCCTGTGGGGCCCGGCGGAGACTAATGAGCTCGTTGCTAACAAGGAGGGCGAGATGATTGCTTGGTGCACCAAGCCCGGACATGGAACACGCCTTATTCCCGAGGGTGCGTTGCAAGGTGTCCAGTTCATGAAGACACCCGACTACATCCAGGTGGTCGGCTTCATCGACCAGGCACAAATAAACATCAATTCCTCAGACTACGGAGGGGAGATGGACCCTCATGGCGCCGATCTGGTAAAGGACTTTCATCATCTATTTGATACCCAAGTAACATGAAGTGGTCTTGTAGCGCGGGAACCCCATGGGTGGCATCATTTACTCCAATGCCTTTGGCACAGACAGCAACACTTACACGCAAGTCATGGAATGGCACAAGTGCGTCCTGTTGCTTGATTTCATCTTCTCTTCTCTATTCGCTAACCAACTCCTAGTTTCATGGGTGGTAACTTCTTCTGCTTCAAAGCCTGCGACCCCGCTGGCCCCAATGCTGCGCACTTCTGCGAGCACGTCTTTGACCGAATCGGATGCGCCTACAACGCGCCCAACAATGCACAGAACGGTACTTTCGAGTCCTGCCTTGGCGACAACCAAGATTATCCCGGTGTATACACCGACGGGTCGGGTGCCACTCAGACGTTCACACAACCTCCCGAGTCCCTCGGACCCATCCCACCCCTCACGTGGACCGCCCGCGTCCCAAGCTCGTCAAGCTGCGTGCAGCACCAGAGCACGGAACTCTTCGCTGCGCTGGCTACTGTGACAGCAAGTGAGACGGGTTTGGCCGGCGCCCCTACCAGTTCGTCGAAGCCCAGCGGGAGCGGGTCAAGTGGTAGCAGCGGCACAAAAAGCGGGAGTGCGTCGAGTGCATCGAGCACGAGCAACGATGCGAAGGTGAATGTGGCCAGTGGCCTCGTGGGGCTTTTCGGTGTTGTGTTCTCTGCGATAGTATTTGCGTAGGCTTTTTACATATCAACATACCTGGTTGCTTTACGCCTTCTACGATCCCTGCATACTGCATTTACACACATTTCCCTTCCTCCCCCATACCTTCCCTGCCTGTCGTTTGGACTCAATGATGCTGTTAGCCATAGGCATATTACTACGGACTACATTTAATTTTGTTTCATGTTCTGTGAATGTGATGATAGAAAGATGTGTTATGTGCATGATTTGCATGAAGTCAGAAATATCAGGCATCCTGACTGTAAGATTATTTGTTTTGGGTCATTTATCTAAATAACTCTCAATAAGCTTCTGAAGCATGCCTCTGGTGCTCTGCTTGCATCACTCCTACAGCTGGCTTCTTCAGCTTGTCAGGGGGCTGCACCCCCTGAATCCCCTGCTCATGTCTTTTACTCATCTTGTCAACACAGTCAGGGGCCTTCAGCCCCTGCCTGTGTGGAGGAGGTGCAATACTATATAAATAGTAAATCAATAGCTATGTAGTATTTTACTTTCTTATCTACATCAAAAACTATTTCTACATCCCCAGTGTATTACGAACTGATCTTGTAGGGTGGAGTTATGGTGGTGTCCAACAGATTCTGATGTGGCAAAGGACTTGGTTTCAATCTATAAGAGATTGCACCCTTCTCTATGCCCATTGTCCAATTTACAAAGAGACGATAATAAGAGCAGAGGTCCCGCAGAGTTCTGGAAGTAAGAGATGAAGGGGACTTAGAAATTGAGAGAGTTGGAGAGGTAACAATGCAATAATCAAACTGAAGTTACAAGTGATGGTATCTAGGTTTTATAGTAACTAAGTAACCAAGGTAAACTACAGCAGAGCCTGCAGAGTACCGAGTACACAGTAAGTAAGATAATCAATCAATGATATGTGATACAAACAAAACAGGAGAAGTATATGAAATAGAATTTGAAATGGTTATTTGAAATGGTTATTTCCCCCTTAGGACTGAGCCTTCGAGGTCACGTGGTATTTGGATTCCATATTTAGGAATTTGATTGTCTGCAGTTCTTCAACATCAACCACCATGTCCACCAGCCACTGGCACTATCTTGCAAAATATCTTCTTCTAGAATACAAGGTCAATGCAAGATACCTTCAACATTTTGCAAAACATTACTCTGACTAGAAACTGAATTTTGTAGAATATTTTTCTAACTATATGCCCAATGCGGGCCTGAGTTCCCACGCCGCTGGGGGGCGTACCAGTTAGGGTTCAGTTAGGGTCCAGTTATCAGTTAGGGTCTGGTTAGGGTCTGGTTGGTCTGTTAGGGTTAGCCAGCTTGGCATCAATGCACAAATGAGGCTTTAGTGTGCCAACCTGAGATGACCCGGTTTGGGGGACCCCCCAAGTACAGCGAGGGAGGGGAGGGTCATTGAATGGTTGGCCCTCTTCATGCGAAATGGCGATATTAGTTACATAAGCACATCAAGTATCTGATGCACTGATGAATCTGCTCGGCTTGTATGACCTCAGCTTGGCAAGCTTGGCAGGCTTGGCTTGGCTGTAAGGAATGTTTTGATTTGAGGCACAAAAATGACAGTCTTAAGAGTCAGGGACATAATTGGAGCCATCCTGACATAGGACCACTGGAGGCATGTGTTTTGCAAAAGCTTAGATCCTTCCCCTTTCATCCAAAAAGGGAAGGTAGGTAGTTTTGCTAAATTTTGTATTTGTGAGGAGACTTCTAAATTAGAGTCAATCTTGCATTGGTGTTTGTTCTAATTACAAATACATTTTGAATGAAAATGACATATACGCCTGCCATGTCCAGTTCTCAAAACCCATCCCTCCCTGCTCCCCTCTTGTCTGCTACTGAGGAATGCACTAAGCTGATGGCATGCCTCGAAGAATTGGCCGCACAGGAGAAGGCTGCTGCTGAGGAGGCAGAAAGGAAGGCCGCAGAGGAGAGACATGTGCGCAAGGAGGAGAAGGTGTGAAGGTGTGAAGAGCGCTGCACAGAAAAACGGAAGGCCATGGACCCTGCCACCGAGGAAGACAAGGAGGTGGTGGAAGAGCCACCCAAGAAGAAGGTGGTGGAAAACAAGGCCACTGGTACAGGCAAGGACGTGAGGCCATCAGCGGTAGCTGCATGCAATAGGTGTGTGATGTTTGTCATCACATTTTTTGTTGGGATACAAGCCTATAATTGCTATATCCAGAGCGGTAATTATGACATTACTAATTACTGTTACTTCAGCATTACTTCAGCATTATATGCTATATATACTATATGTACAAGCTTCTGAAGTGCGCCTCCGGCGCTCTTCTCGCTTCGCTCGCATCGCTCCTGCAGCTCGCTTCTTCAGCTTGTCAGGGGGCTGCGCCCCCCGAACCCCCTGCTCGCGTCCTTGACTCATCTTGTCAACACAGTCAGGGACCTTCGGCCCCTGCCTGTGTGTAGGGGGTGTCATAGTAAATAGGAAATTAATAGGAAATTAATCCAAAATTAGTAGCTATGTACAATTTTACTTTGTCCTTTCTTATCTACAGTTAAAACTATTTCTACATCAATATATACATTAATCTAATAGTACTTCATTATAAACAATATTCTTCGTCATCCCATTTTCACTTTCACTCCCCCATATTGCCTTGATGTTATGCACAGACTTCACCCGAGACACTGCCACATAAAACTGTCCATGTGTAAACACAGCACTCCGAAAGTCCAATCCTACATGCCACACTGACTGTCCCTGCGATTTGTTAATCGACATAGAGAAGCAGAGTCAAACTGCAAACTGGAACCGATTCTGTTAAGATTGTCTCTTAACTACTCAGTAAGTTTGAGACGTCAAGGTGCTTCCTTGTGTCGAGTTCGTCGTTTAGACTCTAAGGTACTTCCTTAGGTTGAGTTCTTTGTGAGCAGTTTAAAGAGTTGATATCTTTAGGTCAAGCTGAGGCCTTGACTGACTATCTACTACAGCTTATATAGACTATTAGTTACTCTGGTCTATATAACGATTGGCTAGTAAGTATAGCTGTTATCTACTCAGGTCTTTTAAGGAGTGTTTCAATAAGTAAATGATGCGCCAGCTGTCAAGTGAGCGCATGTTAGAAGTAAATATAGGTACGACGATAGAATCGTAACAGATTCATTCTAAAAGGCAGCTGTCCCTCCATCGGCTGAAGTCGCATCCGAGGGATGAATATCTTCTCTCCAGCATGATCTCCAGTGATCAGCCGTACCTCCAATACCCTGTTCCTCATCCTTGTCACAATTCCTCGAGTTCCATTGCATACTCCTCCCTCCAAATTCAGGTTCCTCAACACCATCACAGGGCAGCCCACCTTTAGAGCCAAGTGTGCCAATGGTAGACCTGAGCAATTCAGAGAGTTGAGGTATTCTGTAGGATACAACAGTTCATCATCCCCATCATTGACAATGGAATCCACACTATGAAACACTCGCTCCTGTCCAGGAAACTTCTGAAGCACAGTATGGTTCAAGTCATCCACATCATCATTGCAGCAGGCCAGGATCAACAAAAGAGTAGCCAGGGAGGTAGGACTTCACAGAAGCTTCACCTTGGTCTACTGACACCAAGGACCCAAACAGACCCAGGCTGGAAAGGAGTCCCACCAAAGTCTACTGATTCACCAAGAATGCAGAGACTGAAAAAGAGCCCAAGAAAGGTCTACTGATTCAAAGAGTCCCCCAGAGTCCAGAGAGAGACAGAGAGCAAAGGGTCCAAACTGGAGAAGATTCCAGCCCAAGAAAAGAGGGAGAAATGCAGAGAAAGAGCTCGAAAAATTGGCCTGTGAAGCGTGGGAACAAATTTGTGATGCGCTCGAGATGGTATGCAGCCAGGTGGCAGTACACTGTAAGTAATAGAGCACGGTTTGTCATGCTTAGTCAAATTTTAGGTAATCATTAGGAAAGCAAGAGGATGCTCTGTTAGGGTGTTCTCACGGCGAAAAGAGTTCCCACGACGCCGAAACGTGACCATGCTCTATTACTTATTGATAGTATATACTGAGACAATTATTCCTGACCTCTGAGACATTCAGAGGAATGCCCCCCTTCGTCCAAAAGCCTCTAGTCAACTTCCAGCTTTACCTCCCTACAGGTTATGGGCCCTGGCTTATTTTAAACAACCCAAAAATCTATTTACAAAACCTTCTACAACATGTCAAGAGCCCCAAGCAATATTGAAGAATTTGTCCTGGACAGTGAGGAAGAAAACCCTCAAGAATACGTCCAGGAGTATGATCAGGACTTAGCTGACCATATGGAATTATTTGGGCCATCACCAGCCGCTTCCTAACACGCTACAGTGGGAGCGCCGCCAGCCGCGCCCAAGGCGGGAATCCCGCCAAAACAAAAGAAGCCCACAATCCTTCTAATTCGTACCAAAGAATATTCTAACGTAAACAAGATCTCCAATTGGGATCACCTTACTGATGAGAATTGGCACGAATGGAGAGAAAGGATGAAACAGGTATTTATTAATTGTGACATCACTGGATATATTAACGGGGCCGTAAAATGCCCAAAAGAATCCAGGGATGCCAAGGGGGGGCGCAACTGGGACAAGAACGACACCTGGGCACAGCAAGTTATAATACATAACGTTACCTCTTCGCAAATGAATCACGTCGGATCAAAAACTGTGGCAGAAGCGATGTACTCTGCGCTATCCGTTACTCACGAAAACAAGGCGCATCAAACTGTAAATCATATTCAGTGCCTACTGTACGAGACAAAGGCTGATGCTACCGACAATCTTCTAAAGCATATGGACACCCTGAAATCTTACCGCAACCGCATCAATAAATTCCCTAATAAGGAATTTCATATCTCCGACACCCAATTCAAATCTATCATATTGGCATCTCTACCATTGTCTTGGCAAACTTATGTGGAGCCATACAATGGCAACGCAAATGGTCCCAATGACTTGGACCCCAAGTGCCGCTTATCATCAGACGCGTTTATAGGATTATTACGAGAGGAATATAAACTTTGGCTAAAATGGAACAGGAATAATAACGGAACTGGCGGGAGCGTAAATCTGGTGCAAACCCAGAAAGCTACCGGTCCCAGTAAATCCTTGGAAAACCGTATTACCAAAAAGAAAACCTCCATCAAATCTTATTGCAATCATTGCAAGCGTGTGGGGCATTGGACGAGCAAATGCTGAAAATTTGATGGGAACAAATGCCGTAACTGCGGGAAATTTGGACATTACACGAAGAATTGTTGGGGAAAGAAGAAAGAGAAAGCGAAAGAGAAGAAGCCTGGGGATACTTCAATGATAGTAGAAGAACATATTACTTTCTCAGCAGACGAGGAAGGGCATAATTTTGATGCATGTAATAACAATGCCATAATTGATGAGCGTCTGATCTATTATGATTGGCTGGCCAACTCGGCAACCACTTCACATGTAACGCATCAAAAAGAAGCATTTACCTCCTATGAGCCTATGAAAAATATTTCCATAACAGGTGTAGGAGGGAAAGAGGCAAAAATAGAAGGACGAGGAAATGTCAATCTAATTGCAACATGTAATGGAGAAAAATATATTCTTCATCTCAAAGATGTTCTGCACGTTCCAGGAACGTGGAACAATTTAATTTCGCTAGGAAGATGGGACGCCACAGGAGGAAAATACAAAGGGGGACAAGGGGAAATAACCCTCATCAATAAAAATGGTAAAGCCATTGCACACGGGAATAAAATCAATAATCATCTCTACAAAATGGAAATGATTATTAGAAACCCAAGCGACACTGCCAACAATGCTGAAAATAATATAACTTTCAGTGGAAATGAAAAATCACTCAGTTGGGAAACATGGCATCGACAATTTGGACATATCGGATATACTGGGCTACAATTACTACTCAATGGAAATATGGTAAAAGGATTTAATGTTGATCTGGCCACCCCAAAACCAGAATGCGAGACATGTATAGCCACAAAACAACACATTAAACCATTCCCAAAATCAGTCAAACAGAATACTGAAACTGGAGAATTGACGCATATAGATTTATGGGGAAAATATGCTGTCAAGTCCATCAATGGAAAACACTATTATTTATTATTCGTTGACAATGCCAAGAGGTATGTCACCATCGAATGTCTAAAAGAAAAGAGTGATGCAGCACAGGGAGTAATAAATTATTTGGCCTATATAAAAACACAAGGCCGAACACCCAAGGGGATTCAAATCGATTGCGGAAAAGAATTTGTCAATGAAAAATTGGAAAACTATTCTAAGCAACGCGGGATACAAATACAATTAACTGCGCTGTACTCTGCATTGCAAAATGGCATTGCAGAAAGAATGAATAGGACACTTGTTGAATTATCGTGCGCAATGCTATCCGCGAGTGAGCTCCCAGAATACCTCTGGGAATATGCCGTCATGCATGCCGCCTATCTCTGCAACCGATCGTATACGAAGCATCTTCAGAAATTAACTCCTTACAAGGGATGGCACAATGAACAACCAGATGTTTCACACTTATGCGAATTTGGTGCACCAGTATGGATCTTATTACAAGGTCAGAAAAAAGAAAGAAAAATGCTTCCTAAATCAAAGTGCCATGCATATCTTGGATACAACAATGGTGCCGGAGCAGTCAAATATTACAATGCCAAAACGCGTAATGTATTAACTTCACGGAATTTCGAGCTATTGACTGGTACTCCAAAATCTAAACCTTCTGAAGACAATACAATGGAACCCTCAACGCGCAAGGGGGAGTCTGATGGAGGTGCGCTGCCGAGAATTCCAATTATAGAACCAGAATGTAGGCAGATTGAGGCACAGCCACCCCCACAACTGCCGATCACAAATGATGAATCTCTGATCAGAGCCGCATCACCGATCGGAGAAGAACCGGATATACTGGAAATAGAACCTCATAACCCGGAGAAGCAATCCCGGAAGTGGGAACGAGTTGATAATAATGATCGCATTGATATTGATGAACCGCACAAGATGCGTGCAATGCAGAGAAATGAACCGCGACAAACGCGTGGAGTTTGTACCAACTATAAACCCTTGTTACACCTTACAGAAGAGGAAGAAGCAAATACCTTCCTAGATAATGATGAAGCCTATGCAATAATCGCTGGAGACAACATAAACACGCTCAAAGACGCGCGGATCTCCCTTGATTGGCCGGAATGGCAAATAGCCATACAAAATGAATTGAACCTATTAAAGGAGAAGGGGACATGGGAATTGGTCCAGAAACCTCCTGACGCGATACCGATCACAAACAAATGGGTCTTTGTCCAGAAAAGAAATAAACAAGGGGAAATTATAAGATACCGAGCACGATTAGTTGCAAAAGGATGTGCACAATGACCAGGCTATGATTATACGGATACCTTCTCACCCGTAGTCTGGATGGACACGCTCCAAGCAGTATTAGCACTCGCATCAAAGAAGGGTCTAAAAATACAACAGATGGACATAAAGGGTGCATACCTCAATGGCATATTAAAAGAAGAAATATATATGAAGCAACCTGAAGGACAAGAAGATGGAACAGGCCGGGTATGTAGGTTAGTGAAACCGCTTTATGGACTAAAGCAGGCAGGGCGAGAGTGGAATAATGAATTTGATGGTAAACTCAAAATTCACAAATACGGACGCTTATTTGCAGATCCATGCGCGTATATTCGAAGGGTCGACGATGACTTGGGAATAATAACAGTCTGGGTCGACGACACATTACTCTTTGCGTCTTCCGATTCTATGATGAAGCATATGAAAAATATGCTCAGTACAGAATGGGAAGTAACCAACCTCGCAGAGCCGAGCAAAATTGTCAGCATAGAAATTACATGCCAAGACGACACGATCAAGATATCTCAGGAGAAATACATTGAAAATATTCTCCGCAAGGAGGGAATGCTTGACGTGAATCCAGTCGGAATGCCAATGGATCCCAATATTAAATTATTGGCGAATCCAGATTATAATGAACCCAACAGGAGTAATTCATACACAAAATTATTAGGATGTCTACAATTCCTATCAAATTCCACACAACCCGATATCAGCTTTGCTGTTAACAAGTTGGCCGCCTACACCACTAACCCGAGTTTACAACACCACGGTGCAATAAAGCGAATACTCAGGTACTTGGCTGGTACGAAAACTCTCGGGATAATTTATAAATCCCAAGATGAGACTGAAAACAATAACCTCTTCCATGGATATGCTGATGCTTCATTTGCTAATATTGAAGATCTTAAATCCACAACCGGCTATATTTTCAAAGCATCTGGGGGAGCAATAACATGGAAACCTAAGAAACAAACTATTATTGCACTATCCTCTACCGAAGCTGAATATATTGCATTATCAGATGCTGGACGCAAAGCCGTATGGCTAAGAAATTTATATGAAGAACTCGGATTTGCACAACAATTCCCCACAGTGATTAAAGGCGATAATGAAGGGTCAGTAATTTTAACTCAGAACCCTCAATTTCATCAGAGATCAAAACACATCGCTATCCACTATCACTGGGTCCGGGATCTCGTGGCCAATAAATCAATAGAAATTCAAAACTGTCATGATCCGGAGCAAACTGCAGACGTATTAACAAAGGCTCTGCCAAAGCCTAAATTTACATGACATAGGGACGAGATGGGAGTTCAGTCAGGTTAACCCAGCAGCTTTCCTTGCATGAGTTGGATTTTTTCCCAATGGGTTTTTTCCACCACAGAGGTTTTAATGCAACTGGAGAAACTTATTCCACCCTTGACTTCAGGGGGAGTAATGACAAAATATTTAACCATTTCACCCAGCCGTTCTAGGCTTGAGGGGGAGTGTTGGGATACAAGCCTATAATTGCTATATCCAGAGCGGTAATTATGACATTACTAATTACTGTTACTTCAGCATTACTTCAGCATTATATACTATATATACTATATGTATAGTATATACTGAGACAATTATTCCTGACCTCTGAGACATTCAGAGGAATTCCCCCCTTTATCCAAAAGCCTCTAGTCAGCTTCCAGCTTAACCTCCCTATACACCGTTTTGCAGAGTCATGTTCATGACATCTACATATGCATCCTGCACAAGCGACCTACTCTTTTCTGAGTGTTTTACAAGCGACATGTGATGCTTCCTCACAATGCCTTTACTGGACTACAAGGAGATATTGTGGTCATGTGAGTCGCATCACGGAACAGGGATTCAGTGGTGAACTTAAGACCATCCAACTTGTGGCTAGCAGATTCTATGTTGAAAGAGTATGTTTAAGTGATTTTTTACTCAGAACTACTAATATTGTTGTGATAGGCTTGTACCTCTTCTTCAACACTTCCAGAGTGCTTGTCGAGTTCTTCCCCCTCATGGAATTGCAGTGATCCGAAGGCACCACTCTACGTAGAATAGTTTCCATTATTAACACATTCCTATTGTTTGAAGCACTGAATGGCCCTGGCAATATGTGTAATTTTAAAGGACATTTTAAACGTATTGTTTTGAGCGAATGTAGCTGAAGTGTATGATTGCAATCTAGATTGAGATCTGCTTTGGGTTTGGCCTCGATGTGATAAGTTAGTGGTGGCAATTTTGGATCTGAACATTTCAAGCTTGAACCTCCGTCGAATACATCACTCTGAACTAATACATCTCCATTTCAATGAATAATAAAGATTCCAATCGTGTTGTTAAACAACAATAGAGGCGGTGTATCTGCTGAAATATTTAAATGGGGGGACAGCCTGCCTAGAATCCATATCTGCTTGTCTGGGGTGTGTACACCGTAGATGCTTACTCTTTACCAGCCTGGCACTGAGCTGAGATCCCACTTGTTACTCTGATTGGCATACACACCACTTGTTATAAATGTCTGCATCGGATGATGGCGCACGGTTTATTCCTGGGGAGTTCACAGATGAAGCGAGACCACAGCAGCCTACCAGCGAAACTCAAATACAATACAGCTCAGGATCTCGACAAAATGGTGACAATGAAGTACTCATGCAATAAATCAAGAGGGTAATATTATACTGACAAGATTCCAACATCAGGATGACCACCAATGAAAGCGAGTTGCATTTGCTGGACCTACGTGCGCTGTAGCCTTGGAACGAAAAAAAGATGGAGTTCGAATGCAGGATGAACTACGGCAGGCTCGAGAAAATTTACAAGCCCACAACCGCAACCAAGAAATATGGCGAGAGCAGCAGTGGAACACCTTGAAAGCACAATACAATGACGAGATTAAGAAAATCAAACAAGGATACGCTGCGCAGCAGGATGAGAACGAGGAAAACAAAGTGCAAATGGCGGAGCAAATACTTTAGTATGAGACCAGCATTGAGATTTTATGCGAATCCAATGGGAGTTTGGTAATGTTTCTCCTACGTTCCATGTGCATGAAGACTGATGAAATTGTTCCCAGCAAAAAGAAATGGCTTTGCTACAGACAGCATTTGAAAGAGATATGGTAAAGTTATCTTTCCAAACCAATTGTCAGAAACTGAGCACCATGATAGGGTAACAAGGCTGATGAAATTATTGCAATAAGGCAGCGACTCCAGCTAGCAACCTCTCAAGCACTTCCTGAGATGTCATCTTCAGCACAACCTAGCATGGCAGCGCAACAAGAAACCTTTCCCGAAGCCACACCAACATTTGTTCCACGATTTGCATGATTCCCCAGTGAAACGAACTGAAAGAGAATGCCATAGGAGACTTCTCAGAAGCAAAGGGGCCAATATTGGGATCGTGCCTCTGCAGCCTGTTCCTGGTTCAGTGTCGTTGTCGATGTCCCCGGTCACAGAGACTGGTCCTTCAATCCCCAATCTGTCTCTTGCTAGATGCCCATGAGCCCCAGGCCAGGGAAGCAACAAAAGTATTCAAAGATGGTGGCAGCAATCAAGGCGCAGCAAACACGTATGTCCAAAGAGGCCAATGAGTGGTGGAAGGTGAATAAATCCGAGGATTCTGCCAAATAGTATGGCTCACAAATTTTCAGAAAGCGATACGTGAAGTTTGGAGGTCAACGTATAAGACCCAAACAGCCACTGATTTTGCAGACTACAATCCGGCCTCACTGGAAGGCGTTATTGCTTGTGATACAGGTTTGAGGGATCCCGGCGAGAGCATGCAGCTTGATTTCAGTAAGGGTTGGGAGAACTCCTGATGGAACACAATCATCCTTCGTAAAATGTATAATCTCATAACTGCAAAACGCGCAGAGCAGAATGGCTGGGGACTCCCTGATGTATCTGAAGAGTACGTGATGGGTGGGCTATGGGGACAGCTGAAGCACTCTCAAGAAGCTTGGGCACTGGTTCAGCCCCGATTCTGCATTGAGACTGGCCAGTTGGAGATGGACGAGCAGCGGAGCAATCACGTCGCAAGTTATATGAGAGCACGGTGTGGGGCAATGACTTCCAGGTCCTGTCGTCAGCGGGTGAGTCCCAGGTGTGTGAAGTTGTTCATTGCTGACTCGGCATGGTTCCAGAAATTCAACAAACGTATGATGACCGTTGAAAAAGTGATTGCGATAAAAACGAGTCAGAATGCAGTTGATCTGGCCACTTGGCAGTATTTTCAGAAGATACTTCAGTATCTATCCATTGAAGGGATGTCCTCTGAGGAAGAGGGAATTAGGAAAGTGGGAGATCAAACAGTGACGGTATTTCTAGTGAAGCTATGTGTGTGGCGCGCGGAGGAGATATCTACTTATCTCAGATATATAGACAATGCCACTGAGCATCCTGCTTTGCGCAACACCAGGGGGGGAGAGCGCTTCCTAGAATCAAGGCCGAAGGGGAGAGCACACTGACAGAGGCATTGTCAGGCCTTCCACAAAAGATGTACAGTCAAACTTGGCTGGCAAACCAGGAGAAAGAGAGACCATATTACGTGAAAGAGGTACTGCGTGTTTCGAAAGAGGCTTTTGAATTGCTGGTACTCGCTACACATCATATGAATGACTTATAATATCCAGTGATGTAGAATAGCACGAGCAATACGCAGGCCATGACTTGTATGGCAGTGTATAAAACTTTAGGGCAATAAGGACATAAATGAAGCCGGACGAAGACACTAAATCTGCCACAATGTACACATTGTGCAGTTCCAGTACCTAGAAGAAAACCTTGGCTGCCAGTGGCCTAGCCTGCAATGCATGGACGACTTGGACAAAGTCAGACCCACAAGTAATTTCAGCAGTCAAAGACCCAGAGTGGCACTGGAGTGATGAAGGCACTAAAACTGCTACAACGTACACATTGTGCAGTTCCAGTGCCTAGGTAAGTAGCAGCCTGAGCCTAGCTGGTGGGAATCATCCGGATGATTCTGTATGTACTAGTAGTATCATGGGAAAGAAATTACATAATACACAGAATTAGCACAAGCTCAAGTTCAACTTCTTCAAGTTTCTTACGTTCATCCACTTGGTGTGTATGCCAAGTGGTGTCATTCTCTTCCGAGCTCCTTTCTATCGCTTGGTGTGTACGCTAAGCAGTCGTATTCTCTGCCACTCGGTTCAAGTGCCCTACAACTTCTTCGATCATGACTCGGACGTCTCTGCTCAGTTCTGCAACGGTATGGTAAGTTGAGTTAGAAGCTTGACCTTGAATTGCAGTCTGACCATATTCTAGCTGAAGTGGTCTACCCTAGCCACCTATTACGCCCTAGTTCAGAATGAAGTGTTTACAATACTTAAAGGCAATTCATCTGGCTATATACTGATTCCTCCCCGCTCAGTTATTGACCCTAAATACCCACAATTTACTGCTTTGGGTCCCACTCTAGAATGGATCCCAAACAAGTATCCGTTCATGATGCTCCTACCAAAGTACAAGCCCTTCTACTACCCTCTTTTCGGCCATCGGCAATGTGCCAGGCAAGAAAGGTGCTCGAATCTACATCTGGGACAATACTGATGGATTCCGTGTGCAAAGGGCAGCACAGCGCAACGACTATGAACCTGTGTGGTATGGGTATAACTCCACCCAGCGCAGATATGATTCATTTCGTGACAAGTGGGATCTGTGTAGTGATTTTGGTGACCCCAATATTCCAATCTGCAATGATGAGTTTGACTTCAATGATGGCGACAATACTGATATTACACTTCCCTCAGTGCTACTTCCTGAGGACTCTATCCCTGCCAACCATAACGAGGGGGACTACTCTTTGGCAGCTGATTTGCAGCGTGTGTATGACTGGCAGGGGTCATGCAGCCATGAACATTATCAGTTTGTTGATACCATTGAGGACAGGGTCTATTTTCGCTTTGGTTTTGATGAAATTGGTCAAGTGGCAGCTCCCACCAAATCTATAAAGTGGTTGATGGTTCGTGAAATACTTGGTAATGGTCACTGGTTAGATTTCCTGCCTGTGAATATTGCCGATCCCCAGGCTGGAGTCCAGAATGCCATGTGTGGTTTCTTTGGCTATATGTCTGCCAGCAACAATGTATCTGATATGCCTCTAGAATGGTATGACCTCTGTCACCCAAATGAGCACCTGCAATGTATCTTCGGACAAGTACGTGTTTGACGTGCTATACTTGGTGGAACACTGTATTATCTGATCAGGCCAAAAGGATATGAGAAGGTGGAGGAAACAGGGTATGAACTTGGTTTGATCAGTGCTGCAGCGACCATTGAAATCCTCTACCGTGAATGGGGCCCTGATCTTGTTTCCATTGCATTACAACTGCTGCGCAGGGGTATTGCTTTCAATACTTTTATCCATGCGAATTCTGGCCAACCAGCCCAACTCTTTATCCCTCACTATTCAGGTCTTGGGTATCAATCAGTTAATTATTAGCCAACCATCCATGACTATCAATCATATGAGCATAAACGCGATCACTTCCTCAGGTCTCCACATGGCCGTGCAGCATTGTTAGCAGGTGGTTTAATTGCTCATCTTGCAAGAGATGTGGTCAATGTTGACGATGTTTGTTATGGTCCCGCTGACATGTTTCACTGGGATAGATTCTGTCTTAAGGATGAGAAATATTTGAGCTTTGCACTTTGGGATGACTGTCTGACTGAGGATGAGCAGGAGCTGATTTGTGGTGTTTACAAAGTTGACACAGGTAAATGATCAACTCCAATGTGATCATGATGGAGATGCTTAAAATGCTGTTGCAGGTCAAACACAGCTAGGTGGCCACCAGACTAATGTTTCATGGTGGCCAAAACCTGCGGCGTTTGCACTTTCTGGTCTTTTGGTTGGCTATTGGTCAGAGGACTGTGAATGATGGTTTCAGAAGCGGCTCCATCAGTGCAAGTCTGGAACTGCAGTACTGAATAATCCTGGTAGTTGGAAGCACAACATCAGGTTCTCAAAGCCTGTGAAGGACATTGCTCAGAAGAACGACCAGCTCGCCGCCTCATTTTTTGAGAAGATACTTCAGTCATTAGGTTGTTAATTTGTTATATACATGCCCCACCCATATGTATTTAGTACAGAATAAACTGTTCCTTTTGTTTTCATAATCATATGCGGTGATGAGTTGCCATAAAAAAGGAAACAGTCACAAACAAACTCAAACTTGAATGTTTGAAACAATGTCTATGTTGTTTAGTGCTGGCATGACAATCTCTAGCTACAAAGGTCAGACTAAACAATGTGTGCATTGTTTAGTTCCCTTTCCCTGGTCCTTAGTCTTTGCTCATTGTTCCACTTTTGCAGCCATTGTATTTTGATGTATATATTTTGTTCTTTTACTGTAATATGGATCGTTCCCCCCTGTTTCATACGTCAAATCATCTATCCTTGGCCACATCCTCACTATATGCCAGAAACATCTATCTTAACCTGTGCGTGTGCCTGCCAACAAGACATTTGACATCCGACATGTCAGAAATCATCTTAACTTGTCAGTGTGTACGCTGACAAGACATTTGACATCCCTCTCGACACGTCGGAAACATCTTGACTTGTCAGCGTGTACACTGACAAGACATTCGACATCCCTCTTGACATGTCAGAAACATTTGTCAGCGTGTTCACATTGCTTGATTACTTTCCTGATCATGCATTCCTACCTGTGCAAATGTGCCATCCATCCTGATGGTCATATGGTATGGAAGGTTCAGAAGTTGTCTCACACTCTCGAGATCCAATCATTTAGGGCCCAGGTAAATGCTTCGCTCTTGCCTTATTTGGTAGACTGATGTCCAGTTCTAGGACTCAGACCTTGTGAAGAGCATGAATGAGCTAAGCATGACAGCTGAAGGCAAATCAGATATCGCAAATCTTGTCAATGATATGAAGGGTCTCAACCTACAGGCCAGTGTCAGTTGCTCTATTTCCTATTGTATACCATAGCTCATGTTGACTTCTAGGTTGAGGATGGAGATCCTTTGACTTCTAGTTTTATGACAGGTCTGATTTTAACGGACAACAAATCTTCCATCAAGGTGCAGCATAGCAAACTCTGGTCCTCTGCTAGCAACTTCTACCAATATAAGGCTCCGAGTATCCCAACTGTGATTGGCAGCATCGATTTGAATGATGCTCAACATAGTATTCAATCCTTCCTCCACAAATCCTCCTACCCTGGAGCGTCACTTTCTGAACCATTGACTTCTCAGTTAACCAGACCTAATTCACCACTTCAGGCACACTCTCTCCTTTGGCGACAACATTCCCGAAGACGCTGAACTGCGAACATTATTGAGAAATGCTGAAAAAGGTGTTGAATCGGCCGGAGAATCGTTGAAAGCAGTAAAGCACCAAGTGAAGGAGGTCCTTGATCATAAAGAGAAAGTCATAATGATGCTGAGAACAATAGATTCTTGTATTGCTTGGTTAGGAGCAACCTTATTTTCACCCCCTTCGAAGAGCACCCCAGTCTTTTTTGATGCATGTAAGCTAGTCTCAAACATTGCTTACTTTATTAAACTGACGATGCTTTAGCGCATATCTATACAAACCCAGTGGAGAAAATGGATACGATTGCTCAATTAACAATCCTACTTGGTGTTGTGTGTCATGTCATCATGGGGTTAAGCAAAAATTTGTGTAACTTTGTCATCAACATCGTAACCTTGATCATGAAAATGGCCATGGCTACTGGACTGCCTAATCATGCAGAAGGGTATAATGACTATCATAATGTCATCCTCGAAGAAGTTCCAACAAGCTTGTATACAGCTCTCAATAAATTCAAGATTGATGGCCAGTCGATGGCATATGCTACTTGTCCTTCATATAATTATACACATAAGCCTCTCTATAACAATGCTACTTGCACTGCCCAATATCCAGAACATTGTGTAAACAGTATCATTGGGTCTAGCGGATCAAGTCTATGTGGAACCAAACTATTGGAAATATGTGGTGGTAGGCTTCGTCCGATAAAGCCCTATCTGGTGGCATCTTTTCCTGACTATCTTGCTCGATCCCTTGCTGATCCTGAAGTCAAGCAGCTTTGTAAACAAGCCTGTGATGATACCATGGCTACCCTCAATCATCCTCCTAAAGAAACAACAAACATCTTCGATGCCAAGTTCCTGAGGTCATTTGAAGGTCCTGTCCCTGGGCAACTATTCATTGACAGAGGTACCAAGATTAGGCTAGCATTTTCTATGCATGTTGACTTCTTCAACCCCAATGGTTCAAGAAACTGTGGAAACCATGATTCAATCGGTGTTATCTCTTTAGCTAATCTCAATCTTCCACACTCCATCCGATACCTCCCAGAACATATATATCTCAACATAATTCCTGGGCCACACGAACCTGGCATGGATGAGATTAACCACTTCACTCGACCAGTCATTGATGCTTTAGAGATTGGATGGAAGCAAGGGATTCATGTTTCTCGCACCGCTTCTTCTCTCAAGGGAAGCAACATTGAAGTAGCTATTGCTCTCTCTATCAACAACTTGCCCGCTGCCCATAAGGTGTCAGGGACTGCTGGACATGGCTCTCACAACTACTGTACCATTTGTAATGGAAAGCACCGAGACAATCTGTATAACACTGAGTTCCAGAAGTGGGAAAAACAGGACATCACAAGCATGTGGCGGCAAGCTATAGCTTGGCGAGAAGCCAAGACTACAAAAGAAAGGAATGAGATATTTCAGAAGTATGGTGTATGATGGTCAGAATTTTGGAGATTGCCCTACTGGAATCCCACGCAAATGCTTGTGATTGATACCATGCATTGTATTCTTGAGGGCATTGTTCATTACCACTGCCGATCTGTCTTGCGACTCAGTACCCAAGATGCAGCGGGTTCTGATCCTGTGCTGCCTGCGTTTTCCTATCCTTGGCAGGACTACAACTGTGATGTACCCAAGGGATACCAACTCAAAAATGAGAAGGAGACCATGCACATCTATGACATTCATAAAATCTTAACTCTGCCTTTGCATACTGCTGGGGAAATAGCAGAAGAGAACTGGATTGATGAACAACAGTTGAGAACAAAACTCTGAAGCAAAAATTTGCAGCCCCTGAAGTTTGTGTGCTACACCCTCAACCTACTGGATGAGATTGCATCTCCACGAGGCTCACAGGTCCGTGCCACAAAAAAGGATCACTTTATCCAGCTGTTAGTCGACTGGGTGAGCCTAAGTCATTATATCTTGGATGTTGCTAACAAGTTCACCATAGTGCCTTACCATGCCTCTTAGTTCAGGTAAGAGTGTTCCAAAGATTACGACCCCTGCAACTATGCAATATATCCAATGTGTAATCAAGGAGACCACTACACCTTCTTGGATTAACTCTGTACCCTACAACTATGGTGACGCAAATGCTGGTACGATCAAGGCAGATGAATGGCGTATTCTAAGCACTGTATACCTTCCCATATCATTGGTTACACTATGGGGTGACGAGAATGATGCTCCACCAGCCGAAGACTCATATCTCCTGAAGGTGCTGGACCATACCATCGCTTTATTTCAAGCGGTTACCCTTGTTTGTCATTGTGCAATGAATATTGAGCATGCAGTCAAATTCTGCAACTACATGAAAAAATGGATTGACGACTTATACACTCTGCACCCTCATACCACAAAACATGAGAAAAGATCCAATATTCATGTTTCCTTCCACTTGTATGACTTTCTTTTGCTCTTCGGCCCTGTCATCTCATGGTGGTGCTTCCCTTTTGAGCGTTTGATTGGTGCACTGCAAAAGATCAACACAAATGACAATATCAGAGGTATTATTAATTTTGTTGCCCATCTTATCAATAACACTCATGCATTTGCAGGTACACTGGAGGCTACTCTCCTGAAATCACACATGAGAGGTGCCAACCTTCGACAATGGTTGAACAGGCCTGACTGTCCCAAAATCATTCGGCAGTTTAAGAACCTTTTCGACAAAGCATTCTCTTAGGATATTCCTCAAAATCAAGAAATCCTGACATCTGGAAGAACAGATGTTGCCTACTATGCATATAATGGGGTGATGTTCTCTCGCTGTTCAACACATCTTGGCAACAGTCTTGTTTTATACTACCCTCTGCACTCTTCCTCCACCCCCGGGCCTATTGTGGGCAGCATCCAGAGGATTGACACTTCCGGTCATCAGGTATACTTTTTTATGCAGCATCAGGCCTGTCTCCCACAAGGAAAGTATGATCCTTTTTGCCGATATCCATCATTCCCTGCCACTGTTTACTCTTCAGAAATAGATGACACTACAGACAAGGTTGCTCCTGAGTCTGTTATTCCTCGTTTATTAGTATAACTAAGGTCTGTCACATGTACCTCGAAAGGCTAAGATTGGCGGTATGGTATATTTAAAGCACTGTCTGCTATTAGTTGCAATTTATTTCTAGTTACAACGAATTTCATTTTGAGTAACAGCACAGTAAGAGCACTGGAGATGCAGAAGCTGATGAGTGTATGCTCATCGGAAGCCTCATTTGGGGGTGACTGAATTTAGTAGTTTTTGGCTGTCATTTCAGGACTCCTGAAGTCACTGCCTGAATCTCCCATATAGGTTGGTCTGAAAAAGGTGCTAAAATTTGACATTTCAGAACTGATTTCAGCATATACAATATCTTTACTCTAGAGCCTTTAAATTTTATACCAAAATTTGAGTCTCAGGTCAGAATATTAGTATACCTTGCACAATAGATTTGAGACATGATTCTGACCATCCTGAAAATAACCCTGAAATTTCATGTTCCATCAAAAAATTTGGAGTCGCTAATATTACTAATTTAAACAACAATTGCAGGTGTCCTAAAACTTTTGCTGAAACTTCTAATTTTGGCAAAGTTTTCAGTCAAGCTGAAAACTTGAACTCCCTGGTGTGAAAGGATGTTGAGGATGGGAGAAGAATGCAAGGCGCAGGCAACAGATACAGCACCGTATGATGAGAAACACAAAAAAGGGCCCAAGAGACATCAACAACATCTCTTGGGCCATAGATAAGTTTTCTTTCTTGTTCATTTCTTTCTTTTTGTTACTAACAAAGTTTTTTAGATATTAACTATTGACAATGATGACTACCCTGGTCCAGCAGAGAACAGGGAGGGACACTGGGAAACCTATGGAGGAGGACACCCATCAGGTAAGCACCCAGAACCCCCCCCCCCCCCTCTTGGTGCCATGTCACTGAAACATGGCACCCACCTCCTCCAACATGAGACATTGACCCACCAGTGGCCTACCAGAAGATGATGACACCTCTCCACAGCTGCAGGAATACCAGAACCAGCAATGATGGTGACAGCTGATGCCCCACCTTCCCCCAGCCTCATGAGCAACTGCTCATGGGGTGGATCACAGGTGGAATGATGACAATGGCACATGATGAGGGACACAGCACCCACCCCATGTCTACGAAAAACTGCCCATAGGGCAGACTGCAGGTGCAGCCTGGTGACAACACCATTGTGTGGAGACAAGGAGATTGCACCTGAGCACCCAGCTCCCACCACTGTGAGCCCTTGCTTGCAGGGTGGAATGGGTACTAACAGGCCTGTCACCATCTCCATGATGACAGCAAGTAAGGAGGGGGAGGGGAAGGGGTGATGACAATGATGCCAGTGATGACACCATTGCCACTAGCACTAGGATGATAGGGACTTGGGTGAGATGACAATGCCTATGGCCCACAGTGCCAGACACCTCTGCTATGAGCAACTGCTCATAGGGAGGAAGGCTGGTGTGTTTGGGTGATGACAGGGAGTGAGGGAGGAATGAGAATGGGAGGGTGAGAGGCCAGAACCTGATGCCCACCACTGTGAGCATTTGCTCACAGGGAGGGTGAGAGGCCAGAACCTGATGCCCACCACTGTGAGCATTTGCTCACAGGGAGGGATCAGGTGCTAATGGTCATGTCACCACTCCCTATCTCTGGCAATGAAGAGGGGGACCAACAACAACACAATGCAATGGAGGGAGCCACCATGACATGGTAAGGAGAGGGGGCTACTATGAGAGGGCACCTGCTTTCTTCATGTGGCCATTTACTTTGTTTTTTCTTTCTTTTGTAGTTATCTTTGTTGTCAGGACATCACCAATATCCTAAGGCAATGACGATGGCTCCCACCAAAACAAACAACAACAAAGAATAAAGGGGGTAGTCAGTAGTCTAAGGCAGTCACACTGGGTAAAGGTGGATAACCCAAGAGAACACAACTGGTGTCTCTGGTCAATATATTATTGTTTATATACTACTATACATGTGGTAACCATGCTTGTGCCATGAGTCATCAACAGGCACAGCACCATGCCTACAGCATGTAGTGTGCAGCTACATGTGCCTACCATGTGTCTGATTGTGCAGTGTGTTGCCCATGTGTTTCTACCTACCCTTAGTCATGTGTTCGATTGTAAGGACCTTACACCTACCCTTGACCTTGTGTACACAAAAGTGTCCATATGACCAAACAATGAAAATAATAGATTAAATTGTCTTGTGAGATTCATACTCCTGACATTTGTCATATTACAAAGGAATATATATACCCACACAATAACAAGTTGGAAGACTATGAGGGAAATACTACTACCAATTTTAGTGACCAACTCATGAAAATAATTTCACCAAGTCCTTTAAAGGCAGAGTTTGAATGTGCTGAGTACTGCCCACCACTGCCAAGGACATGTAGAATGCATTTTTGCACCATTTTTGTTAATTTTGCTTTCCAGAGCATTCATTTTTCACATCATTTTTTGTTTCATTTTTTGGATCATTCTGACCATTCTTCTGCCAAACACATGAAAATGATCTGAAAATGAAGCTAAAAATAAGCCAAAAATGTTTACTGTGAACAACTCTATTTTTCACATCATTTTTCATTTCATTCAGATCATTCTTCTGCTAAACATGTGAAAATAGAGATCAAAAATGAGCCAAAAATGTTTACTGTGAACAACTGTTATGTGTCCAGCAGCATATCCTAAGCTATTCTTAGTCCCTTCAGGCTTTCCACAAGGCACTGTAGTGGCAGAATCAAATGAAAAGAATTGAGGCCAGAAACACACTTTACACCTTTGACAGATTACTGGTAGAATACCTAGCACTTGCAGTCAACAGCTTTTCTGACAGGTGGGAATGCATGACCAACAGAATGCCTGGCCACAAATGATGTAAAGATGATGACAATTTAGTGTAGTCATCAAAATTTGTCATTTCCATAAACACATGCCAAATTGAGTACAAGGAGAATTGTTACAGCACTTTTCATATTTATACAGAAAGCCAGAAAAAAAAAAGTTGCACATGTTTGGTATGAAGGCCCAGTCACTGCCATGTCAACTTGCAGTCTGTGTTGTCAAAAAGTATATTCTCCAGCAACCACCATGTCTGAATCCTCTCCATCCCCTTCAAATGATGCATCTGGTGCCTACTCTGCCTTGATAACTGCCAAACTTGTCATTGTCAAAACTGTTGCTGCTAACAAGAAGAACAAGAAGGCCTCAACCAAGAAGACCATGAAGAACAAGCAATTCATGCACAAGTTTGAGGTTTCGGAGGAGAACCATGTTGAGCTTTTGAATGGATTTTTGAAGGTGCACCATATACAGAAGTACCAAGCTACTGCCAAGCATACTTTCATCTTCAAGATCCAAGTCCCTCCTGCCAAGTATGAATGATGGTAGGTCAGGAAATCTGCAAGCTCATACCTCTTGTTATTATTTAGAGTCAGGGAGGCCTGCAATACTGAGGACTATGATGAATACAAAGCTGTTGTGAAGAGTATCCTTGAGGCAAAACCCAGCAAACCCATCATCCTTATTGTTGAGCTTGTCCAAATTCAGAAGCACAGCAAGGTAAATTTATGTTGTTTTCTCTCCATACACATACAGTTCAACCATCATGAGCAGAAAAGATCAAGGGGCGATGACAGTCCAGAGAGTAGTGGAAGTGACAAAGTTGACAAGGATGTGGTTGTCATTGTGGTATGTGCCAGTAATATTTTTCAACAAGAACACCACAGCACTGACTATATGCTGTGTGATCTCAGGAAAATGGTCTCTCAAAGGTGGATCTTGAGCTTGCGAGATGATTCAGGCTCCTTGAAGTCAACTATCAAAACAACCATGACAGCAGCTATACATATATTGATAAGGCACCTGGTGGAACAGATGATTCATTTCCCCTGACTCCATTTATGATGAAAGAGTGGGCAAGGGCCATTGTGCATACTTCATTTCTTAGCTTACAAGCACAGCTAACCACCCTGTAGTATGATGGCAAAGCAACAGCCATGCACCCACCTGGAACTTCAACTTTTGATCCCATCAATTGTCATGCAAGTCTCCCATGCCCCCATTCAACCTCAACCTCAACCTCAACCTCAACCTCCTCTGTTTCTCAGCCATCTGATCTTGCACACATGGCCTCAATTGTCCAGGGTCTCATTTCTATCATTCAACTGGCCACTCGCCCAGCACCTTCAACCGTAGACAACAAATCTGCAGATGCTCCCTCAGCTCCCCCACCTCACAATACTCCCTCAAAGCTCTTGCACTTCCTTGAGTATGCTGAAGAATCTCTTGGCATTTGTGGTGCAACCAGTTATGAAGAGAGCTTCTGAATCCATGGTTATGGTCCTGATATTCTCCACCTTGTCAAAAATGCGATGTTTGTCTGATGGTGATGTTATATGTCTGAAGCAGAATGCACTCCAGTGGTGGAACCTTGAATCAGAATTAAAGAAGTGCAAGTGGCCAGATGGAGATGTCAGGATCTCAACATGGCCCAACCCTGAATCTCATACACCTCTGAATATCAAGGTCTGGTTCAAGAAGAGGTTTCACAGTGGTGGTAGCACAAGACTGTATGGTCCATGAATCACTCCAGGAAAGCCGTGTCCTGGTCAGGACTTTGATTGGTCCTACTTTTGCCAGGCGCATGGCCACTTTGTTCCCTTGCAGACAATTATGTTCCAGTTCTTGATGGAGTTTTGGATGGTGATGATGACTTCTAGATGTGTCACATTCCATGTTTATTTTCCTTGTTGATTGCTACTGCTGTGTTGAGATCATTGTAGTTATTGTCCATGATTGTACAAGATAATGCCATTGCCATTATACTATGTTTCCTGAAGCTTGAAAGAAACCCCATGCCTTCTCTGCCATAATATTCTGACATGCACAATCTATCACAGAAAGAGAGAAGTCCTGCCAGTGGTGGCAAAGGAAGGCCTTGATTGATGAGAATGCTTGCTTGATTGGATTGAGATCAGGGGAGTAGGGTGGGAGGAAGATAAGCTTGCACTCTGGGAGGGATGTCAACAGGGGTTGAGTACAAATTACAAATTACTTACATGCATCATCTTCTACAAGTGCTCATACTTCCTCAGAATGGTGGATACTACAATTGTCAAGAATGAGCACACTGCAAGGACCAGGATATGGGTTGGTTAGAGAAATCTGAAATCAAGATATGCTAAATGATGCTTTAGAGTGGGATGAGCAGCCCAAACTTATGACCAATTCATGCAGGAATTGTACAAAGTACTCAGAGGTCACAGATCCCAGCATGACGTCATATGTGATGAGTCCATCAAAGGTGAGGATGGGAAGGATGGAATAATGTTCTCCACAGACAAAAAACTGCTTCTGGACACATCTCTTCTCTAACAATTTGGCTGCTGGGATGACCTTTGATTCCTTGCAGCTTCATCAATGAACATCATCATTTGTGGATCTGGGACTTCACCAGCTATGCAGTTCATAAATGCTGACTGGATGAGATCATCTCGTTCAAGAGGATGGGCTGATACTACTTTGCGTGTGAGGTTGAGACACCAGAGTGTTCTGCAGAGTGTGGGCACTGAGATATGGACTCCTCGATGTTGATAGAGCTCATCTTGGATCTCATCGAGGTATATCATGTGCCTTTGGTTGATCAGGGAGGAGACAAACTTGATATCTGTTGAAGCAAGTGATTGACATCGACCAGTTTTACGATGCACATGAGGATTGTGTGCAACACCATACACCCTGAAGTATGAGAGAGATGAATAGACGAGCGACTTCTGGATCTCTTTTGCTGTGAAATCTTGCTCATAAAACAGGATGGGAATGCATGCTTTCAGGTCTTGCGAAATGTGTCGACGAGGCATGAGGTGAAGCCCTAACACAACCACACAGACTTTTTTTTTTTCCGGCTTTTCCGTATACTTATGAAAAGCACTGTAAATGGATTTGGGTAAAAAAAATAAAAACTGGCCGTGTTATAAAATTCCACGCAGGGAATATTCCGCCGCCAGTCAAATCAAGGGTCTCAGATTATCTCCCTCCCGGCCGAATCAGATTGACGAGCTTCTTCCGAACCCCGTCTGTGTGATGTGTAGACACGAGAACTGAGCCTTACTTTCATGCACTTGTTTTGCACCCATGGGCCATGCCATGCCTGACATATAAGCTTCCATCCATCCTATCATGCGATGTTCCCAGAGCCAGATTGTCGTGAGCTCAACTGGAGAGCTTCGGTAAATTTTTAATTTGCGTTTCAAGTTGGTTTTTTCAAACAGCATACCATGTGATTAGTAAATTGTCGTCAGATTACTCATTTTACGATTTTTTTTGCATGCCTGTCATCACTCCGAGCATCAGCCAAAAAATAATGATTACCCAGCCAATTATGCCGCTGTCTGGACTGTAGAAAAGTAGTGGTGGCTAGTCGGCCGGCACCATAGGCCTTATTACCCAGTGTTGACGTGTCGAATAAAGTATTGCAATTTGCATGGTACTTACGATTATGGCATCGTCCGTGTCAGCGCTAATGTTTGTCATGTCAGTATGTAAGTTACACCCATGACGAGCTACATACCATTCTTCGTGCGCCGCATTTAGTACCGATGGCATGGATCAGTGATCATGATCTGTTGAGGTGCATACGGTTACTACTACGCATGTCAACACCGGCAGGCATGGGACGAGCCCGAGCGTTCTTGCCAGTGAAAGTATGTGATTAGTACCAAGTGCGTAGCCGTCACCGCGTTCAGGGGTTCAGGGATGTTCGAATCTCCGGGTCAGAGCCTGAGGCTGGCCTGAGGGAAGAGCCCTTCACTGGAGATGATATATCGGCTATTCCCGGGAAATGAGCCGACCATTCACCGGGACCCGGGCTCCGAGTCAGCGTTCGACTTCGATCTTTCAACGTTTGGTAGGCGATGTGTACTCGGCTCGCAGCACAGTGCTCTTTTGGCAAAGCTAGGGGTTTACTCTGGCGGATTGGCATCTACTGTCACTGTTCCGTAAACACCTTAATGGACTCCCCTGAGTAACTTGAACATCAGCCTCTTGGCAGGCAATTGGAGCACCAGTTCAATGAAGGTATCAATTGTATCAATCATATCCATTGGGACCTTTGACTGTGCATTTGTCGGATATACCTGTCAGCTGATGAACCAGTGTGGCGATCTAGCGCATAAAACGTATTTCTTTACCCAGTCCACCTTTTAGTTCTCATGATGTACTTACTACCTCCTGGCCCTGTGTTTTTGCTCCGCGCCGCTGGGCGAAATCTACCGACGTCGCTTGCGCTGCTTGGAAGCTACCGCCTACTTCTCCTTTATGGAAACCTCACAACGCCTGCTTGGCCAGTGGCCATTGTCATGGCGTTGTTGACACAAATAATACTTCTGGTTATGATGGGGTATTGGGAGAGACATTGCAATCGCCGTGAGGCGGCAGCCATGGGAGCGGTGCTGGCCCCGGAAGTTCCGGGCGGCGGTCTGTCGATTATTGTTGCGATGGTGAAGAGCCTGGCGTCTGGGTATCCTGGTGGGTGATTTTCCATCTGCGATTTTGGCAGTCGCCAAATGACTTTTTGTCTTCTGTAGCGGATGTATTCCAGGAATGGTATGAGCAGTGCGGAGAAATATACAATCTCAATCTTGTTACCGATAATTTAGTATGTGATTCGGTTAGGACATTGATTGTTTTGTTACTATGTTTTTTTTCTTTCAAGTTGGTCACAACCGAACCTGCACATGTCAAGGTAGCGTTGAGGATGCTTTGGTCTGGTGTGACGTTTGTTGATCCTATTGCCCTCAGGCCATTCTCGCCACTCAATTCGACAACTTCGAGAAAGGTAATGAATTCCTGAACTACGCTGTTCGGCCCCTAATGCCTCCCTAGGTCCAAAACTTTACGCGATGTTCCATGACTTTTTGGGTACGGGGGTATTCAATGCAGATGGTATGTCTGACCAATATTTGTAATCATCATCCTAATATTTTCTCTCAGGTGATATGTGGAAGTCTGTGATTTCTATGAGCTTCCTACCGAATGAATACCTGATTGTAGTTCGAACGACAGATTCCACCGCGGCATAACTCGTCCATTTTTCACTACGGAACGAATTACCGACTTTGATAACTTTGATCGGCATGCTAGCGATGCTATTGGACAAGTCACGGATAGGCTCAACGCTGGATATCCTGTCGATTTCCAGGTGAGGCTCTTGTATCATTCGCTAATTCCTGCTCACCCCCTTCCGTAGGATATGGTGTCACGGTTTACGATTGATTCAGCCACCGAATTCCTGTTTGGCAAAGATATATGTACGCTGTCCGCCGGGCTTGTTTACCCTGCGTCATCTCCCCTCGCCAACTCGGATGCATTTGTGAACCACCCCTCAAACAAGTTCGCAAGCGCTTTTGTGGAGGGTCAAACTTCTATAATTTTCCGTTCTCAGTACGGCTCGAACTGGCCACTGGCCGAGTTTTGGAAGGATAAGGTCAAGCCGCACAGGAAGGTCGTCGACGAATTTATCGAGCCGATTTTGACGGAGGCCTTGGCCGAGAGGGCGGCGAACGGCGGCGCATCTATGCAGATGGAGAAGATAGGCTCGGGCGAGGATACTCTGTTGAGTCACTTGGTAAACCACACACAAGGTTTTTGAATCCATCGTGATGTCGTTTACATCTCAAGCTCACATCCGTTTTATCATCAGATCGTCAAGTTTTGAAGGATGAAGTAAGACCATCGCATTCATCTCTCGTCATTGGGCCATGCTGATCCAAGTTCAAACTTCAGCTGGTCAATTTATTAGTTGCAGGAAGAGACACGGTATAGCCAAATTATCGACATTTCTCCGCTCAGTGACTTACTTCGAGTGCCTCACTTAGACTGCATCGGCGTTGACTTTCGGGATATATATGCTGACCCAACATCCTCATGTCACCCAACGCCTTCGGGAAGAGATCCTTGAAAAAGTGGGTCATTCGAGGCCGACGTTGGAACAGATAAAGAATATGAAGTATTTGAGGGCGTTCTTAAATGGTACGCCCTACTATGCCTTCAACGGTTGATCTAACTTACATTGAAACAGAAACCATGAGGCTTTACCCACCTGTGTACGTATTTTGGAACCATTCTATTTCTGATATCATTACCTAACAGTTGATTTCTTCCAGACCGTTTGACGGACGGTAAATGCCTTTTTTTTACTTTTGCTAGCTTACGGTCCGGGATACCCACATTTCTTGCACTTCAGGACGTCGGTTCAAGCCACGGTGTTTCCCCCTGCCGCCCCTGGACAAAATTCATTCTACATTCCAGCACAAAGGAGGCAAGGTTTATATCCCTTGATGCATGGACATGTAGTTTAACATTTTGATGCGTGCAGATGTCTGTATAGTGTTTTATTGATGCACCGCCGAACAGATTTATGGGGCCCAGATGGTGCGCTCCTTGCCTCTTCTCGCGGAGTCCAACATTACATAAAATATCTTACAGCGGATGAATTTGATCCAAACCGCTTCATCGACGAGAGATTGGGTAAATACCTGACCCGTAATCCATTCATATTCGTACCCTTCAACGCGGGTCCGAGGATCTGCTTGGGCCAGCAGGTAATCGTCTTCCCCTTCAATTATATCTATTCCACCCGTGGGTTTACTTATCACTGATGCCTTAGTTTGCGTACCACGAGATGTCCTTCTTCCTCATCCGTCTCCTGCAGAGTTTTTCTGGGTTCACGCTGGCACAGGATGCACAGCCAGCCGACTCCCGCCCACCCGCTGAGTGGTCTCAGTGCAAGGGTTCGAAAGGGACAGACAAGATATGGCCAGGAATACATCTTACGATGTACGTCAAGGTAGGGTATTTTTATCTCGCCACTCCTTCTGCACTAGATGCTGAAAGTCCAGTAATAGGGAGGACTGTGGGTGCGAATGGAGCAGGCACCCCGAGATGAATAAGAATAGGGGCATTCAAAGTAACCACTTATTGGCCACTTATTTTCTTACTTATTCATCACTTATTCATGTTTTCCTGCCAAATTGGCAATAAGTCGACCAAATAAGTAGCAAATAAGTGACAAATAAGTAAGTGCCCCCCCCTGTGAAATGATGATAATTGGTGAATAAGTAACTTGTTTCAGGTCTGGCAAAGCATTTGGCAACACCTACTGAGTTTAAATTGGACTTGACAGATCTCACTCATGCAAATGCGAGGGAGGCAGCTTGACATAAAAACATAAGTTGAATGAAATTTTTTTATTTATTGGCTTCCCTTGCACAAAACAAGGGAACAATACATAATTACATAGTAACATAAAAAGACACATAAGACTTATGTCACATACCTATTTTCATGTTACTCATCATTCACATTTCACCCACATTACATCCATGTTGAGATAAACCAATAACATTTGTGATTCAAAGCTCCCCTCTCACATTTTGAGTGGGGAAGGGGGCATGTAAACTACAGAAGATTAAATAAAGCCGAGGGAGGGGCTGCTGTTGTGTCTGGTGGTAGCATTGCATCACATTGGCTTGTGCATGGCATCATCCTCCCCTCCTTGTTGTTGTCATGAGTGCTCCCTGTGGCTGTTAGCACCTGCTACCCACCCTGCGAGCAGTTGCTCACAGCAGCAGGGGCTAGTACTGGGGTCATAGCCCCTCTGGACCTCTGCAGAAGCCCTGGGTCCCAGATGATGAGTGAGTGCTCACTGTTGTAGACCAGGGGCTATGGAGGGTCAAGGGTGGGCTGCTGCAAGGGCAGGTGCATTGTTTTCTCCCCCCTGTCATCCTTGTAGCATCATCTGCTGGGGTTGTTGTCATCAGGCCTAGTTGGGGGGGGGGGCATTAGTGACATGGCATGGGCAGAGGCAGCTTACTAGACCTGCTACCCCCTTTGCTGGTCTCCTCAGCATCCCTCTCCACCCTCTGAGACCCTCACATCCCATTTCAATGGGAGGAGGGGGTTGTGTTGGTGTGCATGGGTTGCATGTCAGCACCTGTCATTACTTTATTACTAGTAGTTTAAGTTCTAAACAAAACAGGTTATCAAGCAAAAGAAGAAATGATCAAAAAAACATACCCAGGACCCAAATAACAGTTTCCATCATTTGGGCTTGCATTGTGACTGGTTTTGTTTTGGGCCATTGATGGGGACCAGGAGTGGCAGTGGGGAGGCATATGCAGAGTGGTGGTGGTGGTTGAGGTGAGGGAGGGTGGTGGCAGTGGTGGCATTGATGGATCATGGTGGAGATGTGGTGGTTGATGATATGGTTGTCATTGATGTGATCATTGTGATGTGTGTGCTTAAAAAGGGAATTATGGCATGCCATAGTGGATCAGTGGAGTTTAGGTTTCAGGATAAGTGGATGGATAAGCAAAGCAATAAGTGAACGAATAAGGGGGCGAATAAGAATAATGATCAATCAAGTTCATTATTCTCAAATCTGCCACTTATTGCTCTGCTTATTGTTTTCCTTACAAAATAAGTGCCAAAATAAGTAAACCAATAAGTAACCAATAAGTAGCAAATAAGTAGAACTTTGAATGGCCCTAATGGCTTCTTAATAAGGAAGGACTACTGTGTGGCATGTTATATGTGGCAGTGAATTCACCAGGACAGGCATCTATTAACTTTGCCAACTATTCAATGGCCATGCTATGGGCCAACCTTACATCAGCCATGCTGTGCACTGAGTAGGCATTGGCCATGCTGAGCTCTCATTGGCCTGAGGGTGTGCTGAGCATTAAATGACACAATGGCCACAGGATGAATTTTACAGAGAAATATATATAATATTGACTAGGCCAGTGTTGAACAGGTGTGGGACCACTCTTGACTTGATACCACCACCACCTCAGTTCTTCCCACAGCTTGTAGCTGTAGAGAGAGCAAAGGAAGGTGAGAATAAGGGTAGAATAGTATCTTATAATCCTCACATACCTACCTTTAACACCCATACTATACCATGTTGATATCAATGGGACCACAAGCCCCAACTACCAGGCAAAAAACCATAGAATCTCTATTGAAGAAAACCAGGGCCAAGCTCAAAGCAGCAGATGGTCTGAACACTGACATAAGAACAAAAGACCAAGCTATCACATATCTAACAGCAAAAGATTACCTCATAACAAGCTGCCAAAACCAGTAATGGATTTGATTAGAGTGGTCACCTTCCTTATGGCCAATGCATGTGCACAGTGGCTAGTTGATGAGGTCACTGAAATGGTCAAAATGCAGATCCAAGAGCACATGGAGTCCTTTGCCTCAAACATGGAAACCATGCAAGATGCAGTAGAACTTGTCATGGAGGTGGCAAAAACAATAACAAGCAAAATGGAGGACTTCAATGACAGGTTGCAGGAATCAGCCAAGCAGCTGGCACAGGCCACACAGGAGCTCACAGAGAAGACCATGGAAACCACAAACAAGGTAATGGTAGCAGCTCCTCAAGCCCTGGCAATGTACACAATGACTATGCAACAACAGGTTCACCCAGACTATGCCACAATCATAGCAAAAGGAAACACTGCAGATAGGCAGATTCTGATACAAAAAGACCAAAATGCTACTGACAATGCACTCAACTTCACAGAAAAAGACCTAGTGGTGAAGGCAAATACTGCTCTAGATCTCATAGGCTGGGAAGGCATGGACAGACTGCAATACACCACATTCATCAGAGTAAAGAAGCTATGAAATAGGAGCATGCTATACCAACTGAACACAGAAGCAGCTGCAGCATGGCTACAAGACCTGAACATCCGAAAATCCTGCATGGCACATTTTGGTGGCACCTCCAATATCCAGAACAAGTTGTACTACATGATAGCAGAATTCATCCCAACCTCCTTTGATGCAGGGTCAAGCTTCAGAGTGCACTCCACTTGGACTCTCCTAGGAATTCTGAGGACTGGCTTGGACTCTACTCAGACTCCACTTGGACTCCACTTGGATTGGACTGGGACTGGAACTGAACATTGGCAGGGAGTTGGCTGATGGACCAGTCCAAGCCAGTCTGATCAGAGTCCAAGTGGAGTCCAATAGGAAAGGTGGGGGAGTGTAAAGACCTCCACAATTCTTGGTTCAGGGGGTTATTTGAGTGTTCACATGACTAGCCAATAAACAGGGCATGTCATGCCTTGCAATTAAATTATGGCTGGCCAGAAAAAGTGCAAGCTTGCACTTATCCTCAACATAGGAAGTTGGGCAAAAAAGAAAGTCAAAATGCCACAGCAGGATGACTCAAATAAGGAGAATGTGGGTACACCATGCCATGAATCCTGGGCCCAGTTGGTTCCTGACATGTCAACAGATAAATGCTTGAGATGAGATGCCAGATGAGAGGCTTTGATGTGTTGTTCCTGCCAAAATTCCATTGCAAGCTCAACTTCATCAAGCAATGCTGGGGACATGCCAAACGAGTCTACCAGCAGTATCCCCCATCATCAAAAGAAGCAGACTTGGAATTGAACCTTCTGTTGGCATTGGAATCTGTCTCAGTGGAGACAATGCAGTGGTACATCTCACCTTATTTGAAACAAGGCCAATAAATTGATGTACATTGCAAAAGCTATGCAATGCATGCTCAAAGATTCATGGATGCATACTACTGCAGATTGAATGGAAAGCAAGCTGCATGGGCCACCAGAAAATACAGGGGACACCAAGTCCTGCCAGATTTGCTCATGAATGATCTCATGGCTGCAAACTTGAATATTGACTAATTTTTTCATGAAGAAAAGAATTTATAGTCATAATTCTAATCTATCCAGTAAACTAATTGAAGATGTATATACTGCACATAGATAGGTAGACCTAGAGGACAAGTCATGACCTACAGTAGACTCAAATTAATATTATACTCATGTTTTGCTAACCCAGCAGTCACAAGTTGTCACACCACCTGACATTAGTTGAGTATGTATTTCCCCTACCTTAGGTTGAGCACACACTGAAGCTCATCACCTCCCAAATGATCACCATTGAGATCATACAAAATGCAAAGGGCCAAAACCCAAGAATTTCAAAGCAGATCAACCCAAGCCACAGGGAAAGCCTTGAAGATGCTTTCAGGGTTCAATGAGATATTGTGGGGCATGTGCCATTCCTCCTATGTTTCATCTGCAAAACATCTATCCCCTGCTTGATTTGACCAAATCATCATGCCTTCCAAAGAGTATATGAAGGCCAGTCACCATGCCAAAGACAGTGATGCCACTGAAACCCTCAATGACAACAATTATGATATTTGTGCCAACATCATTGATCTTTCCTTGAGTAGTGAAGAGAATGCAGATTGTAAGAAAACCTTGCTTGTGTGTGCCTCTGACTGATGATTGATATTTTATTCTAGAGGTGATGATGCAATGCTTAATTATACATGATACTACTTGAGGTTTTCTTGATCCTGCCTTTCATGCATGCTTACTATTCTTTTGATGATTTTCTGATATTAAATTCTGCTTAAAAATACACTTTCCATGCTTAGGTGTACTTGGGCATACTTAGATGTACTTGAATGTACTTACTTAGACATACTTAGATGCACTTAGACACATGTATATGCACTTGAACACACTTGGATGTACTTTGATGATGGAATATATGTTGCTTGGATTTCCTTAACACTGCTTAATTGGGCTTTATTGGCTTAACACTAAGCTTAACTATGATTTTTTTAGCTACTTATTTTACTTATCTACTTACCAGTACTTGGTATAAGCAGAATAAGCAGAATAAGTATAAAATAAGAAATAAGTCAAATTTAGTAGAAGACCTTACTTATCCCAAGTCAATCCTACTTAAACCTACTTAATACCTGTTTATTGTGCAAATTAAGTCAAATCAAGTCAACACTAAGTCTAATAAGTCAGCACTAGATTTTCCTGATGCTTCAAGCAGCCACCTGTGCAACAAATTCCAAGCTGATCAGAATATCACTGTTGCCAGCTATGATGTGACTGATATCAGGTCAGTGGTTTGTCTTTGGCATGGATTTTCCAGCCAGAGGCAACTGTCAATTTCCAAAAAGGAGAGCAGTAAGTCTCTTTCCATATCCAATTCTGAGTTTTCAAGCCTTTTGATCTGGATTGACAGACAGGAAAACATTGATTATCAGTTTGCAGAGCCCTGAACAGCAAGACAATGAAGGGGATCAATTGTTCCCTACTCATAAATGACATCTTTTGTCAGTGGCCCTGGATAACCAACTTTCTCCCACAAGTGAATCAGTCACCCTTTCTGTCAATCCTGGAAGGTCTTGAGATCATAGGAGGGATTGTGGATTTTCATGTTAGAGGACATGTTAAAGACTGCCTTCTTAGATATCTCTGCCTGGGAGTGGTGTGATTGATGATAAGATCTTGGAAACTCTCTGGGAGATCCTGAATGGGACATTCCAAAGTGCCAAGGGTGCAACAATAGGGTCATTCACAGTAGCCATTTTCAGCTCCTTTTCAGCTACTTTTTGATTTACTTTTTGATTCCTTTTTGAAAAATGAAAGCTGAAAATGACTTTAAAATGAAGTCAAAAAGGGCCTATACCCTCCATTTTGCACAGAGCCTCCTTTTTGTCAGACTCCAACCCATTCGCTAAAGGAAATAGGTCCATGAGACATAATCTTATAAGTTTGTACATGTTTGTTTGAACCTTAATATTTGGACAATTTCCTATAGTGACTGCCAAAACTTGCTGTGGCAGTAGATGCATGTTTGGTTCTGGTGGCACAAATTTTGAAATCTTAGTGCTCACATAAGCATAGTTGGCACCAGTTCCATCACTCAATCACCATTGCCGATGGTTGATCAACATTCGGCTAACCATGCATCACTCTCAACAATGAGCATGCTATTACACTCATTAGGGTTGTTCACAGTTGGCATTTTCAAGCCATTTTTAGTTCATTTTCAATTCCATTTTCAATCTCATTTTCTAAGAATGAACTTGAGAATGAGATCAAGAATGAGTCAAAATTTTATCCTTTTTCGGGAATTGAACCATCCTATTGCTTTTGGAAAAATGACCATTTTCTAGCACATTCTATGTCCCATTTTTGATCGCACAATTTCCCTTTTCAAACTCCGCTGAGGAAGCTCAATGCCACCTTCGACTATGGCACCAAAGTCAAAGAAGGGTGCCATATCCAAATGCCAGCCTGGATCAGCCAAACGAGCCCGAAAGCCATCATCAAAAGTTACACAGTCTGCTCCACTCAACGACTCCACAGATGAAGAGGTCAGCACACAACAAACCAAGGTCCGCCGCACCTCATGGACAATGGCCAGAACTGAGCGCCTTCTTGACTGGCTTGAAGAGAATCCTGCAGACCACCAAAAACTTTTCTCTGACTCTACAAAGGATGCTAAGGATGAGGGATGACGAAAACGTGTTGCGAAAGGCACCAAGTCTGAATTTCACAAGTTGATAGCTATGTTCGTCTTCTCTGTTGATGCCGATGAAGCTGTTTGAGCGGACTTCACTGTGAATGCTGGCAACTATGCAAAGTCTGTTGATAACTATATCGGGCAGTGAATTTTTCATTTTGTCAAGGCATCTTTTGGTTCGTGCTCATCTGTCTCCTCCAGGTTACGGAAGGGGTATCGCTTATTCAATGAGAAACTTGGTCAAATGGGCGCTGGTCTGCGATATGAGGACATTGAAGAGGGGAGCAACTTACAGAATCTTGTCGGTCAGTTAACCTTGTATTTGCGATGGCCCATGCTAATGTTTTTTAGAGCAACTGGAACAGGATTTCCCCTATTGGAAGGGTCTCCACGGATTTTGGCGGACACTTCCCAACTTCAACCCATATACAGCTTCATCAGAGCCTGGGCAGGATCTTGCTTCCGAAGCGCTCGCCCTCATCCAGGGAAGGGGGCAGAACAGCGATGACGGTGTGGATATTTTTGATGCTAATGATGTGATTGGGACCGATGGCGATGGTGATGAGGAAGACAGTAGCAAGAGAAACAATGAAGTACGTTCATTGTTATCGTCATTGTCCACATCATGCTTTAATGACTATTGTGTCCAGCCCGAAATTCCTGATGAGACCACTTCACCCCCTGCAACCCCGACTGAGAGCCCTACTCCTGTTGGCCACCTCCCACATACTTTGGTTCTCCAAGAAAGTGGGAACATGGGCTCTGTGCCATCCTCCAGATCAGCTTCTAATTCGGCTCCTCACTCCAAAGCCTCAACCACGTCCACCCATGCAATGTCTCTGTCACAAAAAAACAAGGGGAAATGCTCACATCAGGAGGCGTTTGCCAATGAAAACAAGGCTGAGGCAGAGATTCTTGCTACCCTTGCAGCTGAGAAGCACACTCGAAAGATGGCTGAGCATGCGCAATGGATGGTTGAGTTGGAAATCAAGAAACAGCGGATGGATCTAGATGCGACCGAAAAACGGCTGCAGGCTGAAGACCACGCAAACGAAAAACGGCTACAGGCTGAAGACCGCCGCCTTGCTGCACAGCACCAATGAGAGCGTGAAAAGGAAGCCCACGATTTGCAAATGTTTTGCCTTCGCCTGCAGTATCAGGGAGCTGGGGCTGTTGGTGTGGGGCAGTTTGGAGCACCACTGTTTGGAGAATCTGAGACATTGGGAGGAGGGGCAGGGGGGGGCATGGCAAACTTTGGGGGGGGGTTGGTTCTTCCACCCTTCAATGGCTGACCACACGCTGCTGACTCGTCCTTAGATTTAGTTACTTATCTTTCGCAACATTATCGTATGCAAATTACTACATATGACATACAGCCCCACTTGTTTCACTGTCGAACAGCTTTCTCATGAGCCTATGACGAAATCTCTGTCCATCCGTCATAAGGCGATGTCAAGCACGTTGAAGGTCTGTTGCCCTCTCATCATCACTTCCTGTGTCAGCTTCCCCATCCCTGCACCTGTGCTCAGCCCCTTCCCTTTGATTCCAGATATCGCCACTCTGTACAGTCTTTCCCTGTCTCAATACATAATATAAGGTTGTGGAGGATGATGCAGCATCGGATCCACATGATGGCCCAATGATGCTTTTTGCGAGTGTAGACTTGGATTCGCAGCTCAAACAGGGACTGAAATCTGCCCTTCAGCAATCCGATTGCATGCTCAACACAAATATGAATCTACTTGCATAATGAAAACAATTTTTTTTAAGTGGTGAACCCGACTTTACCTTTGAAAGATGGTAGTTGAAGGTCCTCTGATCAGGATCTAGCTCACCATTAGCCGGTTTTTTGAATGGCGAGACAGACCACATTTCGGATGGATAAGCTGAATCAGCCCATATCCATTCATCTGGACCGAAGATGCGCTCATGCTCCTTGAAGGTTCTTGTGCTCTGGAATGCCCATAAATCATGTACGCTACCAGTATGTCCGACAGAGTAATCAACGATCATCAAATCATGAGGAGTGGTAACAAACTATGGTGGTGGGATTATCAGATTTGACACTACACAGATCTGGATGGGAATTACCTGACAGTCAATAGAGTATGCTCCATCCTTATCAAACCATGCATTGCCATGCAACCCTGGACGTTGGTAGAATGGGAATTTTGATCCGTCTGCCAACAAAAACCCACCGCGCCATTCTGGGCACACAGTTTCTTCAATGTAGGATTTTGAGCATTCCTTTCTGCAGCATCAGGGAGGTGGATTGCGACACCATGATGTGATAAGAGGGCGATGATAACACCATCTGTAGATTTCCCAACTCCACCAACAGAAATCCCTGCCCACTGTGCAGTATCCTCAGGAGATGAGGCATTTCCATAGTGTCCAGCACGAAAGAGGAAGATAGAAAGCTGAATATGTACTGCTAGCTGGGGGTTGTTAGAGCTGTTGTGAAAGATGGGATGGTCTTTGATTTGGTTGATGAGATTGTCAAATGTCAGTGGCTCAACACAAAGTTTACAACGAAAGCACTCGGGGCTGTAGATCCTCCAATGATCTAGGAAATGGAGCTGTGAGGACTTTGGCACGGGTGGAGCAGGATTAAGAACACAAGTTGTTTCAATTAAATTCAGTAACTCATGGTAGCGTCGCTCCCAGTTGATGTAGTATTCAACCTTGAAATCAGATATCGACAAGCCATCACTGTCAGAACTTGATGTGGGAGATGCTGGGCCATCGGAATGTATGGGTGGATCAGATGAAACATGGATATCAGGTGTATCAATGGACATCGGAGAAGCAAGATCTGATGCTACGGACATTGCTGAATTGGAAGTCCCTGATGATGAGACATCCGACAGTGCAGAGGCGACGCGTTGCCAGAATCGTTGTTGCTGACTTGTGCAGTGGTATTCTGTAAGTTCCTGGAGCATCGCGGTACATATTGTTGGTGTAGGCATTAGTACCACTTGGCCACGATCATACTACAAGTACTATATGAACTCTGAGACAGGGTTTGAATATGCCGAGCCCTTGTCTACCTGCCGAGCATCATGGAGAATGCATTTTGTTCTCATTTTCATCATGTTGGCATTCCAGAGCGTTCACAGTAACAATCTTTGACATCATTTTTGACATCATTTTTGACATCATTATTATTTGTTTGCTCTAAATCAGTCAAAATGATCGAAAAATGAGACCGAAAATGAGCCGAAAATGGCCTGAAAATGGCTACTGTGAACAACCCTATTGCTCAACATTTTCCATCACATTTTTGACAGATAATATTCATGTATGCATATAAAGTGTTGATAAGCAGTTATCTTTGCTTTTACAGCTATATTAACTTATAAGCCTTTCTTGGAACACTGAGTTCAACCTCTCTGGTGCATAGTATGGCCTCTCTTGCTATTTGGATGGGATGGGAGCCTCATATATCATCATGCTATGCACTGTTCCTTATACTATCTGGGCAGCTGAAGTACTGTTGACCTTGGATGAGTGATTGTAAGAGTAGGGGAAACCCCTACCTTGTAGGATGAACTATAAGTGCTTGTAGGCCATAAATAAAGGGTAATGAACCACTCTTTCTGCATTGAAAGAGCTTTATGACAGGCAAGGTGTGTGGTTCATGGTGAGCAAAATTCACCTATGTTGATGGGGAGCCCATGCCCTGGTGAGCCAGGACTTCTCTCTCTGCCATAATATTCATTATATTTTTATATTAGACCTAGGAATTGAAGAAAGCAAACACTTTGGCCCAACAGATCTCATAGGGTAAGCAAACCTCCTCCTGACCTCATTTCCTCATGTCTGGCTATACTGACTACCAGTGCTCTTAAGGGGTCTTTCTTATTGTTTATTTCAGTTATTATACCCTTTTTTATGCACATTTTACAAGTGAAAGGTGTAGGGAAGGAGTAGTAAGTGATAAATAAGTTAAGGTTCAAACAAACATGTACAAACTTATAAGATTATGTCTCATGGACCTATTTCCTTCAGTGAATGGGTTGGAGTCTGCCTTTTTTTGTTCATTTTTCAATTATTTTCATCTTTACTTTTTGTTGTTCTTTCAAACTCCACTATGATGCTCTTGGCAGGCTGACAACAATGAAGGAGCCACCCCAGGAATGATGCCACCACCACTGCCCTCCTTCCCTCCTTCCTTCACCACCACTGCCTGCTCTGCCACCACCCACCACCACCACTCACACCCCTATACGAACAAAGTGCCCCAACTGAAGGATGTTGGATGCAACATGGACCCAAATGACATTTGAAGTCATTTGGGCCCTAGGTAAGTTTTTTTCTCTTCGCATTCTTTTTTACTAATTACCTATTTTTTAGGATCCAATCTTCTTTTAACAACAGAGCCCCATAGGCAACACCCAAAAGATAGCTCAAATAATGATAAAAATCATTATTTGGGCCATTGATAAGCTTTTTTTGTTATTTTTTGTGTTTTCTTTTATGAACTATGACCTATGACAAACTGATGCACACCTACCCCTGCCACTGCAAGCAATGGCTCACATGGGGGGATAGTGGGTGCCAACAGAAGCATTGTGACCATGACAACAAGAGGACAGCAACAATGAAAAAGGGACAACAGGCAGGGGCACGAACAACAAGCACAAAGAGGAGGGTGGGGGTGAGGGGGTGACAGTGGAGGAGGATGGCAATGATGACACAAAAAGCATGAGGATGGCATGTCTAGGATGACACAGCGCCCACCCCCATGCCTATGAGCAACTGCTCATAGGGTGGATTATGGGTGCAACCTGTCATGACAGGGCATGGGAGAGGGAGCGAGGTATGATGATGATGACACCAGTGCCAATGACAATGACAATGACAACAGTACCAGCACCAGCAGTGCCAATGCAAGCTAGGACAACAACAGGGATGAGCTCAAGGGGGAGACAACAATGCCCATGGTACTGGACCCCTCTGCTATGAGACAGGGTGAGGGAGGGGGGGAGTGCCCAGCACCCAACAACCACTGCTGTGAGCACTTGCTCACAGGGTGGATTGGGTGCTAATGGGGCACATGCCTTCACCCACCCTGGCCACTGTCTTTATTTCTTTTTCTCATTTTGTTTTTCCACATGCCCAAGTGGCCTTTTGTATTTTGTAGTTCATTTTGTAAGTAGTATAAAAGAATATATATATTTAACAATGGAATCCCTTGTAAAAAGACTCAAAAACATGCAATGAGTCACCTGCTTTGGTGATGAACTTGGGGGGGGGAAATCCACAAAGTCATTTAGGGGGAGTTTGAATGTGCTGAGGCCTGCCAGGGCCTGCTGTCAACAAGATAAAATGCATTTTGGCTTCCTTTTTGTTCTTTTTACAATCCAGGGGTTTTACAGTAGCCATTTTTCATCTCATTTTTCATCTCCCTTTTGGTCACTTTTTGATCATTCTGCCAAACTGTCAAAAAGTAGCTGAAAAGTAGCTGAAAATGGCTACTGTGAACAACCCTAATGGCCCATCATGAGTTAAATTCTGGATGACCAATGACCATATGAATCACTCAAACTGAACGAAGCTAATTGGCATGCATAAATATCTTATCATTGTTCTCTGCCAAATACTATTGACATCCTTTTGAATGTAGAATCATCTTTGGTTTGGAAGATGAAACAGGCTACCAAATTACTGAAGGAGTCAAAATAATTATGACAAACTGACAGAGTCAGCATTGCTGGCCAACTTGCCAGTGCAAGCTTGGTGGGAGGGAGAACTTACAGCACAACAAAATCAGGCTTGGATTACTATGTGTGAATGTGGTCAGTGCTATTTTATTCTTCTGGTCCCTTTCGCTAGACAAGCCCCAGGTAAACCTGAGATGGTTATGGGAACAGGCCTGTGGCAAAGTCTTTAATATTTGGCTGTTGAATGGGAATAGAGTCTCAGTGAGAGATCTCAGGCTGCCAACGCACGTGGGTCCAGGACGCGATGGGTGACTGTGATGTGACAGAGTGTTGATCATAATTTTTTTTTTTGAAAGTGGAAAGTTTAATTGCCTTGGATGTTGGCCGTCGTCCATCCATTCGACGTCAAGCCAGATGTCGTTCGCCTCCCTAGAAATCACTCAAACTCTCGCCCCCACTTACGCACCGCCACGCCCCCTGCAAAACTGACCCTTGCTCTCCCCGTCCCACCCCCATCCCTCCCACAGCTGGCCGCCCCTCTCCCCGTCAACATCCCGCCGTCCCCCTCCTCCCTGCCTGACTTTAACGTCCACGCTTACCCCGCCCCCGACCTCCTCCGCCTCCTCGCCTCCCTCCTCACCCAAATCGCCGCAACCAACGACGCCCTCTCCCCCCCACCAACGTCCCCCACGTCCCCGCTCCACCCGCTCCACCACCACCCCTCCCCCCAGTCCCCCACCACCTTCACCTCCCTTCTCTGGCCCACCCTCACCACCGCATCCCGCGCCGCCCTCTCCACCCCTTCCTCCACCCTCACCTTTCACGCTCGCAACATCCCTACCATATCCCTCGAGGCCTACCTCCTCCGCATCCTCAAATACTGCCCCACCACAAACGAGGTCTTTCTCTCCCTCCTCGTCTACTTTGACCGCATGGCCAAGCTCAGTGCCGATCGCGGCTTTGGCTTTGTCATCGATTCATACAACATTCATAGATTGGTCATTGCAGGCGTTACCGTCGCCAGCAAGTTTTTCAGCGATGTCTTTTACACAAATTCCAGATACGCAAAGGTACCACTCTTGCATCATGTTTGGTCTATTTTACAAATCTCACTCTTTCACAGGTCGGCGGTCTTCCACTGACCGAACTCAACCAGCTCGAACTCCAGTTCCTCCTCCTCAACGACTTTAGACTCGTCATCTCCACTGTAGAGATGCAGCGCTATGCCGAGCAGCTCATCCTCTTTTCCACCTCGACGTCCCCGTCCAACACCGCTATACCCCCCCCCTCTGCCTCGCCGTCCCCTGCCTCGTCTGCCTCTCCCTCACCCGCCCCCCCTCACACCCAGGTCAACGGCTACACACACACGCACGCCGTCGCAATGGGGGCGCTCGATGCCTCTGGTGCTCGGGTCCCCCTCCCGCCTGCGACCGAGCAGCCCCCGATACACTACCCGCATTCACATTCGCACCCCCACCGCCACCACCACCATACCCACATGCATAGCCACGGCACACACCCACCGCACCCCCATCACTCGCATGTCCACCCCCATTCGCACCCACATACGTCCGCAGCCACAGCCACAGCCGCCCCTCCCCCCACCACCGCACCCTCGTCCGCGTCTCCCGTCGCAAAGACCCATAACGCATTCCTCAGCACCCGCCAGCGCATAGCAGACTCTGAGAGCGAAACCGACCCTTCCGAGGCCGACACGACGGAGACGGAAACAGAGGCCGATGACACGGAAGCAGACACGGAGGCGGAAACGTCGACGACCGATGACGAGCCGACGATCCGGCCGTCCGGTGGTGTGGCTGGGGCTCGGAGAAATCCGGGAGGGGGCCACTCGAGGTTCTCCACGGGGAGCAGCATCAGCTCTACTTCCTATCGGGATGGGGAGAGCGAATGTGGGGAGGAGGGGGAGGGGGAGAAGGAGGGGGCTGGGAGCGTCGTCAATGGGCGGAGAGTGTCGGAGGGGGCGGGCGATACTGGGGACGAGGGTGGGGATGAGGAGGATGAAGACGACGACGACGGGGAGAGCTTTGATGAGCGCAGGCATGGGGACGGGGATGAGGAGGGTGATGGTGATGTGGATATGGAGATGGTGCAACGTACGCCTGGGGGGCTGTTTGTTTCTAGAAGTGTTGGTGTTGTTGAGAGAGGGAAGGGACAGGGACAGGGACAGGGACAACCGTTTGTGAGAGGGCGGAGCTCAGGGAGGGAGAGAGGCTTAGGGCAGGGACTTGCCGTGGCGGTGGGAGTGGGGAAGGGTGCGGGAACGGGGACGGATTATATGATGGCGAGTCCGTAGATGTGGAGTTTGGGATTTAGAGCATGGGAGAGGAGGTGGAGGGGAGGACGAGGAGGGAGTAGACGATGGGGAACGACCTTGATGAAGGGATGGGGAGACTTTGGTGATTGCTATGTGGATGGGAATGCGTCTCGGAGAATGGTCCACGATCGCGGCCCCATCCAGCTGTCCAGCTGTCCAATCTAATCTAATACATGGGCCACTTTGTGCTCCCCCCCCTCTGCACCGCCCCGACCCGCGGGGTACTGCCGCCCTTGATGTCGGTTGGCCGGCGTCGGTGCGCGTCATGAATATCGTATATCGATTCCGTCTAGACACGCAGACCGTCGAACATACACACACACACACAAATCGCGTCTTTTCAGCAATTGTTGGCCAATTCCAATTTTCCAAAAAGCAAGAAGATTCAAAAGAGTTAATAACAATTTAGATGGGATGCGCCACTGTTTCCGGGTCGTCTTGGTTGTTCTCGACCGAGGAGCGACTTTTTTTTTTTTTTTGGCAAAGTGCATGTAATACAATACCCCGCTGCCGCTGCTGCTCCCACTTCGCTTTTCGCCATTGGGATTTGGCGTTGACCTAATGCGACTGGTTGTTTCGAGGACGAAACATTGGTCACTCCTAGGTTTATTATGCGCAGATGCGGATTAGATGCGTTTATTGCTACTTGTGCTGTTGCGACCTCGGCCTCGGTACCACCACCACCACCACCGCAGCAGCGGGCGTCATCGTCTTCATTATCATGATCACCATCATCGTCATTACCACTACCACACCACCACCACCACTACCGACATCAAACAATTTCACCCATCACCATCATATCATCATTAACATTCATCCTCACATACAGCTGTGTTTTTTTTATTTGAGTTTGTCATCCTGTACACTCCGTCTCCGTCTCCGTCTCTCTCTCTCTGCCATTGTTCTATTACTTTCTGCACGTCTCTCTCGCTTTGCCTTTTTTTTGTTGTTGTTGTGCATTTTCTTTTTTCCTTTCTTTTTGTGCCATGTACATACTGTATGAGAAGTCATTTAGTTATATTATATGTGGGGAGCGCCAATCTCGGCTAAAGTTGCAGTCAAACTTGAGTAAACAAAAACACCTAAATCATTATCTTGAGTAAAGGTTTTCATGGGATTTCTTGGAGTTTTTTTTCTACATATGTGGCTTCTATGATATCCAAACTCACCCTGTGAATGCTCATTATGGAATGTCATGTAGCATCTCTATTGTAAGAGTTAGAGACAAAATGTCCAAGACAGTCAATTGTGAAGTTATCATAATCCCTTTTTTTATTAATTCCTACACCATCCCTACAACAGTCACTTAATGGTTAATTTTCCTTCACAATGACTGATAATTGGTTGGTGAACAGCTCATATTATGTGTTCATACTTAGTGCTTGAAAGTCTGGTCTGGTCCTGGTTTTTGGCCAATGGCCTCCATCTGCTTGCTGTAACCAGGATCAAACCAGTTGTTTATTCTTAGTAACTGTGACTGGAACTGGGTAAAACCAGTCCAGTATGGACTGATTAATTACTAGATACTTACTCTATGAAAAATAAAACAAATTGAAAGTACTAATATATATTATACAAACAAACCAAATAGAAATAGAAATAAGTCCACCCCATGAGCAGTGGCTCATGAGGCTAGCAGGGGGTGGACAGGCTCACAAAACAAAATGAGAGGCACCCCCTGCACTTGCAAGCATGAGGGCACTGTGCATTGATAATCCCAACTGTCATCATGGTCCTTGTCATTGTGGTCATCATCATCATGGTCATTGCCCTCAGCCATTGTTGCCCAGCTGTTGTTGTCATCATTGCCTGTCATGTATCATCATTGGCACTGCCATCTGACACATCCACCCTGCAAGCAGAGGCTCACAGCAGTGTTACAAAGCAGGGTGGGGGATGTGGGATGCAATTAGTGATGTGCACAGCTCGGCCCAAAGCTGCAAGCCAGCCAGGGCTGAGCCCAAAAGAGCCAAGCCTGGCTAGGCTGTCTCGACAGCCTAGGAGGGCCTGTGGCTCAGGCTCAGAGGTTCAAGAGCCATAAGCTGTGGCCTGAGCTGCAGCTTTTTGGCAGCAGTTCAAACCTCAATTCGCTGACAGACATGGCCGATGATGTGATCACAAACTTTTTTACAACAGTCAGATTGTGAGGAAAAACTACAAATGTGAGTAAATCTACAAATGACTAAGAAATCAGGCACTCAGGGGTTTAAACTATAGTGTTCAGGTGCAGAAATAAATTGATAGAGGTTGCCATATGAGATGAGTAAACATGTAAGGAAAAGGAAGATGTAGGTACATACTGGTACATACAATGGTCATGAGAGCAATAAAGAACAGTCCAGGATGGTAAGGCAGGTGAGTGTCAAACCTGTAAGTCTAGCCTTTTCTGCAATACGTAAGGCAAGTCCTTTTTTCTTCTTCATCAAACAGAAAAGTAATGCTGTGTCAACTGTGACCACATGTGATAGGCACCCATCTAGCTGCCTTACTGCTGCTTCCAATGCTGCACAGCCAGCACTATCTTCTCATCAGGAGAGCATTGCACAAGCCCAGAGGGCTTGTGCTGCTGCAGAAGCACAGAATACTGCACCTGCTACACCAAGTCTCTCCATTACAACTCTGCCGGTCCTGACACATGTCAATCTTGACAACCAACCAAGATTGAATGCTGGATCCCTACCAATCAACCAACCACATCAAGTATCCCACCTTCCACTGCCCCACCCTCTGAGAGTGAGAGCAACTCAGACAAGCCATCTATGACTGCAGCCAAGAAAGGAAAAAATAAACAAAAACAATGCAGAAACTCTTCAGGTGGGGTTTACTGAACTGATCTTTTGATATATCTCCCTTGATTTTGGATTCAGGTGCAGATGACACTGCTCAGACTGATGAAAATGGAATGTATCAGGATGTTAACATTATGGATATTGATTCTGATTCAACCAATCCCAAAATGAAAAAGAAGAACAAGAACAAAAGCTGACATTCATCACTTTTTCAAGCCTGTCAAGCATGTCAAGGGGGATAAATGTGGATGTTGTCAGTGCAAATCTTGCATGTAAGTCATTCCAACATGTCAATCAACATGATTTGATCTTGTGTTTCATAGGAATGTGGATGATGGTCATAACAAATCTGTCATCAAGCTTGTGGATGAACATACCACCCTTCAACAGCACATGGCCTCAGAGCATAAGGTAACCAAAATTCTTTAATTCAATAATTTACATCTGATTCTTGAAAAAATCAGGGTCTCTATTGTCATTGGTGCAATGCTTCCAAGTTCCTCTCAATGATACCTGAAGATGCAAAGGCAAGGTGTGAAGAAGCTACTGCAAATGCTAAGGAGCAAACTCAGGTCAATGACCACTTCCACCAAGTGAATCCTGAAGGCAAGCCTGCACTGTATTCAGATGAGCTTTTCAAGGCAGCTGCAATACAGTGGCTGATTGAAACTGATCAAGTTCATTATATTTCACTTACACACCTCTGAGTCTGATTATTCATGCATACTACAGCCTGTTTCTGCTTTTGAACACCCAACCTTTCAGTATATGATTCATGTTGCACCTCAAGCTACTTGCAGCATCAAGATTCTGAATCAAAAGCAAACTCATGAAGAGATCATTTCACTTTTCAAGGAACAGATGAATAATCTCAAGGACTGCCTTAATGTGTGTATTCTGTAATTTTTTTTGCATAGATCTCATCACCCTCCATAAATTCAGAGCAAGTATGTCTTGGGACAAATCAGTCTTACATGTGATGCCTGGCAAGCCTCAAACACAGATGGATACTTTACAGTCACAGGTAACTGGATTGAAGAGCAATCTCCTGGACAGTGGAAACTCAAGCATGGTCTTTTTGGGTTTTCAAGGATGAATATGGCACATAATGGCAAATGGTTGGGTCAAGCATTGTTCAAGATTTGTCTTCATCTCGGTATTGTTCACAAAGTATGTCCATCCACAATATAACTGGGTTTTAAAATTCTTATTGCCACATAGATTGGTCACATCACCTGTGATAACACATCCAACAATGGCACTATGCTGGCAGAGTTTGCACAATGTTATAAAGACAAAATGGGAGAGCGTTTCAATGTGCAAAAACAACATATTTGGTAAATCCAATTATTTCTGCAGATCATATTTTTCAATGATAGCTTTTACCCCAGGTGTCTTGTACATATCATCAATCTTGCAACTCAAGCCCTGATCTCAACTAGGAGCAAGGTGAAGTATTATAACCCACACAACATTGATGAGCATGCTCCGGGTGTTGGTGCTGTGGGGTGAGATTAGTTGGGACTGGTATGCACAATTTCTGTGAAGGTATGCTTTGTAACATCCTTGCATGAATTATTCATAATCTATGATTAAGGAGCAATCATCTGCACAGCACAAGGAGCTATTCCGATCCCTCCAAGCTCATAAAGGTGTCAGGCTGCCAGTACAGTTATTGCTTGATATGAAGATTTGATGGAGCTCAACATACATCATGTTGAATAGATCTGAGTCCCAAAAGAAGGTGAATAATGTCATATGGAGTAATGATCTTTGTGTCTGATGTATATGATAGTTTGTTGATGAATTTGTTTATGAGCTTGGGGTTCACACTGATAGCATTGAGGCACACAAAAAAATTGATGCACTTGCACTGTCAGAGGCTGAGTGGGATCGCATTAGAACATTCTGTAGTCTTCTCCATGTATGTATCTTAGATCTGTGGCATTACATTCAAGGAGGCACTTCATGGCACAACAGACAAACTCAATGAGTACTACAAGAAGACTGCAGAGTCTGGTGCCCACATTCTCACAATGTGTGTGTGTTCATTTTAACTGGGCTTTTTTTTCCAGCCAATAGCATAGTCTGTAGTGCTACACCCAGAATGGGCTCACTTCAAAAAACACTGGGACAAGGAATTACAGCAAGATGTCACAGAGCTGGGTCAGAAAGCAGTACATCATAATTACTCAGACTTGTGGATTAATACTCAAATACTGCCACAAAGTTTAAAGAACATTATGAACATCTTCAGGCAGCTGCAGCAGCCTCTTTGACAGGCACTCCCCCATGGCCTACTAAAAAGCAGAAGACTCATACCCTCTTGTGTGATCTTGATTCTGATGACTCTAATTCTGATGATGCCAGTGACAATGAAGCATCAAGTTCACCATGGCTAGTTGAATACAAGCAGTATATGAATACAAATGATATCATCCCTCCTGGAATGACTATTGTAGCATGGTGGGGGGTGTGTCAACTTTCTTGAGATTTGTCCCATGACAATCAATGACTTGTTTGTTAGTTAAATGTGCCTTGTTATCCTACTGCTGCTTTGCTTGCCTGGGACTATCTTGCTGTTATGGCATCATCAGTATCAAGTGAGCATGCATTTTCTCACCTGGCCTTACCCTCAGCAAGCATCACAATCAATTACAAGGAGACATTGTTGAAGCTTTACAGTGTTTGAAGTGTATGTATCATAATGACCTAATCTTTCAGGAAGTTGTCATAGCTACAGAGGAGGAGGTAGACCTCAAGAAATGGGTCTGGAATTGGCAGCGGATGCTAGTGTGGCTGAAGAAGGGTTTATGTGGGATCAGCTGCTTGTTGATGACAAAGACATGTAATACACTGATAGGTAGTGAATAGTCAGTTAAATTCTTTGATTTCTACACTGTTACAAGCAGGAAAGCCACAGCTTGGGCCTGAGCTGAGCCTAAGCTGGCCTAGAGCCATCTTTGCAGCTCAGGCCTGAGATTTCAAAAGCCTGAGCCCCTCAAAGCTGAGCCAAAGCCATGGCTTTCAGGCCAAGCCGAGCTGTCACAACAGTAGATGCAATGTCATTGACATAATATAGTACCTAATTACAAAAATAATAGTATTACTGTGCCCAGTCCCTCATGTGACATGTGATGTGTCTTTTTTCACAATACTATTTATGCATCACCAATAGATTCACTGTTTGCCTCCTCTCACCAACTGTCCATACTATGCCAAACAAGTCCCTACCTTCAACACACATGCACTTCTTGTTGATTCCTGGAGCAGAACAAGAAATTGGTTAAATGAGCACTGGCTGTGTTGGATTTCATGTGCTCAACAGATGTCACCTTGTCAACACTACTCTGGGCTGTTAGCTGGGGTATCAAGGAACTCAATTCAAATCATATGGTCATCTTTGAGTGCACAAGCCTGCTTGTCAGCAATGAACTCCCAGAAATCCTCAATAACTGGTTCAAGCCCCCTCAATGGCATTCTGCTGGCATCCACACTGAAGCTGGACAACATCCATTGATGCAATGGGCCTTCAAGACTGTTTCCTCTTCAATTGAACACAAAATGATAGCATTGAAGAAAATACTTTGATTGCCACCATCTGACTTGACAACTGACCTTGCTAAAGTTGAACTCAATGAGCTTGTCACTAAGGTATCAACAGCCATGCTGGTCTACTGGAAACTCCTGGAACACTCTATGAAGCCATCTCCATTCAATGATGATCAAAACTCTACAGCCATATACTTCCTTTCATTTGCAACTCACAAATTTCTCACAAATTTTGCTGTGTCCTAGGTTATTCTAATAATGATTGCCATGGTGACTTACACCTCTCTCAGAAAAGCTGTGGGGTTGTACTTGTGGGATTTAGTTGCCTCAGCCTGCACTGTTCTCAGTATTCCATAGGAGGGATGGAGAGCTTGACTTGGCATGGTAGTTGAGTAGGAGACAGAGAAAAAAGATGCATCACATGTCATATGAGGGAGACCTACATCCAAAAGGGCCAATGTCTCCGGATGGTATAAGGTAGGCCCCATTCAGAACCAGCTCAATCATATGACCAATGACATGTTGTGACTACCAGTGAAGTGACTGTGATCCCCACAGACAAGCATTAGATTACTGGGCATCAAGTGTAAGGTATATACAAGATATAAAGTAAAAATCTACAGTATTAGCATGGAGAATATCTAAATAACATCTTTATGAGCCTTGTTGAATTGAGTCAAGATGTCTGCAGGGATTTTCCTATGTCCCCAATACTTCTTTGCTGCCCATGCAACCTGTGCCCCATTCAAACCCATGTGGTATGCATTTATGAACCACACTGACCATGTTTTGAACCTGTGTTTCTATAAATAAATGAATCTGATGACAAATGATACTCACCTCTGCATTGAGATCAAAGGAACTTCATCCAACACCTGGACCATACCATACTAATATGACCAACTCTTCATGCCTTGTGATGTGTGACTGATTTCAATGACTGACCAACTCTTCAAGGTTGGGAAAAAAGTGTGACAAATGTAAAATCTCTTCAAAATTTGGCCAAAAAACAGCTGATTGATTTTGGTGATTTTTATGCACTTGCAAGAGGCCAAATTTTTGTCACACTCTTCAAAACTCATGGTGACCTGTGACAAGGCCCATATCTCTTCACTTTGAAGAGGCTTGTGACATGTGACTGAAGAGTTGGTCACATTAGTACAGTATTTCATTCAAGATCTTCTTCCTTTGATGATGCTGGAAACAATCTGTAAGACCTCTCATGTGGTAAGGACCCTGTTCTCTAGTGAATTGGAAAACCAAGGTGACCACTCACATTTTCCTTATTTTCCTTAGCCATGTGCTCCTCCTTCTTTTTCTTTATACCCACCCATTGCCCAAGATTGAACTTCCACTTAAGATTGGGATGCAAGAGATTCAGAATTCAGATGCAATGCAATGCAACAGGGATGCAGAATTACAAAGTGTTTCCTAATTAGGAACTAGTGATGTGCAAGGCTTGGCTCAAAGCCCTAAAGCCCAAGCTACTGAGCCCTTGAAGCCCGAGCTGAGCCAGGCCTCACTGACAGCTTTGTAGGGCTCAAGGCTTGACATGTATTATCAGAAGCCTGAGCCAAGCCTTGAAGCCTCAGCTTTGATGCATTGGAAAATTGATGCATCACGTCACATTGATTTTCATGTCACATGCTCTATGTCAAATTTCAGCCTTGCAATTTTTTTTCCATCATGGATCTATACAGGTTTTAAGTTACCATCAAACCATCTTCAAAAGGGAAGTCCTGCCCAAGGGTATGACCCATCACTACTTTGATGACATCAAACACCGGTCTATCAGTGCCTCACCCAAAATGGGTATTGACAGCATCGGGAAAGCTTCTTGACATGTCAAATTCAGCAGCTCTGACACTTTCTTCCCACTGCCAGGCGATTCAAGCAAAGCGAGCTGAAGTTGCAGCAGCAGCAGCAGCTTCTGAAGTAGCATGCTCGACCTCAACTCCCTCAACTCCGCCAGTAACAGAAGAACACAGGTCTGAGATAGATTCAGATTTAGAACAACAACCCTGTGAGCATTCAACATGCACTGCAATTTTTAAATTGATAAACAATACTAGGTAGAAAAAATTCATGAGCTCACATAGTCCTTGATGCTGACAATGATCCTTCAATCAAGGACTCAGAGGTCATACCTCCTGTAAGTAGTACACCCAGGGAGAATTCTGAGCCAGGTGAGCCAACCAGATTACACAGTCAATGTGCTCTGACAGGCCCCACTCTCCAGTTGATGAAAAAGCTCCATGACACTCAGATGTGACTGATGTTGATGGATTTCTTGTGGATATTGATTTTCAAGCCATCTCCGACAAAGTCCCAAAAATTATGCTTAAAGACTGCAGTTGTGATGTTGATCATTTCTTCTCACTGCTGTACCAACAAAGGGACAAAAATCACTAGAATTGTCAGCTGTGCTTGTGAGTTCCATTGCTGACAGTAACTACTACCATGCCAATGTACTATTAGTAAACAGTCTCCACACCATCCTGTGTCCCTGGTTGCTGATGTGACTACACCGAGACAACACATGGAATCAAGCCATAAAGTACATCAATGAATTTTTCTCTTTATGGCAGGCTAATAAATAATCATCCTCCTAGGCAGTGTACCAGATGTGGGCAGAAACAAACAAATTTCCATCAATGCTACTGAAGGATGCCAAGAAATGTCGCAGAGATGCAGAGATTGCTAGTGAGATGCAGTCACACCTTGACTCACATCTTAGGGAGAAGCTGCAGAAAGAGAGAGTAGTTCCATATACTGATGAGATTTTCCATGAAGCAGCCATTGAATGGCTCATGTCAACTGACCAGGTATACCAATATATTTGTTGAACTATAACTATAACTAATTTATAATAGCCAATCCAAGCGAGGTCTTTACTCTCCCCCATATATTCCACATGGAATCTGTGCAGAATGGTCAGAGTCCATGCGGATTCCATGCAGAATCCATGTCAGTCCACACACAATTAAATATACATTTTAGTTGTGTAACAGCAGCATGGAGTCCAAGTCAGTCCGCATGGAATCCATGCTGTTTTATGCAGAATCGCGGATTCTGAGTGTCCAAGTCTGAGCTGATTGTGATCAGTGCAGACTAGGACCAGAACGGACATCCGCATTGGTCTGTCATCAGTCCAAGCAGATAAAGTAATAGAGGGTAAAATATTTGCCAGGGCAGCCAATTGAACCAGAGCCCTTGGGATAACCTATGAGATAACCAATAGCATTAACCATTACACTACAGTATCATATTACTTACATAAGGTAGATGACATCTATTTCCAGCACCTAATTACATAAGCCAAACATACCCCTCCTCACACCCCCTACTACATTTGCCACATTCATATTTTCGCACTTGTAGCCTATAGAATCTATAGTTCACATGTATGGCAAGAGTTCCTATAAGGTTTTTCCCCCAATATATGTCAAGTGTCTGAGGAGTAGGCAAGCAAACTTTTTCAATATTTTTTGAGTTCTACCTATTTCTATTGATGTTTCAAGCGAAAAAAAAATTTCAGGTCCGAGTATTTCGCCGTAACACGTGACTGACATGTGATCTCTTGGCAGAGGAAGGGGAAGAGGAGAACGGCAGAAATTACAACACATACATGTCCTAGAGCACTAAAACCTACTCCTGATATGCCCCGAAGACCTAGATCCCAGCAGGCAAAAGCACAGAATGCTGCTCAAGCACGTGAAGCATATAAACAAGCAACCAGGAGGGTTCAGAAGGCTACAGTCAAAGAAGTCGAAGATGAGGACACCCCGAGATGTCACACTCACAATGAGAGTCCACTGGAGGACCCCGAGATTGTAGAGATCATCAATGAGTTTGTCCACATACAAGAGGATGGCTTTATAGGCTATGACCCAGAGTTGGAGGATGATGAGCTCGAGGATGATGAAGACGACCCCGATCCATTGATTGAGGTTCAAGAACTCACAGACCTGGAAGTCTTCACCCAGACTTTGCAGAAGGCACATGATGCTGCAACCGCTGCTGAGCATGAACACCAGAAAGGGAACAAGTGACCCAAAAGATATCTGGGGAACTCAAAAAGGACACGGTGTCATCACAAGCTCAACCAAAAGGAGCTTGAGAAGAAAGGATTCATATCAGTGATCCAATGGCTTTCTGCAGCACAGAAAGAGAAGAGAGATGGGAGTGTCTCTGCCGAATGCAGCTCAAGTCAGGCAGAGCCAGATTATGTCTCCAGTGATCAAGAGTCAGATGATGAGGTGAGGGATATTATTGAGAAAGGGAGCACTTGCTAACTCTTGACATCTCAACAGGTTGACATTCCAGAAAGAGAAACACTGAATGGCAATGGTGAGGCTTCTTCTCAGCACCATGACAACACAGGCCCAGGGACAGCCCAAGATGCAAACAAAGAGACCGAGCCAAATGCTCCTGTGGCCCTTGATGCATGGCAGCAGGTCGAAGCAATGCTAAAGGACATCCACAAAGGGTGAAAGCCACAGGACAACAGTATGGATACAACCTCTGACCTTGCTTTGAATCAGTTACACTACAAAGACTTTCCCGCACTTCGACAAGCAGCGGCAAAACTGACCGTGAAGAGCCGCAATAAGAAGCTTGATGTGTTCTTCCGAGCACGTATCACTGCAATGGTTGGGACCTTGAATCTGTACCTAGATTCTGAGCTCTCATATTCCTGGCGTGAAGCCTCCTTGGTCATGTCCAAAACACAAGGGCAAGGGAGCAATCATGTACGCAACATCCGAACCTGGATCCATCAATTCCTGAGCCATGGTGTGTTTCCCCTTCATCGGTTTGGCCAGGCACGATCATCGATCCTGCACGATGAGGACTTTGCCAAGGATGGGTACATTTGGGCACAGGATATTGTCAATTTTATCGAAACACCTGAAATGCAACAGAAACTTGAAGAGAGTGGTGCAAGAAAAAAGAAGATCTCATTGCGAATGGCCCAGCGTTGGCTGCATCAGATGGGCTGGCATTACGGAAAGAAGAAGAAAGGCATGTATATTGATGGCCACAAAAGAGAAGATGTCATCAAGTACCATGAGGGATTCATTGTGCAATGGAAGGAGTACAAGAAGCGGATGGTCATATATGACAATGATGGCAATGTTGCGAACGTCCTGGCAGGTTTCCCTGTGGCCCAAGGTCAGCCATTTAAGCTGGTTTTAGTGACACACAATGAATCCACATTCTACAAGTATGATCAGCAAAAGTCAAAATGGACACACAAGAGTGATAAGCCTGTCCCAGAACGTAAGGGTGAGGGGCAGTCACTGATGATTTCAGACTTCTTGACATTCGAATGGGGGCGTTTGGTTTCGGACAATCCGTAAGTTCAATTTTTTGCCCTGCAAACAAGTTTATGATATGTAAATGCAGGGAAAGCTCACCTTCTGAGCGTGAGGCCCAACTTGTCTTCAAGGCAGGGAAGAACCGCGATGGATATTTCATGGCAGAGGACCTGATCAGGCAGGTTGACAAGGCAATTGACATCTTCAAAGCTTGCACCAAAGGGTTTGCCACAGGCCTCTTCATCTTCGACAATGCGCCAAGTCATCAAAAGCAATCTGATAATGCGCTCTCTGCACGCAAGATGCCCAAGAATCCATCAAATGGCTGGACAAACAGAAAAGGAGGTGCCAACATGTGAAATGGATTGTTCAACGGCGAAACCCAGGTATTCTACTATCCGGATGATCACTCAACAATGCCGGGATGGTTCAAGGGTATGGAAACTATCATCAAAGAACGTGGTCTCTGGCCTGCTGAAGGTCTTAATGCCCAATGTGAAGGGTTCAAGTGTGAACCCAGGTGAACTGATTGTTGTTGCCGCCGTCTTCTTTTTACGCAGCCCAATTTTGCATCACAAAAATCTCAACTCGAAGAATTCATCACCTTGCGAGGACACATTTGTGACTTCTATCCGAAGTATCACTGTGAGCTGAACTTTATTGAGCAATATTGGGGGGCATCCAAGTATTGTTATCGTTTGACGGCTCAGACCACAAACATTGCGGAAATGGAGAAGAATGTCCTCGTGAGCCTTGATGATGTCCCACTGCTGCAGATTCGTCGGTATGTCTCATTTTTCTCATTCTATCCACATTGTTCTTATTACTCTTTTGTAGCTATGCCAACAGGTCGGTGCGATTTATCTCAGCCTATGCACAGGGCCTTTCGGGAGCACAGGCTGTTTGGGCCAACAAAAAGTACCATGGTCATCATACTTTACCTCCCGACTTCGTTGTTGCTGTCAAGGAGTCTGTCAAAATGTAATTCACAACTAGTAAAGTACTTCTAATTGAATGGTCATCTTCATGAAGGCTCGGATGGCCCGCCAGTCCCCTCACTTGTACCCACTGTGAAAATTTTCGCCTCGGATTTAGCCGTGGGAAAACGATTACATAAGGTGCTGGAAATGGGTGTCACCTACCTTAGTATATATAGTATATAATGCTGAAGTAATGCTGAAGTAACAGTAATTAGTAATGTCATAATTACCGCTCTGGATATAGCAATTATAGGCTTGTATCCCAACACTCCCCCTCAAGCCTAGAACGGCTGGGTGAAATGGTTAAATATTTTGTCATTACTCCCCCTGAAGTCAAGGGTGGAATAAGTTTCTCCAGTTGCATTAAAACCTCTGTGGTGGAAAAAACCCATTGGAAAAAAATCCAACTCACGCGAGGAAAGCTGCTGGGTTAATCTGACTGAACTCCCATCTCGTCCCTATGTCGTGTAAATTTAGGCTTCGGCAGAGCCTTTGTTAATACGTCTGCAGTTTGCTCCGGATCACAACAGTTTTGAATTTCTATTGATTTATTGGCCACGAGATCCCGGACCCAGTGATAGCAGATAGCAATGTGTTTTGATCTCTGATGAAATTGAGGGTTCTGAGTTAAAATTACTGACCCTTCATTATCGCCTTTAATCACTGTGGGGAATTGTTGTGCAAATCCGAGTTCTTCATATAAATTTCTTAGCCATACGGCTTCGCGTCCAGCATCTGATAATGCAATATATTCAGCTTCGGTAGAGGATAGTGCAATAATAGTTTGTTTCTTAGATTTCCATGTTATTGCTCCCCCGGACGCTTTGAGAATATAGCCGGTTGTGGATTTAAGATCTTCAATATTAGCAAATGAAGCATCAGCATATCCGTGGAAGAGGTTATTGTTTTCAGTCTCATCTTGGGATTTATAAATTATCCCGAGAGTTTTCGTACCAGCCAAGTACCTGAGTATTCGCTTTATTGCACCGTGGTGTTGTAAACCTGGGTTAGCAGTGTAGGCGGCCAACTTGTTAACGGCAAAGCTGATATCGGGTCGTGTGGAATTTGATAGGAATTGTAGACATCCTAATAATTTTGCGTATGAATTACTCCTGTTGGGTTCATTATAATCTGTATTCACCAATAATTTAATATTGGGATCCATTGGCATTCCGACTGGATTTGCATCAAGCATTCCCTCCTTGCGGAGAATATTTTCAATGTATTTCTCCTGAGATATCTTGATCACATCGTCTTGGCACGTAATTTCTATGCCGACAATTTTGCTTGGCTCCCCGAGGTCGGTTACTTCCCATTCCGTACTGAGCGTATTTTTCATATGCTTCATCATAGAATCAGAAGATGCAAAGAGTAATGTGTCATCGACCCAGACTGTTATTATTCCCAAGTCTTCGTCGACCCTTCGAATATACGCGCATGGATCTGCAAATAAGTGTCCGTATTCGTGAATTTTGAGTTTACCATCAAATTCATTATTCCACTCTCGCCCTGCCTGCTTTAGTCCATAAAGCGGTTTCACTAACCTACATACCCGGCCTGTTCCATCTTCTTGTCCTTCAGGTTGCTTCATATATATTTCTTGTTTTAATGTGCCATTGAGGAATGCGCCCTTTGCGTCCATCTGTTGTATTTTTAGACCCTTCTTTGATGGGGGCGCTAATACTGCTCGGAGCGTGTCCATCCGGACTACGGGTGAGAAGGTATCCATATAATCATAGCCTGGTCATTGTGCACATCCTTTTGCAACTAATCGCTCTCGGTATCTTATAATTTCCTCTTGTTTATTTCTTTTCCGGACAAAGACCCATTTGTTTGTGATCGGTATCGCGTCAGGAGGTTTCTGGACCAATTCCCATGTCCCCTTCTCCTTTAATAGGTTCAATTCATTTTGTATGGCTATTTGCCATTCCGGCAAATCAAGGGAGATCCGCTCATCTTTGAGCATGTTTATTTCGTCTCCTGCGATTATTGCATAGGCTTCATTGTTATCTAGGAAGGTATTCGCTTCTTCCTCTTCTGTAAGGTGTAACAAGGGTTTATAGTCGGTACAAACTCCACGCGTTTGTCACGGTTCATTTCTCTGCATTGCACACGTCTTGTGCGGTTCATTTCTCTGCATTGCACGCGTCTTGTGCGGTTCATCAATATCAATGCAATCATTATTATCAACTCGTTTCCGCTTCCGGGATTGCTTCTCCGGGTTACGAGGTTCTATTTCCTGTATATCTGGTTCTTCTCCGATCGGTGATGCGGCTCTGATCAGAGGTTCATCATTTGTGATCAGCAGCTGTGGGAGTGGCTGTGCCTCAATCTGCCTACATTCTGGTTCTATAATTGGAATTCTCGGTGGTGCGCCTCCATCAGACTCCCCCTTGCACGTCGAGGGTTCCATTGTATTGTCTTCAGAAGGTTTAGATTTTGGAGTACCAGTCAATAGCTCAAAATTCCGCGAAGTTAATACATTACGCGTTTCGGCATTGTAATATTTGACTGCTCCGGCACCATCGTCGTATCCAAGATATGCGCGGCACTTTGATTTAGGAAGCATTTTTCTTTCCTTTTTCTGACCTTGTAATAAGATCCATACTGGTGTGCCAAATTCGCGTACGTGTGAAACATCCGGTTGTTCATTGTGCCATCCCTCGTAAGGAGTTAATTTCCGAAGATGCTTTGTATACGATCGGTTGCGGAGATAGGCGGCATGCATGACGGCATATTCCCAGAGGTATTCTGGGAGCTCGCTTGCGGATAGCATTGCGCGCGATAATTCGACAAGTGTCCTATTCATTCTTTCTGCAATGCCATTTTGCGATGCAGAGTACGGCACGGTTAATTGTATTTGTATCCTGTGTTGCTTAGAATAGTTTTCCAATTTTTCATTGACAAATTCTTTTCCGCAATCGATTTGAATCCCCTTGGGTGTTCGGCCTTGTGTTTTTATATAGGCCAAATAATTTATTACTCCCTGTGCTGCATCACTCTTTTCTTTTAGACATTTGACGGTGACATACCTCTTGGCGTCGTCAACAAATAATAAACAATAGTGTTTTCCGTTGATGGACTTGACGGCATATTTTCCCCATAAATCTATATGCGTCAATTCTCCGGTTTCAGTATTCCATTTGACTGATTTTGGGAATGGTTTAATGTGTTGTTTTGCAGCTATACATGTCTCGCATTCTGGTTTTGGGGTGGCCAGATCAACATTAAATCCTTTTACCATATTTCCGTCGAGTAGTAATTGTAGCCCAGTATATCCGATATGTCCAAATCGTCGATGCCATATTTCCCAACTGAGTGATTTTTCATTTCCACTGAAAGTTATATTATTTTCAGTGTTGTTGGCAGTGTCGCTTGGGTTTCTAATAATCATTTCCATTTTGTAGTGATGATTATTGATTTTATTCCCGTGTGCAACGGCTTTACCATTTTTATTGAGGAGGGTTATTTCCCCTTGTCCCCCTTTGTATTTTCCTCCTGCGGCATCCCATCTTCCTAGCGAAATTAAATTGTTCCGCGTTCCTGGAACGTGCAGAACGTCTTTGAGATGAAGAATATATTTTTCTCCATTACATGTCGCAATTAGATCGACATTTCCTCGTCCTTCTATTTTTGCCTCTTTCCCTCCTACACCTGTTACGGAAATATTTTTCATAGGCTCATAGGAGGTAAATGCTTCTTTTTGATGCGTTACATGTGAAGTGGTTGCCGAGTTGGCCAGCCAATCATAATAGATCAGATGCTCATCAATTATGGCATCGTTATTACATGCATCAAAATTATGCCCTTCCTCGTCTGCTGAGAAAGTAATATGTTCTTCTACTATCATTGAAGTATCCCCGGGCTTCTTCTCTTTTGCTTTCTCTTTCTTCTTTCCCCAACAATTCTTCATGTAATGTCCAAATTTCCCGCAGTTACGGCATTTGTTCCCATCAAATTTTCGGCATTTGCTCGTCCAATGCCCCGCGCGCTTGCAATGATCGCAATAAGATTTGATGGAGGTTTTCTTTTCGGTAATACAGTTTTCCAGGGATTTACTGGGACCGGTAGCTTTCTGGGTTCGCACCAGATTTATGCTCCCGCCGGTTCCATTATTATTCCCGTTCCGATTTAGCCAAAGTTTATATTCCTCTCGTAATAATCCTATAAATGCGTCCAATGATAAGCGGTGCTTGGGGTCCAAGTCATTGGGATCATTTGCGTTGCCATTGTATGGCTCCACATAAGTTTGCCAAGACGATGGTAGAGATGCCAATATGATAGATTTGAATCGGGTGTCGGAGATATGAAATTCCTTATTAGGGAATTTATTGATGCGATCGCGGTAAGATTTCAGGGTGTCCATATGCTTTAGAAGATTGTCGGTAGCGTTGGCCTTTGTCTTGTACAGTAGGCACTGAATATGATTTAAGGTTTGATGCGCCTTGTTTTCATGAGTAACGGATAGCATGGAGTACATCACTTCTGCCATAGTTTTTGATCTGACGTGATTCATTTGCGAAGAGGTAACATTATGTATTATAACTTGCTGTGCCCAGGTGTCGTTCTTGTCCCAGTTGTGCACCCCCTCGGCATCCCTGGATTCTTTTGGGCGTTTTATGGCCCCGTTAATATACCCAGCGATGTCACAATTAATAAATACCCGTTTCATCCTTTCTCTCCATTCATGCCAATTCTCATCAGTAAGGTGATCCCGATCAGAGATCTTGTTTACATTAGAATATTCTTTGGTACGAATTAGAAGGATCGTGGGCTTCTTTTGTTTTGGCAGGATTCCCGCCTTGGGCACGGCTGGCAGCGCTCCCACTGTAGCGTGTTGAGAAGCAGCTGGTGACGGCCCAAATAATTCCATATGGTCAGCTAAGTCCTGATCATACTCCTGGACGTATTCTTGAGGGTTTTCTTTGTCACTGTCCGGGACAAATTCTTCAATATTGCTTGGGGCTTTTGACATGTTGTAGAAGGTTTTGTAAATAGATTTTTGGGTTGTTTATAATAAGGCAGGGCCCATAACCTGTTGGGAGGTAAAGCTGGAAGCTGACTAGAGGCTTTTGGACGAAGGGGGGCACTCCTCTGAATGTCTCAGAGGTCAGGAATTAATTGTCTCAGTATATACTATACATATAGTATATAATGCTGAAGTAATGCTGAAGTAACAGTAATTAGTAATGTCATAATTACCGCTCTAGATATAGCAATTATAGGCTTGTATCCCAACAGATAGGTCTCAGATAGAGCTGGCTAAAGCTAAGAAAAAGCTTGCTCTGGTGCAGAAAAACCTCAGACAATCATGTTCTCAGGCTGCCTATTTTTGCAAGCATTGTGAAAGTGCTACCACCCTTTGACAGAGGGCTGTAATCCAGGCAAAAGAGAAAGCTCATCAACAGGCCATTTGTGCATTCACTTTTGCACAAGGGTATTTACACTCAGGAAACTTGGAATCTTATTCACCTACTTGTCAAATCTGGCTGTTCAAAGGAATATGTCAGTACAGTGATTACAGCCATTCTCAAAAGTGCTGGGATTACAACAAAAGGATCTATTAGCTGTTGGACTATTTCACATATTCTTATGGAAGGATATGTTGCAAGCCAAATTCAAGTTGGCTTTGAAATGGCTGATGCTGAGGCACTAACAGAAAGTGGAGATGGTACTAGTTATTGGAATGTGCAGTATTATTCACGGCATATCAATCTGAAGGCTAGTGACTATGAATCATCCAATGGAGCAAAACAAGTTACATGTTTTTTAGGCATTACTCCATCCTTTGATAGCTCTAGTGAAGAGTCAATTAAGGATTGGAACCTAGTGCTTGATTCAATTGCTGATCTATATAACCACTCACCTTTGGGAAAACAACATGGATCTCTTCTACACACAGTTGATATCTTTGCCAAACTGGTTGGAATGATGACAGATCATTGTGCAAAGGAAAAGAAGGATGTTTGTACACTGGAGGAGCTCAAAAAGTCTGCTGTTTTACAGCAATTGGGTGAACAAAAGATTCTTGATTCTGGTAATCAAGAACTTGTGCCAAAGTTTTATGTGAAATACCGTGAGGTTATTTCAAAGCTTGGTGGAACTGGCATATGGAATGCTTTGCCTCTTGAAACACAGCAAGCTCATCTGGCAAGAATGTCTGAAGATGTTGTTATTGATCTGGGAAAGGATGTTTATCAAATGATGTCTGATAAAGAAAAACAATATTTGACATACTTTGTCTGGCTGGCTGTGGTTGCCACAAGGATTTGAATTAGTGTCCATGGTGGATATTTTGCAATGTTCAAATGGTGGGAGGAACACAAGCAAACACCTCCCATTCTACTTGCAAACCATGACAATGCTGCTGTTCTTGCTGATCTGGTATCTGATAGTAATACAATCACACCAGCACAAGAATGAGCATTCAAGAGTACAGCACGTGGAGGAATCAAAGCAACTCAATTGGCAGGTGCACTTTTCAATCACAAGGATGACAAAAAAGGGCATCACAATATTTTTCACTTCTGGTGGCAAGAAAATGTTGGCAGTGAATTTACTTTTCCTGATACATCCAATACATGTTTTGGATCACACTGTGATGGTGCAACTGCAATTTTAGCACATCTTTCACAGTTTACAGCATATCTTGAATATTACTGACTTTGAAAAAGCACAAAGAAGTTCAATCACATGGAGCAGAACTTCTGGAATGCAATTCATGATATCCCCACCCTTTCTGAGCTTGCTGTCTTATCACTATATGCTCAATCAATCTCTCATCCATATATGGAGAAAGTTCGTACTCCTGGACAGAATGCACTTGAACTTGGCCCATACCATGCCAAGGTATTAGATCATATTGGGAAGATAATTAGTAATCCTCATTTGCTCATTGGACCAACTCCTTCATTTATGACTGCAGCACTTGATGGGAAAAACTAGAAGTCACCCAAAATGTTTGAAGCTGTCCATGAAAAGCTTTCCACATTTCCTCATATTTGTGGACTGCTTATTACCTTCTTCAAAGGAGCAAAGGAGACATGGAAACAATTTACATCAGAGTTTGTACCTGATGGATTAATTGATCAGTCTACAGCTGAAGAGAAGGAACTTGCATGGATGCCAGTGACAAATGATGTCAATAAAGGTGCACTGGGTGCTTTTCACATTCAAATGCAAACAAAGCCCCAACTTACCATGACAAATTATAATGCACTTGCAATGTTTGAACACAATAATACTCAAAACTTCATGAATGCATTATTTACAGAACCTGGAGATTTCAAGTTTCTTTGTGGGCAGGCTCATGCAATGAACAGAAAAGATCAGGCCAAACAGAGGGAAATGGTTGTACATCAACAAGAAAAAAATCAGAAGTGAGAGGAGGCAGCAAATAAATGGAAGGAAGCTGCATGTAAGCCTGCGACCAGACTCATGACACAAACATGCACAGCCACCACAAACATCGGTGAACATCAGCGAACATCAATGCTTACAATGGCTACACAGCCACCCTGAACATCAGCGAACATCGGTGAACTCATATATCAACTTATGCTTGATGCGGCCACTTTCCAACACAGTTTCAAATCTCATATATATACCATCTTTTTTCCTTTGTTGCCCCACTCTTTACCTTGTGCAACAAAGGTATAGTTTACTGACCTTCTTATGTATCTTAGACTGACTCTTTACCTTGTGCAACAAAGATAACGTGATCCTGTCTTACTGTCTGACTTAGTGAGGCTACCTAACCAGGCAGCCTTTCACTTTTTTTTTGACACTGACTGCGTCTTTCAATACCTGACGAACCCACACTGTCTCGACAACCCTCTACCTCGATTCCACTCCTCACCAGGAGTGCGAGAAGAAAGTTGCAGGACCCTGGCCAACCTGCCAAACTACAGATCCTAACGGACACACATCGACGCCCCAAGCCAAACAGCCCTGTGTCTCTATCACTGTCCCCATCACCTAGTACTGACTCGTCTACCAACAAAAGTGCACCTACCACAGCCACCTCCCATTGCAACTACCAAGCCACCTTACCTGCTGCCCGAATTGCCATGTCACCAACCACACAAACCCTTGCTGAAGTCAAGGTCACGAAGATGAAGGAATGCCCGATGCTCACTGCGGGCAGAATCACCCCACTCATCATGCAGTCATGGACCCTTGCATGCAAACGATACAAGAAGCATGGCGGGAAGACCAGCACTAAAATTGTCAGTTACGTTGCTGAGGAGATGTTTGAGCCGCGCCTTGTTTCTTGGTATCAGGCAGATCAAACTCGGATTGATGCCCTCACCCTGGATCAGTATCTCACTGAGCTGGCCCAACTGGTCCTCGAGAAGAACTGGTCCTATGACATCCTCGAAACCATCCTCTCCACAACCCAAGGCAACCGGGAGTTTATGGATTGGAAAATAGAGGTTGAGAACCTCAACGCAATCCTCACCACCTTGGCGCCAAGCAAAGCACTCACCAAGGACCAGCTCAAGGTCCAACTCCAATCCAACCTACACCCGGACCTGAGGCTCAATCTAAGCCTTGAACCAGTCCTAGCCACTGATCTCGCTACCTGGGCCTTTGAGGTTAAGGAGCGGGATGACCATATGCGGGCTGAAAACGCCCGGACCCAAAAGATGATTGATGCCTCGGCCGCTGCCCGCACTGCATGCCGAGGTGAAAAAAAGGATCTCCTCTCCCGCCTCACAGATGCATCTTCGACCTCCCATGCCTCTACCTCTACCCCCACCAGCCGAACTAAGAAGGCTGAGAGAACCCTCATCCGTGACCACAATGGATGCACCCGGTGCAGGAAGCTCAACGTCGGGCACACCTTCACCAACTGTCCAATGGTTGCAACTAACTCATGGCCTGACCCGGTGACCTACATGACCCTGACAGCGCCAGCCCAAAACATGGCAATGGCCGCTGGACACATCTCAGATTCTGAAACAGACTCGTACGCCCCTTCCCCCGTCAATGTCCCCCTCACTGTCCCACAATTATACACCAACCTCTTTGCTACTGGCCCCCTCATCTCCGAATTCCCCATGCCAGTCCAACCACTAATTGACGTTGGATCGGCCTGCACAGTGATTAGCCTGGAGCTCGTCAAGAAACTTGGTCTCCGACAATATTGTCTCCCTGCCAAGGAGAACAACATGTCCTCCTTATCAATGCTGCCACTTGTCTCTGAGGAGTATGTGAAACTAGACCTCAGCTCTGAACGGGGGATATGGAAGTCAGGAGTACATAAGATGAAAGTAATTAAGGGGCTACCATTCCCCATTATTCTAGGAATGCCATTTCTTTCATCAGAACAGATCCTGATAGACCCACATGAGCGAACGGCCATTGACAAACGCACAGGCTACGACCTCCTAAACCCCCCTCCTCTCGCACCTCAGGATTGGAACACAGCCACAAACATCGGCGAACAGCACAGCCACCAATGCCAAAGAAAGTTTGGGCACCCAAGCCTACCACTCTTGAGCAGACCGGAGCACCAACACTTGCTGGTTACCTCCTCCCTGGCCCCATCATGGCTGCTGTTCGAGACTGCATTGAAGGCCTTGCATTCCAAGAGGTCCTCAAAGAAGCAGACCGGAAAATGAAACTAAAATATGCCGACCGCTTCCCACTCCGACTCCCAGACAATACCTCTGAAGTCCCTGGACACATGTTCCACCACATCCGGCTCAAAGACCCCACCAAGGTCAATAATGGCAAAGGATATGCAGCACCAAAGAAATACCAAGAATCTTGGAAAAGATTACTTGATGACCATCTAAAGGCTGGCCGAATATGACCATCTTCATCAGAATATGCCTCGCCAGCATTCTGTGTCCCAAAATATAAAGCTGGCGTCCCTGACTTAACAGTCGACCCCCGCTGGGTAAACGACTACCGGTCTCTCAACAGTAACACTGTCCGAGATAACTTCCCCCTACCTCGCATTGACAACATACTCGCCGATTGCAGGAAGGGAAAGATCTTTGGGAAGATGGACATGACTAACTCCTTCTTCCAAACACGGGTACACCCTGACGACATTCACCTCACTGCTGTAAGAACACCGTGGGGACTCTATGAATGGACTGTCATGCCACAGGGTGGATGCAATGCCCCTGCCACACACCAGCGCCGAATGACTGACGCGCTCCGAGAATACATTGGAAAAATTTGCCATGTGTACCTCGATGACATTATCATCTGGTCACAAACCATGGAGGAACATCAGAATGCATTTGACCACATCAAACAACTTGTTCTCAGTGCTGACTGTCTCACCGTAATTAATTACGAAGACAAAGCATCAAACATCTATGTCACCACTGATGCCAGTGACCGCCGGACTGGGGCTGTGTTAAGCTTTGGAAAAACCTGGGATACATCCCGGCCAGTTGCCTATGACTCCTACCAGCTCAATGACGCCGAGAAGAATTATCCAGTCCATGAGAAGGAGCTTCTTGCCATTATCAAGGCATTGAAGAAATGGTGATCCCACCTGCTTGGTGCCCAGTTCAAAGTTTTCACTGACCACAGAACTCTCAAGTACTTCCAATCGCAGAAGGGACGACAAATGAGATGGTCGATGTATCTTGCAGACTTCGACTATCAAATCACCTACATCCGCGGTGAAGACAACACCACTGCTGATGCCCTATCCCGCATGCCTGACACTGTGCCTGATGCCTGCCTTGCGGCCTATGCGATGGCACACACACGTAATGCACCCAAAACCCCAGTCGCTGGCATACTCAATATTGCCGCTGACCAATCCCTACTTGACGCAATCATTACCGGCTATGAGGCCGATGATTTTGCCAAACAACTCACCAAGGACATCAATATGGGGAGCATCGAAGGGGCAACCCTCACCGATCAACTCCTTTATGTTGGCCGCCGGCTGGTGATCCCACAAGATCTCTGAGTCCGTGAACTCCTTTACAACCTTGCCCATGACACTCTGGGCCATTTTGGCTTCAACAAAAGCTATGAATCCCTCCGTGGCTCCTACTACTGGCCAAACATGCGTCGGGACCTGGAGAAAGCATACATCCCATCATGCTCTGAATGCCAGCGCAATAAAACCCGCACTTCCAAACCCACTGGTCCCTTACACCCCCTACCAGTTCCTGATGACCGTTTTGACACCGTCACACTGGATTTCATCGGACCACTCCCCGAGGAGGATGGAAAGGACACCATACTGACCATGACTGACCTTCTTGGTGCTGACATACACATTGCCGGTACCCACTCCACATACACTGCCGCCCAAGTTGCCGTTGTCCTTTTCGATGAATGGTACTGTGAAAATGGCCTGATGCTCCATCTCATCTCTGACCGAGATGCTCTCTTCACTGCTGAACTTTGGACAGCCCTCCATAAGCTCACTGGCGTAAAACTGAAGATGTCAACTTCTTACCACCCTGAGACCGACAGCAGCAGCGAACGGACGAACAAAACTGTGAACCAAGCCATCCGGTACCATGTTGACAACAACCAGAAGGGGTGGTTAGCCAAACTCCCTCGTGTGCGTTTTGCTATTATGAACACCGTGAACTCATCCACCGATTTCTCAGGCTTCCAACTGAAGTCTGGACGATCCCCCTGAATCATCCCTCCGATCGCACCACTCCCTAGTAATGCCACTACCAAACAAACTACCACACATGACATAATATCCCGAGTCACAATTGATGTCCAAGAAGCGCAGGACAATCTCCTTGCTGCAAAAATCAGACAGGCATACCATGCCAATGAACATTGGGCCCCAGAAGATGTCTATGAGATCGGCGACCTTGTCATGCTCTCCACAGAAAACAGATGCCGGAACTACAAACGCAAAGGAAAAATGCGTGTTGCAAAATTCATGCTGAGAAATGACGGCCCCTACACCATCACACACACCTTCCCTGAACGCTCAGAATATACACTAAAACTCCCAAACAACCCAAACACCTTCCCTGGTTTCCATGCCCACCTACTCAAACGATACATCCCGAACAATCCCCTCCTCTTCCCTGACCGTGAGCCTGCCCGGCCACGACCCATTGTTACTGAAGATGGCACTGAGGAGTGGTACATTGACAAGATTGTGGATGCTCGCCGACGTGGACGAGGTGTACAATACCTTGTCCGCTATGAAGGATACGGGAAAGAACATGATGAGTGGCACCCTGGTTCAGAAATGACTGAAACAGATGCACTTGACAGATGGGAAGCTGAGAATGGGACAGAGGTTTGACACCCTCACAATTTTTTTAGGTGGGGAGGAGTGTAAGCCTGCGACCAGACTCACGACACAAACATGCACAGCCACCACGAACATCAGCGAACATCGGCGAACATCAATGCTTACAATGGCTACACAGCCACCCTGAACATCGGCGAACTCATATATCAACTTACGCTTGATGCGGCCACTTTCCAACATGGTTTCAAATCTCATATATATACCATCTTTTTTCCTTTGTTGCCCCACTCTTTACCTTGTGCAACAAAGGTATAGTTTACCGACCTTCTTATGTATCTTAGACTGACTCTTTACCTTGTGCAACAAAGATAACGTGATCCTGTCTTACCATCTGACTTAGTGAGGCTACTTAACCAGGCAGCCTTTCACTGCAGCACAAAGGAAGAAGGAAATTGAGAAACTTCAGTTGGAGTTGGACAAGGAGAAGATCCAGAAAATGGTGGGAAATGATCTCAAAAAGCAACTTGGAGCATTCAGAATTGCAGGTGCTCCCAATCTTGACAAGGTATCTGCAAGATCCAAAGTTGGAGACCTTAAAATTGCCCTTATTGGTGTAATTTTGTCTTTGGAAGCAGGGGGGTGGAATTTGCCTGGACAGAAGAAGGGAGAGGAAATAGATGATAATATTAGAGTGCAAGACCCAGAGGATGAAGAGGAGTTCATTGACTTAGATGTGGTTGAAGATGATGATGCTTGTGAATGGGAGGATGAGGATGACCTCTAATATTAGAATGCAGTCATTTACAGGCACTATTATGGACATGTATCACTATATTTTGGTGTAATAATGATCTATACTATATAATAACATGTCTACTTGTCTTATTTGACTGGGGAGAACCATGTACAAGCTCAAAATTTGAGTGGAGACAGTGGGGTCACTGTTTTGGCCAATTTATTACATAAGCATCCAAATCCGGCTGACGTGGCTATAGCCGGAATTGCCCACTCCCACTAGTATCTGTCACGTGACTTATGTTCGCTCACAAACCTTCGCTTATAATTGTTAACTCTACAGACCAGTTTGGCACCTGGACAAAAAAGGCGGTGGCTAAGTGAAATGCACTATACAAGGCTTCGATGTCATGTTTATTTTTAACAGTGCCAATGCCCTGATTTTAAAGATTTTAAAATTCCGCAGATTAACATATAGAAAATCAAGTTATGGCTATAGAGGATGTGCATTATTGTGCCAGTGGCGCACCAGTCATATATTCATTACGGTGTTCCTGTGCAGCCTTGTGGGAAGGAACTCAGGTCAAGTCACAGTCCCAAAGGGAATATCTGAGCCGACTACTAGGATTTGTTTGTTTGGTGTTTTGAATTCAATGAGAGCCCTGACGGTTCCTAGGGAAAGCCACCCTGCGCCTTGAGACTGGTCCCTAGGAAGTCGCTTCCAGAAGTTCCAGAGTGCGAATGTCGAGCTGCATAAACAAGTTGAAGAGGTGAGATAATGGCCTGGGAGCGAGTTTAAAAGTCGAAGTCGCGAATAGCGTATGACTGTAAGCCTGGCTTACCACGTACCATATATACCTTGTTGTTTGTTGTTAGAGATTCCTTCTTCCTTCTTTCCTTTCGACTACGATCTCATATTTTATACTACTCGCTCTAGGAATACTACGCCGTGTCTTATCACCTTGAGTGATCAGAAGTAAGTCATAGTATTCCCTCCTTACCTTCTTTGGTGTTTCCTGTCCCCACTCGTGGCCAGGTTTCCACTTTTTTTTTGATATCAAACACGGCGTAAAGCTTAGCCTTTTTTTCCCTCTCTCTTTTTCAATCTGTCTCGATTACCATCCATCCCGACCGCCCTTACTACTCGAAGTAGGGCCCGTCGTGAACATACTGTTCCCATCACCGCACTCTCTCCTCTTACCGAGCCTCCACCCAGCGAGCCTCATTCACCTGCTCACTCGGAGCCTCTTGCACGCGTTCCTTCTATCCCTGATTTAAACATCGACCTGCCACGTATCCATCACCGCAGGCGCTCATCATCATCGACTACTTCTGACGAAGATTTCCGCGCATATAGTCACATCCACATTATGTCCAACACGAGTACTGCAATTCTCGTGCCTAATAATGGAAAACGGCCCACTGTCACGGCGGGCGAGATGACACCCGAACTTCTTCATTGTTTTGAGCACTTTGCATGGGGATATCTTACAAACAGAGATAATCTGGAAACCAAAGACTACGTTGCCCACATCGCATATGCCTTCGAGGATCCACTTTTCAGTGACTGGTTCCAGACCTCCCAGGAGTACTACGAGTCCTTATCCTTCGCTGACTTCATGTCAAAGGTTCGGGCACGCTGGCTACCCCCTACCTGGGAGAAGGAGTTGGCATGAAAGGTCCGCAATTTGAAGCAGGGCATTATGTCTTTCCGCGACTTCTCAACTGCTATTCGTCGCGATAACCTCTTGCTAAAGAGCACGAAACACCACCTTTCTCCCTTGCAGCTACGCACACAGATTGAAGCAAACCTGTCCCCAGATCTCCTTGCTGCTTATGATCGCTATAAGGAGAAGCACGATTCTGATTCTGAGTCAGGGGAAGATATGCCTGATGGTGGGGACGTGGAGAATGCTGGTGCCAGAACTGAGACTGTCGCTCGCAAAGCAGAATCCCGGCTTGAATCCTTCGTGCAGACCCTCATAAAGCTTGATGACAAAGTACACGAGGAGTTGGCTTCACGCAAGAAGGAGGCTGAGGATGCTGCACGCAAACTTAAGCGGTCTGGGTCTGCTGCTGGACTATCTGACCTGTCCCGGCATCCGCCTGCCATGCGTACACAATATGCTGCTGCACCACATTCATTGACATCACCCTTCCCCAGAACAACCCTGGCTATGAACGCTACACGCCCCCCGAAACTCACTGAGCGCGAACATAAGTACCTCAATGCACATGAGGGCTGTAAGAAATGTCGGCAATTTTATGTTTCAGATGGGCATAGCTGTGAATTCCCGACTCGAGATGGCTACGTAGAGAGGACAATGAGTGCTGTCAATGATGCACGTGTTTGCAAGGGGAAACCCGCTCTTCCTATCCCTCGCGAGGAGGCCACCACTGTTGCAGTTGCGTCGGTCTCCACTAGCACTCCTGCCCCGCCTTTTTGCCCTCCTCCCCCCTTACCTGTTGCAGCTGTCATGGGCATGACATCATACCCTGTGGCCTCTATTGGTCACCCCAACAACGAACACAATGTCCTTGTTGGGAATGAGGGAGACTTGTCATGCGATTCTAATGACTCTGTAAGCACTTCTGTCCCTTTTGTCGTCCCACACCTTGTCTGGCATTGTGCTATTGATAACCATGACCCCTCCTCTGCTGTGCGAATTGATGTCGACGCACTGATTGACCATGGCTCCCCTGTAGTTCTGATTGACCAACACCTAGCATCTCGCCTACATCTCTGCCATCGATTGCTGCCGCAAGGGTTTCCTGTATCTGGTGCCTTTTTCAATGATGCCTCTGACAACAAACGTTTTTCTGTCAATAAACCTTTGTCTACACCAATATTACTCACTCACTGGGTAAAGCTCAAACTGCATGACCGCGATAATTATCATTCTGCCCGAACTGTACGTGCCCTTGTAGCACCAAACTTATGTCACCAGATTATCCTTGGACTACCTTTTCTGTACCATAATAACGTTACCGTGAATGTACGTGGTGGCTCTGCCGTGACTGACTCTGGGTTTGACCTGCTGCATCCGGTTCCCCCTCCTCAACCACGACCCCCACGGCCAACGTTACGAGAGGTCATCAGGACCAATGTTCAGAACCGAAAGTTGCTGATGCATGAGCTGCATGCAGTATGTGAACAACGAAGACCCATTGTCGATGCTTCTTGTGAACAGGTGCGGACTGTGGATGTGGTTGCAGCTGTGCGTATCCGAATAGAGCAGCTGGCTGCACGGGCACACCTCGATAGGCTTGCATTAGATGTGAAAGAGACATATGCTGATGTTTTTAAGCCCATACCTCATGTTGGTGAAATGCCTGACGACATCCGCTGTAAAATCTCTCTCAAGGATGCATCGAAAACAGTCAGCACTCGATCTTATTCTTGCCCCCGGAAATACCGAGAAGGAAGCATGGAACACTTTAATCAGCAAACACCTGGATGCTGGACGTATCCGTCCATCCTCGTCTGCACATGCTTCACCTGCATTTCTTGTGCCTAAAGCTGATACAAGTGTGCTGCCGCATTGGGTAAATGACTACCGTCAATTGAATGCCAACACTGTTACAGACTGCCACCCTCTACCACGTGTTGATGACATCCTTGCGGATGCTGGGAGGGGAAAGATCTGGAGCAAAATTGATATGACCGATAGCTTTTTCCACACCAAGATGGATCCTGAGAGCATCCACCTGACTGCCGTAATGACTCCACTTGGGCTCTATGAATGGCTGGTCATGCCCCAGGGCCTCCGTAATGCTCCTCCTGTTCACCAACGGCGTGTGACAGCTGCACTACGCCCCTTCCTTGGACGCTTCTGCCACATATACCTAGATGACATTATCATTTGGTCACAGAGTGTGGAGGAACACATTGAACATATCAAGCTTATTATGAATGCATTGCGCAATGCCTGTCTTTACTGCAATCAAAAGAAATCTCAATTCTTTTTGACAGAATTGGAATTTCTCGGCCATCGGATTTCACTGGAGGGAATCGAAGCATGCTCTTCCAAGGTCGAGAAGATCCTGGAATGGCCGGCTCCTAGATCAGCATCCAATGTACGGAGCTTCCTGGGTCTGGTTCGGTATATTGCGGCCTTCCTGCCTAAGCTTGCCGAATACACAGCAGTGCTCACCCCTCTCACTACAAAAGAGTGTGAGAAGGACTTCCCCTGTTGGTCCCCTGAACACCAACATGCGTTTGATGCCATTAAGGCACTGGTGGTCAGCCGAGAATGCCTGACAGTGATTGACCATACAAATCCTGGGGACAACAAAATTTTCGTGACGTGCGATGCAAGTGACTTGCGCACTGGTGCAGTGCTCAGCTGGGGCCCTACATGGGAATCAGCTAGGCCGGTGGCTTTCGATTCAATGCAACTGAAGGATGCACAAAAACATTACCCGGTGCACGAAAAACAGGGCATTCAGTCAAAAAAGACGTGGTCTTCGCTTCCCCCGAGGACAAAAATATAGGCTAAAGTTCGTGGCCAGCGGACTGGGCCGACGGGACGAAGGTGACAGATGGGCCGACGGGATGAAGGTGGCAGATGGGCTGATAGGGGGAAGTACCAGAAGAACACGCGTGGGCTGATAAGCTAGAGCATCGCATCAGCCGCCGTATTTCTGTTGCCGGAGACTGGCCAAACGACCCCCGGACCGGAGAGCTCTGGACTGGAGCAGGCTGATCCGGACGCCGGAACCCGGGGGCATTTAAATAATGGAATGTATTGAATTTTGAAGTAAACAATACTATCGAGGTAGAGAAAACATCATATTACGTTCTTTCTGTCTGAGCAGCAATTCTGTGTTTTCCATTGTGGCTGTCAAAGCCCGGAACTGCTTGTGGAGTTGATTATTTACAGCAATGTGGGATCTCGACATCTTTAACGACTCGCGATACCCAAGTTCAATAGCTTCCCGATACTGAGTGATTTGCTAAGCGGACTAAGCTATTCCATCTCCATCTCAAGACCGAAACAACTCACCTTGGGAGCAAACTCCTGGGAGGTTGCCGGAGTGGAAGGTGTGCAGCCAGGGATAGCATGGTCTGATCGACCGGGAAGGAGCAACCTCACAGTAGGCCGGGGGATATCCGGTAATTTGAAGTCAGTAAGCGAGAAGGAATCATCGTCGAAGTCATCCTCCGTAGGCGGATCAAAGCAAAAGTGATAACGACAGGGGCTCTTCACGGTCCCATCGTCAGAGTCATATTCCGTAGAGCAGGATGCGCGATACTCGGACGCCGATTCTCCCGCATTGTGTTCCATAGGATTACAGGCAATATCCCAGAGTGGCGGAGGGATGGAAAACGTTCCGGAGTCGTCATCATCCGACAGGACATCACTGAACCTAAACTTAGCTAAGAAATTGAAGGACATGCCCAACAAATAAATGGTTGTCACTCACAGGTTGGGGAATCAATCTGGACCTGGCAGTCCTTGGCATCGGTAACACAGGACGCCCAAGCATCCACCTCCATCTTTTCAAAGCCGTATGGGTCTAACAGGGAGGGCACATGGTTTGAGGCGAATGGATCCTCAGGGAGTTGGGAAGAAACATCACAGAACCCCGGGAGCATGAAGTCTCCGGCGGCGGGGAGGTCGAAGTCTCCAGGGGCAGGGAGGTCGAAGTCACCAGGGGCGGGGAGGTTGAAGTCTCCGGCAGCAGGAAGGTTGAAGTCTCCAGCATCTGGACCGCCCGCCAGAGGGCATGAGGTGGCCGGAGAAAGTGCTCGGCAGATGCAGTCTCCAGCATCCGGGGGGTTGAGGCCACCGACAGTGGGGAGATCAAAGTCGCCGGCGGCTGGGTGACTCACTGGAAGGTGTGGGTCGGAATCATCGATCCCCGGGAGGTCGATGTGGCCGGCATATGAGACGGCTGCCGGAGGGCGAGGGGCGCCCAGAGAAATACCTAGGTCAAAGTCGCCGGCGTCTGGGAGACTCGATGCATGGTGTGGGGCCGAATTAACCATCCCCAGGAGATTGAAGCCACCGGCACCGGGGAGGTCGAAGTCGCCGGCATCTGGGAGGACACTCGCCGGAAGATGTGGGGCGGAAACTTGTTCGATCCCTACGGCATCAGGAAGGTCAAAGTCTCTGGCATCTGGGGCGCCCGCCGGAGGGCGAGGGGCGCCCAGAGAAATACCTAGGTCGAAGTCGCCGGCGTCTGGGAGACTTGATGCATGGTGTGGGGCCGAATTAACCATCCCCGGGAGATTGAAGCCGCCGGCACCGGGGAGGTCGAAGTCGCTGGCATCTGGGAGGACACTCGCCGGAAGATGTGGGGCGGAATTCGATCCCTACGGCATCAGGAAGGTCAAAGTCTCTGGCATCTGGGGCGCCCGCCAGAGGGCGAGGGGCGGCCAGAGAAATACTTGGGAGGTCGAAGTCGCCGGCGTCTGGGAGACTCGATGCATGGTGTGGGGCCGAATTAACCATCCCCGGGAGATTGAAGCAGCCGGCACCGGGGAGGTCGAAGTCGCCAGCATCTTGGACGCTTGCCGGAGGGTGTGGGGCGGAAACCCGTTCGATCCCCAGGAGGTTAAAGTCTCTGGCATCGGGGCCACTCGCCGGAGGGGGTTGGGCAGATGCATTGCTGATCCCGGGGAGGTCGAAGACACCTGTATCTAGTACACCCTCCGGAGCCCCCATGTGTACATCTTCAAAGTCAAAGTCGCCTGGATCGGGCAGAGCACCCACCGGAGGACAGAAACCTCCCTCTGGGGTGCCATTAGACCCTGTGAGCTCGGCGAGATGGTCAATGCAATGTCCGGTGCGTCGTGTCATCACAAGGACAGGACAATGTGCTTAACTCACCTGTCTCCTGGCCCAATGCCACCCATTGTGTATTGGACGGGTGGAGGTCAGAAGGGTGGTGGGAAGGACAGTTGGATGGGTCCGGGGGATCTTGGACTGGAGGTGAATTCCGAAAAGGGCTCTTTGTGAACAACTCAAAGTCATATGCATTGGGAAGATCGGTAGCGCCTGTGGGACCATGGGGATACGTTAGTGATGGTTCCCCCTGTAATAGTAGGAAATACCGGAGCCCAGGACTGCTCCGGAAGTAGTGTCCAGAGAATGCCTAGCAGGAATAACCTCCATGTCGAAGTCCGATGCATCTGGAATGACACTGGCAACCTGAAGCAGAGACAAGGTAGATACTAAACGTCGAACAGATCAGCCTTTGGGGATAAATTGTACGACCTCCGGACTTTCCTGTTGATGCCAGCGATGGAAGGTAGGGAGTGCCATCTTCAGGGTGCATGTCTAGGTTGAAATCCTCCACAGATGGTAACATATCGAATGATTTTTGCATTGATCAAGTGTTTGACTGAATGCGAAAGACGGTGATCTGAAGCTAATGAAAGTGTAATGATCGGCGCGGAAGTGAAACCAAAATCATTCAAGTCCCAATCAACAAAGGTTGTGAGAAATAAACAAAGCCCCGTGACCGCCGCCAATTACATGTCGACTGCAATTAACGACTTCCTGTGATACCGCAAAACGCATGTCTACCTCAGGTGTTGCAGTAACTGCCTCAGGGCCCCGCTCTATTCTTGGTCAGCAGCCTGATATGGAACGGCAACTTCGTAATTTCATCCAGGCTGGACCTCACAGTCAGGACGAGGACTTTGCGATGATATGGGAATTGGTGAGTTTTACCATCCTAACATTCCATACATGTTAATACCACTTCCATCTAGGGACAGTATTCTAGAGCACGAAAGGGAACCGATATCTCTCAAATCCCCCGGTACCTCCTGCACGCGCTGAAGATAGTGGGTGAGTGGGTACAGCGGCACAATGCACACCCCGAAGAGCCAATCCCCTGGCACAATATCAGGGACATCACAGAGTATGGCACGGTCGCTCTCACCATCCCAACTGCGCCTCCCGCCCCAGTACCTGCCTCCAACCCTGACGCAGCCCCGGAATCCAACCCGTCGGTGATCACCCCATGACCAATCGCGAGCCTGCCATTGGAACCACCGGCTGCCACTCGTGAGACAACTACAGTGCCTAGCGTGGGGAGTGGTGCGAAAGGAGAGACCAAGTCGAAGGGGAAGGGATTCGCCAATGCAACGGAAGTGGGGAAGGGTCAGTGGATAGAGGCAAAGGCGAACAAGCCGCAGGTGACCACCTACGCAACATCAAAGAAAGTGAAACTCACCGTCTCGCCCGCTGAGGTGCCTCTCCATCACCTCCAGAGCGAATCGCCTGTCACCTCTGGATCTCGGACCCAACCCCCTGCCAAAAAACCCCGGAAGGCCACTGGAGCGAAGTCGACCCTCGCGACGGCAGACTCTGAACCTCAACCTCCTACCGATAACATGGCGGACCCAATTCCTCACTCTGAGCCCCCCCCACATCGACACCGATGGACCTCGATTCAGGCAAAGAACCGAATGCCCCGTCTGCACACCCCGGCCGGGCTCATGGAAGATCATATTTGGTCTTCCGTAGAAAGGCTGGGTAAGATTTGTGCAGAATGCGAGAAGAAATCCGTGACGGATCAACGGGAGTGTGTGTTCTATGGGACGAATTACAGCTGCTACTGGTGCACGCAGAAGAAAACAGGATGTAGTTTCACCATACTCCGGAAGTCACTTTACAGACAGAAGAAGAAGTTGGGACTGCTTCGGTCTACGGCCAATGGTTTGGGGAAGAAGAGGAAGAGAACTGAAGAAACTGATGACGAACAGGATGACAGCAGCGACCCGGAGATTATCGACACACTGCCAAAAGTCCCAGAGCCAGTCAAGGTAACGGCGAAAGACAAGGTCAAGACGAAAGGCAAGATGCCAGAGAAAACCCCGGAGAAGCCCATTGCCATCGCGGAGAAGGCCAAGTCCCCCATCATTGCACCCGCGGCATCCTCAGCTAAGGCATTAATGACGTTAGCAGGGCGATCCAAGGGAAGGCAAACGACTCCAGATGAGAGAAATTTAGTTCCCTGGAAGCGATGGGGTGCGTAATTACCTACACTTTTTCTCTGGTTTTAAACACTTATTTGCTCTAGTCATGAATGCTGAACATCTCAGCGAGGACGAGCGGTGGGAGGACCTCAAAGCACTGTCTCCGGATCGCCTCCATCGACATGCGGTCTCTAGCGTCATTGGCATTCGCTCCGAGTACAAGGCGATCCAGTCCACCGTCACAAAGCTGGAGCAGCAGAATCGGGTACTTCTGGACGAGAACAAGGCGATGAAGGGATGGATTCAGTGCATGAAAGAGTTAAAAGGACGGCTGGAAAGGGATGTGAACACTGTTGATGCCCGGATGGCGGATGACACGCAGATGGAGGAATGCATGACGAGGATGTCCCGGCAGCTCGAGGAGGTGTTGGAGCGGAACTGCGCCTTGGAGTCGGAGCTCGGTGGGGTGAAGAAACACCTGCAGGAAGTGGAAGAAGCTCAGGCCAGACAAAACAGGGAGGATACGCCGGATGACAGCGAGGATGAGTCGGATGACGACGGGAAGGACAGTGACGACGGCTCGTCTTCGGACACTCCCACTTCCCGGCCAAACAGTGCCCCCGCAACTTCCGAACCTGTTCCACTGTCTCCAGGCACGTCTCCAGGGGGTCGACTTTCCTTGTCCACACTCCCTACCGTGATTCCTGTGGCCCCTGTACCCCCTGTTCCTCTAGCTATGATCACCACAGCCGGAATCACTCCGCGCATATCATCCCGGCCCTCCTCACGCCAACCATCTGTGGCCGGTGATTCCTCCGGTACCGTTCCACGCTCTCGATCTCGCTCGGTCCCAACTTTCATTCCGCCAGAGGTGCTGGAGTCGATAACGGAGGAAAACACTGAGACTCACGGAGACATGGACATTTCATAGAGACTTTTTCTACAAACACCTTTTTATTTTCAGTACTGTATCTACCCTCCCGATGTGGGGAAGAAAAATAAATGTAGTTAACTGTTGAAGTCAATTGTCTCTGAGTGACAACGGCGGAATGACGCATCAGCTCAGCTCTTGGGGTTGCGCCTCCCATGTAAGTCTCCGTCATAATGGTCCCCAGCCGGAGCCTTGCTTATCGCCTTCCGAGGCTTCGGTCTAGAAGTGGACTTTGCCAGCCGGACTTCCTTCTCCTTGCCTTTACCTGACTTGTTCCCCCCTGGAGTTTGGCCCCCAGACAACTTTTGTCTTTTCATTTCTGTCTCTATCCTTTGCTTCTGCTTCATGGAAGGGACCCTGATCCTCTTTGGAGTGACTGTATCCTGAGACATAGCAATGATTGGGTCCTCCGGACCCTGTCTCGGATATATCTTCTCTCCGGTCGCACACCGGTAAACGCCCGCCTGTGAGTCCGGGCTACCGTCTCTTGGTGTCCGGAGTACGGGCTCCGGAATTGTTGGACACTCCGGCTGCAAGAGCTCCGCCTCTGGCTCTCCCTGTTTATGGACTGAAGGGATGGATGTCCTTTCCTTCTGGCGGACATGTGCATCAATGGCTGCCTGCACTGCTGGATGATCAATATTCAGTTCGCCACCGTCAGTATACAAGTTGGTGGAACTATTGCCAGCCGGAATCAAAGAGACGGAGACTGGGCCCGCCAAGGTGTCCGGGGGAGCCACAAATGCAGATGCAATTGGCGAGCTGGGAGATGTCTTCACTGGCCCACCAATGGGGTCCCATTCTTCATCGGCCAGGGCAATAAGCCTGTTAAGTCTCGGGGAAGGTCCTTCATCATCCCCTTCACTTCCCGAGGTAACTACTCTGAGTCTCCGGCGCCGTGTCCATGGCTTCGGAGTTTTTCCAACTCTGTCCGATACATCATCATCATTGTTGGCCATGCCTCTGAGCGGTGCCGCTGGTTGGCGCCCTTTGTTGGCCCTGATGATTGGTGGGAGAGTTGGCGGAGGAGACATATCCCCATTGACTTCAAATTGTACAGCATCCTTGCTCTTCCATTCAGCCTTTGGTATATCATTTCCGGCATGAATCAGGACTTTTTCAAACTGAAAAGGAATACCACCATTATTCTGAATAGGTAACCACCTCTCAAACAAGAGCACTATCTCCCATTTATGCATCTTGGATGGATCCCATAGTACGACATATTCATCCGGGCTGCTGGCCAAGACTGCAGCTGTGTCTCCGGATCTCAACCCCGGACGCGCAAGAGGCATGTACTCCGGCTGGTTAATCATTTCCGATTGTCTCGCCCTTAGCTCCGTCCATGGTACAGAGCCGGTGGAGCGACCCGCACCATAGTCTGCCCAACTGTTACCATTTGCTGGAGATGATCAAAACAGAAACCCTCACTGTATAACTTTTCGATATATGCCCGGAGAATGTCCTTCTGATAGTCCAGGTACTTGCCTTTACGAGGGTAACTGACCAAACAGTTCAGGGAGAGCATAGGCTGTCCCATTGAACCAATGTTGAGGAGTTGCTTGGGCTTGGTTAATGAAGCAATCCTCTCTGGAGCTTCATCACTGGACGTTCCACTCAGATTGTCCTGGATATAGCGGGAGAAGTCGCCCACCAGATCCAACATTGCCCAGTGTGGGTACTCGCGTTTGAAGCTGAGTTTCTCGTGGCCCATAGTGTCGTTAGAATCAAATCTGCAGTCTAATTTCGATGACCGTACTTATTGTAACAGATTAAATTGCTTACATGGTCCATTTCTTCCTTCTATCGGTCCCAATCCATGCTCCGAGAACCACCATCCGGACTCCCATTTCCAGGTACATGGTCCTAGCAAACTGATTCATCCGCTTCGTCAAGGACATGTCCGCATCCCTACAAGAAAAATTAAGTCCGGGCGGAAACTGCCTGAATTCACATACTTTTGACGTTTATCAGCTGGTGGTCCACTGTTTGACCATTGCAGCTGCATTGCCTCAATCTCCACATTCCGCTTGGGATCTGCCTTGATTTCTTTGTTCAGTTCCTCGTATACCTTTGTATATAGGCCCATGTAAGGCCCGGAGGATTTCGTAAGACTGGAATTTATTTTCATAATCCGTTCATGGATTAGTTCCCCATAGAGTGCTGCGATAACTGCCTTCCGCTTCGGAATCTCACCAACCTCTACCTTTGCCGGAGTTCGAGCATTGGTTGCATACCAAGTCCTAACATGCTGTCATCATGTTACATTGGTATCACACACGATTTCTATGGGACCCACCTTCCGCAAGTCCTCTTCGGAGGGTGGTTCTGGCAGCTTTTGTAGGTCGGCCATTGCGCCTTCTACCACAAGTCCCCTGGGCTTTCGGTACCTGGCTGTCTTCCAATCATCAACACGGGCCAGAAGAACCCTTCGTTGCTCGGTAGTCCAGTTGACGCCTGTTTCCTTTATTTCTAACAAAACTCTGGGTGCTTCTACCCGTCTGTTACTCTCCAAAGTTTCATTAACGAGAGCATCAACCGATGGGCCACCCTCCGGAGAGGTAGAATCATTGGAAACCGACATAGCTGTGAGGTTATTAAAGTGATGAATTCGATGGCAGGAGTGCTTGGAGGGGGTGATGTGCTGGCAATGGCCAAAATCAACACTGAACCATCGGAGTTTATTTCAATCAGGGAGGCCCTAGTCATGAAGATGGATCATCCCTAGTGTTCGCACTAGTACTACTATGTATAAATGTATGCTGGATTACATAACCCGGAACATTTGAAGTGCTTGTTACCCGACGTATGACTGGAGTTTGGGCCACATCTAGAATACATATCACCGGGAGCTCTTTCCATGGCACAGCGAGGTGGGAACGGCACTGCGATGACAATGCTCTATCATGGTGCTAGCAGGTGGGAACCACAGACTAACAAAAACAAAAAGAATAAGTTGGGCTGTTACCTTGGTGAGATCCCAATGAATAACCTCGGTTACCTTGGTGAGACCCTGATGGATAACCCGGAGCTGTTACCATGGCACAAACAAGAACTGCATTGAGATGCTAAGATTCGGCGGAGAATTACTCCGGTGCCAGGGGGATTAGCCAGACAATGAAATGAGAAGTATATAAAGGCTAAGGAATATGGACCTCTCAGCATGTTCAGATGGCAAAGGGACGCATTCATACAGTCCGAAAAGGGCCAACCCTTATGACCACTGTACAGACTAACACCGTCCGAGGTCCCCGCAACAGGACCATTCCAGTTCACACGCGACACTCTCCACTCACAAGTCCACGCAAGTCATCCATCAGAGGTAGCACTCGAAGCTCTCCGGCTGGGTCAAATATGCTCCATTATGTCGGTGCACAGCTGCTCCCACTTGATGGCGAGTTCCGGACTACCAAGGTATAGTTATCCAATGCTTTCAGGGAGGGCTTTCTTAAATCTTTGGATAGACACAGCAGGACTACATCGAGGAGTGGATCCCAAAGAAATCGTTTTACCTCCAAGCCATGATGGATAATGAAGTTCCAGTATCATGGACATGTCATGGGTGTAATGCCATGGACGGTGACTGGAAATGCAACGACTGCTTTGGGTCTCCGGTCTTCTGTGCAACCTGTTGTCGGGACCAACACTCTAACCTCCCTTTTCATCGTGTAGAACATTGGACTGGACTATACTTCGAACCTGCGTGGCTCTTCCAAGTTGGTGTGATTCTAAACATGGGTCATGGTGGGGCTCCATGTCCTGCCTACCTCAGCTCTGATCCTCCGGACATAACTCTGCCTCCAAACGATGGCTATGAGGATGACGACAAAGATATTACTGAGGGGGATACCCAAGGAAACGTTGTAACCTATCTTAGAGAGGTGGCAGGCATCTACAATCTCTCCTCCGGGCCCCTGCCCACTCCGGATGACTGCCATAAGATGACGGTGGTGGATATCTCCGGAGTCCATCAGGTCTGGACAAAATGGTGCAACTGTCCCAACTCTAGGCTCCGGCAGGAGGAGCACCTGTTACAAATGAGACTTTTTCCGGTCAGCTACAAGAATATTCGAACTTGTTTCACCTACAAAGTCCTCGAGGATGCCCGCTTGAATAACTTGGAATGCAAATCCTCTGCCTATCAATACTACGAAAAGCTCCGGAGATTAACATCACCTCTATTCCCTGGAGCTGTTGAGGTTAGTCTCAACATCCAATTCACTGCCCACCTGACCGGGTTGTAGGACCGCTATCGTGAGCTGCTCCGGGCACTCCGAATAATGCGGGTTCTGAAGGAGAACAAATGGACTGGGATGGACCCTGGAGATACAGTATTGCCAGGATCTATGGCGACATTCTGTGCGGCATGTCCACAACCGGGGGTGAATATTCCGGAGAATTGGCAGTCTGACCCAGATCAGTACATTGCTTTTTTTGTTGTGGATACCTTTTCCTGTCATTTTACTGACATCCAATTCAGGTATTCGTACACCAGAACATTTGTTATGGACGGCAACTTCACAGCAATACACCAGCAACGGGACAATGCACTCCGGGATGTACGCCTAACCCACGGAGAATTCTTTATGACGGAACCAAATCGATATAAAGCTCATCTAGTGCTGGCAAAGGAGGTGAAAGAGGTCAGTCCCCAGGAACTTAGCAAACATTATCTAACTATCGCAATAGAAACCAACCTGCAATGAACATCATGCGATCAAGGATAAATTTGTCAAGCATAAGGGCTTGGATATCTCTGGAGTTGGTGCAACCGCATGTGGGCGACATGGCTGCTTTTGCCCCGGTGCAGTGGTAGATTTTCAGAAGGGCGAAAGGTATGGTTTCTCATGATTAGAAGACTCACTCTGGAGTTTCTTTCCGGACAGGCAAGCAAATATAGATTACTCCTTGTCCCAAGCACTCTCGAACTCCAATGTTGCTGGCTTGAAATTCGTCATTCTCATTTATGATGTGATGTGCCAGTATTATAAAAGAATGGCAGCACGGCGTGAAGAAAGTGATTACCTTTCAATTCCAATTTTGGTGGCAATGTATCTTGGAATTGGCCTCTTCCATGTCGGAGGACACTTGTGGCAGTGTTTTGCAAGATTCTCACCTACCTTAATCCCCGGTGCAGGCCAGGTTGATGGAGAAATTCTGGAATCACTTTGGTCTGTTCTGAATGAAATATCTCCTAGCACTCAAAATGCAACCATCGCCTCCCGGACCGAGATGCTCGACGATCATATGGGTGATTCAAATAGAAAAAAAAGTTAAATATCAGTAAGCATTCCAGGTCCTATATTATTACCAGGATGTCACTATTTTACAGTTGTAACCACTTGCCGGAGATATCGAGAGGCTTTAGATGGTGAGCAGGAGAGTAGAAGTGACTTGGAGATGTTCTCCGAGCGCTCACAGCCTGAGGAACTTGCCAATTGGGAAGCAATTGCCAATCGTTGCATGAGCGAACGACTAGATAATCCCAACGTCATGGATACATATGATATGGATCCGGGGGCTGCCACAACAACCCGTGCCTCTTCACAACTGGAGCTGCTGATGGCCGAGGCTTCCTCCGGTGACGGGAAAGGAGAGACCTCTTGGTTGGCACAGGGATTGAAGGTGCAGGATGCACAGTAAGTCAATGATGTCTTCCTTGATTACATTAACCAACCTAAATCTAGGCTGTCCTTGAGAAACTCAATACGTCAAATGGGCAATATCCTCTCAGTTAGGGAGAAAGTCAACTTGGCGACAAAAAGAGAATCCCTCAATGCAAAAATCGACTCGTTTGTATCTCATGCAGATGCTATTCTTAATGAACGAGCCCTTGATACTTATTCCATGATGATCGACACCCCCCCGGGTCCTACCTTGGTTCCGGACAACGAATATAGGACGGACTCCGAAGACGGACAAGATGTGAATGAAAACCCATTCGTTCCTCGAGGGACTCCATCCTTGGTTACTTTTGCTGAAACTCGTCGACTTCCTTTTCCATCATCATTTGTCAGTTCGGACATTGCTTCGTTGGGTTTACAGGAGCTTGCCGCAAAGGAACTTCAGCTAAGAGTGGGACAAGCGAACGATGCCCTGCAGGCCATTCGAATGGCCCTCAGAGAAAAGACATTCGTATTCCGGAAGGACCTACGTCTAGCAAAGAGCAAATTTAAGAAGGGGCGTGCATGGTCAAAGGTCCATGCGGTTACTCGTCGCATTCAACAGCAACGATGGATTTACCATGTGGCTAGAGATGCGATTATAGCTTTAGGTGCATCTCCGGAGTTGCAGGAGCGGTTCAAGGTTCTCAGGAGAGAGGATCTGAAGGTCTCCACGGCAGCAGTGAGATCTGTAGGAACGGGGAATTTATCAGCCGGAGGCCGTAGACAAGACGAGCCGTTGGCCTGGTTCTGGACAATGAACTTGAATAGGAATGTTGAGGCCGGCGAAATGCTTCAAGAATGTAGGTGAAATGCTAATCTATCTATGCTTTGATACTGATCGTCAACTACAGTTTACAAAATTCACTGGCTCCGGGCTCATGCCCGTTACCATCGATGGAAGGAGGAGTTGAGCATTACAAAGCACGAGATGGTATGGATTACTGCCTACTTCACTCAGAAGGGAGAATTTTGGTTGGCAAAGTCCAGAAGCAACTCCCAAAGTTCCCCAGGAGCTATTGCTTATGCATTGAGGCAGGCATCAATGTGGAGTATGTTAGGTTCAGCTGCTCTGAAAGTATTTAAGCTTGTGAATCCGTCCTATGATACTGTCTTTGGTGCATAACCTCCTGTTTGCTTCACAGTATCCATTCCATTGGAATATTTCATTTGGAATCAGTTGACGTCGTGACTGTCACAATACAATCTGATTATCAGGTTTCCTCACCATCATCATGGAACAGTTGCTGGAAACCTATGGATCCTTGGATAATGGTCCCCCAAGCCCATTTAACATTCTCTCCATTCAGGTCCCACCCACATCGGAGTTACTGACCACTTCGTAACATTGATCATGCCCGGGCCCGGAACAGGACTTTCTTGCAAAGCCCCACGTTCCCTTTCGACGCCGGAGAATTTCAAACTAGAATAAATCGTGCATGGGAGCTTTCAGAAGATGTAGTGGCAAGTGACGGGATTTTACCCGTTCCATCAGACTCTGCATGTCAAGGGCAGGAGCTTGTCATATATGCCACGTCAAGGGTCCGGGCTGCGGTGGGCGCTTGGTCGAGGTATTACAAAGATAACAAAGATAATGGGCTTGATCTACAGACGGATTGGTGGGGGATGCAGATGTCGGTTGAAATCGTAATCAATTTGTTTTATTGGTGTCATGATTACTAAACGTCAGTAGCAACAGGCATTACTGGCAGTAGGTCGGATGACGGCGGAGGCACATTATCCCTATGTTCCCCAAGTTCTTGTGAGGGCCGCATCCCTGCTGCGAGCCATATATGCTCACGACTTGGGCGATGAGAGTCTGGACCTGGATGAGGCGCTTGGGCAAGTTATTTCCCTTCCCGGAGATCCACACGATCCCTCACGCGAGGTCCCGGAATATCTTGATTCATGGTGGTTGTCCCCTGGACAGCAAGATGTTCACATGGTGAACTATGTTTTTGACTCGGAGAGGTACTTAAACGTCCACCGCATGCAGGTATAATTCACAATTAGTCTCTGAAGTTTGGGATGACACTAACATGTCATGTAGACAGGGATCTCATGGGCAAACATCCTGGCAACCCCCCTCGCCGCTGGAGACCAAGCTGAACTCCGGTTGATCATGGAGACCTACAACACTCTGCAAGACACATGGGAAAAGGCCGTGGCAACTCTAAAGCAAAATGACATTGCGCTTGCACACGAGCGGAGGATTCTAATGCATTGGTACGATCTCCGTATCCAAGCTAGGCAGCAGATGGAAGGATAGATTTTGTACTTGGAAATGTATTACGTAGTTTCTTTATCATCATATTTTGACACATTCATCCAGGTCCCAGCCCGAAGTCCAAACCTCTCGTGAACGCGATTCCGAGTCCAATGTGCAATGCACACCCGGTCGCCATCGACAGCCCACGCTCCGTGGACCACTGTCTTTCCAGCAATCCCAACTATTGTCCCAGGCTCATAACATAAACGCACTCCTATTCCTTCTAGCTCCAAACGGCAGTGGTCGTATTTTCCAATGGTGGTCAGACAGTCATACCAAGTAAACCGTCCATTGACGTCTCAATGGTTTGGAGTCCGTCGGTTGCTCATGACTGACAGTCCTCCAAATGGAGATGCCCACAGGTCAACAACGCCTTCTACTTTGTCGACCTCTTGTACTAGCTCCGGATTATCTAGTAGCATTTGCATGGCTTTGATTCCCAATCTATACTGCTCCGGGTGAATGATTGCTAATATTCCTCCACATAACGCGGAGTATTCCAAGATGGTTTTCAGCCATTTCCGCCCAGGTGAATTTGTGGCCTTCAACGATGCGGACACTTCCGGTGGTGCATGCTAAGCCGGAGTAAGTGGGCTATCCCGGACTAACCTGATTTACATACCTCTTTCCCCACCTGGTGCCAAGCTGGCGAGAGATGGACTTCACCCGACTTTAATGATCTATTCATTTGGTAGAGTTCAGCCTCTCCCCTCCAATTCCTTTCGTTGATCTCCAGCATTGACTCAAGGATCCAGCATGATTCCCATAATAAGTTCTTCCAAGTTTCTTTAGCTTGGTTGTCTGCAGGAGAAGATATAATACCTGTCGTGTTGGACTTAAAACTTCAGGGAGATGCCAAACCAAAATATTCCCATGTCGATCAGTAACAATCCCTGGTTTCACAAGCAAAAGCCCCGGAGTGGATTCGGGGTTCAACAGAGGATATCGTTTCCGGAGCTTGGCTTCTTGTTTGGGGTTCCGGCCACTTTGTTTCGGGGTAACTGCATCTGTATATCGGTCGGCATCCCATGTGGTTGCCACTGCATGTAAATGTGGTTTGGGGTCGTACATTAAGTATCTGTCATACCTCGGTTTCCAAACGCTGCAGCTGCCATTGTGCAAACGTGTTGACAGTCGCAGAGTAACTGTAAACTGAGGCTATCCGGTGATTCCGGCTCCTGATGGCAATTTGGTCGAAGTCAGTGCTGAAAGAGTTCGACCATGTAATGTGCAACTATTTCGGTGAAATTCAGCTGGGTTTCCAAGCGTGGTGCCATGGTTGTTGCATGCAACGTGTCCACTACTTATAGAATACGAACATCTGCCTCATGCAACAGGCGTGTATTATTTGATTCCCTCCCGGAGACCGATTCCCGGAGACTTTCGGAATTTCTGGGCGACCCTTTTCACTACATTCTCCGGGTGACCTATTCCCGGAGACATATGTGGAGACATTCCTTGAAGACATTCCCAGAGACAGACTATCTAACTCCACTACATTTCTCGGGTCCCCTGCGCTGGAGTTCTGATAGGCCCCACTAGCTCATTTCATCAGCCGATCCTCTGGGTAGGTCAATATGATTATTTCACTACATTGTCTAATTCACTACATTCCCTGGATATTGCATTCTCGGAGACCCATCCCCAGACCCGGAGACATATTGCCAGACATTCCCGGAGACATTCTGGGAGACAGACTAGGGCACTACATTTCTATGGTCCCCTGCACCAGAGTTCTGATTGGCCTACTAGCTAGCCAATCCAATATTTATGTGGTGGGCCCATCCGATATGCACGCACCGCGGGCCCAGTCCGCTGGCCACATATAGTTCGCAATATTTCCTCCCTCGGGGGAGACGTAAAGTACGTGTATTATATACTGAACAGTGTGCGAAAAAGAACTGCTGTCCATTGTTCGTGCACTGAAGAAATGGAGATCTGATTTACTTGGGTCACAGATTTTCGTATACACAGATCACCGCACACTAGAAAACTTTGAGACACAAAAAGACCTGTCACGTCGACAGGCCCGCTGGATGGAGCACCTATCACAGTTCGACATGTCGATTGTGTACATCCGCGGAGAGGACAACACAGTGGCCGACGCATTATCACGACTACCAAGCAGCATCACAGATCATAATTCTTGTCCTGATATTGATGTCTCTGACCCCCCGTTGCGCTGGGATACATGGCTCAAACAGTGCACTGTAAATGCAGTGTTAACTATCTCTGCAGATGAATCTTTCCTTAGAGATATCCGTGCAGGATACGAACATGATGAGTTCTGCAAGAAGCTGTCGACAGTTGACTGTAGTATCCCTGACATCAAATTCGTGAATGAACTGTGGTACATCGGCAACCGACTAGTCATTCCGCAATACGGGACTGTGCGTGAGGATTTGTTCCGCCTGGCGCAGGACACGCTCGGTCATTTTGGAGCCGATAAGTCATATGCCTCAATCCGAGATTGCTACTACTGGCCTAACATGCGACGTGACCTTGAGGACGCTTATGTGCCGAGCTGTATGCCTTGCCAACGAAATAAGGGGCCGACGACGAGGCCAAGAGGCCCTCTCCACCCCCTCCCAGTCCCTGATTCCCGAGGGGATTCTGTATGTCTGGACTTTGTGGGTCCTCTGCCTGAGGATCACGGGTTCAATTGCATCTTAACTATTACAGACCGTCTGGGCTCAGATGTACGACTGATTCCGACATGCACAGACATCACAGCCCAGAAACTTGCAACAATCTTTTTCGAGAACTGGTACTGCGAGAATGGCTTACCACTCGAACTTATATCGGACCGCGACAAACTTTTTGTGTCGAAGTTCTGGAAAGCTCTGCATTCCCTCACCGGGGTACACCTGAAGCTCTCTACAGCATACCACCCACAAACAGACGGCGCCAGTGAGCGCACTAACAAGACCCTTAATCAATGCATCCGGTTCCATGTGGAACGCAATCAAAAGGGCTGGGTCCGCGCGCTGCCCTTGATTCGATTCAATATCATGAACTCAGTCAACGCATCGACCGGTTTCTCACCCTTCCAGCTACGAATGGGACGCAGCCCGCGTGTTATTCCACCCATCGTCCCGACGTCTATTTCACGACTGCCCACAGAAGAACGACTGGCTCATACTGTTATCAACCAGCTTCTGGATGATGAGCGGGAGGCGAAAGACACACTCCTCAACAGCAAGATCACTCAAGCATTCCATGCCAACAAGAACCGTGGGGCAGAAGACGTCTTCGAGGTGGGAGATAAGGTCATGCTGGCGACACTACACCGACGCCGGGAATACAAGGCTGGAGACAAGAGTCGCGTCGCTAAGTTTTTCCCAAGATTTGATGGCCCTCACTTTGTCATGCATACTTTCCCTGACTCGTCTGTTTACACACTAGACCTCCCTAACTCTCCCGACGTGTTCCCGACCTTTCATGCGTGGCTGCTGAAACGCTTCAACGCAAACGACGCGAACCTTTTCCCCTCCCGCGAACACCCCATGCCGGGACCAGTGGTCACCATTGATGGCATGGAGGAACATACCATCGAGAAAATCGTGGACGAGCGGAAGAGAGGACGTGGCTTGCAATATCTTGTCCGTTGGGTAGGCTACCCACCCGATCATGACCAATGGATGCCGCGCCGCGAGTTGGAGGACTGCGAAGCGTTGGATCACTGGCTGGCACGTAAGGTTTAGGGACACGCGGTAGCTTTTCCCACTGGGTTTTTGACGCACCCGTCGTGATGGTTGATGATGTGTGGAATTTTTTCTTTTCTTTTTTTTTGTTTTTACTTTTTACGTTGCTACTCTGATGATTCTGCATCGTCTGACGCACTACTGACACCCTGTTTTAAAAGATGGGAGGGTGTAAGCCTGGCTTACCACGTACCATATATACCTTGTTGTTTGTTGTTAGAGATTCCTTCTTCCTTCTTTCCTTTCGACTACGATCTCGTATTTTATACTACTCGCTCTAGGAATACTACGCCGTGTCTTATCACCTTGAGTGATCAGAAGTAAGTCATAGTATTCCCTCCTTACCTTCTTTGGTGTTTCCTGTCCCCACTCGTGGCCAGGTTTCCAATGACCTGACAAATTCGGACTGTTTGAACAAATGGAATGAGTTTCGACTAATTTCCCCTCTAAACACATTCGTGGTAAAAAGGATCCGAACTACTACTAATTCAATCTGCCAAATCCGTAATGTGAACAATAATGTGCAATAAAAGCTACTCCAAGGGATCCTAACTGACGCTCATATATATCTTAGACTTGGTCGAACAGAATCACCTATGTAGTTGCCATCTGTTTCAAAGGCTTAGCCTTCTTGGAAAGAAAGACGGCAATATACACCATGCTCACCTGCACAGTACGCCTCTGCCGGGCGGAGGCATATACCGCATCAGTTGTTTGATGGTTTGGATGTGGACCCACACTCATCACCCCCTTCTTCAATGCATTTGAGATCCAGGTGTAATCGACGTGTACACCAGTTGGGTCTGGTAAAATCGCCTCGACGAATCCAGTTGATACACATCCTGTTGCCTGACAAGCTGCCAATATCATATCCAACAAGGTGGAACTCCCCTCTTTAGTCTTTGCAGTCTCTAAGGGTGTGCAAGCAGAATATTTCGGGAGGGCGGTAATAAGTGTGGAGAGAATTTCGATGGCAATGGTGCCGATGAGAAAGGTCATGGGAACAATGTAAACGTTGGAAGGGAACATGCAGGCTATCGTATACATCCAGCCGCCCCATCGTAAGGCGACCGCGCACGGAGCCTCGATGCGTGCGAGGCCCCCTTTCGAAATCCGCCGCAATGGTACGGCGGCATCTTCAAGGTTTATATGACGGCATTCAATCACCCCCTTGTACCTGCCATCGTCGGTACCAGGATCATGGGAGAGGACGAGAAGGTGACGTGTCGTTGCTCCAGTATGTAGAGCATAAAATCTCCCTTGCTTCACGCTCCTTGGAGGAAAGTTGCGTGGAAAGGCCCAGGTGTAAATTCCCTCTAGAATATGCAACACCAAACCAGTCAGCAGTATGGCACCTTCCTTCCACTGACGTCTTCTAAAAGCATACAGTCCAAGCAAGAACTGGACAAGAAAGATTCCCCAGATAACAAAGTGCTGCCATCCTGAAACTATAGTGAATTGAGCTTCCTTCAAGTGCATTAGCGATACGCCTGAGGGTTGTGCGTCCCCCGTATGTTTGTACAGCGCATGCATCCAGGGCGCCACAACTCGTCTCGTCGCGCCCGAGCCTATATCTGTCAAGGAGAGATCGGGGACTAAGTCCTCCGCAGGGTAATCAGATTCCAAAGGATTTGAATACCATCCCAGTGATAGGGGCATCGGGATATATGGACACGCGGGGCGAAGCATCTGCTTGAGCCCGGTCTTACGCCGAGGAACCATTACCGCGGCGAGTTGCACATAACTCGCAAATGTCGCTGGGGGGTTTATGAAGGAGGGAATGGTGTCTGGTAATGCGGAGGCCAATGGGAAGGTTCCCAACGCGAATACGAATGGATGGAAGTAGAGAGTCATCGTCGCCTTGGAGAGAGCCTGGCGAGGGGGACAAGGGACAAGCCGAGCGCCAAAGGAGTAATATAAACAATGCAACTTTCTGCCTCCTGATCCAGAAGAACCATCGTTAATCGTCAATGATCCACTGCCGTGAGTTTGACGTGAATGTGATCGGCAGCTGTCAGAATTCACACCCCGTGGTCTACGTAGTCTGGGAAACGCAAACAGACCTGTTAAACGTCAGTCAGTCAGTGAATCAATCCTGATTTTCGAAGTGGTTAGGCAAGCTCAAGGCTCCCAAGAATTGACAGGAAGCCCTGTCGAATGTCTACAAAGGGTCGAATTGATGACCACAGAAAATGAATTGTCGTAGCTCATCTCCTTAATTTCCCGATTCTTCAAACCAATTGTTCGGAACCTGCCATCTCGTAGTGGTTCATTCGCAATCTACTTGCGCGGGGATGTGGGTGGTTGAGAACGAAGGATTACGATCACACCAGTTCCCCCAAAGGGATGTGCAGAATCACACATGCCCTCCATATCAGCTACGTGTTCACGGTTCGCTAGGAGACGAGTTGCGACAGTTGATTCAAGTTCACCGGCATCAAGGGAGGGGTTTAACACTGTCGGCAAATAAGGAGGTGAGGTCGGTAGTAGGTATGGTGGGGTGCGGGGAAAAGAGGAAGAAAGGAAAGTGTCACACGCCACATAACGAGGGGCGAACGAAACGAGTCGAAAGTGAGAGTGAGGTGCCATGAAATTCGACGAGATGATGACATCCAGAGCCCAGTACTGGCTGCACCATAAAAGCCGTACAAAGTGAAGCAAAAGAATACAAACAAGGCAGTGAAAGAAAAAGAGAAAAGTTGGACGAAGGAAGACATACCGCTCAAGAAATCACGATCTTCGCTAGTTGGCTACGATCATGAGGGCTAGAAAATGCTTGGAGTAGGAGAAACATAAAACAAGGGATGATGTCTCTTAGAGGTGTGGTCGACGAAGAACACGAACAGAGAAGGTAGGATATGCCGGGGAGAAGGGTATGTCGAAGCAATCTCAAAAAAGAAAAGAGAGGTGTAGAAGCGAGTGTAGAAGGGCGGTCTGTATGATGCGATGAGGTTACAAGAGGTAGGAGGGCTGCAGGAGTGCCATTGGTGCACGGGTCTAGCCTGACAAGCCGTCTTGTAGTATAGAGTGAAGACAATCGTTCATCTGTATAAAATAGCGAGCAGCTCCATGTACACGGTCAACAATTCATACGAAAAGACACGTCTGGGCAGCAGAAACTCACTGATATTGACTTCGGACTCCGTGTTCTAGTATGAGCTGCGGCCACTGGCACTACCCCACGATAGATCAGTTCCCGAAGGCCTCGTTTCTCCTATCAGGATCGAGAACCAGGGTGGCAGATATATAGAGAAGCAACTTGAAGTAGTCGAAGATGCTCTGCTAACGTTGGGCGTCGAAGGGGATGTAGGTACGCTTGAAGGTTCGACTGGGGTATTACAGTAATGATGTTGTAGGCAAGTTGTGGGATCCAGTCCAAATCTCTTGTTCCACGAAGCTTCACTCTGTACTTCTGTCTTCAAGTTCTCTCAGGCTGTCACCACTCTGTGGTGCCAGTGGTTTTTTCTCGACGATGCCTATTATTTCACTCCCACGGCATCCAACTGACCACTCTCAGTACCACAAAACTCCTCTACCTCAGCCTTCTTTCGGTTCTCGAGTATCCAATCTCCTTCCCACAGGCAAGCAACCCGCGCTCAACGCTCAGTGTTCAAGTTGGCCTCTCCCTGCGCCAAATCAAGGATGTATTTACCCGCATCAAAGACCACTCAGTTATCAACACCTAAACGTGTAGGTAAAGAAGCTCGCTAGTCTTCGACAATCCGATCCCAAATGGCCATCCACGTCACACGTGTGCTGGCGCTACCGTGTCTAGCTTTTGCACCCAGGTACACACTGGAAGGTGTTCATGTGTAGGCGGCCCAGGCTACCGCCCTGGATGGCGACCCCAACCGTGTTGAACTTCAACATGAGCAATGCGTTGGTGGCGCTTGTGTTGAGCGTGATGCGTAAAGGGGTTTACGCGACTCATACCAGTGATAGATTCTGTTTATTCTGGTGCGTGTCGCGCATGGTGACACCGTTCAAGTTATTGTACCGCTGAACAGTTTCTTTTTGATCGTGAAAGTTATACGTCAAACACTCTGAGCCCCTTCCGTCTGCAACGTCTCGCATTTACGCACAGCGCCCGATTTTTCCGGCAACTCCTGCTCGGTTCCACGGTCTCGCTAACACTGTCTCTGGCAGTCTTGAGCGCATTTATCCCTCATAACCATGATCCACAGGGCCGATGTTGATAATTCGTGCTATGTCACATTGCCTTCTTAGGTAGAGCCATCTCACTAGACCCCGTCTTTGGTTGAATTTTGTGACAGGGCGCTATTGCCTAGGGTGTCAAGTCTACAATATCGTCGCCTTTAACTGATGCTGATCAGGTTCTCCATTCAACTCCAGCCTGAAGATGAACCCCAATTCTCTCACAATGCAAGCGCACCCCGGTTAGTGAAGTTGTCTCATAGAGACTGCATTACATACTTCTTTGTTGATGCGTAGGGAGGGACAACGCCAATATATTTTGTAAGTATTTCTTTCTAGGATGGTATGTAAGTGTCTTTTCGCCCAACCTTATGGATGCTCACTCTTGATCGCCTACCTCCGCCGGTGGCGGTTCGGCGATAGAGGGTATCATTTTTCGCCATTGAGATTACATACAACTATGAACAGTACTACAGCGAAGTAGGAATGGTGGCGATGTGCTTGGCGGATTCTATGGTGCCTTCACTTAGTCGCCGCCTAGTAGTGGCAGCCGCCAAATCGAAGTGTCAGTGAAATGAACGTACGTCACTCCACATATCCATTAGGATAATGGTTACTGATTCATCCGTCTAGCGGTGCCTCTGCGTACGTCCGTTGTAGCTACATCGGGCGGGATAAACAACATTTCGTTCTGAGAGATCTTTGGACGTTGGACATGAGAATTCTACCTCGCAAGGTACATCACAAATCGACCTTCTGGGCAGCAAGGGCCTATAACATAAATACCAGTCCCTGTTTCGATACTACTAGGCTCGATTTCCAATTTCAAGTTCAAGGGCACTTCAATTTTTTCTTCTTATCCAACACCTAATATCCACCTACATCTTACCATTCCTTGTTGTTAACCTGTTCCTGCGGAATAACTTGTGAGCTATCCCATAAATCGCATCCAGTTGTTGACCACAACGGCAATTGACTGCAGGCAATGCCCGAAGCACGAGACTCAATAAAAGGTTTCTCCATTTTGCGCGGCATCAGGGCACGCCGCCTCCTTCAAGAAGAGTCTTGCGTAAAGGGCTGCGCTTGGTTTGGAAAGCACCCTGATAGCCTTTTGCATATTCCTGCCAATTTTCTTCGAGTTCTTTTCGCCATCGTCTTCGCGCCGTTCTTCCTGATGATTCCGCATTCTACAAGCGAGAGTGTGGAAGAATTCGCAAAGAAAGTGCTATGGTCCCTCGAATTTTCAGATACTCCCAATGCGTTCTTGTTCACAGCGCCGGGAGGAGGAATCGGGCGATATGAAGTTACTAACTATAAGCCGCGATGGATGCTAGAAGTCGATTTCCGAAGTGGTCGAAAACCGAAGTATCGTCAGGTACTTTGGTCGACTGAACTTCATGGAAAGGGTTACACAGCCATCAGCTACCCCATGGACGGCGCATTCGAGCTCTTCAAGGAAGGTGGACGTCACCCCCGCGATCCTCGGCCAAGCGAAACACGGCGATGGAGTCTCCGAGACCGCAGACGCATCTCCAAGCGTCTTCTATTCGAATTTGCCAAAGCTAGGGAGCGGCTCGGTAGACCACAAGGAACTGAGTACATTTGGCTCGACGAATTTTGTCTCTTCGATGAAAACTTGATGGCTGACGAGAGAGCAGTAGAGGCTCAGAGGATGGAAGAAGTCGGGCGTCTCTCAGACATTTTCCGGGATGCGACTCACGTTTGCGTGTTTTGCCATGAGGTTGGGTGCGACCATACCGGCCTCAAGTGCCTTTGGGGCAATCGCATATTCACTATCGGAGAGATTCTCCATGCCACCACAGTGCTCGTTATGACTAGGAGCGTAGTGAAAGGGGATCTTCAGAGTGGCTTGGTCTCAAAACCAGGCTCCACTTTCAGACGGCATATAGAGGGGAAGGCAGCCGCAGCGAACAATTGGCATCTTTATGCCATTATGCAGGATTCATCGAATTCGGGCGCAGCCTCATGGCAGGCAGCAATTCATTCACTGATTGTCGAAGTCATCAGACGGGATGAAGAGGGTAATTTCCATGAGCACAAGTTTCTTGGAAAGGTGCTCAACGGATTACTCCCTCGCCGAGCACGGTTATGTGATTTGAAAGGGAAGGATGGTTGGGCGGATCTCGCTTGGCTACTGGAATTGAACCAGGGATTCTATAACGCCGCAAGCCTGGCTGCAGTCTGTAACCTGGCAGATGCGAGAGTGCCTGGGCATCGATGGTTTGGAAAGCCTCTGGAGCCACAGGTAGGAAACGAACGCCTAGAGCCCCTGGTGACTGCATTCCCCGTTAGTCTCCCGCATCATGACATGCCTGCTATGCCAGTTCTATCCGTCATAGGGCCCGAGAACATCCCTGTGAAGGACATGATGAGAAGAGATTCTGCAGGGCTACATACCCACGAAGCACTTCGCAGTGTCAAGCGAACGGCCCTCGTCATCGTTGCTATCCTTGTGACAGTCGGGGCCATCATCGTCGCATTTACTCCCAGTGCCCAAGGCATCAGTGCTGCCTTCGTTATTTGGTATCTCACTTGCGTTCTGTATGTCATCTTTGAGCTCTTGGTCGGCACAATCTTTATTGTGCGCAAGGGGTGGGTTGTCTTGGAAGATTCAGTCTGGGGCTCTGACCCTAGTAGCGCTCTCAAAAAAGTGGACAGAGATCTAGGACTTAGGTTAACTGTATGGGGCGAACAACAGTTGGCTCCAGACTGGAACGCCGCCCCTCCACACAGCGGGATGGCCCAAACGCGCTCTGTCACGCTGTTTGACACCGAGGGTGAAGTTGCGGTGAAGGCAAATGTTGCCGGCCGCGTCAATGATCTCATCGTTCTTGCGGTTCATGGAAACGGCCTTTCGTGCATGCTTCTCGATCGTCCTGTCGAGGCCGCAAGAGTCCGATTCATGGCTTCGAAAGTTGGAATGGCAAATCTTCCCCCATATGCCCTCTGTCAAACCACAAAATCTGGCACAGTCTACGTTGGAGATTATCCCAAAAACACTAGCCAACTTGAAGCATCACTTGAAGACCTTGCTCAAGGTAAAGAGATCTCATGGACTGTTTAAATCAAATCATCAGTGCAGGTCCATTAATCCCTTCGTATGTACTCACTCTCCTTCAACGCCTCTCTTTTACTATACTTCCATTAATAACGCTCGTTTTTCTGTGCTGCGTCGCATCGTCGTCTCTTTATCGTTTGGAGACTTCTTATACTTACCGCGGACCTCTTGGACTTGGAGTAAATATACAAGTTATTTGGATGCAAACGAGAAACCCTCGTTTACCTCTAGTTGGGTCGAAGATTTTCCGTCTGCTGACTTGGGCGAAGTGACCCCAGGACCCAGTGGGCCATTGGTGACTGACAAGTTACAGTGTTGGACTCAGACTAGAGTGATCTCGGGGATTACCGAGTGGTTAAGTTTAACTGCGCCTTTGCGCGCAGCAACAACCAGTCACACTAAGTATCCCAACAACTTAGCCTGCGGCTACACTGGCCCAGAGACTTAAAGGAAGGTTGGCCTCATAAGCTTTCATACCACATCACTTCCGCCACTTTCATGCCCCGTGTCAGTAACAAAAAAAAGGACACCGATGATTCGCCGCGCCGACGCGAAGACTACATGTTCTTCTGGACAACAAGTCACGTAAAGTAGGTTATCCTTTGAGAATTTTTTTTTTTTTTTTCCTTCTTCATGAAACACACGTCCAACACGATTCTCGCATACCATCAGTGGATGGGCATCACAGTGGCACCCTGCACCCTTCACCGCACAGGTAACCATCGAGCCATCCTCCTCGGAAGAGACCCACCAGTTCCCGACGGCAGAGCACTGGATGATGTTCCAAAAGGCGCTCTTATTCTCAGACCACGAGATGGCACGCAATATCCTCGACGTCACGGCCACTGACAAGAAGTCCATGTTGAGTGTCAAAGCACTCGGGCGGAAGGTCACGCGTTTTGATGATGTGGTGTGGAAGAAACGTCGGGAACAGATCGTCTTGGAGGGGACTTTACTGAAATTCAGGCAGAACGAGGATCTGAAGGCAAAGCTCTTGGAGACCGGAGAAAGGATGATCGTGGAGGCTAGCCCGAGAGATCGAATTTGGGGAATCGGGTTTGGGGAGAAGAATGCACTGGAACGCTTCAATAAATGGGGATCGAATCTTCTTGGACATGCATTGGTGGAAGCAAGAAAGCGACTCAGAGAGGAGGCTACTGTAACCGAACAATAGTTAAAGTCATTCAGCATCGAACGGCCAACTCCTGCAAACCAAACGTTGCGGGTTATAACCCAACGTGGTCATTTGTCCCAAATTTCCCATTAACACACCGTGCACTCTGCTCACCCATCGTCGCATTAAAACTCATAACTTCCCCTGTTCACTGGCGGTTCTACAAGTACGGCACCGAATACTCAACCCCGTCGCATCGCATTTGTGTCTTCACAATTTTTTGGCACACAGGCCGCGTAAACCTATTACATATTTATGTTGACAGTTTCATCAAATCAGTTATGTATTCTCTCGGGTGGGTTGAATTAAAATATTTGTCGCAGTGTTATGAAAAGTTGTTGAAATATCTTTTTCATAATTCAGTCGGCACGCTCAAACGATCACACTGCTTTCTTTGGTATCGACAGTGTAATTGAAGTCTGTCACCGTCGCATTTACGTGCTGAATATTGGATTGTGGGCCTTTATAATGCCTGTGTGCACCCAAGATGTACCACGTGCTACCGATTCGAGGTCCATCAGTGGGGGGTTTAGAGGTAAGCAAAGTGGGCGGACGCACAATGAGAGTATCAGAATCGCGCCGGTAATGACCTGGATAGAAAGTGTATATCTCAGGGGTGAGGTCACGGTACATGATATGGCAATACACACCGCAGCGTAGTTCATGTTTTGAGCGGTCACAGGGAGAATGGTAGGCAGCGACAAGATGACGCAGGTGAACAGTGTCCAACAAATGCACGTGCAATTGCACGCCCATCCAAGGAGTCCGTCCCCCATGTAGAAAGGACCAGGCTTGAACATGACCTCCGGATGATCTTGGAAAACGCGTCGCAGAAAAATGGGAATGATGTAGCTCAGGTCCAACGCGATCGTAGTGAGGGAAAATATCGCATTAGCGGCGATCGGGCTTGCGAGATCCAGTAATCCAGGAAGAATACTAATTATCGTAGTGGCCCAGATGGCTCGAAGGGGCGTCATGGTTATTTTGGAGTTCACTCCAAAGTACCCTCTATCCGGAAGTCCTGTAATCGAAATCGAATCGGTGACGTCAAGTAGTAAGGTATGCACATGCGCACCGTGGTCACGACTGAAAGCGTAGATTGTACGCGAGCATGCCTGCAGCACTGTCTGCACCACGGAGAACGCGGTGAAACAGGCGAGGACCTGCGGGGCTGGGACATCAGCCATACATAACCTTGTTGTCGACAAACCTCACCCAGAGTATAAGGGCCCCAGTTTTGCCCATCCGGAGGACCATGATCTCCAACATTGTCAGCAATGATAGTAATGCGAGGTTTAAACGTCGCGAGACACACCGTAAGGAACGCGGAACCGGATGGGCCAGGTAAATTTTCCCTGAAGGAAGTCAGTATCATTAGTTCATGCCCAAACTTCATGTTGAGAGCATCGCACAAAGGTCCAGAACATAAAATCAGGACAATATTCAGTAGCCAGCCAAAGACACCTGTTCCAACAACTGGGGGAGATAAGAGATCAGAGAAAAACGTCGCACTGGAAAGTAAACATCACATACCCGCGATAAATATTGCAGAAGGTGCTAGAGGTGATATTTAGCCAGATGCTGAAAGAGTGATGCAAATATAAACCTGCGTATGCTGCACGTTGTACTTCCTCGATATTGCAAGGTGTCAACATATTCAGACGAAGGAGAGGCGCTGAGCATACGATATATGGGCTGTGGCATCGTAGTCCTATAACGTGACAAGATAAGTATATGTTGCTGGTAAACCAGTACCTTTCTGACCGTCATCTGCAAACTCATAAGTCCGAGTGATTCAACATTTGTTAAATCATAAACATACCGTCCATTGAACACTTAGAACTCCAAATAGAAAGGCAATCCCCGTATTCCACCCGCCAGTCTGGTTAAACAGACCTGCAGTACCGAAAACATAATTGGCGGGATGCATGTCCGAACGAGGAGTGGTGGACAGAAGCACAATAATGATGACTAGAGTACCAGTGCATGATCAATTACCGGTGTAAAACACAGAATAGGAAAGGAATATACGAAAAGTAGCCCCTAGGTTGACGAATACGAATGACGAAGTCAATCGCGCAAGGTACCGCGTTGCCAGAGAGTTCTACGCACGATTGGGACATTAACACTTACAAAATCGACGATCCATGTATAATGGTTACCAGTACGCCGTGGAAAATGAGCAGCCCGGCGAACAAACCCACGACTTTGTGCTGTCAGAAGGATAAATAAAGAAAGTTGGAGCCATGATCGAACGAATGATACCTGCGTAACCTCAATTTCACCATCCTATAGAAGTGATAGTCGATAGCAACCAAGTTGTGATCAATTCATGTAACGCACCATACCGATAACGGCGGCTGCCCATATCATATTGGATAACCCAAATTCAGTAGACGCGACCGCTGCAACTTGGCCTATATGTCGTCAATGTACGTCACCACTGGAGACAAAGCCCAGACTTGAACAAATGTACCGAGGATGTTAAGCCAACCAACCAACCACCCGACCTGCAAGCAGGGTTAACAAGATCAGAGGATATGTAACGATAATACCGCACCTTCGCACGATGTTTCTTCGGGGTTAGCTGGGCAGATGCTGTATAGCTGCGAAGAACGTCAAAGACGTCGATAGGGACAAGAACCATGTGACCTACATTCCGCCGCATGTTGGATACGCACTGACAATTTCTGCGATACTCGCCCCAAGAGTCAAACACATTGACGCCCCTAGAATCCAACACCACGTAACCTACGAATCCTCGTGGTGAGGGGATTTGTCTGCCGAAAAAAAAGTAACTTAACTCACAGATGCTGGACCTCCGAGGGTCAGTGGGGTGTTGAATGTGACAGCAATGCTGGAACACAATCCCTAATATCTTTTAATTGGTTGCGCCTCAGGGAGTCTACACCATAGTACGCACCAGGATGCTAAACGCAAAGCTGATCTAATTCGAGATTGATCAGACTGGAAGTAAAACAGAGATCAGACTCACTGTGGCCAGATTTGTAAACTCTCGTTTGAACGAAGGCTTATACCCTAGTGCGAGTAGCTCCTTGTCGTCGTCATCGGCACTGTGAATAGAGTGTGCGGATCGATTTGTCGAAGCCATTGCAGTGCAATAATGAAGAGGAGATACGAGGATAGGAAGGGGAACGAAGAGCACCGACTGGAAGAGCACGCGCAGCAAGGCTAGAAACGGAACCAAGAAGAGCTCGTAGATAATTATACTGACCCGTAAACGAGCCCCAGGACCCCGAATCCTGATGGGAAGAGCATTGAATGCTCTTCCCATCAGGACAAATCTTTGGGCTTGTGTGTCTGAACAACTAGAAAGTAGATCATGATCCTGTCCGGACAAGACTCCGTGGGTGATTGCACACTGAGAAAGGCTTCAAACGCGCGCCTGTCAGAGGCTCTCGCAGATTGAAGCGAAAGTTTCCGGACACGAAGGTGGTACCAGTGTAACCTTAATCTGCCGCCGGCATTAAATGCGCCCAACCTGGACATGAACAGAAAATTTCTGCATAAAAATCAAAAGCAGGTTGGCATTGAACTTGAAGGTCTAGGCAACATATCCCCGGGGTCCTATGTCATGATATAATGATAAGAGACTGTGATCAAGGGGTGGTAGGAAGAACGTCGGTTAAGAAATTAAAAGTGTTTCGACCAAAGGCCTGAGGCTTGTATGTAGAGTTGGAGTTTATGGCACACAACATTTGGCACAACTAGCCGCGGTCACTGGCAAATTTAATCATCGTCCGTGACTGACTCATCGACTCAACTTCAATTGACGCTGCCAGTGGCGAGCCCGCCAAGTCGTCAGATTCTGTTCCTGCAAACGCCACTCCCACGCTCTGACTCGGATTAGCTGTGAAAATACATGTAGACTACTACGTGAAGGCTATGTCTTTTCGCCTTCCATCATAATCATATCCTTAAGCGCCACTCCTCTACGGACTTATATACTTTTATATACAGAAGACTTAGCGTGCCGTATCAACGCATTCAACGGCACTTCAGACTGACGGCATAAGTATAGCAAGACCTAGTCACATCCGTCGGAGAAGACAAAAGTTCCAAAATCTAGGAGACTCACGACTCTCCAGAATCGGCATCCTGCAGGAATGAGCCCAAGAAAACAAAGATCAAGCTTAAAGATACACAACAATCAAAGTTTGATGACTTACATATCTGAAGGAAGAAGCACAGTAGAAGCACCCTGGGTGACTTACCGCAGCAGTGCAGGTTCATCACGCTTCTGGACACATATATTCGCAACATACCTAGAGGGGACACGTGTTTCGAATTCCTTGACAGCGTGCTCGTCATTCGCTCAAGAAGGGACAGCGATATCCATGCCGTTGCAATGCTTTCTGATTACGCGCTTCAGAGAGAGAACTAGTGATAAATCTATACAGTGACAGTCCGAAGAGAATCAAAGGTAAGTAAGTATGCAACATATTACTATTGAACGGCATCAGGATACAGCTCGCTCGCTGCTTTCTCAGCTTCAGCTTCAGCCTCTTCCAACGGGCCTGCAGGCTTGTTGATCCTAACTTCTTGCTCATCGGCCCGAGGCTTATCACTTTCGCTCGATGTGGTACCAGAGCTGCTGCTTGAGGGGGTATCGGACCCACTCCTGGAGGATGTCGCAGTACCCAGATCTGAGGAGCTCGAGCTACCATCACCTTCTGATGCAGCCTTCGATTCTCTTGTAATAACTGAGCTAATCTCTTTTTCGTCGGCAGGCGGTGGAGGATCCTTCGGTGCTTCACTCTTCACGTCGTCAACGACCTTGCCCTCGAATATATTGTGTCCAGGTTCCGGCTTTCCCTCGGCGATGGAGGTATGCTCTTCTGCTGGTCCATCAGCCTGTTTGATGTCCGGGACAACGACGAGTGGGCGACCGTCGTGTTCCCCACCAATCGTGGAAACCGGGGCGTCTGATTTCTGTGGTGTTGCGGCCATGAGACCATCATATTGGGAGTACTACATGAAGCATGTCAATTGGTGGGCGAGGCGGGGACGGAAACCACATACGTTGTCGAAAAAGTCATTACTATGATTTAACCATGCTTAGGACGCAGCAAGAGAGACACAGATTAACTCACCAAGAGAAATCCCACGTTTTAAGCCATTTGGCGTCATTACATTTCCCCTTCGTCCAAGGTGACCCGTATGCTAAGGGGCTGAAATATGAGAAGTTCCAAATGGCAAGAACGATAAAGACTGCGGCAATCTGCAATCGGATGCGAGGACGGAGTGTCGATGTGATGAGGTCGAAGGCGCTACAGGACAGAAGGACAGCGAAGTATAATGCAGGGAAGTAGTGGTGCAGGAAGAGCTGGCGGCTCATAAGGAAGAAGGGGAAGTAGTGCAGACTCCAACCTATGAAGAGGAAGCCACATAGGGAGTCGTACTTAACCACTTTGGCTAAACGGACACTTAGTTACTATATGAACAGTGGGAGATACGACATACTGCTATCAAAGTCTCTGTACCCCCGCTGCGCACGAAGGACAAGGAATCCGCGTACCAACATGTACGCGAATACCGAAAATGAGCTGAGCCACCAAACCAAAGGGTTCCCGATAAGATAGACCTGACGATGGTCCTTGACCCAGAAGTTCTGTATGAAATACTTGTCAGTTTGTGACCCACATCCAAGTAAATATTCGCGTCTTACGATACCACGACGAAGACGAGGCCAAGCATCAGGGCGAGAGTCATACGTGTGTCTGTCAGTCAAGCCTGCATTTGTCCTCCACATAACTTGCTGCAGTTCAAGGAATTTCGCTAAAAAGCCCGGAAGTTTGTAGTTAACCTTTGGTGCATCAGGTGGAACTACAGAAGATAACTCCGGTTCAGCACTCCATCGGCGGACCAAGAGAAAATAACTTACGCGCTTCGTGTGTAGCAGTCTCAATGAACCATAGTGAATTTGCCTTCGGTGAGTTCTTATTGCATGTAACCTCCTGTTGCTCGTATCCCCAGTCGGGCAGTTTCACTTTATGCGAAAACAAATAACATCCGGTCAGTGCATGCCTCAGCCGGAACACGGTTCTCAGCGTTCGCAATCGCTTATATGATTCCTTATCCCTCTTGTCGCCTCTCTCGATTTCCAAGAACCAGTCATCGTTCTGATCCCCCGCATACCCGGGCATCCCGTATGCAGACACCTCGTTCTGAAAGTCGACATCAGAAACCGGTGGCCGGATGTCGTGAGAATGCAAGTGTTTCTCAGTTGCGATGTGCCGAAATTTGACACGCATGCCTGGGATGATGTGCTGAATGGGTGAGTTGATATAATTGTAGTCGGGGGTGCCTTCGGTAATGTTGTAAATACGCCAATCATTGTTGGAGTCGCGATGAGGATAAAGGGTGATTTGTTGTTCTGAATCCGGCACATCAGAGAGTTTAAGTGAAAAGAGTACATCAATTCGTACGTTTACTGCCACCAGGGTATGAATGCGGGTGCGAATGCAAATAACCACCTTGGGTATTCATGTGGCGGATCGTGACCTGGGAGCCAATGGCAACGTCTGGAACCCCATATTAGCTAATAAAAGCAGGGCAAGGATGAGTGACAAACCGGCATAAGTATCCGCCATTCCCCTACCCCCAAGAGTGTGCTGGAACTCAGAGCTCATGAAGCCGTCGCCATCTCCAGAATTTTCCAAAATCAAGAAATGGATCTGGAACATGGCCATGTAGAACAGGATCGGAACAACAATCAGGCATAACGCGCGGGCGAAAAAGTGTCTGGCAAACAACCGTGGAGGGACTCGCAAGTCACCTAGCAGATTCCAGAGTTGGTACACCGTGCTGAAGCCAACCGTAGCAATGGTAAACAGCCCGACCCACTTGCAGCTGACGACAGCGCCAAGCGAGAGGCCGGTTAATGTGAGCCATGTCCACCAGGATGGAGTGAAGGGCTCATGTTTGTCTTCGTTGCAGAAACCGCACCAAAGAAAGACTGTGAGGGCGGTAAAGAATATTAGGGGAGAATCGAGGAGGATGTGTCTTGACTGTGTGACCAAGCCGTTTTCGAAGGTGATGAATAGAGAAGCCAAAAGAGCAGTCGTGGCGCGACAGTCAAGAGCTCTTAGAGTAAGGTAGGAGAGAGGAACAGTTGCAACGCCCAACATCGCAGGTACCATTCGCATTGCGACATATGGCACATGCTCATAAATTCTGCCCATTTGATGAGTCCAACATTCGGTTACGAGACAGTGCCAACTCACTTTCCGATGTCCTTGAAATCAAACTGACCGTCGTACCCAAATACAAAGGCAGCCAATGTGATCAACAGCTTAGCTAAAGGAGGGTGAACGTCGACGTAGTATTGCGTTTTTATGTACTTCGAAGCGAATTTGCCGAAATGGACCTCATCGAAACTGATGACACAAATAGAATTAACGCTTGTCTCCAAGCAGCATGAAACCAATAGAGGCACTCACACGACGCTGTTTGGTTTCGATAGTCGGAATAGTCGTACCCCAGCAGCCACCATCACAACGAAAAACAACAGCTTCCACTCTCCCCCAGTCAGATTCAATCCACCAGGTGGGAAACTTTTTGTTCTCCCAGGTGGAAATCCTTTGGAGGCTGCTACACGTCGTGCATCTGCGTCTAGATGGTCGTCTCGTGGGTGCGGAAATCGCTGAGGAGCTATTGGTGCCGCGTGCCCGACTCCCGGAGGGGATGCTGGCCGTCTTGCTCTGACATTACCAGACATAAGTCTGTGTTGGCACTGAAGGTGGATCCCAGGTTATTAGATGCGCCTGTATTATATGTTGGGGGTTTGAAAGCGACTAAGTATGCAGAATGCAAAATGAGAGGAGGCTATGCAGCACCTCGTCACTGTCAGTTGCCTGATAAGGAAACAGCGATCGATCGTCAAAATTCAAGTTTATATATGTAGGCAAGGAACTCTTCTTGAAATATGAAATATAAATGACACAGTGCAACTAGTGAACGCTTCATAAAACTGTTCGATCAGCTCGCCCGGAAATTCAAAAGGGCAGTGGCACTTTAAATGATTTGCTTAGTTTCCTAGCGACATCAAGGAGAATTTGATCTGTGGCGGACAAACTCTCCTGCAAGACAACTTGATCGTCGGCAAGAAACGGCTCAGGGAATGGGGATTCAATCACAGAGCAGACAGTGTCCGGTGGGGGTAGAGTGCCGTCGACAAAGTATTCGCGGATAAATTTCTGTGTGCATAGTGATGGCGCAGCTACCGAACAGTGCTATGATGATAGTGTTAGCAGGAATGAAAGGCAGTACAGAGACGACAGAATGAGCGCACTCCAGGAGAATCTTGTGTCAAGACGACAGAATCCACAAAACCCTGAGACATTTTCTTCGCACTGTCAAATCAGCTGAGGAGTCATGAAAAGCATGAGAGAATGAGGGAGACATACGCCCAAAGAGGCGTTACAGGATCTACATTTTTGAAAAGTGAAAATTTCATCTGCAATAGAAGGATTTACTGACCTGCCGTGTTCCCAACTAAAAGCAGGGGGAAACTAGTATTGGCAACAAATGGTCCTACATTCATATTGGTTCTGCGGAAAAATTGGGTTTACAGGACAAACCCACCCCTGAAGTTAGTCTTGGGCAATTGTGGCCAACCTCTGTGAGTGTAACAGCTCAGCCATAAAAACTTTCGAGGCTTCACTCGACATGAGACTTACGTGCAATCCATCCTGATGCTAGCCCAAATTTCAGACCAACTTGAGGTTCTCATATTTTCATCAAAATACTTCTGAAACTCTTCCAGCGATGAAGGAATCAGTTCGCCATCGTTACAGGAGATAGTCATTAGCCCTTCTCTGATAGCTTCGACAGACGGCGCGTCATCACAGGTGCACTGAAAGGGAGGCGTCTCAAGCAGTTGGAATAGACGCGTTCCATTGCCGGCTGCTAGGTCGGCCAAACCACTAGCAAGGGGTAGGAAGATTGCGAATGGTTTGTAAAGTGCAGCAAAAATAGTGCGTCTCAGGCGGTCGTAATCGATAAGCCCATACGATGTTGGCGTGCGGACAGGGACTGGCCGTACGCGTACTTCATCGTATAAAGCAGTTAAATTACGAGCGATATCCTCTGCAGTCGGCGCATAGAAGGGGCATCGATTGGGACCTACGGCTGCACATTGATCGAAAAAGGTTTGCATTGTTTTATCCGTGTCGATGAGATTGTTCGACCATAAAGCTAAGAAAGAAATTAGAAGCTCGATACGGAACTTATTACAGAAGACTTACTTGCATAATAGTTTTCCGCGTCGCACACACCATCAATAACAACACGTTCGATTTTATCCTTGGGGTATGGTGGCATCTTGAGGGTGGTGATGTAAGGCAGAGACTCACAGGAAACATGGCAGCAAATGTTGCTCCCAAGACACTTCCATAGCTATGAGCCATATTAAGTAATGAAGCCCTCTGATTGCAAGACCGGAACTCACGAAAAACCCCAGTACTGAAGCTTCTCCTTTCCATGTGCCTCAGTAATACGCAACATGTCGCGTGCAGTTTGATCAGTATTGATGTGCCTCAGCTCGTCAAGTTGACGTTCCGCCGCTAATTGACCAACGATCTTTGCTCGTGCATAGGCACGCGCGATGCCATCTCCCGTTGAGTTCAATACCTCAAGTTCTCCTCCGCCCCAGAGTTCCCGTTCTACATTCGTTTTGAAAAATGACATGCGAGGAATAGAGCGCCCAACACCTGAAGTTGTCCAAGTTAACAATAAAGCGACGGTGAAGTATAGTAGACAGTCAACCTCTAGGATCGAATCCTACTACATCAAATTGGGGGCCGACAATAGTGCCGATTAATGCTCCAAAGTTGAGAACACTTTCCACGCCACTCCCCCCTGGTCCTCCAGGGTTTATCAGGATTGGCCCGCGATACCATGGTGAACTGGCAGGAAGAGGTGAAGGAACGCGTACCAAGGCAATGATGGCCTGCCCTCCGTCCGGCTCTGAATAATTAAGAGGAACCTTGAAACCCGTCAGATGGGATGATGGAATATACTAAATGAAATAGTCACAGCGAGTCGAGCACATTCGTGGGAACTGTAGCACTTGCGCCAGATAAGCTTGTCACTCGGCTCGAGCTGTCATTCTCCAGTGACTTTCAGCAAAGAAAGAGTCTGAACGGTGACGCACCGTGCTCCATGAAAAGACCTCAGACTCCAACGAATCCAACCGCGATAGACTGCCGCTGAAATTGGGGATTTGGGGGTGAGGACTGTTTGGTAATAACTTGCTACTATACAGCAGATACGTGACGGAGGCCAGAGTCGAGAGAAGAGCGAAGAGACTCCAGGCTCTGTAATTGCGCATGGTCGACAATACAAGTTGTGCTAGAGAGCGAAGTTCTAAAGGGACCCGGCGCCGTCACCCACGTGGAACAACTGACCAATGACTCGAAATGATGTGGAGAACGTATTCAAGTTTACAGTATACATACAATGTAGTCTCTACCCTGCAGCCTGTGTCCGCTCCAACATCTTATTTATCGCGACAGGTCTCCCAGTAGCAGGGTGACACATATCCGCCAGCCTTGCTTCCCTCATCCGCTGTAACAATCCCGACAACATCACTGGCGTCACGTAACTTCCTTCGCTCCATCCATGCTCTGAAGACTCTTCCGCAGCATGCAGAGGCGTTTCTGCATTGCTAGTCCCAGCATTCACACTTGCGCTTCGACTTCCTGCTGCAGAGCGTTTGGTGGGACTAGTGCTTCCGCTCGCACTCCCAGTGAGTGGGGACTGTCCCTGCTCACGAGATGACTTTGGAGCGTCGTCCTCTTTGTATCGATCCCAGAGCGTATACAAAGAGATAATCTCTTGTGAAACAGTAGCGATGAGGGGAAGAGATATATTAAGCCCTGCCAAGAAGCTTATCGGGTCTTGAGGTTTCTTGGGTTGTTCAATCGGAGGGGAGGTGTGGTGGGCTTGACGAGATGATCGGCGAGGCTGAGGTGTCGGGGTAGTGTGCTCAGTGGGCGGGGAGGGCCGCTTTCCGTCTTCAGAGGGTAACTGCGTGAGGATCACGTCGCGCGTGGGACGATGGAGGATAAGGGTGAGATACAACGCAGCAATGGCAATGATGTGCGGTGGGTACAGAAGACACAGTTCTGATCTGTAAGTGTCATTCAAGATGAACCTACAGAAAAACTGTTAACAGACCTAACACACTCCGGTTATACGATGACCTCACCAGGCAGTTTGTAAAGCGCCATCTGTCAGTTCCAGTTGACCTTCCCCAGTACCCCAATACTTCTGGCCGTCATCATGCCCAACGCCAATGCCTACCTCGTCGGCTTCACCCTCCTCTGAACCAAACAGAGAGGTGCTGTCGTTGATTTCTTTCTTGCAAAGTGTGAGCAACGTCCGGTATGGGTGAAAGACTGTGAGGTCGCATTCGAGATCATCCATCAAGTAAAATTCCATTTCAGCAAGCTTAGTGTTATCAGAAGGGAAATGTTTGACGTTGTAATTATCTTCTAAACTTTCGAATCATATGAATCCCCCCCTGTCACGTACTACAGAAGAAAACTCACGACTGAACAACGCTCGCGACTCGGCGACGACATTTTTTATATGCACTGGTGATTCTTCTGCCTTGGCCGCAAGATAGCAACACGCTGAGATTACAATGAATGGATCCGTTTCACAGTACGAATTTTTGAGATAAAAGCGACGGAAGAAAACGGTGGCTGTCGCGATGACCCTTTGGCGTAGCTGCAGTTTCTTCCCAAGCTTAGAAATGACTGGAAGAAATACATCAATCAGCCGTTTGCACTGTGACCAGAACTAAGAGTCTAAGCGTATGCAGACAGGCCGCCCATCCGATGGGACAACGATACTACTGCGATCAAGCCTCTGTGGGGTTATGGCCCGGGTGAGAGCGGGCAGCGTTGCAACCTCAACAGATACAATCACTGCCAGCCGGGCAAAATCGGGATCGCTCGCTCGTGAACTAGGCACTCCGCAAAAACCTGCCGCGTTGGACGTACCATTGGCAAAATAGATGGCCAAAAGGTTCAAAAGTTCAGGATCATCGACATATTGTAAATCGTCTGCCCTGGCTTGTTTCAACGTAGCGCGATCGACAATCCAGCGCTTACTACGAAGGCGCATGAGCTTTTGTTGGAAAAGAGATTCTTGATCTCACTAGTGTGAGCTAGCCCAGTAGTCGGTTGCCATTGGTGAATCGCAACAGGACTTGCAGCTGCTACAGATGTTGAAAGCGCTCCTCAAGGGGTATCATGTAGAGTCCGGAATAGACCGGTGCCGTTAATGAACTTCTCACGGAATGCTTAAAGCGGCGGGAAGTTTTCTTGCACTTTTAAGTTAACACTTGACCGCCACATACCACCTCTTGAAAAATTCTGCCATCGGACATGTTAGCTCGCTCAGCAGTTCGTGCTCTGGCTGCCCCTTCCTCTCGTCTCTTCTCCTCTTCTGCGTCTCGCCAGACGAAAGTCGCAGTTCTCGGAGCAGGTGGAGGAATCGGCCAACCTCTGTCATTGCTACTCAAAAGTGACCCTTTGGTCACTTCTCTGAGCTTATATGACATTCGTGGTGCCCCCGGAGTTGCTGCAGATGTCAGCCATGTAGACACCGCAAGCGAGGTTACTACTATATATTATTTGGCCTTTTGTCAAGTTGACATTGAATAATTTTCATAGGTTAACGGTTACGCCGCCGACCAACTTGACCAGGCCCTTGATGGTGCAAAAGTTGTTGTCATTCCCGCCGGTGTACCACGAAAGGTTCGTAGTTCTCAATGCGCTTCTCGACATGGTAGTCTGACGTGGTCCGATTCTCCAGCCAGGAGTAAGTGTGAAATACCCGATGTTGCCACACGATCTTAACAATCTTTTCAGATGACTCGTGATGATCTCTTCAACGTGAGTTGCATCTGGCAGTCTCTGCTTCTTTTCTCTGATTCTGTTCCAGACCAACGCCTCAATTGTTCGTGACCTCGCAACTGCTGTCGCACGAGTAGCACCAGAAGCCCACATCCTCGTCATTTCCAACCCTGTCAACTCTACTGTACCTATTGTAGCCGCGACACTCCAGAAAGCCGGTGTGCTAGACCCTGCCCGCTTATTCGGTGTCACCACTCTCGACGTCGTCCGTGCCGCCCGCTTCGTTGCTGGTGTCATTGGCGCGCAACCCTCCGATACCCCTGTGACTGTCATCGGTGGACACAGTGGTCCTACAATTGTACCCCTCCTATCCCAGTCATCTCATGGGCAGAAGATATCTGGGGAGGCCTACAACAAACTTGTGCACCGTATTCAATTTGGTGGTGACGAGGTCGTGAAGGCTAAAGATGGTGCGGGAAGCGCAACCTTGTCAATGGCTTACGCTGGTGCCAAGTTCACGAACGCTTTGTTGCGGGGGCTGAATGGCGAAAAGGGTGTCGTCACACCTACCTTTGTCCAGAGCCCTCTGTTCGCCGACCAAGGCATCGACTTCTTCGCGTCCAATGTCGAACTTGGTGTAAGTAATCTCGCGACGGGGCTAGTTCCGGATATCTTACTTCTGTTATTGCTTTAGGTGAACGGTGTGCAGAAGATTCACCCCATTGGTACCCTCTCGGCTGAGGAGAAGAAGCTGCTCGATGCATGCTTGCCGGAACTCAAGAAGAACATAGAGAAGGGCAAGGCCTTTGTTGCTTAGATGGCTTACCCTACGTATTCCCAATGCATGCTCATCCTAACAGCCATTCGCCGTTTTCGAGAGCGGTTTTAGTTTCTGGATATCTTCTTGGTGGATGGCAAGTGCCGAGCACCGAAGTTAAACCTGCATGTTCACTCCTCACTCCACATGGAAGTGTTAGGGGATATACATCACCAAAGGAGGTTTTCAAGTTCATCGATGTCCCGGAATTTAAGAAAAGAACATTTCAACTGTTTTTTCTTTAGCGCTTCATCTGCCTTCGTATAAGTTGCGGCCATGATTCTGGAACGTGTTGGTTCTGGAAAACAAAGCTTCTCAGCCGGCAGATTGCCTTCCGATCCACCAACCCGAGGTGTATGTCCATGCTTGTTCTTGGGATAGAAAAGCGGAATTGATTTCTACTCTACGGGGCCTCAGGCTGTTACGCTTCTACTACACTGCTTAAGTAAGACTATTTTGACAAGCCCGACCCCCCCACAGGATATCGATAATGACCCATAGGTGCACCAACCAAATCACTGGTATAAAGTAGATTCCCATCACATGTTACCAGAGACTCATGTGTTGCATCACACTATGCTTAAGAATTACCTTTGAAGGAAACATGAGAGTGGGGAGAGCTGGGTCGGGGCAGTGACCACGGGTGCACCTAGCTGCTAGGATTTGTAAGCATAGCTGCTAGGATTCTGATTGGTAATCATAACAAGTTATCTTGCCATTTCATAATGCTTGTGCATCGTTCCCACAGTACTACATTGGCACTACATCTATATTCTTTTACAGTCTGCTTGCTGGAGTGACAGATATAGGTGATGATGCATTGATTAATCTATGTCAGACCCAAGATATTTACTGTTTCTCCTGTGATAAGAATCTAATTTCTACAGCTTGATGTTATGTTGAGGTAACGATGTTACGAGTGCGCTTTTCGACGCACCGACTAGTGATACGAATATAATAATATTTGAGAATGATTTTAATAAAATAGTTTGTCATATCGCTTCTCAGAATCACGCGGGAATGGAAGGGCGCTGTAACCCTGTTGTGCAGGGTTCACTAGAAGAGACAGAGACGTAGGGGAGAAAGGGAGGGGAGTTCGGGCGATGACAGAACGGGCTCAATGTATATATTGAGAGAAGTAATGAGAAAAGGATCTAGCTAGATGTCTGTGATGATGATGATAGAAGTAAAGAGAAGAGATGATGTGACATGTGAGTGAGTGAGTGACAATGGATGTCAACAAGATAAGGTAAGCACGCTTACACTCTCCCCCTCCCTGAAAAAGAAAGAAAGGAAAATCCAATGCAAAGTGAAAATGTAAGTAAAAAGGCCAAGAGCACGGGTGCATCAAAAACCCCATTGGGGAAAAGCTACTGGCCGGCAGAGAAGGTCAAATGCTACGTACAAGCAACGGAATCCTTCCTAGCCAACCAGATATCCAGCGCTTCACAGTCGGCAAGTTCGCTTCCTGGTAACCACCGGTCTTCCTCAGGCCCATAACCTTGCCAACGGACCAGATATTGATACCCTTGCCCTCGCTTCCGTTCATCTAGGACACATTCGATGAAGAATTCTTCTTCACTGTCGATAATAATTGGTGGTGGTCGTGTGGCCTCTCGCCCAGGAAACAGCTCTTTATCATTCTCCATGAAAGGTAGAACCTGAGAGGTATGGAATGTCGGGAACGTGTTTCTTGAGTTGGGCAGTTCCAAAGAAACCGTCAAGATTTTGGGCACGGTATCAGTGACCATATATGGCCCATCGAATCGAGGCATAAATTTTGCAACCCGATGTTCACCCTTTTTTTTGTAATCTTGTCTCCAATGCAGCGTAGATAGAACCACACGACTTCCGACCTTAAAAGGAAAATTGTTAGAATGATGACGGTTCGCAGCGACAGATTGAGAAATCTTTGCGCAAAGCAAGTTATCCTGCGCTTCCTTCAAGTCCAACTCCAGTCTTTCGATCACACTCGATGCGCATATATCTTCCACCTTCCCATTGCCTGTCGTTACCAACGGAGGAATCACCCGAGGGCTTCACCCCATACAAAGTTGGAAAGGTGAGAACCCTGTCGAAGCGTTAATCGAGTTCATGATATCAAAACGCACTCGAGGTAATGCCCGGCGCCAACCAGTTTGGTTACATTCGACGTGGTATCGTAAACATTGATTAATTGTCTTGTTGGATCGCTCACTTGCACCATCAGATTGTGGGTGGTAAGCCATTGACATCTTCAATTTTACCCCCGTCAGCTTATGTAGCGCCTGCCAGAACTTTGACATGAAAAGCTTGTCACGATCCAAGACGATCTCCAATGGTAATCCATTCTCGCAGTACCACTCATCGAAGAATATCGTTGACAGGTCCTCTGCAGAGATGTCGGTCCTCGTAGCAATGATCCGGACATCGCTGTTCAACCTGTCTGTGAATGTCACAATACAATTGCATCTGTCGTCATTGGGTAAGGGCCCAATGAAATCCATCGCGACCAAGTCACCGCGTTGATCAGGAATCGGTAAAGGGTGGAGAGGCCCCAAAGGTCGTTTTGTTGTTGGCTTGTTTCATTGACAATCAGCACAACCCGGTACATATGCGTTCTCTAGGTCGCGCCTCATGTTTGGCCAATAAAACGAATCACGAAGGTTCCCGTATGATTTATCAAAACCAAAATGTCCCAAAACATCGTGAGCGAGGTGGAAAAGTGCCTCACGCACCTCACAAACCCGTGGCACTATCAACCGGCTGCCTGCATACCACAACCCGTCCACCTCCTTGATACCGTCTGGTGGGAATTCAGCACTCATGATCTTTTGGCACCATGGATCCTCTTTGTATCCAGCCTTAATTCTTTTGCACAGCTCCTGGTCTGCTTTGATCGCCAAAGTCGCCCCAATGAATCCTGCGTCCACCTCTGCTGATAATGTGCCAGGGTCACTGAGGATGTGGGCCAAACCATGTGAACTGTCCTCAGCAGCCGAAACAATAGCGATGGGCTCCGAGAAATTGGGGGGGTAAGGGGAAGACGCATTGGATTCAGCCTCGAAGGTCGTCCTGGAAAGCGCATCGGCTACGCAGTTATCTTCCCCCTTGATGTAAACAATTTTGCAATCGTATTGGGACATAAATTCCATCCATCTCGCTTGCCGACGACTCAAATCTCGCTGAGTATCGAAATTTTCCAAGGTTTTGTGGTCCGTGTATATATAGAAGCTGGTTCCCAGAAGATCAGACCTCCATTGCTGGAGTGCTCGTATAATTGCCAGCATCTCCTTCTCGTGTACCGGGTAGTTAAGTTCAGCACCTTTGAACATCATTGAGTCAAAGGCAACAGGTTGTGCCGACTCCCAATCCTCGCCAAATGACAGTACGGCACCTGACTGGTAATCGCTTGCGTCCGTAGTTACGAAAATCTTCATTCCTGGCATGAGGTTGTAGTCAATAGTAGTCAAGCACTCCCTGCTCATCACCGCTTTCTTGATCTCCTTGAAGGCCTCGTGACGAGGCAACCATGGAGGAAAATCTCTATTACACTCTTTCGTAGTCAATTCCGTGAGGACGCGGGTGTGCTCCATAATATTAGGCAGAAAATGAGCGATGTATCACACAAGGCCACAGAACTGCCGCACCTGGGTTGCTGTCTGAGGTCGAGGCCAATTCACGACCTGGTCTGCCTTCTTCGAGTCTGCCTCAATGCCTCATGTAGAGATGTGATGTCCCAGGAATAGTATCTCGGACTCGAAAAGGTGAGTCTTCTTTGGGTTGCAGTATAGGTTCGCTTCCCGAAGCGCCGTCAAGATCGTCCTCATGTTACAGATGTGTTCCTCCCAAGAATTGGACCAGACGACAATGTCGTCCAGGTAAATGTGACAAATCTTTCCAATCCATGGTCTGAGGGCAGCGGTGACATGCCACTGGTGAATAGCAGGTGCGTTTTTAAGTCCCATCGGCATTACCATCCATTCAAACAACCCAAAGGGTGTTGTAACGGCGGTCAACGCAATGTCCTCCGGATGCATCCGGGTCTGGAAGAAACTATTAGTCATGTCGATAGTACCCCAGATCCAGCCTTTGGCACAGTCATTCAAAATGTCATCGATGCGTGGCAGGGGGTGTGAATCGGTCACGGTGTTCTTATTCAGCTGTCTGTAGTCGTTTACCCATTGAGGCAGCACCGTTACATCTGCTTTCAGGATGATGAAGGCAGGGGAAGCGTAAGGTGAAGAGGAAGGGCGGATACGACCAGCTTCGAGATGCTGTTGGATCAGTGTCTGCCACGCCTCCCTGAATTTGCGTGGGCAAGAGTATGTCCGTGATTTGATCGTTTGTTCCGCGTTTTTCAACTTGATCCTTGCTGTGATATTTTCTGGTAATTTGTTGACGTGAGGTATTGGCTCGAAAACATCCCTAAATTCATCCATCAGGTCCTTTTCCATAGCTTTTAATTTTTCCTCCGCCAACAGGTGTTCAATCCGCGCTCTGATCATTCCAGCAACATCTAACGGCTTGATCTCTTCAGGGACACACTTCCCAGTTTTCAGTCTCTCCTGGCACACCTCAACAAGCTCTGTAAATGATGCCTTAAGTTTATCCTTTGACTCTTTCTTTATAGCCCTCTCGGCTTTTGCTGTGAACACACGCTTCCTATACCTGAATACTGGTGGGTTAAGCAGGTCATAATTACATCTTTTGTCTATAGCCATACGAGAATCGAAGTCCATTACATTTGTTGATGTTTAAGAAAGGTATGCCAAGTAACAGGGGAACACAAAGTTTTGGCGCGATAACAGCTTTAACGGAACTAGAAGACCATTGACCGTCTGGAGCGAAAGGGGAGATCTTTACATATTCATCTAGGGTAGCAGGCAAAGGGGTTCCATTATCGATAGTGAGAGACACGGTCACAGGTTTATGCAGGCGGAAACGGAGCAATCCAAGTTTTCTAACAAGGTCTTCTTCAATTAGCACGACATATGCCCCGCAGTCTAGCATGCTGTTCACTGTGAGGGGTTCGTCAGCAGTATTCCCCAACAGCAAACAAGCCCACCGAAAGTGGCGTCCGGTGAGATCTGCGCATACCTCATCTTCTGAATCAGAGCCAGCACCCAACACGCAGGACGGCATCACTGCCCCAGCCACGAATGACGAATCGCTTCCCTCGTTGGTGCTCTCAATGTGACCTGTCGATGCAACCATGGCGACTGGTCGCGTTCCACTTGGTACGTTTCCACTGCGCTTGTGGGACAGCAATATCTCTTCCGTCAGTTCCTTATAATTTCGTCCGTCAGAGAAGTCATTAGGGCAGTTTGGGGCGCGGTGGTTCTGGTACCCGCGCCGACACTTCAGGCAACCTTGGTGCTTGAAGAGTAGGGTCCGCTCATTCTCCGTCAAGCAGGGTGGTTTGCTTTGACCGGACGCCGACGTCGCGTTGGAGGGTCGAGTACCCTTAGCAGCTCCGGTGTTGTACGTGCGCGAGTTGTTAGCCAACGCCTGACGTTTTGGGGCTCGTTGTAGCTCCTCAGCAGCCTCCAGGTATCGTTTGGTATCATTGGAACGCTCCTCCGCAAGTTTTCGAATTTCGGAAATCCACACCGCAAGACGCGCTTCCTCCGTCTTTTCGCCAGCCTTGTCGCAGGCTGCCTCCACAAGCTCCTTTATCTTTCAAAGCTTCAACCTACTGTGGAGGTCGGTGTCTAGCAGGCTCTCGAGTTGCATGCGGAGGGAGTCGTTGGAAAAGTGATAGTCGGTGCCACGTAACACAATATTCATGTGACGTATGTCATTTAGCCACGATGAGAAGTTGTCGGAAGGTTTCAAGCGAGCATTGCAGATGCGAGAATGTAAGTCGTCGTCCCAATTCTCAGGAAGGAATTCCTTCCCGAGTTCCTTCAGAAATTCTGCAAACGTCAAACTGACAAGGTCCTCGTGGTGAGTCGCAATCCAATCTCACGCTCGCATATCCTTCAGTCCTGGGAGCACCGCAGCCACGCGGTCCGCATCTTCGATCTTCTTATTAGCAGAAAAAAAATCTTCGCAGCACATTTCCCACTGTCTCATGACCATTGGGGAGATCTCTCCCGGGGTGAGCAGGGGGATCTTCTTGGGTTCGGTGTGCATGCATTCAGCTACGGGGTTTGGGGACGTCATAGTGCTGTTTCGCAAGGGTAATGGCGCGTAATCTGAGGAGGATGAGTCTGTATCGGTATCGGAGTCAATCAGGGTGACTGTATGCGCGGTGTTTAACGCGGGATCAACGGGGCTGACGTCTGGGGTGGTCAGGGGGCTCAGGGGCTTGACAGAAGATGGTGAAGCCATATTGGCGGGGTCCACGCTGGGGTTCGTTGGGGTAACAGCGGATGACGGCGTGGTTATGTTCGTGAGAACGTCAGCAACGGCGCGCGCTTGGCTGCGCATGAACGGCAGGTTGGGCAGTTGCGGTGCTCAACGCAGAGATTCAGCGGTTGCTGTACAGCGTGTACAGCTCGGCAGGGGATATACAGAGAACGACGTTCAAAAAAAAAGTGTAACCCTGTTGCACAGGGTTCACTAGAAGAGACAGAGACATAGGGGAGAAAGGGAGGGGAGTTCGGGCGATGACAGAACAGGCTCAATGTATATATTGAGAGAAGTAATGAGAAAAGGATCTAGCTAGATGTCTGCGACGATGATGATAGAAGTAAAGAGAAGAGATGATGTAACATGTGAGTGAGTGAGTGACAATGGATGTCAACAAGATAAGGTAAGCACGCTTACAGGCGCATGCAAGGAATTAATTGTCTTAGAACATATCCGGTGCTGATTATATATTCCAGATTAATGTCTTACTTATTATCAACCCCGATCGGGTGCACGTGCCTGACTGCTCAACACTCCCCCTCAAGCAAAGGATATTCCCATAGATTCCATATGAATCTTATGAGCTTGCCTCGGTAAGGCTTTTGTTAACATGTCTGCGGTCATTTGTGCAGTTGGACAGTATTTTAAAACAATTGATTCATTTTTGATTTGATCACGAATATAATGATGCTTAATATCAAAATGTTTTGTCCTTTTGTGATAATGCAGATTTTGGGCGATTGCCAAGGCACCCAAATTATCTCCTTTAATCAAAGTTGGTTGATATTGTGGGTAACCAATCTCTGAATAAAGATTGTGAAGCCATGTGGTCTCGCGTGCCGCATCTGATAGACAAATATATTCAGCTTCTGTAGATGAGAGGGATACAATATTTTGTTTCTTTGATCCCCAACTGATCGCGCCTCCTGCAGAAATAGACGCGTATCCAGATACTGATGTGCGATCATAATTATTTGCGAAGCTGGCATCAGAATACTGCATGAAATTGTTTTGCTCAAAATTATTCTCAGATTTAATATATTTTACTCCAAGGTCTTTTGTACCCTTGAGATATCTGAGAACACGTTTGGCAGCTGTCCAATGACACATTGATGGATTGGCCGTAAATGATGCGAGCCGATTTACGGCATACGCTATATCGGGCCTTGTAGCTACGGCAGCATACATCAAGGACCCAATCAAAGACACATAACTTGAATTTTGATTACCGGTATCTGGTTCACCGGGCTCGAGCGTTATATTTGGATCCATAGGCGTGCTTACCGGATTTGCATCCTGTAGATTATATTTTGCTAGGATTGATTCAATATATTTAGTTTGTGCAATCTTCAGTCTTTTGATTGCGATCCCGGGTTATTTCAATCCCAACAATTTTACTGGGTTCACCAAGATCAGTGACGTCAAATAATTCTTTTACTTCTTCTTTAAGAAGTTTCATTGAGTGGATCGTTGTAGAAAATAATAATAAATCATCAACCCATACAGTTATTATTACTGTACCATCCGGTGTCTTTCGGATGTAGACACATGGGTCAGAATAAAGATTATTGAAACCTCGTTGTCCGAGTTTTTCATTTAATTCAATATTCCACTCACGTCCGGATTGTTTTAATCCATATAAGGTTTTGACGAGTCAGCAAGCTCGTCCAGTATTATCATGGAATCCCTCAGGTTGTGCCATATAAATTTCTTCCTTGAGGTTTCCATTCAAATATGCACCCTTGACGTCCATTTGTTGTATTTCCCAATCTTCTTGTGTAGCCAAAGCGAGTAGCACACGAATTGTTTCAAGACGTACAACAGGGGAAAATACATCAATAAAATCCATTCCAGGTACCTGGGAACAGCCTTTTGCCACTAAACGGGCTTTGTATTTTGTTAATAATCCCTCTTTGTCATATTTCTTTGTAAAGACCCATTTATTTTTAATAAGTTTACGCTCCTCAGGTGGGTCGGTTAGTACCCATGTCTTTTTATTATGTAATTGATCTAACTCGGCTCGGATGGCTTGGTCCCATTCCGGCCAATCAGGGGACTTTTTAGCTTCCTTTAACAATTCAGGATCGTCTGAAGCGAGGTTTGCACAATTAAATGCTGCATTAATTACCTCATCCGGTGAGTATATTAGTTGACCTTCTTCAGGGTCATTGGCTAATGCCACTAACTCCGTGTCATATATGAGGGGCAGTTCATTCAACATTTGATAATTATGCTGAACTCTGGGTCTCGTGCTTTGGCGTGAAGATGGTTCTTCTTCTGGACATTTCCTTTTTAGGTTATTTGTGGGATCATTTGTAATCGCATCATTTTCGTCCTCTTGTTGAGTCCGAATTTGTTCTCCTTCATTCTCCCCCTCAAATTGGACATCTTGGGGAAATTTATTGAAATGAAAATTTCGGGAAATAGAAATAGTCCTTTTATTAGAGTTATAATATCTAATAGCTTTAGGACCATCAACAAATCCCACAAAGATTTGTTTTTCGGATTTAGGTTCGAGTTTAGAAATATTTTGATGATCATGTAAAACCCATACAGGTATCCCAAATTCTTGTAAATGGCTAACATTGGGCCGTTTATCAGTCCATGCATGTTCGGGAGTTTTCCCCTTTAGGGCTCGTGTGTGTGAAAAATATTTCTAACATATGTGGCATAATTTATTGCCTCATGCCATAAATATTTTGGTAAGTCACGTGCAATTATCATTGCACGTGCTAACTCGACCAATGTCCGATTAAATCTTTCCGCAACACCATTTTGTGAAGGAGAATATGGTGCAGTTGCTTCAATTTTAATCCCTTTTTCAGCACACCAAGTGATAAGATCTTTATTAAGATATTCTTTCCCTTGATCTATTCTGATGCGCTTAGGGAGACGTCCCTCTTGGCGTTCAATAAACATGAGGAATTGTTTTAGTTTTGTAGAAGTCTCATCTTTTGTCTTTATTTGTTCGCATACACAACGTCTTGTGCAGTCGTCAATAAATAATATATTATATCGTGCACCTGATAAAGCTGTAGTGCACGCCGGTCCCCACACATCAGTGTGAATAAGTTCACCGGCGGGTACCTGAGATCTACAGTGATCGGGCGGTCCTTGATACAGGACCACTCCTTGATACACCTAGCCTTTCCTCTCTCAAATGGCATCTGTTTAGCTAACTTTGGTGGTGAAAGTTTATCTACTATGTCTACTCTATATGTAACAAAAATCTTAATTTTTTTGTGATTGTCGCTGAAGCAGTAGACAGGCCATTACATCAAAATTTCTATATTTAGGTACTTTGACAACTTTTCGACAGCCTCTGTACCAATTTATTCAGCGATTATTGTAGATCTGAAAATTGGGACTGAAACTCATGGGTAGTAACTACAATCTGAGCATAAAAAAAGGCCAATCAGTCCATAGACGATGCCCTGAAAAATTGGTCAAAAAATACCATCTTGAGCGTGACATCAGATGTGAGAGTGTGATCCCATCAAACATTCTTCCACACCGTCCCCACCTTCCCGGGCTTCACATACCGCATTGGACTGGCGTCTAATTGACATTTATGGTAGGACGCGCTCTTTCCGAACAGGTCAAGGCCCAGGCAAGACGACGTGAAGAAAATACGCGTTATCAAGAGGCAATTGATGAGTATTTACGCGAGAAAGAAAAACCAGAAGGGACTGAAAAAAGCGGTCTTCGTGTCATTGCAGAGAAGCACAAAGTCAAACAAGGTTGCAAAAGATAGTCGGAAGGCAGAAAAAGAGAGACTGGAGCAGCAATGGAAGGAGATGCAGGAGGCCCACATGCACGACGTTACTGAGTGGGAAGAGCTGTGCAAAAAGCTCCGAGACCAGCGGGTATTGGTGAAGGACATGCCAAAGAAGCCCAAGCGACCATTAAAGCCTAAATTGAAAGAGGTAGAGGATGATCAGCAAGACGACGACGATGAAGATGGCGAGGATGGTGACTGATAAGAGGGTGGGAATTATCGTCAACGGGCATGTCACGCCGTATCAAGGACTGCATTTTGTGACATATGCATACTCCTCACAAATCCACGTCGTTCGTTGTCTTCCACATTTCAGTTTGTTTTAGGATCAAGTAGAAAACAACTTATGATGCTATATTAACATCCTATCTACTTAGATTTACATAAAATTGTGTATGGAGAGAACGTCGCACAAATCTCAATCAACTGTATCAAGGACCGCCCGATCACTGTAGATGAGGTCATTTTTGGAAATGGATTACGTGATTGTTTGGCTTGGATACACGCATCACAATCATGAATTTCCGATTTTTCGTCAACATTAATCCATCTACTAGGTTATCATGTAGTAACCTTTGTAATCCTTTGATGCCGACGTGACCATACTTTTTATGCCAACTGTCCCAGGTTGCACATTTATTTTCATTAGTGATATTACTATATTCAATATTATCTTCTCTTTTATACATATTAAGGATGTACAATCCATTGGACAATTGTCCTTCAGCTATTATATTACCATCCTTGTTGAGAAGAGTGGCCTGATTATTGCCAAATTGAACTTTACCACCAATTTTATCTAATCTCCCTATTGATAAGAGATTATCTTTTGAATCAGGTGCATAGAGCACATTTGTTAGCTTTATTGTCCTTTGTTTATTCTCCTTAATAATAATTGCCTCAACTGTGCCACGTCCATATGCTTGGACATAAGATTCTCCTAAGCCGCATACTTTAATTGGGCTTATCGGATTATAATCTACAAATGCTGATTTTGCATTTGTGATGTGTGATGTTGTGGCTGAATCGGCAATCCAGGGGTAAAAGGAAACATGCTCTTCATTCATATCGACTACATCAGTTATGTAAGCCATTTCTTCGTCCTCCTGATGATCGCGCGCGACATTAGCGCGTTCCCTTTGAGAATTTTTGGGTGGACGATTATTTCCCCAACATTTTTTGGTTTCATGCCCAAACCTTCCACATTTCCCACATTTGGGTTTGCCTTTAAATCGGCATCAATCGGAGGTGTGATTACTCTTTCCGCAAATGTCACACTTCATCACATTCTGCTTTTGTGAATCATTTTTCGTCACCTTCCACTTTTTGCCGGATGAGATGTTTTGGGCATAGTACAAGTGATCGTAGGCATCGTCATTTTTATTATGATGACATTGGTATTTGTCGATTAGGAGGGAGGTTAATTCCTGCGAGGTTATACCAGAAGTTCCGTCCCTTTTAGTAGTAGTGCCTTGATATGACGATGTAAAAGGATCCCACGATTCGGGGAGTGACATGATGAGTACTGTTAAGATTGTCTCTTAACTACTCAGCAAGTTCGAGACAACAAGGTGCTTCCTTGTGTCGAGTTCGTCATTTAGACTCTGAGGTACTTCCTCAGGTCGAGTTCTCTGTGAGCAGTTTAAAGAGTTTATATCTTTAGGTCAAGCTGAGGCCTTGACCGACTATCTACTACAGTTTATATAGACTAATAGTTACTCTGGTCTATATAATGATTGGCTAGTAAGTATAGTAGCTATCTACTCAGGTCTGTTCAGGAGCGTTTCAATAAGTAAAGATGCGCTGGCTGTCAAGTGAGCGCATGTCAGAAAGTAAATATAGGTGACACGATAGAATCGTAACATTACCCCCTCACTAAAATCGAAGTTTCCAGTCTTCGATAACTCTTCTAGATGAGTACTTCATCGCTGGGCTGTTTGGGATCTCTCCAGATCCAGACGCATGAATGTCGGAATGGTCACGCGACAGGAGGGAGCGGTCGAAGTTCGACGTCGACGTCGATGAATGGCGTTAGTAAGGATAGGTATAGGTCGGCGATTTAGAACGTGCCAATAAATGACAAATGAAAAGATAATGAGCCAGCATATGAGTAAGAGCAAGCAAAAGACGATGGCAAAGATGACGTGGCCATCCATTTTCTAGCAGTTTGTGGTTGTTTTAAGAAAAAAAAGGAGGGAGAAGAGACGACTTCTTATAGGTCTCCATAGGGTTCTCCTGTGACATTTGCCCATGCTGCATCGTCCCAGGTGTTGTCGTAATCATTTTCAGGGGCAGGTCCGTAGACTTGATCTAACACGACCCGATTAAGACTGGCATAGATGGGTGGCGCTGACGCGTGTCGTCGCTTGGGGCAGGTGACAGGATAATGTCCTGGTCTTCTCTTCTTGCAAATGCTACAGATAAATTGGTCGCAATATGTTGTGAAATGGCCGATCTTTCCACATTTATAGCACTTCTCTGCTTTCATATGCGGTGGTGTCGGGGTTCTAGGTTGGATATTCATTGGGGTCAGTGGGCGCTGTGGCTGTGGAGAGGGTGACGTGAGATCGATGATCTCAGGTACGGGTGGCAAGGTTGTTCTGATCTTAATGATGCCGGGAGTAGTAGTCGACGAATTTTGCCCCTTTCCAGTTGGGGGAACTTTGCTTGAGTTCGCTTTCTTTCGGGGTGAAGAGGTCGGTAACCCAAGTTGGGAGTCTTTGAGTTGGGTCGATTGGAAGGAGTAACGGGGGGATGCTGGGGTAGCAGTCGGTTGGGTGAGAGGAGTGGGGGATCGGACACTTTCTAACCGTTGTTTCTGGAGGCGATTAATAGCTGATTCTATTCCTTGACTCATCATCGTCGCGAGAGTTTTGTCGGCGAGTCATTCTTGATCTTGTATCAGGTCGAGAATGGCATCATAGTGATGGAGGAGACTGTTTAGTACATCTTGGTCGTGGTCGACGAGGTAGTGGGCAAGGCGGGCGCGATTGGTAGGATCAATTAGGAAATTTTCGACGAACTCTGCGAGGGGTGGGAGGTTCTTTTGGACAGAAGAGGAGGCAGTTGCGTTGTTGGTGTGCATAATGTATGTGGGTATGTTCGATGTTTCTTTCTAGAGGTTTTTCTTTTCTTTATATATGTTGAGGATTTCCTCGGTGTGTTTCAGGTGTGACTCTGGTTCCCATGTGTTTTCCGAAGTTGGGTAACCTTTCCATTTCACAAGGTAAACATATTTTGATCCGCACGGTTTGTGGGCGGTGATGGTTTCTACTTCGTATTCGTTTTCTCCTTCGATCAGGTCGGGGGGAGGCTTCAGGTAGTTTGGGCCATGTGTTTCTGTTTCCGAATATGGGGTGAGGAGTGCTGCGTGAAACACTGGGTGGATCTTCCATTGAGTCGGTAGTTTCAATTCGTAAGAAAGCGGTGAGAGAACCCGCTTAATCTGGAATGGACCTTCTCTTCTTGGGGAAAGCTTCTTGGTGTGGGGATAGATCTTCAGGTTTCTGGAATCGAGCCATACTTTCTGGTTGAGGAGGAATGGGGTGAATTTCCGGGTAATCCTTTCTGCCATGAGTTGTCGGGCCAGTTTGTGTGCGGCTAGGGCTTTGTTTCACGCTCTCTGTAATTGGACGATTCTTTTCTCTGCGGCAGGTACATCGCTTTTCTTGTAAGGCGTGGGTATCGCGTGCGGTTCATACCCCATCATGAGGTAGAATGGAGAGTGTTTCACAGTAGAGTGGGTCCGTTGGTTGTGGGCGAATTCGGCGGTGGAAAGGAGTTTCACCCATGTCTTGGGTTGGTTCGTACAGAACATGCGCAGGTAGGCCTCGATTTCTTGGTTCATTCACTCGGTTTGTCCATCAGTTTGTGGGTGGTAGGCTGTGCTCATAGCCAACTTGATTCCTAAGAGTTTTCCTAGCTCTTGGAATAGTCTGGATGAAAATCTCGGGTCTCGATCAGATACGATTTTGTCGGGGAGACCGAATCTGGTGAACACGTTCTTCAGATAGAGGTCTGCTGCTCCTAGGGCGTCGATGGTCTTGTTACAAGGTATTAAAATTACCCCCTTTGTAAGACCATGGTCTACCACGACCATGAGAGCATCATATCCGTCTGTTTCTGGTAAATCTGTAATAAAATCGGTAGTAACTAACGTGAATGGCCTAGTTGCTGTCGATTTAATCGGTGTCAGGGGTGGTGTCGTCGGGTGGGTGTTAACCTTCATTTGCTGGCATAGTCTGCATCCTTGTACAAAGTTTTTGATAAGCGTCGTCATTCCTGGCCACCAGTAATCTCTTCGGATCAATTCTAATGTCTGGAATTGTCCGGGGTGTCCTGCGGTGAGGGAATTATGATATCGTTCGACTATTCTTTTTCGTAGTTCGTTGTTTGGTGGGACGTAGCATCTGTTTTTGAAGAAAAGGAGCCCGTCCTTTACTTCCCAGTCGGTGAGATCAGATTTGATCGGTGGTGTTCCGTTAGTCTTTAGTGCCTTGATTGCATCGGCTACTAATTCGTCCTTCATGGTTGCTGTGACCAACAGCGATTCCATTTCCATGTCGATAGTGTTGATGAATACTGTTTCTGGCAGCATTGTCAGGTTTTCGTTATCCTTGTCCGTGTCTTTTCCTAGGTCTTCCCTTCGAGATAGCGCATCGGATTGGACCATCTGTGATCCAGGTACATGGATCAATTTGATGTCAAATTCTGATAAGAATAGGCTCCATCGTGCCTGTCTTCTATTTAACTTTTGCGCAACCCTGAAGTATGTCAGGTTCTTGTGATCGGACAGGATTGTGACCGGGTGTGGCGCTCCTTGCAGGTAGTGCCTCCACGTTTCTAGTGCTTGGATAATTCCAAGCAGTTCTCTGTCGTAGATTTTGTAATTCCATTCCATAGGGGTCAAGGAGTGGGAGATGTACCCGCATGGGTGCCAATCTCCATCGGGTCCTTGTTGCCTGAGTACCGCACCAGTCATGAATTTAGATGCATCGGATTCGATCGTGAACGGTTTAGTGGGGTCTGGCATCAATAGGGTTGGTGCCTTGCTAAACTTAGCTTTTAACTTGTCAAATGATTTTTGACATTCCGGCGTCCATTCGAATTTGATGTCCTACCTTGTGAGATCGTTGAGTGGTCATGCTAATTTGGCAAAGCGTCCAATGAATCTTCGGTAGAAGTTTCCAAATCCGAGGAACGACCTTACTCCTTTGACATTAGTTGGCTCAGGCCAATCTCGGATGCCAGAGAGTTTAGTCAGGTCCATCAAGATCTGATCTGGTTTCACTATCAAACCAAGAAATTTGACTTCTTTGACGTCAAATTTGCATTTCTCGGGTTTAAGATAGAGGTCGTGGTCTCTAAGCTGTTGGAGGATCTTTTTCGTTCGATCAGCATGTTTCCTGGGATCTCAAGAGAAGATCAAGATGTCGTCCATGTAGATTACTACCCATCCTTCATCGATCAGATCTTTGAATATCTCGTTCATCATCGCTTGGAATGTGGCCGGAGAGTTGCATAGGCCAAAGAACATAACTGTTGGTTCAAACAGTCCTTTGTTCATTTTGAAGGCCGCTTTCCATTGGTCTCCGTCCTTTATCCTGATGTTGTGATATCCCCATCTGATGTCGAGTTTAGTGAAGATCTGTGCTCCTTTTAATTTGTCAAGGAGGTCTCCGATCAGGGGTAAGGGGTAGGTATTCTTGATCGTTCCGTTATTCAGGTATCGGTAGTCTTGGCAGGGTCGAAGCGCTTCTGCGTCCTTCTTTGCTACAAAGAAGAACGGCGAGGCCATGGGCGATTTCGACGGCCGTATATATCCTTTTGCCAGGTTTTCCTCGAGGAATTCGTCCATTTTCTGTTGTTCGACCGGGGTGAGAGGATAGACTTTGCAGTCTTTCGGTATGAAGTCCTCTTTTAGATCTATGGCGTGGTCCCATTGTTTCGATTCGGAGGCTGTCTTCTCGAAGACTCTGTTGTATTCCCGGTATTCTGGTGGTACGTTTGCTTTGTCCTTCTTTTGATCTTTCTGTTCGTCATGTGCCAACTGTTGGGAGATCGATGTCTTGGCTCGGATCGAGGTTTCTTCCAATCTAGCGATTGGGGTGTGTTCCGTGGTGTGTTTTTGCTCAAAAGGGGTTCCCTTCATGAGTTGCCGGGTTTTGGCCACTGCCCATCGGGCGGCTTCCAATGATCTGTTCTTTCGGTATTGTAATGTCCCGATTTCCCAGTTGATCAACGGGTTTTCTTTTTGTAGCCAAGGGAGTCCTAGGATGATCGATTCTTTTCCTAGTCCTGTGACCATAAACCGTATCTTCGATTGTCTTCCTCCGATGTCTACTGAAGCGGTGGTGGAGTGATTGATGGTGCCTAGTTTATTTTGAGTGCCATCAATGTTCCTGGCCCTGATCGGCTTCTGGAGGGGAGTGAGCGGGAAGTTGTACATTTGCGCAAAGCCTTTGTCCATGAACATCCCTCCTGCTCCTGAATCGAGGAGGGCATCGGTTTCGACGATTTCGTTCTCAACGAATAGCTGCATTGGTAATCTCATAGATTGTTTCTCCATGTTAGCTATAAGTACACTTGAGACCGTAATTTCAGCGGGTCCTGACGTTGGGGTAGTCCGCTTTCTTAAAAACCCGACTCTTCCATGAGGTTGAGGGTTTCTTCTTTCTCTTCTTCGTCTAGCTCGCCTAGGAGGGCTCGTATCTTCCCATAGGTGTCTTTGCCGCTTGGTTTCTTAGCGGTAAATCTTCTGACGGGTCCAGGTAGGAACTTTCCCGTCTTCTTGTCTTTGTGGTCGGCAGCGCAATGTCCTGTCTGGTGACAGACAAAGCACATTCCCTTGCGCATATGCTTGGCGCGATCTTGTTGCGTCATCTTGTCGATTTCCATGGCATTTGGATCAACGTCGGGGGCGGCGGAGGGAGTGTAAGCCTTAGAGGGCGCTTTGCTTCCTCTAGCTTTTCCCATGATTGCCTGTGCTTGTTTCCACTGTCCTTTATACTTGGCAGCGGCTTCGTACCATCCGTCAATGGTGGTAGGCATCGTTTCTTTGAGAAATACTTTCTCAAGAAGTTTCGGTTTCAGCCCGTCCATGAAGTATTCAATGAGGGCAACGTTTTTGACAATTCCTGTGCGCGCGGCAAGGATTCTGAAGTCGGAGATGTAGTCTTGAACATCTCCTGTCTGAACTAAATTCTTTAGTTTGGTTCCTGCGGTTCCTGCATCGTCTACAGGGGAAAAGGCAGCGGAGACGGCTGTCTTGAACGCTTGCCAGCCGCCGAAGTTGTTGTTGGCCAAGGATTCTCTGATCCTTGCTTCTTTCCATCCTGCGGCCGCTCCTCCTATCATGAACGAGAGGGTGAATGCGATCTTCTTTTCATCAGTGTCGTAGGTGTTCGGGTTCACCTAGGGAATAGTGCGGGTTACGGGTACGGGTAGGTACGGGTACAGGTACGGGTACGGGTCGTGGAGTGGTTACCCGCTACCCATGCCTACCCGTCACCAAGAGGGAGGCAACGGGGGGTGGGGAACACAATATATATTAAATAATTTACATAAAGTCACATAACTACATATTAAAAAATAAATAGGTGGGGCGAGCCCAGCTGAAAACTTCGAAATGGGAGGGTTTATATACTCCTGGCATGCGCACGGGCCATTTGGCCTTGTGTGGACAAAGTAATCGCGTTTTCGTTGATTGTTCACGCGTTATTTATCTATGTTTTTTTTACTACACAGCCGCTTGCACAACTGCCTGCCTCCCTCATTCGTCCTCCCTTTCCCCTCCTCCCTCGTCCACTCCATCATTATGGGGCCACAGGGCCCCAATATTAAGTATTTTCATTTCATTTCTATGTTTTTAAACTAATAAACTATTTTTTTTCACACTCGCGTCACCATCAGTCACCACGCATCACCACGTGTCGTGACTGCCAGCTCACCATTCACCACCACCACCACTCACGACGACGCCGCCTCCCTCCCTCCCTCCCTCTCCCTCCATCCTGTGGCCCTATGGTAAGGATTTTTATTTAACTTATCAATTTTGTTTCAAAAGTAATAAATTTTATTTTTCAGTTTCTCATGTTCAACAACGATGGCCGCCCCCCTCACAGCGCCCCCTCCCCCTCCTATATCCTTCCCCCCCTCTTGTACTCCAACTCTATGGGAGCCACAGGCCCCATTGTAAGTTGTTTTTACGTTATCAATTCTTTTTTAGCTAACAAAAAAGAAATTCAGCCTTTCTATTTGTAACTACGAACGCCAGGCGTGCCGCCCCTCCTCCCCACTCAAATGGGATGTGAGGGGCCCGAAGGGGAACTGGACGGCCCCAGGGACCAGGGCGCACCAGGAACCCAGGGGATGTGAAGGCAGGTCCCGACAGCCGAGGGGACATGGCGGGAGGGCCCAGGAGCCCCACTGACACCACCCAGCCCAGCCTCACGAGCCACTGCTCGTGGGGTGGAGCGCGGGTGGGGTGACGCAGCGACAAGCAGGCCACATTCTTTTTTCCGTTTTTCTTCTCCTTTCTTCTTTTCTTTTCTTCTTTTCCTTTTTTCTTTTCTTTTTTTGTTTCGTTGGGCCCACCGGCGACCCCATGCCTATGAGCACCTGCTCGTAGGGTGGTTTTATAATTGTAGTTAAATATATAATTAGATAAATGTATTTTTGTTACTGCAACCCCTGACGAAACCCGTACCTGCCGTGACCCGTGCCTCGTGACCCGCGGGTTGCGGGTACGGGTAGACGCAGGTACGGGTACGGGTCAGCAAAAAATGACCTGCGGGTTACCCGTGCCAATGCCTAGGTTCACCCGGATGTAAAGTTCTACTTCTTGTAAGAACTTCATTGTCTTTTCTCTTTCTCCAGAGAAGTCGGAGGGGACTCGGATTTTTACTTGGGCATCTCTGTTGTGTGCCATTTCGAAGTAAGTGGGGTCGAGTGAGTCTTCGGGTTCGGATTCTTTGAGGGTTTGCGAGTACCCTGTTCGTTTGTCTGTGATAGAAGAGGATGCTTCTCTTCTAATTCTTTGTGGCAGTCTGCTGTCTTCAGGTCTACCTTCGGTAAAGTAGTGGTCGGGTACGTATTCTGTTGAGCCTGTGGTATCTGCGAAGTACCAACTTCTTAGGCTGTTGCTGTACCTGATTTGTTGTCCGTCTAAACGGAAGAATTCAGAGGTAGCAGTGGGTACTGCTGTTCAGGGTGGTCTGTCTGCGAAGTGTCTGTTCTTGAGCGCGTGCATGAGCTTGGGCGCCACAGTGTCTGTTGGGTGCGCCTAGACTTGTGACAAGTCGGCAGGTTCGATCAACTTGACCTTTTGTTAAGATTGTCTCTTAACTACTCAGCAAGTTCGAGACAACAAGGTGCTTCCTTGTGTCGAGTTCGTCGTTTAGACTCTGAGGTACTTCCTCAGGTCGAGTTCTCTGTGAGCAGTTTAAAGAGTTTATATCTTTAGGTCAAGCTGAGGCCTTGACCGACTATCTACTACAGTTTATATAGACTAATAGTTACTCTGGTCTATATAATGATTGGCTAGTAAGTATAGTAGCTATCTACTCAGGTCTGTTCAGGAGCGTTTCAATAAGTAAAGATGCGCTGGCTGTCAAGTGAGCGCATGTCAGAAAGTAAATATAGGTGACACGATAGAATCGTAACAAGTACGGATTTGAATTCCTCGTCTGAGAGGACTTCCCCCATTTGGTGTAAACGGTTTTGTTGATGACAGAGATCATTGATGTGATCCGGAATATTGGTGTCGTCGCTTGCCCTAGTTGTATAGAAATTTCTCTTGGCAGCTGTAATACTTGTATGCCCTCTTATTTCGTGAATGGAGCATAGATTATTCCACATTTCTGCAGCAGTTTGTGCCTCAGTCACATGTATAATCTGTTCGTTGCTCACATTTATTTGTATAAGAGTTTGAGCCACCAAATCTCTCATCTCCCAGTTTTCATGGTCTTTGTCACCCTGAGGTTTAGCTATTTTTCCCTCAACATAATTGTAGACTTTATGTAGCTTTAGAATCCTCATAATACGAGTTTTCCATGCCAACCAGTTCCCTTCTTTAAGGGAGTCTACTTTATTAGTCAAGAGGCCCCCCAGGTTAACATATTGATTGGATTTAATTTCCAAGAGATGGCGATCAACGGAGCAAGCTTCTTCTGGAATATGATCGTAGTCGTCGGACATTGTATGTAGGTTGGATATTGTGAGGGCTTATGATTCTGATCCGAATAATATGATAACGCGCCTAATCCCAGGCGTCAGGGCCCATAACCTGTTGAGGTAACGATGTTACGAGTGCGCTTTTCAACGCGCCGACTAGTGATACGAATATAATAATATTTGAGAATGATTTTAATAAAATAGTTTGTCGTATCGCTTCTCAGAATCACGCGGGAATGGAAGGGCGCATGCAAGGAATTAATTGTCTTAGAACATATCCGGTGCCAATTATATATTCCGGATTAATGTCTTACTTATTATCAACCCCGATCGGGTGGACGTGCCTGACCGCTCAATATGTTATTTTGAGTCTTGACCAATCAACCTGAAAATGGATGGTAAGAAATAGCACCAGCATTATGGTCAATGTATAATAGTAGAATAGCTGTTACCCATTGGAATTGTGCACAATTGTGTTTCAATACAGCTGGTGCTAGCTGACATAATTAATTATTAAATTTCTTCAGGAGAAAAATAAGTCAGATGGTGAAAATTTGGAGAAAATAATTTGTTTGCATGGTTACTTTTTCTTGGGGAACATTCTGCTGTACCCCTTGTGATACAGTCAATGTATAATAGCCAATAAGAATTTACTGAAATTGTGTGATTTATAATAAGATAACCTCTCTCTTCCCTTTCTTTCCTCTTTCCTTTTTTGGTGAATTATTTTGAATTATTTTTAAGTGAGGTGCACCCATGGTCACAGTGCCACTGGGTCAGTTGCTGCTAATATCTGTGTGAGACTATGATCTGGATTGATAAGAACCCTCTCATTGAGCTGAAAGAAAAGGTCAGAAGGTGCACACCCCTAGAATGAAACTACCTTCCAAAGTTTCAGATGAGAAGCATTTGTGTCACAGAGATGTTCGATTTGTTGCTTGATCTTTGCCTTCAATTGATAAACATTGGCAACTAGTTGGAATGTCGAAGATGTTGTATGGCATTATTGTATCACCTTTCCAGGAAACACCAGATTGTTTAAGATCGAGATTCCCGCGGAGACACGGTGGGGAACAATGGAGGAAATCCACATCAAACCAGAGGTAAATGAGGTTGTAAAGTCTGAAGTAGGAAAGGTGAAGTTGTTGGACTGAAATTCACTCAGGCTCATGGCTCTGGTGCCATGTCTGAAACAAATGAAAAACAATCAAAAATTAAGATTTGAGTATCTTGATGCCATGTGCAACATGTTATAACAAGGCACAGTGGTGCAATTGGAAAGATCTTTGCTCGAAATTATTTTTCTGCTTACTTAAGTTACCTGGAGGCTAGACTTCAATTCTTAGCTATGACATTTCTTTTTCTCCACAACAAGTAGCCATTACTGCTATCTGAGAATCGGTAGAATGCAGAGGCATTTGGACCTTTATTTTATTACTGCCCCCTGATCATCAATTTACCATCTTTGTGCAATCTGATCTGTACTTGCATACTGCCCATCTTCTCCTTCTTTCCACTTCTGCTCCCCAAATACTAAACTGTAATATGTATGCTAGACAGTGCTATTAGTTGGTAGATAGGATAACCATGGGATAGGATGCCAGTGCTACTGCACAGTCCCAGCTGCACTGCAGGAGGGCCCTGCTAATTCTGGGAATAAAATAATTTCCATAGCCAAGGTCTATGTCTGCATAGTGCTATATAGCACTATGGAGATTTTTTTTACATATCAGTTCTCCATACTGAGCTGCATCATGGTAGTGCCACTGCCAAGAAGACATGGACCTTTGCTATGGAAATTATAAGGGTTTGCCAATTGCAGCATGTCCCCCCACCTGCACTGCCAGTCTGTCCACCACCTGGAGCTCTTTGAACAGAAGATAGTATTAGGCTAGTATGGGTATCCTATTGTTCAGTCTGTGGGACTCCAACAACTGCAGCCATTCCTCATTCTGTTCTCTGAATTTGATGTAACAAAAAAAACTGGGTGTATAATTCCAGGGTGCAGTAGTCTGCAGAAATGTTTTTACAGCAGATTGTATTGGACTGTATTTCTTTTGTCTGGCTTTCTTACTAGATGCAAGTCTCTCAATTTCAAGCTGCAAAAAAATCCATAGTTAATTTTTTTAACAATACTGGGAAGGAATGTACAGAATAATGGGTGCAATCAATCCTGAGGTCAAAAGGCACAGAATTTAATTACTGGACAATATATTCAGTGCCATGGAGAGCCTGGCCTGCAATTTGAGTGATGCAGCTCACAAGGTTGCTTCTCTTTCAACCTGTACTTCCTCCAGAATCTCCAGCACCATATGCTAGACTTCTTATGGTTCACTCAGGTTTACTTCATGGCCCATTAGATGACATCAGACAAAGTGCAAGATAAGTAGCAGATTGGACCACTCTGCAGTAGAATTTGGTGCGTGGGAATGTATTTTTAAGATGACCAGAGCCGTTTTGGGCTGTGGTGAGTCACAATGTGTACAGTAATCAAGATTTGTCATTTCCAAAAGCGGCTCTGGCGAGAGCCAAATCGGGCTCTGGCTTGTTCCAGACATGGCACTAGACCCAGGCTCATTGCAATGGCAGCATCCCCTCGATTTCCTTAATATCTTACAGGTTCATAAAGTTGACACTTTGGTTGGTTAGCGATGAGTGGAATGTGAGTAGCAGAGAGCCAATCTATGCTCCATCCGGGAACTTCGGCCCCTTGTACAATTTGAGTAGGAGAGAACTGCAGACAACGGACACCGATCTTTTATGGCGATCAGTTTTTCGGCCATGACCTGGAAAAAAGATACTACTCACGACAGTGCCATAGCAAGTGATGCCCATACTGGAGCTAAGCGAATGTAACCCACTGGATAGAGGACCCCTGCAGCAATGGGCAATGCAAAAATGTTATACATGGCGGCATATAACTAGTTTTACATGGAATCTCAGTGTTTGCCAGCCCGAGGCCAGGAATCGGCGCACTTACAAAGTTAAACCTGACTCGATTGAATACTTTCCGCGATAAATCACTCAGGGTAAGAAGAGATCGAAGGTTTGAAGATAAGAGTATGAACGACGCGCTTGATATCGCAACATCGCCTGCGGAGGCGTGTCAACTCGTGCATGATTGGAAGCCAACTACGATGCTTACTACCAGAACCAATAGCGATGCCAATATCTGCAGCTGTCAGCGCCTAATGATGGATCGGTAAGGGCAGTGTTTTGAATCATGTACAGATAGATACCCACTGGGGCATCATTTATCCCATCACCGACCATGGCCACAATGCACCGTGCATTCATTCTTCGTTTGATGCCGACTTGTTGCAACCACTGAATCTTTTGCGCCTTGGATAACAAAGCGTAAGTTGGGTGTTAGGATATCAAACAATCTCCAGCACCTTCTCGTGTGGCAGGACACCAGCAATGACGTTTGTCATCGGTATTCCTACTGTCCTTGCGACGGCTTGTGCCGTGACTAAATTGTCGCCAGAGATCATCCAGGTACCTATCCCCTGGTGTTGCAGACGGGACACCACAAACTGTGCTTCGGGTCGCAGGCGATCGGTAACTGCAAAGATAGCTGCGATAGCGAAGGATTTGGAATCTTCATCGTCTCCAGATTCGTCACGTACTGCCAGCAGAACCACACTCTTCGCCTCGGACTTCCAGGCCTCCAGTCGTTGACCAATCATGGCATCCACGACCGTGTCATGTTCTTCAAGCCACGCCTCATTGCCGATGATCGCTGTACATCGCTTATGCTCGAAGTAGGCTTTCAATCCCTTTCCCGCCACTTCCTCAAACCTGGAGCCACTCGAAGACGAAGAGCCTCGAGCATCACAAAAAGATCGGATTGCTGTTCCCAGAGGATGCGACGAGGCAGACTCCAGGCCTGCAGCAATTCCGAGAATGACATCCAGCTCCCATCGACTGCTTGGTGATAACTCGAAATCGGATACACTCGGCTCCCCCCCTTCGGTCAATGTACCGGTCTTGTCAAACACCACAATATCGACTTGGGCCATCTCCTGAAATGCCTCTCCACCTCCTCGAGCCAAGATACCAAAGTTGGCTGCTAGTCCGCTTCCTACAAGGAGTGCGGTCGGCGCAGCCAGACCAATGCCGCAGGGACAAGCGACAACGAAGACAGCAATCGCGAACTCCAATGACCATACCGCTACCAAATAGAGGATGGTCAGTGTTCAGAACGGTCCCTTGTGCAAAAATATTCGACTTACGCCAACCACCAATCGAAATATCTAAATAGTCCCGCGGAAGGACGCCACTCAATCCCAGGCATAGCCATATAACCCAGGTGAGAATAGCTAACAACGTAACGACAGGCACGAAATAGCTAATGAGCAGATCCGCGACACGTTCTATAGGAGCGCGACGCGTTTGTCCTTCCCGAACGACTTCCACAATGTGATCGAGCCTTCATTGACAGCTTCGATAACGCATGTCATTCAATGCAGAGCGAAACTCACATAGTTGTTCCTCCAATAGCATCGACCTTCGCATCTATTGCTTCTCCTTTGTTGATTGTACCCAAGAACACTTTATCCCCTAGAGTTTTCTTAACAGGCCTCGATTCTCCCGTTAAGGAACTCTCATCGAAAGCGCTCTCTGTACCGGAAACAATGGTCGCATCTGCAGGAGGTGTGGCACCACGTTGTATCCGAACGATATCACCGATTTCGAGAAGATTGGCATCAATCTTCTCAATTGTAAAGCCTGGGTTAGTTGAGAGGGATCCAGCCCTTATACTAGAGTCACCCTTTTCCGGGTCATCAATATGTGAGTAGTTGGATGTTTCAGTATCGCGCGAAACCCCAGTTGGGCGGAGGAGGAGAGCTTGGGTAGGGCGAAGTAGAGCTAGAGCGGATATGGCGTCAGCAGTGCGCGCCTTACTATATGCTTCCAAAAAGCGACCTGGGGGAAGGAATGGATGAGTAAATCATCCTTCGTCATGTAGAAGATATACACGCCAGCAAGGAGAAACATCGTCAGGAACACAACAGTGTCGAAATACGTGGTAACGTCACCCATCCCAGATGGAGACGCTGGCTGGGCGGCGGCAAGGCCAAGAAGGCCGATGGATGAGAAATAAGCTACGGATACACCAGCAGAAACCTATACTCTCCGTCGAAATCGATACAATTTTTTTCTGACAAAGAAAACACACACCAAGAGGTTCATACTGCCGAACCTAATGAAGCGCTGGTGAATCGGAGTTTTACTACTATTTCTCCACAGTGCTCGAATTTCCTTGATGCACCTCCGGTGGAACATGCCTGCGCTATAAAACTGGACAGGGGAAGCCAGAAATAAGAGGGCCCATTGGCTTCGTGATACGTTTCCAATCCACATCGGTTTCATCAAAAAGGCTCTCGTGGGGTTGCCGTCCTTGACCAGAGTCATGAAAGCGACACCGATCACAAAGGTTGGGATACTGATAAGGACGGCAAGGATTAATCGCCGAAGAATGGCACTCCGTTCACTGGCTCGCATTGATCTAGCACGCTCCTCTAACGAAAGAGGACGATGAATAGAAACTTCAAAAGGTGGGGATTTGGAAGAAGCAATAGTAGAGATAATTGTTCGGATCGTGAGCGACGGGGAAGAGGGTTGATATGAAAGCTCTAGTATGCGATCCGTGCATGCAGTTAGTGGCTTGACAATGTTGACTTCTGGGCTAAGGGACTTGACCGCAGTCATGATGTTCTCAGGACAATGTCTGGGAATAAGGGTTCAAGCACATGCCAGGGCACGGTATGTGGAAAACTTACTGGCAATACATACCATCAATGCGAAGAGTGAGAGTTCGGAGGCCACTAGTCGAATCGCAATCCAATCCAGAAAGCGACTCGACACTCATCATTTCTGCTTCGAATCCACAACCCTCTATCGCACTCACGACAATCTCAACAACCTTCTTATCGTCAACGATAACAACAGCAGACCCGCCCAAAACGCTGACGGTCACATCAGTGACTCCTTGGAGTTCTGAGACCATCTTAGTTACAGTCTGAGAGCAGGACGAGCATGTCATTCCACCGACGGAAAGGACCGCACGGAAAGGACCATCATCATGCTTCTCATGGTGGAAAGCGATAGAAGATTTACAGTCGGAATAGATTTCCGCTTTGGATTCTGGATCGAGAGAGTTGCTCAGGTCGTGGCCAGTGCGATGTGCTTCCTGGCGGCAGAGTGAGCACTGCTCAAGGTGTTTCGCCCGTCTGTCGATGAGAACTTGGTTCATACCCTTGGAGAGACTACCATAAGAATTAGGATTATTGTCATCTGTGTCCGATGGGCAGGTCAGGATGTCAAAGCCAGCGTCCTCTAACGCGGAATGAATTGCGGCCGGTGAGAGGTCCCAGGGAGCGGTGACAGTGACAGACTGAGACAGTACGGAGACCTGGATGGAGGTCGGAGGAGGTGACAAGGCTGTAAGAGCTTCCTCGACCGCATGGACACAACTAGACAATGGTGAGAATGGGAGAAGTAGATAAAAAAAGGTTAAACCACCTGCTGCAATGGAGATTAGAAATTTGAACTGTTATAACGTTAGCTCCACTGTTGAGGACAACTGGAATAGCCATTAGTATGGCTTTGAATTGGGTGAGGCAAGTCGTGTTACTGCAAACGAAGCGGTAATAACGCGAAACGTAATTCGGATTCCACGTGAACTCGCGGCCCTCCGCAGTACATTTTAACAGAGGAAGTCAGTCAATAACTGGAAGGAAGCAATAATTGAAATATTCCGGTACGGTCCAATGGAAAAGTTCGCAAAGTTTCGAACATTACGACAATGCGTATATGGTCTAGTTTGCAAATTTCCGCAGTATACACTCCCGTTTACTGTAAGCGGTGCGCGAGGCAATTTTGCCGATCTTCGGTCCTTCTGCTGAATCAGAGTCACGTGGACCTTCCCCCGATCTTCGAGACGATGATTAATCGGAGGTAAACTATACAGAAACCCGAGTCAGGATCACCACGGGCAAAAAAAAAAAAAGATAACATTAGGAAAGAAGAAAGTAAGAAAACGTAACATCACCTGCATGCTCCGCCCGTTGAACTTATCAGAAAAGACCAGAACAAGAGTATCAGGAACCAAACTGTATTGGAAGAGGGACTCGAGTGGAGAATGAGGCACCCTTCAGTTACCATATTTGTTTAGAACAATCTCACAATCGTGAAACCTGACCTGAAATTCAAGTTCTCCCAGACAACATAATGCAATACTCCAGACGGCCATAAACAGTATGAACCCAGGAAAACTTCCGGTATACACACTAATGAGAGTGATTGCCCCTTGATCAAAAAATCGGCCAGTACCGGTGGAGTGTCCGACATGTCGTCGTCCCTGTGTATACTGGATATCAGCGATCCCACTATCTTCTCCAGCTAGTCATCATGCCAAGAGTGAGCATGTACACAACGATAATGTTCTTGGCGCATACATCCCAACATTTCAAACCTATCACAAGCTGTGGGAAGGAGAAGCGAGATAGTCTAGCGTGTGTAGGGTCGTCCTCGCCTTCGTATTCTTCCTGGGAATAGTCAGCTTCAAGCTGAAACACATGGAGGAAAAATGTACGCTGCCTCACGCATAGCGAGCTGGACATCCTGCTTCGAGTAGGATGGAGTGGTTGTTCATCGTAGCAATGCACTACAATGCACTGGTTTCAGGAGGGGTGCACTTGGAAGAATGGACATGCGCTCACTGTAACCGTAACTACTTGGACATCATTGAATACACCTCACGACACGAACTGACACAGAGCCCTAGCAGGGCCCGTGTCTCAAGTTACTGCAAACTCTCGTTGAATGAGGCTGTACAACTGGACCAAGAATGGCTGGGGCGAGGGTAACTTGGAGGATCTGTCAAGAGCAGTTGAAGTCGCTTATCATGACCTTCAGATTCTCGTTGAAGGGGGGAAAGCACCCAGGAGCGGCGGCGGTACCAGAGGCCGCACAGAATTGAAGGGGACACAGTTGACGAGCTCAATGGCATACGCATAGCGTCCAGGTTGGGTCGGCATAGGGCGAAGGGCGGGATTAAACATAAATTCATGGGACTTCTCAGACTTTACGAACGAGCCAAAACATAAGTCGAGTTCGGTGTCGAAGATCTGAGTGTAAGTATGGGTGAGCAACAATTTTGTTAGCGTGGGAAGGTTTATGACTAAGTACATCTGCGCCGGCTGCCTAAAAGGTTAAGGGGACTTGAAATATATGTTACACATCTGCATATCTCTGTTATCTACCTAGTGCAGTTGGTTGCTCTCGTATCGATAGTGAAAAGTAGCGAACTGGCACTGACATAAGTGCAGTGAGCCAATGTTCAAGGACACCGCGACCAAAATTTGGCCCACCAACCACTTTACCGCAATTACCGCAGACAACACCAGATCAGACCACTATCTCTCGTCTACTCTTAAATCAAAAACGGACGGAACTACCCCACGCTATCCAGCGCGGTACACTTTACTGCCAGCCACAAAAGGCTGCATCACTGTTTCCGCTTCCGAGCCATACATTCAGGTAACCCTCGTTTCCGCTGCCGCGGTGTGTGTAGACATGGGCCCAGACAGTGGGTCGGGGTGGGGTAGGAGGGAGAGCGAGCAGGGAGTAGCATTTAATGGAACCGAAAAAAGATACGATGGGGTAAAAAAACAGGGAGAAGGGAGGAGATAAAGGAACAAGCTGATTCTCCTGGAGATCAAGTCGTCGTGGGTGGCTCAACAGGGTGAGATAGATTAGGCAGTAGACACACGATGTATGCCTGCCGTCATGATCACCCTCTCGCGGATCTTTTTGAGTCTCCTGAATGTCAACGTTGTAGGCTGGCCGCCATCTGGTCAATAGTATGGGCAAGAGCACGAAAGGCAAGGCTGAAAATCAATGTCCATGCAGAACACCAAAAAACAATCTTGTCAACTACCTCGGCTGGCGTCTCCGACAAAAAATCTCGTAGGATACAACCACACAGCATCCAGTGCATCCACCATAGAAGACAGAAGAGCCGCGCTATTGATCCGAGCACGGTGAGGAAGTCCCATTCCAGCGCGCCACAAGTGAGAGATCAGTACTCGATCAGTTCTCCGTCGGTCCCGGTATACCACATCCAAAGCGGCATAAAAATCTCGGCAAGACTTTATCTCTTCAGGAGGAATGAATGGAATGTCCAGCTGATACATCTTGACTGATAGAAGGCCAGCTTGCCATCGATTTCTTCCTCAACAGCATCAATCATTGTGACTATGTTTGTATTCCATGTGGCGGGGCCTCGATCACAGAAGGGTTCAACGAAGGGACGAGTTATTGGGGCGAAGGTAGGTAGGTAAGAGACGGTGAACTGTCGAGTCGATTTCGGGGAGGCTAGTAGGGTGGTAGGAGAGGAAAGATGGACCTAAGTCGAAGGCTCATTTACGTATCGTGTCAAGCTCGAGAGATAACTCAGGCGGTGTGGACATCATCGATGAAAAATCTTCCTCTTCCGACGTCACTGGCGCGCTGTGACGCGAGATAGCCTGCCCTGAAGCCAAACACGTGGGTCGCATTGAATTTGATAGTTTCAGCGTTGCAATTTGCCCCGGCTCGGTCCATCGGATTATGTAGCTAGGCTACTATCCTACCATCACCTGAGGCTTTGTTCTGAGTTCTTGCTGCCCCCCTTCGCCCAGAGGAGAGAAAGATTATTTGACCCAGCGAAACTGCGTGAGATCTAGATGCCGTATTCTACCGGTACTGTAATATTATCATTATGTAACGATGCGATTCTTCTTGTTTGTTCCCACTAACTGGGTTTTTTTTTGTCGATTCCAAGATAAAAACGATGATACAGTCTCGCCGAGTTGCTGTGTTCCAACGCACGAACATTTACACTTGATCCCAGCCCTAGCCTAGTAGGATGGTGCAGGTTCGGTAGTGCAGCAGAGCTCAATCGATGCGCGCTTACGATGGCTTCTTTTTAGGATTGCCGCTGCCACATGTTGGCTTTTTCTAGAAACGTGTTTGGTTTCGAACCAGTTCAATCGAAGGCTGTCGATTTGGCACACGTCCATTGGCCAGGACTTGCTAGGACCCACAAAAGTCAAATGATGTTTGGTTGGTGGGTTTAGGTGCAACGCTCCAAGTCGGCGCCAGGATCGATCGACTATGTGCCGTTGTTGAGGCCTGAGGGTCCCAAGCAATAATGAAATCATGGTAACCGCGGCTTCGTTCCCCGGAGTTGGTGATTCGTGACAGATAGGAAGTACCGTCACACACACACACACAAGGACTGCTGTTCCCTTTTCCTTTCACCTTACCCACAAGCGCTCTGAAACAGCACACTCCCCATGAGTTCCACCGTCTTCGCACGATTTCCAGACTTTCAATCAGACCCAACGGCTTCCTTAGTCGATGATTTTAAGCGCTTAGCTCTGCAGGAAGGTTGGTCGAAGAAGAGCAAGACATACAAAGAAGAGCGGAGAGCCTACCTTACTGAGGTCGTGGAGACTAGGTTTTCGAATGAATTTGGGGTGAATGCCAGTAGTCTTCAGGCATGGCAGAATCTTTGCCGAACGATCGGTGTATCAGAGGGTGTGGAAGGAGGCGAATTGCAATTGACAAGCATACGCAAATGTCAGGCAGTACGTATGTACGTTGCAAATCACCTTCGTTTTGCTGACATCTCTCAATCACGTAGCTCCTCAAAGGCGTCTTCGTTAACCTCGTTGATCTCGTAGAGGCTGCTAGTGCTGGGAAGGTCATCTCAAAGAAGTTCAGCTCTCAGAAGGATCTAGCGAAGTACATCCGTAGGACGGGAAAATACTTTCCCCGAGAAAGAGCGAAGAGAAACCCCCTTCTTCGCCGATTCTTGATTACAGTCACTAATGCCTGAACTGATGGTTAGTCCACGATTGGCCTTCGCTTCACCCGGATGCTCAGTATCCACGATGCTTTGTTGATCTGTCCTACGACACACAGTGCACTAGTTAACGAACGAACCTTGATACCACAGGAAACCGAATAAGGGCTGGGGTTGGTACATAGTGTATTCTCCGAGTCAATACTTATCTTTTCACGGCGCGTTCTACAGTAGGGATATGTGCTTGGCACTCGTAACTGCTTATCTAGCCAGCCCTTCTCGTCCTTGGCCTTGACTTCCATAAGATCAATATCATGCACCTAAGGCAATCGAGACAGGCGTCTGCAACATCTTCAAATCTGGTGACTTGGGTGTGGCGAGGCAACTTCCTAGTCTCTCATAAGCAGACGGAAGACATTCCTACCATGTTGACGCACCTGCTCCTAAGGGATGCTAACGTACTAAAGCATGTGTGAATAGGACACGACGAAATGTCGCATTTTGCTGGCAGACGACCAAAAAAAGGATCATGATACCGTGACCTATCACCTTGCAACCGGAGTCTCGTATCGACCGGGGCCCCATATTTTTCCCTCGTTACAGGGTCCAATACTATATATCATCCGTCCTCCTGTGTTGACGGATCGTCGTCGAGAAGATTTGCAAATATATATTATGAGCTCGATGCTAATTATAAGTTCAGTTTCTAACCTGCACGACTCGGAGGCTCTTAGTCCCCACAAGAGCACTTCAGCAACCCTGTCAAACCTTGTACGTGGACAGTTGGAGATTGGTGAGCCAGCCAATGTTGCCTCCAACAACGGCCCGGGCTTTAAAACTTGTTCATCTACTTTGCATCCTACTTGGCCTGACTCGGACCTTCGTAAAGCATTAACAGTGGCTTTGGAACTAGCATACATGAAAAATTCGATATTCATTCAGCAACGACGCAATGTCGGGCTGGTACCAGGAGCAGAGCTTCTCGGTCAAAATCTGGCAAATGTCCGTCGTTCGGTTCCATTTTTTTGACCGGGATTGTTGGAGTGCTCTACTACCGCCCCATGGCAGGACCTACAACGCCGTGACAATCGTCTTCGTTGCGTATATCCGTTATCGCGGCAACAACGGAACATACATAAGAACAACAGTCAAAATGACACTCCAGCCTAAGTGGGCAGGCACGAATTCAGGTCAAAAATATACCGTGGTTAACATCACAAGGTGGTTTTACCTTTATAGCCTGCCGCTAGTCATGGCACCTACTCTTGCCTACTCATCACCTGGGTTTTACTTTGCTAACACCAATGAGGTCCATTTCCATCCCAGGCACTCTGATCAGGCATTACTGGTTGATTTTGGGACACGATCTCATCACACCAGATATGAGTGATGTATGGCTCCGACCAATCGAGCGGTCGGGTATTTAGTCGTCGTTCTCTTGGCGGACTTTCCCTCAATATGCCGACCTCACCGCTCCGCCAGCTGGTCGACATCATATCATCCAAGGTCTCCGAGCTCGAGGCGATTTTGGAGAAGGAGGGCGTAGTTTACCCAAGCCTCGATGATCCTTTCGTTCCTGGCTCACAGGCTGAGACTGCTTCTATGGACAGCTGTTGCACAATGCGCATCCCTCGTAATAGCGGCCTGTGCACATCCGATGAGCGTAACGCTCACGCCTCTGGGCCAGATCGCCCACTCACCCTTCCAAAACGATTCTCAAGGTGGCTGGCTCGTTTGACCCCCTTTGTCTATCCCCTCTTCGTGCTTGTGTGCTTCAAGATTAAGCCCAGATGTGCCATTGCCGCCAGTCGAACCTGAGAGCACCCAAAAGTCATTACTGCTTCAAGACCCACACTATTGTCTCCCCGGCCCTGCTTCCCCTCGTGTGTTCTCTTCTCTTGCATCCTAACGCGCCCCACCCAGTGTTCGTCAGTCTATGGTGATCATATCTGTCTCATCGTTGGTGTTACTATGTTGCTCACGAGTCATGTCTCTCCTTCACCTACCGCCGGTCTCGATTGGCTTCATTATGTACTTTCGATTGCTCGTGTGTGATCATATTTCTCCTCTCAGGCTGATCATGTGCAATCATGTTCCTCGTCTTTCGGCCGATAGTATTTCTGGGATCATTTCCACGGCTTCTCGTGGAGATCGGGACAAGGTCGACGTCTGTCCCTCGGCCTCTAGGTATCGAGCTGATTCATCTGCCAAGAATGTTTCTAGATGCTGGGCAGGCAGCAGGATATCGAAACAGGTATGTTCTTCATCCAGTAGAGTTCCGCTCACATTCTGCTTGTAGGGTTGTGGAGACTAACAACTAGTTTGTGAGGATCAAAGAAGAGGAGGTCGGTTTCTACTTCCTCTCCATTTTTTAATATATCTTCTGTTGGACCAGAGGGTAGCTTTCCTTGCCTGTCTCTGTCTTCCCACCAGGTTTCGGGACAGGACAGGAAGGTTTTGATGCACCCTTGCTGTTTTTAGTGTAGCCTCTTTACTAGTTACTTGGATGGAAATACTATTATTATGTGTATGGTTCAAATGGATGATTGCTCGGTCTTGGTCTTCCCAAAGCATTGAGAATCATAGGTTAAAAAAGAAAGCCACCATTCCACCCGTTATTCCAAAGGACAGCTGGGGGGCAGTCACTGGGTAGTTTGGTAAATCTTAAAAGATATATCATAGAATCAGGTAAGGGCAGAAATCGAATGCATAACTTTATACAATACAAAACAGTTTTTGGTTCATTCTTTCTCTCGCGCAGTAAATGTTTCCAAGGTCGTCAGGACGGCGTCAAACGTGAGATTATGAATAGAGTAGCTCCCGCGCTTTCTTAACAATCTCCAACATGACACCCAGTGCGATCAGCCCGAAACTTGCAGGTCCGAAAGCTGCCACACCTCCATTATCACGTAGCATATCGGCTGAAACTTGCCAAGCAGCAGCAGCACGCATGAAAGTTTCCCTATCTCGAGGTGAGAGCTGGTCCTCGTCCTCGTCCTCGTCTTCGTAGTCCTCATCCTCCTCGTATTCCGGATCCACGCCTTGCTCGGCGGTGACAACTGCCACCTGGGTGCTCCTTAGCTCCCGCCGGATGGCTTTAGTTAGCTGTTGAGTCTACAACGGCATCAGTATGGACTGTGAACTTGCATGGCTCCCGAAACAGACCTGAAGGTTCATGGACGCCACAGTGTCGCGGCGTTTATGGTGATCCGCCCATTTCGCCTGGATGGTACCGCTCACGAGCTCTGCCTCCGTCAAATGCTGGTTTGGATGCTTCGACAGCGTGTGCGCTTTCGCAATAAACTGCAGCTCCGTCACATACAGCTCCATCAGATCGTCCATCGCTTGCAACGTATCTCCGTCATGGTCAGATATCGATGGTAAACCCAGGCTGTCAGTCTTGAGACGGTAAAGAGCACCGGTGATGATTGGACCAAATGATGGATCAAGGTAGAGCGGTTCTTCGTCTCTTAAAGGCACCCTCCGATATAGCTGTCCGAGGATCTTCTTGCTGGGATAGAATGGGGAATCCGGGGAAGAGGTGTCTGTGACTTCTGTGGACAGGAAATCGGGTTTCAGGCGGCCAGGGGCTCGAGGAAGTTTACTAAAATCAACAGCAGTTCCAGTCTTCGGAAAGTCGACGGCGTGTGAGGCGTATTCAGCAAGACGAAGACAATCGTCGCATTCTGGTCCCAAGTCGTGCAGATCGGCAATGCACAGATGACGGTTTGAAATCATTCCAACGAGGTCGGCTTCTACCTAGAAGATGTTGGGCATTTGCAAGTTGATCAAACGAGGCCGAACTTACATAGTTAATGACGAAGTCGGCAACGTCAGACACAGTGCACGGCCAGTCTGTCTCTTTGTGTGGTAAACCTTGATATGACCCCGGGGTCACCGTTCTGGTGGGGAACAGATCCGGCTATTTTATTGATTGAGTTCAGCAACAGGCAGAGCAAAAAAGAAAGGCTGTGACCTACGTTAAGAATCAAATTGTAAATGTCGCCATCCAGATCCCCACCACCAAGACATGACGGAAGGCTTCGGTCTCCTCTGCCAGTGCGTGGACACATCAATCCAACAAATTGGAAATTAATAAATAATTCAAGTCAGCACTCACTCGCAAGAAAACACAACTACATTCTTCAAATGCGCCAACTCGGGGCGACGCACAGCCGTTACAAACTGCACATCACCAGGATGGATCTGCGGCGACCTGGTAATCAACACTCGTCCTTCTACTGCATGATGTATACCATTCCTCTCATCCTGGATTGTCGCATAGATTTCCCCTTCACGAAGGCAGCCCCACTCGTCACTGACTCCAATCAAGGTGAACGATCCGGGAACGGCTATACGCCCACGAAACTTTATTTCACGAAGCACATGGGTGACGGCATAGGCCAGGGAGGTGGTAATCAAGTCGCATTGCAGAATATGAGGAGATATGGAATCGTCTGGAAGCTTGAGCTGCTTGACGAGGTTGTTGAACAATGAAGCAAGTCTGTATGACGCTCCGAAGCCATGCTGCTGGAAGAGTTTGGAAGCCTCTTGGAATGAAGAGCGGGTACAGTCAACGCTGCTGATGGCATCGTTTTGTAACCCAATGAACGTCTTGTCCCTGACACCAAGATGTTCTAACAGCATGATCAATGGCCGATTGAGGAACATGCGAATAGGATGCGAGGAAGTGGAGGCAATGTCAAGTGTAAGAGTTGCATTTGTTTCGAATTTGGTCTGCGATTTTCGCAGGCAGAGCGTCATTCCGTTCAAAGTCGGATCAACGAAGATGACACCCTGCATTAGCAACGACCTGAGCTCAACACGTTGGAATGACGACTCTCAACTTACTTTAGCGCCTCCGATCCGAATCTGGTAACATGATGGGATGAGCTTTTCACGAACTGCGGATTTTTGCTGTCCTCGCAGTACTGCCCAAATGGTACGACCCAGTTCAGGAGACATGGGGGAACATCCATCCGTAAAGAGCGATCCCGAGGCTGACCGGCGATCTTCAATCCGGCGAATTTCTCGAGGGTTCAAAGTAACTGACGGCGAAGACGCCGAAAAGGTTTGAGCCCACCGAGCCGCAAGCAGCGCCGGCTTTCTAGCGATCATCGAAAAGTCACCCTGCGTTCATTTGAGAATGTATCGATGGCAAAGAATGATATTAATGAATGTCAACGCACCAATGTGCCTCGGATAATTTCGGCAGTCATTAATGTCCTTCCGGTCTCCAAGTCAAATTCAAAAGGATGAACAAAAAACACCGAGTGCTGCTTCAGACCGCTCATTGAGTATCCCAAAAACTCAAAGTCACGACCAGCGACATTGATTCCGTCGACGAGAGCCTGCTTATATCGTGACTTTAGAAGCTCCTTGATGCTGACATTCAGTGTCGCGTCATGTCTGAGCGCCATACGGTTGTCATCCTGGAAAGTAACCCGCAGAAAGCAATCGTTGTTCCCGAAGCGACGCAGGATGCTGCTGGATTGGTCAGGAAGCGGGCCATCAGGTATATAAGAACTCGGTGTGAGGATGAGGTGGTAGGATTGGTATATTGCAGCAGTAGGTGCCATAAGTGGACTAGCACGAGGTACTTCTGGGGCATAGACCTTTGCTGCGAGTATCAGCAAATCGCTGAGCGTCGGACTCTCGAACATTTCTGATCCAATAGCCGGCAATCGGTTGTTCTTCTTCCGCCCGCGTTGCCTCCGATTTTTGTGCTTTTTCGTTACAATACCCGAAAACTCTCTCTGAGTATTCTTCAGGGCAAGGTTGTCGAGATTTTGGAGTGATGGTGCTTGTATTCGAGTAATGAACCAGCGAAAGATAGGTGTTGCCTCTTCTCCTTTCTCGTCTAGCAATTTCTGTAAAACTTCTTGTAGCTCGATTACTTCTTTTAGATCAAGAGTACCACTGTGAATCGCCTTGTCTATTTCGAATGCCAGGGGATATGGAAGCTCTTTCAGAAAATTGCTACATTGCTTTTTCATGTTTTCCGAATATAGATCACGCTGTACAATCTGGATCAAGGAAGGGATGGGTTTGTGGATATGCAGGTGTTTGCATCCTTTGATGAACGAGGCCAGATTATCGTGGGTCTCGAAAGTGAGAAGGAGGAAGCGCCCAACACACGGCATCGGAGAATTCCCATAGATGGATTTGACACGCTGAGATGGATATTCACGGTCCTCGAAGAGTTGGAGGAAGTTCAAGTTGGAAGATTTTTTTTCGAATACTGGAAAGGCATTGGCTTCGAGGATGATACTATGACTCCCCTGTGGCGCGTTATCATCAGTGAAACAGAGAGCCAAGATTTGTGATGCTCGGTACCACGCGGAAATATTATCAAGCGTGGTGCTGGGATTAAACAAGTCGAAGCTGAGGAGATCGAATGGAGTTCGGAGATGGTCACCGTCCATGGTAAGTCGCACTCGGCGATTGTCGATATCACAAGAGATGGTGCTCCTTCCGTCTCGGCGCACTTCGGCTGAGAATGTCCCATCTCTGCAAAGCCTTCCGAACGCAAACGTCGACAATGGAATTTTAGCAGAGTCAGCCTTCCTCGATTCAGCCTCTTTCCTCAATACTTCGGGGTCCCGCCATGGAGTAGAAGCGACTCGCGCTATCTGTGCGTCATCTGGAGGTTTGTTATTCCTAGAGAACAAGACCTTCGAGAGGCCTATGGGTATGCCGTTTGCGAATGTGCTCAGGAATAGCTCGCCTGAATTGGCGTCTGGGAGGGTGAGGATACCAATGCGGAATTTTGAGCCAGGTTTAACTCGGAACAGGTGTATGTGGAAGTTGAGCAGCCCCGGGGAAGTTGGAAATGGTGGTCGGTGAATGCGTTTTGCAATGGCGATCTCTAGGGATTCCACTGTGGTGTGCATAGGGATTCCACGCATGAAGATCTGCATGACTAGAAGATCGGTCAGTAGCGGTCACAATATGGAACACTTTTTGCTTACTTGCAGTGTGGTTTCTAGCGAGAGTTGCTATCAGTAAATGCCCAGTGGTCGCAGAGCGGGGTTCCGAGTCCAACGTTCTAATGCTGATTGCACGGTATTATAGGCACATGCTCGCCCAGCCGGAAGCCGCTGCCCCGAGACCAAGCGGTAGACGCGGATAGCATACAGAAGAGCGCTCGTTGGAGTGTGGTCGGCTGTAACTTGACTCAGTACTAGTGTGTATGAATGGGGACTATCTTATCACCGTTGCATCTGGAAATCGGCAGGGGTCTGGTATAACTAGACTGATCTGATCAACAATTAGCACTCCGCAATCAGTTGATAAGACTTGGCAAGGCCTTACAAGATGGTGAAATAAAGGTGACAAGGGATCATGCACTGATGCTTTGACTGGCAGAACTGTGAGGCATGATAACATTTTACCATTACATACAGTTGTTCAAGTGCCAGAAATGACCATATATTAACATCTCCTTTAATATAATTCTTCTGTAGAATTTTCATGCACTGATAAGATATTCAAATTCTTGCAAAAAATGTTCAACAGCTGATACTTTGTCTGACAAAATTGCAAGGCATGATAGTATTTTACCATAACAAAGAATTTTTTGAGTGAAAGAAATGACTGTATAATAACATCTCCTTTAATATCATTCTTCCCTAGAATTTTCATGCACTGGTAAAATGCTAAAACCCTTGCAAGAAATGTTCAACTGCTGATGCTTTATCTGACAGAATTATGAGACATGATAGTATTTTATCATAACATATCATTTTTTGAGTGAAAGATATGACCATATATTAGCATCCCCTTTAATATCATTCTTCCCTAGAATTTTCATGCTGGAAGGAAGCCAGAGCTTCCAACACTCAAGGGGAACGAGAGATGTTAGGAACTTAGTATATTCGGAGATAATAGCTAAGATACAGGACAAGGCCTCAAAGTATACTACTGGAATAACGTGTGATACTAGGTGTGGATGGGGATAAGCTTCGATCAGTTGAAGAGGCACTCTTTGGTTGTCGCTGCGTGTTGACGAGGGTGTCGACGAGGATGGTGATGGTGACAGGCACTGGACACGGTGCAGGGGCTAGGGGTTGAGAGGTGACATGGACAGGGTGCTAGGACAGGGGCAGGGTGCTCGTGGGTGGGCATGTGGTCGACAGGGTGCAGGGGACAGCAATGTGGGATCGAGGTCAGCAGAACAGCACTGGCAGGGGACGTCGTGGAAGACGTGGCAAACAGTGGGCAGCGGGAGGCCTGGAGAGATGGGTGGAGGTCGTTGTCGAATGCAAGGTGACAGGAGAATGGCGGCATTCAAAAGCTAGGCCGTCTCGATGCTGGGGGCCGTCTGGTCGTTCCCTGTGTTGGAGAACGGTCATGCATCGACTGACAGAGTTGAAAGCTGGCTAGCTGTCCGAGTCCCAAGTGACAAGGAGCATATTACTAAACTAAGGCCATAAAGGGCAGGGTGCACCGTGACATACCAAACATCTAGTACCCATTTCTAACGCATGACTACACATTATTGCAAAATTTGTGCATGGCGTGAACGTGAATTCAACCTGAAGATATCATGAATTCATAGTGCTAGGAGAGACCACATGAGAACACTTAATTTGATGTTCGGGTCATCTCCAAGTCATTGACGTCTTCAAGTTATTGTAACTGTACGAGTGATATAAATTTTATTATACTACACAATCATGATGAACTAGAGTTGCATAGTGAGAATAGAATGACATTGTAAGTATATCAAATAGAGCTCACCGATATCCCACTCTTCCATGCCTTTACATCCAAGTGTTTTCTATAAAAGTAACCAATCAGCGTATCACATGAAAAACAAATGTTGCATGACTTACCACCCAATCAGATTTCAGCATATTTGTTAGGGCGCAGACGACGCGAAACCCAGTGCTTCCCGCCATCATGAAACTTCTCGGGCGGCAAGATGGGGTAGATGTGTAGGGTGTAAAAACGTGAGGAGCCAGCTTTGAAGGCGCGCACTGTCCAATGCTTGAAGTGCATGGCCATCCACGATCCTTGGGTAGAACGATGAAGATTTCGGCTAGAGGCGTCATCCAGCAAGAAATGCAGATATAAATAAAGGACTCACCAAATTATCCACTGATATGTATTTAGGTCGCCAATCTTTGAGACGATATCGGCCCGATGCCATCTAATTGTGGCTCGAATGCACCAGCGCACCAGGAAACGACCGATAGACAATTGAGGTCGAAATACATGGATGGCATAGATGGGGAGGGGCATGGGGCTAAAGTAAACCAATGAGAACACGTTGATGGTAGGAAGAAAGATAGAACAAAAAGAGACTCACAAGTATGTAATTCAGAGTAAGTGAGAGAGACCGCAGACTCTCGTTGTACTACTAGTTTTGTTATTGTTGGGCGTTTGACTTGAACTAAAAAATAAGTTGAAGAAAATCACACCCAAGCCGTCGTCAAACGAAGACAATGAAATGAGAAAGGAGCTGACCGCGTGATAGTAGGAGGCCGGGAAGGAGTATTATATATCAGCAGGAATGTCAGCAGAACACAGACTACAGAGCGTACCCAGAATGATTCGTGCTATGATGTTTATATTGTGCCTCGACACCATCCTCGACGCCCTTGTCGAGCTTGTTGAATGTGTGTACTAGTAAACCAAAGCTGTGGATACGAAGTAGCAGTACATATACCAATTCAAGGAATATCCGCAAAACTTGTCAGATGCCAAAGTGCATTCACAATCGTCTTCTTCGTTCACTTTCCCTCGAGCTCTATCATTGCGATAGAACATGTTCACGAATAGCGTTCACCTTGCCTTTCGACTTCCGCATCGTGCTCCGAGTTTGCTATCGAATTGCGAATTGCTTGGGAAAATTCTTCGAATGATTCCACCAGCTCATCGAAGTCATCACGAACGTCTTCCACCAAAGTTTTTACCTCAGTGTCCAGAACTTCTGCCAAAGAATCCAAAACCTTCAAGCTCAGGCTGGTAGCTTTTGATGGCCCAGCAACAGTCTCAGCATGTGGTATCAATGGCTTGGTGTTCGTGGATAGCTGAGTTGTGGGTCGCACGATAATATCTCTTGCTGATTCGGCACTCTCGATCCATGTGAGTTCGACGCTCTCGACTTTAAGAGTGGCCAATGCGGCCAACTGCAGACCGACTGGATAATATGGTCAAAGGAGTTGTAACTGGATTAAAAACTGAAAGAGCCACATCCCTAACCGATGTAGTAACCACCAGTTTGGTGGCTCCTGCGGTAATGGCCAAGACGGCAGTTTGATTAACCTCGAAGCCAAAGAACTTCCAAAAGGTAATAGGGGGGTCATCCATTGTGATAGATGGCGTGCGGAATGCTGTATTGACCGCAAATCCAACTATAAGAGACATAAGGGCGAATCTGTGATGGAAATCGTTATTATGTATATCGATGAAGGAAGATAACATAAAATGTTACCGCATGCACAGAGCTGTGGTTAGGGATAGATCCCATCGGTCTCAGGATAGCGGCTGATGGGCCCGCCAGTGCCAGGAGCAGAGAAAGTCATGGGGAATAGCTTTAGAGTCATGCAGCGCATCATCACCACTGAAAGGAAGAAGAGCTGCGGAACATTACTACTAAGCCTTGATGATCCCGGTAGTTGGTAGCATTTTCTCCGATGCCGTCGTCAAGCAGTGTGCTCACGAACCAACTCTAGAGTCAAGTCTTCTGTCCATATGCATGCATAGCTTGGCGAGACATTACTGATAGGCTAAATCAATCAAGACTTTGAGAACATATGCATTATGGGGTTCTGGATGGCCTTTGACTACGTAAATATGATTTGTCTGTTTGGAATCAGTTGCAGACTTACTTGGAGCATAATCACAAGTGCCGAAACCTATAAGATAACTGATGAAGACCAAACAAAGGAATCCTACGCAGTAGACAGATATCCAATCTGAGCAGACAGGTTGAGAAATGCGCGACTAGTACATATCTGTAGAATGCTCAGCCTCTTCAATGTCCTCATCCACATCACCATCCTCTCCATCTTCCATTTCCGAGTCAATGTCATCCCAACCTTCCAAGTCAAGGTCATCTAAACACAGCTCTGGGTTGTCTGATTCATAACCCATGTCACTCTCTCTGTCGTTGGTGTGTGCAAGAGACTCTCCTAATCCCTCCTGCAGCTCCATATCAGGATCCTGGATCATACTCTGGGTGTCCTCAACCAGATCAGAAACACTGCATGAGGTGGATTCTGACTGATGTGCATGAAAGTGGCCAACGCCTAGCCCCCAGTGGTAGCGCATGAGAAGGTCCCGGTCAGAGAACCTGGGGGATATAATGAAATCAGAACTAGTAAGCAAATATTGAACTCACCGGCCAACAAAGTATCGATTGTAATCATTACCATCCTTGGCACAGCGTGAGATGCCAATCCCATCATTTTGTCGTTTTCCTTTTGCGAAGGCTGGTAAAATATGGCACCCACGCAGAACATCTTTCGGATCCACAAAACCGAAAGAATAATTCTTGTTCATAGGAGGGAAGCGGACTGAGTCCAGCTTGGAAGTCCTCCACCCTGAAGAACCTGGGTTAACAACCTCAAACCATCGCACCCACAAAAAATCAAAGCGGCGAGCTTCAAAATCACGCATACCAGGCCCAGTATAAATGGCATTTACGTGATATACGCCGAGGACCCGTGCGTACAAGAAATGATGCGGATTCGAAGAATTAACAGAACCAGAACCTTCCACATCGTCAGCAAGAAGCATGACATTTCGACGAGATGTCCCAGGGTTAACAATGTCCGTTCCGCGCTGAATGTCGTAAGTGGTGAAGTGGAAACGAATAAGTTTGTGGTGGTATATGCAGTCATTCTTCAAGAATACATAATTGCATACATTTCCGTCAGAGCTTTGAAATGGTGCATTATCCAAGCTGGTTCTGATGCTGGAAGGCCCTGAAAGCGATTCAGCTTCCTGGAGAAGCACCGTCTGGATTCGAGGAAGTAGATGCTCTCTTAACTTTGGTAAAAAATCCTGCGTCATAGGGGTTAGTGTAATTCAGTAGAAGAATACGAAGACTACTCACCTTGATTGCGGGATCCCCCTCATTCTTTTTCAGGAAGGTCGGTATGTGGACAGGAACTTTCTGTGATTTTCCCATGTTGTACTGTACTCTAGGATCATGTGCAACATCCTCGGGTTCTGTTGCAGTGAGCGAGCTAGGTTGCGGACGATTTAGCCTCTCACGAATCATGCTGATACGGCGCTCTCGTCGCTCAATCCTTGATATTTGCAGTGGTATTGATCGGCCACAAGTCCGAAGTGAACGGGTTTTAGATGTCCGGTGCTCAAGCTCGCTCTGATGACCATCAGAACAGTAAGCAATACCACGCAAAACATCATGTAAAGCTTACTGGTTGAGTGGAATATGAGTCAGTTGTGCCGATGTGTCGGATGGTGTCGACATAGTCGCCGAGCGCATGATTCTTATAAGTCCTCAGATTGAGTTTCTTCTGCTTCCGTGCATTACTGTTAGCTGCTGTAGGTCTTCTTGATTTAGACACCACAGTAGTCGCAGATTTCTCCTGACGACGTTGCCGAGCAGCCCGCTCACGTTCCAACTCTCGAGTCTCAAATGCTGCACATGTCTTCTCCTCAAATGTGCGTAGGCTGTTTCCCAGAGATGTAGTGGCGCAGGAAAAAACGTCCAGAGTCGGATCTGTGTGCATGCGGAGCTTGGCAAGGCCATGCCAATGAGCTAAATTAAACAAGAGCTTAAGAACAGATGTATTGTGGGGTTCAGGCAAAAGACCATCAAAAATGGGTATGGCACACTGTGTGACAAATGATATTGTTAGTCAAAGTCAAGAATACTGGGAAAACCCACTTGTAACATATCCTCATAATCATGAGCGGTCATCTTCTTAAGTTCCGACCGGTTCGACCTGATTTTCCTTATCCCGTCAACTCCGAAAGGAGGGATTTCTTGAAACCTAATGGACATATGAGGACCAAACCTACTGAGGCTTCAAACGACTTGCCGTCTATCCAATTCGTGCTTGAGGCTTTCGTTCTGACAGTCTAGAATGCGTAGTAGATGTATAAAAACTGCTTTCCATACGCCGAGTTCAACCTCATGCATGAGATCCACAGCGAGCATGCCAAACATGTTGAAACCGAATGGCGCTAGCTTGCTTGAAAATGCATTCTGACGAAGCATGAGCATTAAAATCGATCATGTGGTGGAGAAGGCAAATACCGCTGTTGGAACGAGAGAATCTTCCCGTAGGAGATCTTCCACTGCCCGACTATCAACCACATAGCCCTTCTCATAAATCTTTTTGCGCGCCGTCTCAACACGAATACGTCGTTTCACATCGTCAATCCGGGCGAGAGTCCTGCGCTGTGCCATATCTCGACGCATTCCCATGCTGGCAACACGATCTAATGGTATGAGACAACGGGGACAAGGGCACCGACCCAGATTGCGAATGCTCGCTATAAGAATTCTGTGAAAATTGTGAGTTATACCAGACACCGACATTCAAAAATTCTTGACTTACTTCTCCTTGTAGTCCGCAGAATATGTAAATATACGAGGGTAAAAGCGACGCTGAATGCTATCGCAACACTTAATCACAATTCCGTGCTCATATGCTTCCAGGAATTCATCATCAAGGATGATCGCCCACTGTGCGTGATAGACTTCTCGATGGCAATGGGCCATGAATGCATTGTTTGGGCCCTTTCCACCAAGATGCTCCGTGGCGAAGGCTTTAAATGCATCGGGGAGCTGTCATTCGAAAAGGAATGGGGGTCACATACTAGGACAAAACCAAAGAGATCCTACTCACTGTCTCTAGGTAAGCAATGTGCTCAAATGCTTGACAGGAGGGTTTTGACCTTCTGTCCTTCGACTCATTCCCCATTGCAAGATAAATCGGCCATAGTTTAGCAGTGCTGAACGCTGTGAGCTGAGTGCCATCCGAGGCGAACATAAGACCCACTACAACCTTCGGAAGGTCACAACCAGGCTCTCCGGAAGATTCCTGAAGGTCACGGTGAGCCTTGATGAATGCTTCTGAGGTGTAGAGCTCTCCGTGAACTTTGAGTGGTTTAGAAGCTTCAGTTGGTTGCCAAAATAACCCATACGGCTCGAAATGGAGGTGTTGGTGGCTAGAGGGACGCATAATTTTCTCTCTAATCACCGACACCAACTTGCGGTGATGAAGGGTTCCCGCATCAAACTCCTTTTGCCCTGGATGCAGTGACCTTTTATGGAATGGGACCTTGATCTTGATTGAAGTTTCAACCCAATCACCGTTATCCTCTTCATCCTCCCAGCCATCATCATCATTCAAGGGCCGATCTCCACTAAGCTGTGCATCAATAAGCCGCCAGTTTGTCCCTGCAACGTCCTCTGGTCGAAAGGTTGGATGTCCGACTATCTTGACAAGATCCTGAAAGCCTGATTGTGTTTTCTTTAACCCGCCGTTCCAATACCATTCACCTAGCAAAAACGATGACTGATTGGGATATGGGTGGTAGGAGTCAGCTGGATAGACAGAAAAAATATCCGGCGACGTATCCATCAAGTCGTCACGCGTTGCACTCGCATTGGGATCGTGGTCTGGGAAGCAGGTTGCATGATACTGTCGAAAAAGACCAAATTTATTCCGTGTAGATTTCAGCAGCTTCCTCACACGGGGATAAATTTGCTCGGCGGATGAGGGTAATGCTGGGACGGTAGGGTGAGGCGTGGTTAGCGCACATTGAGACGTGACTGGTTGGGATGTTGGAGGAAGGGCTGCTGGAGGGTCGGGTAGTACATCCCGATAGCGCTTGGGCAGTTGGCGGTTTTCTCGGCGACCCCTGCGCTCTGCAAGTGGTTGATCCAAGTCTTCCTCGTTCGTGGAGGCATCCTGACGGTATAGCAGCGATTCAGTGAGTAATGAGTTGCACCAACATTAGATGTCTCACTTCATGTTGCAAGGTGAGTGCAACGTCATTTGATTCTTGTTCGACAGCTACAGTTTGTTCCGGAGGGTTTTCCACAGTTGGAGTTTGAATTTTTCGACGCTTCTTGGACTGCCAGGCCTCTTTGGCTTTCTCCAGAGCGCTGGAAAGCCGTTTCTTTGTCTTCTGACAACTACGTTTGTGGAAAGTATAGGCTTGTAGAACAGAGAACGTGCGGCCGCAAACACAGACTTGACACCAAGCCGACGGCAGGTCCATGATGCTGCAAGGAGGATGGGCAGAATGATGCCGAGTCTTCTGGAAATGGCAGGGCTGAACCTTAGAAAGGAAAGGTCAAAAATTGCGATCAGCTATTATAAAGGTTGATATGACTACGCATGAGTCACTGTATGGAGTCACTTGAGGAATTGGCATTCCGATCTTGATATTCGGCGATGAGCAAATATGCTATGGAGACATTATATTAAATTGAGGAAATATTAATACTGACCTTCTCCATACCTTTCAAATTTGAACTTCGAGAAGTGTTCTATTTCGAAGCAGCAGTGGAAATCATCAACAATAATTGTAGGGTCATACCTTTGCTTTGACCAGATATTAAAATGTCTGGAAGTTTGGATCATGTACAGGCTAAAATATTTTGAGGACATTTGCAGATTTTACATGATATATACAGATAACTATGGAAGGCGGGTAGGAATAGTTGCGGCACGGCCAAACGAGCGATAGAAAGTTTGCGTATAAAAATGAGCTACGTGATCCTCAAGTTGCTGGACATCTCCTTCGGTATACATGCAATGAGAGGCCAGATCAGGTAGCAAAAGAGGGGTCGGCTTCAGTCCATCCCAATCCCTCATTAATGCCCTCAGCGCGAGCAAAAATGGTAGCCTTTCTTGCCAGTCATGAGCTTGTAAACCACAATTTGCCCGGCGTACATCGACAGCAACAAGGGAAGGTACATCAAAGCACTTCAGCACCATGGCCTGTCGCTCATTTTCGTCCTGATGGGATGACGAGCCAGAGGCATGTTTATCAAGTGACAGAAGCTCAAAACGGAAATTCAGCTCTGTCAACTCCCATAGGGTTTTCTGTGCCTCATCAACTGGCACTGTCGGACAATGGTTGGACGGTGGAGGACACAGGTCAATGTGAAGTTCATCTAAAACATCTGCAAAGATAGCCTTGACCTGTTCGCGTTGACGAACCACACTTGACGCGTGGCTGCGTGCCAAAAGCCCATCAAGAAGAAAATCCCGCCACTGTTGGCCGGACAAGGGGGATGCTAAGCTGTCCGCTGAAAAAACTCGTAAGATGCAGGCAGGTCGAAACACATTCCATGTGGCAAAGAACTTTGCCCGGCGAGCCTCATTCGTGGAAGCAAAAATTGCTGCCTCAGGAAATAGATATCGCGTACGATAAGACGCCGGGGCTTCGTCCCTTTTAACCGCTTTCAGCGCATCCCTCCAGACCGGGATTGGGAGTGGCATGAGGGGGCTCTCGTACACATCAAACTTGTCACGGCCGGTTGGCGGATTCGAAGATTTTTTCTGCTTGTTTCCTGCTGTAGGCGGGTGAGATGACGTATGGAAAAACAACTCTGGTTACTTACGAACAACTCCTTTTCCCTTACTTCCGTACGGGGCCCTGCCCTTGTTGGGACCGCGTTGATGACTAACACCCACAATGGCCTTGGGGTTTGGTCCGTCTTTTGTTGCCTGGGTTCTCGCTGACATGTTCATTTCGCTGGTATGGTGAGAGAAAAGATCCGGATAGCGCAGGAAGTTCCGAGCGTACTGTAAGATTGCCTCATGTTTTTGGGTAGAGCTAGCAGGTCCTTGATATATAACAGGGTACTTGAAGCGGTGTAGCTCAAAGCAAATCCCATAGAACCGCGATTCAAAAGGAGGGATGACACGAAGTATATTTGTTCTGCCAAGGTCTGAAGCCGGCCGTATCAACCAGAATGGAAGACCTGCATGGAAAAAGTCCTGGGCGACGCGAACATCACTGGTGAAAACACCAATGGTATCGGCAACTTCGACTGGTGGGGAGCCCACTGCCAACTTAGCTGAGTCCATCCGAGGTTTGTACACCTCCATGTAATCCAACATTGCCATTACCTCAAGCCAACACCTCTGCACATCCCTCACACCAAACGCCATCTGACGGAAGTTGGTCCACACCGACTCAAGGCGGACGAGACCATGCTCAATCATTTTAACCATTGGGCCGAGGGAAGGCGGGGCCCGAGATTTGGACGGATTTGACAGGAATGCATGAACCCGAGATAACAATACCGACGCAGAAGACTTCAGTTCGCCCAACATCGATTCCGATAGCTTGCCAAGGCCCCGAATGGGGGATGCCGGGTTCCTCAAGAGGAAAAAGTCCTCATGCGTAGGTTCCGTCCATATAATCAAATGGGCGGAAAGCGAATTACGCTTAGGAATTGCACCGTGATGACAGTTAAACGCGTTATAAGGTTGTGGCCAGAGAATAGGATCGTCGTCTGCATAGAGGCTGTCGGCACGCATCATGACTTTACGGTCTCCAGCTGGCGGCTCGGGGATAAAGGTCTGATTAGGAGTGGTGACAAAATATTCTCCACCGCAGAGGAGAGCCCCGACTTCGCCATCCGTCGCACCAATTTGCCCTGTAAGGATGCAATCAGCGGGCAAGCTACTGTAAACCCGAGATTCAACATACTGCCCATAACTTGAGACCTCAGCAAATCGTCATCCGTAAGTACGGCAATCATTTTTATAAATTCCTGCTAACTGCGATGATGCTGAGAGGTACAGACGACTTGAAGGCTTTACCGATGACGTAAATATAGCGTCCAGCCTTCACAAACAACAAGCCCAGTTGGCGGGGGGGTTTCAGGTTGAGCCGGCGATAGATCCTTGAAGGGAATGGATTGAGTGACGAACAGTCAGACTCAATGAATGCAGGTGACAAAAAGTCAGACCTGCTGGCGACGAAAAACGAGAAGGAGACACACGGAGCGCGGACGAGATGAGCAGCAAAGGAATCAGGAATGAGTATGAAACAACGGAGAGCAAGCGAGACCAGGAGAAATGACGACGAGCAAAATGAGGACCAACTTCAAGTTCAACTTCAAGTTCAACAGTGTGACTGTGACTTGCAGTTGAAGTTACAGAAAAAGCGTAAGAAATTGATTAGTGGCTGTGTTCCATTCTACCGCTGGTAGATCCTAACCGTAGTACGTCACGGTAACTTGAACTTGAACTCTATTGGATGTCCCGCTACTTTTGAAGAACTTCAAGTTGAGGTGGCGAACATTCGAGTTTATCATATGGATGAGCAATCCATCACATCCATTCATGGTCTACTTTCTAACTGTGCATCCCATATAGAAATTGGGCCGAAAAAGATAAGGGTAGGTCTCAAAAGATATATAATATCATCATGATAATATCTACAATCCTGATATATAGTCTGGACATACTTCCACCTGTGCTCATACTAGGGTCCCTCCGATTTCCTGATGACTAGTATAATGCATTTCCCACAGATATCTAAAAAAGGAATGTTGTTCACGAAGTCAACTTGAAATGGCTATAAGTTTTTTCTAACTCCCTCATGCAAATGCATGCGCAAGGGACGCAGCTCCACATAATTTGGTGAAATAAATAAATATTGAAATCGGCAGGGGTCTGGTATAACTAGACAGATCTGATCAACAATTAGCACTCCGCAATCAGTAGATAAGACTTGGCAAGGTCTTGCAAGATGCTAAAATAAAGATGACAAGGGATCATACACTGATGCTTCAACTAACAGAACTGTGAGGCATGATAATATTTTACCATTACATACAGTTGTTCAAGTGCCAGAAATAACCATATATTAACATCTCCTTTAATATCATTCTTTTGTAGAATTTTCATGCATTGATAAAATATTCAAATTCTTGCAAAAAATGATCAACTGCTGATGCTTTGTCTGACAGAATTGCAAGACATGATAGTGTTTTACCATAACATAGAATTTTTTGAGTGAAAGAAATGACCATATACTAACATCTCTTTTAATATCATTCTTCCCTTTTTGTTTTTCTTCAATCATTCTTCCAGGTCCAAGGTTAGGGTTTAAATATTGAACAGCCAACATAAGTGCTTGAATTTTACTTATGCCTTTTATTCAGGAGATAAAAATCATTCCATATAATTTCACTGCCTATCCTGTCAAATTGCAAGAACAGAGTCCGTTGGCAACCTCAAGGAAATAATCAAGACTAAAAAGAGTCCGAAATTTGACCACATCCCCGCGGCTGACCAACTCATTCTCTGGAGGGTTAACATCACCTGTGACCGACTCGGAAGTCTTCAAAAGACCATTCACGAGCTCGACCTTACAGATGAAGGATCTTTGTTGCCTGTGAAGCGGTTGTTGAACAGTTATGTGGGTTTGCTTGATCCAGAGAACATGCACATTGTCGTGCGATGTCTGGGTGAGTTTGAGTCCTTGGTCGTCGTCATTATGTTGGTGACAATCCATGCTCCCGCCTTATATTCCATCTGGTTTCTACCCCTCATCTTCTATCGTGTTTCGTCACGGTTGAGTTTTTCCCCCGGGCTTTGTTGTCTAACTCGTTGTACCGAACATATCTCGTTATCTGCAAACCAAACTTTTGCCATGGAAAATTAGAGTCCTCTCTTGCTCCGTTTCGCACCCCTCAAGACGACCTTGGTGATCTCCGGCGTGCATGGAACGACAACCTACCAGACAGGCCTCCGAGTCCTTCTACTCTCGGGGAACCTTCCGAATTCAAGAAGCATCAACAGTCGCCCACCACATTTTACTTTAATCGCCGTGATATATGATAGGGTAATTGAAGCGGTGCGACTCAAAGCAGATCCCATAGTACCGCGATCCCAAAGGCGGGACAACTGCGAGTATATTTGTTTTGCCGAGATCTGAGGCCGGCCGTGTCAACCAGAATGGCAGACCTGCATGGAAGAAGTCCTGGGCAACGCGAACATCGTTGGTGAAAACACCAATAGTGTCGGCAACTTCAGGTGGTGGGGAGCCCACTGCCAACCTAGCTGAGTCCATTCGGGGTTTGTACACCTCCATATAATCCAGCATCGCTATTACTTCAAGCCAACACCTCTGCACATCCCTCACGCCAAACGCCATCTGACGGAAGTTAGTCCATACCGACTCAAGTCGGACAAGACCATGCTCGATCATTTTAACCATTGGACCGAGGGAAGGCGGGGCTCGAGATTTGGATGGCTTTGACATGAATGTTTCAACCCGAGATAACAAAACCGACACTGAAGACTTCAGTTCGCCCAACATCGATTCCGATAGCTTGCCAAGGCCCCGAATAGGGGATGCTGGGTTCCTCAAGAGGAAAAAGTCCTCATGCGTAGGTTCCGTCCATATAATCAAATGGGCGGAAAGCGAATCATGCTTAGGAATCGCACCGTGATGACAGTTGAACACGTTATAAGGCTGTGGCCAGAGAAGAGGATCATCATCTGCATAGAGGCTGTCAGCACGCATCACTACTTTACGGTGTCCATCTGGGGGTTCGGGGATGAAAGTCTGATTAGGAGTGGTGACAAAATATTCTCCAGCGAGGAGGAGAGCCCCCACTCTGCCATCCGTCGCACCAATGTGCTCTATAAAAACACGTTTAGCGGGCAGGCCATCGCAAACTCAGGATTCAACATACTCCAATCAACTCGAAACCTCCGTAAATCGTCATCCGTAAGCACGGTGGTCATTTTGATAACTCTCTACTAGCCGTGATAAAACTAAGAGAGGTACAGGCAATTTGAATGGCTTGCCAGTGGTGTAAACACAGTGTTGAGCCCCCAAGGCACTGCAGGCAATTCAAATTGCAAGCTCAGATAACGTGAGAGGATATCCGGGAGGATCTGCGAAAGGTTTCAGGTCCAGCTGGTGATAAGTTCTTGAAGGGAGCTCGGATTGAGTGACAAACAGTCAGACTCAAGGCAGGTGACAAAAAGTCAGACCTGCAGGGTGACGGAGAACGAGCAACAGACAAACGGAGCGCGGAAGAGAGCAGCGAAGGAACCAGGAATGAGTAGGAAGGAGGAGAGCAAGCGAGACTACGAAGAAAGGAGAAAGACCGACACAACTTGAAGCTCAACTTGAAGTTCTTCAAGTTGAGGTTGTCAGTGTGACTGTGACTGTCAGCGGCAGGTGATGAGTGGCTGTGTTCCATTCTGCCGCTGGTACTATTGAGCTTGAATGGCCCATAGTAAAAACCAGGGTAGATGGGTTTCTTTATTGTAAAAATTGGAACATTAATTGACTAAATGAAACTATAAGACCTCCCCCGCTCGCGTTTGGGCATGAGCAGAGGCTATCTCAGGCTAGATATCTTATCTATAGCCTTATCATGATCATGATCGAGTGTCATGCATCATGATCGGAGTGCTAATCATTGATCAAATCTCAGGCTGTCCGAGCCTCGGAGTGGCAGCCGCATTGGCAACAAGTTACAAGGTCCGCAGCGAGTCCGAAGTCCAGCTCTCTATCTTTCAAGTTAACCGCGTGCAACCTATAACATGTCGAATTCCGCCTCTGACAGTGCTTCGCTCAATACCTTAGGTGAGACCACTTCCCAAGTGAGCATTGTTTCCACCGTTCCGAGTCCAAGTCTCTGAATCTAATTCCAGCACTTGAATGAGTTGGAATACCCTGATGAATTTACTAGGCTCACTGCATGGCTCCGCCTCGTTCTAACGATAAATGACCAGGATGGAGATCCATCGATCCCCGGGTATGCCAAATCAGTTGCTACCCAGACTGACATCAACCACGCACTTCGGTCTGATGAAGACTTTGGTCCACTCAACGCTATATGCGCAATTCTTGTTCAAGATCATGAGATAATTGCCGCCTGCTATACTTCAACCAGGGTGCTTGTGGTGGAAGAAAAGACTGCCAACACGGACCTTGACCTCGGGGCTGAAGGCGACGACAACACTCCGATTGGGCAAAGCACGTTTCCGTTGAAGGTTACCATGATATGCAATCCTGATTATCGCATGAAATCCACAAACGGAGATCCAAAATTTCATAGAATTAGGTCTGTTGATACAGGTGCCAGCCTTTGGAATGAGGTCAAGAATGAGCCCTATCATTGCGCGATCCTGTGAGGTTTCCCTCAGCTTGTATCTTGCCTTCTCATCCACGTTTTGTCTAATCTAGTGGGCCGAGACCTTCAGAAGTCCATGCAGAGACTGTGTGCTCCTATCTCAATGACTATCGTGCCGCGCAGCCTAGCCTCCAGTTGAAGTATTCTCGCTCCTTCTTCGCCTATCTTCTTACTGTGTGTTGGCCAAAGCTGTTGCGGCGGATTACCAGCTGGCAGGGCCTTGGTTTGGTTTATTTGTTGACTCGTGCTGGTGAAGATATGGACTATGTGATTGAGACATTTGATTGGACCTCGGAGGACCTCCAACCCCAGGAGGATGATGGTGACCGGACGCTTGCCTCAATCCTCAAGTGGGCTAGCATGTCTATCGATGCAGAATCGCTAAGTCCCGATGTCAGGGCACAGGTTCAGGCATTGTTGTCGGCTGCTGGTTCGGAAATTGAAAGAGTGAGAAGATCAGAGACAAGGAATGGCCTCTACACTGCACAGACCGCCAAGGGATTCCAACATGTCGTCACCTCCACCTTCATGAATTTCGCGTCAACACTTACGTCCTTGAGGGTCAAGCATCAGGAAGTCTTAAAGGGCTCATCGGATATAAATTCTCACCTGGGCCAAGAGCTTGTATCCCTATTCGGTTGTCTCCACGTTCATACCACAGTCCTACTCTCTATTTTAAGTTCTGCAGCATTCAGGAATCATATCTCTGCCTTAACTTCCTCAGGGACTGATGTCAAATGCCTGATGCCGGAACGCCGCCATATAATGAAATATAGGAATTGGGCCAGGGGAAAAATTATAAAGGGTAATGGGGATGACCCAACGGATAATGCAGGCGATGTGGACGGTTTCAACGACGAGAGCGTGTTGGAGGTAGGCAATCGCTGATGTAGGTTTTCTATGAACATGACACTGATTCAATTCAGCTCCAAGATGGGTCCAACATCCATTCCTTCCTCAGATGGGCCAAGACATTTGTCTACCAGTTCCTTGGGAAACGACTACTAGAACGACGATCTCGCAACATCTTCCAATCCGATAGTTCAGTCGAAATTTCAGTTCTCGCTGTGAATCGCTCATCGGTCACCATAACACCGTCCTGGTTCGAAATGACAGAAGTTATGAAGCGTGCAATAGGGGCAGGATCAAGGTCCTCATCTCCAGCATACGACGGTACTGCGAGTGCACCTACGACGGGTGCAGACAAAGGCGATACCCTAGACCCCTCAAACCCTGAAAGCGTCATGAAAAGCCTGGAGAAACAAATCATGGCATATAAGGGAAAGGGTAATAAGGATTCCGAGGCTACAGTTAAAATGTTTCGGATCATGCTCTCTCCGGGGTCTGGAAGGTGCCTATTATCATTTGGAGGATTACATGCGGAGGCTTTGCTTGCTGCGCTCCTCAAATATTGTCCGGAATCCGTCCTTGACTTTAAGAAAGACGAGAGGTTGGCACATACTTGTAACGTGCGTTGTCTTATCTTTCATTCTGACCTGATTAGTTCGACTAAATGTATCCCATTTGGGTAGGCCATGGAAGGATCCATGGTTGCAGTATCGAAGCTATGCTGCCCTGTTTGTTGGGAGCTTATGGAGATCATCAGGGCTGAACATCCTCATGAGCTCTCTATTCGTGGATGTCATTCCACTGTTTATCCAGTGCAACTACCATCTTGGCTTCCTCGAAATATCCGCGATGAAATGATAAAGCGATTCCGGAATCACCTACGCAATGCAATCCGACAGATGTCAATCCGACAGATGTCACTCTTTGAAGACAAACTCCAGAAAACCGCATTCATTAAACGGCATCGCCCCCAGGAAAGCGATTCGAACATCAGCATTGCCAGTAGCAATCATGATCAAAATCAACGGGTGCCAATTGCAGAGACAGAGTATCGTTCTACCTCCGCTATGGTGGCACAGATATTGAAAGGGAAATCTGATGTCCCTGGAGGTTCTACTTCTGTTGGAAACTTTTCATGAGAGATGATTCCAAACGTTCTGTTGCTTGTCATGATATCCTACCTCACCTTCCATCGTGCGTTTCACATTCTATTGTGTTCCACTTGTGAAGCTTTTCTCTTCGCGGCTGGTCGCGACTGTCTGCTCATTGTTCATGTACAGGATTGCATGTTACATTCATTCCCCAATTCGGCTTTTCAAAGTTCACGTCGATTACTATGATGCTAGTACTTCAAGTTCTACTCGCCGAGTTGAACTTGCCACTCCGAGTCCGAGTCCTGTCTATGCCTTTACAGTCCTGTTGGTTTATATTTGCTTTACTGAGGAGCGTCATGCTTGTGTATGTAGTCTCCAATTCCTGCGTATTGATTATTACGAAGCTAAGTTAAAGGCCGCCTACTAGTTGGCACTGCAATTGATTAGTGGCTGTGTTCCATTCTGCCGCTGGTAGATCCCAACTTGAACTTGAACTTGAAGGTCTTAGTACTCGGCGTTCAACTCGAACTTGAACTTCATCATCTCCACTTCGACGAGGCCCTCAACTGATCTTCCTTGTGAGTAGTACTTCATATCAAGTTGTTGCCCGCCCCACTCAGGCTCTGCTCCATTCCAGCCGCCTTCCCACCATTTCCTGGTGCCTGGCCCCCATTTGCCACCGCTTTTTCTGATTGGATTTTCATATTGTCTGTACTAGTAGTAAGTATTGGAGTGACTTCAAGTTACTTATTTTTCAATTATTTAGTACAAGTGCTTGCATACCATTCTTCTCAAGTGTTGTACTACAGGTCAGCCTGACTCGAGGTCAGAGAGGTCAGGTTGTCATGTCCGGTGCCAACTCGTATCGTGATTCTCTTTCCCCTGCTCCTGTTTGTCTGTCGGGTTCTCGTTCGGTGATTTTACCTTCTTCCCATGCTCTGTCACAGTGTATGTACTCAATGTACTAGGATTTCGTTGTTCAATCTTCAGAAAGTCATACGTTCCTTATTCCTCTTATAAAAACACTTCTTTTGGCGATAGGAACATCATAATAGTTCAACTGATATGCATATGTATCCTTCATATGTTCAAGGTTGTAAATACAATGTGCTACCTATGACTGATCTACAAGCCGTACAACAAGTCCAACATACAAATATCCTTCAAAAATCAAATGACATTGTGTCACTTCCTCCTCCCTAACAGCTAACTCAATCTGCACGCTGCAACCGAAGTCCTTGACTCCTTCTCTGCCCCCTTGCCGTCCTCCTGCCCATCAGTCTCCCCCTCAGCATCATGGTGACGTCCACCGCCTGAACGCCCTCTTCCGTGCCTGCCTCCAAGAACAAGGGAAAACCTATTATTTATCTTCATCCCATCCGGGCCTCCCATATGCTCGACATCCGCAGTCTCTGTCCGTGCAGTGACAGTTGTCGTCTGGACCGCCACCGCCAGTAGCGAGAATCTCTTGATGCGTCTCGCAGTATTTTCCTTCCGCGGCGACGACGAGAGTCTCCTCCCTGTCACATCACCCTCCCCGCTGTCTTCACCCTCGCGCTCCTCCAACAGCACACTCACGACATCAAACTTTTCCCTGCCCCATACTTGCGTCCCCTCCTTGTCTGGATCATCAAAACTAAAATCCTCCAAAATATGATGGTAGCTCCGTGGGCGCGAACGCAGCCTTGCACACCCTTTCGGATCCTCGACGACTATTCCTGACATAGTAGCTTTATCTTCAAGGTCGAGATCGAGGTCGATAGCCATAAGCGCCTGTGGAACCAACATTGGATTTGATATGATAGGAAGGGGCGGGCATGGAGAGCCAGGAGGGGAAGCCGGAAAAGGTGCTGAGTGTGTCGCTGTTTATCGTCCTGGGTTGGTCGTTGGTACTGCTACCCGGTATTATAGTCCGGTGGAACATCGAGCAGCGGAAATACCGTCTCGTAGCACGCCTCACACGCCCGCGCGGGTTTACTCTCTTCTTTCGTAGCCGAGTCCAAAATGAAGAATGTCTGCAACATACCAAAGTGGTCAGCAAACACATAAAACATCACATCTGATTTTGCCAGATACTTGCCCTCCCTGAACAACTTGCACTCACACATCTCTGCGAGGCCGACATTGGGCTCCGCGGGGAGACAGTGATGGTGACAGTGACAGTGGCTGGGGCTGGTGACATGGACAGTGAAGGCAGGTGTAGAGACGCGAATAGGGAGAGCTTGACAGGGAGCAGGGGCGAAATAACCATAATCAGGCTTACTTTATGTGGTATACCTACTGAGTTGCCTGTTCGTCGGTCATTGGATGGGGCTGGTGGCAGTGACAGCGAGGTGGGCGAAGCGGTTCGTTTCTGAGCATGCCGGGGTGGTTAGGGGGGGGGGGGGGGTGGAAACGGGGGCGTTGGTGTTCTGTGCTGGACAGGGGCCGAGAACACATGGTGCTGCGGAGGGCTGGGGACGTCGTGGAGGACGTGGCAGCGCTGAGGGAAGCGAACAGCGTGGAAACCGGCCCACCACGGGCGAGCAGGGGACGATTAGGGCAAACGGGGGGCAGCGGGAGGCCTGGAGAGACGGGAGGTCGTCATCGTTGAATGTGACAGGGGAAGGGCGGCGTTCGGGACATCGAACGCTGGGCCCTTCTCAATGCTGGGGGCCTCCCTGTGCTGGAGAACAGTCGGGGGCGTGCAGCAGGGGTCGGGTAGGGAAAACAGGGGCACTTGCACTTTATTTGAAGAAATGGAACTTCAAGTCACGGTGGCTGTGTTCAATTCTGCCATAGGTAGATCTCAATCCTATTTGGTCAGCATCACGAATTATCAACATGTTCATGTTCAAAGTTTGAGTTCAAGTTCGAGCCTGAGTTCACCGTGACTTCAAGTTGATTTTGAACCATCATCCTCTCAGGGAGCCCGAGTCCGACGAAGCTCCTGACTTATTTTCTTCGTCACTATCATCTATCTATCCTTGGCTGGCTTCGCAGGTCTGACTATTCGTCAACTGCTTTGAGTCTGACTTTTTGTCACTCCTCAATTGTGGAATTTTCCCTAACCCTCGGATTTCACGCCTCCACTTCAGGATTTCAAAACACTCCTTCGCAGATTAGTAAACGAGCTGAGCAAATTCGTTATGGCCGATTCGGGGAAATTTCGTACCACCAGTACCTTTTTCAAAGATATCCCATGGAGAACGAACGTTCTCTCTGCACCCGGCGCAATTGACGAACTTAATTCCGTACCTGAGCTGTCTGTAAGTTGATCGGTTCTGATATTTTATGCCGCCGCTCAACATTCTACCAAGGCATACTTGCGTCTCGTCTGTGAGCAGGAGACGAGTCTACGAGAATCGACCTACTTTCCAGGGATTGAGAAGTTACGGCTCCTCCGCACATTCTGTATCACTGGCGTTGCGCCTCACAACGTTCTTGCGAAAGAACTTCTGAAGTATCGCGTCCTGGATATCGTTGCGCTTCTCCATGACAAGGCATCCGAAATTAGGACGAAAGGAAAAGGATTGATACCATCCATCGATAAATTAGTGCGTTTTATGATCTCTACAAGATTACTTTTCCTTTTGACGAGTACACCTATTAGGCTATGAAGGACTGGGTGACAGTTGTTGACAATGCGACGCGATGCATGGAGATCGATATTGGATCGTCACTGCTCCCTAACTCCAGGCCGGGGGTGGACGATCGGCTCTCTGCTTGTTTTGAGGCATTTTGTTTCTCCACAGGCACCCTTCACAGGGCGAAGATTATTCAAAATTTTGCCGCCGCCGCTTTTCATCTTTGTTACCTCCTCCGAGTATGTATGTGTCTTTGCTCCACAAGCCCTCCTTTGAAATACCCCACTAGGGCAATCTTTACATGCCAAACGAAGGGAATGATCTTGCAGTGGAACTTCGAAGGTAAGGGTCAACAGAAATCAAATGTCTTTTGGGAGAGGCTTTAGTGGACGATCCGTCACACTATATTTTTTTTTGTATTTGCCAAAGCATGAAAAGATGTTGCACTAATATTCACAACTTCTCAGATACGGTATCGTGTTTGATGTCGAAAAAATTAATATTTCACCCGAAAAGTTACAAACTCCTTTGTTTATTGCTCTTACGATTTCACCGTTGTTTCTCCTCGTCAACCGGCCGCTGGCGAACTTGTATATCGGTAAAAATAAAGTTTTGGAGGTACGAAGCACTTCGAAGCACATGCATATCAATAATTGGCTAACGCTATTCCAGCTTTGGAAAGCCGTGGGGAATCAACAACCCACCGTCATTCAAACTGTTGAAAAACGGCTATGGAAAGTACTGTTTGATGTTGCCTCGACAGGCATGACAATCCCAAGTCTGCTGGTCACAGCGTTGGCGGATATCGCTGCCATGGGCATACACGACTCGAACAGAAATGCTGCAAATTGGTTTAAACCTGGTAATGTATTACTTGTTTCACCAAATACTCGCTCATCTTGTTTTGTCAGATATGCCATCACCCCATCGCGAAAATGGCTCTGGTATGACACGGGAGGAGGAAGAGGAGGGAACTGACGGCGATGATCACAGTGATGACAACGAGGCCGTACGCCTTAAAGGCTCCCGTCCGGGTGAAAAGGGAGCAAATTGCCATCCTGAGCAAGATCAACGCGAACGGGAAGATGCTGACGCCAGGAGAGGTGATGCCAACACGCATGGAGATCAAGTCTCCAAGAACGATCGCAACGGCGGTTGCTCCAACAAGGAAGGAGAGAACCCTGACCCGATGGACGTTGATACAATCGGAGGCTGCGCAAATGGCCCTCCGGAGGATGAAAATTTAACTGTGCGTGAGCGAGAGCATCCGGGTTTGATGGATATCTATGCAGATGGAGTCCGCAGGGATAGTTCGTTAGGGCATGACAGGAGCGTGGGTCAGGGAGCTGCAGGATCAGGTTTTACCGAGAACGCGCCGTCCACTGAGGAAAGGGAGGGTGAAAACCCCCTTGTTCCAAGGGAGGGGGAGGGGGAGCCTGAGCATCCTTGTCCAATGGATGTTGACGCAGATGGAGGTTGTGGGGATAGTTCTGCGGAGCGTGACTCGGACAGGAGCATGGGTCAGGGAGCCACACAATCAGGCCCTGCTGAGAACCCCGAAAATTCTCTCGAGAAACGAAAGAACCCACCACGCGACGCAAAAGGGAGTACAAGGGACAGTCCAAACTCTAAGCCAAGGCCGAAGCCGAAGCCGAAGCCTGACCCACAGTCGAAGTTGAAGCGCAAGCGCAAGCTCAAGTCAGAGCCTGGACCAAATCTCAAACTACAGCCACCAACAGAACCTACCAACGTCATCGCGCGAAATTATTTTGAAGAAATAGAATTTGGAGGTGTTAGTAGACTCGTTGATATGATTGACTTAACGCACGATATGGTCAGTTGTTTGTCAAGGTAAATGAACATAATGTATTGAATTCACTGGCAGGTGCAGTCTTCCAAGACAAACCTATCGACAACTGAAAAGGTAAGTGTAATTCCCAATGTAAGATAAAACTTCATAGGACCGATTTTATCTGCAGGAACGATTCACGGGAAAATCGGTGGAGCTATGGGCTCCTGGTCAAGATCATCCAGTGACATATATCCCGTCATTCCATGTAAGCTACCAGAGTTATGCCTCTGCTTTTCTAACACCATGCATTTACTGTAGTTTGAGAACGAGCTTACAATGTTCGACGGGATTCATCGGGCTGTCACAGCGGGTTATCAAGATGACCGACCATTGTGGATGGCAAGGCCTGGCGAGTCCGTCTTCTGTATTATCTCCAAAAGGGAAGTCGAGAGTAAAAGCGAGAAGGAGATCCAAGAACTATTCAGGGACAAACATATCGTCATCTACGATCAATTTAAGCCAACTTTCAGTTTTGATGAACAGGGTCTGAGGACATTAGGAGATCTTCACAAACCTGTGACCATTCACGGTGTGTGGAACCTATCTCTATGCGTCTCTGCTGATGTTTGCATTGTCATAGATTACTCGAAGGAAAACACTTTTTCTTCAGAATCTTGTCACCAGAAGGGTACTCTCAAAGACATGCTGGGATGTCACCGACGGGAAAGTAAGATCCTCAATGCACTGGATTTCCCAATGCTGTCAGCTCCCCATCCCCCTACGGCCTTCGCATCAGATCTCGTTGCATTCAATGCCACTGTTGATTTGCCGATGTGTGGCCGCGCTGTTTTGTTTCCAGTTGCGAGTACTCGATGGGGGCTTGCAGCAACGTCAGGTGCTCATCACCTCTGGCATATCGATTGTGACGGCCTCTGTACTTACATCGACACGCAAACTGGCCTAAAGTGGTGGATTGTTGCACGCCCGAAGAATGGCTCTAATTTTTCCCATACCACCCTCTTTACTGAGGAGTTTCAAATCAATGCTGCCAACCTCAACAAGTGGGATCTCGAAGCCGTCCTTCTCCCTCCTGGATCTAGACTGTGAGCTTTCTCTGCTCATCTGAGTGAAATTTTGCTAACAACACAATAGGATCATGCGACCAAATACACCTCATTTTGTTGTTACGCCAGAGTCTGCAATCTGTCACGGAGGTCATTTTTATGCCACGTCAACGATCCGAGACACCATCTTCGGAATTTATCACATGTTTGTTGCCAGCAGGAATATAACAAACACGGAACACACCCGGGATGCCCATCTTCTACTGCGAAGGCTGGTCGTCTATTCTCACCACATTCTTGTCACACATGGAAAAGAACTGAACTTGTCAACGGCGCCACCCACGCATGTTCCCGACGTCTCCACCTTCGAAGGGACGCTTAATCTCTTCATGCTGTGCGTCGTCATGGAGTTGGGTGACCTCATCAACCCACTGGCATACCAGAGGAAACCTCGACGTGATCGAGATCGAGACTATGATCGACTGTGCACAATCCACGCCCGTGGCCTGGCCAGGGACCTTCGTAAATGGTGGTGTGCCCATTTCCTTTTTTATGACCCCAAGGCAAAGCGAGCTATACATGGCGAAGCTGTGTTCCAGGACATCTTTGCTCAACATATCAGCGCATTGGTCTCATATAAGAGGTTAGCCGAGGAGAGGAATATCCAAGGTGAAGAGCTGGAGTGCACAGCAGTACTTCTGGAACGCCTGATAAATAAGTATTTCCCTCGTGCTTTGGCTTCCCATGAAGCACCTGAAGGTTTTGAATGGCTGGGGCCACGATATGAGGTGCGTGTTAAACCAGGAGCTCCCATTTCGTACACAGAACCAAGTAAGTGTTCTAGTTTAGCTGAACTGCATGTTTTTACAATGAAATTGAAGGCCGCGACATCTTTACCCTTGGCGCAACTGCGTTCGACAAGGATTTTGTGCAACAATATGTGAATCTTCTAGAATCCGATGACGACTCTTCAGACTCTTCAGATGACACCAGCGACCTGACTGATCTGGACGAAAGTGGTGGTGAATCAAGCGATTGGGAGAATCAAGGTATGTCTTCATTTCCAGCTACTAGCCTGCTCTGAGTCATCTGTGCCCAGCAGCTCATCCACACAAACGTGGTAGACATAGCTTGTAAATGTGCGAACATTACTCATTCCACTGTCATGGTGCAGCCCAGCCTTTTCAGTAACAGACTCATGTGTGGCACTGTATCCTGGCAGCAATATTTCATGTTCTCCTGTACATCTACTTCCATTGCCTTCGAATGTCTATAATATCTTTAGTGTATCATCTTCAAGTTGTATGTTTGTTTACGCTCGAACTTGAAAATATTCAAGTTGTAGTCTTCTGTATGTTGGAATCTCTCGCTCAACAGTAAGTTCAAGTTAAGCAAATGAGATGACTCAAGCTAATAATCCAAGGGATTTGCTGGTACGACATGTAAAGTTCAGTTGAATTGAATACTATACTATTACTAGTACTAGTATATGATCGGAGCTTGAAATTGAGCCATAAGTTGAAACGTTTACTAATCAAGTTCAATTTACAACTTCAACTTGTTTAGACTGACTCCGAGTCGGACTCTGCTCTGCTCCTCTCCTTTGTCTGTCCTTAATTTTGTCTCCTGGCGGCCTGCAGGTCTGACTTTCCGTCACCTGCCTTGATTGAGTCTGACTTTTCGTCACTCAATCTTCCGAAGTTTAGATCCTTCAAGTTCACCTTCAAGTTTGGGTTCTCAATAGCAGGGACTTGGGGTCATTGACATCACTCAGCAAGCTGAATTTCAACTTGTTCTCCCTGTCATCCTTCCTGTTCTCTGCTTGTGCTCCACGACTCTTAGTTCATGGTCCTGCAGCCCTCCATTTGGATTACTTTTCTTAGCTCGATCTAAATCCCTTGATGGATGTCTTCCTCCCGCTAACTGAGCATGCCGTTTGGATGTCGTGTGGTGCCCTAAAATTATATTTATATCGTCGTTAAGTCCTTGCCTCTTACCTCTTTTACCATTCTCATAGCTAGTAGGAACTTATCAAAATGACTGCCGTGGTTGTTATTAGCGATTTCGATTCGTTGGTAGTAGTTTGAGCTTGAGTTTGCATTGGATTTGGCACTGAGCACCTTCATACAGAGGGCGTTGGGTCCCCAACAATCCTAGGTCGATCATGGTTTAATCGCCCTCAAGTCAGCGAGCCAACTTCCCTCAATGGTGTTTTGTATGAGAAGTATACGGAGGTGTTGGCTTCATGTAGTGCTGACGATGCGCTTCTCAATGCATCGGATGGCCCTTCCAGGCGAGAACCTCCTTTACTCATGCCTAGGAAATTGGCGCGTATCCATGGGGTGGCAGTCAATGAAAGATCGAGACCTGACGTGCTTCCTACTTCTGTTCATCCCGGATTTCATTCAGTGGTAAGAAAACTTTTTATGTCAGATGCGGTTGGCTGAAATATTTTGCTCCATATGCCCAGGCAAATGGCTTGGCACTGGCTCTTCCTCAACCCCCAACCAACTCCAAGGTTTGACTGTTCGTCCTTCAATTTTGAGCAAAGCTTAATGCATTTTAGCAGGGGAGAGATTTTTTGTAGCTAATTTATAAATCTGTCAAGGTACGTAGGTGAAAAATATTGAAATGGACAAGTCTAAATCATCAACAGGTTATCCATGCGACCGTGTTTGTTTACTCTGAGTCTGACACTGTCAGTTCTGAGTCATCTACCGCCTGTCGCTGTGGGTTGCAGTAGTGGAAGGTAAACATTTGACGCGTCGTGATGAGCGCACACGCATCACACTTCACAAAGAGGCCAAAAAACTCGCCCTCCCTCAAACCCGGTCGGTCCATAGAATCGAGTTTAATGAATTTGCGCCAGTCCGTTTGCTTGCTGTGACCATGGTCCTCAGTGCGACCTTCCATGGCCATCAAATCTTCGCAATTAACTATGATCAGCTCGTGTTCAAGATTATCTTGGGGATATTCTTCACTTACTGGCCTGCGCATAGGTTCGTTTGAGAGGGCGCCGAGTCTTCAAGGCTTCCTTCTCCCATTCATGAAGGACCGGGGGAGGGCAAAATGCACCGTCCTCTTCGTTGCCTTTTGAGTGTCTTTTTTCTTGGGAAACTTTGGAGACTAACCTCTGAATGGGAAGGCCTTTGTTGGAATGTTGTCCATGGCAGCTATCCTTTGCAGGGGCACTGGGTGGGGCATCAGTCCTTATTCCTGTCATCAGCGAAAATGGAGACCAGCCTAAGTATCCGCAACGGCTCTCGGCACACTGTGCGACATATTCTCCACCGAACCGACCAAATACCGGTATGTACATCGCAGCCTCTGTGAAAGCCAGCTCCTCACCCAACCTTTGTAACAAGGGGCATAAGCAGCAGGGACCAAGAAACTGTCGTTCCTTGCGATGGTGGCGCAGTGCCCATGGCTCCACGCGCTTTTTTCCTCCATCGGTCGGCCTAAGAAAAGCATGAGCGGTGGCGTGTTAGCGGTCAAGGCCACGTACCAATACCACGTAGTTAATTCCAATGTTTTTATGTCCAGAGACAGGACGGATTGCGTTTCCTGTCCAAGCTGCTGAAGCAGTGTTTGTCGATAACTGGGAATGGATCCAGAAGTCAGCGGTTGCGGATTCCCAGGCATAGTGGAGGTTCCTTGGGCCAGTGGTTATTTATGAAGGTGCGGGGGTCAACTCAATGCTAGGGGTCGAGTCTGCTCAGCCTGGTTCGAAAATTTTACACTTTATATTAAGTCGCAAAGACCCTGACTCCACAATGACTCAACCTAGCTTCATGACTCGAGCTAGCTTCAAATCTGCACTAATTTTTTAGTTTGACTCATTTAACATCATCCAGGTCTTTTAAAAAGGCGTGTAAAGCTGGACCCCCGACTCATCCGCGTTCAAGCGTGTACCTTCCCTTAGCTGGCCTTCCCCTGTACTCCCAATGTCGGACGAAAACACCCCGTCTACGAGGACCGATACTCAAACCAATGCGCTAAAGCTTGGAAACAGAAAAAAGCCGTGAGTTGATTTTCAACTGCAATACAAGACTCACAGCGCCCCGACTGCTATGGCCCAGGCGTGCTGGCGATCCTTTAATACATCATGGACGGCATTTTGGCAGAATGGTGCATGCCATGTGCAATGTCCAGGCGCTGTTTACAAATGGCATACTGCGCATGGGTGAAGAAGAGGTTGCTGAAGAGTTGCTTACTTCGGAGTCAGTTCCACTCATTCCCACAACTGGGTGCTAACATGCCCTTCTGCAATGCAGGGGCCGAAAAGAGCATAGAGTGTTCCAGAAACTCTTGTCCATGGTTCCCCATCTCACTGAGCGCATCATGGACAGCTGTGATGAAGAGTCCATGGCAGCGGCAGATTTAGTAAGTTAACTTTTCTAGCAAGTTATGAACCTTGCTTCATTCAACGTAGATTCAAAAAGGCATATCTAGTGCAAGGTCAGATGATACCAAGAGTTTGAAGGGTGCCGTTCTGGACTGGATAACTCCCCGAGACGTGCCCTTGTATCCACCTCTCTCCCGGAGTGTCAAGGCCAACCGGGGGTTCCACCACCCTGTCACTGGCGCCCTTCTCTGCCCTGCTGGTCTAGACTGGAATGATGCAGAGTTAGTCCTTCTGATTAATTTCATTGATTCTGCTGATTCGCTGGTTTAGGATGCAAGTTAAGCTTTCCAGTGGTGAGATCGTAGTCTGTGGCGACCAATGGCCAATGTTAGTCTATGCAAATCAGGAGTATGATCCCGATGAACCTTGGGAGGGGCTGTTCAGAAGCCAGCTCCTGGTATGGGTCAGCACCCATTTTTCTTCGTTTGTTTTTACTGATCAAGCTCTGTTGTGCATAGGCATATAAGCACATCTTTACCTCGCCCAGTTCAGTAGAGAAGGAGGCGAAGGCAACAAGATCTGGCAATGCGCGCATCCATGGCATGACTCGAGTCACCACCGCCTCATTGGCCTATGTAGCTACACAGGTGCATCCAGTGTTGAGGCTTTATCAACTCACCGCTTATGATCTGCCAGCTTCGCTTCGCCTTATCGTCTTTGTCGACATTCTGTAGGTCCGACACTTCGACGGACTCTGAACGGTTTTATGAGAGTGTGTCGGACTTCTTGGATGATCCAGAGGAGAAGGGGGAAGTGGATGACCTCCTGAACTGGTGGAATTGGTAGGCATTTATTTATTTTTCTCTTTTTAACTGCTGATGCACGTATTCCTAACAGCCAGGTGTTTCCAAGCTATGTCACCCGTGAGCACGGGGTGACGAAGCAGAGCGCACTAGCCAAATTGAGAGAGAAAAGAGCCCTGAAGCAGATACAGAATGCCGGGGCATCATAAACATCTGCCATATTTTCTGATAATTATAATCCTGCCAGACCGATATTTCTTATAATCAGCAATTCAATGAGAACACCTGACCAGAGAGCTGCGTAATTTTGCTCCGTTGTGATCTGTATCATCCCTAGGTCAGCATGATATGAGCTTGTATTTATTATACCATGCTCCAGGATGCTGTTTCTGGATAATCAATAACAATGAGATGTCAGCATTGTCTTCTAGGTCCCCTTCACCCAGTCCTTTGCCGATGCCGCAGATTTGCATTTCTGACAGACCTTGGCAACCCACGGATTTCAGGGGAATGATGATCGGGGGGTGTCAGCCTTGCATATCCAGATCATCCCTGGTCAAGCGTCACCTTCCAGGCCCTCATGGCAAAATTTACCTGCGCTGCTGCATCTTATAAGCACTGATACTACTGGTGCCTGTCGATCACTCTTTTGCTATTTTTTGCAGACCTACCATTCTGACATATCTTACAAACCTTCCCAACATGTCACTTCCATGTGGCCGTTGAGAAGAGCTGCCTTTCTGGTATATATTGTGATATTTGCCACCGCTACCATTCCTTATAATCATTGGGACTTCTGGTGAGTTTACTTCACTCTTTTGCCAATTTTGCTGACCTACCATTCTGATACTCACGTTCTGCAGTGAAATTTATTACAGACATTCCCAACATGTCACTGCCTTATATCCGTTGGCATGAGCTACCTTTCTAGTATATATTGTGATATTTGCCACCGCTACCGTCTTTTATAATCATTGGTGCTTCAGGTAGGTTTCCCTCACTCTTTCACTGCCTTATATCCGTTGGCAAGAGCTACCTTTCTGGTATAGGTTGTGATATTTGCCACCGCTACCGTCCTTTATAATCATTGGTACTTTGGGTAGGTTTCCCTAATTCTTTTGCCAATTTTGCTGACCTACCATTCTGATACTCACGTTCTGCAGTCAAATTTCTTACAGGCATTCCCAACATGCCACTGCCTTATATCTGTCGACAAGAGCTGCCTTTCGTGTATATATTGTGATATTTGCCACTGCTACCGTCTTTTATAATCATTGGTACTTGAGGTAGGTTTCCCGCACCCTTTTGCCAACTGTTCTGATCCATCATGCTTGAATTTTCAGGTCATTAAATGATACATATGTGTACCATCTGGTCTAACAGTACTATAATTGTGGAACATCTCAATTCAGGTGGTGCTTGCGAAATTTGTCAACCCTACCGTCCTTTAAATAGCATTTCCAGACTACATATCAGAATTGCATATATTATTAATAATTTGCTTATTTCAAGACCTTATCTACCCTTAACCTTTTCGGCCCAAAACCCAGATGTGTATCGAGCCTAGGACCACAACGCCCGTATGCACTTGAGACCTAAACTTACGCTCAGTAGTATAGCTTGTTGGCGATTGTCTGTTCGTGCCTGCCAGTGCCAGTCATGAGGCGGGGTCAAAGTCAGATAAGGATATCCGACCCCGGTCGGTTCAAGGAATTATCTACTCTGCCTCTGGGAGACTAGGGTCAAATACCGTCGGAACACCCGGGCCGTGCCAACAGCAATACAGCGTCAACCTCATCGTGAACGCAGTGCGCACACCACCGCATGACGAAAGTCCAACAAGAGTCTCCACTAAGTACCTTACACAGATCCAACAAATGCCATCTGGAGGGGTGTCGCCACTACTACTGGCATCCGCCAACACAATTGTGTCCCGGACCACGACGAGGACTTCAACGTTCGCAACTAACGAGTCATCAAGTGTAAACGAGACAGCAGAGGGGAAACTTTTAAAGCTGGTAAGTGTGGTGGTGTGACAAGGCTTGTCTTCGTGTATTGATATTCCATAGCTCGCTCGGCGAATTTTTCAGGTTTTGATCAAAGAAACCGATTCGTTAATTGCTGAAGACAGGAAGCTTCAGAGGGACCTCGAAGCTGTGGAACTTTGCCGGAAGCTTGCAGTGGAGAAACCTGCAGCGTACGATCCCAAGTTGGCATTATCACTCCATAACCTTGCTTTTCATCTCTCCAATCTTGGTCGACATGAGGAGGCACTCCCTCTCATCCTCGAAGCTGTAGAACTTCGCCGGAAGCTTGCAGCGGAGAAGCCTGGAATGTACAATCCTGATTTGGCACTATCACTTCATAACTTTGCTTCTCATCTCTCCAATCTCAGTCGACACGAGGAGGCACTCCCTCCCATCCTCGAAGCTGTGGACCTTCGCCGGAAGCTTGCAGCGGAGAAACCTGCAGCGTACAATCCTAAGTTGGCATCGTCACTCCATGACCTTGCTTCTCATCTCTTTAATCTTGGTCGACATGAGGAGGCACTCCCTCTCATCCTCGAAGCTGTGGAACTTTGCCGGAAGCTTGCAGCGGAGAAACCTGCAGTGTACAATCCTAACTTGGCATTGTCACTCCATGGCCTTGCTATTCATCTCTCCAATCTCGGTCGACATGAGGAGGCACTCCCTCTGAACCTCGAAGCTGTGGAACTTCGCCGGAAGCTTGCAGCGGAGAAGCCTGGAATGTACAATCCTGATTTGGCATCGTCACTCCATGACCTTGCTTCTCATCTCTCCAATCTTGGTCGACATGAGGAGGCACTCCCTCCCATCCTCGAAGCTGTGGAACTTTGCCGAAAGCTTGTAGCAGAGAAACCTGCAATGTACAATCCTGATTTGGCGTCGTCACTCCATAGCCTTGCTATTTATCTCTCCAATCTTGGTCGACACAAGGAGGCACTCCCTCTCAACCTCGAAGCTGTGGAACTTCGCCGAAAGCTTGTAGCAGAGAAACCTGCAATGTACAATCCTGATTTGGCATCGTCACTCCATAGCCTTGCTATTTATCTCTCCAATCTTGGTCGACACAAGGAGGCACTCCCTCTGAACCTCGAAGCTGTGGAACTTTGCCGGAAGCTTGCAGTGGAGAAACCTGCAGCGTACGATCCCAAGTTGGCATTATCACTCCATAACCTTGCTTTTCATCTCTCCAATCTTGGTCGACATGAGGAGGCACTCCCTCTCATCCTCGAAGCTGTAGAACTTCGCCAGAAGCTTGCAGCGGAGAAGCCTGGAATGTACAATCCTGATTTGGCACTATCACTTCATAACTTTGCTTCTCATCTCTCCAATCTCGGTCGACACGAGGAGGCACTCCCTCCCATCCTCGAAGCTGTGGACCTTCGCCGGAAGCTTGCAGCGGAGAAACCTGCAGCGTACAATCCTAAGTTGGCATCGTCACTCCATAACCTTGCTTCTCATCTCTCTAATCTTGGTCGACATGAGGAGGCACTCCCTCTGAACCTCGAAGCTGTGGAACTTCGCCGGAAGCTTGCAGCAGAGAAACCTGCAGTGTACAATCCTAACTTGGCATTGTCACTCCATGGCCTTGCTATTCATCTCTCCAATCTCGGTCGACATGAGGAGGCACTCCCTCTGAACCTCGAAGCTGTGGAACTTCGCCGGAAGCTTGCAGCGGAGAAGCCTGGAATGTACAATCCTGATTTGGCATCGTCACTCCATGACCTTGCTTCTCATCTCTCCAATCTCGGTCGACATGAGGAGGCACTCCCTCCCATCCTCGAAGCTGTGGACCTTCGCCGGAAGCTTGCAGCGGAGAAACCTGCAGCGTACAATCCTAAGTTGGCATCTTCACTCCATGACCTTGCTATTCATCTCTCCAATCTTGGTCGACATGAGGAGGCACTCCCTCTCGACCTCGAAGCTGTGGAACTTCGCCGGAAGCTTGCAACGGAGAAACCTGTAATGTACAATCCTGATTTGACACTATCACTCCATAACCTTGCTTCTCATCTCTCCAATCTTGGTCGACATGAGGAGGCACTCCCTCTGAACCTCGAAGCTGTGGAACTTCGCCGAAAGCTTGCAGCGGAGAAGCCTGGAATGTACAATCCTGATTTGGCATCGTCACTCCATAACCTTGCTTCTTATCTCTCCAATCTTGGTCGACATGAGGAGGCACTCCCTCCCACCCTCGAAGCTGTGGAACTTTGCCGAAAGCTTGTAGCAGAGAAACCTGCAATGTACAATCCTGATTTGGCGTCGTCACTCCATAGCCTTGCTATTTATCTCTCCAATCTTGGTCGACACAAGGAGGCACTCCCTCTCAACCTCGAAGCTGTGGAACTTCGCCGAAAGCTTGTAGCAGAGAAACCTGCAATGTACAATCCTGATTTGGCGTCGTCACTCCATAGCCTTGCTATTTATCTCTCCAATCTTGGTCGACACAAGGAGGCACTCCCTCTCAACCTCGAAGCTGTGGAACTTCGCCGAAAGCTTGTAGCAGAGAAACCTGCAATGTACAATCCTGATTTGGCATCGTCACTCCATAGCCTTGCTATTCATCTCTCCAATCTTGGTCGACATGAGGAGGCACTCCCTCTGAACCTCGAAGCTGTGGAACTTCGCCGGGAGCTTGCAACAGAGAAACCTGCAATGTACAATCCTAGCTTGGCATCTTCACTCCATATCCTTGCTATCCATCTCTCCAATCTCGGTCGACATGAGGAGGCACTCCCCCTGAACCTTAAAGCTGTGGAACTTTGCCGGGAGCTTGCAACAGAGAAACCTGCAACGTACAATCCTAACTTGGCATCGTCACTCCATAACCTTGCTACTGATTTCTCCAATCTCGGTCGACATGAGGAGGCACTCCCTCTGAACCTCGAAGCTGTGGAACTTCGCCGGAAGCTTGCAACGGAGAAACCTGCAGCGTACAATCCTAACTTGGCATCGTCACTCCATAACCTTGCTTCTCATCTCTCTAATCTTGGTCGACATGAGGAGGCACTCCCTCTGAACCTCGAAGCTGTGGAACTTCGCCGGAAGCTTGCAGCAGAGAAACCTGCAGTGTACAATCCTAACTTGGCATTGTCACTCCATGGCCTTGCTTTTCATCTCTCCAATCTTGGTCGACATGAGGAGGCACTCCCTCTCATCCTCGAAGCTGTGGAACTTCGCCGGAAGCTTGCAGCGGAGAAGCCTGGAATGCACAATCCTGATTTGGCATCGTCACTCCATGACCTTGCTTCTCATCTCTCCAATCTCGGTCGACATGAGGAGGCACTCCCTCTCATCCTCGAAGCTGTGGAACTTCGCCGGGAGCTTGCAACAGAGAAACCTGCAACGTACAATCCTAACTTGGCATCGTCACTCCATAACCTTGCTATTCATCTCTCCAATCTTGGTCGACACAAGGAGGCACTCCCTCTCAACCTTGAAGCTGTGGAACTTCACCGGAAACTTGCAGTGGAGAAACCTGCAACATATAATCTGGATTTGGCGTTGTCACTTCATAACCTTCCTTTTCATCTCTCCAGTCTCGGTCAAAATGAGGAGGCCCTCCCTCTCATCCTCGAACCTGTGGAACTTCGCCGGAAGCTGTGTAGTGAGCCAGGGGAGCCCAAAGGGATCACATGATGCAATGAGTATGAATGATGTATAATTGTGAGTGTGTGCTGGTTGGGCTACATCAGGGTTTAGGCTGGTAAGATAGTCCTCATATGCATAATGAGGTCACATGATGAAAGTGTTACTTTCTGTGACAAATGAGAAAAATCAATGGCATTTTGTAACAGCTGAGTATTGACTGATTCTGCACCTGAGGAAATGGGAATAGAGTGAAGTACTTTTATTGCTTGGAAGCAAAAAAATTATTTTGTGATTATTGAGAGAATGTGATGCATTTAGTTTCTTTATTCAGCCACCACTCAAATCCAGCTCCACATGGATGATGTCTTTTGCCAAAAGGCTCAGGCATTTGAACAACCTAGGAGGCTAACTTTTAATAGCAAAAAACATGAACAAGAACATCTGGAGGAACAGGAAAATGTGAGTTTGATTCAATGCAGCATGATGCATTGATACATACTGTAAGTTATATTTGGGTTCCAACACATCATCTGCCCAAGAAGGCAAGGTGGGAGCCTACCAATCCCAATCTGGAACACATGTTGTAACGAACGTAGAAACTAATAATAGAGCTCAGTGTTTGTACGCGCAAGCGGTAGCCAAACGACTGGAGTATATTCACCTAATAATAGAGCTAGAAGTACAACGGTGAGTACGAGAAGATAAGCATAGTAAGTAGTGATTTCACCTCAGTGTTTGTACGCGCAAGCGGTAGCCAAACGACTGAGGAGAAACGAGTTCACGCAGCAGTACTTGTAGCAAATAGTAAAGTAAGCTAAACTACAATGAGAGAACAAAAGGAAAGCTCTTGACGAGAGCATTGGCAGTACAGTAATATGAAAGGAATTGTAAGAACAATTAGCACGTACATAGGAGTTGGCATAGTGGCGCATAGCTGTGCAGAAGATCCGGAAAAGCACATGGAAAACACAGGCAGGCGGGGTTACCACTTCGGGCGAGTCATGCTTGATATTCCAACACATGTTACATGACATTCCTATCAGGGCACCACTTGAGGTGTCAATGTCATTCAAAAATAGCATGCATGAGTTAGTGTGTCCAGTGGCCACTTCTCTCATGCTGCCCCACCTTCCCTCTCTTTATCAACATGATTTTTCTTGCTCATCTACTACTACCTTCTATGTGGCCCTTATATTACTCAGAGTAAGTGCCTTGTTGTCTTCATTACTAGTAGCTGAACTAAACAACTTGAGCAGATAACAATGAATAACAAATTAATGACCCAGCAACAAACAATGACTGATGGGATGTGACAGCGATGGATGGTGCCACCAACACATACAGGTCCAAACACACTGTTATCTAGGCCTATGTAAGTTTTCATTGTTATTTATCTTCTTTCTTAGATTCTAGTACATACTACTCTAGTAATGACAGCATGATGCATCCATAACACCCACTGTCCATCCTGTGAGCAAGTGCTCATTGGGTGGATATGGGGGAGCAACTGAAACAGGATGGCTCAGTGGGCAACAACCCAGCACAAGGGGACAGAACAATGGCAGGGTAAGGAATAGGGAGACAATGACAGCCTACAGGTGAGGATGGGGGGGACAATGACAGGCAAAGAGAGGGGTGACAACAGGGTGAGTGTGGACAAGGAGAAGGGGGACAAGGAGAAAGGGGATGGCAAAGGGGATGGGTAGCAGGCAGGAGATGATTGGGGGGAGGGGAAGGGGATGATGATGGCCACCACCACAGCACCCCCAACCACCGCTGTGAGCCACTGCACATGGGGTGGAAACAGGGAGTGATGGTGACGGTGAGGATGAGAAGGAGGGGGATGGTGACAGGGCAAGGGTGACAGGGGATGATGATGAGGGGGATGACAATGATGATGACAGTGTGAGAGGGGGTGGCTAAGGGGAGGGGTAGCAGGCAGGAGACAATAAGGGGAAGGGGGAGGGGACAATGATGGCCACCACCACCATGGCACCCCCAACTGCTGCCATGAGCCACTGCATGTGGGGTGGAGACAGGGAATGATGGTGATGGTGAGGACAAGAAGGATGGCAATGAGGAGGGGGGTGATGACCTGGTGACAGGGCGAGGGTGAGGGTGGCAGTGGCAGGGTGAGAGGGGGTGATGATGAGGGGGACAATGATGACAGGGCAAGGGGGGACAGCAAAGGGGAGGGGTAGTGGCAGGAGACAATGAGGGGAGGGGGAGGGGATGACAATGGCACCACCACCATGGCACCCCCAACCACTGCTGCAAGCCACTGCACACAGGGTGGAAACAGGGAATGATGGTGATGGTGAGGATGAGAAGGAGGGCAAGGAAGATGGGAGGGCTGGCAGGGCAAGGGGGGATGGCATGCCAGTGGACCAGGGGACAGATGCCCAGCAAGCAGTGGCTTGCTGGATGGGGAGAGGGCAGATGAGGGAAATGGACAAGGGGCAATGACAGAGGGAATGAGAGGGGCAGGGAATGGACAGGATGGTTGGCAATAACCCTACAACTGCACCAGGTGTCTTTTAATATACTATCTATGCATTAGTTATAGCTGCCCCCCCCCTCACATTCACATGAAGTCAATTTTAAGTTAATTTTATAAGGGATCCAGAGGGAACTTGAACTGACCACTGGCAACTCACTCATGCAAAGGGGCAGTCATTTGAGTATCCAGCAAAGTATTTTATTAACCTAAGTACATAATTACTATAGTAGGATCCCTTCCTGCTTTGCATTCTGAGTAAGGAGAGTGAAATAATTAAAAAACAAAACGGAAAGGAAAACCTCCCTTGCACATAATATTAAGAAATCTGATAAGAATGATCAGTTCAACTGATCAAGAAGATAAATTATGCTTACTTTTAGTGACACAAGGGCCCAACAGGATAGAGAGTAATATAAATTAAAGAAAATCAAAGAATTAAGCTGTTGAAGAACACTATTGGCTCCAAGCCAAGCTGTTGGCAACACTACTGACATTGCCTGAAAAAAAATCCAGGTCAGATCTGATGGACTGTGAGTCCCCTGGCAACCATGGTGAATGTGACACTGAAACAGACCTTGGGCATACTGTGGGAGACACAGCTGACAATGAGGCTGGGAATGTGACCATGGCAACTGCAGCTGAAAATAGAGTGGAGAATGGGGCTCTGCCTTGGATATGGAAGCTATTCATGATGATGAACAAGAACAAGTCAAGTTTCAATATGAAAAGATTGGAGTTCACTGTTTCATCCCACCATAGTAGAAGCATAAGCTGCATTCAAGGATATCAAGCAAATTTTGAAACCATCTCACAAAAAGGGTCCTGGATCTGTCCATGGCTATGAGAAAGTTTCTGTGGAAATATGTCACAGGAAACAGCACATCATGCTGGGGTCCAGCATCTCTAGAGACTGCCCATGATCATGGGAGAGGTCCCCACCATGCTCATCAGCTGTGGGAGTGGACACACACCTTAATTGCAAATAGGAAAGACTTGCCAAAAAATATCTATGGTACCTGGAATACTTTGATGCTTGAAGACAAGGATTTTGCACAAGCAATTCATTTGCATCTTCAGTCCTTGGGGCCATGGATCCATGCACAAGATGTCATTGATTTCATAAAGAATCCAAGGACCTTGGCCCAGTTCCAATTGAAGAAACAAATTAGTCTCATGACTACTCATCAGTGGATGATGTGCATGAGGTATAGATGGACAGATATAAGAGAAAGGATGTTGTTGATTACTGCCAAAAGACTTTCCTTCCACAGTGGATGAACATTGAAGAGTGAACAAGGAAGTGGACTGATGATCAGAAAGAGGAGGTGATTGGAGAGCAACCAGCCAATTGTTGTGTTGCTGCCTGGTTCCATGATGAATCAACATTTTATGCAAACAATTGCTGAAAACTCTGTTGGGTCCACAAAGATGAAACAGCTGCCCCACATCCAAAGGGTGAGGGGGCTTCCCTGATGGTCACAGACTTTGTTTCAGCAGATTATGGATGGTTATGCTCACCTGACAAAACAAAAGAGGCAAGAGTGTTCTTCAAAGCTGGAAAAAATCATGAGGGCTACTTCACAAATGATGGCATTTTAAATCAGACAACCACTGCAATGGATATACTCACTGAATTCTATCCCAATGAAAAGCATATTCTTGTTTATGACAATGCTACAACTAGTGTTGCCAACAGTGCAGCTCAGGGCTGTGAGCCACTGAGCCAAGCCACTATTTTGGGTGAGCTGCACCAATAGATCGGCTTGCAGCTCAGAGCTGCTCAGAGCTGCTCAAGCTGTACAAAGACAGTTGGGGAATTCTGGGGAGCAGTAATACCAGTTCTGGAAGACAAGGATGGGAAACTCACCCAAAAACCAGCAAAAAGGAAGGTCCACATGGATGATGCACAATTTGCTGATGGGTCCCCACAAGTGCTCTACTTTCCTGACCATCATGCAACTTTGCCAGGCTGCTTCAAAGGTATGGCTGTGCTTTTTAAAGAGAGGGGTTTAGTAACAGAGTCAAAATTTCAGTATGAATGTGCCAGCTTCAAATGTGAGGCTGGTGCAACATCATGATGTTGTTGTTGGGTACTTTACTTGCAACCTGACTTTGTTGCTGTTCAATCCATTCTTGAGGCTCATTGCCATGCAGGCGTACATGCCATTAGCTTGCAAAATTTAATTCTAATTAGAACAAATGTTGTATGCATAATTACCTCTAAATTAGAAGTTAGTTCTCATTACAAAATTTTACAAAATGTCTTACATGACTCAAAACATAATTTTGAAATATTTAGAAGAGCATATTCTATATGTCAAAATGGCTCCAATCAGATTTTTAAGCCTCAAAACATTCAAATTCATGCCTCAAATCAAAACATTCCTACAGGGCCAATGAGCCAAGGCATCCGGCAATCAGTCAGCACACAGTTAGCATGTTAGCTAATCAAATCACCACCGTGCACAAAGAGGGCCAACTATTCAATGACCCTCCCCTCCCTCGCTGCGCTCGGGGGGTCCCCCAAACCAGGTCATCTCAGGTTGGCACACTAAAGCCTCATTCGTGCATTGACGACAAGCTGGGCCCCTTTAGGGTATGTCACGGGTGCGGGTATTCCCGCGGTGTTTCTGTCACGGGTGTGACGGGTTCGGGTGCGGTGTTGGATTCTGCAGTACCACAACAGACCGTTAACCCATACCCACGGTTTGCGGGTATTCCACGGGTTTACCTACAGCACCATGTCTTTCCGTTTACAGCCAAATTTGGTTTGTTTTTATTTTTACATTTTCGACATCATGGCATCTGACACTCGCATGTGACCAGCCTCAAGTCAGTCCAGGTCTGGCCCGTCTGTTTCTTCCTGTTTCTTCCTGATTCCCCCCTCCAGTCTACATTCCCAAACTCCCTAGACAGCCTGTGCCGTGCACCCCCTGCCCCGCTCTCTGGGGCTTGGATGGCATGATGGCTTCAGTTTCTGTTATCTATCACCTTTGCTGGCAGGTCCTCCCTTCGCCCACTTCTCCCTGAATGATAACAATGGCATTATAAATGTCAGTATCAATCGCGTTTGCCGTCGATCTAACCATTACTGAATTATATTTCCATTTTCAGGCCTTTGTTATTACAATCTATCTATTACATTCGATCGATGACCGCCGTTACTGCGTAGCACATGCCACCGTAGACTAGGGGCCCATAAAGCCCCTCCGTCGTTTCACTATCCTCGTTTCCCCAACCAGTAAGCAGTCCTTCCCCCGTCTCCTGTTCCATTCTCATTCTAACTTCAAAAGGATACAGCCACCTCTCCCGATCTCCGCGAAACTATCGTTCCTGTGCCGCTTATCGTTCCTGCACTGTTTATCATTCCTGCGCCGTTTATTGCTCCTGCACTGTCTCTGGTACCTGTGCCGTTTATCGTTCCTGCGCCGTTTTATCTATATCGTCGTTTTATGTGACATTTTAGGTCCGCTCTGGGTACTTAAAGCACTCAATCAGTGCACATTCACCCCCATCTTCCACCACCATGTCGAAGACCCGCGATAAAATCAAAAAAAACTCTTCGTCCTCGCTCCAGTCCCTCCGATCCTCTGCCACGAAAGGTGCCAAGAAAGTCTCAGCGGCAGTTCATGCTGGCACTGCTGCAGTCATCCGGCTCCTCAAACGAGCGCGAACCTCACTGTCAACTTTATCATCGAAGGTGGCATCCATCGCTGAGAGTATCCTTCACGCGCAATCGACTTGCCCCATCGTCGATTCGTGCTTACATGTGCCTTGGATCATGGAGCCGACACGACCTTCTGTTTCTAGGGGATTTGTTATCAGCTTTGAGGGTGAAGAAGAGGAGACAAGAAGATACTGATGCTGAAGACTAGTTGTTGGAGACATTTCTCTATATACCCCGAAGTAGAGGATATTTGTGGCCGTGTTTGAAATTTTCACCGTGGGTACCAGTGGTACCGCGGTTATTGGTGATACCGTATATGTCTTGTATGGGTTTATACCCATACCCGTGAAGATGGATGTGCTTGCGGGTACGGTTACGGTTGTTGAAATTTGTACCCGTGGTATACCCATGAAATACCCTAGGCCCCTTCGGGGCCTAGTATTGGGGGTTAGATAGACTGTGAGAACATTTACTATTTTGGGAAATTGCTATTTTTGGTTGATATGGATTGTAGTTAGAATAGTATTTTGCAAAAAGTCTTGTGGTGAGTGGTGCAGTGAACCCATATTTAGTCATTGTAATTTTCAGCATGACAATGACAAGGTAGTTTGCAAACCAAGATCTCTAATAAGAATAAGAATGATAATTTGCAAACAGTGCATCTAATAAGAATACTATTTGCAAAATGGTCTTCTAACTTAGACCATAGTATGCATACAGTTATGATTCTACTAGATGATTGTTTTGCAATACACTGTTAGCTACTGGTGTGCCATGTCCATGGCTTTCAGGTACTCCTCCTCCCAAAGTTTCACTGTGAGTTGAATTTTATTGAGCAATGTTGGGGATATTCAAAGTGGAAGTACCAAGAGTTTCACCATCATCCAAGGAAGCAGATCTTGAGAAGAATCTTCTTGCTTCACTAGAGATGGTTTCAATTGAGTCCATGTGCAGGTGTGTCCATGGTATGGAAGGATTGATTTGATACTTATTTTTATCAGATACTATTATTGGGCACAGCAATTTATGAATCTGTATAGTGAAGGTCTCAGTGGTAAATATGCAGCATAGGCATGTAAGAAATATAAAGGCCATCAAGTCAATCCAAAAGCACTTCTGGCTTTTCATTCGATAAACCTAATGCTTTACTACCTATTTAATGCACTGCTAATTGTCATATTTATATCATAATCCACTATAATGGCTCAATGTGCATTCAATGTACTTTGGCATGGAGTGTACATGTGATGAGTCACATCAGAAGTCACATCACCTGACCTAGTTGAGTATGAATGAGGACTATCTTAAAGAATCAGGCTATATTTAGGAATGTATAAAATATTCATATTATATACAATTCTGATATATGTTCTGGGAATGTTATTTAAAGGATGGTGTCATTGGTGAAATTTATGAGTGCAAACAGAATGGATCCTCTCAAATGTATGGTGCAAACTGTACAAACAGTATGCAGATATAGAAGACAATGACCAATACAAAGTATGATAGATTAGGGGAATTGGTGTGGATGAGTGATAGAAATCTACCTGGAGTCCAAACTTTTATAAAAGACAGTAAAACTGATGGATGGACCTCCTTTGGTGCACAGTTGGTGTCAATGCAACCCCCAGCCCATGTGGAGGAAGCTAGAGAGTTGCTGACTATTTTTTTTGAATCCGTGGGGGCCACTGGGGTGGCAGCTTCTGTAGTTCCTGCTCTGCCTTTAGGATTAGCTGCCTTCCTACAATCCTTTGCTTTGTGGCCTGCTATACCACAATAAAGGCATAATCCTTCTTTTAAGCAGCAGGCCCGTTCCTCTCCAGTAAGCTTACCATCCTTCCCTAACTTGCCAGCTATTGAGGGCTTCATTTTGCTGTTGTTGTTGGAGCTGCTAGCATTGTTGGAAGTGTTAGAGTTGTTGCCAGAGTCGGACTTGTTGGAGTTTTTGGATTTACTGGCAGAGTTCATGGACTTGCTGCTGGAGGTGGAAGCATCATTGGTTTTGTTGTTGTGATTGTTGCCAGACTTAGCAGAGTGGTTTTCAAGTGCTGCTTCATCTTTCTGCATCCAGTAGACTTCATCAGCTTCTTGGGCTTTGAGACACAATGCTAGTAAAGTTGTTGGTTTGCCTCCTTGGAGGACTTCAATGTAGATCTGTAGTGGAAGTCCACAGGAGTACACTTTGCAGAGCGCCAAGTCATTCCAATCAACTTGAGCAGCTAGCTTCCAAAACTTGGCATTATATTTGACAATGTGTGCTGATTCCTTCATTTTGAGCATGTAAAGAGATTTTTGGCATCTCCAACAGGGTCATGTGAGCCAACATTGGTCTCAAGCTCATTGATGAAAGCTTCAAAGTCCTAAATCCAATTGGCACTTATTGGTCATGTCCATCAGCCCTGGTTCAAACCAACCAAGTGCTGCTCCCTTCAGATAAGAAAGAATGAATAAGATCTTTTTCTCTGCAAAAAGGGTAGAATGATCACAGAAGTGAAGGTTCCAACAGACTAAAAAGTCACAGAATTTCCATGGGTCCATACTGTCAAATGTGTCAGGTTTGTGTACTTTGACTTTCTCATTGCAAGGTTGCTAGGAGGTGTGGATACTGTCCAATAACTCTTGTAGAACATGCAGGAATAAACTGTTGTTGCCCCAGGGCTCTGACTCAGGATTGGATTGGTGGTCATCACCTTCTGGGCCATTGTCATCACCATCAGGGTCATCAGGCCCTTCAGGATTGCCATGACTGGGTTGATTATCAATTGGTGTACTGTGGGGATGGGAGTTGACAGAGGTTGTGTGTTGGGGTTTTCTTGGTTTGCTCCCAGGCCAAGAAAGATGTTTGAAGGTCATGGGGTTGTACCAAAGGTTGACAAAAGTGGAGCATGTACACATAGTGACTGTTTGTGAATTTGACATAAAAGGCCAATATGTTCATGAAGAGGGTGTAAGAAGTGTGAGTTTGATTATACCATTGTGAACTGATCTTGTAGGACAGAGTTACAGTGGTGTTCTGACAGAAGTCCAATGTGACACTGGACTTGGCTTCAATCTAAAAGGGATTATGCCCTTCTCTACACCCTATGTCCAATTTACAAGGAGACAATGATAAGAGCAGAAGTCCAGAAGTTAAGAGGGGAAGAAGCCTTGGAGTGAGAGAGTTGGAGAGATAACAATGCAGTAATCAAACTGAAGTTACAAGTGACTGTATACTAAGTTTTATAGTAAGTAAGTAACTGGGGTAACTATGGCAGGTGTCATATCCCATGCAAGCACCCCTCAGAACTCTGCTATGGAACTCCAGTGGAACTCCATAGGACCTCTGAGTATTTCAAATTACTTCTCCTGTTTTACTTACATCACATCTTCTGTAGTTTACTCAAGTCTGTTCTCCATCATAGATATGATCACTTACTGCATACTCAGAACTCTGCAGAACTCTGCCACAGCTACACTGAGTACTAGCCTTAGTATAAAGCTACTTTAGACACTGTGTATTCTTCAGTTCAAATATTAGTTGTTATCACCTTATTACTCATCAACTCAAAGACCTCAAACTTTTGCCTTAACTTTCAGAACTCCAGACCTCTGCTTTGTTCCTGTCCCTTACTCTGGACTTCCTAATTGGAACTCTACTTTGCACCTTTTCCTTACCTTGGGCTTCTGCATGGACTTCCATACTTATCAACTCCTTGCAAATTGGACACCAAGCATAGAGAAGGGTGCAACCTCTTAAAGGTTGAAGCCAAGTCCTTGTCACACCTCAGAACTCCACCAGACTCTGCCATTTTCCCACACCTGATGATCAGTTCTTAACAGTGGGGTTCTGTGGAGTACCAAGTATGCAGTAAGTAAGATGATCAATCAATGATATACTAGTATGGTACAAACAAAACAAGAGATGAATTTGAAATGGTTATTTGAAATGACAGTGGCTCTATTGGTGATCTGCTGGAGTTCCATCAAGGGCTTGCATGGGATATGACAACTAGCCAATCTAAAAGAGAAGAGGGCCCTGAAGTAAATGCAGAGTACAAGGGGCTTATAAATACCAGCTATCAGCTATTTTGGATGACATAGCAGGATGTACTAGTTTATCTCATTCTTTGGATTTAGCTAGGGAATGTGAGGACTGAGCAGACAACAGCACAATTACACCTGCTAGCATCTGTACCATTATGTGGTCAAGCTGCACATTATACCCCTGGCCCACAAAATACTTTCAAGATGGCCAATGACCAAGGGATGGCAGCATTGTTTTATTGGACACTGTTTACCCAGTGTGTTACCAATTTTAGCAGACTCAAATTTCTGATGGACCTGGGCAATTTGTGAATTTCAGACAAAGGATGATGGAGATATGTTTATTCAGGCCATCTTTATGGCACTGTTGTATGTATTCTCAATCAACCATTGCTGGGCTGCCATCAATCAACAGAGTCATCCTGTGATGGCTGATGAAATCCACCAGGTTTACCATCCTTTATAAATGCTGAGACTGCAGTTGAGTTTCTATCACTCTTTTACTAAATCCACAGATACCTCTTTCTGCTACTTCCTGATGATCTCTGACATTATTTGCAATCAACCACTAATCAGCATAGTCATCCTGTAATGGCTAGTGGAATCATAGCAAGGCCATCAGGGGGGATATCAGGGCAACACATGCATCAGCTGTACCTGTCAGTAGTGAAACCATAGATGTTATACAAGGCAGACGTGTTTTTAGGACCAGCACTACAGAGCACATCTTTCAAAGTCAACAAGGGTGGATGGGTGGCACTAAACAAACTAGCCTCAATTCAGAGGAGGGCAGCATTGCTCATTGTTGGTGGGATGTGCACCTCACCTACAGACATGCTCAACATCCATGCCAACCTGCTGCCATTCCATCTTCTGGTCAACAAAGTTCGATTTCAAGCAGCCCTACGATTGGCAACACTCCCCATTATACGTCCACTACACAACCCAGTAAAACAAACAGCCACCTGATTTTTCAAAAAACACCACATGCTGCTACATGAAATGATGCATATATTCAAATTGAAACCAGAGCTAATGGAGAAGATATCTGCAGTGTGACAAGGGCTGAAGTGGATGCCCAAGGTGACATTATGCATTGCAGATAGCAAGACACAAGCAAAGGAAGAGGATGAAGGCAGTAAATCAAGAGTGAAGGTGTTTATGAATGGCTCTGGATATGAGGGACAGGTGGGAGCAGCAGTGGTGCTGTACTGAGATGGGGAGGTTAGAAGTAGAAGGAGAATGAGGCTAGGATCCATACGGCACCACATGTTAAGATTGTCTCTTAACTACTCAGTAAGTTCGAGACAACAAGGTGCTTCCTTGTGTCGAGTTCGTTCGTTAGACTCTGAGGTACTTCCTCAGGTCGAGTTCTCTGTGAGCAGTTTAAAGAGTTTATATCTTTAGGTCAAGCTGGGGCCTTGACCGACTATCTACTACAGCTTATATAGACTATTGGCTACTCTGGTCTATATAACGATTGGCTGTTAAGAATAGCAGCTATCTACTCAGGTCTTTATATGAGTCAATAAAGAGTCAGTTTAAATAAGTAAAGATGCGCCAGCTGTCGAGTGGGCGCATGTCAGAGAGTAAATATAGCATAAGCGACGGAATCGTAACATTACCCCCTCACTAAAATCGAAGTTTCCAGCTTCGATAACTCTTCTAGATGATCACTTCTTCGCAAGGCTGTTTGGGATCTCTCCAGATCCAAATACGCGAGTGTCGGAATGGTCGCGCGACAGGGGGGAGCGGTTGAAGTTCGACGTCGACGTCGATGAACGGAGTGAGAGTGGATGCGGGTCGACGATTCTGGACATGCCAATAAATGACGAAAACAAAGATGATGATCCAGCATAGGACTAAGAGCGAGCAAAAGATAATGGCAAAGATGATGTTGCCGTCCATTTTCAGAGAGGAATGTGGTTGCTGAGAGGGAAAGAAGGGAGAGGAGACGACTTCTTATAAGTCTCCGTAGGGTTCTCCCGTGATGTTTGCCCACGCTGCATCGTCCCAACCGTCGTCGTAATCATTTTCAGGGGGAGGTCCATAGACGCGATCTAACAGGACTCGATTTAGACTAGCGTAGACAGGTGGCGCTGACGCGCGTCGTCGCTTAGGACAAGTGACAGGGTAGTGTCCGGGTCTCCTTTTCTTGCATATACTGCAGATGAACTGGTCGCAGTATGTCGCGAAATGACCGATCTTCCCGCATTTATAACATTTCTCAGTTTTCATGTGCAGTGGTGTCGGGGTTCTGGGTCTGATATTCATTGGGGTGAGTGGGCGCTGTGGCTGTGGTGAGGGTGACGTAAGATCAATGATCTCAGGTACTGATGGTAGGGTGGGTTCGATTTTAATGATGCCGGGAGTAGTAGTCGACGAAAGTCGCCCCTTTCCAGTTCGGGAGGTTTCGTACGAGACCGTCTTCTTTCGGGGTGAAGAGGTCGGTAATCCAAGTTGGGAGTCTTTGAGTTGGGTCGATTGGGAGGAGAAGTGGGGGGACGCTGGGGTGGTAGTTGGCTGGGTGAGAGGAGTGGGGGATCGGACACTATCTAACCGTTGTTTCTGGAGGCGATTAATGGCTGATTCAATACCCTGGCTCATCATTGTTGCGAGGGTTTCGTCTGCGAGTCGTTCTTGGTTTCGTATTAAGTCGAGGATGGCGTCGTAGTGGTGGAGGAGGCTGTTTAATACATCTTGGTCGCGATCAGCGAGGTAGTGGGCGAGGCGAGCGCGATTAGTGGGGTCGATCAGAAAGTTCTCAACGAACTCGGCGAGGGGAGGGAGGTTTTTCTGGGCAGAGGAGGTGGCAGTTGCGTTGTTGGTGTGCATGGTGTGTGAGTGGGTTCGATGTTCTGTCTATAGGTTTTTCCTTTCTTTATATATGTCGAGGATTTCTTTGGCGTGAGTCAGGTGTGACTCTGGTTCCCATGTGTTTTCTGAAGTTGGATAGCCTTTCCATTTCACGAGGTAAACGTATTTTGATCCGCACTGTTTGTGGGCGGTGATGGTTTCTACTTCGTATTCGTTTTCTCCCTCGATCAGGTCGGGGGGAGGCTTCAGGTAGTTGGGACCGTGTGTTTCTGTTTCTGAATACGGAGTGAGGAGTGCTGCGTGAAACACAGGGTGGATTTTCCATTGAGTCGGCAGTTTCAGTTCGTAAGAAAGCGGTGAGAGCACCCGCTTAATCAGGAATGGTCCTTCTCTTTTCGGGGAGAGTTTCTTCGTATGGGGGTAGATTCTTAGGTTTCTGGAGTCGAGCCATACTTTCTGTCCGAGGAGGAATGGAGTGAATTTTCGAGTAATCCTTTCTGCCATGAGTTGTCGGGCTAACTCGTGTGCGGCTAGAGCCTCATTTCGCGCTCTCTGTAATTGGACGATTCTCTTTTCTGCAGCAGGTACGTCGCTCTTCTTGAAAGGCGTGGGTATCGCGTGCGGTTCATACCCCATCATGAGGTAGAAAGGAGAGTGTTTCACAGTAGAGTGGGTCCGTTGGTTGTGGGCGAATTCTGCGGTGGAAAGGAGTTTCGTCCATGTCTCGGGTTGGTTCGTGCAGAACATGCGTAAGTAGGCCTCGATTTCTTGGTTCATCCGTTCGGTTTGTCCGTCGGTTTGCGGGTGGTAGGCTGTGCTCATAGCCAACTTGATTCCTAAGAGTTTTCCTAGCTCTTGGAATAGTTTTGATGCGAATCTTGGGTCTCGATCGGATATGATTTTGTCGGGGAGTCCGAACCTAGTGAATACATTCTTCAGATAGAGGTCCGCTGCTCCTAAGGCGTCGACGGTCTTGTTACAAGGTATTAAAATTACCCCCTTTGTAAGACCATGGTCTACCACGACCATTAAAGCATCGTGTCCTTCTGATTCTGGCAAGTCGGTAATGAAATCTGTTGTAACCAACGCGAACGGTCTTGTCGCGGTTGATTTGATTGGTGTCAGGGGTGGTGTCGTCGGGTGGGTGTTAACCTTCATTTGCTGGCATAATCCGCATCCTTGTACGAAGTTTTTGATTAATGTTGTCATTCCCGGCCACCAATAATCTCTTCGGATCAATTCTAATGTCTGGAATTGTCCGGGGTGTCCTGCGGTGAGGGAATTGTGGTACTGTTCTATTAATCTTTTTCGTAGTTCGTTGTTTGGCGGGACGTAGCATCTGTTTTTGAAGAAAAGAAGTCCGTCTTTTACTTCCCAGTCGGCGAGATCGGATTTGATCGGCGGTGTTCCGTTGTTCTTTAGTGCCTTGATCGCATCGGCTACTAATTCATCTCTCATGGTCGCCGTGACCAAGAGTGATTCCATTTCTGTGTCGATTGTGTTGACAAACACCGTTTCTGGCAGCATTGTCATGTTCTCGTTGTCCTTGTCTGTGTCTTTTCCGAAATCTTCTCTTCGGGATAAAGCGTCGGATTGGACCATCTGTGATCCGGGTACGTGGATCAACTTGATGTCAAATTCCGATAGGAAAAGGCTCCATCGTGCCTGTCTCCTGTTTAGCTTTTGTGCGACCCTGAAGTACGTCAAGTTCTTGTGGTCGGATAGGATTGTGACCGGGTGTGGCGCTCCTTGCAGGTAGTGCCTCCACGTTTCTAGTGCTCGGATAATCCCAAGCAGTTCTCTGTCGTAAATTTCGTAGTTCCGTTCCGTCGGTGTCAAAGAGTGGGAAATGTACCCGCATGGGTGCCAATCTCCATCTGGTCCTTGTTGCCTGAGTACCGCACCAGTCGCGAATTTAGATGCATTGGATTCGATCGTGAACGGTTTAGTGGGATCCGGCATCAATAGAGTTGGTGCCTCGCTAAACTTAGCCTTTAATTTGTCAAATGATTCTTGACATTCCGGCGTCCATTCGAATTTAATGTCTTTTCTTGTAAGATCGTTGAGTGGTCGCGCTAATTCGGCGAAGCGTCCGATGAATCTGCGGTAGAAATTTCCAAATCCAAGGAATGATCGTACTCCCTTGACGTTGGTTGGTTCGGGCCAGTCTCGAATGCCAGAGAGCTTGGTCGGGTCCATCAGGATCTGATCGGGTTTCACTATCAAGCCGAGGAATTCGACTTCTTTGACGTCGAATTTGCACTTCTCGGGTTTAAGATAGAGGTCGTGGTCTCTGAGCCGTTGAAGGATCTTCTTTGTTCGATCGGCGTGTTTCCTGGGATCTCGGGAGAAGATCAAGATGTCGTCCATATAGATTACTACCCATCCTTCGTCGATCAGATCCTTGAATATCTCGTTCATCATCGCTTGGAATGTGGCCGGAGAGTTGCATAGGCCAAAGAACATGACTGTTGGTTCAAACAGTCCTTTGTTCGTTTTGAAGGCCGCTTTCCATTGGTCTCCGTCCTTTATCCTGATGTTGTGATATCCCCATCTGATGTCGAGTTTGGTGAAGATCTGTGCTCCTTTTAATTTGTCAAGGAGGTCTCCGATCAGGGGCAAGGGGTAGGTGTTCTTGATCGTTCCGTTGTTGAGATACCGGTAGTCTTGGCAGGGTCGAAGTGCTTCCGCGTCCTTCTTTGCTACGAAGAAGAATGGCGAAGCCATGGGTGATTTCGACGGTCGTATGTATCCTTTTGCCAGGTTTTCCTCGAGGAACTCGTCCATTTTCTGTTGTTCGACCGGGGTGAGAGGATAGACTTTGCAGTCTTTCGGTATGAAGTCCTCTTTTAGATCTATGGCGTGGTCCCATTGTTTCGATTCGGGGAATCTTTCAGAGGCTGTCTTCTCGAAGACTTTGTCAAATTCCCGGTATTCTGATGGTACGCTTGCTTTGTCCTTCTTTTGATCTTTCTGCTCGTCATGAGCTAACTGCTGAGAGATCGATGTCTTGGCTCGGATTGGGGTTTCTTCCAATCTGGCGATTGGGGTGTGTTCCGTGGTGTGTTTCTGCTCAAAAGGGGTTCCCTTCATGAGCTGCCTGGTTTTGGCTACTGCCCGTCGGGCGGCTTCCAATGATCTGTCTTTTCGGTATTGCAATGTCCCGATTTCCCAGTTGATCAACGGGTTTTCCTTTTGGAGCCAGGGAAGTCCTAGAATGATTGATTCTTTTCCTAGTCCCGTGACCATAAACCGTATTCTCGATTGTTTTCCCCCGATGTCCACCGAAGCTGTGGTGGAGTGATTGATGGTGCCTAGCTTGTTTTGGGTGCCATCAACGTTCCTAGCCCTGATCGGCTTCTGGAGGGGAGTGAGCGGGAAGTTGTACATTTTTGCAAAACCTTTATCCATAAACATCCCTCCTGCTCCTGAATCGAGGAGGGCGTCCGTTTCGACGATTTCGTTCTCAACGAATAACTGCATTGGTAATCTCATAGATTGTTTCTCCATGTTAGCTATAAGTACAGATGAGACCGTAATTTCAGCGGGTCCTGACGTCGGGGCAGTCCGCTTTCTTAAAAACCCGATTCTTCCATGAGGTTGAGGGTTTCTTCTTTTTCTTCTTCGTTGAGTTCGCCTAGGAGGGCTCGTATCTTTCCATAGGCTTCTTTACCGCTTGGTTTCCTGGTGATAAATCTTTTGACGGGTCCAGGTAGGAATTTCCCCGTCTTCTTGTCTTTGTGATCGGCGGCGCGATGTCCTGTCTGGTGGCAGACAAAGCACATGCCTTTGCGCATATGTTCAGCGCGATCTTGTTGCGTCATCTTGTCGATCTCCATGGCATTTGGATCGACATCGGGGGCGGTGGAGGGAGTGTAAGCCTTAGAGGGCGCTTTGCTTCCTCTAGCTTTTCCTGTGATTGCCTGTGCTCGTTTCCACTGCCCTTCGTACTTGGCAGCGGCTTCGTACCATCCGTCAATGGTAGTAGGCATCGTTTCTTTGAGAAATACTTTCTCGAGTAATTTCGGTTTCAGCCCGTCCATGAAGTACTCGATGAGGGCGACGTTTTCAACGATTCCTGTGCGCGCGGCAAGGATTCTGAAGTCGGAGATGTAGTCTTGAACATCTCCTGTCTGAACTAAATTCTTTAGTTCGGTGCGTGCGGTTCCTGCGTCGTCCACAGGGGAAAAGGCGGCGGAGACGGCTGTTTTGAACGCTTGCCAGCCGCCAAAGTTGTTGTTGGCTAGAGACTCTCTGATCTTGGCCTCTTTCCATCCTGCAGCCGCCCCCCCTATCATAAATGAGAGGGCGAATGCGATCTTCTTTTCATCGGTGTCGTAGGTGTTCAGGTTCACCCGGATGTAAAGTTCTACCTCTTGTAAGAACTTTGTCGTCTTTTCTCTTTCTCCAGAGAAGTCGGAGGGGACTCGGATCTTTACTTGGGCATCTCTGTTCTGTGCCATTTCGAAGTAAGTGGGGTCGAGTGAGTCTTCGGGTTCGGGTTCGGATTCTTCGAGGGTTTGTGAATACCCTGTTCGTTTGTCTATAATAGAAGAGGATGTTTCTCTTCTAAGTCTTTGTGGCGGTCTGCTGTCTTCGGATCTACCTTCGGTAAAGTAGTGGTCGGGTACGTATTCTGTAGAGCCTGTGGTATCTGCGAAGTACCAACTTCTTAGGCTGTTACTGTATCTGATTCGTCGTCCGTCTAAACGGAAGAATTCTGAGGTAGCAGTGGGGACTGCTGTTCGGGGTGGTCTGTCTGCGAAGTGTCTGTTCTTGAGCGCGTGCGTGAGCTTGGGCGCCACAGTGTCTGTTGGGTGCGCCTAGACTTGTGACAAGTCGGCGGGTTCGATCAGCTTGACCTTTTGTTAAGATTGTCTCTTAACTACTCAGTAAGTTCGAGACAACAAGGTGCTTCCTTGTGTCGAGTTCGTTCGTTAGACTCTGAGGTACTTCCTCAGGTCGAGTTCTCTGTGAGCAGTTTAAAGAGTTTATATCTTTAGGTCAAGCTGGGGCCTTGACCGACTATCTACTACAGCTTATATAGACTATTGGCTACTCTGGTCTATATAACGATTGGCTGTTAAGAATAGCAGCTATCTACTCAGGTCTTTATATGAGTCAATAAAGAGTCAGTTTAAATAAGTAAAGATGCGCCAGCTGTCGAGTGGGCGCATGTCAGAGAGTAAATATAGCATAAGCGACGGAATCGTAACACCACACCATATATGAAGGGGAGGGGGTAGGGATGATTTTGGAGCTGGAGTTGATTAGGGAGGAGCGACAGGCAACTGGAACAATACCAATGGGCATCAACAACATGTCAGCTATTACTGCAATGCATGCAATTAAACCAGGGCTGGGACACTATCTTTGGGAGTTGCTCCATTGGCAGCTGCAAATGGTGACTAACAGGCATAAGGACATGGACCTTCTGATAAGGTGGACACCTGGGCACATCAACATGAAAGGGAATGAGGAAGCTGACAAGGAAGCTAAAGCAGCAGCCAAACATGGATCCAGCCAAAACCAAATGCTACCCTCACAGTTACAGAAAACATTGCCATGGAGTAAATCAGCAGCCCAGCAGGCATTCCATGCAAAGTTGAAGCAAAAGGCAGCAAAGGTGTGGCACAAGTCACCATGGTACAAACAGATGAAGCAGATAGACGCAATGCTACCATCCAACAAGTTCAGCAAGCAAACCTCAAAAATGTCATGCAAACATGCAAGCCTTCTCTTCCAGTTGTTATCAGGACATATCTCCTTGAACAAACATTTACACCGAATCCAAAAAGCAGACTCCCCAATCTGCCCTTGCTGTCACCAACATGATGAAACAGTAATGCACTATGTGATGCACTGCCCAGCCCACAAGAACATGAGAAGCAAGATTATACAAATAGGTGGAAGAGGGGCCAGAGATCTATCCAAGTTGTTGACAGAACCAAAGCTTTTTCCTCACCTCTTTCAATTCATCAGTCACAGTGGATGCATGTGATCTGTCTTTGGGGACATCCTGGACCAGCCCACACAATAACAGCCTCACAAATACTCTCCCTTCCCCTGCTAATCATATACTTTACAGCAATCTGACAGTGTCAACTACTTCATGCAGGACCCCCACTACAGGTGTTGCACTGCAACACCCATAGCTGATGCAATGAACTTTTCTCTCCATGGGCAATTAATTAGATATGTAGTTACAGTTGTGTTTTTGCCTACCATATGGTTTGCCACAAAGGACAATAAACAAGGATTCAAAAAAAAAACTTATGTTCCCACCTCCATGCAATGAAGATACCTTGACCCTGTCCTTCTTGACCACCTTAGTGTTGGTTGCCTGACCTGGCATCCTTCCAAGATTACTCTAATGAAAAAACATGATATTTTTCATCCTTTGCATACAGTGTATGAAAACAATACTTTAGCCAAAATTCATACTACATGAAAAAGCACTACTCACATTTTTCATCCCTCTATGGGATGATGCAAAAGTCAGGATTCCATTCATCCCCTAGTTAGGTGAAAATCCCACCCCACTGGGTCCACAGTGAGAACTTGGGCATACAATGGCCCACTAGCACAAGTGTAGGTGGAATATGAAAGGCTGCCCCTTGCACATTTGGTGCAATTAGATTAGTCTCCCATAGTCAACTTGTGTCTTTTTTGGTGGGAGGAGAAGAGGTCATATGTACTCAAAACACAAGGGGCTGGTGGAACAGGCATCCCGAACCATGGGTAGGGGGGGGGGGGTCTGGCTGGAGGCCAAAAAAAAAACCTCAATTAGGCTCAAATTAGGCTGTCTGCCACCATTAGAGTAAGATAGACCTCACTCATAATCGACTACATCACATGATGAAAATGTTACTTTTCGTGACAAAAGCACGACTTCATGTACTACTTCTTCTTATGTGTGTTTTTGACAATTCTGGGATTAGAGAATCCTAGTGAATGTATTTTACTATAGTTTGCTAATTTTATTTTTTTGAATTTGTACGATATGCACAAGAAGTGCATACTTCTTTAAGATATGCCTAAAAATAGGCTTCACATGCCGAAGAACACAAAGGCAGTTGGTGAATTCTGGGGAGCTGATCTACCAGTGCTCGATAGTGATGGAAAGCAAGTATATCAACGCGATAAATCTGGAAAGCTTACAAGAAAACCACTCAAAAGAAAGGTCCCAATGGATGATACACAATTTAAGGACGGGTCTCCTCAGAAGCTATATTTCCCAGATGATCACCCCATTCATCCAGGCTGCTTCAAGGGCATGGCTGTCCTTCTTGCAGAGCGGGGGCTAGTAGAGCAGTCAAAACTCTGATATGAATGCCCAAGCTTCAAATGCAAACCAGGGGCAACATCATGTTGCTGTCGTCAAGCACTTTACACACAGCCTGGCTTTGTGGCTGTTGATTCACTTCTCGAAGCTCATTGCCAGTCAAGAAACTTTGGGGTTTTATTCTTGCCCAAGTTTCATTGCAAATTAAATTTTATAGAGCAGTGCTGGGGCTATGCCAAGCGCAAATATCGCGAGTTCCCTCCTTCCTCAAAAGAGGCTGATCTTGAAAAAAACTTACTGGCCTCCCTTGGAATGGTGTCATTGGTGTCAATGCAGAAATATGCGTGCCGTGCCCAACGGTTTATGCATGCTTATCAGGAAGGACTAGATGGCAAGGATGCAGCATGGGCTAGCAAGAAATATAGAGGACATAGAGTTATTCCTTCATTCCTTCTGGCTAATTTAGATAAACCCAATGCATAGATTATTCCTACCAACTATAACTAATTATATAGTCACTGTAATCCATGTTAATTGCTTGCATGGTGACGCATCAGTATCCTCAGGAAGACTTCACACGATAGGTCACAGGAAAAGTAACAACACGTGATGTAGTCAAGTATGAATGAGGTCTATCTTAATGCAATTACTCTTATTACTTTTCAGAAGCAGTTTGACATCATTCAAAGCTCCCAGTTGACAGTCTATAGCATAATAATGTAATTTTCTGCCTGTTACTCTCCTCAACCTTGAGTCTAAAATTTAAACCATACAGCATGCCAAAGAAAAGGTACTTATTGATACCACTGAGTGGTATGACAGAACAAGCTAATGGATAAATCAGAAAAGCTGGTGACCCAGAGTTTACAGAACAGAGCACACTACAATGTCCAGCTTGTAGCATAGAGATTCATGTTGGAACAGGCGGGCACAAAAATCTCAACATCCATAAAGGCTCCAAAGCATGTCGAATTGAATGTGATCATCTAAAAGCTGCCACCTGGCCCAAATCCAACCAGAAACCCAATCAATCATTGCTCAAGTTTTTCAAACCTAATGTTCCTCAAAATGCACCACTTGTATCACAACCATCACCTATACATGCCCCAGATATTTGGTCCAGGCAATTACTAACACCCAAGAACAACTTGAAGGTTCAAGTTGCGGCAACCAGATCAGAAGAACTACCTCATGCACCAGCATGTTTAACAAGTGGTCAGGTCTGTCAAAGTGCAGTTAAACTTCTCACCAATCTTTGCATGGCAATCGAGCAAATCCCAGATGATAAGACCAAATTCTCAACAAATTTTTCTCAGAAAAACATGCACACGTGACCAAAATCACCATATATAGAAGGAGGGGGGGTCAAACGGGCACTAAAAAAAAAAATCTGAGTGGATATGTAATTTTCCTGTTCCGCCAGCCCCTTGTCAAAACAGTGCGTAAAAGCGGATCAAAACCTTCGTAGAGGGGCATCTGTGATTGCTTACATAATGAGTTGTCACGGTGGACGCGAACAGATGATAATCACATGATGCAATGGAACGGTCACGAGATGTAATGCATTCCGAATTTCCATTGTATCATGTGAAACTGTGTTGTAATTTCAAGTTGGCCAGGTAGCGCCAGTTCAATAGTTCTCCAGTTCTCCAGCGTCTCGACGATGCTTGACAGAACGTCATCCAACTGGAATATGGACCAAAAGTTGACATGAACGTTGTCGCACAAAGGCGGACAAACACTGGCAGCCTCCAAGTTGTGTATAAAGTCTCTTACAGTGCCTCACCTTCTCTTTCTCTCCAACCACCACCTCCCCTGCTTCCTTGGTCACCTCAGTTCATCCACGCACTGTCACCCACCCTTACTGGATCATCACCTCGCTTGCACCTCGCTCCACATTGCGCTGAACGCCAACACCAACGCTCCTCGCCACCTCGCCATCTCGGTATGCCCTCCCATCCACATCTCTGATAGTCACCTATCCCAACCCCGCCTTGAAGGGATATTCGGGGTTCAACTTCACCTCATGCCCGCCTTGTCCCAGCACTGGCCCGCGATGTCGCCAACCACGCTCAAGCCCATTCTTCGTCTCGCCTGGTTTGCCTCTCATCGTACGGAGGCTGACGCTTCTCCTGAGTGTGAGTCACGTTCGCTGACGGGGCTGACCATCCCCATCCTTCACAGGTTAGCGGGGTTCCCACATCCAAGACTCCCTCGCCGTGATGCCTCAGGGCCAGATCGCCAACTTGCTCCTGCCCTAAGTCTGCTCAAGCTGGCCGGTTCGTTTCACTGTCACTTTCCGCCTCCTCTTCGTGCCTGTGTGTTTCAAGGTTAAGCTGGGATATCCGATCGCCACAGATCGCCTCAACGTTACCCTGAGTGCACCTAAGTCATCATCGCAGTGTGTTATCCTGGCTGCTGTGTTTCCTTATTGTGCGTTCTCTCCATGTTCATCTTGAGGGGGTCCCTCCATGGGATTTGTTGATTGTGATCATCATCCTCTCATATCATTGGCCGGGGTTTTTTTTGTCGTTGTTGAGTTTGGAAGTCGAGGCTCTCCTTGCTTTGTGGAGGCCCGAGGACGGGCTTCTTGATTGTGTTCTCCGTACGCTCTATTTCAACCTGTTCGCTATGCCTCTTTTCTCTCGTATGTTGGCCCAGCAGGATCATCGCCTACTCGAAGTCCTGGGGACTTGACTCTCTCGGGACTCCACTTTGCCTTGTCGTAATCTTTTGCACATGCCCATCTAGGTGTTGTTCACGTTCTGTTTCTGGCTGACTGTTAACATCATGTTGCTTGTCAATCATGTCCTTTTCTCATCTCTCCTCCCCTGAAGCCTCCGCCCCGAATTAACTCCTTTGTCTGGATTTCTTCTGGGGGCGTCTTTTGGGCCGCAGGGTTTTTGGGATGTTTTGCTCCTCGTGCCTTTGAGGATCGGGACAAGGTTTGTCCCTCGTCCTATGTCGAGCTGATTCCTCTGCCAAGAACCTTCATAAATGTTGTTCAGGGTGGGCAACAGGATATCGAAACAGGTATGTTCCTTCATCCAGTAGAGTTTCGCTCACATTCCGCTTGCAGGGTTGCGAAGAATGGCGACTAGATTGTGCGGCACCGAGAAGGAGGGGACTAGTTTCTACTTCCTCTCGCCACTTTTTAGTTTATCTTCTTTTGCACCGGCAGGTAGCTTTCCTCGCCCGTCTCCTTTTTTCCCACTGGGTTTTGGGACGGGAAGGTTTTGATGCACCCTCGCTGTTTTTAGTGTAGCCTCTTTTCCCCTTTCCTAGTCACTTGGATGTACTACTCTTATGTGCCTGATTGAAATGGATGATTGCTGTTTTCCTTTTTACAAAGTATCCGGGATGGAGTGTGGGTATGATGAGAAGTAGAAGATGAAATACTGTTGCAACACCGATGATGCAAGCTTTGTCATCGCCTGGGGTGGAGTCCATTGGAAGGGTATCCCAACAAAAGCACAAGAATAAAATGAATGCGCCGAGTACTAGGACAGCATGTCGCAATGGATGCCCTGAATTGTTTGGAGACCATCTTCCACGAGGCGGTGGCCAAGCTCCTGAATAGCAAAAAACCTGTAGAGCTGTAAAAAGAGGCCAAACGCTCGAAGGGTCACTCAACATAATGAAACACAAAAACATCACGATTATCAGCGAGGCCCTACACCGGACCAGACGAACCGTTTATTTGGCCATCTGAACTATCGGAAGCTGCTTCGAAGGGATATTGAAGAGTCGAATGTTGGGAGATCCAGGCTTGTACTGCGGAGCACCAAAACCAATGGATAACGCATTATGAATAATGCAAATCGAATACGCCTCGGCTCGTCCTGAGTGGACTGAGAGCGTCACTGAGTGACGAGGCAGGTTTAGGTTTAATTATATCGGTAACTTGAAGGCCTGAGTGACACCAACCACGGTCGACTCGGAAAGGCGTCGTACGTTCCGCCAAAAGATTGGATCGCATTGTCAATAGCATAATCTTCTTCTAAAAAGGTCCACCAGTGTTTTGGTAGCCATGGCAAAAGTAGAAATATGGAGTCTGCCTATTGCGAGTGTTGGTATCCAAAATCGATCCAAAATATGTTTCAGAAGCCAGAGAGAGTGGAAAGCCCGAGAACGGATGGACAGTGCTAAATGGCGTCAACGCGTTGAACCCCAAGTGGCAGAGTGGAACTTGAAATGCCGCGTGGGCTCATCTATAAATTATAATCGCACTAAATTTAGTCTGGAAGCGACAATACTCTTCAACTTAAGCTTCCTCGATCATCTTTCATTACTGTAACATTGGCTACGTTCATTTTTTTTTTACAATTGACAACAACATTTGCATCAACAACATAGAAGTTACCAATAGTTTGAAGGAATGCCTTCCAAAAACTCAGGCTCATCACCCAGCGCCAAGTTAGTTGGAAAACTAGTTTTCGGGCACCAGGTTGATATGTGCATTCGCTAGATTTGCGCTGATAACCGAATCCTTGCCGTCTGAGATTCGACTAGGACTCCTCGAGGAGCATCTGGTTCCCTTGCTAGACGTTCTAGACAGCAAAAAATCCAATAGTAGTGCGTGTTTGCGCCTTGCGCCTAACCCTGGTGCCTACGATTAACATGCAAATAGTTATAGCAGCAACCACCGCCTTTGTAACGCGCGTTAAATCCGTTCCTACACTAGATCTCAAAGGAAAGAAGATAGAAATCAACACGTTGCTCGATGGATTGCACAAAGACTCAAAGATTTGTGTTAACGAGCGCTCCAACAGGCAGGAACTCTTAGAGGAACTCTTCGACAGTCTGACAAGCTGGTTGAATGACATATGGAGCGCGGTGTATGAGCACAACTTTGGCTACGTCTACGCCCATACTTGCCTTCTATTTGTGGCAGATGTGATGTCAAAACTCGATGGGCTTCCAGGAGGGTGAGGATCTCTAGCCATTCCTCTCGGCCGTATATTTATTCACGCTTTAGATGTAAATGTCCTATCATGAATATGCCCGTGAACGTGACGATCAGAACCCAAGGTGGAAAGATTGTCAAAGACTTTTCGGTGTCGGGTCCGCATGGTGTCGCGCGCGTTCTCTTGTGGATATGGCGCGATCTCTTTGTATCACTGCTCTCTCGTGGTCTTACTTGGGAAAAGAAGAAGGCCCCAGAAATGCTAGAAAGTATCGAGTCTGTGTTAGATTGGACAGCTCTGGAGCGACTGCTGTATGGTGGCAAACAGTGTGAGTTATCCGATGCATCCGGGAACAGTTTCCCTCTGTCGTAGTGATTTGACCTATCATACTTGGATAGCTTTGTTCGGCAGCAATGGTGGTGGCGACAGAGGGAGCGATGACGAAGGTAGTGAAGAAGATAGCATTGATGAGGATGAGGAAGAAGAGGATGAGGATGAAAGTGCAGAAGACAACGATGAAGGCAAGGAGGATGAAGACGAGGAGGACAGTGAATGGGACACGGAGGCTGACGGTGTGTGTAAACAATCACCACCCTACTAATTCTGCTCAAAATGACTTGAGAAGAAGTTGAAAAAGGGTCACCCTCGTGTCGTTTCCACGCCAGCCACTGGACCGCTTCCATCAACGATCAACGGTTTCGATTGCAACAAATCGTTGAAGCCCGCCTACGCTCGATATTCGAGCTCTCTCCTTCCCTGCCGCTTTTCATGACAATTTTATCCATCAGCCGCAGCATCCCAGAAGCTCAACAATGGCTCTTCTCAACAGTATCACAAAATGCCACCGACTCGCCAGAAACCCTTGTCGCCGCACTCGAGATCTTCTCCGCCGAATCAGAAGTCCCGCGAGTTCTTTCACTCCTTGAATCGCACTCCTACCTCCTCCGCCCGCGCGATGCCCAAACACTGCAACTCGCCACCGTGACTATCTCCGAGTCACCTAAATACCACGACCGTGCCATCCCTATCATAATAAAGGAGCTCGCCGATAGCATCCGAGAGATCCACAGCGCTGTCTGCTCAGCATTCTCCCACATCGACGACACCAAGCACCAGCGCGAGCTCGCCGAGATTTTGAAACTTCGTGCAGGCCGGGTGCGAAGGGAACGCATGGAGGCGTGGGTTGAGGTAGTGTCCTCGCCACCTGCGCCAATGATGCATCCTATGGCTGTCGCCGCTGCGATGATGATGGGATTCCCCGTACCGCCTCCTGGTGCTCAAGGGGAAGATCCAGATCTTGTCGCTGCGCTCGATCTAAGCTCATCATATGATCAGGATCTGGAGGATTTGAGAGAGGAGTTTAGGCCGAGGCTGAGCGAAAGGTTCGACGGATGGTGTAAAGTCGCGAACAACACGAAAGGCGGGTCCACCCTTTTGACTGAAGCGCATGCAAAAGCGCTGAAGATTATGCCGTTCTTGCGGGCTTCTGATATCGTCCATGAAATGATGACCAGGTGTGTTCCCTGATTTATCTTTTTCCGCGGAAGCAGATTAACGTGGATGGAACAGGCTTGAGGACAGATCGAGCGTGAACCACATATATGCTGCTTTAGAAAGAATGTCATCGTTTTGTAGAACGCAGCAGAAGATAATCATCCGACGTACAAAAGAGAAGAAGGCGAGCCCCGCTGCTTCCACTAGCACTACTCCTCCACTCCGCCAGGATGTCACTGGTGTTTCAGAGCTCCTAGGAGGAATAAATGATGTTGATTGAGTGGTTACTTGGCTGAGAGCAATACGATTATCTGCATCGTATTTTATCTCCGGTTCGTACTCCTTTATCGTTTGCTCATGTACCAGGCATTTGTCCAATATATATCGTTGCTTTATGCGCTGATATAACTTACTTTGACATCAGTTCCGATCATTCAATCTAAAAATAACGTACATTAGTACATAGCTCACAGTCCGATGTGCCAGGCGGCGTCTGTTTTCCTGCTCTTCATATTACCGTCACGCGCTGTTCATAGCCAGTACGTCCAATCTCCCGTTATTGAATGTTGAACCTCGGTGATGCACAACGAAACGCAGATCCCAACGATCACCAAGAAAACCGGCATCATGTACGAGCGGTTTTCAGCAATTATATTGGTCCTGTATTTGCTGTCGATGTCTCGGGCGCAATTCCAACCCACAAGATACCCTACACGCTTTGCTACTTGTAAAGCCGTGAAACGAGCCCATAATTCAGAAGCCGTTGATATCACCCTACGTACGTCCTCGTTCTCTCCTTTCCCAGTGATTTAGTATTCAGTGCTCAGCGCTTATCTCAGGTTATGTCGATGTTAACACTCATGCCAAAAATGCTCTGTTGATGGTACACGGCTGGCCGGCTCTATGGAGTACCTGGTCCAATCAAATCCAAGAGTTCGAGGTACCACCGACGTATCTCCGTCTGGCAAGCTGTTGTCTGACCACATCTTTTATAAGAAAGACTACCATCTTGTCGTACCTGATATTCGCGGTTTCGGGGAATCCACCCACCCTGGTGATGTCAGAACCGGAGGCACGATGGGTGATCTCGTTGGAGACATGGTGTGTATCTTGCGGCACGCAAACGTCAAGTCGGCTATTTGCATGGGGTGAGTTACCAGCCGCCCCACCAGAACGCGGCGCTGTTTATGTATTTTATTTTCGAACAACTCAGACATGATTGGGGTTCTCAAGTCTGCTACGAAGCTGCCCGTATGCGACCTGACATCTTTACTGCTGTGATAGGAGCCGTAGTCCCCGTAAGATCGTGCCATTCCCTTGGGTTATCTGACATCCTCTTTATTTTGGCAGTACATTCCCGCGGCGGACTATTTTGTGCCGGTCCAAGCGCTTGTTGGCGTGTTGCCGAAGCTTACATATCAAATTTATTTTGACAGTAAGCTCAACATGGCTGTTGCGGAACTTGATCGGGATGTTAGAAGGAGTATACGTGCGACATTTAGAACAGTAGACAGCCCTCCGCCGGATGAGTACCTGCAGAGCTCAGAATCATTCCTTGGAGCCTGGAGCCACGTGAAGGAGGTTTGGTTGGCACCCTCTGACTCTCGTGCAAGCCTCGCTAACTTTGCGCAGATCCCGCCTGTACCCTTCTTCACGTCGGAGGAAGAAGATTATCTCGTTGAACAGTACGGCATCCAAGGCTTTAAGCACAGTACGTCTTGGTCGTATGGTACTATCTAACACTGAAGTCATAGGAAGCGTTACAATTCTACATGCCCGAGGTATGTATATCTTCCTGGTCCACGATTGTACCATTTTTGTTGAATGTAACTGAATCACAACTTCTTTAGAATCGCTACGCCGCTTGGGAACTCGCACGTGCACAGGCGAACGAATCCATTCCTCAACCAGTGCTAGCAATCTACCCACTCAATGTAATACTCCCTGAACACCCTACCACGATCTCGTCCTGACACTTCCGCCCATCAGGATCCCGTCGCTGATTGGCTGGTTGCGTCACGTCTGTTAAAATCCGAGGAATTTATCCCCAACCTGACGACAAAGGTGCCTGCAATTTCGCTACTACCCCTTGACACTATCTGACATAGACCACGCCAGACCTTGGAAGGTGCCCACTGGGTCCACCTTGAACAGCCTGCCAAGTTCAATGCCATCGTTCGTGAATGGTTAGGAAATGCTCTGGGAAGACATGAAGTGGAGGAGATTCGGGCTACTGATGAACTTTGAAAAGATAACATAAAGCAGCCTCACCCCACCAAAGATCAAGATAACAATTAGCATGAATAGTATAAACCTAGAAATCAGGATAAACATTCCATGGTAGACAGGATCCGGCAGACTGGAAACGATTTACAAAATGTTAATTGGACGAGAACGTGTCCCACGTGGGTTGTACACCAACTCTGCCACCTCGTGGTCCGAGTCTTCCTCCCCAAGACCACTGTTGTCCCCCTCTTCGTCAGAAGACTCTGTTTCAATCCGTTTTCGTTTTTCACCAGTTTGTTTCTGCCCAGATTTCGATTTCGTATCCTTTCTGGTGGTGGCCTTTTTGGCGCCGGTAGTCTTCTTCTGCTTCTTGGGAGGGGGTGGAACAAATGTGGGGAATTTTTCTACAAGGTTGAGCTGGAAATTAACATCATAATTTATGCATTCCATTGTCCAGACAGCAATGGACTAATGGCAATTATTGAACACAGTACGGGAGGTTCTACAGGAAGTGTTGCTCACCTCTTCACCACGTAAAAGTGCCTGACCAACATCCTCTGGAGTGACGTCATAATTCCGCTGGGAGGCAAGTTCTGCCAGTAACTCATCCTCCGTGAAATTGCGGCCTAGTGCGCTACGGAGGTAAACACGAGCTAGAATTTCTTTACTACAGCCTCTCTCGCATATTACTTTTGCCCAGGCGTTACGAACCTACCAAATTTCTTTATTATAAAAAAAAGACAATGGAGAAAATCAGAATGCACGTAGATACCTTATCCTTTTGTGAGGCCCATTCTTCCTTTGTCAATGATGCAACAGGTGCCAGTCGATATTGACCTACGTATTGCCATTTACCTTGACAAATCCGTGTAATGACCCTCTGTACTTGCCGCCATTCCCTTGCAGGCTCCCTCGATGTGAAAAATAGCCCTGGAGCACCTGGCACCTCAGGTGCGTAAGGGTTCAGGTCAAGATTGGGGTACATAAAATCATCGAAACCATGAACGTTAAATTTCTTTTCACTGATTTGCGGAAAGGTCTGTTGAGAGTTTCCTCCATATTCAGTGCTCAAGAACTGCCTTGTCACCATGACATCTTGTTTCGCTTTTGGGAGTGTAATAGGGTATGGATCTTTCGGTAATTTGTTCATACGTTCCCGAATAGTATCCCCATTAAATAGAAAGTTTTCTTTACGCTTCACCATGTGCTGGAAGGAAAGAAAAAAAAATGATTAGGGACATTTCTCGACCATGGTTAAGCACACAGACATTTTTAAATTTGCCTATCTTCTCGTCATAATCACCCTTCGCCACTGCAGGGACAGCATTCTGTCGCCTGCCCAAGATGGATGCCAATGTAGGGACTTCGACGGCCTCCAAAAAGTATCGTGGTCGTTTCGCCGGCCTCAGATTACCTTCATGGTCCAATGGTTCTGGCTTGGTAGGGACAGGTTGATTTGGGTTAGTATCCGCGTCTCCGCCGGGTATCTAGATCCTCCACCGATAAGCGAGTTGATGTGGAAAGTGTCACGACTTACATTCAAGTTGTCTTCAGATAGCGCCGGGTTAGAATCGTCTATTTCTAATTCATGATTTGGAGTTTCCGGTACTGGAGAAAGAGAGCTTTCCACAGAAGAGAGACCTGTTGGAAGTCCGGAGTCAGTTACCATTGCCTAAAAATGCAAAACAATGTAAGATGCCCTAGCAGGGAAAGGACTTGGAGTAATTCCTTACCGCATAATAACTCTCGGTCCTAGGGAGTTCGGATTCCGGGTCATTGGTTCTAACCACAACCTCAACAACCTCAGGGTCCTCGCCTTGATCTTCTCCTGGCTATGGAGGGAATAATTGTTTTGCAGACGTTCCAGTGACAACTTGAACATACTGTAGTCTCCTGTAAGCAGACGAAATAAAAATTCAAAAACTGTTTTTTTTGTGAGGACGTTTAAACATACTGTATGTATTGTAGATGCGTCTAACAAGTCTCTGTCGGCAGCATCACGTTTGAAGGTCCCAAAAGTAGCAGGCAGCTGTTAATATTATTAAATGCGATTACCCGCCAAGGGTGTGCCCACTCACTGTGACGACGCCTTCCGAAGCCTTCAAGTCATGACATTTCTGATCCGTTTCCATTGATGGTCCATTAAATTCTTCTGCTTTGGTGCCAGTATTGGTGTCCACGTTATTCAAGAACGGTTTGGTATCTAAGCAAAAAACAAAAAAAAGTATAAGGTATAAGTATGTGAGTAGTAGAGCCTGGGCGTAGGTAGAATTGAAGACGCGAAACCTTCTGATTTCATGGCCATCACAAGTTTAGGTAGCCAGACGCTCGAGTTAGATCTTCAAACATTCAACCTCAAGGACAAAAAGTGGGACAACAAGCAAGCACCGGTGGTTGGGTGAGAGCAGGTGGAGAGCAAGGGAAGAACAAGCTACGAAGCATGTAGTTCGGCTCCAAGATTATGTAGGCTTATAAGTAGTAAGGTAGGTCTCATTGAGAACCAACTCGATCACATGAGCACAACGTGACAGGAGGGTGACATTTGGCAGAGGAAAATCGCAAAAATTTAATGCGCGTCGCAACACTCACTTTTTAAACAATCGGTCAGCACAGAAAATTTACAAATGGTATTCCCCAGAGTTCCTTGCGGACTGATTTTTGTTTTTGCTCGTAAAAATATGCCATTAGATTTTTACTGTTGGAATGATCTCATTGCCAAAAATGGAAATGAGAGGAATGCTTGCGCGCCGTCGCGTCGCGTCGCGTCGATTCCCTCAATAGCTTGCCTTCTCGTACTGCTGCCGCCGAATGTTGTACAACGAACCAGATTTCAAAAACGTCGACTCCCTTCTCGAAGCAGATGTGAAAGCACGCGGCTTTCGCATCCTGTTCAAGTTGTTGCCGAAATTTCATTGTGAACTTAATTTCATCGAGCAGTGCTGGGGCCACGCAAAGCGGCGCTACAGACTATTCCCAGCATCCTCGAAAGAGGACGATCTCGAGCGAAATATGGTCCAGGCATTGGACAAAGTTCCTCTGATCTCGATGCGCAGGCAAGTTGCGCGAACATTTGTCATCAGTATCAATCGTTCATCGCGCACAGGTTCTCCACCCGTTCAATTCGCTTCATGCATGCATACGGGATGGGTTTGAATGGCTCACAGGCTGCCTGGGCTACAAAGAAGTATCGGGGCCACAGGACAATCCCTGCTGATATCTTGATTCAATTTGACAAGGCTCACCAAAATTAATTTCAGCTTTCTTCATAGATGATTTTGCTCCTGGTGCATTAGTTCTAGTACATACATTCTAACCCCCTTCACATATCATATAATACCTAATCTATGGAATATAGCACACAGAACCTCGAGCAGAACCTCGAGGAGTCACTCTTGGGTCACTGTGATGTCACGCTAGGTCACCCTAGTTGCACCGAATTTACTGGACTTACATAAATTAGCCGATGTAAGTTAAGGCTTCAGAAAAATACACTGAGGAAGAACAGTAAATTTTACATCATAGGAGTGTGAGTTTGGAGTTTGATATTGATAAGTGTGAGGCACCATATCTGCAGACGATAATGCCATAACTGGATGAAGGTATGACCGTTGTGGAGAAGATGTCGGAAAGCCCTAAACCAGACTGTAGAAAATGTACATGGCCCTCCCGGCCCTTCCCAGCAACCGCATCTAGACCCCGTTCTTAGCCAGGAACGTCAAGATCTCGTTGGAAATCTCCTCTAAATGGTTCTCCAGCGGGAAGTGGCCTCCATCCACAAATCGCACCACCGCCTCGGGCGAGACCGTCTTGAACGCCTCTGCGCCAGCTGGGACAAAGATGACATCGTTCTTTCCCCAGATTGCGAGGACGGGCGGCCTGTGCTCACGGAAGTACTTCTGGAAACCAGGATACATGGAGACGTTGTGGCGGTCTGGATTATGTATGAAGATGTTACAGTGTGTGATATGCTCAGGTTAGGGAGGGCGTACAGTCGAGGAACAACTCGATTTGGATCTCAGCGTTGCCCGGACGGTCCATGAGCGCCTGGTCGAGATAGTACGTTTCGGGAGGGATAACGTCAGGGTCTGCCTCGCCTCCGACATACTATATAGATGATCAATATCGCGCGTGTACCCATGCCACCGTGTGAGCTGTGAGGCTCACCTGAGATTTAGTCACTGCAAAAGTAGTCAAAGGCCTGAGTGTCTCCCTCTTCTCAGGGTCAGCCCAAGCCGGGCGAATCGTGTCCCAAAAGTCGCCAAACCCAGCTTCGAATGCATTTCCGTTTTGGCTGATTATGGCTGTGATGGCGTCCGGTCGGGCGAGTGCGAGTCTTGATATTATTAATCAGTTACCCACGTAATCAGGGCAAACGGTGAGTAGAATACCGTACCGTAGTCCGGTTGGTGCACCATAGTCAAATATGTACATCCCGAAGCGCTCGAGTCCGAGTTGGTATGTGAACTTGATAAGTGTTTGCGCGAGGGTGTCGAATGTATACTTGTAATTCAGATCTTCGGGTACAGCTACACCGAGATAAATAAATAAAAATCATTGCCTCACTCAATTTTGGGAGTCAAGAAGGTAGAGATTAAACGCGTTACTTGTGAATCCGAAGCCAGGGAAGTCTAGGGCCTTGGGAAGATGGAAATCGAGTCAGTTTGTGCCTCACGGGGGAATTCTTTTGCTACGCACTATGACGCGATACTTGGTCGCGAGCTTTGGAATTAAGTTCCTGTACTGGTGAGACGAAGAAGGGAACCCGTGGAGCAGCAACAAGACTGAGGAATCCTCCTTGCCCGATTCGCGGTAAAACACGTCAACGCCATCGACGATAACTCTCTTTGCACTGACAGCCATTGCGAATGTCTGAGTCTGAGTCTGGGAATCTGTTCAGCTTATAACAGGTATATAACCAATAAGCAATGCACGTGGTTTAAGGATTGGGGTCACGAGGCGATGATCAAGCAACAGTATTATCCCGACATGACCGACATGTAAGTCAGCGGATTGTGAAAGATAGGCCGACTTGAACGGTATTGCTTGAACGCGGTCCCTACACGTCTCTTGAATTTCAGAGCATACTAGATCAGGTCCAGGCCAGGAAAGCTACGTGCAGAGCCTTATGCCAGTTTCGTCCAAGTCAGGAAGAATTCATGCCAGTGCCAGTGGGATGGCTCACGCTGGCAATTCCCGGGAGATATACTGTTGCGCTGATTCAGCTAGGCGATCGTCCGCTGATTAATCATGGTCAAAGTAGTAAACTCGTTGTGGGTGATGATAGAACTTGTTATCGACTCAGCAACAAGTTCGACCTTCGTTTTGGCTTACGTCACTCCGACGAAAGCATGTTTTGTGTTTTCGTTACTTACATAATTTATTGATGCGTTGTTTGCCAAAAACGCGGAATGTCACCTCTTAACTCGGTTGAACGCATGTACAACTTCCGCCTCCAACTCCAGTCCCCATGGCCTTGCCCAACTACTCCTACGACGGTGAAATCGACTCCCCCCATGCCCCCATTGTCCCTGTTATTTCAAGGACCGTAAAGGATCCAATACATACCATGAGTGTGTCCTTTGTGTTCAGCATTAAAACCTTTCTTACCCTGTATTCAGTCCCTCTTACTCAGAGATTGTCTTCTTTCATTGATACGTGAGCATTCACTTCACGTAATATAATCCCTTCACTCATGGTCCCGCAGAAAGCAATTTCAGCGCTTGCGGTACATCAAGCAGCTGGGGACATCGTACTACGTGTGGCTCGGTGCGGCTCACAATCGCTTTGAGCACTGCATCGGTTCGTAATCAATTGTTTTTTACTTCTACTTTTTTTCGGAGGATTTTCTGTAGGTGTTGCGTTTCTAGCACGTTCCATGGTGACACACCTGCAGAAAAGCCAGCCAGAGCTCAAGATTACCGACAGAGACGTGGAATGCGTGGAGATTGCTGGCCTTTGTCATGATCTGGGACACGGCCCGTGGTCCCACGTCTGGGATGGGCATTTCATGCCACAAGCGATGTGACTGCTGTTTTTTCTTCTCTGTGCGTTTTGGATTGGGGCTCATGAATGTTTAGCAAGGGCTCCAAATGGAAGCATGAACTGGGATCGGAGATGATGTTCGACTCCCTCGTCAAAGAGAATGACATAGCTTTGGAGAAGAAGGACGAACTCTTCATCAAGGCGCTCATAGCGGGGGAACCATCCAGCTGCGAGTAGGTGATATTCAAGCAACTGAAATTCATACCTGTCTGACTTGTCCTGCAGCCCGGATGAAAAACCGTTCCTTTTTGATATTGTTGCAAACAAACGCAATGGCCTTGATGTCGACAAGTGCTATTTTTCACCCGCATACAGCCATGAACCCTATACTAACATCAAGCCAGATTCGACTACATCCTCCGCGACTCGCACATGGTCGGGGACCCAATGAGCATTGCACTTCCCAGGCGCGTCATCTTCATGCCCCCACACATACATACACCCATTTACTAGTAAACACTCATCGTCGAAACAGGATAATCCAGTCCGCGCGTGTCCTCGATAATCAGATCTGTTACGACATCAAAGACGCAAACCAGATCTACGAGATTTGCGCCATGCGGTTTAAGCTGCACAAGATCGTGTACAACCACAAATCCGGTCCGTTCATGTCTCTTTTCTAGGGTTTAATATTCTTATATGCTACGTGGAAACAGCGAAAGCAATCGAATACATGATCGTCGACGGGTTACTCGCAGCCGATCCGCACCTCGCCATCGCAGAACGCGTATTCGACCCCAAACGGTACCTTTACCTCACCGATGACATCATGCCTCAGATCGAAGCCACCACCTCCCCTGTAAGCCTGTCCATCAAACGCCACACCACCCCACCACTAACCTACTCGCATCCGCTAGGAGCTAGCCCCTGCCCGTGCTATATTCGATCGCATCCGGACACGCGATCTGTACCGTTGCGTGGACTACACAGTCGTGAACTGGCAGTCTGCCCATGTCGTGCAGGACTATATAACACCTGAACGCATAGTCGCAGCTGCCAAAGCGCTCCCGAGCTCTGCCACTTGGGGAGGTCCGGGGGACGTGACCCCAGTGAATGTGGATGCGCTGACGCAGAACGACGTGGTAGTGGATTTCTCATTGATGCATTACGGGATGAAGGAGAGGAACCCACTTGATTTTGTCAAGTTTTATTCGAAACGAAAGCCGAATCGTGAGCTACATGCATCTTTGTTTTTTTATATCTTCTTCGTACTGACGGGTGATGCAGAATGCGCGGTGGCGGGTCCTGGGGATTACTCCAATCTAATGCCCCAATACCACGCCGAGCTGCTCACGCGGGCATACACTAAGAAGCCAGAATACTTCGGGCTAATCCAAGCAGGGTTCCGTGCCTGCATGGATGAGATCAATGCGCTGAACACCAGCAACGACGACAGCACCCCCGTATCTTCTAACGTAGACCCCCTTAACAGCAGGAAGGAAGGGGAAGAGAGTATGGTACCGACACCGCCTGCCACGGAGGCACCGACGACCCCTCGTGCGCGTGCGTCCCCGAGTTTTAACTTGGGTGTGGGTGCGACACCGTCGCTGAAGCCGAATAATTTTATGACTGTGCCGACGAGCTTTGCGCCGAAGAGCCCATCGAAGAAGCTGACTGTGGAGAAGATGAGGAGTGCGGGGGTGGAAAAGCTGGGGTTGAATGAGAGTGTGATTGGGGTGAGCGCGAGCGTGGTAGGGGGAGTGGCGAGTGTTGAATGGGTCAGAGCGGGGATGAAGAGAGGCAGGGAGGAGGATGGGAGTAAAAGTGGAGCTGGGGGTGGTGATCTGGGAGAGTGTGGAAGCGGGGGTGTCAGGAGTGGGAGTGGCGGGAGTAGAGATAAGACTCGTGAAAGAGGTGGGAGAAGTGGAGGTGGGGGGAAGCGGAGGAAGGGGTGATGTGGTGATGTGGATATGGATATGTTGCAATTGCTTTCTGGATTGTCGCTTTCGCTGTGTTGAAGTTGTCATTGTCATTGAACTAGCAGCATAATTGTTTGGAAGTACAAGATAGCTTACTAATGCTGAACACCCAACTGTAGTATATCGTCGTCATAGGTTTATTGTGCATGCACTAAATACATTGCATTCAATATTCAATGTCATAAGTAGACTTACCAAATTTGCAGAAGTTTTTAGCTGTTGCCTTATCTCAAACCTTCCCTTCGAGCAGATCTGATAGCTTGGAACTTTGGGAGGTGTGATGCTACAGCAGGGTCTGATGGGAGAGCTGCATAACAGGTTGAGATGGAAATCAAAGCGCATTGTTGTCAATAAATAGCCTGTATGAATCAATCTGAAGCAAATCATGAAAATCTCCGATCCATTCAATCATGGGGTAAGGCTTGTACATATCAAGAGGGGTGATATCGGCAAGTAGCCATCGCAGAGACCGCCATATGGTGTTCAAGATTCCTTCGTGGTTGACATACAGCTATCCGAGTGTCTAGCATCTAGAACCCTTCCTTTCCACTCAAATGCATGCTGGAACAAACTTCTCTCAAACACCTCAGCTTACCATCCGAATATTAAATCTGAAACTTGGCCTAACACGCCCTTATTCGGTGTACCTGCTCCAACTCCATGCGCCGCCGCAGGAGAGCTGTCAATAACAGGCGCACTCGCGCTCACACTGATACCCGGCGTCATCGGACCCCACACACTTTGTAACCGACCTTGGTCCTGAATCTGCGTTTGACCCAGGGGCGTTGAGGTCTTAGATCCAAGGCGCTTGAAAGCAGAGGTGGACGGTGCGAGCTTGATTGGTGTTCCAAACGCCGGGGTCCCGGTATTGGAAGTTGAGGTAGCGGGGTGATGGGAGGGGGTGGTGGGATTAGATTGGGGGTCGACGGACATGGACATGGATTGTGAGTCAGAAGGGAGGGGGTACGAGAGGCCGAGGGCAAAACCACTTCCGCTGCGGGCATGCCCAAGGACGGCTTCAGCTTGAGCGGGGTCCTATACGAGACGACAACCACAACGGGGTCAGTTCGGAACAAAAACGTGGAGGTAAACGACAAGGAAACAAGCTTACCGCCCACTTGACGCCGACCATCCAGGTACCACCTAGGACTTCCCCGTTCTTCCTGACAGCTCGCAACGCATCTCCAACATCTTTATACCCGATCCTAAAGCAGTTGGAAACCTCCAAGTTCGGATCAGGATCTGTGGACTCCCCGGCAAAGGAGCGGAAGTAATCAGCTGTGAGACTGTATTTGTCGGGTGGGTATCCGAAGACGATGATGTAGAACGGCTGCACCGACTGGGGCTGTCGACGGGGAAATGTTGAAGTATCCAGGGCGCGGTTCTGGTATCGAATGGTGTGAGTTGGTGGGACTTTGACAACAGAAAGGTACATACTCGTGGCTGGAAGTGTGCGGGGTTATTGTCCATGGGAACTTCATATGGAATGTCATTAACAGAGGCCGATGGCGGTGCGTCTTCGTCTGTGAAATTTTGATGCTGTCTGGGTCCTTTTGCATAAGAAATCGGCACTGACAAAGATTACGGAGGACGGATATACCTTGCGCTTTGAAACATCGAATCCAATCCAAAGTCGGACGCAGAACCTCTGGAAAGCACATGGCTCATCTTTGCTTTTGTAGGCACGATGGGCGTCTCGTCTACACGCTGGTTTCCTTGTAGTGGATTCTAAGAAAATGTAAGTATTTTCCTTCACAAAATCGACCATGCGACACACATTATTTTGTGAGGACTATGTGTATAACTAACATAAGATGAAAAGGTTCAAACTAAAGAGAAACTGGTGGAATACCATAAGATACCCTGATTGGTACTGACTCCTAGGCTGCGACAGTGTGTCGCTGAAAGATGACGCGAGTGGCCCGCCAGTGCTCGTGTTCCCCCATGTGCTAAGATTTGGCCCATGATACTGGGAGTGGTGGTGACTGCTAGGAGATCCAGTCATCCCAGCAACGGAGAACGGTGAATTATGCATCACTTTGAGGAAGGAAACGAAAAATGGTTGAATGGATGGTTGCTTGTTGTTATTGTTCTTTGCACGTGACTTTGGAATGAATTTTTTGTGCTTATGTGGATCACGTGGATTATATTGGTCAAGGTTAATAACTCAATACCAAAATCAACGCCAACGTGGTCGGTTTGTGCTCAAGTGCTCATGCTCAAGCTTCAAGCTTCTCGACTACATCGTCGTCCACGGTTGTCTGCAGTGCTTATGCTCTGTGGTAACCATCGGGCATTACATGAGACCCAACATACCGAACCTTGCACGATCCAGGTGCAGAGGTAAGTGCCACCACAGTCATACTCAGGCTTATCTTGATCTTGAATTTGTGTCATACACAGGCTGTAGCCTCCGCCCAACGCGCTGTGAAAGACCCCGTCCTTGTGGTTTTAGTGCTAGTAAGATCCGCTTATAGGCATCACAAAGTCTATCCCAGTCGAAGGGATGTGACGAGGCAGTTTGATGATGATCACGGCGTTTTGATACTTCAGAGCGCGAAGATATTGAAATTCCACTGGCGAACGCGTTAATGGGATATGCAATGTGTTGAAAGGCTCCCCGATTCAGCAGCATGCATGAATGGCAATTTACCGGATCCTGTTGTGGATCATCCCAAATCCCTCCGGTAGTATGACGTGGTTATTTTCTCTCCATGTCATTATCTGTTCTCCCAGTCCAGGTGTCGCTTCAACAAACCCCCCGGGAATGACGCGAGGAGCGCGGAAATGATTACCGCGGTTGTTTCCATGACAAGAGCTCAATGTTCAAATTGAATGCGAGTATCCTATGGAACAATCTTCCTGCCTAATCGGTGTTCGGAGACAAGGGATAGGCCACAACGCGTTAGACCTCGCGCATGTCGGCCATTAGTGATGGAGGAAACACACGAGGTATATCTTATCATGGAGCCTTCCTTAATATAATATCGGTTGACGATAAACAAGCTCCAGCGAAAAGATCCATTGGGACTCAATGCTCCATGTTTCTTCATTCCATTAAACTTTGATCATGTCCGTCGTCCCTGTAGCCCACATTTTTCTTCACGCCACAGGCAGCCACTCGCTAGTCACTAGTGAACGACTGCATGAGCACAAGTGTTGTATGAACGTTGTAAACGTGAGTGGATCAAAATGATGTAAGCTATCCTTGTAATGTCTGCAATCAACTAATTTTTATCAAGCCTAGCGTGCTTGCACTAGTAATTTCCCGTTAGTTGCTGGTTCCTCATCCGCGTCTCAGCGAAAACAAAATGTCTGGCGGGAGCCTGAGATACAACTTGTAGGCATATGAGTGCTAACAGGTGCTAACCGCTGCGGCCTCTCACATCCCAATTTCGAACGCTACCACAATCAATGTCAAGACGCCATTTTATAATGACGAAGCACACACACCGAAGACCTTCGCGGGATGGTCGCTGAGCGCTAATCTGAGATTCGTTGACATTTACTTACTGTACAAGCATTTTTCCTTCGCATCCCTCGCTACCGACTATTGTCCATCAACCCTGTCAATAATTGTGGACATCATGTAAATGTAGACGATATCGACCATCGTGATTTTCTTCAAGCCCCTCTCGCCTCCGTACAGTATCAGCCCTGGGGCAGTATATTCCCGGTGGTCCCGATAATTATTGGTTTGCTGCAAAGATAAGCACGTAAGAATTTAATATGACGTCTACACGCTTTATAGTGTTGGAGTTGGAACATGGGCCGGCACCGTGATTGTTCGGAATTGCGTTAGCCTCAGTGTAGTCGCGAGCATTTTTCAAATTATCATGACTAGGTATCGAGTGAATAGTTTGGGGAGGGGATTATGACGGTGGTCATGGGGGGTACATGCCAGCGTTCTGCCCAGTCACCTTGTTATAGCCAGTACAGTAAGTATATTGTACCAGTGCAGCACTGTTGCTCGCCATTTGGTGCCTAGAAGTTGGTGCCTCGACCGCGTACGTCGGCACGTGCAGAAGCGAGGCACGTGAGTGAACATTTCTTGTTCCTGTGTTGGTCGCTCTTTTGTTTCGTCGGCGACAACTACAATGAACTATGGCGACGATAATCCTTGTTTCCGAAAGCTGCACAACTGTCATCTACAACATTTAATTTTTGGGAACGCTGGGACATATGCCAAGATAAAAACTCACATCACCATTTGTTGCCTCTTCAGGCGACTCATCTGCCTCGAGGCAACTGTCATACCCAAAACTGGCTGCCGACCTCGTTGCGTGCCCAACTTCTCCTGCAACTGAGGTCAAACACGTTGGAAACGCGCTGCTGTTCAGTGTATAGGTCAGATATTTCCGTCTAAGGACCCATTGTTCTTCTTCAAGCTCTCCTCTTTACCGAACCCCCAAAGCTTCTGAATCGGATTTACTCAATGGCTAATCACTCACCCCAACGAGCTCGAAGGCCAGCCCACCCAGTCACTGGAGGTCTGTAATATCTTTTGATTACTTCTTTTCTCCCTCTATAGCTCGGTCGATTGTCACGATCAGGCTGGAATCGCAAATGCATCGGGATGGTTGTTGCGCCATCCTATCTACGAGTACCTTTTAAGCGATCCGCTGACCCGATTTGTTTCTAGGGACTGTGCATAACTTACGGGAGGCATCTCGTTCGCCTGCGCTTCGAGATAGGCCTCGTACGCTCAAAACGCAGTCCATGCCTATTGTGCCTACTGTTATGCAGGTGTTTGCTGCGAGCGGTCAAAATACACAGCCTTCGCAACAAAACCAACAGCAACCCAGTCCAACATTGTCCATCAGTTCTCGACGCTCACCACCTGCCGGTATACAAGTACAGAGACTCCTCCCAACACCACCTCAACCGAATCCAATGATTAATCGTGGTGACAGTCCGGAGCGTGACATGTCGCCCCCGCTTCCCCCGCAGCACCAAAGTCCCCCAAACCCCCACTATCCACGCCCAATAAACCGTGCTCCCCCTCAGTTCCTCACCAAGTATCAAGATATAAATCTTCAGATGAACGATATTCTAGCAGAGATTGAGCGCACTGACTATACCGATGTTCAACAGCCTCAAGTGCCTATGACAAATAACTCGGTTTCCGCTTATTCTGGGTATTCTCGTGGCCAGTCCAACTCTCCACCAAGAGACCCTGCTGTTGAACGGGTCCGCGCCACAGAACGATCAAGCCCTAAGGAACTCGACGCCGGGCAACAGAGGCGACAGCCAGCCCCTCGAGAGAGCCCTAAAGTGCGCGACCGGCAGCCAAATTCCCCGACTGCTTCCTCCTTCGCCCAGGGCCCTACTCAGCAATCATCAGAGCAGGGTGTTTCTCCCCCGTATCAGAGTCCACACGTTTCCCCTGGCGAACATCATCCAGCGTCTGGCTATGTCCAGTACAGTCGCGACTCGCCCCCGGTCATCCGTCGCCCGTCGAATGCCACTATTACGGATAATCGTCTGCCGCGTTCGACTCAGACGCCCCCTCTGCAAGCGATCACTGTCCGTACTCCGGATAGGTCGCTCCCTGTTCAGGAGGAACCTGAGGATGATGCCGGCGCGCCATCGAAGAATGGTGTTGATACACGGGATGTCTGGCAGGGGGGGGATCAGGCGCATCATGAACATCGTTTAGGACCTTCTCCCACTCCGTCGTCCGACCTGAATCCCGAGGGGGTGTATGATGGCAATGACTCCCATGGAGGCAGGGTGAGCCGCACTGGTCATCACGATGACAGTAACCCCGCCATGAAGCACGAGGAGGGTGGTCAGCTTAGATATTCCGATAGAGATGACGAGGAGAGCTATACTCCTCGCTCTCCGACTGCAGGTCTCCCCGAACATCATCGCGACGACTACTATGGTGCGCAAAGCGTTCCCGTCAAGACTGCCCAAACTACGCGAAGCCGAGGGAGGAACGGCGCCAGTGACCAGCTTGGCCTGAGATCCTTCGATCCTGCAGTGTTTGAGCCAGATCAACAGATGTTACCAATGGGGTCTGAACACCCCCCACCGAAGTACGTCGAGCAACGGAGACCGACACAAAATGCACAGCAACCTCAACAACAGCACCAGGCGCCGCAACAGCAACAGCAACAGCAACAGCAATCGCAGGTGCAGCGGGAGCAACCACAACAACATTACCAACCCCAGCCTCAAAATCAACACTTCCATCAATCACATATATCATCTAATCAAAGCAATGACGCCCACTATCCCCTGTCGCAGGTGCATCCAGAGGACTTCCATGGCTATCTCGATGATACAGCATCAGCCTATCTCCAAGCCTATATTCAGTCCCCGCGGCCCGATGCTCCCATACCGCCTACGCCTCATAGTCAAACAGCTGCGCCTTCGCCTTCGCCGTTGATTTCGGGGGGTTATGAACACGGTGGAAAGACACTTCCTCCGTTTAGCCCAGTGGCTCCAGTTGGCTCGCCATACCCTTACCCATATTCACACGTTCGCCGTACCCAGCAAATCGCTGGGCATTCTAACCGGCCGCATGTGCCGTCAAATTCGAACTACGACCCTAACCACCCATCCGTGATTCAAGAACAACTGGTCAGGCAATGGCAAATCTACGCGATGAACAACGACCACGGCAATATCTCCGACTCCACTTTCTCTCCGTCTGCTACTCCTTTCCAGGGGTACAATCCTTGGGCTTTCTTGCACACTAGTAGAATGTTGGGTGGGAGGGGTAGGATGCATGACGCAACAATGAGTATGCAATCCAGCCCGAGCCATGAACCAATTGCGCTCCCGACCCCTCCGCCAATGCTTCCGAAGAAGAAGGCGCCGCAAAGTGGGTTGAGGAAGCATCTGTCGAATAGGAAGCCGCCGCCTCGTGTGGAGAGCACTCAGCCGAGAGAGACGAGTCCGGAGTTGTCGTCTTCCGGGGAGGAAACGGCGGGCGAGGAGCGCTTTGCTGTGGTGGAGGAGGGGGTTTGGGTCAATGGTGTAGTCACTACTTTATCCCCAGATGACAATAATGATTGGATCGATGAGGATGAGGACGACGATGATCTGTTGGAGCTGGAGTACCACCCTGGATATGTGAGCAATGTCGAGAAACGCCGACGACGATGGGAGATTGGGTGGGAGAATTTGACTCAAGCTGTATGTGACTTTTGTATATCGTCTGCGAATGCCCAGCTGATTATCACGTAGTTTCAAGCTCTCGATAGACAAACGGATTCTACAATGGTGTTGCTGGCAGCTCCTTCGCATTCCACGAAGCTATATTCAATGAAGTCCCGCGCCATTCGCAGGAATGCGACAGACCCGACTAATGTTACATCAATGAAAGAGTTGCGGGCGGGGTTCAACCGTATTGCTTCCCAGCGCCGTACCACGCGTTCGCACAAGTCTTCCATAGTGGAGAGATTCATGTTGCCGTCGAGCGGATCTGGCGGTGATGGTTCAGATGGCAGCTCTGAATCGAGAGAGGAGGAACTGAAACGTGCGTTGGAGGCTGCGTTGGGGAGTCTTGGAGCCCTTGGAGGCATATATGAACAGCGTGAAGCGAGATGGGCTGAGGAGATGCGCCGGATTAGCGAGGATCGGGAGAGGGTAGAGTTGCTTTTGAGGCAAGTTCTGGGAGATGGGCATCCTTTCTCCCCTGGTAGCAGTGCGAGCAGCGTCAGTCACACTGCGTAGTTGGTCAAATAAGCAGATTTTAGGTACCATGCCGTAAGTATGTGTAGGAATTATGATTTTTACGTAGAATTTCTTGTTCTTGAAAATCTTTCCATTCATGTTCGATCCTTTCTGTAAACTTCTGTTGTAACTTGTTGGCACCACTTCGATAGAGTGAACCGACACGGCCAGGTACCAAAAGAGGGAATTAGTAGTAGCGGCCGCAGTCGGCGGTTGCCCATTCTGGAAATTGTCAGACGCCTGAAAAAGGGCCGTCAGCCACTTTGACCATACCTTACAATCGAAAGCTTCAAGTTGTGGCTCAAGAATGGCATGCCACCAACCACCACTTGGGAGTCCACGACGCGAGGTATGCCTGCGTCATGACCCTCGGTCCCGAATACGCAACGCGTGGTACCCGCGCTACAATACGAGGCATGCCGCTATCGTCCCCTCGATCACCCAACACATTACCTACCCTTCACCCATTTCATGGCGTCGCGCCCTAATAATGAGCAGTAGTTCTATTTACGCCGCACTAGTTTTACGTATACTTAATCTCTTTTTGACGGAATCCTCCCTTCAAGGCGTATCTCATCTACAGCCTGAAGTTCAAGTTCATGAGAAGGGTTGAGTAGTTCCCATTTCAGATATCGCCTGCAAAAGTTTTGTGACTCGTCGGGCTTAGCTATAACTTGAACTTGGAGGCTGACTAGTGACACTATGCATTTGTGCGACCCCAACGTTGTGTTCACCACACATGCATATGCTGGTACAGAGACAGTCGAAGCTATGTAATGCAATGATTGTTTGTAACCCAAGCACAATATTGAAAGTAGGAATGGAAGCGTATCCGTCAGCCTCATTTGTTTGGCTTCGGCTTGCCCTTGGCCCCTTTTGCCTTTTTCGTTTGTTGAATTAATTTGTCATTACTGATATCATCTGGATTCTTCTTCTTCTTCTCGTCGTCCGAGGCATCATCTACGGCGTCGTCCATCTGTAAAGGTCGAGGTAGGATGATCTATTGTCATGAAGAATCGGGGGTATCACAACTTACCTCGAATGCCTCTTCCAAGTCCGGTGCTGGCCCAGCGGCGAGCTTCTTCGGGACTTTCCCAAGATCCTGGGCCTTGTAGAAAGGTATCGGATGCTCAGTCGTGTTATACCTAACGAAATTACCGTCAGTCCACGATACGAAAGCGATGGGGAGAACGAAGCTCTTACTTTTTAGTTAAAGCTGTCTTGGTAGCAGTCGATATCTTTTTCAGCACAAGGTCGTCCTTGCGTTCGTCAACACCCAGCTCGACAACCGTATCCCAGTCCTCCTTCGAAAGGTAATACTCATCCATCCGTTCTATCACTGCCTCCACCGCGCTCTATACCGAGATGTCAGGGCCGACAGGAGGTGTGGATGTAGAAGTTACATACGGTTCCTAAATCCATCAAGGGACTAACGATGTGCTGGAATAGCGCTGGGAGGTATGACTGCCGAATCTCGAATTTGTCTCCCGACACCTTTAGCCTCATTCGGGTTTGCACATCCGTCAACTGCCGACTCAGCTTGGACTGTTTCGAATTTTGTCCTAACCACCTTCGTACATTGCATTAGTTCACGGATGACCAATTGCTGATACTATGCGCACTGGGGGAATGACATTGCGTTAGGCCCGCCGTAATGTGCGCCCGCACCATATAGGGCAGCCGCTGGGCGGACGGTGGAACAGACGGCGTGCAGCGGCATCAGGCTCCAGTGTTGTTCAGGACTGGGAGATCTCAGCAATGCATAATGATGAGGATGTTCGATATACCGACCCATGTATTAACGCATCCACCAAATCACCATCTGATATCGATGATGCTGCACGGTCCATCAGCTGCATCTCTTGCAATACCTTTTCTGGACCTTCAAGATTGCGTAGTTTAGAGGGCTGCGTCTTGAGATAGTTTTCCTGTATATGCAGTGCTCAGCAACCTGAGGCATTACAGCAGAATGTTTAACTCACTTGGATGAATAAGGGCATAAATGAATGATCCTGGAAGTACAAGTCCATCTTATCGCCTAGCGTTTCCCTTGATGTAGGTGAGAATAAGTACGGTCCGAGGATCTTCGAGGTAAGGTCGAATGGGCTCATGATGGAATATTTCTCATTCATCTTTGCACTATAAGCGGGGTAAGGGTCATTAGAATCAACCTGGCACTGTGATTAAATAAGGGAACACACAGGTTCTTGCCTTCGTCAAAGTCCATCGTATCACTCGATAGCTTCCATGTCGACAACATGTTGAGCACCTGTCGGATGTCCGACTGGGCACCCATGATGAGCTGGTCAATGACGTTCGCTGGGATCTTCATCTTCTCCCTACAGCCCAACAACATCAACACCAGTACGGCACACAAGGCGAAGAGCATACTTGAAAGCGATCGTCAAGATCCTCGAGCGCACATGGGCAGCTTGTGGTCTACAATCCAACCGTCTACATCAGTTTATCATATCACAGATCATAGATAAGCCGCGGACTTGTGGAAAGAAAGGCTATATGTCGTTGACATAAGGGGCTTAAGCTTCTGTGCCTGCCTATCATTCGCGATACATATGATAGGTATCTGTATATCATGCTAGGTCAGTAGGTTCTTTCGACAAGAACGAAAAAAAAATGTCCACCTTGGACTTTTTGATCATAGCATTTAGTGCTCCCACGCCCCCCCGATCACCAGCGGACATCCCGTCGACTTCGTCCATGATGAGACAAGTCTTATCCGTAATAGTTACGCCCAGAGAGTTCGTTGTCTACGTCGCTCGTTGCATCAGCCCACGATCACGATCCAAGTACAGATACGAGACGTACGGAGGCACCTTGAAGAAAACCATCTAGAGACGTATTGTTGATGTTCATCCCATTCTAACCACGACAATCATGGGTAAGAAATGTGTTGCGATATGTGGTAGCGTTTTTATCCTTACCTCAACGAGCTTCTTGCTCCGTGTATCGCTTGCATTGAGCTCAATTGGGGTAAAACCTTCTAACTTCGCACAAAGATGCGCGCTGGTTGTCTTCCCAATTCCAGGTGAACCAGTAATCATGACGGCACGGAATATGTTCATTCCGTGCTTGCCAGGCTTCTTGAAGCCCGATTTCAAACTGACAGGCCTATAGAAGTGCAGAATCAACCTTGAGCGATCACATAAAAATCCGTAAGTGCGAGTGCTACACGAACCAATCATGTAGCCACTGTTGCAATTTCTCGACCTGTCCCTTGTTCCCGCATATGTCTTTCAATGACTGGGGCGCGTACCTCGTCGTCCAAAGCTGTGACGACAGATCGGTTATTTTCGAGCTGTGGCAAAACGTCTATCTTTAGCGTCCTAACCAACAAAAGAATTCCAGGAAGGAGAAACAAACAAACAGACCTCCCATGGTCGGCCTTCGCTTTCGCCTCCTCCTTCTCTTCCCTCTTCTCCATCTCGCGCGCAGCCTGTCTTATAACCTCCTGCTCCTTCTCCAGCTTCTTCTTCGTCTTCTCGTCGACCTTCCCGTTCCCTAAACCCTTCCGCGTCCCTATCAAATTAAGCAACTCATCCTCGCTCAAGGTCCGAAGATTGTGTTTTTTGATCGCAGCAAGCTTGCTCGGACCTGCACCGTCGCCAAGGACAACAAAATCGGTCTTACTAGAAGGTTGGCCTACGACGCGGCTACAAGGAAAGACAATTAGGCGAAAAAGAACATTCTGTAAGAAAAATGATAAACAAACCCTCCAAAGCGCTTTGCAAGATCCACAGCTTCGTCACGGGAGAAGCTGCTCAGCTCGCCCGTGAAGACGAAAGCCAGTCCAGCGAGGGCATCTGGAGCACCGTCCGGTACCTCCTTCGATCCATGTGCAACAGGTCCAGCCAATTTAGCCGCTTTAGCCGCTGCCCAGCTAATGGACATTGAAAGTTAAGATAAAAAGGTTGGATCCAGAAAGTAAGGACTGAAACGAACTCGAATTTCTTCGACGACTCTTCCTTGACCTTGGCTGTGCTGGGCTCCTTCTCATGTTTCTCTTCTTTAACCTTCGGAGCAGCTTTCGATGAGCCAGCGGATGCCCTTGGTTTCTTTGCAGCAGGTTTCCCTGTCGCCTTCCCCTTCCGCGGGGGCAAGTCGTCGTCGTCATCTGCCTCGCTGACAGGAGCATCACCTTCTCCTGCCGAGATCATCTCGTAGTCTTCATCCTTCTTCACTTTGGCCTTGCCACCTGTCGACGGCCGCGGTTTAGGTTTGACTCCCCCGCTGGACGGGCGTGGCTTGGACTTGGTTGTTCCAATGTCCGATTTTGAAGGTGATATGGAAGGTTTCTTCATAAGAGGCGGTTTATCTACTTCGCTTTCATCATCACTGGATATGAGGGCAGTGGCTTTCTTGCGTTTGAGGGCTAACGAGGATGTGGATGGTTTGCGAATTGGTTCTTCCTCGCTGTCACTGATCACCATCCTCGTACTGCCTGAAGCCTAAGCTAGAATTATCAGGGAACAAGAATCAAGGAGATGGACTGAGAGCGTACGACATCTTTAGTTGAAGACGCAGATCTGCACGCTGTCAGTAAAGGCTTGCAGGAAAACATATAACAAGACACACTTGACAGGGTTTTTCTTTGATTTACTGTCAAACCATGGATTAGCGTCGTTGTGAAACTGTGTTTATATTAACCTTTTGTCATCGTCTTCAACTGAACAGCGTGTCAGTAATTACGCCAAGAGCGCTAGGACAAATGTAATAGCACACCAATTTCGATAGCATTCTTCCGATGTGTTCCCAAACTAGAGTCCTTGTTTCGCACCTGCTTCAGTCAACATCGACCCCAAAACCAAAACAACGAACCGGTGTTGGCAATTGCTTCTGGCTTCCAGAAGGGCCGAAGAACATCCGGATATCCTTGCCATTTTTCGCGATTTTCGTGACTTTAGAGGGAGCCATGGCCGACTTTTGAACTACAGTCTGCCCACAGCGCTCAGCGTCGCTGTTGCGGCGTTGTTGATGTGAGAGACTCTAGCGCTGACACTACACGCGCGTGGTGTCACAATTTCACATTTCTGAGTGACGTTCACATGTGACCCCGCCGGCGAATATTGAAATTTGAATGCCGACGCCGAACACGGGGGCGCAGGCCCTCGGCAACCCGAATTCTATACTGTGCAGCGACAATCATAACGCGCTGCATCTCATCCTGCCAGGCTCTTGAAAAACTTGTTATGACTCGACGACAGCAATTCCCCATTTGAACCGCACACGTAAAAACAATATTAAAAACAGCGAGGGTGCATCAAAACTTGATCAAAACCTTCCCGCCCCAAAACCCAATGGGAAAAAACAAACGGGTGAGGAAAGCTACATGCTGGCACAAATGATGTGCTAGAGAACTAGTGGAAATCTATCCGTCTTTCATTATCCTTCACAAGTCTACAAGTAGGGTTTAAGCGAAACTCAGTTGGATGAGGGAACATACCTACTTCGATCTCAGGCTCCTGCTTCCCCCCCCGGAGCAGCAATTAGGATTCTAGCGAGGAAGCAGCTCGACACCTAGGGACAAACTTTTCCCTCATCCCAGAAAGTTGTCGCCCGAAAGACGCGTCGAGAGAAGGACAATCAGAATTGTTTCTGGAGCTCGAGAGTTGACTATCCGGCTCAGACAGAGGAGTCTTGATCCTATGTACCTCATCTGAGTTGTTCATTCATTATATCCCACCTGCCCTCTCTCTCGAGTCATCAAGAGCTGCTCCAGCTCAATTAACCCACACTTACAGGCAGAGGGCTCTGGTAGTGGAAGGACCCAAGAAACCTGCAACACTGAACTCTTATATATTTTGCAGGTAGTACTAGTATGCAGATAGAATCGCAAGCAGTAAACTCAGACTGCTGTCAGACGATTCTATTGTGACATTTCACTGCTTCGTTGCAGTACCCTTCCTTATCATCAACGCAATATTCCGCGTAAGTCCCACAATATTCTCCTCCTGCCTCCACCTTCCCGTTCCCCTTCAGCTGATTTATAATGTACAGTGAAAGGGACCGCGGATAGTCAATAATCAACTTACAAATTCGCATGGGTTAGTCACACCCTGATACCTAACAGTGGACATTTAGCATCTTTCATTTATACACATAGTAAACACAGCACGTACTTGCATGAAATAGTTAGCCTGGTTTCTATAAACTCCTCGAGCACATTGCTAATCTTGATCTTTGGGCAACACCGTGTCTATGAAACGATATCTATGATCAACGGTGACAGAAGATTAAGATAGCCTCCCACAGGATACTCGAGATATGAACAGTAATCCAAGTCTACTTTGAGCGCCGTAGGTCGACACATGCCCGGATCATCCAGGAGAAGGCTACCATCTTTGTTCTGAGCTTGCGTGAGGAAGGATACAATGAACGCAGAATGTCCCCATGACTCACATTGTATTCACAGTGCGACTTTGTTGCTCTTCTGTATCTGGAAAGGGTCAACAATCAGTACTCGGAATCCATAAGTAACTTGAACGTCGTCTGAGCTCAACTTACTGGCATGTCACTGCATTCTCGGTAGGCGTAGACCCTATAAGCTCCGTCTTTCCATCTGCTGCGGTTAAGGGGCAACAATAACGCGCTGCAGAGTAATCTGCAATGATGACAACAATGAAGACGAGCGCTGTCCAATTCATGTCAACTTGAAGACGCACCACAACCATAGCCTATTTATATTATAATTATTAATACATATGTTCGTGAGAATATTTGGAACATGAAATCTTTAAACTTTTTATGTCAATCAAATATGCACAGCAAAAAACCACAGAATGTTATATGAGTGTATTTATGAATATTTTGTCAATACCCGGCAAATTCCTCACAAATCTCTCTTGTAAAATTTCCGTTGGTGTATTCTGCATGATCTTGAAAATGCCAATGGATACTCGAGCTTGAACTCTGAGCGGTATAATGTCCCTCAAATTGGACTTATGCAAATCTGTGATAACTTGAAATCTGTCATCGACGTTGTCACCATCAACATTGGCAAGCACTCATCCCCTTGCCCCCGATATCAGTGTTTGAATGCCACCAATACGCATGCCCTGCGTCTGTAGCCGGTGTAGGCAGCATCCTGAAGGATTCCTGAGGCAGACCAGACAGCTTATCAGGAAACACGCCCGACTTTATCCTGTTAATGGTGCAAGCGATGCTCAAGATCCTGTCGCTGGAACTGCAGGGTCTTCGGCTGTCCGATCCACTCCAAGCCCACCTTTGCCAGACCTCAACACCTTCACGGATGATGAAGCGTTCCAGAACCTTCAAGGATTGTCGGAAGATGAGGACAATTTACAAGATGTCCAATGGCAGCGGCGCTTCAGAGATGACTTACCTATGTTTGATGTAGGGCCTGATGATTTCGGCGGCGAGTTGTTTGATCTGGAACAAGGGGATGACGGCCACAGGTACGATGAGCAAGCAGGTAGAGCCCTGGGTGAGGTGAATCAACGTCAACAGGAACAAGACCATCTGCTGCACCAAGGACGACCTCCATCTCCTGAAACGAGCTTTCATGCAGTGCAAATGCCGAATGTTCTTGAACCTGGGGCTGATCGCGATCTAGGTGAACGGCCGACACTCACTCCGCGTGCATTTGGTGAACTCCCCCATGTCCGGATCGCGTATCTGCAGGCCGTAACGTCTAACGTCTATGGCAATCTTACGGTTCAGCAGGCGACGCAACAGCTTAACTCGACTCTTGATGCGCTACTTGTGGCTGGGTCTCTGCCGGATTATCCTCGCCCTGTGCGTTCTCTTTCTGGAGCCAAAGCACGTCTAGGAATCGACCCAGATTCTTATATCACCCAATATGTACTGTGTCCTGTTTGCTGGAAGCATATCACGCCCAAGGAAATGCAAGAGCTGGTGTCCCCGAGCTGCCTAGTACTGAATTGCGTAGGAGTTCTATACAACGAGACCCGTGACAGCAAAAATCGCCGTGTTCGTACGCCGTACCTTGTCAACCCTCAGACATCAATCATTGGGTCTTTGCGACGCATGTTCATGCGGCCTGGATGGGCGAAGTCCCTTAAAGATAGTCGACCAACCGCCACCAACAAACCCGATCGGAATGAAAATGAAGATTTTGTCATGATGGACCTGGATGACGCCACCGAGTGGTACACCTGTTCAACAGGGACAACCCGTGAGGTCAGCGAAAATGGCACCGTGCGAGATGTCCCTGCTACTGCCCCTCACCTCACTGATCATCGTTATGGATTACACCTTACTTTGAACTCTGACTGGTATGGTCCTATGTTCACTTGCATTCAGGACAATCTCTACTGAAACTTCAGGTTTGGATTGCTCGAGAATCGCCCCCATTCTACAGGGCCAATTTACTGGGCTATCAACAACCTACCACGTGAGGATAGATTTCTACAGGTGAATGTAATATGCTCCGGGATCCTCCCTGGCCCCAAGGAACCAGATAACCAGCAATTGAATCACTGCCTTGAGCTGCCAGTCAAGGAAATTGCCACCTTGCGGCATGGTGCGCATTGTGAAGTCTGATATATTAAACATCATTACAGGCTGTGACACAGGTATCAAAATGGATGTCCATGATGAGGAAGACCAAGTAGATGTTTATGCCGACATGTTCATCCTCAACTGCGATACACTGGCACTTCGCAAACTTGATGGTGTTGCAGGGCATGCATATGACATTCATCCCTGCCCATATTGCAATACTATTCTCCTTGACGTGAACCAGACATCAGGATACGATGGAAGTAAGTTCAGTGTCTCTCTTCTGGGTGTTGTTTATGTTATCAAACAGGTTGGATGGACAAAACTGATGCATCAATGTTGCGACATTCGTTCAATTCACGCGATGCTGCATCTGCGTGTCAGAAGCATATTCTCGACAGTTATGGTGTTCGTTGGTCTAGCCTCAACCTTATCTCAGGCTGGCTTCCTTCGACACGAGGTGTTCTTGACTTCATGCACAACATTTTTCTTGGTGTCATTGCTCATCTATTCATGACTGTCTTGTTCTCATCGTACATGTTTTCCAGTGCTGGAGGTGCAAATTCACCCAAACAACACTTTGAGAATCTGATCAATTCAGTGAAATGGCCAAGCCACATCACCCGACTTCCAAAAAATGTTAGTAGAGTGCCTGCTTTTCTGTGTTGCTGACAACTTTGGGTGTAGCTTGGTGAGAATCAAAGTTTGAAGAAAGCAGACGAATGGCGCCGTCTCCTGACAATAACACCGGTTCTTCTTTGGTGGGCCTGGAAGGATGACAATGACGAGATTCCGGATTTGGCGCCACCTATTCTGCCAAATGCCAAGAATGTTCCAACACATTTGAGGAATTGCAAGCAGCTTTATAGTATGATTCTTTTACTCTGTGCTGGTGTTCGCATTCTTGCTTCTCGGACGATCACTGTTGCTCAAGCTCGCGTCGGCCAAAACTTTCTGATGCAGTACTGCCAGCGATGTCTAGAACTTGGTATTCATCTTGTCATCAACCACCACCTCTCGATGCACTATCTCCCAATGATCAAACGATTTGGTCCTATCTACGGCTGGTGGTTGTTTGCATTCGAGCGCTTCAACGGCATGTTTGAGAAGGTAAACATCAATGGACATGATGGTGGCTGCATGGAGGTTACTCTATTACGGAACTGGGTTCAGACCCACCTTCTATACGAGTATCTTGTTTCATTGCCAGAGGATGCCCATGAACTGGAATGGAAGATACTGGACCAGATCATCAAGGATGAGGGTCACACACGTGGAGGGATGATTACCCAGATTGCGATCTTCCGAGGCGAAGCAAGCACTGGTAACCACCCCTGCCTTTCATGTGCTTTTCCAGGTTTGGAGAAACTTACATGCCGCTTTCTCAGATGGAGTGAAACTACCAAAGAGACAAAACCGAAAATTTGTGGACGTCCACTCTATTGATCCTGTTGGACAGGTTTATGCTCTTCTACTGGACTATCTTCAGCAGCTTAGGCCCCATCTTAACCTCATTGATGAGCAATCAGGTGGCAATGGCACACCTTTCTGGGCGAGAAGAACTACGAGAACGGTATCATACATTCGGAAAAATGGCATCCGGTATGGTTGCGCATCTAATTGACGGACTAGCATTGACAGTTACGCATTCATTGAAAATGGTCAAGCTCGTGCCCCTGCCGAAATCTGCACATTTCTCGTTGTTGAACTACCAGGCAGCGCTCCTCATATCTGTGCGCTTGTTCGACGTTTTGGATCTGATGGTAATATTCCATGGTTTCCATGGGATCTATTGTATGTCGGAGTTTATTTGTTTCTCCCCATTAACGAAGATTTTGTGTTTCAGTGCATCGTTACTGGGAATTCATGTATCATACGCAAACACATTTGAAGGATTGGAAATCATACCCATCTCCTCAATTGATGCACCACTTGCACTCATTCCAATCCACTCACGAAAAATCCATCGCAATCTCTGGGTCTCCATCTCATTTGATCATGTTTGTCTACTATCTATTTGTTGTACAGTACAATGCTAAAGTCCAATTTACAGACAGGCGCTGAGCCCGAGGAGCCTGAGTTTGATGATGACATTTGAAATACACGATCCATCAACCCTGAGGTAAAAAGCTTGCCCATCCGGCACTGGCAGACAAACCTGACTCGGGGATCTCCTCGACTACCTTTTCTTTTCCCTTCGACTTCCCAATCTTCAAGCTCAATGCCAAGTTGCCAACCTCTCCTTTTGCTCAAGTTTAACCTTCTTCAACCCCTTCTTTGTCTCAGTGACCCGTTTCGCCTTTTCAATAATTTCCTCAGGGTCCATCTCATCACCCCACAGTCTCCCACTGTCAACAATCCTTGTCGGAACATCATACTTGCGGTTCTCTGGCATGTTGAGCCATTCTTGATTGATCATCCAGCGCCGTGCCCGATTATCAAACTTGGTGGACTCGGTTGGTGGATACTCCTTTGTCAACCCACGTGCGCGTGTGGTATATTGTGCCGAAGTACCTTGAGGGTCATCAATGGCATCAACTGCTGCGAAAATCTCATTTACCTTTGTCACAGATCATATCAATGGAAATATCAGCCTAGCATGTTAACCACTCACTATAGCAGCACGATATGTTACAATTTCCTTTACGCTTATTCTCTTCTCTTTTTCCTCTTTGATACTTAGCAGATACTGACTCGACGGGCAGCGCCCATTAGATACTTCTGTTTGTAGCGCAGCAACAAGCGCAGCCGCTTACATTACAGTAGACATAGCTTTCCGTAGTATAACAGCTATATCGCTGCGCGCGCAGTAAATAGTACGTGTTCGCATACTATTAGACGATTAACTAGATACTTGTAGCTATATAAACTGTAGTAGTTTACGGTCAAGGCTCCTTAGCTTGACCTAGGCAATCATACCTTAACTGCTCATTGACGAACTCGACCTAAGCGGAAAGCCTCCGTCTTAGTGTGATTGAACTTAGCGACGAAAGCCTCGTCATTAACGAACTCGATAACTTGGACTTAGTAGTTGAGGCTCTGCCTTAACAAAAGGTCAAGCTAATCCACAACGTCCTCTTCCTCAAGAGCAGACGCTTTATCCCGACAATCAAACCAACAAACCCCTGACCGCCCACCTCGTGGTGCCACCCCTGAACCTGACTCCTTGTGGCATCAACACAAGGGACGATTAGTACGTTACTCCGAACCCACAGAACGCTGGTTTAGCCAGAGAACCACCACTGAACCCTCTCGTTATCTCGAGAACGAAGAATTCGAATCATCCGACTCAGAATCAGACGAAGAACACCCCGACCCATTTATCAACATGGCCACACAGAACCCTAAAGAAATTAAACTTCGCGCGCCCACCGACTTCCACGGAGAACGAACCAAAACCGGCAAGTTCCTCTCACAAGTCTCGCTCTACTTGAGGGCGAACCCCGACGTCTATGACACTGACGATAAGAAGATTATCTTCGCCCTCTCCTTTATGAATGGAGGGACTGCAGCAGGATGGGCAGAAGCAAAGGGAGAACAGACCACCCCATGGGGGACCTGGGAAGCCTTCAAAACAGAAATCAAGAACGCGTTCTCGCCGATCGACGATGCCGGAGACGCACGCCACGGGCTCAAAACCCTGAAACAGACTGGAGATATCGAAGACTACATCTCGCAGTTTAGAATCTTGAAAGGGAGGACTGGGATAAACGAAGATATTTCCCTCATTGAATATTTCTTTGACGGACTAAACCCCAAACTCGTAGAGAAAATCTACAACATGGAGACAGTCCCAACCACCCTCGAAAACATGATGAAAGCTGCCGCTAAGTACGATGGGCAGTGGAAGAGAGCACGCGCTATCACGGGAAAATTACGCGCCGCCTACCCCACATCCTCCACCACCACCGTCAAACGCGAACCCGCCCTCGATCTTAACCGCCTATCCAACTCCGAGCGCATGGAACACATGAGAAAGGGGTTATGCTTCATCTGTCACAAACCCGGACACCGCTCCAGAGATCACAGAAAAGACGGGACCGTCGCCACCACGTCCACTCCGAAACCCTGGCAGAAGAAGACTGGCGAAGGGGTCTACAAGAATCTCCGCTCCATGATGGCAGAGTTAGACGAAGAAGAGAGGGAGAAGGCCCTCGCCATCCTTGAAGACAAGGGTTTTTAAAGCAGACTGGAACGACGTCAGACCCCGCTGAGTTATCGGTTTCCTCTGTACTAGTAGCTAATATGGGCAAACAATCTATACGCATCCCTATTAAGCTAGGAACAGAAACCGGAATCGTCAAAACAGAAGCACTCCTCGACTCAGGAGCTGCAGAAACATTTATTGATTGAGACTTCGCGCGCAGCCGCGGACTACGAATGACACCCCTATCGAGACCGATCAAAACCTGGAATGCTGACGGCACCCTGAACAAAGAAGGCACAACCCACTCCACCACGACCCGATTAACCGTCGGAGATATGCAGACAAAGGGGAAGTATTTGGTAACCGGTCTAGGGAAAGAATCAGTAATCCTCGGACTACCCTGGCTCCGGAAAGAAAACCTTCACATCGATTGGAAGAAAGGTACCCTTACCTTCCCCGAAGAACGGCTCACTCATATTAGAAGGATTGTGGCCAAAACCAGAGAAATGATGGGCAAAACGGCATTCGGACAACAGATCACGGATAAGGCACAGAAAGAAGAACACGTCATTACTTCTTCCACCACCCCCGAACCGGAAGAAAAACCGATCACGGAACAAACCCCAAACCCTCCTAAAGAAGACATCCTGCTCCGAGACGAAACTCAACCCGAAAACGAGGACCTCATTATCGCCTATGTCAAAGGAGAGCTGGTCTTAGGAATCTTCGATCCCAACAACGTCGCCGAACCACCCCTCACTAAAGAGTACGAGACACCAAGATACTCCTATTCCAGAAAAACGACTAGGATATCAAGAGTCATCTCTTTGTTGACTACCCCGCGGTTTTGTTTCGGACAAGGGATTTGGATAAGAGCAAAGACTTCCATCTCACAGAAGCTCGCTCATGGTGATTAGACAGACAACCCGGAACAAGCCAAAACTCTCGATGATCTACTACCAGAACATTATCGAGACTACAAACGGGTCTTCGAAAAAGCTGCTTCCAAACGATTCCCTGAATCCAAACCATGGGACCATGCCATCGATCTGAAAGACGATTTTATACCGAAAGACTACAAGGTCTACCCATTGTCACCCACCAAACAAGCCAAAATGGATGACTTTCTTGAAGAAAATCTCAAGAAAGGCTACATCCGCCCGTTGAAATCCTCAATGGCCTCCCCCTTTTTCTTCGTCGCAAAGAAGGACTCAGAAGCCCTCCGACCATGTCAAGATTATCGCTACCTGAATGGTGGAATGGTTAAAAACACTTACCCCCTCCCACTAGTCAGCAATCTTCTTGACAAACTCAAAGGAGCGCAATGGTTCACGAAACTCGATATTAGATGGGGATACCACAACATTCGGATCAAAGAGGGTGACCAATGGAAAGCAGCCTTTAAAACAAATAAAGGGCTGTTTGAACCAACGGTGATGTTCTTCGGGTTATGCAACTCTCCCGCTACGTTCCTAGCGATGATGAATGAGATTTTCAAGGACAAGATTGACGAGGGATGGATAGTCATTTACATGGACGACATCCTCATTTTCTCAAAAGATCTCAAGGAACACCAGGAACGGACTAGACAGGTTTTGCAACGACTCGAAGAACACGACTTGTACCTGAAACCCGAAAAGTGCAAGTTCAATGTACAAGAAGTCGAATTTCTTGGCTTGATCATCAAACTGGATCAGATATTAATGGATCCGACGAAACTAGCAGGAATCAAAGATTGGCCGGCACCGACTAACGTCAAAGGAGTACGATCCTTCTTAGGATTCGGAAACTTCTATCGAAGATTCATCGGGAGATTCACCGAACTAGCAAGACCCTTAAATGACCTGACCCGAAAAGACGTCAAATTCGAATGGACAACGGCATATCAACAATCTTTTGATGTGCTAAAAGTGAAGTTTGCACAGGCACCAATCTTGCAGATGCCAAACCCAGAACGACCCTTTACCATCGAATCCGACGCATCGAAATTCGCTACCGGCGCTGTATTACGACAACAGGGAACAGATGGAGAATGGCACCCTTGTGGTTACATTTCCCATTCCCTCGACGCGACACAGCGAAACTATGAAATCTATGACCGAGAACTCCTCGGAATCATACGCGCACTAGAAACATGGAGACACTACCTCCAAGGGAGCCCGCACCCCGTCACGATCCTGTCTGATCACAAGAACCTGATGTATTTCAGAACCGCTCAAAAGCTGAACCGAAGACAGGCCCGGTGGAGTCTGTTCTTATCAGAATTCGAGCTAAAATTACTGCACGTCCCCGGATCACAGATGATACAGTCCGACGCCCTCTCTCGATGAGAAGACTGGGGCAAAGGAATAGAAAACGATAACAAAAACATCACGCTCCTTCCAGAAAACGTCTTTGTCAACGTCATCGATACAGAAATGCAAACGGCCCTCGTCCAAGCAACTATGAAAGACGAACTAGTTGCCGACGCGATCAAGGCACTGAAAACCAATGGAACACCTCCGATCAGATCCGATCTGGCTGATTGGGAGGTAAAAGATAATGTCTTATTCTTTAAAAACCATTGCTATGTACCACCAAATGCTGATCTACGAAAACGGATTATCGAGCAATATTACAACTCACTTCCATCCGGACACCCAGGACAGTATCAAACGATCGAACTTATTCGACGAGACTACTGGTGGCCGGGAATGACGACATTGATCAAGAAATGGGTAGAAGGATGCGCGAAATGCCAACAGATGAAAGTCAACACACACCCAACGACACCGCCTTTGACACCAATCAAAAGCACAGCGACACACTCATTTGCGCTAGTCACAACAGACTTCATTACAGATCTACCCATTTCAGACGGATTCGATTCAATCATGGTCGTGGTAGACCATGGTCTTATGAAGGGGGTAATTTTAATCCCTTGCAACAAAATGATTGACGCATTAGGGGCAGCGGACGCATATTTGAAAAACGTCTACACGAGATTTGGGCTACCAGACAGGATTATTTCCGATCGAGACCCTCGATTCTCATCAAAACTCTATCAAGAGCTCGGAAAACTCCTTGGGATCAAACTGTCGATGAGTACTGCATTTCATCCTCAGACTGATGGAGAAACAGAACGGGTAAACCAAGAGGTCGAGGTCTATCTTCGGATGTTCTGTACCAACAACCCTGAAACGTGGAGGCAACTCCTGTCCACGGCAGAATTCGCGCACAATCAAAGGACGCACTCAGCAGTGAAACATTCCCCATTCTATCTAATGATGGGCTATGAACCTAGGGCTATACCAGTGGCGTATCAGAAGAGTGATGTGCCCGCAGCTGAACTACGTTTCATTCAGTTATTAAAAGCACGAACGGAAGCATTGGCAGCGCACAAACTGGCTCGACAAGTCATGGTGGAATGGGTCATGAGAAAATTCTCCCCATTCGAGAAAGGACAGAAGGTCTGGCTGGACTCACGGAACCTGAAACTAACAGACGTCACAAGGAAGATCTCCCCAAAGAGAGAAGGACCCTTTCCTATTAAGGAGGTACTGTCACCACTCTCTTACAAACTGAAGCTTCCTCATCAGTGGAGAATCCACCCGGTGTTCCATGCCGCCCTCCTGACCCCTTATCGCGAGACGGACGCTCACGGACCTAATTACCTGAGGCCACCACCTGACCTCATCGACGGACAAGAGGAACACAAAGTCGAAGCGATCATCGCGCATAAGAAGCATGGACGAGGACATGTGTTCTTGGTAAAGTGGCTAGGTTACCCCACCTCGGAAAACACCTGAGAACCTACGGACAATTTGGGAAATGCTGCGGACCTCCTTAAAACATATAAGGAGAAGAAACACCTCTGAAAACCGATCAGCAAACCAAACTGCAACCATCACCTCGAACAACTTGTCTATCATGTCTACCTCAATCCCCGCCGGTGCCCGACCTCTCCCCATTCCTCCCCCTCTTGCCCAGTCCGTTCACGACTACCTCTCCGACCCCGCAAACCGGGCTACACTCATTCGTGACCTCCTGGACGATGACCTCGAAGAACCCCTCTGACAATATGACCTTCTTCTAGAGAACATTGTCAGTTTGAATCATCTAGCCCACAGCATGCTATGCCAGATGCTGGAGAGAGGATTAGAATCCGCAGTCAGCAGCTACAGGAATCGGTACGACCCTCCTGTTCCATCCACCAGCCGCCCCCAACCCAGAATAGCAAAGAGATCCAGTCCATCCCGCTCTCGAAACGGGCCGTCCCCTCCTGGATCAGCGACCTCTCCCGCTCACAGACTGTCAGCACGCGAAGTATCTGGCAATGCGTTTCAGCCTTCGCATAGCCCGCCCCGAAGCCGCACCCCTCTCATTGTTCCATCAATGCGACTCTCTACCACTCAGCCTAGCTCGGAAGTACCGCCGCATATGCGTGGAGAATACTGCTTCAAATGCAAGGGACAGGGGCATTTCGCCTCCTACTGCAACCTCTACCAGTGTTCCCATTGCAGAAAGAGAGGACCGGGTCATTACTCACGAGACTGCAAATCAAACCCGAACCGACCCCCCCCCTAGATATCGTAACACTCCGCCGCGACAGGTCCCCATTGATGACAGATCCGATCAAGAACCGGGCGCCGAGTTCTTAGCGACGTTTGATGGAGACGCTTGGGCTAACGTCACAGGGGAACCCGACCCTAGTTTTTGCCAGTATTAAAGAAGAGAAGAAGAAGCTGACTCGACAACGCAAATACCCCACCATGCAGATCTCGAACATCCTCATCTTAACTATCTTCTTGTTTTTTATTACCTGTTGGTTGATCTTCCTCTTCCTCGCCCTCCAATCCATCCGCTCCACTGAGCGTTCAATCCACGTCGACAGAGACCTCCTCCTTGTCAACCTCGACCGTAATCTGACACCCTTACCCCGCCCCACCTCAATTGCCGAAGAAGACCTCGTCGTCGTCCCCCTGGAGCTGGTCTCACCCCCTGAAGACGCGTACATTCCCCGTCGCCCAAACCATTCTCCTCCGCCACCTCCTATCAACCCACCGAGAGACACACATTTCTGGGTTTACAGAACGCCAAATACGTCTCAATCTATGATGGAAGAGTTCTAAGATATCGAAGTTGGAAACTTCGATGATAGAAGGGGGGTGATGTTACAATTTCCTTTACGCTTATTCTCTTCTCTTTTTCCTCTTTGATACTTAGCAGATACTGACTCGACGGGCAGCGCCCATTAGATACTTCTGTTTGTAGCGCAGCAACAAGCGCAGCCGCTTACATTACAGTAGACATAGCTTTCCGTAGTATAACAGCTATATCGCTGCGCGCGCAGTAAATAGTACATGTTCGCATACTATTAGACGATTAACTAGATACTTGTAGCTATATAAACTGTAGTAGTTTACGGTCAAGGCTCCTTAGCTTGACCTAGGCAATCATACCTTAACTGCTCATTGACGAACTCGACCTAAGCGGAAAGCCTCCGTCTTAGTGTGATTGAACTTAGCGACGAAAGCCTCGTCATTAACGAACTCGATAACTTGGACTTAGTAGTTGAGGCTCTGCCTTAACACGATATGCTGGAGCTCGCAATAGGAAGCGTCCCGTTTTCTTCCCTGCTTCCACCTCATCTTTGTCATCACTCATCATTGATGACACGAACAGGTGGTCATATTTCTGGTCTTGATACACACTACTGTTTTCAAGTTTTGCACGCTTCCTCATACGCACCTCAAGCTTCTGTAAATAATGGCAATTCTTCATATTACCTCAATAACTGGAGATAGATAGGACGTACTCCTTTGGCTCGGCTTTGGCGCTGTGATTTTGTCAAAACAACAAGCCCATCCACGACGATTGAGGTGTCTGCCCCATTACCTGTGGGTATTTTGGTTTTCTGCCCAGGTAATCGCTTTGCTATCCTCAAAACTTTCTGCAGTTCTTTGTACTTCCAAACAACACGCTCCTTAAGGTCCTTTGGAGAGATCAGGCGTAGAGCAGGAGCAGCGGAAACCGAATAACTCGCTCCATGAGTTTGTAGGAAATCAAGAACGCGTGCCAAAGATGCAGCATTATCAGGGTGAGTGTCAGACTCCTCGAATCGGAAGCGCGTCAATCTCAACTTTCCATCTGATGTCATTGGCCAGTTCTCGGAATTGTCTGGCCAGAAAGGCAATGCTGCCGCAGTCAGCTTGCGACAGCCCATTAGCAACTCAAACACGGAACGAATGAGATCCTACGAACAAGAGACCGCATATATATAGTACACATCGCCAAAGATATAAGGCATGGAACTCACCAGAAGATTGTTGTCATGGCCAGCTGCCTCACTCATCTCAATTGACTTCATCTCCTGCTTCAAGATCACATCCTCGTCCCCTTCGGAGTCATCTGCATCATCCCTCTTCCGCTTCTCGCCTACCCTCGCCTCAAATACTTGCAAGTTCGATACCATTGCAATTTCAGACTTTGACAGCCGCTCGTCTAGCTCTTCGTGAAGCCTTGATTCCATTGCTTTCATCTCATTCTGAAATTGATCCCTCTGGCCCTCCAAGTTGATGACTGTCTTCTCCAGCTTCAGAACCTGGGACTCTAGCTGAGCCACTTTTGCTGCGAACTTCTGTCCATTTGTCAGTGCTTTCGTCCTGGTCTCCAAAGGACTTTCAAGTGTGGTCAACGGTGTTCCTGGCAAAGTCGAGCCTGAAGAGAGTACGTAACCTGGTGTGCGTTGATACTGGGGGGTTTTTTGGGTGCTTGCGCTGGCTACAGATGGGTCGGGCATGGTTGAAATGTGGGTCGGAAGTGGTACACGGGTGTTTGGGTTCTGTAGTTGCGTTCTTTACGTGTCTGGCGCGTCAATGTAGTATCATTATCGTGCAAATTATAATTATGAGGGCGCGCGCATCCTGACCACTGCCAGAATTCAATCAGTATGATCGGATCACGCCAATAGGAATTGTGTGAGAATTGCGCATTGAATTCTAAGTGTATTATTAGCATAACGTGTAAATTCATTTGAATTCCGAGAGGGGAAATTATTGGTGATATTCATAGCAAATTATGAGGTATTCTCAAGAATTTCCCATAATATGCCCGAGTCATATTCTGTGGCTTTGTGCTGTGATGTCGAGTTCTCCGTCACGGTTTGGTTCTCAGTCCCTCTCCCAGGCTGCTACGTCGGGCCCCAAGTCGAAAACGAAAATCAAACATGATGCGGTTCCAGTACTCGGTGCTCATCTACAGGCTATCATTCAGATACAAATAACATTCGCCCCACCGTCAACAACTGTATCGAGGTTCACCATTCATCCCTCAACGTGGCAAGCAGCATCCCTCACCTCCCCGTTCTCAAAGACCAAATATCCCCGTGGCGACATATATGGCCCCGACCAAATTACGAACCGAATTAGACTTTAAGAAAGTGGATCATGTGTCAGTGAAGCCCAGACACGACCTCAGGGTTCTCCACAAAAGGTGATGATCTTATCGTAAAGAATCAGTATCATTGTCAAGCTTGAGCTACTCTTTATCGATATCCTTTCTGTGTTGAACCACCATGTCAAACCCACCTGAGCTGCTTGCGGCCTCCGCTCCCATCGTTTGCGTCCCGATGAAGCTGGATGCTTTTCGACTGAATAGTCCTGTATGCGAGCATTCTTCACGTTTAGCTCCCTTCTCTCAACCTGAGTACGCCAACTTTCGCCTCGATGACGACTTACGTACAAGAATGAAACACGATGTCCTCCAACCTGTTGATCTCCATAACACTGGCCAGGACCGTGGTTCCCAATTCAACGATCGTGTCACAGATCTTACGACTGGCCATCCGATAAGGAATAGGCATGGAATTTACATTCATTGGATCCTTCCCCGCTTCTACAGGACTAGTCTTATTAATACGCAGTCCACTTCGAAAGAAGAAAAAGAAAAATTGAGGAACCAGCTTGGTTACAAGCCTCCCTACACAGATGATCCGGATTCTCCGCTCCACCGCCCCCTCCCGACCCGTTGGGTTGTTGTACGCCATATCATCATTCAGCCTTCCGACCCTGAGGTCGAACTGCCTGAATTCGAGGCATTTATTGTCGAATCGGATCGTCTTCGGAAGTTGTCAGACCTCGGCTCCAACGTCGATGTACAGGTTGACGCCCCCTTCGTTTGCATTTTTACTACAACCTATTAATTCATATACAGGTTGACGTGTCCCCTTTCATTTATCTTAAAAAGGATTCCAAGTTGCAGGTTGAGCTTGATGGCAAATCAGTCAAAGGCGACATAGATTATCAAGGAGAGACCTTCATCGGTTTTAAACAACTCTTGAAGGATTGGAAAGGGGAGGAGAAGGTCCCTAGGGTCGAGCTTTCGATTGCCGATACTTTCAACCCAATTTTCACCGACTACCAGCCGCACAATGCTAGCGTCTTTTCCCTGCTCGACAATTTTGCTTACACCGTCACTGATGACGACGGCAAAAAGATAACGAAATATGCGAACGACGCAATGGCCAACTACTACGTTATAGGTTGGCACGACAGCCAGAATGAAGATCCTTTTCATAATGGCGACGCCGAACGTCTGAAGGCTTACTTTATGCAGCTGGCGAGTGACGAGTCGATAACTAAGGACTCCAGGCTCGTAATTCACGGCGCGATATACAATGTCTCCTGGGATTTCCTCGGTGTGCCTATGAGGCATCCGAGCGAAGATATCACCAACCTTTACGAGAACCACATACGGCACCCTAACGGCGCAAACTACTCGCCCGTCGCTGTGGGTGGCAGTCCATTGGACGCTTTGATAGCCATTATGCATACACACAACTATACAGAGGACGTCAATGCCCCTCAGGACTCCGTCGCACAAGATCTCCTTGCCCTACAAACACTCATCCATAAACTGGAGGAGGATCCGGATTCGCAGTTACAGGGCGTAGATTCCCTCCACACTTCCACTTTTATTCCATCCGATGGTGGGCTGCATTGGCATATTTCTGGAACCACTGATGCGGAAAAACCTGTCATACCCTCCAAGGAGGAGTTGGAGGCTTTGAAGACGGTGAACGAATATCAGATGTTCATTGACCTATGCGCTCGTGAGATGACTTCGGTGCAATGGTTGATATGGGCTGAATGGTGGAAGTGGGTTACTCGCGGCTCCGAACGTGGCGATGGCAATGATGTGCGGGAGCGCGTCAAAAAACTCGTTGGGTCCTACCAGGCGATCAAGAAAACGACGGAGGAAACGAAATCAAAAATAAGGGACATAACGAATAACAAAGACTGGGAATCTGTTCCCATCTCCAGATATTATATCCCCAAGGATCCCACCATATTACTCTGCGGGATGACGAACCCCTGGCCATTTGATTGGGCCGACCTCTTGACGGTTCGGCTCGATTCTCAGCTTCGCGATGAGGCCTTTGAACCATCCTCGAACTTCACACATTTTCAATCCGAATCTATCTCCAACTTTCCTGTTCAACTCCAGCATACCGTAGGACAGTTGGTTACGGAATTTTACAATCTTCGTAAATCGTCAGGACGGACATGGGAAAACCCTCCCCCGCTTTATCACGACACCTGTGGTCAAACTGGAGCAGGCAAAGTTCCTCAGCGAGATGATTGGTACGACACTCAAGCGTGGTTTCCACTTTTCGTCGAGTGGGAAATAGAATATCTCCATATTGACAAGGAATTTTGGGAGCTGGAGAAGCGTAAGGGGTATGGGCCGCCTATGCTTCGTAAAACGATCGTGGACAATGGGCACGGCATTGACTTGAAAAATAGTCGCATTCTATCAGGTCGAGAGCCCATTGTTCCCCAAATCAGCAAGATGCTTCAAAGTGCTGTGGAGCAGTTGTTGAAGATCAAATCTCCAGATCACGAGGACCTATTGGACGAACTACGCACCCTCCTCCACGGGATCCCGTTCATGAATATCACACTTTCTGGTATTCGTGATCAATTAGCCACGAGGCACCGAGGTATATATACTTCAACTTGTGGGCGGTATCTTGGCTAAATCCGATTGTTACAGGCACTCACATAAGCCCGACAATATATGACCCAAATAATCCCGATGGCGGGCTGCCGCTTAAAGAGGCTATCGCGGCGAGTCAAGGTGTGATCGATGAGGAGGCGCTCAGGTTGATAAGCGACACCGCCGTGACACCTTTTGGAGACTTCCCAAATTATGGTTCGGCCAAGTCACCATTCAAGCCCGTTACACGTGGCCAATTCAGATTTACCAAACTCAATGTCGTCGACAAATTTGGTCTAGCTGTTTGTGCGATCAATCCTCAGCGTGGTGCCACTGGCGAGAGTTCCATACTCTACCCTTACATCAGCGAAATTTATTCCTCTTCTGGTATTCCTCCTAGTCTTTCGTCAGGTGAAAACACCTGGAAACCCGGGGAAACCGTGTACCTTGCGCCTTCCATAAATCAATACAGTCGAATCAACGGGCATTATGTATCATGGGACGATCATGCCAAGGGATGGGCCCCTGTAACGGAATATGACGACCCGATATGGGGATGGCTTGTTGTCAACTATGCTGACAGAGGATTGCAAGTGTTTTTACCTGATGGTACTTTCTATCGAGAAATTCGCCTGGGCGAAGGAGGAACGTCGACGGGTCCAGAGTGGCTTCCTTTTGAGGCTCCGAAAGATCCAAAAGTGCCTCGTCAGCTTCGTGAATTCCTAGACAAGTGGGCAAAAACTCGTGATAAACTGCAAGAGATTTTCAACGCCGTAACCGAAGCCTTGGATAATGATGCTCTACCGTATGCGCACAATCTTTATGCGGGCTATCTCCCCTCTATCACTGGGCGACCACTCGCCCTCGTTAATGCGGGTTGGTCGTTGGAGTTATCTCATCCATTTTATGTCAACCAGTCCACGATTTCTCACTCGGAAGAATCTGGTCTCAAGGATGAACTATTCCCAATCAAACTTGGTGACCGGGAGAGGACCTTTGACGGACTTGTGGGATACTTCCGTCAGGAACGTCAGACAACCTCCAACCCGTATAGCTTCGAGATGTTCTACACGTATTTCGTCAAAGGGAAGGAGTCTAAGACGACCAATCTGATTAAGCCTGAAAACTATCCCAAATTGACTCCTTATTACAACTCGCCCTACGATATTTTGACACACACACCGAAGGAACCAGCTAAAATCGTGGAGGAATACAATAATGAACTTAACGTGTTTGCGATGTTGGTTGATCCATTCACCGCGATCCATGGCTACACCACTTGTCAGCCAATCAAGGAGCTCCGACTGCCCCATTGGAGCTTGGAACAATCGTTGGGAAGAATCACCGCCTTTTTCCACCTGGGCCCCGTCGTTATGCCTTCTAATGTTCCACCGTATGATCCAAAGCGCAGGCTTGTCAGTGGTTCGGATTTAACTGGAATCGACAAACTACTTGAAAACGTCTCCCCCTTTCCAGTACCTTCGGTGACGATTGCAGATTGGGCTTGGCTGCAGCCGTATCATCAGGAAGAGGCGGAACACACTTCGTTTAATCCATTCCCGGTCACGCCAATCAATCGTCTCCCTGAATTTAACAAGGCGCCATACACCGCCGTTGAAGGATATCTTTACCTGAAAACGCCGATTACGAAGCCAAAGCCAGTTCGACTTGAGCCTGTTGTCCTTTAGTTAGTTAGTCAACGTAGATGAGCTGTCAACAATGTCCTGTATTGTAGGTTCTGGAATTTGCAATGGAAGAGTCAGGGAAGAGTGTGGCCCACACCTCATGCGTACGTACATAGTTGTTCTATTGCATTGGCATATGGGTCTGCTCCTGACCTTATTCGATGGAGTAAATACTGTGTACGCCGCAAGGATGTTTGTCAATAGTGCAGTCATGGTCAACCCCCACTGGTCGCTGTGACAATTAGACAGGGCGCTTTTGTCGTGGAAGGAGAAGTTAAGAGATCCATACATAGGACACGGGGGAAAGCTTTTGATGCACCCGGAGATTGCTATGGAGGGAAATGCAGCCGTAGTTGCATAGAAACTTGAAGCAGGGAGGAAACTTGGCAACTCTTCCATCTCAAGCATGCCGGTTTAGATATTATGGCTTACTACTAGTATAAAGACAGGATCAGAGTCCCGAGAAGTTGTTTGGACATGAATTTGCTTTGACCATCCAATGGCACTATTATTAGCGGGAATCAGGGTTAAATGAAGCGCGGACCGTATCCTAATTTCAACATGAAGTATGGATCATATGATTCATATTCAGCAACCTCTTGAGTCGGTCTGATGTAGAAAACTTGATAGTCAGGTCATGACTCTGGCCCGGGGCAGCACCTCATTTTAATGGCCCGGGATGATGAGACGAAGGAGCAGTTGAAACAGATTTTATCGGATATGTTGGGACAACTGTTGTAAATCCCCAAGCGTTAGCAACGAGCTTTCTTATGCCGAAAACAACTTCGCGAACGATCTACCAACCAACAAAATTCTAGAGAACCGATCCAGGGCGCTCGGGACCTTAAGTCACGCTGGCGAAGCAACATGTCAACGAGGATGAGTGTATTGGGGAGGCTGTTGGCGGTGCCGAGGCACTCTCCTGGTGGAGGACGTGGACATCGGCCATGGCAACGTAAGGACGACAGGGGGAAGAGGTGTGGTGGTGCTAGGGAAGACGGCCGGGTTCGAGAAGGGGTCCGAGAACCTCTAAAGGCAGATTACCAACATTGCAGCCCAGATTACTGACGATCGTCAACGACCACGGAATTGCCATTCCCGCAGCTTGGTTGCACGTCGTCCCGCTTAAAAGTGTCACAAAATCCTGCACTACTGACATGTTGGAATGCAGTCTTCTGACAGCCTTGACCTTGTCTCCTGGTGCCGTTGTTGTTCTGTACTGTACGTTAGGAATAACGTGTGAGAGCAACTAATCGCAGCGGCTTACGTAGGTGCAGTCAGCAGCAGTGTAACTGTAATGAGTGAGGATTCAGCATGTGAGCGAGCAGGCCAAGCTAGTCCCATTGCATACTTGCAAAAAAATACGCCGGCTCCCGGAAAATATTGCTTGAGTTCGTCGTTGTTGTTCTTGGGGCAACATCTTATCTATGAAAATAATGTCAGACGTACTTATTGAGAAATTGATAAAACGTACTGGATAGGTACTATAAGCACAATAAGAGGCCGTTGTGTTGACCGCAGTTTCAGGACAAAGGGTGGCATTGCCTTGTTCGCGGCAGCCTGTGTTTTTATTCTAAATATCGTACTTGTGAGGTAACAGTGAACACAGAATACGAGTGACATGACTCACATATTTACAGAAGCCTGGTAAGTTAGTATATCTATATAAAAAAACATGAGAGTGGTATGTATATAGTCGATGTCCAATGACGTATGTATATACATACCTGCAGGTAGTCCCTTCGTCACCGCCTTCAAGTTGGTAAGTTTGGTTCTGGATCAACGGAGTGACCAAGGGACAACAAAGGCGCGAAGCCTCTGCCGGTGTTGAGTAAGATAGCTGTAAGATCACCAAGAGGGAGGAGAGTATTGTCCTATGCCAGTGGGTGGGATACCGTGACATACCGATGTGAGTGCAAGGTTCGAGATTTAACCATTAGAGCTATTTTATGTACATGATTGAACTAAAGCCTGACTAGGCCTGCAAGCAGGTTCCGAGCCTTCTGGACTCTGAAGATCATGATGCTGTGATTGGTTTTCGTTTGGTTTTCATTGCGAATGCATCACAAATTCGGGCCGCTCCCTGCTACATACCAAGTATAAGCTCGCCCTGCCAACAGCTTGAAACGATGAATTCAAACCGCCTTCACTGGTGCCGTTGTGCACAGGAGGTGTCACATGGTCAACTAGGCTTCGCTTAGCTGTAGCCTGTCAGATGCGTTCTCAGCAATCTGTCAGTCTTCTGGTACATATGCTTCCGAAGTTTAGAAGCTCAAACCATCAATTGCTAACCATTTTTGGTTAGTGCTGGGTATACGTTTTCAATCTCCACAAGTCACCTACTATCACGTGGGTAGATATGTAAAACGACGGTAGATATGTAAAAACCTTTCTACGACCACATCTCCTCATATTTTGGCCTCGGACTTGACATTTTAGGAATCGGTAATATCATAATTATATGTGACAAATTTTGGCACCAGAGGAACACCCGAGAAACAAGTATAGGAGACCTCCGAATGTGCACCCACTGCTATCAATCAGTTTTGTGGTCACAATTTCCGGAGTTTACAAAAGGAATTCCACTACAACCGGGCGGCAGTTGAGATACATGGCTACTACAGACATCATAGTAAGCAAATGGACTTCATAGGTAGCCTCCAACATTCAAACTGTGCAGATGCAAAATTGAGTGTGACAAAGGTCGCATAATTTTCAAACGCCGCCCAAACGCGTCCGAGTCGCGTCTTTGTTTATTCGAGTTCCTGGACCACTTCCTCGGACCTCGTTGCCTTCATATGGGGCTGGCACCTGTATGCCCATTGATAGGCGCCAGAAATTGCGCAACAAGAAGGCCAAAGAGGAATCTTATCTCCAAGAAGGCATTGAACTTCTTACTTCTCTCCCTCGAACTGCTGCCGGGAAAGCTCAACTCAGCACCGTTCATCGACAACTCGAAGACAAATATGGTGTCCAAATCTCTTATGCTAAGCTACGGCGCCGGTATCTTGGTGTTCAACCTCATTCTCATGCTCATGAAGGTCAGCAGCTTCTCACTGCTGGGGCCGAGTTTGTGCTTGCCAAATGGTGTGAGTACTACTCTGAAACTGGCCACCCAGTTACCAAAACCTCTATATGGAAAATGGTCGAGGCAATATGTGGAAAAACACCAAATCGGGAATGGCATCAATCCTTTCTCCGACGAAATCCAAGTGTCAAACTTGGAAAGCCTTCGGGTTTGGATCCCAAGCGTGCACAAGCCTTCAACAAACATGTCATCGATCGATATTTCAAACTCCTCGGGCAGCTTATCCAGGAACACGACATTCCACTGGAGAACATCTGGAATATGGATGAAAAAGGCTGTCAGCGTGGGGGAGGGCGTAAATCTGTACTTGAGAAGTGCTTCGTGCCCCGAGCGAGGCGGCCCTGTTATAGAAACCGAAGTGACAATCTTGAATTAGTTACGATTATTGAATGTGTCTCAGCAGATGGAGATAATCTTAAGCCCGGCTTCATATTTTCTGGGATTGGGTTGTACTCGAAGGAGTGGTTTGAGGTCCATTCTGAGATTTGGTGAATGCTCTCGTATTTTTTAAATGAATGAGATCTGACAATGCTTAAGCATTTCTACATCAGAAAATGGATGGACAGATAACTTTCTTTGCATCGAATGGTTCCAGAAGTGCTTTATCCCACAGGCTCGTACCAAAAATACATCTGGCAAGCCGATCCTCCTTATCTACGATGGCCATGGATCACACGATCAAGTTGACCTCGCACGTTTGGCCCGCCAAAATAACATTATTCTTCTCACCCTCCCCCCTCACATGACTCACAAATTGCAGCCGCTTGATGTGGGCGTGTTTGGGCCTCTTCAACGTGGGTGGGCACAGAAATGTGCAGATGTCATGGAAGAAACAGGCCAGGAAATGCCCCAAGAACATTTTGTTAAACATTACATGGATGTTCGTGCGAATGCGTTTAATCCTGTCACAATTCAAAAGGCATTCCGGCGTTGTGGGATTCATCCCTTTGATCCATCAGTTTTTACTGATGCCGACTTCGCACCAAGTCATGCAACTTCATATACATTATCCCACCTCCCTGCCAGTTTTCCCATCGACATCGACACATTCTTTGACTCTGGTGCATGTCCATCATGTTGTGTCAAGAAAGCAACCTCAAGTTCACACGACACTGATTCCAGTGACAGCAACGGTGATAGTGCGAGTGATAGCGAGGAACATAATATCAATGAGGCTGATAACCATTCGAGTTTGCATGATGGCCAACAATCACCGAGACCAACATCAACCACCGAGACTACTGCGAACCAATCATCATGCCTCAATCATCATGAACTCCTTACTCCCATTTCCGCCGACTTCTTTTACCGAAAACCTGTGCCCTCATCAATCCCAAAGAATCTCTCTGCTGAAAAACAGGTTATCTTGTTACGCAAAGAGAATGAGTCTCTTCGGAAGGAACTCTCCATTGTTTGAGCACACGGAGCATAGGCAGGATACGAGATGGAAGTTACTAAGCAGAAATCAGCAGCCCTACTCGCGGAAAAGCCAAGGAAACGACACAAAGTCAATTGTGAGGCACACTGCCTTACATCTGATGAGGGTCTGCGGATGGCGGAGGAGCAGGAGGAAGCAAACTGTCAGAAACAGGCTGAAAAGGATGCATGCGCAGAGAAGCGACAAGCGGAGGAATCAGCTAATGCGCAACGACATGCTACACGAGATCCAAATCAAGCGTTCTCCGGCACACTCGCAAGTCAAAAGAAGACGGGACTTCAGGACATCGCCCATGCCCTTGGCCTTTCGATTGACGGCACTATGGAGATATTGAAGGGACATATTCTAGCTCATTTCGACGTATCTCCCAATCTCAAGGCTGATCCCCGTTACCAAGCCCTTTTCAACTCAACTCGTGGCTGGCGTGTCACTGACGAGAATTCTGCACCTTCAACCAGTGCCATAACCATCCCATCATCTCATAATCTACCCTCAGCTTCGACACCTTTCTTTAATCATACAAATGTTCCATATCCGCCACTGGCACCACCTTCTGATTCAGCCCAATACCCCAATCCACCTGGCTTACAGTATTATAATTTACCCCAATTTTTACTCCAACAAAGCCCCTTAAATTCGCATTTTGGTAGACAAGTGTAGATATCTGTACCAATAGTTGTCCATATTGTATTATAGCGATATCCGCAGCACTGTGGATCGAAGGTTTCGGAAGTCGAATCGGCTTGATTCGGCATTGTGACACTTTGTGACAATTCGCAGCATTTTTGCATTCTGAACACCGGTAAAGATAGTTACACCATCTTGGTGTCGTATACACCCAAAGTAACTTAACAGGTAACCATTATATTGTCCAAGAAAATTATCCCGGCCATCCCGAGAATAGGAAATGTTCCAGGGAGGAAGACCGAGAAAATTTTGCATTTTTTTTACATAACTACCGACATGATAGTAGCAAATCTGGGCGATGGAAGCTGAGCGCTGATTGGTTGGGAGCTGTAGAGTAGTCTTCGCCAACCAATCAGATTCAAGTTCGCTTGGATTTGTCGCTAATTATGGAAAGCGAGAGTGATCTGCTTGTCTCCGGTCCTCCCTAACCCTGAAACTGGCCAGTCAAGTCCCCGAGTGCCTGATTAATCAGCCCTAACACGTTGTTTAGGGTTAAGAAATTCATTATTCATTATTCATTATTATAAAACCACAACTCGAGTATATGCCAATTAGCAAGGCCATTGCGTGAAGTCATAAATTGTGTTCGCCATGCAGAGAAAATATTCAATTCCATAGAATTGGTAACAATTACATGCTGCATCATTTACAAGGTTTTTTCATCCAAGCTATCTCATCATCTTTCCCAAATACAGCATTCTGATACCCGCTCTCAAGTGGCCACTTCCTAGCCTGGATTCTTGTTTTAGTAATGTTCGTAAGTTCGTGGTGACGCCGAATAACACTGAGTATGGTTGCAAAAGGAACCACGATAGCAGGCTTATCTGCCTCCTTTCCATCTAAGTTATGATACATGTGGCGGTTTAAAATCTCGAACTTGGTAATGTTGTTAGGCAGTTTAGGAAAAATCTACACAAATACCCATGAGCATCTTGAAACACACAAAGTAGGCTATGTACCTCATAGATGCAAGTTTGATAAGCGGTACATTTCACATAGGTGTCACCGAGCTTTGTGGTGAGTGAAAATTTCGTTCCGGGAGGGCACCCACGGGTGGCAGCCTGGTGTGCATTACCATCGCACCTCACCAACTCGCCTAACTTCAACTCCTGTTCCTGCTTTTGTGACGTAAAACGCTTGAGGGGCCGCTCTGCCTCCCATAGCTTGCAAGTGACTCTTGACACTTCCGAACGCTGTTGATCATCCACAACAGGGCCTGGCGCGCGGGTAATCTTTATACCAATTGCGAGATTGACAACACCAATTGAACCAGCAATGTGCCGCCCAAGATCACGGGCGAGCTTCTCCTCAGTTTCGCTATAGGCAACCTCCCACACAACTGTGGGCATAGTCATTGTTAGAGCATTGCGTGCGCGTAGATCATAGAAGCTATAATCTGGTGACTTCTTGCCATCTTCTAGAATATTATCTGCAGTACCTCCCGGGATAATGTCGTCACCTAGTTGGCTTGTCAAACTTCGGTCCTTGTCTTTGCTGCGGTTGACAAAGTGAAAGATGGACTCCATGATCTCGTGCCCCATGGTAGGGTAGCGGAGGATTAATTTTCTTTCATGTTCCGAAAAATCAATCCTAAGATGCCGTTAGAGGCCTACGATATGAAAATTTTGAGAAACCTAACATACATAATATCCTCCCAACCTGGGAGGCAAGATTCCTTAGCCATCTTCTCCAGCTTGTCCATGATCTCTGAAGTAACGTCTGTAATTGTTAACTGGCGGTTGTCGGTATCAATGGTTTGTGATCTATTTGCTTTCAGGAATGGCCACAGATTAGATAAAATCCTCTTGAAAGCAGGCGAGGATGTTGATGTGGCCTGGGCGATCGTATCAAGATCACATGAACCCGTGGTGTATTGAGTGTCAAGAGAGGGGCTTGGAGGACTGATAAGATCCCTAGAAACATCCGATTTCTTCTTGGCTATGGACTCGGAAGAGCCACGACAAGGAATCCTCTGCGTATTTGGGCAAGTAAGTGGTGGAGGCAAACAGACCCTGTATGGTTTGACAGAGGGCGGCGGAGGACTGTGATAGGGAAGGCTAAAAATGCGGGGCTCAGGACCGATTGGGCTGTGGCTTGTAAATCGATGGGGAAACATTCAATGATGATTATGGAGGTTGGACTCAAGAGACTAATCGCTGTTGTCAGCGATTGTGGGGTCAATGTTTGTGGAGCAAACAACAGCACTGGCTCAATCTGCAACCTGACCATGGTACTGAACCAGAAGAATCAGCACAAGCCTTGTCATAAGGACATCCCTATCTCTTTGCTTTTACGCTAACTTTCTACATCTCCAGCACCTGAAGATGTCATCTGTGGACCGCTTGAAGAATACTTCAAGCTTCAGGTGACGGATGTCAGTATCGCTGAACTTCTAAAAAAGCATTATGATACCAATATCTATGGTTTGAGGTAAGGCCGTTTGTCATTTGAATATAAATTAATCTAAGCTCAGATTTTTCCTTCAATTTTGTAGTGTAGTCACCGTGTGACGACTCTGGAGGAAATGGGGTCTATTGTCAACTCGTCAACAAAAGCACACTGAAGAATCAATCATAGAAACGGTCCGCGAAATCCAACAAGTTTTCCCATGTCGTGGTGCCGAAGCCATATGAAATTCACTTCGAGTTCATCATGGTGTTCGTGCCACTTGGTAAATCTAGATGTCAAATTGTATTAGCATTTTCTGACATACCCCCAGGGAGGTTATCAAGAGTCTATTGCATCAAGTTGAGCCGGAGCAAGTTAATGCACGCCGCCATCGTGCTTTTAAGTGTAGAAGATTTTGGGCCACAGGGGTTGACGATGTTTGGCCTCAAGATCAGCATGATAAGTGGGGCCGGTTTGGTTTATGGCTACATGCGGGGTTGGAAGCATTTTCTGGTGAATTCAATTGGTTGAAAATATGGTGGACCAACAAAAATCCCTGGCTAGTTGCAAAATACTACATTGATAAGTGTTGGGAAATAGGCGGTGTGTACTTCTCTGATATTTAATGTTTCATTGCTGATATATTACAGGTGTTCCAATTATAACTCAAAGTGACTGTGGAACAGAAAATTATGGTGTGGCTAATGCGCAAACTGTAATCCGACATCGTCTCAATCCTCGACTTCAAAACACGCTTCAGCATCAGTTTACTACCGGACATAACAATATTCTTTTGGAAAGCAGGTGGTCGATCTTTCGTCGTGACTTTTCACCAGGATTCGAGGACATGCTGGAGACTGGAGTTCTCAATGGCTGGTACAATGTGAATGATCCTCTCGAGAAGTAGGCCAATGTTTAATCGGATTTTTCTGCTTTGACTAATGTCTACAGCCTACTGTTCCACTGGCTTGCTATTCCGTGGCTACAGGGTCAACTCGACAAATGGGTTGAATTTAAGAATTCTACTGCTTCACGCGCCAGCAAGAACAAAATCCTGCCACATGGCATCCCAAAATTGATACGATCTTGTCCTTCCCATTTTAATGCCCTCAATTTCAAGGTGCGTTGCATACTCCCCCTTTTATGTGCATCTCATATGCTGCTACATGCAGATACTGGTTCCGCCCGAGATTTTTGATGAAGTTGAAACAATATATGCCCCACCTGATCACCCCGTCTTCAAATTGGTCCCACCCGCCTTCGATGAACATGTTGGCAAGCTATTCACAAGATTAGGATGCCCGGAGATAACTGTGGAGATGTTTTGGAATATCTACGTTGTGCTATTGGACCTGCTATGCAGTGGAACTGCTGATGACCTAACAGATGTTCTTAATCAGCATAGTGAAGGGCTGCGTCAACTCGAAGAAAGTTGCACGAGTAAGGAGGTGGATATGGCCCTACTAGAGGGCATGGAGCCTTTTTGTTTGGGCAAGCCACTTGATGTTGGCCCATGTGTTTCAAACATTAGTGGTGTAGATGCATAAAATTTTGCAAGCAATGCAGCTGAGCCAGGCCCGGAGTACACTGATTTCTCGGATGAGGATGATGATGAGGACGATGACATGGAGGATTAATTACGAGATTGTAGAAGGATGAGTGCAGCAAAGGTAATGGACCTAGTATAACTTGTAGTAGATGATTACCAACTGATACACAATTGTGACTTGTATGGGTGAACGAATACATGTTCACAATCATCGAGTATTGTTATGGTTTTCCTTCAAGAGGTAAATCAAATCCAACTATTATCATCAGTGAGTTACGCTGATGTTAAATGCTAATGTGGTATGAAGTCCAATGATGGATGGTGGCTATGTGGTTCATCTATGTAGTTGTCCATCTTCAGTTGTGCCCTGCACACCAGGTAGTTCCGATGACCATGTCCCCCTCCCCAAGCTCATCTATTTCTCCATCTTTGAGGGCACAAGGTTTCGAAAGTTGGAAGAATTTGCAGAAGGAATTACACCTGTGTTCTCTCCAAAATTTACCATGGGTAGAGGAGAGATTCCCATCCGAAAAGATATCACCAAGTTGCCTGTAATAGCAGTAGCTTAGAATTTCGGCTAAAGATAAGTGACATTAGAACACACGGTGCTGTTATGATCTGTGGATCGGTTAAAACTCCCACCCCACCTGGAGAGTGCCATATATCAGCGAGGTACAATTCAGATTGCCACTATGTTTACCTTGAAAGTCTGTGATAAACACAAGCCCAGAAGTCTTGAAATATTGGACGTGCTGGCAAAAGCACAAAAATTGTGCTTGTTCTTGCGCGGCACTGTCTCGAAGCTCCAAAGGTTCCAACGAGCTATTGCCTATATATTTGGCAAATGTCCCCACCTCTATTACTTCTTTGAGTATGTAGACTTCTGGTGGAAATTCTGCAATCGCGAGCGCAGTGCCAACAAACTGCATCTTGGGTATTTCGAAAGAAGGATACCCACATTTCTTCACATGTGACTCAACAAAGTCGTAGACAAGATCCATGAGTGCAGACGCCCAACGCAGGCAATTGATCTCAGCAGTGAGCTTGGCAACTTGTGTAAGTGAATCGGAGGTGTTGAAGTGGTCAACGGAAGTGCTAAGTTGACCGAAAACTGCCTTCTTGAAAGCTCCATACTTGGTGCGTCCATTAGGATTGTAGACAAGAGAGACTTTCTGCACACCTGAACAATCAGTGATGGCATCAAATGGGCGTGCACGAGCAACAAGTGCCAAAAAAGATATCTTGGCAGTTGGATAGAGCGTAACTGGGATTGATATGGAATCCACTGACAATAACAAACATTACTACCACATATTGATGCAACATTAGTTCAAATGACCCACAAATTGATCTAAGTGCCTTTTTAGATGGCACAGTCTGGGCTGCAAGTGCTCGATGAATGGCTTGAATATCAGTTGGCGAGGATGGCCTATTGTTGTCATCACTTGTTTCAGCCTCCTGGGTCTTTGTGTGATGGGGTTTGGCATGCAGGGGTGATGCAATGCTAGATTTCTTTAGCAAAATCACCAAGTATTAATCCAGATTCCAAGTGACATAGGATGGGCAAACTTACCAAACGTCGTCGCTTCTGTCGGGGTTTTTGTGGTGTTCCAAATTCAGTGGCTTGGGGCATGGTGATGAATGATAATGACATCTTAGTAGTCTGTGATTCCTATTGGTGACTCAATTAAAAGAACAAAAAAAACCCAAATCTTCTTACTTGTTGTCCCGATTCTTCGATCTCGAGGTCTTCTAACTGTTTCTTGACCGTGAGAAACTTGGAATAGATCAGTTCAACATGAAGTTCAAGTACTTTATTTGGTTGAAATTGAAGGGCTTTGCTCCTTCTTTTTGTACCAAAGAACTTGGATGCGATAATCGCAGCATCCGGAGTCACTGGAACAAGTTCGACCCAATCTTTTCCTCTCAGCCGGATGTCGTCATGCATCGCAAGATCACCATCTTTTGACCACACCTTATAAGAAGGTAGTAGTGTGGCATAGGCAACACAGAGGAGTTCTTCTTTGGCAATATATAATGGGATGTTTGCAACAACTTCCAATATGTTCTGAAACAAAGTTTGTAAATCTGTCAAGTCTGACTCAGGCTATCCCACGCACCAATACAACACTCTGATTCTTGCGACCCGGCAGCATCACCATCATAACAAACTTGATAGTTACAACTTGCGCATCCCCCCCTGACATGACTTGTTGGGCAAAGAACTGATGCATTTGGTCATAGACTTGGTGGGACTCTTGATACCCAATTCCGGCTGGCACGTTCGATATGCATTTTGGGATTGCAAGAGGGTGTCGGGGCACAAGATTTGGAGGGATAATCTGGCTAAGGGCCTGTGGTTGTTTAGAACTGGAACTCTTCCGTGTTGGCCAGGTATCTCAGCTTATTGCAGATGTCTCTTGGTGGTTTGGCACAGCTGGTGGACCCATAGCCATAATTTGTCCTGAACCAATACAATTTGGGTGGTTACTGCCTGGCATTATCATCATTAGTGTGGTATTCTGGTATAGGGAAGGTTTTCGTACCCCTTCTCTGAGCGCTGGCAACTCTTTGTTGAATGTTCCAAATGCTGACTGATGGCATCAATGATGATGTGGCCGGAGTGATCTGCCTACTAGAAAGGACTGGCACCAATACACGACCAGAAGCTGGCTTTGAGGCTATGGATTGCGAGGTCCCTGCTGTTTTTTCCTTGTAGTGGTTCCGACATTTCCCACAGAGCCATTTGCCGCGTTGTTGCTGCTGCCGGTCCTGCATAAAATACAGGTCTTTCTTGCTATCAACAACCAGGTCACATCATTCACAAAAAGTGCTGCCCTGCTGGGCACTTGTAAAATCAGCAAACTCGCCATTGACTGACATGGTGGGTGCCAACAAACTTGAAGGAACAAAAAAAATTATTTTCGTGAGTTGGTTTTTATTTTCACTTGTCGGAGTTCATCTAGCTTCATAGATTAAAATTTCAACTACATTTAGATGCACAGTAACATATGAGAAGGGACCCAGACCAGCCTGCTGTCATGATGTTTTTTTGGAGCAATGCTTAATATCGTTCTGTGCAATGCAAAAATGTCACAGAGACAGAGACAAGAAAGCATGGCAAAAGTCAGAAGCTTGGTTAAAATCTTTTATGGAATTGAATGTATTTTCTCTGCACGGCGAACACGATTTATGACTTCACGCAATGGCCTTGCTAATTGGCATATACTCGAGTTGTGGTTTTATAATAATGAATAATGAATAATGAATTTCTTAACCCTAAACAACGTGTTAGGGCTGATTAATCAGGCACTCGGGGACTTGACCGGCCGGTTTCAGGGTTAGGGAGGACCGGAGACAAGCAGATCACTCTCGCTTTCCATACTAATCAAAATTTGTCACTTCCATTGTTCCAAAAAGACTTTGATTAATTTTACTCATATTCATCTTTATATAGATGAGAAGCCTCACGCACAATCACTTGCGCGATCACCTTGAAAATGCTGCAGCTAATAATCGTCCTTGCATTCCTGCTTGAAGTATTCGATGTTCGGGCTGCTCAATGGGCTACTCAATTGGTCGCCGATGATTCTTATCAATGCCGCCACGGCGACCTGGGCGCTACTCTCCCAGACAAGGCGTGCTGCCCGCTGTGGATCAATATCTCCAGCATGGCTTATACCCCGATGGGAAGCATAGGTGACTACAACACCACTTGCCGGTGAGCCATTTGCTAATCCCGAGAGTAGCAATGACTACAGCGATGTTGTTTTTTAATCTAGGTTCAACGATGAAACGGATTGCATCTATGGTTATGTGTATTGCGAACGTGGTGTAAGTTTGTGATTACCAGTCATCCTTTTCACTGTTGAACGTTGACTAGTCAGTCTATAACCAATGGATAACTAATCCCCCGTCCTGCCCACCGAATTCTGATGTGCTGCACCCATGGAGGCACAGGTACTGCCCATACCACAAGCGGCCTGTTAGTTTACCTTTCTAGTCTTGATCCTCATTCTCATATGTTTCCACAGTATTTTTGCTGTCCTGATCTCACTGGCCAGAATGCGAAGCTGAAACAGTATAGTGAAGATACTGGACTCTTAAGATTTACTTGCGGGTATGTCGTAACCCTAGCCCGGCTTACGCGACGTACGTTAAGTATATTTGCTTATAGGTACACTCAAGAGTACGACTGCACTTATGTAAGTGAACCTGCACAATGCTATTAGTGGCAGCAATACTCAAACGACACTTTCAGCATCTTACAAACGGTAGTTATATCTATGGCACACCATATACATGCCCAAAGCAAGCAGTGGCATTGATTGGTGATGAGTGCCCTGGGTATTAATAATGCAGTGGGTGTTGAGTGAGTGGTGCTGACAATGACGACACTGGCAAATTGGAATCTTAACTGCCTCACTCTCACAGAACTCGACGGATATCCAAAGTTCAAACAATTAAAATTGGGTTCAGGTCAACAATATGTAGCACGTTTCGTGTTTTTACTACACGAAGAGAATTTATCTAAGCAATATGTATATGTAGTCTGAAATGTATAGGAAACATGGATCGTCTGCAGGGGCTTCTTGTGATGTCGGCATGATGCTAGGAAGACAGGACGACATTCACAAGTTCACACTCGTGGTATTGCCCCATCCATTCATCTTTTACTTGGATTGTCAAATCCGAAACAGTGTTGAGGAGTTTGAAGGTTGATGGGGGATACCTATGAGACGAGATTGTGATCCTCAGTGTCAGGGACATGATGGTAGAGTGATGCATATGTATGCATTGGCACGATGAACCACGTAACGGGGGAAAACCCTGCCTTTCACTGGCAGTTCGGTTGTTAATGCAGTCTGTCGACCTGGCAATGGATTCTCAGTTATTCCCAGAAATTCCGAGTCAAACATAGCCAGAACCAATAAACCGTGTTGAATAGAAAGTCAGCGCTAGGCCCGAAAGGTGTGTATGTACTGAGTGGTATGCGACACCTCTGAGCAGCCCAGTGACTGGGCATCCGTTCACCTTTACAGGCCGACAGGTTGACCCTTGCACATTGGGTGGCACACGCAAATTGAAGATCCCATATAGCTTTCCGTGTGTTCTACTGCATTAAGGGCACCTGAAAGTCAACTACCTCAGTGTTTGGCACCGGCAGCGAATCACATTTAGTCTTTTTGCACATCCCGTCTCGGTTATTCGGACAATATTGCGCTTTTGTCGGACACTTTAGGCTACCATCCAAAATAGTGCCATTATTGCTCTGCAGATGATCGAAGATCAAAGACGTTCACTCGCGAGAAAACTTTGGTTAACATACATCATAGACGCAACCCCGGGCCAGACCATTGTAACTATAATAGATAGTTTGAGCGTTCAGCATATATAATAGTGGATGCTAGCATATCACACACCCGCAGGACATCGTCTCATCGCCAACATCATGATACTCCTCAAGCGTATAAAATTTATCCGAAAGTTCCGGGCAACACCTCACCTAAGTAAGTGGGGTAAGAACCCGAAGTGTTCGGGTGGTGATCCAACTGACTGGGAATGTCACATAACAATATGGAGATTCTATCGTGTTTTTGCGACAATTGGGCTCATCATCGTTATCAAGAGTCCCATCTTGATTCTGAATATTGACCGGACATTAGCGCAATGAACACGGAATTGTGTGTAGCTAGCTCACATAACGACAGGAAATAGGTGGGTTGTTTTTGTAGCTGAGTAAATAAATTGACATCAGCACACTTCGTAGTTGAACGTTGAACGTTCAAGTTTTGCGACGTACTAGCAGGTAATCGGACCACTCTTGGGGTATTCACCTTGCAAAAGCCGATATTTATACGGGTCCTCCGATGTCAAAGGGCAACAATGAAGTGCCACTACGGAGTACGCTTGTGCCACGACGATGAGGGAGAACAATGATTTCCAGTTCATCGTGGCAGCAAGTTGAACCCTATTGACCATAAGTACTCGTCACGGTTACTGTATTAAGGCGATCAGGAGATGTAACTTGGCACTGTGACCATGTTTGCACCTCGCTGATAAATAATTCGAAATTAATTAAAAATTAACCAAAAAAGGAAAGAGGAAGGGAGGAAAGAGAGGAATTGTCTTTATGCATGTAGCTCTATGCCTTTGGATCTCAATGCCAAATGGCATGAAGCCTACCAGTTGATGACACTAAACTAGTGCATAGTAGCATTTTAGTAAGTAATAAATTTTCTGTGCCTGCTGTGACTGCCAGTGTGCCACCAATTTTGCACCAATTTGCCTTCATCTTGAACTGACAATTTTTGAATGTGTATGCAGCTTCATTCTTGAGTTTGCATCAGCTGGAGTGGAGCCTCATGATAGCATAGATAGAGTCTTGGAGTGGTAACAAACATATTTATCTCCTACGGCCTGCCAGAGCACTTAACAAGTCAATTGACTGCAGCCCTGCAAATTTAGAATTGGATGCTTTGAATCAGGGTTGAAGTAAACTGTTCACACATTACTATTTTCTTGTTGGCATCCAGTTAATATCATTCACCAGCACAGAATTGTAGAACACTAAATTATCACCTCCAACTTGTCAAATTCATGCCCCCATGGCCCACATTGTATTTTGGCAGCCAATTTTGCATGTATTTCATATTAAAATGGTCCTATTTACCTTTGCTGTACTCAGAACTGTAGTGCTCCAGCCAGGCTCCAGCCTGAGCAGAGGAAATGGGAAAGAATTTCCATCATATTGAGCCCAAAATATGATTAGTAGCTGCTATGATTATGTAACAATAGCAGCTGCTATCAAGGTGCAACTACAGTCAGTGCACCTATGAAACTTTTGCTAGACTTGTTGTCCTATCATCTCAGTGCTCATGTACTATACACAATGATGAGTCTCCAACAGGTGTAGGCATAGAAAAATGCATTTTACATCATTCTAGGATTGCAGGGTGATCCCCCCATTCTTCCCTTTCTTTTCCATTGGCATCCAAAGTCACACAAATGCCCACCACCAACTACAAAAGCCTTTATGTTGCCTTCTACAGACTTCATGGACTTTGCAATGTGACCCACTTCAATATTACCTGGGTTACCTGTAAATAGTTAGTGTAGGCAGTCCATTGGCAATGGACATGGACATTTTCCCTATTTTGCATAGTATCCACTTTACTTTATTTTGTATAAAAGGTCCACTGTAAAATACTGGAAACAGAGATCCCTTCTCCCCCCTCTCTGTAGGCTTAAGATTTCAAGTCTTGTCGCCTCTTGTGTTTAGCTCCAAAGTTGATTTGTGACTTACTCTATTGTTGTCACTGCATCACTGCAACCCAAACTAGAACTAATTTAGTTCATCAGTTAAGTACCCTCTTGTATCATATTGCATTATTAGATTGTGAATCCTCAATTACTTTCTTCTGAAGTTTTGCTAACCTTCCCTACTGACTTTGCATTCTTTGCACTCAGTCTAGAGCTTGTGTGGTTGTTAACAGATATCATTGACCTCCTCCCTCGCATAAGAAGGACAGTTCTGGGATCCTTTAAGCTAACTCCTCCCTTTATTCTTTTCTAGTGTTTCTTCACAGTTAGGAACACTAGGAACACATCAAATTTGGAGCCCACCACACGGGATTTTCTTTAAAGATTTTGTCAGAATGACCTTTGACAAACAAGGGATTTTCATCTGATCCACTCTATTCAGTTTGTCATACATTTGAATCCATTTACAGTTGCTGATTTCCAACTGATCCACTTTGACCATTGCAAGCATGTAGTGTGATATTCAACCAAGCATTTCTATTACACCCAGCAACCTTTGAAGGGCATACATCAAATATGTCAGACTCACACAAATCATCCCCCAGCACTTTGCCACTTACTTTGCAACCACCAAACCGCATCACACCACCAATAATGGTTACAACTATGTTACCACCCAATATGCCAACTAGAAGACATTCTAGTGTGCAATACTTTGCCAAGCTAGAACTGTTATTCACATCTTGCCAGATAATGGAAGACACTCAGAGGAAGCTGCATGCATGTTGATACATCATAATTGAGATCGCAGAACTCTGGGAAGCCCTACCTGATGATATGCAGTGACATTGACTTATGCTCTCTGGAAGATGGCCATCCTAATGTTATACCCTGGGACTAGCAGCACTGATTGTTGGACAGAGGTTGACCTAGACAAGGTAGTTGGTGAGTGATTGCAACTAGGGATCAAGACACTAGAGGATCTTGCAGACTATTACAGGCAATTTTACATGATTTCAAAGTTTCTTATTGATTGAACTAGGATCTTGGGGAATGAACAGAGTCATGCCTTCATTTGTGGAATACCTTGTCACCTATTGGAACAGATGTTGATGAGGTTGATGACATCCAGAACAGGCTTCAAACCAAGGCTATACCCTTATGCAGCTATATGATGTAGCGGTCTACATTTTAACTGTGGAATTGCCCAATTCGCATATCAGTTACTCTCTGGCTCATGATTTAACTTTGCAACATTCTTACACATCTTACAATCCTTTGTCATCTCCACCTCCTTCCACTGCATCAGTATTTTGTAGTTTTACTTGTGAGAACTTGTGCAAGTGCAAGCAAGCACAAGCAAGTGGGAAAAAGTCAGAAAGTCAAAAGCTGGACAAGCCAGGTCCCATTTTCTAAAAAGCTACTGGTCTTGGGTGATTAAAAAGTGTAAAAAAGTTCAAAAAGCACTAAAGAGCTTGACAGGTCAATCTACCTACATCAGACAAAGTAACTACAGGTATAGATCATGAATCCGAGGGGTATAATGAGACTGAAACAGCTCCTGTTGCATCTCGACGCGACTAACCCTTCAAGGGACTGCTGAATGCAAACAGGTTACTGCATTGCTGGTCAAGAAGTGAGATGTCTGCGAATTTGTCCTCTGAGCAAGGATCCTGATTTTCGACACTGCAAGCCTCCAGGATCTCTGTCCAATGACCATCACCTAGTCTCAAACAACTGCTCATGTAACCAGCAACTCTCTCCACAGAGTACTTATCGGAAAACTCAGGTGCATCTTTTCGTATGCCATTGACGTAAGCACAGACCACCCGCTCGTACTACAATGATGTTGCAACTCAGTCCACTGAGACTCAGAGAGGATGACAAAGTGACGTACCACTGCCAAGATAAGGGCAAAGAGGCCGACTGGACGACCACTGCCACCAACAGCACCTTTTGCGAATCAAAGGTAATTTTGTGCCAACTCAATAATAAAGATTGACCGCAGCCGTCCTTCCGGTCTCTAAACAAATGCTCATCAAACAAACAACTGACAATGGTCACAGTTACACTCACAACATAGTCTTTGTGTTTCATGTCAGCTGGGCATGTTTGTGGTGTTAGCTTCTTGTGAAAAATTGGCCCGTCGACTCGTTTTGCCCATCGACACCAAAGCTTGACCTCTTCTACACTATAGTCACAAACCTTGAGGTATTTTTCGATCATACCAACCGCATCTCCACTGATACTTGACCGTTTTTCATTGATACAATTGTAGGCCTTGGAAAAGATATGTTGAGTACAATGCGGGGTGATGATGTTCAGATCTCACGAGTAAATGAATAGGTTCATCCCTCCTGATGGTGTAATTGACCTCGGGATAAACAAGATCAACAGCTTTTTGAACAATGCTGATGAACTTGGTGGTCCCCAAAACGAAGTCTTTGAATGGTGCTTCCGACTGAAAAAACATATTGTAGAGCATGGGGATAAAGACCTTTCTATTGAGTTCATTAACGACAAGGCTTTTGTCGCTAAGTTATATCACACTAAGTCAGAGGCTTTCTGGCTTAGGTCGAGTCGCGCGTTCGAGAGCAGTTGTAAGGCTGTATATTGCCTAAGGTCAAGCTGAGGAGCCTTGACCTCTGTCTACTACAGTTTATATAGGTGCTTTTGTGACTACATGTTGAATACGTGTCTACATGTATTATAAGAGTCAGTAAGCTATGGATGTAAAGCTGTTGAGCGCGAGGTAAACGGACAGCTATCTACTCGGTATCTAATGAAAGAGGAAGTATGGGCACTGCCCGACGAGTCAGAGATAAGAGACGAGTCATACAAACGGGTCATGATAAGCACTGCCGCAACGAAGAAGGAAATAGAAGTAAAAGGAAATCGTAACACTGCCCCCCCCCTATCCTTGAAGTTTCCAACTTCATTTCATTCTAACCCCTTCTCTACCCAGTCTGTAGACTTGTTGAGCGGTCGATAGAGCCATAACTCTTCGCTGATCGGTAAAAGGATGGGCGGCGCTGGTGGCGGCACTCATGGTGGGGGTGGAATGTAAACTGGGGCAGGCATAGCAATGGGGGTCGAGTCGACTAGGGTGTTCGAAGACGGCGTAGGAGAGATATGAGATAGAATTTCACCGAGTTTGTAGATGTTGTGTCATCGCTCGGTTTCACGGATGGAAATATATGAGAGAGAGAGAAGGATCATCCAGCATGTGAAGAAGAATAGTCCGAGGGTGAGGGCGATAATCTGCATGTATGTCATGTTTGGAGTGAGGATGTGTGGGTGGTTCTGAAGAACGTCGACGGGTTTCTCTCTTTTAATAGGGGTGGAATGCCCCTGGTCCGGGTTCACCGGTCGAATTAGCCCAAGCACTGTCATCGAAGTTTGAGAAATATTCGGCCGCCATATATGCTTCTTCTTCTTCGCTTCCTGTCCATCCCTGATCAGGGGTGATTGATTGTTTTTTGTTTCGGGGGCAATCTTTAGGGTAGTGTCCTGGTGCTCGCTTTTTACAGATGTTGCAAGTGAAAAGATGGCAATAGGACGCGAAGTGTCCTAGTCCTTTGCATCTGAAACAAGCCTCGTTCTTCATGTGGGGTGGTACTGCGGAGGACGGTTGATTAGCGGTCAGGGTCATACTTTTGACGTAGAACGGAGTTGGGGGTCATTCTTTTCGTTTCAGGGGAGAAGGCCGCCAAGCATTGGCGGATGCGGTTCGTGCTGATTTTTGAAGGTGGTAGGAGGAGGAAGAGGTCACGGATCCAGATGGGGGCATTGGTAAGTCGTGCGTTTTTTAAGTATGCATCCGCAGCTCCTAATGCATCAATCATTTTGTTGCAAGGGATTAAAATTACCCCCTTAGTAAGACCATGGTCTACCACGACCATTAATGAGTCAAACCCATCAGACAGGGGTAGGTCTGTGATGAAATCGGTTGATACGAGCGTGAATGGGCGCGTTGCATTGCTTTTTATTGGCATGAGCAGTGGCGTCGTTGGGTGTGTGATGACCTTCATTTGTTGACATTTTGCGCAGCCTTCTACCCAGTTTTTGATAAGTACAGTCATTCCTGGCCACCAGTAATCTCTGCGGATAAGTTCGATTGTTTGGAATTGTCCCGGGTGTCCGGACAAGAGGGAGTTGTGATATAGTTCGATTATCTTCTTTCTGAGCTCGGCGTCAGGTGGTACGTAACACCTATTTTTGAAAAAGATTAGGCCGTTTTTTACTTCCCAATCTGTCAGATCGGATTTGATCGGCGGGGTCCCGTTAGTTTTGAGCGCTTTAATTGCATCCGCAACTAATTCGTCTTTCATTGTCGCTTGTACTAGGGCTGTTTGCATGTCTGTGTTGATGGTGTTTACAAAGATTTCTGGAGGTAGGAGAGTAATGTTTTCATTGTCGTTTTCTGTCCCTTGATTCCAATCTTCTCTTCGTGATAGTGCGTCGGATTGTACCATTTGTGATCCTGGTACATGCAAAAGGTTTAGTTCGAATTCAGATAGGAATAAGCTCCATCGGGCTTGTCTCCTGTTTAATTTCTGAGCGGTGCGGAAATACGTTAGGTTTTTGTGATCGGATAGAATCGTTACTGGGTGTGCACTTCCTTGAAGGTAGTGTTGCCAGGTTTCTAGAGCGTGTATGATGCCCAAGAGTTCTCGATCATAGATTTTGTAATTTCGTTGTGTCGCGTCGAGGGAGTGCGAAATGTATCCACATGGGTGCCATTGTCCATCTGTGCCTTGTTGTTGGAGTACTGCACTGGTAGCGAATTTCGAAGCGTCTGATTCAATTGTAAAGGGTCTTGCTGGATCGGGCATTGATAGGATCGGTGCCTGTCCAAATTTGGCTTTTAGCGCATTGAACGACGTTTGGCATGCTTCTGTCCATTCGAATTTAGTGTCTTTTCGGGTTAGATCATTTAGTGGTCTCGCTAATTCAGCAAACCTCCTGATGAATCTTCGATAGAAGTTTCCAAATCCTAAGAACAATTGTACTCCTTTGATGTTTGCTGGTTCTGGCCAATCTTTGATCCCTGCTAACTTTGTTGGGTCCATTAGTATTTGATCCGGTTTAACGATTAACCTGAGGAATTCGACTTCTTGGATGTCGAATTTGCACTTTTCTGGTTTAAGGTACAGGTCGTTTTCGAGTAGTCGTTGTAGGATTCATTGTGTCTGTTGTTGATGTTCTTGTTTATCTTTGGAAAAGATGAGGATGTCATCCATGTAAATGACAACCCATCCTTTGTTGATCATGTCTTTGAAGATGTTGTTCATCATACCTTGGAATGTAGCAGGGGAGTTGCATAATCCAAAAAACATTACTGTAGGTTTGAATAGTCCTTTATTTGTTTTGAAGGCCGCTTTCCATTGGTCGCCTTCTTTGATTCAGACATTATGGTAGCCCCATTGGATGTCGAGTTTTGTGAACCATTGCGCTCCTTTTAACTTGTCAAGAAGGTCGCTCACTAGTGGGAGTGGGTAGATGTTCTTGATCGTTCCGTGGTTGAGGTATCGGTAATCTTGACAGGGTTGGAGGGCTTCAGAGTCCTTTTTCACAACGAAGAAGAAAGGTGATGCCATGGGTGATTTTGATGGTTGGATGTACCCTTTCTTCAAGTTTTCTTCAAGAAAGTTGTCCATTTTCGATTGTTCTGCTGGTGTTAGAGGGTAAACTTTACAATCTTTTGGTAGAAAATTGTCTTTCAGATTGATTGCATGGTCCCAGGGTTTTGGTTTGGGAAATCGTTCCGATGCCACTTTTTCAAATACCTTTCAATATTCTTGATATTGTGTTGGAAGGATATCATTGAGTGTCTTTGCTTTTTCTGGGTTGTCCATTTGGTTATCATGAGCGAGTTTCTGTGAGATGGAGGTTTTAGCTCTGATTCCCTTGTCCAAGGCAAAATTGTGGCGAAGTTCTTGATGACATATTCTCTTTGTGCTTTTCGAGTATGAATATTTTGGTACATTGTATTCCAGAGTGAGGGGCGGTTCAGTGGTGGTAGGGTCAAATATTCCGATGGCAGGTTCTCCTTTGATGTAGGCAACGACGAGATTATCTGCTGATCCGGTTTTGATTTTGTCCAGTGTTCATAGGGTGTCGTTTTGCAGGACTTCGACGTTACTTTCTTTGATCGGGTGGTCTTCTTCGACAGGGGTGATCTTCCTGATTTCTTCAGTAGATTGTCTGAATGCCATGTCTTTTGTTATTTCCCTAGATTTAGCAATGATTCTCCGAATTCGGGCGAATCGTTCTTCTTTGTCAGGGAAGGTGATCATACCTTTTCTCCAGTTAATGTCAGGGTTTTCCTTTCTAAACCAAGGTAACCCTAGGATCAACTGACTCTTTTCCTAAGCCGGTTACCAGGTATCATTCGTCTGTTTGTCTTTCTCCGACAGTAAGTTGGGCCGTAGTAGAGTGAGTTGTTCCTTCTTTGTTTAAAGTGCCATCAGCATTCCATGTCTTGATTGGTCTGGTCAGGGGGGTCATTTGGAATCTGTGGTTGTGTGCAAAATCTTGATCGATAAAGGTTCCGGCGGCTCCTGAGTCATGGAGCGCTTCTGTTTCAATGATTTTGGTTCCTGTTTCTAGCTTAATGGGTACTCTCATGGAGCGTTGTCTCATATCAGCTACTAATACAGATAAAACCGTTAACTCAGCGGGGTCTGACGTCGTTCCAGTCCACTTCTTTAAAAACCATTTTCTTCAAGGATTGCAAGAGCCTTCTCTCATTCTTCTTCATCTAACTCTCCCATCATGGTGCGGAGGTTGTTGTATAACCCTTGCCCTGTCTTCTTCTGCCAAGGCTTGGGGGAGGGAGATGTCACAATTGTCCTGTCTTTCTTGTGATCTCCGGAGCGGTGTCCGGGTTTGTGACAAATAAAGCATAGCCCCTTTCACATATGCTCCATTCATTCAGTGGTGGTTAATCGGTTGATGTCGGTGGCTTCTTTCTTGATCAAAGAGGTAGATCTGGGTTCGTAAATTGTGCGCATTTTTCCTGCAATGGCGCGTGCTCTCTTTCATTGGCCGTCGTACTTTGCGGCTGCTTCCATCATGTTGTCGAGGGTGGTAGGGACTTTCTCCATGTTGTAAATCTTCTCTGTCAACTTGGGATGTAATCCGTCAATGAAATACTCAATGAGGGAAATGTCTTCTTTGATCTCGGCCCTTCCTTTCAAGATTCTGAACTGGGCGTTGTAATCTTTGACGTCTCCGGTCTGCTTGAGCGCTTTCATCTTCTGTCGTGCATCTCCCGCATCATCAATTGGCGAGAATGCAGTCTTGAATGCTGCCTTGAATTCTGTCCACGTCCCTAAAGCCGTCTCTCCTGCCTTTGACTCTGCCCATCCTGCTGCTGTGCCCCCGTTCATAAACAAGAGCATGAAGATGATCTTCTTGTCGTCGGTGTCGTAGATGTCTTCATTTGCTTGGAGATAGAGGGATACTTGGGAAAGGACCATGCTTGCTTTGGTTCTTTCTCCATGGAAGTCGGTGGGCACGCGGATCTTGATTTCTTTTGATGTCATATCATAAGCGTCGGTGTCAGTGGTGTCAAGGAATTGATTGGTGGGTTCTGATTCGGTTTCTTTGTCTAGGTTGAGTGGTTCAAATTCTTTGTCAGGAATGTATCGAGGTGGTTCAGTGCTCGTTCTCTGGCTGTACCAGCGTTCTGAGGGTTCTGAGTAATGTACTAGTCGACCCTTGTGTCTGTACCAGAGGGTGTCAGGTTCAGGGGTGGTGCCTTGTGGCGGTCAATCAGGGGAGTGCCAGGTGGGTCATCTGGAGAGGGAGGAGTCTGCTTTTGAGTAAGAGGACGTTGTGGATCAGCTTGACCTTTTGTTAAGGCGAGAGCCTCAACTACTCAGTACAAGTCTCGAGTTCATTAACGACAAGGCTTTCGTCGCTAAGTTATATCACGCTAAGTCAGAGGCTTTCTGGCTTAGGTCGAGTCGCGCATTCGAGAGCAGTTGTAAGGCTGTATATTGCCTAAGGTCAAGCTGAGGAGCCTTGACCTCTGTCTACTACAGTTTATATAGGTGCTTTTGTGACTATGTGTCGAATATGTGTCTACACGTATTATAAGAGTCAGTAAGCTATCTATGGATGTAAAGCTGTAGAGCACAAGGTAAACAGACAGCTATCTACTCGGTATCTAATGAAAGAGGAAGTATGGGTGCTGCCCGACGAGTCAGAGATAAGAGACGAGTCATACAAACGGGTCATGATAAGCACTGCCATGACGAAGAAGGAAATAGAAGTAAAAGGAAATCGTAACAGTGACCCAGACAGCATTTGCGGTGAGCACTCGAGGTGGTCGTTCATGCTGTGGAACTTTGCGCACATCAGAGGCCTGTGATTTTTGTTGTTTTGGCTCCAGTTTGGCACATTTGGGCTGCTGATGGGACATGTTTGGCAGGGACTTCGCAGGATCATCACTTTCTGACTCAGAAATCATAGCAATATTCTGTGAAGAATCTGGTCAACAAGAGCTGGTAGGTCAAGTAATCTCACTTACCTCATTTTTATGTGAAAAGTCTCACTTACCATCAATCTGGATCCCTTGCAACAGCTTTGCAGCCTGGAATTTTGGCCGCTTCGCAGATGCATCCGAGTCTTTGAGCCCACCAAGGGCTGGCTTAAGTCCCTTAGCACCCTGTTGCATAGATTTCAGGTGTCGCTTCCAATTTGGGATGAGACCAGATGCAGTTTTATCTGCCTTGGACCTTATGAATCACACATCAGAACTGGGTAAATTGTATCCATGATCACATGCCCTTACCTCTTGCCAATATCCATCCCATGAGCTTGTGTCGCCTTTCCAGCAGCAATCATCACTGGCAAATCCTTGGTTTTTCCCTGAAACAAGGTGTTTACCCTTGAGCATGTCAGTCAGAGTACAACTCACCAGGTTTTTTTTTGCAACAGCTTTTGGCTCGATATTGACATCCTCGCTATCACTCCCTTCAACATCCATGTCAAAGTATTCACCTTCACTCTCAGTACTACCCCTCTCTGTTACATGAACATCAGACAGCCAACGGATCGCATTTACCTGGCGTTCCAACTCCTGTTCATCGTCATTGATCTCGATCTGTGCGTAGAGCTTCCTCTTTTCTTCTTCTAGCTCTTCCAATCGTCTCTTTGCTTCTGTCTTTGCTTCCTTGTCAGCTTGCACTTGGGCACTTGTATGTTTAGCCCTTTTCTGGTCAACCAATCTGGGATGGTTGTTGCGCCCCTTCCGTCCTTGAAGAGTTTTGGAATCCTCGGGAATCAGATTCACCATTACCCCAGGACCTACCATGTCAGGTGGAAGGGGAGCAGCTTTGGTTTTGCAAGGCTTGGGAGCTTGAGTCACCTTTGCCTTGGGAGCTGTGTTGCATTGAAGGGGAGTGGCTCTGGCTTTCTTCTTTGCAGGGACAGCATCAGTGTTGGTGCTGGTGGTGTCATTAGCACGGGTGCGTTTTGTGGTAGGTTTGTTCATTTCTATTGTTACTTGCAGTTCTGATGCATCTGCAGTAATAGCCACCAACTGCGTGGAAGCTGCAGGTGGATGCTCAGCCTGGGCTTTGTTCCTCTGGGAAGCTCGAGTCTTTGGTGGCATGGACTGGAGAGGGAGGGCGGATAATGATGCAAGCAAATGAAGGAAGAAAGTGTTCAATGTTGTGACGTGGTTGTTCAAATTTTGGGGATGGTAGCATGTGATGTGGCAACATTCAAGGTTTGTGCTAGTGGTTTGGTTTATCATTTCTCCCCATTTTTTTTTACTTCGTTCATCACATTCCTTCGTTCATCACAATTACTGTACACTATGGAACAAGACTCAAAACAATACAAATCCTTCCCATGTCCTGATCCAAATTGTCACCAAACTTTTCTATCAGCATTGGGACGCACTCAGCATTGGAATGCAATCCATCGCGAAATAACTCCAGCCTCAGAACCAGATCCTGAGCTGCAGTTCACAAGACATCTTCACCCCAACCGCAGTGGTATGTGTTTTTAATACTCACACAACTCACGGAACTCATTCTTGAATCTTGATGACATCCAGCTCTTCCATGCAATGTGAATGGCAACTACTTCCCTTTGCACACAAAACCACCGCCATTGCGTCCAGTCAATGCTACTGATGACAATGCTTGGCATCCGTTTGATGACTGCTTGGCATTTGACTTCACAAATTTCCAATTTGCAGAACTCCAGGCATCAGAATCAAAGATTAATCGTGCACTGGATCTCTGGATGGCTGCCAATATTAAGGCTGGCGGAGATGAGAGGGTCCCATGGTCTTCTGCAGAGGACATGTATGCTACGATTGATGCTATCCAAGCCGGTAATGCACCCTGGAAGACGATCACATTTCGGTACAATGGACCTCGTCCAGCAAACCCGCCAAAATGGATGCTTGAGACATGAACTCTGTACACGCAACTCTCGTCTTGTTCTACACCAGCAACTTGCAACCACAGATTTTGCAGACAAGATTGATTATGTTCCATATTGTCAGTTTAAAAGTAACGGTGACCGTATATGGTCAAACTTGATGTCTGCAGATTGGGCTTGGGCACAGGCAGTACGTTGTCATGCACTCCATCCTGAACATGACTAATTCCAAGTTGTTCTAGGATCAAATAGCCACTGACAAGACAACCAAGGGTGCCATGTTCATTCAGGTGTGTAGTGGTAGTGACAAAACAACCACAATGGTGGGTACAGGACAACAGGAGTACCACCCCATTTACCAGTCACCAGGTGATCTCTCCAACATAGCATGCCGCTCACGAGGGAATGCGCTGCTTCCCGTTGTGTTCCTTCCCATACCAAAAAGTATGTGCATTGTTAAAGTGATTTTTATGGTATCTAATTTATTGTTTATTGCCACAGCAAGCAAACGAAATAAACCAGCATTTCAGACATTTTGCCGACAACTATATCATGCATGTTTGGCCCGCATTTTCGAGCCATTAAAACATGGAATGACAACACTGGAGGTTGTCCATTGTCCTGACAGCCACTTTTGACATGCTATTTACGGATTGGGACCATACATTGCTGATTACCCCGAGCAAGTGTGGCTTTCTGGGATTGTCCAAAATTGGTGCCCGAAGTAAGCCATATTCTCCTCATCATAAAGATATTGAAATTCACCAGATGTAGATGTACTGCACAGCCAGAAAACCTTGACGCTTTTAGCACTCACCGCCACTCTCATGAAAACTGACTTCCTTATCAAGTGTTTCCATCCCGACGTTGTCTGGAGTGAGTTTGGTATCCGAAGTGATGTTGTGGTAGGCAAATGTTTGACTTTTGCTGTTCTGAATCTGACTCAGATTTTGGTACAGCCTTTCACACATGACTTTCCTTGTGCAGACATTCACAAGCTCCTGTTGCCCGATCTCCTCCACCAGTTGATTAAAGGCACATTCAAAGACCACTATGTCACATGGGTCAATGAATACCTTGTCGTAACGTATGGTGAGACTCGGGCCCTTGAAATCATCCAAGACATTGATCGGCGGTAAGGGGTGTGGATGAAATCTACTACTGTTCTCAGTGTTTTATCAGGATTTCTGCCATTCCAGCATATCCTGGATTGCATCACTTCTAGGGAACAGCACGGGTTTGGCCAACCCGTGCGGGTTACGGGTACGGGTAGGCACGGGTACGGGTACGGGTCATGATTTAGGTACCCGTGACCCGCACCCAACCCGTCACCAAATGTCTATGTACTAACATACAGTTTTGTATTTACAGGTTTCGGCACTCAGATGAGTGTCGACAACCTTTTAATTACTTATGTACTATGTGTATGTACTAACTAACTTAATATATATATTATTTACGGGGGAAGCGACGCCCCAGAGGAAGGGGAAGCTTGTGGAAGCAAGGTCTTATATACCAGATAATGTTTATTACTATTTGGTTCCAGTAAACGAACGCGAACGTGACACGTTGTTTGCTGAAACAAGTTGATATTTACTAGTACATATTGTTTGGTTTAACTTTTCTGAATGTGATGTGTCATTTATTGAAACAAGTTGATAATTAATACTAGTATATAGTTGAAGTAAATGAATGCAGCACATAAACGAGTCGCGTTCGCATTTACTGAAACCAAACAATGGCAAACATCAACTTAAACGACGTGTCGCGTTCGCGTTCGTTTACTGGAACCAAATAGTAATAAACATTATCTGGTATATAAGACCTTGCTTCCACAAGCTTCCCCTTCCTCTGGGGCGTCGCTTCCCCCGTAAATAATATATATATTAAGTTAGTTAGTACATACACATAGTACATAAATAATTAAAAGGTTGTCGACACTCATCTGAGTGACGAAACCATTAGTTAAATGTATGTAACAAATCCAAGGCCCCAACAATGACGGCGACAACATGGTGTTGTCACCGTCATTGTTGGGGCCTATGCAGGAGGTGTTACACAATGGGAGACGGGGGTCTACCCGTACCCGCTGTGACCCGTGACTCGTGACCCGTGGGTTGCGGGTACGGGTAGACGCGGGTACGGGTACGGGTAGAGCTCTGGGTACCCGCGGGAGTACCCGTGCTATTGCCTAATCACTTCCCAGATGGCCGAAACTTTTCCCAGTGGACCGGCGATGACTCAAAGGCACTCATGAAGGTATTTGATTCAGTATTCAATGGAACCTTCACATTTCCGTTGAGCCAGAAGTTTCAGGTGTATCTTGCAGCAATTAGTGGGCACTTACCACTGAAAATGGTTCAATGCCTGGCCTCATTTATGGAGCTCTGCTTCCTTTTTCGCCGAAATGCGATAACAACGACAGACATCAATTGAATTCAGTATGAACTTGATCATCTCCACCAGCTTCGCGAGGTCTTTATTGAGGCGGGTGTTTGGGCTGACATCTCCCTACCTTGACAACACACCTTACTGCACTATGTGACTGGTATCATGAATTTTGGATCTCCTAATGGCCTTTGCTCCTTGATCACCAAATCAAAACATATTGTTGCTGTCAAGAATCCATGGTGACGTTCCAGTCGTTATAAGGCACTTGCACAGATGGTGTGCACCATCAATTGGCTTGATAAGCTGGCTGCTTTACACCGAATTTATGTAAAACAGGGTATGATGGTTGGTACAACTTTGGCCTACATGGCATGCACTCAATGTAGACAACTGTCTGGCCCCATTGGCAGCGAGATCAACATCATGGTTGAGGACAACAAAGACAACGATGATGATGAACATGATGAGGAAAACAAGGAAGATGACGAGGATGTGGGGCCTGTCTTTGGTCTGAGAGCATTGTCATCAGTAACACTTGCCTCTTGGCATGGTATGTTGACATACCTTGTTTCACTGGAGCCATACTAACAATATCCATCCAATAGAACTGAAATATCCCAAAACTCTTGGGGCATTGGCAAGGTACATTGATCAACCCAGCTTCCCACATGTGCTCCGAAAATTCCTCTACACCCAACGTCACCCAAATGCAGCGAGTCATCCTGTCAACTTGGAAGAACATGTGCATTTTGATGGGAAGATTCACATTTACCATTTGGCCATTGCACAATTCTATGCACCAAGCGATTTATGTGGCGCTGGTGGAATGTACCGTGAACGCATTCGTTCAAACCCATCTTGGTATAGTGATGGACCTCGCTATGACACTGTCTTTGTTGTGCTCGATGAATCACAGGCAGGGATGCATGGGATGCTGGTTGCCCATGTATTACTCTTCTTTTCATACTATGATGCCTACCTTGATGAAAGTGTGCCCTGTGCACTTGTGAATTGGTTCATTCCTGATGGAGATGAACCAGATGAGGCTACAGAAATGTGGGTTGTACGTCCAGAGTATTAAGGAAGGTCACGGACTCTTGATATTATACATCTTGAGAGTGTTGCTCGGGGCGCGCACCTTCTGCCTGTGTATGGCTTGGGTTTCCTTCCCAAAGACTTTCAGTACAAGGTCTCACTTGATACCTTCAACTCCTACTACGTAAACCACTATGTTGACCACCATACCCATGAATTTTCGACAGGATAGATTTCTACACTCTGCTATTACATAGAACTGTCACATAGTACTGGATCTTGTCAGCTTGTAGCTTTTCAGCTGGCCACAAGCTAAAAAGTGCAAAAACCTCACCAGAAAAATAGCAACTTACTGATGTGGTATAGGGATTGAAGATCTGAACATAATATTTGAAAAGCTCACACAGACCATTATTGTAGCAGTCAATGTGAAGACAGGAGATAGACCTTTGCAGGACAATTGCCCTCCAAACTCAGGCAATTGCAACTTCTGCAGCAAACAAGGCCACTTCATTTCGCAATGTCTGAAGTTGACATTGTACATCTCATCATGAAAATGCAAACAAAATGCCAAAGGTAAAGTCATTCTCCCTTCTGGATCATTCCTTCCTTGTACTATAGTTGGGAAATGGTTAGCAGATAGATTGGACAAATACCACCAGTTGAATCCTGGACAAGTAATGGTCACATCAGTCTCTACATTGCCAGCCACATCTATGACTGTACCCCCTCTTCACCAGAACCCAAAGTAGAGGTGACAGACAGCACCATGCACATTTCTACAGAAGAATGTGTCAATGCACTTGAATGCAAACTCCTTGCACTTCACACAAAACCTGTATTCAATGGGGTCAAAATACCATAGGTTCGCTGAGGACCCCCAAATTGTCCCACAGAAAGTGATACCCAGTGAAACCATCTCAACCTACCTCTACCACTTTGCAACCCTCTCCAGAGGCCTCAAAAACCAATGCATGACAGACCAGCACAGCTGCAAAATCTGTGCCAGCCATGGCGAAACCACCTGTCCACCATTTCACAAACATACCAGAAGCACAATATGCACCACCAATGTCATGAACCTTCACCACACCTGACAAAGAGAAACCATCTAGAGAACTAGCCTATAGGACAGTAGCCCCAATTTACAATTTGAAGTTCACTGAGGAGGTGTACACTCATACCATGAAAGTGCCATTTGTCACTCTATTGCCAGAAGAATTACTTTCTATTTCACCTGAATATCGCCAGAAGATGTGTGATGCTGTCACCCCAAAATGAGTATACCCAACAGAGATAGAGAAGGTGTCAGATACAGTCACCACACATTTTCAGGAAGGGTTACAAATGCTAGAACCTGACAAAGAATCTAGTTTGCATGGTACCAATGGCATACCTCTCCCATCTGATGCACTCATGGTTGAAGATGCATACAATACCTACTTGAGCAACCTCCAACTGGGCACAGAGAGAAAGACCATAACTGTTGCAAAGGAATTGCATGCCCTTTGTTTTATAATGGTGCTGGTGGATAACCAGGAACATATTGGGGCAATTATCAACCCTGGTTTGCAAATCATCATGATGTCAGAAGCTGTTTGTTATAATCTTGGCCTTCATTTCAACCTGACAATACAGCTAAATATGCAATCTGTGAACAGTGAAATAGATCACTCACTTGGCTTAGCATGAAACATTGCATGCAATATTGGCAAAGTCACTTTATATTTCCAGATACATGTTATTTGCAACCCTGCATACAATATCCTCATTGGACAACCATTCAATTTATTAACTGAAAGCACAGTCAAGAATTACAAGAATGAAGACCAGACAATAACCATTATAGATCTGAATTCTGGGAGAGTCAGCACCATCCCCACAATCCCTAGGGGCAAGTCTAGACACATTGTATTTTGACAGAAAGGCCGAGATGGAAATTTTCATGTACTTTCAAGGAATTGATCAATGATCAAGGAGAAACTGCAATTCTCATAGATTTCAATTTGCTTCAGGATTGAGCTTCTATCTATGCTTATGCCCCTCTCCCCTATTTGACTTCACTAGCCCTCACAGATCCAATTGTTTCCAGATCCTATTTATCCACCTGTGATCACCCAAATGGCATAGAACCAAGCCTCAATCTATTCTTCTCTACTATGCAATCCTCTAACACTTTGCAAATATTGCACCTCTCTTGCAAATCCACAATGCTCTCAACACTACCATTATTGAATTTTATAGATGCTATCCAAAAGAAGAAAGGAGTTGTAAAGAAGAAATACAAACCAGTCATGCAGAAGGTTTGCTCAGTTGTGGCCAAACTACCAGAAAGATATTGCATAGTGCAGAACATTCTGGGCAACCCATTAGCCAATATGCCAACACTCAATCCAAATCCTCCACCATTTATCCCCACAAGATGGTTCTGTGTTCTCAAGAAGGATGGCAAAGGATTAAGACTAGTCTGCAGTCTAGAGCTGGTAAATGGCATTACCATCAGACACTCTGGAGTCCCACCCATTCCTGACCACTTAGCAGAGCAATTTGCTGCTGGTAGGACATGTGGTGCAATGTTAAATCTATATGATGAACAACTCATCACAGAGAGTTTGCATGACTATACAACCTTCCAGACACCCTTTGGCAGGTGTCACTTGGTTACTCTGCCCATGGGATGGATGAATTCAGTGCCAATCTTTCATGACAATGTTACATTTATACTACAACCCGACATCCCTGATCTTACAAACCCCTATATTGATGATGTTCTGGTTAAAGGTCCTGCTTTGTGATACATCCTCAAAGACAGATCATTTGAAACAATTCAAGAAAACCCCCAAATTCAGCATTTTGTTTGGGAACACCTTAACAATGTCAACAGGATTGTGCAGTGCATGAAGTATTGCAGTGGGACATTCTCCAGGACAAAGCTTCTAATATGTGTTCTGAATTTTTGGGTCATTGGTCACTGCTGCACATACAAAGGAAGAATAGCAGATGAATCAAAGGTTGCAGTGATCAAGAATTGGGGACCATGTAACAACATTTCAGAAGTTTGCGCTTTCCTGGGGACTGTAGGAGTCCTTTGCAACTTTATTCACAACTTTGCACAACATGCACACCTGCTAGTAAAACTCACATGAAAGGATGTTCCCTTCAAATTCAGTGAGGAACAGATCAAAGCCCAAGAAAATCTGAAGACAGCCTTACTCTCATCCCCTGCATTACTACCCCTCAATTACAATTCAGAATCACCTGTCATCCTAGCAGTTGACACCTCATCCATTGTGATAGGCTATTTTCTATGCCAATGCACTCCAGACAACCCCAAAATGTTAAGATTGTGCATCTTAACTACTTAGTTCAAGTATCAGCTAGTGCATGCAGCAACTATTTTGTCATCTGGTGCTTCCTAGACAATGTTCAAGATGTCAGACTTCAAGGTGTTTCCTTGAGTTGAGTTCATCTTATCAGACTCTAAGGGGATTCCTTTGGCTGAGTTCAGTTGAGCAGTTAAGATGCAAGTATCTTTAGGTCAAGCTGAGGCCTTGACTGAGTATCTACTACAACCTTTATAGTGACTAACTAGAGTAAGTACTACTCTGGTCTGTTACTTTGAGTAGATAGGTATCTACTCTGCTCTGTCTAGTTAGATGTTTTAAGTGGGTGCTACATGTCAAATGGGTGCAATGTATCAGATATGGGGTAGGGGGTCGAAACAGGGGAAATCATAACATTACCCCTTCTCTATATTCAAAATCTCCAATTTTGACCTATCAGCCTTTTACCTCGATGTTGGAGGAGTGTGGAGTTCTCCAAATCCAAAGATTATCCATCAGCTAATGTTGTTGTTGTTGTTGTATGATGGGGGGTAGAGGGTGTAGCTCAATGGCATAAATGACGAAGTTTTGACCAGGGGGTGGTTGGCAGTCTCTGACACGCCAATAGATAATGAGAGCAAAAAGTGTAAGCCAACAAGTGGCCATAGTGGGGCAGAAAACAGTGGCAAAGATCTGATAACCGTTCATGAAGGATGAAGTGGATTAGAGAGAAGAACGATGAAGAAGTTCATCCTTATAAGTCTCCATAGGGTTCTCCCAAGATATTTGCCCATGCTGCTGCATCATACATGTCATCGAAATCTTCAGGGGCTGTTTCATAAAGTTCAGCCAACATGTTTGCCATTGGTTTAGTATAATTTGGTGGCACAGAAGCGCAACATTGCTTAGGACAGGCGATCAGATAATGACCAGGTCTTCTTTTTTTGCAGGTGGCACAGATGAATTTATTGCAATAAGTAGTGAAATGTCCAATCTTTCTGCATTTAAAACATTTTTCTCTAACCATATGGGGAGGGGTTGGGGTTTGAGGTTGTATGTTTATTGGAGTAAGGGGTCGTTGCAGAGGCAGAGTTGGTGAGGTGAGGTCAATTATTTCAGGTACAGTGGGGAGAGTGGTTATGAGTCTAATGATGCCAGGAATATGTGTTAGGAGAGTGTTGCAGGAAGCTCAGGAGAGACCTTAGGATAAAGGGGGGTGTTCCTCTGGGTGTCTCAGAGGTCAAGGAGTGATTTTCTCATGTACACAATTACATGTAGTAAATATACTACAGAATGTTAAAGTCTCAGTAATTAATATAATTATTATTACTGTCTTGGATATAGCTCTAGGCTTGCTATCCCAATACTCCCCCTCAAACCTAGGTGGCTGTTTAAGGAATAGTTTATAAATCATTACTCCCCCTGAAGAATAGTTATTATTTCTTCCAGGTGCATTAAAACCTCTGTATGATGTAAAACCTCATGGGAAAAAACAACTCACACTTGAGGAAAGCTACTGGGTTATTTATGACTGAACTCCCATCTCATCCCTATGTCATGTAAATTTAGGCTTTGGCAGTGCCTTTGTTAATATGTCTGCAGTTTGCTCCGGATCACAACAGTTTTGAATATTTATTATTTTATTGGCCACGATATCCCAGACCCAGTGATAGCAAATAGCAATATGTTTTGATCTCTGATGAAATTGAGGATTTTAGGTCAATATTATTGATCCTTCATTGTTGCCTTCAATCACTGTTGGAAGTTCCTGTTTAAATCTGAGTTCTTCATATAAATTTCTTAGTCAAGTGGCTTCACATCTGGCATCTGAAAATGTGATATATTCAGCTTCTGTAGAGGATAATGCAATTATGGTTTGTTTCTTTGATTTCCACATAATTGCTCCTCCAGATGCTAGGAATGTATAGCCTGTTATGGATTTTAAATCTTCAGTATTAGCAAATGAAGCATCAGCATATCCATGGAAGAGGTTATTATTTTCAGTCTCATTTTGGGAATTTTTAAAATTTATCCCAAGAGTTTTCATACCTGCTAAGTATCTGAGTATTCCCTTTGTTGCAGCATGGTGTTGTAAACCCAGGTTAGTGGTGTAGGTGGCCAGCTTGTTAACTGCAAAGCTGATATTGGGCCTTGTGGAATTTGCTAAAAATTGCAAGCATCCTAGTAATTTTGCATATGAGTTACTTCTGTTGGGTTTGTTATAATCTGGATTCTCTAATATTTTAATATTAGAATCCATGGGGGTGCCAACAGGGTTTGCGTCTATCATTCCTTCCTGGTGGAGAATATTCTCAATATATTTTTGCTGATTCTGTTGTCCAGGCACTTAATTTCCATGCCCACAATTTTACTTGGTTCTCCAAGATCGGTTACCTCCCATTCAGAGTTGAGTGTATTTTTCATATATTCCATTGTTTTGTCCAAGGATGCAAATAGTAAGGTGTCGTCAGCTTGGACGGTTATTGTGCCGGTGTCTTTGTCATCCCTTCAAATATATGCACATGGATCTGCAAGTGAGCATCTGTAATCATGAATTTTGAGTTTACCATCAAATTCTTTATTCCACTCTTGCCCTGCCTGCTTTAATCCATAAAGCGGTTTTACCAACCTACATACTCGATCTGTTCCATCCTCACATCCTTCAGGTTGTTTCATATATATCGTTTCTTGTAGTGCACCATTTATGTATGTGCCCTTTACATCCATCTGTTGTATTTTTAGACCCTTCTTTGATGCAAGTGCTAAAATTGCTCGGAGGGTGTCCATTCAGACTACTGGTGAGAAGGTCTCTGTATAATCATAGCCTGGACATTGTGTGCATCCTTTCACAACTAGCCATGCTCTATATCTTACAATTTCTCCTGTTTTATTGTGTTTTCTGATGAAAACCCATTTATTTGCAATTGGGATTGTCTCTGGAGGTTTCTGGACAAGTTCCCACATCCCTCTCTCTTTCAGCAGATCCAATTCTATTTTTATGGCTCCTTCCCAAGTGGACCATTCAGGAGAGTTTTTGGCTTCTTTGAGACTATTTAATTCATCTCCAGCTATTATTGCATAGGCTTGAATTGTATCATTGAAGTTTTCGATTTTTTCTTCTTCTGTAAGGTGTAATAGAGGTTTATAATCAGTATGAACTCCACACATTCTACATGGTTCATTGTTCTGCATTGCATGCGTCATGTGTGGTTTGTTAATGTCAACACAATCTTCAGGATTGTTAATTCTGTCTTTGTTTCTGCTTCTGAGATTGCTTCTTTGGAGGTGTTTTGATCGGTGCTTCCCCTGTGATTGGTGTGATCAGTGCTTCTTTTGTGATCAGTGCTTCCTCACTATCCAAAATATCCATCAGTGACGTGTCTCCATCAGACTCCCCCTTGCGCGTTGAGGGTATTAAAGTTGCATCTTCAGAAGGTTCAGGATTTAGGCTGCCAGTTATTAGTTTGAAGTTATGCAAAGTTAAAATGTTATGTGTTTCAGCAGTATAATATTTAACTGTGTCAGCACTGTTGTCATATCTGAGATAAGCATGCTGCTTTGATTTTGGGAGTAATTTTTGTTCCCTTTTTTGCCCTTGTAATGAAATCCAGACTGGTGCACCAAATTTGTGCAGGTGCGACACATCTGGTTTTTGGTTGTACCACCCCTCATAGGGAGTTAATTTCCGGAGGTGCTTTGTATATGATCGGTTACAGAGATATGCAGCATGTATTATTGCATATTCCCAAAGGTACTCTGGCAGTGAACTTGCAGATAACATTGCATGTGATAATTCCACTAGCATCCTATTCATTCTCTCTGCAATGCCATTTTGTGATGCAGAGTATGGCATGGTTAATTGGATTTGTATTCCATGCTGATATTTATCAAGTTTTTCATTGATAAATTCTTTTCCGCAATCTATTTGAATTCCTTTTGGATTTCGGCCTTGAGTTTTTAAATAGGTCAAGTAGTTCATTACACCCTGTGCCACATCACTTTTTTCTTTTAGACATTCGACAGTGACATATAGGGTGTAGCACAGGTGACACCATGGGTTTAACTGACAACACCACACCTGCCACCTGTGACACCATACATATACAAACACCATACCTGCAGGTGCAGGTTTTAACTACAGGTTTATATGGTATTTCAGAACTACAGTAGCACTTATAGTAATATGGCATAAACTGTGGGATATAGCTGTATGTATACTACAAGAAAGCTATCCCAATTATTATGTACTTTTTCAACACTTGAATCCATATATAATGGTAAATTCTTGTACTAATCATTGGTCAAACATACTTATCCATCAACTTGTTTCTTAAACAAGGTGACTCAACAGTGACAATGTTGCTCAATTTTCTGTAGGCATGCTTTGTGGTTGTTGTTGCAAATCCATGGACCATGTTCCCATGATTCAATTGATCATTCAATTGATCAAGCTCAAGCTCCAAATAATGAGAAACAAGATGGCACTGCTGGCACAGCTCAGCCCTAATATCTAGTCATGACAAATGCAGATAAAATAGTAATTTGCTGTCCTCTATGCATCTTTTGAGCACAAGTGGAGCAACTTTCAGGGGAATAACAATATCTACTTCACTTAATTGAATTATTATATGCCATAAAAGATTACAGTACTGGTTGGATGCATGTTTTAATAAAGCATAATAGCAAAATTTAACAAATGGATTCTCATAAAAGTTAATAATAAGGCTGTTAACTCAAACTGAAGGGCTCAGACAAATTTTGGAAACCAAAATCTGATATGATATCTATGACAACTCACACCTGTTGTAACCTGCAACACCACATGTACAGGTGTGGTATTGCCACAGGTACAGATATTCAAACCCATACCTGCACCTGTGATACCTGCAAGCCAAATACCACAGGTTAACCTTTACCTGTGCTACACCCTAGTGACATACCTTTTGGCATCATCAACAAATAGCAAATAATAATGTTTTTCATTGATGAATTTGATGGAATATTTTCCCCATAAATTGATCTGTGTTAATTCTCCAGATTCCATGTTTCTTTTGACTGATTTTGGAAATGGTTTAACATGTTGTTTTGTGGCTATACATGCTTTGCAATCTGGTTTTGGAGTTTCCAGATCAACATTAAAGCCTTTTACCATTTTTCTGTCAAGTAACATTTGCAATCCAGTAAATCTGATATGTCCAAAACATTGATGCCAAGTTTCCCAACTAGGTAACTCTTCATTTCCTATGAAAGTTTTATTGTTACCCTCATTGTTGGTAGTATTTTCTGGGTCTCTAATAATCATTTCCATTTTGTAGAGATGATTATTGATTTTATTGCCATGCACAATGGATTTGCCATCTTTATTGATGAGAATTATTTCCCCTTTTCCTCCAATATATTTTCCTCCAGCTGTGTCCCATCTCCCTAATGAAATTAAATTGTTTCATGTACCAGGAACATGTAAAACGTTTTGTAGATGTATTATATATTTTTCTCTGTTGCATGTTGAAATTAAATTGACAGTTCCTTGTCCTGCTACATTTGCCTCTTTTCCACCCACACCAGTTATGGAAATATTTTTCCTTGGCATGTAGGAAGTAAATGCATTTCTTTGATGTGTTACATGGAAAGTTGTTGCTGAGTTGGCCAACCAATCATAATAGATCAGATGCTCATCAATTATGGCATTGTTATTACATGCGTCAAAATTATGACCATCTGTGGAGAATGTTATATGCTCTTAGATGTGTCCCCAGGCTTCTTCTCTTTTGTTTTTTCTTTTCTTTTCCCCCAACAATTTTTGGCTAGGTGACTGAATTTCCCACAGTTATGGCATTTGTTCCCATCAAACTTTTGGCATTTACTAGTCCAATGCCTGGCATGCTTACAATGATTGCAATAAGATATCATGGAGGATTTTCTTTCAGTGATATGATTTCCCAGGGATTTACTGGGACTGGTAGCTTTCTGGGTTTTCACCAGATTTATGCTTCTGCCAGCACCATTATTATTCCCATTTCTGTTCATCCAAAGTTTATATTCCTCCCACAATAACCCTATAAATGTGTCTGATCACAATCAGTGCTTTGGGTCCATATCATTTGGATCATTTGCATTGCCATTATATGGTTCAACATATGTCTGCCAGCTTGATGGTAGGGATGCCAATATGATAGATTTAAATTGGGTGTCCAAAATATGAAATTCCATATTTAGTGTTTTAAAGTCTGGTCATGTCTGGTTTTCCAGACCAAAACAGGCTGACTGAACCCTGACTGGTTCATTCTGCCCTCAAAGTTGGGGCAGGCCTGACCGAACCAAAGGTAACCAGTCAGGTAGGTCAGTTTAGATAACTGAACCCTGTCCTGACCAGTTCTGACCAACTTTTACAGTGTAAAAAATAAAATAAAATAATTCTAATTAAATTTACAACTAAAAAAGACATGCAAGGGGGGGCAGAGAGGGCAAGAGCGAGTCCTAAGGTTGTGAGCATCTTGCATTGTGACAAGGGAGGTTCCATGCTAATAAAACAAAGTGTATTGTTAGTAGATAGAAAAAACAATGAAATGAAATAAATGAAACATACCATGGTGACAATGTGTGTTGCTCAAGCCCCCACCATCCCCATCATCATTGTCATTGCCATTGACATGGTACCACCCATATTCCACCCCATGAGCAGTCGCTCATGAGGCTGGGTGCAGGTGGTTCTTCACTGTCATCATCGTTGCCGTTGTCTTGTCACCATTGTCTTGTTGTCTTGTCATTGTCTTGTTGTCTTGTCATCATCTTGTTGTCTTGTCATCATCTTGTTGTCTTGTCATTGTCTTGTCATTTTGTCATCATCTTGTTGTCTTGTCATCATCTTGTTGTATTGTCATCATTGTATCATTGTCATTGTCATTGTCGCTGTCATTGTATCATCATTGTTGTATCATTGTCATTGTATTGTTGTTGTCTCATTGTTGTTTTGTTGTTGCTGTCTCGTTGCTGCTGATAGTCTTTGCAGGTCCAGTTGCAGCAACCGAAAAAAACCAGCAACCCAACTGGACTGCAACTGCAAGCAACCGGACTTCCAGTCGCAGTTGGGCCTCATGGGGGCATCACACGGTTGCGGTTGGCCAGATTCGAGGAGCTACTCAAACCGGTTGACAACCAACTGCAACCGGTTGCAACCGGCCAGTTGGCTTGCTTGCTTTCAGCTACTACTCAGCTGAAATCCACTTAAACATACTGTATATACACCTTAACTTAAACTATATTATTTACTATTTACTTATTTACTTCACAAGAGTGGGGCATGCCCAAGCGATATCGGCAGATGGGCAAGGGTTTATATACCTTTGGCCCATTTGCACATGTTTGCACATGTCATGTGCAAGTAAACGATGATGCATTGACCTTGCACATGTTCACATGGAAGTAAATGACTATGGCAACAGAACCTGGACCCCCTTTTTTGATCGATGGATTGTTAACTGATTTCTGGATTATAAATACATGACCAAACAAAGCATACTAAGCCTGGACATCATCCCCGACGACGAGCATGCTATTCTACCCATTACTGACCCTTTCCCTTCATTTATTCAGTATATAACACTTCTGTATATTATATATATATATGTATACTTAATGTCAATAAATGGCTATTTCCGCTTTTAATGCTATATTTTAATGATATTTAACCCATAATCTGTTTGAGGAAGAGAGGTCTCTTCTCCTACTACCTACACAGGGCCACATAATGATGAGTTTAGATCAATACATGAAATAGGAAGGTCTACAAGGGTAGAGAAGAGGGGAAGTAGTGAAATAGACAGAAGTGAGGGGAGTAGCATGAGACAGGCTATCATCTACTGGGTTTGTATATCACCTAGGGCCAAAGAGATATATGTCTATGTATATACAGATGTATGTATAGGTGGGGAATTATATAGGAAGAGCTAGGAACAAGAGGCCCATTGTCAATGCACCTGTATGAGGAGGGGTGAGAGGTTGTTACTTACCTGCATACCCAGGCCTTCCCCTTACAAAATGCACATGGAAATGGTGTATAATAGCCCTAATAAATGACATGATAGGCCCCCTAAAGGCCCTGCCATGGTTAGAAAAGACATAAAAGAGAACATGTACTCAGGAGAAGGTTTACTTACCCAGGGAGATCCGTGGGACCAAAATGTTTGCTTTCCTTGATTAATGGGTCTAACATAAAAGTATAATAAGGGTTAATAAAGTTTATGGCAGGGGGAGAAGATTCTGGCTCACCAGGACATGAGTTCCCCACCAGCAAAGGTGAACTTTGCTCACCATGCATCACACACCTCACCTGCTGTCAAAAACTCTTTCTAGATATCTATAGGAGTCCTATGCCTCTCGTTTAGGGCCTACAAGTCATCCACATAGTTAATAATTCACCCTACAAGATAAGAACTTCAGCTACTCACCTAATCTGGCTGTTACTCCATGCCAGCTTGTAGGTCCTACTAGTGGCCTTATTCCTATGCATACCAAGGTACATTGAGTCAAATTAGCACAATGGAATGATTTACAAGTCCATCCAAGAGAGGTAGATAGTCAGTATAATAAGTTGGGATGCAGTCACTCACCCACTGGCAAGGCCTACAGAATTTCTATATCTCAATGTATAGAGATACTGGTATAATCCTGTGGTGAGATAGGTTCCCTTGAGTTGGGAGCCATCCAGATAGCAGAAGAGGCCATAGGATGCACGAGAAGGTGTGTGGAACCAAGCAGTCCCAAAAAGGCAATAAACCGAAGATAGTTCAACATAGACTCAACACGCCGTTAATTGGACAGTGAGGGTAGATAGAGAATGATAAATTACATAGAATGGAAAAAGTTCAGAATGAATCCGTCAAGGGGTAGAGGCAGAGTGTTCAAGAAAGTGTTGATGAATTGCATGGTTGGGCATCATGACATTCATCATCAATCATTGCTGGAATCGTCGAATCCCTTGATCAAATTCATTGTTCTGTATCTCACCACCTATACATACAGTACATCATGATCTATATATACATAGAAATATATCTCTTTGGCCCTAGGTGGTGTGCAAACCCAGTAGATGATAGTATCCTTGATAGTATCCTGTCTCATGCCAGTGCTACTCCCTCACTTCTGTCTACTTCAATACTTCCCCTCTTCCCTACCCTTGTAGAAACCTTCCTATGTCATATATTGGTTATAAAAATTATAGCCAATGTGATTGGGCAATTGCCATATATGGCTTGCACAGCCACCTATAGCCAAGGACCTTTGAAGGGGTTATGGTGATTTTCCGGGGGTGTTTATGTGCCGAAACACTCACTTTTGTGATTTTTGAGCCTTTAGGATCAAATTTTGAGCCATTTTGGGCCTTCCTGGGGGGTATCAAAAACAAAAACAAAAATTCTAGCCAATTTGGCCACTGTACAAAAGTAGCGGTGACTAGTTGGCCCACACCATAGATGTCGGTTGTGGTTGGCCTCAACTGACTGCAACCGACTGTAACCAGGTTGGGTTGTGACCGGTCTCAACTGGTCACAACTGCCTGAGCAACTGACACCAACCGGTTGTAGCCGGTTCGGTTGTTGGTTGGTACTTTTTGATGTGAATGACCAACCGGTTGGGGTCTGGTTGGGGCTGAAATGGCTGAAATGGCTGAAAAACCGGACTGGACCGGACTTTAAAACTCTAGCTGCTGTCATCTGCTATGCGAGCAGTGGCTTGCAGGGCTGGGGTGGGTGCTGCATTGTTCATTGTTGGCCACTGTGTCATTACAAGAACCTAAAACAGAGATTAATAACATGAAATAAAATAAACTAGTTACCTAGGTGTTGTTTGGGCCCCACGTTTGCAGGCATTGTGTGATGTGGTGGGTGTTGACATGAGGATATGGAGTTATTGATAGCTGTTAGGTGGCACCACTTTTTTCATTTGGGTACACAAACATGACCAAATGGTCTGTGCACAGCCCAAAGGTATATAAACCCTTGCCTTCTGACCTTTTTTACTTGGGTTCAGCCCATTTCTAATATATTTTAGTTACTTATTATTTTAATTACTTCATACAATACTGAAAACTGTAGACAGTATAAATATAAATGAATAGTCAAGTGTAAATATGCTTAATGGTTGTGACTGGTCATAATTGGTCATGACCAGTATTGGGATTAGGTCTTTGAGAGCAAGTGGGGGATCACTCAGATGAAGTAGTGAGTGTGTGGAACAGGCAGGGAATGTCTATTCATCTCCTACAAAGTGTGGAATATTTATACAACACTGTTAGGAGGTATAGTGTAATATACTCCTATAATATATTAAGGAGGTATTCTGTCATAGACCCCTGTATCAGTTAATCTTGGAGTAACTATGTCATTTCCCCTATAACAATAGTGTCATAGTACCTCCTATGATATCATGGCTTGGTAAGTCTGAGACTTCCTGCAGTATGGGTCTTAGACATTCTATCCAAGGCTCTGTCTTGGATAGCCTATCATAGACATGCTATATCTGTTTCACTGTGCAGCATGTGTTAACTGTGCATCCCCCTAATAGTCCTTACATGTGTTAACTCCTGTTAAACATGTGTTAATGACTTAGCATATTGGGGAATATGTCCTAGCCATGGTTACTGCCTTGGCTTGCCTGTATGCCATATCCCAACAACCAGTTTGCTCTGGGCTGATATTTTGCCCCTGACTGGACCACAAGGCAGCTCTGAGTCCCTGACCATGACCGAAGGTTTGGTCAGGTTTGGTTATGGTTTGGTTTGGTCTCAGTTATTTTCAGTTAGGGTAACCTGACCTCAAAACACTATCCATATTAGAAAATTTGTTGATGTGGTCTCAGTAAGACTTGAGAATGTCCATATGTTTTAGGAGGTTGTCAGTAACATCAGCCTCGGTTTCATATAATAGGCACTGTATATGATTTACAGTTTGGTGTGCCTTATTTTCATGGGTGACCAATAATGCAGAATACATTGCTTCTGCTGTTATTTTTGATCCAACATGATTCATTTGCAAAGAGGTATAACAACTTGTTGCACCCAGGTGTCATTTTTGTCCCAATTATGCGCCCTCTCTGGATCCCTGGATTCATTTGGGTGTTTTACAGCCCCATTAATATATCCAGTTATATCACAATTAATAAATACCCTTTTCATCCTTTCTCTCCACTCATGCCAATTTTCATTGGTAAGGTGATCGCAATCTGAGATTTTATTGATGTTGGAATATTCCTTGGTATGGATAAGGAGGATTGTGGGTTTTTTCTGTTTAGGGGTAATTTTTGTTTTGGGCGTGTTGGGTGCAGGTGGCTGTGCTTTTTCTTTACTGGAGGCAGATGGTGATGGCCCAAACAATTCCATATAATCAGCTAAATCCTGATCATGTTCCTGGATGTAGAGGTCTTCATCTTCACTGTCCGGAATGAATTATATATTGGTTGAGACATGTTGTGTAATATGTTTGGATTGTTTTTAAATAAGGCCAGGGCCCATAACCTGTTAGGAGAGTATTGGGATCAAGGAGTTGAGCACAAGATGGGGACGAGGTTTTTAAGGTATTGAGTTTAAGTCAAAGGCAAGTGTATGAGGGAGCCTGCCACAGGGAGGAATGTTATTATCATCTCCTACAAGATGTGCAATATGTATACTACACAGTTAGGAGGTATATTGTAATGTACTCCTATAATATATAAAGGAGGGATGAAGTCATAGACTCCTGTAATAGTTAATGTTTCATTAACTATGTCATTTCCCCTATAGATATGCTGTCATGGCTTGGAAGTCTTACACTTCCTGCAAGGTGTGTCTAAGACACTCCACCTAGGCTTCTGTCTCTGATGGCCTATGATAGACATGGCTATATCTTGCCTATCCTATCATAGATATGCTGCAGGATGTTTAATCCTGTAGCATGTGTTAACTGTGGATTCCCCTATATGTCTCTGCATGTGTTAACCTCTGTTAAACATGTGTTAATATGACTTAGCATATTCTGGCAATATTCCCTAGGCATGTTAACTACCTTGGCTTGCCTGTATACTCTTGTATACATACTCCCAACACAGAGTGTTGTGGGAAGCTCAGGAGAGACCTTAGGATGAAGGGGGGTGTTCCTCTGGGTGTCTCAGAGGTCAAGGAATGATTGTCTCATATACACAATTACATGTAGTAAATATACTACAGAATGTTAAAGTCTCAGTAATTAATATAATTATTATTACTGTCTTGGATATAGCTCTAGGGGTGTTCCTCTGGGTGTCTCAGAGGTCAAGGAATGATTGTCTCATATACACAATTACATGTAGTAAATATACTACAGAATGTTAAAGTCTCAGTAATTGATATAATTATTATTACTGTCTTGGATATAGCTCTAGGGGTGTTCCTCTGGGTGTCTCAGAGGTCAAGGAATGATTGTCTCATATACACAATTACATGTAGTAAATATACTACATGTAATTGTGTACATGAGACAATCACTCCTTGACCTCTGAGACACCCAGAGGAACACCCCCCTTCATCTTAAGGTCTCTCCTGAGCTTCCTGCAACACTCTCCTAACAATATGTGTTGAAGAAGGTTCCTTTCCAGTCTGGACATTTGTGTTCAAGATGACCTTCTTTTCTGAGAAGAGGTTGATAATCCAGGTTGGGAGTTTTTCATTGGGGTTGGTTGGGAGTGGGAGTGGTGGGATGCTGAAGCAGATGTCTGTTCATGGGAAGTGGAGGCAGGAAGCATGATGTGTTCTGACCATTGTTTCTGTAAATGGTTGATAGCAGATTCTACTCCTTGGCTCAACATTGTCAGCAGCATATCATCTGCAAGTCCTGGTTGCAGATAAGGTCAATAATGGTGTCATAATGATGGAGTAAGGCATTTAGAGCAGTGCTGTCATGGTCAACAAGATAGTGGGAGAGGTGGGCACGGTTTGCTGGGTCAATGAGGAAGTTTTTGATGTATTCAGCAAGAGGAGGGAGGTTTTTCTGGGTAGAAGAGGAAGTAGCAACGTTGGCAGGGTGCATGACTGAAGATGGGTGTTTTGTGTTTTTAATCAGTTTACAGGTTTTTCTTTGTCTTATAAGTGTTGAGAAGTTTGTCTGCATGGGTCAAATTGGATTGTCATTCCCATGTGTTTTCCGAAGTGGGGTAACCTTTCCATTTCACGAGGTAAACATGTTCTGATCCATGTTTTTTGTGCATGATGGTCACTTCTACCTTGTATTCTTGTTCACCCTCAATCAGATCAGGGGGTGGTTTCAGATAATTTGGTCCATGAGCTTCTGTTTCAGAGTAGGAGGTGAGGAGTGCTGCATGGAACACAGGGTGGATCTTCCATTGTTTCGGGAGTTTCAATTTGTAAGAGAGGGGGGACAACACTTGTTTGACAGGGAACGATCCTTCTCTTCTTGGTGAGAGCTTTCTTGTGTGAATAGATTTTTAGGTTTTGGGAATTGAGCCACACTTTCTGTCCTAGTTGGAATGGGGAAAAGTGTTAAGAACTGATCCTAAGGCGTGGGAAAACGGCGGAGTCCAGCAGAGTTCCAAGGTGCAACGAGGACTTGGCTTCAACCTTTAAGAGGTTGTGCCCTTCTCTATGCTCGGTGTCCAATTTGTAGGGAACTGATAAAGAATGGAAGTCCATGTGGAAGTCTGAGGTAAGGAAGAGGTGAAAAGCGGAGTTCCGATTAGGAAGTCTGAGGTAAGGAAGAGGTGAAAAGCGGAGTTCCGATTAGGAAGTCCAGAGTAAGGGTCAGGAACAAAGCAGAGGCCTGGAGTTGCAAAGGTTAAGACAAGTTCGAAGTCTTTGAGTTTACAAGTGAAAAGTTGATAACAACTAATATTTGAACTGAGGAATACAAAGTGACTAAAGGGGTTTTATACTAAGGCTATTACTCGGTGTAACTGCGGCGGAGTTTTGCGGAGTTCCACAGTACATAGTATGTGTTGGGAGGTAAAGCTGGAAGCTGACTAGAGGCTTTTGGATGAAGGGGGGCACTCCTCTGTATGTCTCAGAGGTCAGGAATTAATTGTCTCAGTATATACTATACATATAGTATATATAGTATATAATGCTGAAGTAATGCTGAAGTAACAGTAATTAGTAATGTCATAATTACCGCTCTGGATATAGCAATTATAGGCTTGTATCCCAACACTCCCCCTCAAGCAAGGAAAGCTGCTGGGTTAACCTGACTGAACTCCCATCTCATCCCTATGTCGTGTAAATTTAGGCTTTGGCAGAGCCTTTGTTAATACGTCTGCAGTTTGCTCCGGATCATGACAGTTTTGAATTTCTATTGATTTATTGGCCACGAGATCCCGGACCCAGTGATAGCGGATAGCGATGTGTTTTGATCTCTGATGAAATTGAGGGTTCTGAGTTAAAATTACTGACCCTTCGTTATCGCCTTTAATCACTGTGGGGAATTGTTGTGCAAATCCGAGTTCTTCATATAAATTTCTTAGCCATACGGCTTCGCGTCCAGCATCTGATAATGCAATATATTCAGCTTCGGTAGAGGATAGTGCAATAATAGTTTGTTTCTTAGATTTCCATGTTATTGCTCCCCCGGACGCTTTGAAAACATAGCCGGTTGTGGATTTAAGATCTTCAATATTAGCAAATGAAGCATCAGCATATCCGTGGAAGAGGTTATTGTTTTCAGTCTCATCTTGGGATTTATAAATTATCCCGAGAGTTTTCGTACCAGCCAAGTACCTGAGTATTCGCTTTATTGCACCGTGGTGTTGTAAACCCGGGTTAGCGGTGTAGGCGGCCAACTTGTTAACGGCAAAGCTGATATCAGGTCGTGTGGAATTTGATAGGAATTGTAGACATCCTAATAATTTTGCATATGAATTACTCCTGTTGGGTTCATTATAATCCGGATTTGCCAATAATTTAATATTGGGATCCATTGGCATTCTGACTGGATTCGCATCAAGCATTCCCTCCTTGCGGAGAATCTTTTCAATGTATTTCTCCTGAGATATCTTGATCGCGTCGTCTTGGCACGTAATTTCTATGTCAATGATTTTGCTCGGCTCCCTGAGGTCGGTTACTTCCCATTCCGTACTGAGCGTATTTTTCATATGCTTCATCATAGAATTGGAAGATGCAAAGAGTAATGTGTTGTCGACCCAGACTGTTATTATTCCCAAGTGATCGTTGACCCTTCAAATATACGCGCATGGATCTGCAAATAAGCGTCCATATTTGTGAATTTTGAGTTTACCATCAAATTCGTTATTCCACTCTCGCCCTGCCTGCTTTAGTCCATAAAGCGGTTTCACTAAAACCTACATACCCGGCCTGTTCCATCTTCTTGTCCTTCAGGTTGCTTCATATATATTTCTTCTTTTAATGTGCCATTTAGGTATGTGCCCTTTACGTCCATCTGTTGTATTTTTAGACCCTTCTTTGATGTGAGCGCTAATACTGCTTGGAGCGTGTCCATCCGGACTACGGGTGAGAAGGTATTCGTATAATCATAGCCTGGTTGTTGTGCACATCCTTTTTACAACTAATCGCACTTGGTATCTTATAATTTCCCCTTGTTTATTTCTTTTCCGGACAAAGACCCATTTGTTTGTGATTGGTATCATGTCAGGAGGTTTCTGGACCAATTCCCATGTCCCCTTCTCCTTTAATAGGTTCAATTCATTTTGTATGGGTATTTGCCATTCCGGCCAATCAAGGGAGATCCACATGTCTTTGAGCATGTTTATTCATCTCCAGTGATTATTGCATAGGCTTCATCGTTATCTAGGAAGGTATTCGCTTCTTCCTCTTCAGTAAGGTGTAACAAGGGTTTATAGTTGGTACGAACTCCACGCATTTGTCGTGGTTCATTTCTCTGCATTGCACGCGTCTTGCGCGGTTCATCAATATCAATGCAATCATTATTATCAACTCGTTTCCGCTTCTGGGATTGCTTCTCCAGGTTACAAGGTTCTATTTCCAGTATATCCGGTTCTTCTCCGATCGGTGATGCGGCTCTGATCAGAGGTTCATCATTTGTGATTGGCAGTTCTGGGGGTGGCTGTGCCTCAATCTGCCTACATTTGGGTTCTATAATTGGAATTCTTGGTGGCGCGCCTCCATCAGACTCCCCCTCGCACGTCGAGGGTTCCATTGTATTGTCTTCAGAAGGTTTAGATTTTGGAGTACCAGTCAATAGCTCGAAATTCCGTGAAGTTAATACATTATGCGTTTCGGCATTGTAATATTTGACTGCTCCAGCACCGTCGTCATATCCAAGATATGTGCGGCGCTTTGATTTAGGAAGCATTTTTCTTTCCTTTTTCTGACCTTGTAATAAGATCCATACTGGTGCGCCAAATTCGCGTAAGTGTGAAACATCCGGTTGTTCATTGTGCCATCCCTTGTAAGGAGTTAATTTCCAAAGATGCTTCATATACGATCAGTTGCGGAGATAGGCAGCATGCATGACGGCATATTCCCAGAGGTATTCTGGGAGCTCGCTCGCAGATAGCATTGCACGCAATAATTTGACAAGTGTCCTATTCATTCTTTCTGCAATGCCATTTTGCGATGCAGAGTACGGCGCGGTTAATCGTATTTGTATCCTGCGTTCCTTAGAATAGTTTTCCAATTTTTCATTGACGAATTCTTTTCCACAATCGATTTGAATCCCCTTGGGTGTTCGGCCTTGTGTTTTTATATAGGCCAAATAATTTATTACTCCCTGTGCTGCATCACTCTTTTCTTTTAGACATTTGACGGTGACATACCTCTTGGCATCATCAACAAATAATAAATAATAGTGTTTTCTGTTGATGGACTTGACGGCATATTTTCCCCATAAATCTATATGCGTCAATTCTCCGGTTTCTGTATTCCGTTTGACTGATTTTGGGAATGGTTTAATGTGTTGTTTTGCGGCTATACATGTCTCACATTCTGGTTTTGGGGTAGCCAGATCAACATTAAATCCTTTTACCATATTTCCGTCGAGTAGTAATTGTAGCCCAGTATATCCGATATGTCCAAATCGTCGATGCCATGTTTCCCAACTGAGTGATTTTTCATTTCCACTGAAAGTTATATTATTTTCAGCATTGTTGGCAGTGTCGTTTGGGTTTCTAATAATCATTTCCATTTTGTAGAGATGATTATTGATTTTATTCCCGTGTGCAATGGCTTTACCATTTTTATTGATGAGGGTTATTTCCCCTTGTCCCCCTTTGTATTTTCCTCCTGCAGCATCCCATCTTCCTAGCAAAATTAGATTGTTCCGCGTTTCTGGAATGTGCAGAACGTCTTTGAGATAAAGAATATATTTTTCTCCATTACATGTCGCAATTAGATCGACATTTCCTCGTCCTTCTATCTTTGCCTCTTTCCCTCCTACACCTGTTACAGAAATATTTTTCATAGGCTCATAGGAGGTAAATGCTTCTTTTTGATGCGTTACATGTGAAGTGGTTGCCAAGTCGGCCAGCCAATCATAATAGATCAGACGCTCATCAATTATGGCATCGTTATTACATGCATCAAAATTATGCCCTTCCTCGTCTGCTGAGGAAGTAATATGTTCTTCTACTATCATTGAAGTATCCCCGGGCTTCTTCTCTTTCATTTTCTCTTTCTTCTTTCCCCAACAATTCTTCACGTAATGTCCAAATTTCCCGCAGTTACGGCATTTGTTCCCATCAAATTTTCGGCATTTGCTTGTCCAATGCCCTGTGCACTTACAATGATCGCAATAAGATTTGATGGAGGTTTTCTTTTCGGTAATATGGTTTTCCAGGGGTTTACTGGGACCGGTAGCTTTCTGGGTTCGCACCAGATTTACGCTCCCGCCGGTTCCGTTATTATTCCCGTTCTGATTTAGCCGAAGTTTATATTCCTCTCGTAATAATCCTATAAATGCGTCCAATGATAAGCGGCGCTTGGGATCCAAGTCATTGGGATCATTTGCGTTGCCATTGTATGGCTCCACATAAGTTTGCCAAGACAATGGTAGAGATGCCGATATGATAGATTTGAATCGGGTGTCAGAGATATGAAATTCCTTATTAGGGAATTTATTGATGCGGTCGCGGTAAGATTTCAGGGTGTCCATATGCTTTAGGAGATTGTCGGTAGCGTCGGCCTTTGTCTCGTACAGTAGGCACTGAATATGATTTACGGTTTGATGCGCTTTGTTTTTGTGAGTAACGGATAGCACGGAGTACATCGCTTCTGCCGTAGTTTTTGATCCGACGTGATTCATTTGCAAAGAGGTAACGTTATGTATTATAACTTGCTGTGCCCAGGTGTCGTTCTTGTCCCAGTTGCGCACCCCCTCGGCATCCCTGGATTCTTTTGGGTGTTTTACGGCCCCATTAATATATCCAGTGATGTCACAATTAATAAATACCCGTTTCATCCTTTCTCTCCATTCGTGCCAATTCTCATCAGTAAGGTGATCCCGATCGGAGATCTTGTTTACGTTAGAATATTCTTTGGTACAAATTAGAAGGATCGTGGGCTTCTTTTATTTTGGCGGGATTCCCGCCTTGGGCGCGGCTGGCGGCGCTCCCGCTGTAGCGTATTGGGAAGCAGCTGGTGATGGCCCAAATAATTCCATATGGTCAGCTAAGTCCTGATCATACTCCTGGATGTATTGTTGGGATTATGTATACAAGAGTATACAGGCAAGCCAAGGCAGTTAACATGCCTATGGAATATTGCCAGAATATGCTAAGTCATATTAACACATGTTTAACAGAGGTTAACACATGCAGAGACATATAGGGGAATCCACAGTTAACACATGCTACAGGATTAATCATCCTGCAGCATGTCTATCATGGGATAGGCAAGTATAGCCATGTCTATGATAGCCTATCCAAGACAGAGCTATGGATAGAGTGTCTATGACACACCCTGCAGGAAGTCTAGGACTTACCAAGCCATGATATCATATGTCACTATTATTGACACTGTTATAGGGGATATGACATAGCTATTCCATTATTAACTGGTACAGGGGTCTATTACAGAATACCTCCTTTATATACTAAAGGAGAGCATTACACTATACCTCCTAACTGTGTAGTATAAATATTGCACATCATGTAGGAGATGATAATAACATTCCTCCCTGTGGCAGACTCCCTCACTCACAAGCCTTTGAGATTTAACCTCATCTTCTTAACCTTGCCCTTAACTCTTCCTGTCACTGTTCAGCACTCCATTCCCAACATGTATTCTTGAGGGTTTTCTTTGTCACTGTCCGGGACAAATTCTTCAATATTGCTTGGGGCTTTTGACATGTTGTAGAAGGTTTTGTAAATAGATTTTTGGGTTGTTTATAATAAGGCAGGGCCCATAACCTGTTGGGAGGTAAAGCTGGAAGCTGACTAGAGGCTTTTGGACGAAGGGGGGCACTCCTCTGTATGTCTCAGAGGTCAGGAATTAATTGTCTCAGTATATACTATACATATAGTATATATAGTATATAATGCTGAAGTAATGCTGAAGTAACAGTAATTAGTATTGTCATAATTACTGCTCTGGATATAGCAATTATAGGCTTGTATCCCAACAGTATGTGATCATATCTATGATGGAGAACAGACTTGAGTAAAAGATGTGATAAAAGTAAAACAGGAGAAGTAATTTGAAACAAGGAATTTGAAATACTTGGAGTTCCATAGTGGAGGTTGGAGGGGTGCTTGCATGGGATATGACAAAAAGTGTCTGGTGATTCTTTCAGCCATGAGTTGTCATGCCAGTTCATGTGCAGCTAAAGCTTCATTCCTTGCTCTTTGGAGTTGAGCTATCCTTTTTTCAATGGCAGGTATGTTGCTTTTTTTTGTAAGCTGTGGGTATCGCGTGTGGTTCATATCCCATCATTAGGTAGAATGGGGATTGTTTCACAGTAGAGTGTGTCCTCTGGTTATGTGCAAATTCAGCAGTAGGGAGGAACATGTTCCAGGTTTCTGGGTAGTTTGTGCAGAACATGTGCAAGTAGGCTTCTACCTCTTGATTCATGTGTTCTGTCTGGCAATCAGTGATGTGCTCCTAGCATTCCTAGCTGTGAAGAAGCACTGGAAAACTAGAAAAGAGAGGAGTTAGTTTAAAGGGTCACAGAACCAGCCTTCTTCTACAAGGGCGGAGGTCTGTGATATCTGTTGTCAATGATGTATGGCCTAAACAAAGTGCAAAGAATGCAAAGTTAGTAGAAAAGGTAGTGTTTGAAGGTCCAGTTGCTGCAACCGAAAAAAGACCGGGACCCAACTGGACTGAACCGGTCATGACCGGAATTTTCGGTTGCAGTTGTGACCAGCTGTCGACGGTCGCGGTTGCAGTTGCCCCAAATCTGCTGGGCTTCCAACCGGGTTGCAACCGGTTGCAACCAGTTACAACCATTCTTAGTTAGGGCTTACTATTTCATATCTAATTTAATTTTCGTAAATAATGTGGGGCATGCCCAACTAAAAATGAGTGGACAAGCAAGGCTTTATATACCTTTGACTAATTTGCATATGTTTGCACATGTATTGTGCAAGTAAACAGTGACGTGTCATGACACGTTTATGTTTGCATGTGCTTACACATCAAAGATCAACATCAATGTTCAACTTTCAACATTCAACATTCGACGTTGTCCCACAACCACAACCACCCCCCCCTGTGTGTGCCGTTCCCTGCCCCACCTGCATCCCCCTCTTGCCCTCTTGTTCCCTGCTCTCTGTCTGCATCTGCGTGTTCCCCCCTCTCGTCCGCATTCCCCCCCTCTCAGTTGTAGTGCCCCCCTCTTGGTTGTAGTGCCCCCCTGTCATCTGTGTTCCCCCCCACTTGTCCGCGTTCCCCCCCTCTCGGTTGTAGTGCCCCCCTGTTGTCCGCGTTCCCCCCCACTCGTCTACGTTCCCCCCCCCTCGTTTCCCTCCCCTCCCTCTCATCCACGTTCCCCTCCTCTTGGTTGTAGTGCCCCCCTGTTGTCCGTGTTCCCCCCCTCTTGTCTGCATTCCCCCCCTCTTGTCTGCATTCCCCCCCTCTTGTCTGCGTTCCCCCTCACTCGTCTATGTTCCCCCCCCTCGTTTCCCTCCCCTCCCTCTCGTCCATGTTCCCCCCCACTCCATTGTAGTGTTCCACCTCTCATTCCCCCCCCCCTCTCGTCCGCACTTCCCCCCTCTCGGTTATAGTCCCCCCCTCTTTATGTTCCCCTCCCATTTGTGTTTTTTTAAGTAATTAAATTAATTGGTAGACTACTTTAGATAAAATTAATAACTACTAGTAGGATGGTTGCAACCGGTTTCGACTGAGGTGCAACTGGTAAGCAACTGGTCCCGACCGGTTGGCCGCAGTTGCGGTTTCGGTCGGGAAGTTTTTGTGAGTGGCACAACCGGTCGCGGTTCCAGTTGCAGCCAAAAAGGGCAGCGACCGCAACTGGACTGGACCTTCAAACTCTAAGAAAAGGTCAGTGAAACATTGCAATAAATGGTAGTCAATAGTTTGCAGTCTAATAACGCAGTTTGATGAAAAGTACTTTACCAATGAACTAGAATTGTTCCAGTTCCTGGTTGCAATAATGCAGTGATGATATTCAAATAAGTCGCAAGTTGACTTCACAGTTAAACATGAGAGGAGATGAGCAGTGAAATCTTAGCACTGAAGAGAGGGGAGAAGAGATCTCTGTTTCTAATATCTTACATAGACTTTTTATACATACTAGATCAAAGTGGATACTATGCAAAATGTGGAAACTGTCCATGTCCATCACTAATTAGTAATGGACTGCCTACATCAACTACTTACAGGTAACCCAGGTAAGTATAAAGTGGGTCAGTTTGTGAACTCTGTGAAGTACCTGTGAAGTGTGCAAAGTCCATAAAAGGTGAGATATAGGTAAGTGTGGTCAGCAATGGGTGTTCACATGTCTGTGGAAGGGAATGGAGAGGAACAGAGTAAAGGGGAAGATCGCCCTGCGACCCTAGAATACTGCGAAACACGATTTCACTGCCCATATCTGGTGGAGGCTTATCATTGGTCTGTGGGTGATAGGATGTGCTCATGGCTAGTTTAATCCCTAGAAGTTTTCCTAATTCTTGAAATAGTTTGAATGCAAATCTGGGGTCTCAGTCTGATATCACTTTGTCAGGGAGACTGAATCTGGTGAACATGTTTTTTAAGTAGAGGTCTGCTGCTCCTAGTGCATCGATTGTTTTGTTGCAAGGGATTAAAATTACCCCCTTAGTAAGTCCATGGTCTACCATGACCATGAGTGAATCATAGCCATTGGAAGTTGGTAGGTCGGTTATGAAGTCAGTGGTCACTAGTGTGAGTGGTTGTGTTGCGGTGGATTTGATTGGGGTGAGAGGTGGTGTTGGGTGTGTGTTTACTTTCATCTGTTGGCATAGTTCGCAGCCTTGGACATATTTTTTATTAGCATCATCATTCCTGGCCACCAGTAATCTCTTCAGATCAATTCTAGTGTTTGGAATTGTCTGGGGTGTCCTCCCATGAGTGAGTTGTGGTATTGTTCCACTATTCATTTTTGCAGCTTGTCATTGGGAGGGGCATAGCATCTGTTCTTGAAAAAGAGAAGCCCATCTTTTACTTCCCAGTCTATCAGATTGGATTTGATTGAGGGTGTTCTGTTTGTTTTAAGCACTTTTAAATAATTTGTCTTTCATAGTGGCAGTGATGAGCAGTTTCTGCATCTCAGTGTTGATTACATTGACAAATAGGGTTTCTGGCAGCAGGGTTAGGTCTTCATTGTTGTTTTCGATTCCTTTTCCCTGATCTTTCCTTTGGGATAGTGCATTGGATTGGATCATTTGTGATCCGGGTATGTGGATTAACTTGATATTGAATTCGATAGGAATAGGCTCCATTGTGCCTGTCTTCTATTCAGTTTTTGGGTGGTCCTGAAATAGGTCAGGTTCTTGTGATCAGAGAGGATTGTCATTGGGTGTGCTGATCCTTGTAGGTAGTGTCTTCAGGTTTCCAGGGCTCTGATAATGCCAAGGAGTTCCCTGTCATATATTTGATAGTTCCTTTCTGTAGAAATGAGAGAGTATGAAATGTAACCGCAGGCATGCCAGTCTCCATCAGGCCCTTGTTGCCTGAGTACCATTCCAGTTGCAAATTTTGATGCATCTGATTCGATTGTGAAGGGTTTCCCTGGATCGGGCATCAGAAGTACTGGTGCCTCACTAAACTTAGCTTTTAATTTGTCAAATGCCATTTGACATTCTGGTGTCCATTGGAACTTGATGTGGTTAATTTGTTTAATGGTCATGCCAATTCAGCAAAGTGTCCAATAAATCTTCTGTAGAAGTTTCCAAATCCCAAGAAGGACTGTACTCCTTTGATGGTAGTTGGTTTGGGCCAATCTTGGATTCCTGAGTGTTTAGTGGGGTCCATCAAGATCTGATCAGGTTTAATGATCAGGCCTAGAAATTTGACTTCTTGTACATCAAATTTGCATTTCTCAGCTTTCAGATATAGATCATGATTTTGGAGGCATTGTAATATTTGTTTCATTCTGTTGGCATGTTTTGTCAGATCTTTGGAGAAGATCAGGATATCATCCATGTAAATGACAACCCATCCTTCCTCAATCAGATCTTTGAATATTTCATTCATCATTGCTTGGAAGGTTGCTGGGGAGTTGCATAGGCCAAAAAACATAACTGTTGGTTCAAACAGTCCTTTGTTTGTTTTAAAGGCTGCCTTCCATTGATCTCCATCTTTAATTCTGATGTTGTGGTATCCCCATCTGATGTCTAATTTGGTGAATAATTTTGCCCCTTTGAGTTTGTCAAGGAGGTCGCCAATTAATGGTATTCTTGATTGTTCCATTATTCAGGTATCAATAATCTTGGCAGGGCTGGAGGGTGTCTGCATCTTTCCTTGCTACAAAGAAGAATGGGGATGCTGTGGGTGATTTGGATGGTCTAATATATCCTTTCTTTAAGTTTTCTTTGAGGAATTTGTCCATCTTTTGTTGTTCAACTGGGGTCAGAGGGTAGACTTTGCAGTCTTTTGGCATGAAGTCTTCCTTTAGGTCAATGGCATGATCCCATGGTCTTGAGTCAGGGAATCATTCAGACACAATTTTCTCAAAGACTTGTTTGTAGTTGAGGTATTTGGATGGTAGTGATTTGTCGATCAGTTTCTTTTCTTTTTGGTTGTCTTGTTTGTCATGAGCTAGCTGTTGTGAGATAGATGTTTTGGCTCTGATCCAGATGTTTTGTTCAGGGTCAGTTTCTCAGGTAGTAGTTTCTTCAATTTGCAAGATGGAAAAGTTCTCTGTGATTCCAACCTTTTTATTTTTATTGGGTTGTTCAAATGGGGTTTCCTTTGCTAGTTGTTGAGTTTTTGCTACTGTTCATTGGGCTGCTTCCAGGGATCTGTTTCTGCAATATTGTAAGGTACCGATCTCCTAGTCTATTAATGGGTTTTCCCCTTGAAGCCAGGGGAGTCCTAATATGACAGATTCTTTTCCTAAGCCAGTGACCATGCATTGGATTTTCAATTGTTTTCCTCCCACATTGATTGATAGGGTGGTCAAGTGATTGATTGTTCTGAGTTTGTTTTGGGTTCCATCAATGTTCCTGGCTCGGATTGGCTTCTGGAGAGGCACAAGAGGGAGGTTGTTTGCCTGAGCAAAGTCTTTATCAATGAATATTCTCCTGCTCTGGAGTCTAAGAGGGCTTCTGTTTCAACAGTTTTGTTCTCATCAGTGGATAGTTGTGCTGGTAAACACATCAATTGCTTTTCCATGTTTGCTATTAATACAGATGAGACTGTTACTTTGGCAGGTCCAGACATCAGGGCAGTCTGCCTTCTTAAAAACCTGATTCTTCCATGAGGTTGAGGGTTTCTACTTTCTTGGAGTCATCTAATTCAGCCATGAGGGCTCATATTTTCCCATAGGTGTCTTTTCCAGTGGGTTTTCTTGGGGTAAACTTTCTAGGAGTTCTGGGTAGGAACTTCCCTGTCTTCTTGTCTTTGTGGTCATTGGCACAGTGGCCAGTCTGGTGGCAGATAAAGCACATTCCTTTGCACATATGTTCTGCTCTGTCTTCTTGGGTTATTCTGTTGATGTTCATGGCATTTGGATCAATGGTGGGGGCAACATATGGAGAGATGGTTTTGGAAGGTGGTTTGCCCCCTCTAGCTTTTCCTGTGATAGCCTGTGCTCTTTTCCATTGTCCTTCATACTTGGTTGCTGCAGTGTACCAGTCATCAATGGTAGTTGGGGGTTTTTCCATGAGGAAGACTCTCTTGAGGAGTTTGGGTTTTAATCCGTCCATGAAATATTCTATGAGTGCAGTGTTTTTGCTAATTTCTGATCATGCAGCAAGGATTTGGAAGTCAGAAATATAGTCTTGGACATTGCCGGTTTGTTGGAGGTTTTTAAGCTCGGTCTGGGCTGTTCCTGCATTGTCAACAGGGGAGAAAGCTGTGGTAATGGCTGTTTTGAATGCCTCCCAGGTTCTGAAGTTGTTTTCAGCAAGGGCTGTTCTGACCTTCAATTCTTTCCATCCTGCTGCAGACCCTCCTACCATAAAGGATAAGGTGAGTGCAATCTTCTTTTCATCAGTATTGTAGATGATGTGGTTTACGCATAGATAAAGTTCTACTTCTTGTAGGAATTTTATTGTTTTCCCTCTTTCTCCAGTGAATAGGCTATAGCACAGGTACTCCCGCGGGTACCCAGAGGTCTACCCATACCTGTACCCACACAGGTAGTTACCCGTCAACCTGCAGGTTGGTACATGGCAGGTACAGGCGGGTACAGGTGGGTGTCAATACCTGCCCGGGTTTCATTCCACATCCAAAAAAAATGCTATTTACAGGCCCTGGCACCCAGATGAGTGCCGCAGACCATTTTATATACTTATTTACTAAGGTAGGGCTCATTCACTCCCAACCACATCACGTGTGCTGTGACGCAATGTGACCACTCTTGAGCCGCCAACTCTCGAGCCGTTATCTGATCAATTATAAGATAATATTTTGTCCTCTAATTAATAATGGATTTATGGTAGGAAATAGTACTTATTATAAGAAAGATCAAACTGTAACGAGTGAATTAGGTGATTTTGGCTCTCTCCAGCTCTTGAAGGATTGTTTCGGGAATAACGCGGTGACCGCGATATTTTTTTGCTGCCCACGCTGCCTGTTTACCATTGAAGGGCACGTGTGGCATATCTACAAGCTGTGATAACAATGTGCAGATCTGATCTGATGCCACTCACCACCGCATGGAGAGAAGGGGAACATCGTCCAAACTCGCAATCACGTTCCGTTCTAAATCCTCTTCTTTCGATGATGGGGGAAGTAGCCGATATCGCTGCTTTGCATTGCCCCAGCATTGCTCGATGAAACTGGTCTCACAGTGAAACTTTGGGAGGAAATGCACTGGATACCCCTGACTCCTGCAGCAAGTCTCCAACATCGACTCCTCGTCGACAAAATCAGGCTCGCTGTAGACCATACGTCGGCAACAGCAATCCTTCACGCCATCAAGACAATCCGAGTTCCCGCACTGCGCTTTCTTGTCTGACACGTTGTACCCGCGTTCCGTCAGTATTATGGCCATACCTTTGAAGATACCTGCTTTCTCGTGACCCTCTGGAAAATAAAATCCTTGTTCCTGCCCATTGAATTCCCATCAAACACCACACTGGCAGGTCAATACATTTTCCTTATCAGGATCTGGGCTTAGCTTTCGTTTATCTGGATGTGCATGTTGCCCGAGGTTTCGATGGCACCAGCTTCGTCGCCCCATAAGCACTAAGCCATGCCAGAGCGCATATTTTTTAGCCTCGACATGATGCGACGCGCATATACGGGTGTTGCCGTGCGCAAGCCAAAAATGGAGTAAATTTGATGTAATGCTAATAACATCCCTCCATCCTCATAATCAAAAAATCGAGCACCTAAACCTTCTTCGGAATGCAATTCTTCAGAGACATTAGGTTCTCGATTTTCGAAAAAACCATGTTTGAAGTAGTTATTAGAAAAATGGCAGTTTGTCACGATTTATCACGCTTTAGCCACGTGATGTGGTTGGGAGTGAATGAGCCCTACCTTACTGGATATGTACTAATGGGCTTATTTTATACTTAAATGATGGGGGGAAGCAATGCCCCAAAGAAAGAAGGGCTTGTGGAAGCAGCATGTTATATACTGTCTAATGTTTACTACTATTTGGTGTCAGTAAATGAACATGAATGCGACACGACATGTCTGGAGTGATGTTTACTACTATTTGGTGTGTCAGTAAACAAACATGAATGCATTCATTTACTGACACCAAATAGTACTAAGCATCAACCAGAACACATCACGTCGCATTCATGTTTGTTTACTGACACCAAATAGTAGTAAACATTAGACAGTATATAACATGCTGCTTCCACAAGCCCTTCTTTCTTCAGGGCGTCGCTTCCCCCCCATCATTTGAGTGTAAAATAAGCCTATTAGTACATATACAGTAGTAAATGAGTATATAAAATGGTCTGCAGTGCTCATCTGGGCACTGAGGCCTGTAGATATTACACCGGTAACTTGTAAATAAAAAATCAGCGATGGGTATAGGTACAGGTCACGGGTGCCCTACATCTGACCTGTACCTGTACCTGCAAGTACCCGTACCCATGACCTGTGCAGGTTACCTGCACCCATGCTATTGCCTACTGGTGAAGTCCAAAGGGACTTGGATTTTTACTTGGGCATCTTGGGTTGTCATGTTAAAAGTATCAGGGTTGAGTGGATCTTCTGGGTCTGATTCTTCGAGGGTCTGTGAATATCCTGTTCATTTTTCAATAATGGAAGAGGAGAAGTATTCTCCTGGGAATTGTGAAGTGGATGATTCTCTGCTGATTCTTTGTGGCAGTCTGCTGTCTTCGGATCTTCCTTCAGTGAAGTAGTGATTAGGTACGTATTCAGGTATGCCTGTTGTCTTGACATCAGCGAAGTACGAGCTTCAGAGGCTGTTACTGAATCTGATTCATTGTCTGTCTAAATGGAAATATTCTGTGGTGGTGGTTGGTACTGCTGTGCAAGGTGGGCGATTGGCAGAGTGTCTGTTCTTTAGCACATGTGTGAACTTGGTCGCCACACTGTAGATTTGTTTCGCCTAGACTTGTGGCAAGTCAGCAGGTTCGATCAGCTTGACCTTTTGTTAAGATTGTGCATCTTAACTACTTAGTTCAAGTATCAGCTAGTGCATGCAGCAACTAGTTCGTTGTCTGGTGCTTCCTAGATGATGTTTGAGATGTCAGACTTCAAGGTGTTTCCTTGAGTTGAGTTCATCTTATCAGACTCTAAGGGGATTCCTTTGGCCGAGTTCAGTTGAGCAGTTAAGATGCAAGTATCTTTAGGCCAAGCTGAGGCCTTGACCAAGTATCTACTACAACCTTTATAGTGACTAATTAGAGTAAGTACTACTCTGGTCTGTTACTTTGAGTAGATAGGTATCTACTCTGCTCTGTCTAGTTAGATGTTTTAAGTGGGCGCTACATGTCAAATGGGTGCAACGTATCAGATATGGGGTAGGGGGTTGAAACAGGGGAAATCATAACACAAAACCTGTTACTATAATCACTTCAGATCAATCACCCTCAATGACAGAGAAGCTAGGTTTTTGCAACCAAAGCTAGAGATCTATGGCTTATTTTGCACTTTTTGCACACTCCAACTCTGGCTTATAGGGGTTCACAACCTGGTTGTCAAGATGGACTATGTCAAAGGGATGCTAGTGCACCCAGACATTAATCCTTCAGCAAGCATTAATTGTTGGATTATCACAATATTAACCTTCCATTTTACACTAGTACATGTCAAAGGCACTCTTCATGGCCCTGATAGACTTTCAAGGTGACCAAGACAACCAGATGATGAAGAGATAAAGGAAGACAATTTTGAAGATTGGATAGACCAACTCCAAGGATTTATTCTTATTGTCCATGACCTCTCCCCACCTCCAACTTCACACCACATTGAAACAACCCCTTCTTTTATATTGATTCTCACTACTGCTAAAATCTCAAGTCAGGAGGAGGAGAGTTATGACATAATTCCATGCTCTGAAGATGTGAAACAAGACAATTTGAAGCTTGAAGCAGTAAGGGCTTGGCACTCAGATTTACAGAAACCTAGTGAACTCAACAATTTGCAATGTGCTACTTTCATCCAATATGCAACTAGATTCTTTCATGAGAATGATTGCCTCTGGAGGAGAGACTCCCATGGGGCTCACAAGTTTGTTATTCCCCCAAACCAATGACTTGACATCCTACAAAATGTTCATGATAACATAGGATATGAGTGATATTATGCAATGCACAGTGCACTCCTACTACAATTCTGGTGGCCCCACATACATGCAGACCTACCATGGTATGTGCAAACATGCCACATTTGCCAGGTCCAACAGACTACAAAGATTTGGATTCCCCCTGTCATTGCCACCCCAGCTCCCTTATTCTCAAAGATCTACATAGACATGATGCACATGCCAAAGTCAGGCAGCTTCAAATACCTCATTCAAGGGCATTGTTTGCTTGTTCACTGGCCAGAGTTTCGCATGCTCACAAATGAGAATGCTACTTCACTAGCCAACTGGATATTTCAAGATATTATCTGCAGATGGTGGCACACTTCATGAAATAGTGACAGACAATGCCCCTGTCTTCCTCAAGGCTCTCACAGTCTTAGGTTGTAAATATAAGATTCACCACATTTGAATCAGTGGTTACAACTCCAAGGCAAATGGCCTGGTTGAGCAAGCTCATTTTGATGTCAGACAGGCATTGTTCAAAGCAGTGAATGGAGATTAGGGAATAGCACAGGTTTTGCAACCCATGTGGGTTATGGGTATGGGTAGGTACGAGTACAGGTATGGGTCATGGACTGGTTACCTGCTACCCATGCCTACCTGTCACCAAGAGGGAGGTGGGGAACACAATATATATTAAATAATTTACATAAAGTCACATAAGTACATATTAAAAAATAAATAGATGGGGCAAGCCTAGCTGAAAACTTTGAAATGGGAGGGTTTATATACTCCTGGCATGCGCACAGGCCATTTGGCCTTGTGTGGACAAAGTAATCGCATTTTCATTGATTGTTCACATGTTATTTACCTATGTTTTTTATACTACACAGCCGCTTGCACAACTGCCTGCCATTCATCCTCCCTTTCCCCTCCTCCCTCATCCACTCTGTCATTATGGGGCCACAGGGCCCCAATATTAAGTATTTTCATTTCATTTCTATGTTTTTAAACTAATAACTATTTTTTTTCACACTCGTGTCACTGTCAGTCACCACACATCACCACGTGTCATGACCACCAGCTCACCATTCACCACCACCACCCATGACAACAATGCCTCCCTCCCTCCCTCTTCATCTCCATGGGGCCTGTGGCCCTATGGTAAGTATTTTTATTTAACTTATCAATTTTGGAGGGCTTTACACTCCCCCACATGTATACATGGAGTCTACATAGACTTTAGGTGGAGTGTGGGTTCACCAAACATGGGATTCATGTTGATGGCAAGTCTATGTAGCCTCCATGTAGACTCCCAGTAAACTCCATGTATTTACAAGGAGTAGTGGGACTCCCACTAAATACTATACATAGACTCCATGTAAACTCCATGTAGACTCCATGTAGACTCCATGTAGACTCAACTCCATGTAGACTCTATGTAGACTCCATATAGACTCCACATAGACTCTAAGCCTCATACCATTAAATATAAAAAAATTGCCATGTCAGAGATTTGAACCCATGACCACTGGATTACATATTACATAAGTAGCCACACATAACTGTTCAGCTATGCAACTTTGCTAATTATCCAAACTTTGATCTCTAAGTGATATGTTCATCACATGTTCATTGAAACATGTGGCCTTGTGTGACTGTTTGTTTATCAGTTACACATGACATGCTACCACCACCACCACCACCGACCTTGCCACTGCCACTGCTGCCGCTGCCTCGCGCCTCAACCACCATGTTGGGATACAAGCCTAGGGAGATGGAATACAAGTCCTAAGCTTAGGGTTAGGGTTAGCAGATGCTACCCTTAACCCTAGAGCAATGGCAGTCTCCTACACAGGAATAGACTGGCCAAGACTACAAAGACTGCCAAGACTGTCTCCTATGCTATCCAGGGAACCCCCTATAATATACAATGATAGACAAGTCTATCTGGAGAAATATATAGGGGAAATGAGGTCACTATGAAGTCATTGCAGTATAACTCCTTTATATATTATAGGAGTACATTATACTATACCTCCTAACTGTGTAGTATAAATATTGCACACTTTGTAGGAGATGATAATAACATTCCTCCCTGTGGCAGACTCCCTCATACACTTATCTTTGACTTAAACTCAATACCTCAAAAACCTTGTCCTCATCTTGTGCTCAACTTCCTGATCCCAATACACCACCACCCCTCTTTGCCATCTCTCTCCACAGCCTCCAACCTTGCTCCCTCAGGCCAGCCAACATGCAGCGACAATGTCACTAACCACCCCTCCCGCTAGGTATCACCCCCACGACCTGGGGTGGCGATCTCAGCACCCCCCGTGACCTGGTAAGACCCCCTTCCCACCCACGTGTGTGCCACATCACTGACACCTGCACTGTCCCCCCCTGATCCCCCCCACACCTCCTGCCTGGCCCCCCTCCCTCCCTCCTGCACTACCCATCTATGGAGGCCTGTGGCCCTCATGTTGAGTATTCTTTTCTTTATCTATTTTTTTTAAGCTCAATTTTTTTTTTCAGTTTTCTATATATAACATTGGATAGCCAATGCACCGCCCCTCCTCCCCACTCAGCTGGGAGTGTGAGGGGCATGGAGGGGGATAGAGAGGTGCCAAGAGGCCCAAGCAGCAGGGTACCCGTGAGGTGCGCACAGAATGGCCCACCCCACCCGCCATGTCACTAACCATCTTAGGAGCTGAGGGGGATGCAACGCAACACACCACCAGCTGCAGGGATGTGACAAGAGGGCCCAGCACCCGAGGGACATGACAGAAGGCCCCTAGAACGCAGGGGACACCTCTGGGATGTGATGGGAGACCCCTAGAATGTGGGGGACACCTATGGGACGCGACGGGAGACCCCTAGAATGCAGGAGACACCTCCAGGACACGACAGGTAGCTTCACCAGCCCCAACTGCTGAGGGTGATGCGACAAGCAAGCCCTGCACCTGAATGGACACCACCTGGCCCAGCCTCATGAGCCACTGCTTGTGGGGTGGAGCACGGGTGGAGCAATGATGCGGCCAAGCGGGCCACAGCCCCCCATGCCAGCACCCCCAACCACTACCATGAGCCATTGCTCGTGGGGTGGAACAGGGTGCTATGAGAGGGGCAAGTTGCTGCACCACGTCACGCCCCCCCCCCCTGGGTTATTTTATTTCATATTATTTAGTCTTGTATTATATTAGTAATTACATGCCCCCCTTCACCTCTAGCATGTTGGGGTGATTTTACATCTCCACCAGTATTGGTGTTTCCATAAATAGTAATAAATACATTTAATATTTGAAGTAATGACTTACCTCTAGGAATGATGGCTAGAAATGGCCAAAGTCTATGTAGACTCTATGTAGACTATATGTAGACTATATGTAGACTCTCTATAAACACTGTATAACATCTGTAATGGGCTTTATATTGACTAATAAGCAAACTCCCTGTAAACTCCATGTAGACTATATATAGACTATATGTAGACTCTCTATAAACACCCTATAACATCTGTAATAGGTTTTATATTGACTAACAAGCAAACTCCCTGTAAACTCCATGTAGACTATATGTAGACTATATGTAGACTATATGTAGACTCTCTATAACATCTGAATAGGTTTTACATTGACTAACAAGCAAACTCCCTGTAAACTCCATGTAGACTATATGTAGACTATATGTAGACTCTCTATAACATCTGGAATAGGCTTTACATTGACTAATAAGCAAACTCCCTGTAAACTCCATGTAGACTATATATAGACTATATGTAGACTCTCTATAAACACCCTATAACATCTGTAATAGGTTTTATATTGACTAACAAGCAAACTCCCTGTAAACTCCATGTAGACTATATGTAGACTATATGTAGACTCTCTATAACATCTGGAATAGGCTTTACATTGACTAATAAGCAAACTCCCTGTAAACTCCATGTAGACTATATGTAGACTATATGTAGACTCTCTATAAACACCCTATAACATCTGTAATAGGTTTTACATTGATTAACAAGCAAACTCCCTGTAAACTCCATGTAGACTATATGTAGACTATATATAGACTCTCTATAACATCTGTAATAGGCTTTACATTGACTAATAAGCAAACTCCCTGTAAACTCCATGTAGACTATATGTAGACTATATGTAGACTCTCTATAAACACCCTATAACATCTGTAATAGGTTTTACATTGACTAATAAGCAAACTCCATGTAGACTCCATGTAGACTCCATGTAGACTCCCTATAGTAGCTTTATTTCTTTGGAATTGCTATGTACACTATACATGGAGTCTACATAGACTTTAGTGGGAGTCTATGTATAGTCTATGTATAGTACATGGAGTCCAGTGGGAGTCTATGTATAGTCTACGTATAGTACATGGAGTCCAGTGGGAGTCTACGTAGACTTGTGGGGGAGTGTAAAGTACACCAATTTTGTTTCAAAAGTAATAAATTTTATTATTCAGTTTCTCATTTTCAACAATGACAGCTGCCCCCCTCACAGCACCCCTTCACCCTCCTACTTGTACTCTAACTCTATAGGAGCCATCGGCCCTATGGTAAGTTTTTTTTACCTTGTCAATTCTTTTTTAGCTAACAAAACAAGAAATTTCAGCTTTTCAATTTGTAACAACAAACGCCAGGCATGCTGCCCCTCCTCTCCACTCAAATGGGATGTGAGGGCCCCAAAGGGGAATTGGACAGCCCCAGGGAGGAGCTGGGAGGCCTGAGGAGTGGGGTACCTGCGAGGTGCTGAATCATGTCCCTCCTGTTGCCATGTCACTGATGCCCCCCCCCCCATGCTCCCCCCTCCTTCCCCCCTCCCTCTAGCAGCCCCAAACAGCCCCTCATGCAGCCCTGTGAGCCCCTGCTTGCAGGGTGGACAGGGGGCTTGGCTTTCAACTGGGGGGACTCCCACCTGACCTGCCACATGGCACCCACCCCAGATGACAGCAGGGTGAAGGGTGACAATAGGATGTGACAGGGACATGCCAGGCCACATAACCAGCCAAGGGGACATTATCCTGATTAGTGTGACTTGAATGAAAAATACAAATAAAAACTCACTATTCTATAAAATTCAAGTATAGTCCAATCAGACTATGTAGTGTAAATGTGAATTTTGTAAAGTGCATATTGTACCCTTAATATGTTAAAAATGTATCAGGCACTTAGCTCAGTTGGCTAGAGCACCTCAAAAACTGTTTATCTAAGCTGGATATAAAAGGCTGAAGGTTCAATCCTTGGAGATACAAGCCTTTTACATTTTCAGACATGAGTTTGAATCTCAAGTCTTCAGTCCAAGTGGAGTCCAAGTGGAGTCCAAGCCAGTCTGAGCCTACCAATTCACTCAGACTACTCAGACTCCACTTGGACTGACTCAGACTGACTCAGACTCCAAGCAGTCCAATCAGAGTCCAATAGGACAGGTGGGGGAGTGTAAAGTCTTGGAATGGACTGGGACCATTCCTAAGGAATATTCCTATTCCATTTACACTATCTAGGATTCCTGGTTCATTCCTGGGATTCCTAGGAATCCTAGAAATGGACCAGGAAGCAGGGGGGGAGAGTAAAGACCTCCAGGAAGAGGTTGTCAGGGAGGGAGAGCAGAAGGGAAAAGGGAAAGAGAAGGATGTTGTGGTGGATGAGGCGGATAACAAGAAGGAGGATGATGTGATGGTCATTGACAAGATTGCAGGCAAGGTGGAGGTGATGGACACTGCATCAAGACCAACCAGGTCAAAGCAAAAGTGTGTGGTAACCTCAGAGGCAAGCATACCTGACAGGTGGTCACCTGCCCCTGGTGTGCAGATGGGAGCACCAAGGACTCTCAAGACATTGGCTACATCTCAGGCCCCTGCAGCATTGCTTCGTGACATGGAAGGACCAGTGTGAAGTCTCTTTACATATTTCTTCTTCTATTTCATTAACATTTTTATCTAGTGCAATTGTTGTGGCAGATTCCAAATGGTGCTGCCATGCATCATTCCAGAGGGTGAACCTAAATGCATCAAGTGTGCTCTGGACAAAGCAGGATGTTACTGGGATGGGGTATCACACTCCAGAAAGGTGGCAAAGGCAAAGGCAAAAGGAGAGGCAGGCGTGAAGGCAAAAGCAGAGGTGGTGGCAACAGCTGTCCCACCCCCTAAGGCTGGGCCTTCAAAATTGAAGGTGGAGGTTGTCATCGGTAAGTGGTTCATTAATATATCTTGTTTTGAAATCTTTGAATATTGTTTGCAGTGTTGCAAAGGCCATGGGTGTCAACCTCAAAGACACACAACTTGAAGCCTTGCATCAAGAAGGTACACGTGATTGTGCCCAAGGTCACCAAGGAGAAGAGGCACATTGACTATGAGGTTATGAAGGAGGAATTTGTGCACCTCATGTTGTGCATTGAATTCCTTCAGGACCAGCTGTCTGCACTCTGGATCCATGTTGACAAGCTGTGTGAAGCTTTCCTGTACTTTGCTTTTGAATATATTGACTTGAATCGGGTGTCCTGTAACTAAAAGAATGAAAAGGCTTTGTGAAGCCTAGGATAAGTTGACAGAGTTGCAAAGTGAAAGGAAGGGTTTCTAAGGACTTTGTGAAGGTCACTTGGGTCATAAAGTGAAAATAAAATAAAATAAGGAATGGAAGGGGAAGGCTCAGTTATCATCATTGCTGGTAAACCCCTAAGGATTTGCACAATCATCAAAGAAACAACATCGCAACTTAAGAAGGAAAAGAATGTAAGAGTGGGGAGTAACAGCAAAATGCATGAAGAGATTTGGAAGAAAAATGAATCAAAAAGAAAAGAGATATAAGGTAGAATTGAATACAGTACTAGGTTATGGGGGATTCTTCTCCATCATTGCTATCACTTTCAGGATCAAGTAGTTCTTGTTGTTCTTCATCTGTTGCTAGGTCCATTTCTTCTAATGTTTCATGTCGATGTTGATGGCATCAGGTGGGAGATGGATAGTTTGTCGAGCATAGTAGGGTATAAGGCAAGATGTTGCAATGGACCTATGCATGACTGTGCCATTGAGTTCACAAACAATGTAGGCACCTCCTTTGTTTCTGAAGATAACTATAGGAGGGCCAAGGTAGCCAGGCTTGAGTTTGTGATCTAGTGAATATTCAATTCTTGTATTTTGCATCAGTACAAGGTCACCATATTTGAAATTGAAGTTGTGAATTGTGTGGAGATGTTTCTGTTCAAAGCGTATCATGGCTTGTTTCCTTGTAGAGAAGACCCTTGAGTGTAGCTTTGCTAAGTCACTCTTGCACTTCTGCAGTGTGATCACTTGTCTAATAATGAGATTGGTGGTAGAGAGAACTGATTCTGGGGTGGTTAGAGGTAGGTTGCCTCAATAACGTCTAGGGGGATTAAGGGATGTGTTCCAGTTGCAGTGAAGTATGGGGAGCAACCCATCATCTTCTTCACCATAATTTGCTCTGCCCAGAATACCAAATAGCAACTTTGGGTAGTGTTTGAAGGTCTGGTCTGGTCCAGTCTTTCACCCCTTTCTGGCTTGGACCAGGACCAGGACTAGGCAATAGCACGGGTACTCCCGCGGGTACCCAGAGCTCTACCTGTACCTGTACCCGCGTCTACCCGTACCCGCAACCCGCAACCCACGGGTCATGAGTCACGGGTCACAGCGGGTACGGGTAGACCCCCGTCTCCCATTGTGTAACACCTCCTGCATAGGCCTCAACAATGACGGTGACAACACCATGTTGTCGCCGTCATTGTTGGGGCCTTGGATTTGTTACATACATTTAACTAATGGTTTCGTCGCTCAGATGAGTGTCGACAACCTTTTAATTATTTATGTACTATGTGTATGTACTAACTAACTTAATATATATATTATTTATGGGGGAAGCGACGCCCCAGAGGAAGGGGAAGCTTGTGGAAGCAAGGTCTTATATACCAGATAATGTTTATTACTATTTGGTTCCAGTAAACGAACGCGAATGCGACACGTCGTTTAAGTTGATGTTTGCCATTGTTTGGTTTCAGTAAATGCGAACGCGACTCGTTTATGTGCTGCATTCATTTACTTCAACTATATACTAGTATTAATTATCGACTTGTTTCAATAAATGACACATCACATTCAGAAAAGTTAAACCAAACAATATGTACTAGTAAATATCAACTTGTTTCAGCAAACAACGTGTCATGTTCGCATTCGTTTACTGGAACCAAATAGTAATAAACATTATCTGGTATATAAGACCTTGCTTCCACAAGCTTCCCCTTCCTCTGGGGTGTTGCTTCCCCTGTAAATAATATATATATTAAGTTAGTTAGTACATACACATAGTACATAAGTAATTAAAAGGTTGTCGACACTCATCTGAGTGCCGAAACCTGTAAATACAAAACTGTATGTTAGTACATAGACATTTGGTGATGGGTTGGGTGCGGGTCATGGGTATCTAAATCATGACCCGTACCCGTACCCGTGCCTACCCGTATCCGTAACCCACACGGGTTGGCCAAACCCGTGCTCTTCCCTAACCAGGACCAGTCTATTTTTTACTCAACTACATAAGGACTGAGACCAGACCGCACAAGACTGGTCCTAAACGGTCCGGTCTCAGTCTTAGACCAGTCTCAACTAGTCTTTCCTACATTAATCTACCACAATTAAAGTATTCAACCAATTATATAAATTAAATATTTGTGTTAGTGACATGGCAGCATAGGGGGGTCACTAGTGACAAGGCAGTGTGGGGGGTTGCTAGTGATGAGGCGGTGCAGGGGGGTCAAGAGTGACAAAGCAGCATGGGGGTCACTAGTGACAAGGTGGCACAGGAGGGGCTCATGGGGCTGGGGCCAGGTAGCACCATGGTATTTCACAGTGAGTTCTATCCTATGAATAAATAGTAAGTCAATTATATATAAAAAACAACAGAAAAAAAAGCTTACAGGGCCCAAACAACACTGGACATCATTTGGGCCAGGGGGGTGGTGGTGGTAGTTCAAGGTCATTTCTTGATGTGTTGTTGGCAGTGTTGTTAATTATTTGGGTGGGATCAAAAAAATGGCATCTATCAAAAAATCACCATAGCAACACTAGCTCTATCAAATAAACATGTGCAAACTCACTAGGGGTATATAAACCCTCAAGATTTCACTCTTTTCATTCCCTGGGCTTGTCCCATGTAATAATGTAGTTAGGTATAATTAAATTAAATTTGGTATAATATAATAAATATTATTAGATAGTAGTAGACCAGTGGTCTGGTCCTTAACCAGTCTTAACCGGTTAAGGCCAGTCTTTTGTAAGGTTGAAATCTCATTGGACTGAGACTGGGACTGCTCTGTACCTGGCATAACCAAGACCAGTTATGGTCTAGTCCAGTCCACAGTCTTTTCTAGTCTTCAAGACTGGACCTTCAAACACTAACTTGGCAAATGTTTCAGCGCTATCTTAGGAGACTGCTGACCGATTTCTACAGTTGGTCTAGTGTACAAACAGATCAGCTCTCATCAAGTCCAGTTCTTAGCTGGCAGTGCATCAGCTACAAGCTACATGCTTCATCCAATGTCATGTGGACACTGGAGGTGGCAACCAGATCCCATATGAGATGTAACCCAAAATTGATCACCCTCCTGTTCAGAGTCACATCTGCTGATCATCAACAGTCAGTCCAGGCAGGCCCAGATCTGGCAATCCCAGAATCTGGTACCTGGCATGTGCACAGCCTCACATGTGATAGAATCTCCCTCAGCAACCTATGCAGGGTAGAGACATCCAATCAAATAGATCATCCCAGATGATCTATATCAGAGCAGTTAGGGCAGCGGTTAAGCCCTCTGATGAGCCCCTTCACAAGGGCGAAACTGCCTAAGTCCCAGCTCTAAGGCTTCAATCCCTATAGACCACCAAACTTTGGGACCATTTTGCTTCATCTCTATTTAGGGATCTGCATGGGTAACCCACAGGTACTTTTGAGCATACCTGTACCTGTACCCATGTCTATCTGTACCCACAACCCACAGGTCACAATGCATGGGTCACAGTGGGTACAGGTTTTGTCAGGGGTTGTAGGAACAAAAATACATTTATTTAATTATATATTTAACTACACAAACCACCCTATGAGCAGGTGCTTGTAGGCATGGGGTTGCTGGTGGGCCCAACAAAACAAAGAAGAAAAGAAAAGAAAGGAAAAGAAAAATGGAAAAAAAGAATGTGGCATGCTCGTCACTGCATCACTCCACCCATGCTCCATCCCACAAGCAGTGGCTCATGAGGCTGGGCCGGGTGGTGTCAGTGGGGCTCCTGGGCCTCCCCACCATGTCCCCTCAGCTGTTGGGACCTGCCTTTGCATCCCCCTGGGCTCCTGGTGCACCCTGGCGCCCATTGGGGCCAGTCACATCCAGGGGGTGTCCCCAGGGCTCTGGGGGGCTCTTTAAATGCACCCCTGGTGGGGGGTGCTCTGTCATACTGGGGGTCCTGCAGCTCTGACAGTGGTATTTGTATTAATTAAAACAGAGGCTAAATAACATATATATATGAAAGAAATGAAAGAGAGGGGGGGAAGGGGGATGCATCATGCTGCTGTCATTGCCCCCCTTCCCTGTGCCCATCTGTTGCCCTCGCCTATTGCACCCTGCCTCCACCCTGCGAGCAGTCACTCACAGCCATGGTGGGGGGTGCTCTGTCATGCTGGGTCATGTTTGGCATGTCTCCCTGTACCCTGGCCATCCCCCCCCTTCCTGGTGTGTCTCCCTGTCACCCGGCACATCCCCCCCCTCATGGTGCATCCCCCCCCAGTGTGTCTCCCTGTCCCCTGGCGCATCTCCCCCCTCCTGGTGCACCCCCCATGTCCCCCTCCCTCCCAGGGTGTCCCCCTCCTCCTGGTGCATCTCCCTGTCACCTGACATGTCCCCCTCCCTCCTGGTGCATCCCCCTCTGTCTTGGCATGTCCCCCTGTCCCCCTACATGTCCCCCCTGTCCTGGTGTGTTCCCTTGTCCCCTGGCACATCCCCTCACTCTGAGGGATGCCCCCCTGTGTCCCTTGCAGGCCTGGGGGCATGCTGTGTCTCGGTGGTGGTGGTCCCTGGCTGGGAGAGGGGGCTAGATTGGTGCACAATAGTGCAGCGGCGGCAGTGCTGGGTCAGGGTAATGTGGCAGCTGTTGTTGTTCCCCTCTTGCTTCCCTGGCACTCCCCTGGGGCAGTCCCTCACCCCATGAAGCCCCCTACCTCCCAGCTAAGTGGGGAGGAGGGGCAGCATGTTGTTGCATACAGATACAAAAAGAAAAACTGAAAGAGGAAAAAAAACATTTTATGAGCATAAAATAAGGATGAAATAGATTTTAAAATACTTATCATAGGGGCCATAGGCCCCCATGGAGTGCTAGAGGGGTGGAGGGGGCAGGGAGGGAGGCCGTCATAGTGGTGGTGGTGGTGGGAGGGAGTGGTGATGAGCTGGCAGTGATGCAGCTATGCACTTTGTCATACACAGCCACGGGAACAGTATGTAGAGCAAATATGGACCTAAGCAACTAAGCTGCTGTTGTCTAGTGGTTATATTGTCTATGGATTATATAATGTACTTATCTAAGGCCTGGGGTTCAATTCCTGCTGGTGACTATCTTTTTTATATTAGTAATAACAGTCATGTGCCAGTCCGAGCACTCTGAGTGCACTCCACTCAGATTGTATTGGGACTGGGACTGAACATTGGCAGGGAGTTGGCTGATGGACCAGTCAGAGCCAGTCCGATTGGAGTCCAAGTAGAGTCCAAGTAGCCTGAGCGGAGTCTGAGTGGAGTCTGATAGGAAAGGTGGGGGAGTGTAAAGACCTCAAACAAGTCCAATCAGATTGGACTTGTTTGCACCTGCTGAGAACTCTGCACCAAGGGATTGATTCTCACAGAGTTTGAATTTTTTTTTCCCCACTTGAACTTGCATCTCATGGTGAGTTACCCACATGATGACGATGATCCTGTGGGGGATCCCAACCCAACAAAAAATGCCCTAGTGCTTGACCTCAAAGGAGGAAGGGGAGAGAGAGGAGGAGGCTCAAGTCACCCAGCTTGAGCAAAGATGACAGGCATCATCATTCACCTTCACCAGGTGAACAGGAATAGTGTTTGTAGGTCCAGTTACAAGACTGGAAAAAGACTGAGACTGGACTAGACCTTAACCAATCAAGACCAAAAAATGTTGAGACTGATGAAGACCACAACCACAGTCCAGTCTTTGGTCCATCATCATTTTATTAAATCTAAGACCACCCAAGACTGATCTTAACTGGTTAAGACTGGTTAAACATACTACATACAAATATTTAATATATTCTAAGTTAGCTACATCTTACATTAAATGGGACAAGCCCAGGGAATCAAAAGAGCGAAATCTCGAGGGTTTAATACCCTCAGTGACTTTGCATCTATTTGTTTGATGGGGCTAAGTGTTGCTACGGTGATTTTCGACAGATGCCATCTTTTTTTTTTTTTGTTTTTTTTTGATCCAACACAAACACTGAACAACACTTCCAACACCCAGCATCAAGACACAACGATGATTCCCTCACACCACCACTACCATGCCCCCCTGGCCCAAATGATGTCCAGTGTCATTTGGGCCCCTTATAAGTTTTTTTACATTGTTTTTTCAAATCCACTAACTTCCAATTTAATTATTAGGATTGTACTTGTTCTGAACAGCCAAAATATAGCCTGCAGCACCCACCCACTGCCATGAGCAGCTGCTCATGGGGTGGATGCATGGGTGCACTACCACTGAACTACAACATGGATTACCTATTGCTCAATGCCACCACCACACCACCAACGCTGCCAATGCTGCCCACACACCCGACACCAAACAACTCCAGGACAACAGTGTTTGGTGACATCACCTCCCTGCCCACCCCTGGCACCCCCTGCTTGCCTGGCATGTCCCCCAAAACTGGCAACACCGATGCTGTCTATACCACAACAGTGTGACAATGGCAATCAAGGATGCAGCTGCCACATCACCACCCCCACCAACACCGCCCACACACCCAACACCAAACAACACAGCTGCCACATCACTGCCCCACTGCATCTTTGATGACACCCCCCCATTGCTTGCAAATGCAAGTGGGGGGTGACTTGTATATTATTTATTTTGTAATTATTCACATTTCTACTAATGTCGCCAACACTTTGGATGCGACAACAGGGGGGGGGGGGGTGCCCTTTCATGGATGCTGAGAAATGCCACCACTTGCACCCCCTTGCACAACAGCTGACTGCTGTCATGTGTGGTATACAGGTTTTTTTCTTTTTTTCTTTTGTTTTTTGCTCTGCTACAGTTCTTAAACTATATACTTAATTAGTGATTGTTTTGCCCAGCCTCATGAGCAGCTCCTCATGAGGTGGGTTAGTAATGTACATTAAAATAGAGTGAAAGACTGGTCAGACCAGTCTTGTAACCAGAAAAGACTAACTAAGACTGGTGAAGACCAGTCTGCACCAGTTCAGTCTGGTCCTAGGGATGAAATAAATTTGTTAGGACCGGTCTCGGTCCCGGTCTTACCCCTCAAGGGCAAAAGACCAAGACTGGACTGGACCTTCAAACACTAAACAGGAAGCCAGGAGCTGCACCAATTGCTGTGCAGCTTGCAAGAACAGACAGTGGCAAGATGGTGTGGGCACCAGCTCCCAGCTCAAGCACCACCAGTTCTTGGAGGATCAACAAACAGGGTATTGTTGTCCACAGCAACTCTTGTGAAATCTGCAAGAGTTATGCTCTTCACATCTACATGCATGTGTATGACTGTGACAAGAGCTATCTTGATGCTCAAGACCATTGAGACTTAGATATTTACTTGGGTGAAATAGCTAGAGCCAATTGTAATTATGAGGATGAGATAGCAGAGCTCCGGGCCTCAGTTAAGGGCCTGGAGCAGGAAGTAGATAAGCTTCAAGGACAGCTTGAAGAACATTCAACGAAGTGGGCTCGCACCTGCAAATATTCTCCTCCTCCTGAGGAGAAGAGATATACCAGTGCTGCTGCGAAGCCAGTGCCAGCCTCTGCACTTCTCTCTGTTCCTAGGAATGAAGAGATATCCATGAGGGAGGCATACCCACCTCTTCCTGCTCTTCCTAGGCCAAAGTATACAACTTCAGCACCAGGTTTCTCAAGACCTGGGAACTGGATCCCTGCTCCCCCCAAGTCACAGGGAGCACCTGCAGCTGTTCCTCTCACCAAGGAGGAATTTGATATCTGGGCTTGGCCAGCCCACATTCCCAAGAATTACCAGATTCTTGAGCGCATACAAGAATACGTACACTTTGTCAATGAGACAGCAGCAGGGGAGAGAACATCCCTGATGCTCCATGCCCTCACCAGCTGATTACCAGAAGAGCAGCAGTTGGCTCGTGGTCTGTGAAGACTGTGGGACCTGAGTCACTTGGAGCAACCAAGTGTCACTGATGCCCCTGAATGGTGGGCACAGTCTATGCACAGACACTTTTACCAGTGGCAGAAATGCCCTGGTATCATGCTTGACCATCACAGGGTCTCACTTCCACACATCAGGGGTCATCTCCTGACACATCAGCAGATTCCCTCTGGACTCAACCAGAGGCAGAAGTTCAGTCTTCAGCTTCATTTAGCTGAAGTTTTCATATGGCCAGGGTCTTACCAGTGTGCGCAAGAGCATGCCCAACTCACCTTGGCACCAGTTTACACTCAACAGCCCCTGCTGAGTGTGACTGACCACACCAGTGTCAAGGATGTTGTCAGACACCTTGCAAATATGGGAGTCCTGGACCTGGAGGTTCAAGAGGCTTATCATTACACCGTGGGCTGGCTCACAGCCATGGCAACTTCTCCCTCTACACAGCCAGAGGAGCCTGCAGTGGCCTCAGGCATAGTTAATTGTCTGGGGCAACTAACTTTGGACAATCCAGAGGATGCCCCTCTGATGACTGAACCATGTTGGTGGACACCTGCACCCACCGATGTGGCCATGTTCGCCCCCCATGCCAAGAGGAAGCATGAGGGAATTGTTGCAATTAGAGGTGGAGCACCTTGGCCCACTGGACCTGGCCATGCAGGCCTGCCCCCACCTCAGTATCTCTCCCCTGTTCATGCAGGGGGGATGTCCAATTCCATGCACATGGATGAACCCCTGTGCCAGCACAACCCACACCAGTCAGCAGTAACCCAGCTGCTGGCTCAGGATCTCTACCTCCTCCAAGGCCCTCCACCCTGGTGACTGACCCCTTCACTGGATGGGATTTCCCCTGTGTGAAGCATCTTGCCAGTGCCAAAAAATGTGTGCTGATGAAGAAGAGGAGAACTGAGGCCAGCATCCCTTCAAAGGCATTCAGAGCAGGCCATGGCTCCAACTATTTCAATGTTTTCATGAATTCATTGCAAAAGAAGAGAAAGCAAGCCAGGCTGGACAGTGACAGCTCAGACAACTTGGACTCTGATGACAAGTTCGCTAGAGACACTCAAGTGGGGACCAGTGCACCTGTCTGGCCCACTGAAGATTCCATGCAGGGACTAGACCCTGTGATGCCCATCTCTCAAATCCATCCGCTCTCATGTGAGGATGGTGAGCTATCACCCATTCCCAAACATGAGTGACCAGTCTTGGTGCCATCCACACCCAAGCTGCCTTCTGCATGATTAGACAATTTTTGGATTGTCTTGTCTGTCAACCAAAAACGGTTTCCCTGGCAGGAACATAAGGGGGAGGGTGTAGTGATCTGGATAATACCCCAGATATTTTATTACAAGGACTTCAGCTTCAACTGGCCTATTTAAGGCCAGCCAACTACTAAAAAATTGTAACATACCACCATCATCAATACAAACAAATATTCATGTTCCTTAAGTATAGTTCACTCCAAACTCACTACAACTTTCCTCATGGACCTACAGTGTTGGCATGATGGCTCTGGGGTTTGCAAAGGATTCAGCATATGTCACCAATGACTACCTCCTCCAATCATTAACCTTCAGCACATATGTATCTTCTTTAGGGCTAGCCTGTAATGTTTGGCTTTGGTTGAGATATTCTTGGGTTGATGGGGCTGATTTCCAGGTATGTCATCACATTCATTTTGTTGATTCCATTGACAAAACTACCTTGCTAGACTCAAGCTTATGACCTGTTCCATGGGTTTATGTCATTCTCACTTTCTGCCCAGGTCCCCTCATTGTGTCTATATGCCGCTGCTCTGTCCTGGCTACCATTCCATGGACCAATTGCATTTAGAGTTTGGCTGGTGTTAGTTGGAATTATGACTTGTGTGGTTGGGTTAGTGATGACCAGGCAGTTCTGGGTGTATGGTATTTGTTGGCTGATCATGAGTATTAAGGATGGTATGCATGCTGTGTCCCATTATGTATGATGCTAAAATTGTACAGCACTTCCCCACCCCCATCTGGCCCCTATTCTTCACCACTTGGCAAGATGTACATACAGGCTCTTACTATACAGGGCTTCAAATCCAGCATGTTTCTGAATGCCGTGAAGTTGACTCCCCCTCAGCTGCAACATTCAAGCCAGCTCCCAGCCATGTGTGTTTTTGAATGTTGCCAACTCCCAAACCCCTAGGTTTAATCCACAGTACAATTGGCCAATGAACTTGGAGTCACAATGCATTTTCAAACACTACTAAGCTGACTTCTGTTAGGACATCACTGATACCCTAAGGCAAAGATGACGGCTCCCACAAAACAAACAACAACAAAAGGAAATGATAGCCTAGTAGTCAGAGGTGGTCACACCAGGGTATGGTGGATAACCTAAGAGAACACAACTGGTGTCTCTAGGCGATTTATTCGAATATATATACTACTATACATGAGGTAACCATGCATTGACTGCAACCATGCTTAGGGCATGAGTCGTCAGCAGGCACAGCATCCCATGCCTACAGTGTGAGGTGTGCAGCTACATGTGCCTACCATGAGTCCAATTGGGCTGCATGTCAGCCATGTGTGTACCATCTGTTGTATCTACCCTTAGTCATGCGCTTGATCATAAGGACCTTGTGCCTACTGTGTGTACATAGAAGTGTCATCACATCAAAACAATGAAAATAATAGTATTAATTGTCTTATGAAAATTGTACTCCTGACATCACCCCCTCTTTAAGGCTCGGATTCCAGATGAGAAATTAATCCCTCTGGAGTCTCAGTGAAGTTTTCATACAGGTGGAATTGAAGATGCGCCAGTGATCAAAGGCAGCGGGGTATGAGTGGTGGAAGGATGTGATCGCATCCGCTGTGTGTTCCAGGTTGTCGGCTGGCTCCCAGGTGTTGTTTTCCTTGGTATAGCCTTGCCACTTAACCAGGTACTGCAACTGGTTACGATGCATCCATGAATCTAGTACCTCTTCCACATGGTACTCCAACTCTCTGTCTATCTCTACAGGGGGTGGTGCTTTGGCTTGCTGTCCCTCAATCTCTGACACCTGATGGGGTCAAGTTCGGGAGATGTTGATCACCGGATGGATCTTGATCGTGCGTGGGAGTTTCACACGAACAGCATTGCTGGAGATCAAGTCCATGGTGGGGTATGGGCTGATTCACTTTTCAGTGAGCTTGCGCGAAGGCCTGTTCAACTGCAAGTCCTTGGCTTCGATCCAGACCTTTTGGCCAACTTGGTATTGTGGCGCATCTCCTCTAACCTGATCCGCATAGCGCTTCATGTCATCTCGCGCCTTTGTCAATACAGCTTCAGCCTCCTTGTGTACTCTCTTCATTCACTCAGCAAAGTCCTCCACAGCTTCTACCTTCCCTTCTTGTCGAGGCTCAAATCCCATCTGGGGGTTGTAGCCATAATTAGCATAAAATAGTGAGGTTTGGAGGGCCAAGTGGATGCGGTTGTTGTATGCAAACTCCCCGAGCGCTATCCATTCTGGCCAGTCATCTTGCCTATAATTTACAAAAAGACACAGGTATTGCTCAACATCTTGGTTGACCTGCTCCATCTGTCCGTCAGTCTGTGGATGGTAAGCCATAGACGTTTTTGTTTGTATTTTTAATAATCTATTCAACTTGCGCATAAGCGCAGCAGAGAACTGCGGGCCCTGATCTGAGATGATTGAATCTGGTAGCCTGTGGTACCACCACACATTGTCCTGGTATAACTTAGCCAGTCCCAATGCACTTGTTTCCTCCATTGTGGGGATTGCGTGCATTTGCTTCTTGGCCCAATCAACCACTATCAGGAGTGCATCATATCCTTGCGCTTCTGGTAGTCCTGTGATGAAGTCCACAGAGATTGCTTTCCATGGCTCCATAGGGGTTTGGATTGGCATGAGCTTGCCCACCGGAGGCTTTGGTACATTCTTATACCGCTGGCATTTGTCACACCCATTGACATAAGTAAATACAAACTTGGTCATATTTGGCCACCAATAATTATGAGCGACCAGCTTGAGGGTTTTCCACCACCCAGGGTGTCCTGCAATTGCCGAGTCATGATGGAGTTGGACGATCTCGCGTTGCAACTGCTCATCCTTCAGCATGTAAACTTTTCCTCTAAAGAGCACCAGCTCTTGCTCCTGTGACCACTCTTCCATCCTCAGCCGCTTTGTCGGCAATCTCTTCAGTTCCTCTACTGCTTTCACCACCAACCCATCTCATTCCCTTGCCTTCCACACTCTGCTAAGTAGCTTCTCCTCTGCTCCTTTGATCAACAAGTGTCCATGCTCTGTTGCCTTGATTGCAAAGAATTCAGGTTTTACCAGGGTGATGTCCTCGTTGTTGTGCTCTGCTCCTTCCTTCCAATCTGGCCTCCTGGACAATGTGTCTGCCTTCCCCATTGCTGTCCCAGGTTTGTTGACCAGTTCAAAATCAAACCTGGATAAATATAGTGCCCAGCATGCTTGTCTTCTATTCAGCTTTTTTGATGACATAAAGTAATGGAGATTGGAATGATCCATCCAAATCTTGACTTTGTGCGTCACACCCTCTAGATGGTGCCTCCATGCCTCTAAGGCTCGGATGATCCCAAGCATCTCTCGGTCATGGATGTTGTAGTTTCTTTTGACATTGTTGAGTGACTTGGAGATGAAAGCACACAGTCTCCACTTTCTGTCTTCCGTTTTCATAGATAGTACTGCCCCCATTGCCACTCCTAAAGCATCGGCCTTGACTCTCAGCACGCAGGTTGGATCTGCAGTTGTCAAGATCTCGTTCCATGTGAATAGCACCTTGAGCCCATCAAATACTCCCTGTTCTTTCTCTGTCCACTGCCACTTCTCATCCTTCCTCAATAATTTATTCATTGGCACTGCTACGTTCGTGAAGCCTTCAGCAAAATGTCAGTAGAAGTTCATGAGACCCAGGAAGCATTGGATATCCTTCACTGAGTTCGGAACTGGCCAGTCCTCTATTGCCTTTGTTTTTTCTCGATCCATTTTTACACCATTTTGTCTGATGTGGAGTCCAAGGAATTCTACTTCCTGTACAGCAAACTCACACTTCTCTGGCTTCAAGAACAGATCATTTTCTTCTAATCTTTTTAACACCTCCTCCACTATCTTGTCATGTCCATTTTGATCTTTTGTAAATATTAGGATATCGTCTATGTACACTACTACTTTTTTTTTTTTTTTTTTTTTTTTGTTCAACAATGTTTAACGTGGTGCACGGGTGCAGTCCACGGCTATCTACTACATGAGACACACAATGCAACGCGTCACATTCATGTTCATTTACTGGAACCAAATAGTGACAAATATCAACTGGTATATATATCCTGGCTTCCACAAGCTCCCCTTTCCTCTGGGGCATCGCTTCCCCCTTAAGTAAGATGTATAAAATACTAAATTGGTCTATTACATAGTTTATAAGTAAATAGGAGGTTTGCGGCACTCGTCTGAGTGCTGAAACCTATAATTACAACATAATAACTTGTATATAGAAATTTGGTGATGGGTTGGGTGCGGGTCACGGGTACTCAATGTGTGACCCATACCTGTACCCATGCCTACCCATACCTGTACCCATATGGGTTACCCACACCCATGCTATAGCCTACTCCTTGTGACCCCGGAACAACATCATGAGGGTGATCTCTTTGGTAATAGATTCACCTTGGTTCAGTGTTCCGTCGATGTTGTAGACCCTGATCGGTTGATCGAGAGTCCGGGTCTTAATTCCACTTTTGTGCACGAACTCCCTGTCTACAAATAGTCCAGTGGCTCTGCTATCCAAGAGTGCCCTGACTGTGCAGGTGTCATGTGTATCTAAAGTAGTGATTGTAATTGGTATCATAATTTTGTTCTTAATTTTACTGGATCGTACGAAATGGCATACCCCCTCTTTAGGCTTCTCAGTATCAGTGTTTAATTTAGTATCTACAGGTTTACAAGGAATTAAGCAGGCTTCCAGAGCGCCAAGCCAATTTGAATCAGACCCCTTGCTGTTGCTACATACTGAGACGTTATCTAAACTATCTACAGCTGTAGAGTCCAAGTCTGTATCTAAGTCTGTGTCCTGTACTGTAAGTCCTTCAAACTTATTCTTGAAAGGTAGCGACAGGGGTTTCACTTGCTTCTGTCGGGAAAATCCTGTTCCTCCTTCTGCTTCTTTTCCTCATCAAGCTTGCAGACCCAGTAGTCTCGCATCTCGTTGTAGTTCATTGCCCTGATGTCCGAAGATCGCTGCCCGTGTCCCCCCCGTCCCCTTCAGGACCGGGACCATCTGCTCCGCGTGTGCCCACACGTGAAGCGCAAGAAACACCGCCAAGCACCGCGATTCATCGCGGACTTGGTGGAGTTACTAGAGGCGAACCCCAGGGCGTTCGCCTTTGCCCCCCCTGAGGGGTGGGACCCAGGATGAGGGGTACGCGCAGGGCGTATGACCCCCGTCTGGTGTGTCGGGGCTGAACGGTTGCTCCGTCCTGCGGACCGTGCATTCTCTTGGTTGGTAACGCCAAACCCTGGGTTCGTCGCTGGCAAGGTCAGGGGGCCCACCGGTTGGTGGGTACCCTCCCGTGCGCGGGGGGGCTAAGCGGCATGGGGTTGTACCTGGGCGACCGGGGGACCTCGGACCCCACTGGGCCTTATGGCTAGTGGGTTGGGCGACTTGCGGGAAGCCCTGTAATCATCATTCCTGCACCGTCGCGCTGGTGGGCGCGCACAGGTAATAGGGGCCGCTGAGGGGTGGCGGACTGGGGGGCGGCTGACTTAGTAGGGCCTGAGGGAGGCGCTGGCAGTGCTGGTTCGGGGAGGCGCCCGAGCGCTCTCGTTCTGTAGCTTGGCTTGTAGGGTCGGGGCCGCGGCCTTCCACCCTAGCCTTTCCGCGCTCATGCGCAGTCTTGGGGCTGTAGTTTCCCCTCAAACTTACGTCGTATACCCGCTGCCTGCTTGTAGTAGATAGCCGTGGACTGCGTCCGTGCACCACGTTAAATATTGTTGAACAAAAAAAAAAAAAAAAAAATTGCCCTGATGTCCAGGCATGATCTGCAATTGTGGGCCATGTGCCCAGGTTTCCTGCACTTGTAACAGATGAGAGGTGGCCACTGTGCTGAGCAGTCCATGTCCATGGCATTGGGGTCGCGTGGTGGGCACAGCCCGGGTGGGTGTTGCTGCTGGGGAGCGCTCCTCCCCTGAGTTGTCTGTGGATGGGCCTGATTTGCCCCTTGCACTCTAGGCATGTTTGGCATGGGTGGTTTAGGTGGTCCTCATGCCCCTGCTCTGAACAAGTGCTCTTCAGTGCGCGCTTGTTGCCACTGACGGTCCATGCACATTGCCTGCACGTACCACTCGGTTATAGTTGCTGGTTGCCTTTCTAGATTGTTCAGCCACTCGCACAGCCCCTTGTTCAATGACCACTTGAACTCGTAGATGAGCGGCATACCGGTGTAGCCAGACTTGTGTGCTGTGATCTTGAAGTCCTGGATGTGTTCATCCACGGTCTTCTTGCCTTGCACCATGGTCATTATCTGGAACACCTTGGTGTCTTGGACGTTGGGGTCACCAAACAACTCCTGGATTGCCTGCATCAGCTCCTGCGCTGATACGCCTTAGGAAATTCTAAGCGACAATTGCTGGAGAATTGTCGAGAAAAACTTAGGAAAATTCTCAAGAACATATAGGAACTCACAGAATAATTGAGCACCAAAGGACGAGCATTAGTATGGGGAAGCGGAACTGTGGGACTTAGGAAGCGTCGAGCATCCAATCCCCAGCCGTTTTGATGCCAGGTGTTGATGTGACGTACATATTAATTGACAGATCAGGGCAGACAGGCACAGCCACCCGACCAACACCTTAGGAGCCCATAGCAACGGCGGATCAGCTTAGAAAATCAAGCATCAAGATCAAAAGATTGACATCGTACCTGATTGATGGCGGGGTGGAACGCCATAAGAGGTGAAGGCCGAGCAATAGAGGGCGTTATCTAACATAAGTTGGCAAGATTTCCTTTTATACCATTTTTCTGTCTCATTTAACAGACCGTTCGGACGGGGCAATATCACCCCATTGCGATGTGATTCTATCTTCTAGGGTAGCTCCACCGAGCTATTTCCAACATACCATATAAAGGATAGTTTCATTATCTATTTCATATTTCGTACTTGTACAAATACTAGGGGTAGTGTAGCTGCGCAGCAGAGAAGTTCAGACCCCAGAATATACCTCTCTCACAAATCTCACATCTTGCTCATCACGTGACATGGTGAGCATGCTCAAAGTTGTGTAAAGACTCAGAACCAAGGACTAGGACATAGGAAATTGGGCGTGGGAAGTTTCTCCCTTGCACGTCGAAGTTGTTGAAAGCTCAGCGCTGTTGACAATGTCGGGCTCGTCGAGCTTACTAAGGATAAAGGATTAGGAAACCAAGGATCTAAGGAATAAAGGAACAAAGTTTAGGATCTTCAGACTTAGGGTCAAAGATTGGGAAACTGAGGCACAAGGACAAGGATTTGAACTAAGGATTAGGAATTCTAAAGGACATAGGAACAAGACTTAGGGAAAGCTTAGGAAACTCTTAGGAAATCGGACTTAGGAAACCCTTAGGAAATTGACAGGAAAACGGAAAGACATTGGGCAGGATCTTAGGAAGGATCTAAGGATATCAAGAATATTCTAAGGAAGAGGCAAGCTTAGGAAGGAACCTTAGGAACTAAAGGCTTGGCAATAAGTTCTGCAAGGGAACTCTTTGGCCCACTCGCAACCATTCAGATAGTGCATTGGTGTGTGTGTTTTGTGTTGGTTAGGATATAGGATCTCAGTGTCAGACGCACACCACCCGTTTCAGCGCCATGGCAAAGGGTGGGTCACCATGCATCATTTCTTTGACCGCAACTTTGCACCATTTCACGGTGGTCCCTCCTTCCAAGTATGACAGGATCTAGACAATTCTGGCATCCTCCATTCGGAACTCATCGGGGGATCCCCACATGTACATGTAGATGGCCGTCTCAAAGGGGTCAAGCTCATCTGCCTATCCTGAAAAGGGGAGAGGGCACGTGACTTTGGGCATGCAGCTTCCCCTGTGTTCTTCCGCTGTTTGTTTGGCCGGTCTGTTGCGCCTTTGCTTCTCCTCCATTAAAGCTGTGAGGAGGACATCGTATTCCTCCTGTGCTTCTTGTAGTAGCTGTTTGAGCATCTTGCTTGGGCTGGGTTCAGGAATGTCCTCGAGCCTCAGGTCATCTAAGTCTCGGAGGTCACCCATGGTAATTGGGGTAAGTAGGGGTAGTGAAGAAAGGGGTGTTGGGGGCAGAGAGCGTGTTGTAATGGTGCGATCAGAGAGGACAATAGTCTCTTGCTGCAGGCACATGACCCTGTCTTGCAGCTTAGAGGTGTGGGGAAAATGTAAGGTCAAACCCTCTTGCGTGACAGTAGTGCCACAGTCAATCACACCATGCACGCACACTCAGAGCAGTCGGGTGGCATCCCACAACGGTCTGTGTCAAGTGAGGTCCAGTCTGTTTGAGGGGTGGTTCAACAGTGTAAACACCAGAGGAACAGTGCTAAGACTGTTCAATGGGCGAACCCAGAGGAATGAGGGAGAGGGATTGGGGGGGAATGTTTGTTAGTGAGGTGAGTGGGTGATCAGGTTCATACCTTGACAATGGCAGCATGTTGGTGCGCGTTGTCTCAAGTGATGCCTGAAGGAAGGGAAATGTTGAAAGAAAGAGAGGGAGGGGTCATCAAGAGCAGTTGTGTTCTTCTGTTAGGACGTCACCAATACCCTAAGGCAAAGATGATGGCTCCCACAAAACAAACAACAACAAAAGGAAATGATAGCCTAGTAGTCAGAGGTGGTCACACCAGGGTATGGCGGATAACCTAAGAGAACACAACTGGTGTCTCTAGGCGATTTATTCGAATATATATACTACTATACATGAGGTAACCATGTGTTGACTGTGACCATGCTTAGGGCATGAGTCGTCAGCGGGCACAGCATGAGGTGTGCAGCTACATGTGCCTACCATGAGTCCAATCGGGCTGCATGTCAGCCATGTGTGTACCGTGTGTTGTACCTACCCTTAGCCATGTGCTTGATCATAAGGACCTTGTGCCTACTGTGTGTACATAAAAGTGTCATTACATCAAAACAATGAAAATAATAGTATTAATTGTCTTATGAAAATCATACTCCTGACAACTTCTCTCTTAGCTACAACCTTAAAGTTGTCCCCCTGCCATGTGCATTTCCGAATGCTGCCATCTCCTAAACTTCCAGGTTCCACCCACAGCACAGTCAGCAAACCACACTGCACTTTTGAATGCTGCCAACTCTTAATCTTCCAGGTTCAATCCCCCCTCAGTTGCAACATTCAAGCCATCTCCCAGCCATGTGTGTTTTCAACAAATTCCCAGTTCAAGACCTCCATTCATTCCAGGGTGTGATGTTGTATGTCCCCCTGAACAACTTGCTCTGGTGACAAGTTGTTTATCCTTCAAGGTGCATGAGCCCTTGCAAGCTTGAGGTGTCCCTCTTGCAAAGGAGACCCAATCTTTCTGCCCATAGGATGCAAGAAGTTGTAAGGAAGGCATTTGATGAGGAACTAATCAAGCTAGCAGGGCTTGAACCTGCTGTGAGTGAGGCAAGCATGACAAGAAACTACCTTGAATAGATCACCTAGGCCCATCCCTCCCTCTTGGATCTACATTGTACTTACATTTCACTGTGCAGATCCCCTGGGGCATGCATATGCCTGAAAACTTTGCCCACATACACAGCACATCCCTGACACAGACCACCATGGCCTCACAGATGTCAAGGTGTTAGGATGTCACTAATACCCTAAGGCAAAAGCGAGGTCTCTCCCAGAACAAACACCAACAAAGGAAAAGGGGATCTTAGTCTCAGGTGGTCACACCAGTGGTACTAGTGGGTAGCCTAAGAGAACTCAACTAGAGTCTCTAGGCAATATATTTATACTAATTTACATGAGGTAACCATGCATTGGCTGCAGCTGTGCTTAGACCATGAGTCCAATCATGCTGCATGTCGGCTGTGTGTCAGCCGTGTGTCGGCCATGTGTTGTAAGGTAGAAGACATCCATAACCCACCAACATCACATGTCGTTACCTTTTGTGACAGTAACAAGCCAAAAAAGGCAGAAATTCTTCGAAACAGCTCTAGAACATGTTGAGACAAGGTTCTTCCAGTTTTGTTCAATACGAACCCTTCGGATGCATGTAGAGGCCTTGTATGCCAAATGGCATTATACGGGAATAAGTATTGAGTGAGGAATTCAACAATAAATGATTATAACTATGTACTAATTGATCAACTGTCAATACACCTACAACGATCATCTAAACTATGTACTATAAGGTGTGAAATGTATTTACCTGAAGTAAGTAAATCAGTGTGGATAATTCCAAGTGCAGATTATAAACTAATTGAAAGTAACTTTTTTGAGATCATTCATCAAGGATTCTGGGAGTACGCAATGGCCGCAATACTTTCTTGCTGCCCACGCAGCTTGTTATCCATTCAGTCCTTTGTCATATGCATCAAAGCCATGCTAAGCTGCCTTTGTGCTTTGTCCCCATGTGGCTGGCACATTCAGGAGGTGTCACACAGGCACAATTGGCAAATATGATGCGTTATCTATAAACTTTTGAATTTCAATTTGGGTACATCATATTACATAAAATTGACTTTCTGGAAACTTCTAGTACATATTTAGACTAGTTCCTATTGACTATATTTTGTATAAACTGCATGTGCAAAGTTCTGAAGAGGATTTTTCCCGTTTTGGTGTGAAATTTACCAATTTGGCGGTTGTCATGCTGCTCATGTGATGTTGGTGGGTTATGGATGTCTTCTACCTTACCATGTGTTGTACCTACCCTAAGCCATGTGCTTGATCATAAGGACCTTGCGCCTACTGCATGTACATAAAAGCGTCATCATAGTCAAACAATGAAAATAATAGTGTTAATTGTCTTTAGAAAATTGTACTCCTGACAAAGGCATGCATTCTCAAATTCCTCACAGTTGACAAGCTGCATGACTCAGTGCAAAACATGATCATTTGCCTTGTAGGCCCTCCTGGTGTCCACAAGATGAGCATTGGGCAAGTCTGTTGTGGGTGCTCTCAGTAGTGTTTTCAGGTCCGGTTAGGTTAGGTTTTTTGACCCCAAGATTGGTTAACCATAACCATAACCAGTCTAAACTGGACCAAGATCCAGGTGGACCATAACCAGACCGATGCAAACTGGTCATTTTCAGTTCAGTTAACCAAAAAAACTGGTTTGCATCGGTTTTGACCGCTTAAATTACTATATTAGGAAATATTAACACTAAGATAGACAACATGCAAATCCAGCACCTTATGTAATCACATATAAGCGAAGTTCCCACGGCCAAATCTTGAGGCGAAGAAAAAAAAAATTACATCAAAGAAAATCTAAGGCTAGAAAGTAGGTGGAAGATCAACACATGCCCGTTTCACTTCAGCAACCATAGTAGGTGGTAAGGTGCAGTGTCTGTGGTATTTTTTTCCAGCCCATGCAGCCTCTGCACCAGACAAACCCTGGTCATAAGCTGAAATAAAACACGCCGACCGATTTGCATATCTAAACATCCAAAGATAAGAGATTAATAAACATAGATTAAGAGATGGTTACCATCTAATCTGAACCAGTGGTACATCGTCAAGGCATGAAAGCATGTTTTTCTCCATAGCATCAATATTTGCAGTTCGAGTTGATATCCAATAACGGAGTTTCACAGCTCCCCAATACTGCTCAATGAAGTTTAGCTTGCAATGGTATTTTGGATAGAAATCACAAATGTGGCTGCATGAGGTAACAAACTCCTCAAGCTGAGACTTCTGGGAAATGAAATCCAGCTGTGTGAAAAGAAGTCTACGACAACAACAATTAGTGAGCCCGGGATCACACTTGAACCCTTCACATTGGGCAAGAAGTCCAGCTGATGGCCACAAGCCACGCTCCTTGATTATCTGCTCCATCCCTTTGAACCACCCGGTGATACTTCCCCAGCGATCTGGAGCGTGAAAAACGCATTCTTTCTCACTTCCCAGGATCGCGGTGCGATCCTCCTTTCTCTCATGTTTATCAATTTATGTTCTGAAGCGTCGCGATCTATAGGTTACAGTAACTAAGTCATTATTAGCTTACATCGCAACCTTCGCAACTTTGCATCTCACTTCGCACCTATTTTACTTCGCATACCTTGGTCTACCTGGGTTACCTAGAAAGAGTTTAGTGTAGGTAGTCCGTGGGCGATGGCCTTGGGTATGGACCTGATTAGTATAGTATCCACTCACCTTTGTACTTGTATAAAAAAGCTATAGTAGTAGAATGAAAAAGAGAACATTCTCCCCTCTTGACTTGTGTTAGCGTTAAAATTCGTCCTCGCGTTTAGACCTCAGAACTCCCTTCGTATTACATTGTTTTTGCTTGCGGCTCTTCACTTATTACCGTCTTCGCTATTGCGTATCTCATAGACTCGTCCTTCGTCCGCAATTAACTTCGCGATCTTCGCACTCACAGATTCATACAGGACACCTCTCGGTACACCACTTCGCATCCTCTCGCGCGGCCCCGTTGCTTGTAGAGGACAGTACTGAGACCCTTTGAAGCTAACTCCCGCATTTCTTTATCGGGGTTTTCCTGCAATAGGAGAGCAACCAAAACACATCAATTTGGAGCCCACCGCGAGGGTTTTCTTTAAAGATTTCGTCAGACCAACCTCCGACAAGCGAGGGATTTACATCGGACCCACTCAACTCTATCCGACACACTTTCGAATCCACTTACAATCGTCGATTTCCCTCAGATCCATTACGCCCTTCGCAGGCCTTTAGTGCGATATTCCCTCAAGTATTTACACTACAACCAGCAATATTCGAAACTCGTATTCCGAACTCTTCAGACTCCTCAGACTCATCATTGGACACGTCGCCGGTAACATCGCAACCAAGAATCCAACTCCCCCTATCCAAAATGTCTACAACAACAACACCACCTAATATGCCCACTCGCGGACACTCAAGCGCACCAAAGTTTACGCAAGACAAACCTCACGAATTAGGACGATACTTCGCAGAGCTAGAAATCTTATTCGCATCATGCCAGGTAATGGCAGATGAACAGAAGAAGCTCCACGCGTGTCGCTACGTCGCGATAGAGATTGCTGAACTATGGGAAGCCCTACCAGAATATGCAGCAGGAATCACCTATGCAGATTGGAAAGCGGCCATTATCAAGTTATACCCAGGCACAAGTAGTACTGATCGCTGGACAGAAGCTGACCTGGACAAGGTTGTCGGTGAATGTTCACGACTAGGAATCAAGACCCTGGACGACCTAGCAAACTACTACAGACAGTTCTATACTATCTCAAAATTCCTGATCGATCAGACAAGAATATCGGGTAACGAACAAAGTCGCGCGTTCATTCGAGGAATACCTCGTCACTTATGGGAACGAATGTTGACAAGACTGATGATATCCCACCCGAACAACGCAGCGAACCAAGGGTACACACTTAACCAGCTGTACGAAGCAGCGGTTTACATTCTGACTGCGGAATCGCCCAACTCGCATAGCAGCTATTCGCCAGCTCACGATATACCTACACCACAATCCTCGACATTACGCGATTCAACGCCATCGCCATCCTCATCTGCTGGGATCAAGATTGAAGATCTTAACACGATGTTCGAAAAGCTAGCGCAGACAATCATCGTAGCGGTCAATGCGAAGACAGGTGAAAGGCCTTCGCAAGACAACCGTCCACCAAACAGCGGTAATTGTAACTTCTGTGGCGAACAAGGTCACTTCATTGCAATGCCCGAAGTTAACAGTATACATTTCTTCCGGAAAGTGCAAGAAGAATGCTGAAGGAAAGGTTGTGTTACCATCCAGGTTATTCCTCCCCAGAGTGATCGCTGGACGATGGTTAGCAGACAGACTGGACGAATACCACCGTCTCAACCCAGGGCATGAGGTTATTTCGCAGGTTTCCACTACCTCCTCCACTTCCACAATGATTTACAACCGCGTTCCCTCCCCACACCGTATAGAAGAAATCCCAGACAATGGTTCGCGAATATCTCCAGAAGATCGCATTATCGCGTTAGAGCAAGAACTCCTAGCACTTCGCTCGAAGCCCGTGTTTGACAGAGTAGAGATACCTAGGGTTCGTCGAGGGCCTCCGAATAAAGCACCAATGAAGCCTTCGCAGACAACGTCCGATGTTGAACCATCTGCATCGCAACCCTCAGATACCAGCGCTCAGCCTTCCGAATCCGTTCCCCGACCAATAGTACCAGTCACAAAACCACCTGTACACCCATTCGCCAACATTCCAGAAGCACACTATATTCCTCCCACTTCTCGCAACTTCGGGGCAGTTGACAAAGAAAAGGCTGTTAAAGAGCCAGCCTATCGCACCATCGCACCAATCCACAACTCCAAGTTCGCAGAGGAAGTGTATATTCGCACCATGAAGTCTCCTTTTGTCACTTTGTCTCCAGAAGAATTACTCTCCATTTCACCAGAGTATCGCCAAAAGATGCGCGATGCAGTTACCCTGAAACAGGTTTATCCAACGGAAATAGAGAAAGTCTCGGACACCGTCGCCACCCATGTTCAAGAAGAAGCATTACCAGGGATCGAATATGAAAACGAAAACCCTGCACATCGTACCAACGGTATCCCTCCTCCATCAGACGCTCTCATAGTCCATGATATCTACGACACCTATCTTAGCAACCTACGACCAGGCGAAGAGCGCAGAACGATTACGGTCGCCAAGGAATCGCATGCCTTGCGATCTATTATGATGCTAGTGGATAACCAAGAACACATCGAAGCCATCATAGATCCTGGTTCGCAGATTATCGCAATGTCGGAGACAGTCTGCTTCAATCTCGGGCTGCACTTCGATCCCACAGTTCAATTAAACATGCAATCCGCGAATGGCGAAATTGATCGCTCACTTGGTTTAGCCAGAAACGTCGCATGTAGCATTGGAGACGTTACCCTTTACTTCCAGATACATGTTATTCGCAACCCCGCATACGACATCCTCATCGGGCGACCATTCGACGTTCTGACAGAAAGTACAGTGAAGAACTACAAGAACAAAGACCAAACTATCACTATCATCGATCCGAACTCGGAACGAGTCACTACAATCCCAACCATTCCTAGGGGCAAGCCTACTCACAGTCGACTTCGACAGAATGGTCCCGATGGAAATTTTCGCGTACTTTCGAGGAATTGATAGAAGATCAAGGAGAAATCGCGTTCCTAATAGATTTCAATTCGCTTCAAGACTCAGCTTCCATTTATGCCTATGCTCCAATTCCCTCATCGACTTCTACTTCCGTTCTTGCTAAAGCTTATTTATTAGCCTGCAATCGCCCAAATGGCATAGAACCAGGCCTAGATTCATACCTCTCCCAATTACAGTCCTCTCTTGCTTCGCCAATATCGCAATCTCTAGAAGAAGCAATAGCACCCACGACATCACCCATATCACATTTCATAGACGCCATCCCAAGGAGAAAGGGGGTGGTGATGAAGAAGAAATACAAACCAGTAGCTCGGAAGGTTCGCTCTGTGGTTGCAGAACTACCAGAGAAATATCGCATTGTTCGCAACATTATCGGAGATCCATTAGCTGACATGCCAACGTTAGACACAAATCCGAAGACATTTACACCGACAGGTCGATATACAGAAGATCGACGCAAAGCCTTAGATGCGAAACACGAAGATTTTCTATGGCCTGCAGAACGCGATTTAATGCACGATTTCATGTGCAAACAGAATGAAGCTTTCGCATGGGACGATTCCGAACGCGGCAGTTTCCGCTCAGATTTCTTTCCACCAATCGACATCCCTACAATTCCTCACATCCCATTTATTGAAAAGAACATTCCAATTCCTCCAGGGATATATGACGAAGTATGCGCTATCATTCGGAAGAAGATCGCAGCTGGAGTATACGAAGCCTCGAATTCCTCTTATTGCACTCGTTGGTTCTGTGTTCTCAAGAAGGATGGAAAAGGATTGCGTCTTGTCCACAGTCTCGAACCACTGAATCGTATCACTATTAGACACTCTGGAGTTCCTCCCATTCCCGATCATCTCGCAGAACAATTTGCCGGTAGAGCATGCGGTGCGATGTTGGATTTGTATGTGGGATATGACGAACGACTTATTGCAGAAAGCTCGCGTGATTATACAATATTCCAAACACCATTCGGCGCACTTCGGTTGGTTACCCTACCATCCCTTACATCGACGACGTGCCAGTTAAAGGGCCGGTTTCGCGCTATATTCGCGAAGATGGATCATTCGAAACCATTGCTGCGAATCCACAGATACGTCGCTTTGTCTGGGAACATTTCAACAACGTCAACAGAATTGTACAATGCATGAAATACTGTGGAGGTACATTCTCAGGAACAAAGCTATTGATATGTGTTCCGAGGTTTTGGGTCATTGGGCACTGCTGCACTTACGAAGGAAGAATAGCAGATGATTTGAAGGTGTTAGCGATCAAGAATTGGGGACCTTGCAACAGCATCTCCGAAGTTTGCGCATTTCTAGGCACGATTGGCATACTTCGCAACTTTATTCGCAACTTCGCCCACCGTGCACACCCTCTAGTCAAACTGACTAGGAAAGACATCCCCTTTGAATTCGGCGAAGAACAAGTCCACTCCCAAGAAAACCTGAAGCAAGCTTTAATATCGTCTCCAGCACTACGACCTCTTGACTACACCTCCGATTCACCTGTTATCCTCGCAGTCGACACTTCATACATCGCAATCGGTTACTTTCTCTGCCAATGTGCCCCAGACAATCCGAAAACCCGATACTACAACCAATTTGGATCTATTACTCTCAACGACAGAGAGGCCAGATTCTCGCAGCCGAAACTAGAAATCTATGGTCTTTTCCGAGCGTTTCGCGCCCTCAGACTTTGGCTTATAGGTGTTCGCAATCTCATAGTTGAAACGGACGCACGCTACATCAAAGGCATGCTCGCACACCCCGATATCAATCCCTCAGCAAGTATCAATCGCTGGATCATCGCGATTCTATCATTCCATTTCGAACTTGTTCATGTCAAAGGTACCCTACATGGACCAGATGGATTGTCAAGAAGGCCACAACAACCAAACAATGAAGATATAGCCGAAGAAGATGACTTCGAAGATTGGGTAGACCGACTACATGGCTTTATACACATTATTCACGATCTCTCCTTCCCTCCAACTTCGCAACCCACCAAACCAACACAACCACTTATATCGATTCTCGCTACCGCTCAAATCTCAAGTCAGGAGGAGGAGAGCTATGCCAATATTCCATGCTCAGAAAATGCGAAATCAGCTGATTCGAAGCTCACTGCAGTGTGAACTTGGCACGAAGATTTACAGAGACCAAGCAAAATGACAGACTCACAATACGCGAAGTTCATTCGATACGCCACCCGATTCTTTCCTGACCACGATCGCCTATGGAAGCGAGATTCCCACGGAGCGCACAAACTTGTCATCCCTCAGGAAAGACGTCTAGAAGTTCTGCGAAATGTCCACGATAACATAGGACACAAGCGCTATTACGCCACACGTTCTGCACTCCTCTTGCGATTTTGGTGGCCCCACATCCATGCAGATTTAATATGGTATGTGCAAACATGCCACATATGCCAGATCCAACAAACGACCAAACTGCATATTCCACCGACCGTTGCAACCCCTGCTCCATTATTCTCGAAAATCTACATTGACACCATGCACATGCCTAAATCTGCGAATTTCAAGTATCTCGTCCAAGGAAGATGCTCACTTGTTCATTGGCCCGAGTTTCGCATGTTAGCCAATGAAAACGCGACTTCGATAGCCGCCAATTGGATATTCCAAGATATCATCTGCAGATGGGGCACACTTCGCGAAATCGTCACAGACAATGCTCCAGTATTCCTCAAAGCCCTAGCAGTTCTAGGCCAGAAATACAAGATACACCACATTCGAATCAGTGGCTACAACTCTAGAGCAAACGGACTAGTAGAGCAATCCCACTTTGATGTTCGACAAGCGTTATTTAAAGCAGCAAATGGAGACGAAGCTAAATGGTCCCAGAGCTGTTATTCAGTCTTTTGGGCAGAGCGAATTACGACAAAGAGGATGATGGGCTGTTCACCCTACTTCGCAGCAACAGGGACACATCCACTCATCCCACTCGATATTGTCGAAGCCACATACCTCCAGCCCCCTCCCGATTCCATACTTTCAACCACAGATCTTATCGCACGACGAGCAGTCGCCCTCCAGAGACAAAAGGCAGACTTAGCCAAGTTACATACCAAAGTCTTCGCAACACGCAAACAAGCCGTGATTCGCTATGAAGCAAAGCACATGCGCACGATTCATAACTTCAATTTTCAATATGGAGACCTAGTTCTAATGAGAAACACCAGAATCGAATATTCGCTAGATTGCAAGCTCAAGCCACGCTATCTTGGACCTCTTATCATAATCTCCAGAAACAAAGGAGGAGCCTACATCATTTGTGAACTCGATGGGACCATCATGCATAGGCCCATCGCAGCATTTCGCCTCATCCCTTATTACGCTCGACGCATGATCCACCTTCCATCTGGAACAATTGACATCGATACCACGCGTCTCAGACAATTAGAAGAAATGGACCTAGCAATAGACGAAGAAGAACAAGACCCTTTAGACCTCGACAACAGCAGCGATGATGAAGAAGATAACCCAGACACATAGTATCGTACCTTTCTCAGATATTCTTGCTCTCAATTCTTTTACTTACATTCTACTTCGCACATTTCGCCAGCACATATACACACTCTCTATTCTTTTTCTTAAGTCGCGATATCGTTTCTTTGATGATTGCGCAAATCCTCAGGGGTTTACTGGCAATGATGATGACTGAGCCTTCCCCTTTCTTTTATTCTTCTTTTATTTCTCTTTGCAAATTCCTGCTGTCTCACTTTGCATTTGATTTTGCAACCATCGCTCCTTTCCTTTATGATCTATGCATTACTTCATTTTCCTTTGAACCACAGCTCCAGAACACTAGGAACAAAAGTCTATTACAAAAAGCACAAGAAACTATATATATATACAAAAATCAAGGCACAAAAAGAATCAAAGCCCTCAATCACTCCTCATCCTCTTCGTTGCTGGAACTGGCGTTCTGGAAGGCTTCGCGAAGCTCGTCGATACGAACGCGTTGGGCGGAGAGTTGATCTTGCAGGAATTCGATCCTGGACGATAATCGCACGAATTCTTCTTTTGCGACTTCGTAGTCTACTCGCGCTCTTTCTTTCGTGACCTTTGGCGCGATGACGTGCACCTTCTTGACGTGGGGCTTCACATCGCGAACCCTCGAGGATGAGGCCCGAGGCCTCTGCGGTACTGCGAACAATACGTTATCAATGCAAAGTGATACAGATGTTGATGAAACACACACCGATTACCACCTCCATTTTTGATTTAGACAGTCCAGCCTTCGGAGGAAGGACAGCCGCCGCCACCACCTCTGACTTCGCCTCCGCTCCCGCGTCGCTCTTTCCCTTCGCCTTCGCCTTTCCAGTATGCGAAATACCCTCCCAATAACATCCAGCCTTGTCTAGTGCACACTTGGTGCATTTTGGCTCGCTGTCTGGGACGATGCAAGGCGGCACTGTTTGGAAACCTCGACAACGATCACACTACATTGAACCGTTAGTCCAACAGAATAAGAAATATACAAAATACATCCGCACCGGTCCCTCCACTTTGCGAAGAGGCGCTGCTAACACCTGAGGCGCTGGCGAAGTCCTGATCGCCCGTGTCCCACCCATCTTCGCACCTGGAGTCGGTGACCATTGGTCGGCCACGGTCGCCTCTGAGCTAGTGACGCGTCGTCGCTTAGCTTTGGTTGGCCTCGCTGGGGATCCTAACACCTCGATGTCTCCAGCCACTTTGTCAACAACCATGGCATCGTCCTCCTTTGCCTTACCCGCTTCCGTCGATTCTTCCACCACCAATTCTTTCCCTTTCCCTTTCACATCCCCCTCTTTTCCACCTCCATTTCCAACCACTTTGTCTACTACCATCTCCAGCGAAGTCTTCGCAACTACTAGCAAAGACTCCACTTGATCTTTCGCTCCTCGTGCTGTGTCCTCTTCTTCCTCCCTCTTTAGCATCGCCTCTAGCGCTTCAAATTCTTCCTCGGTCATTTCATCAGCCATGTACGCATTAGTCGCGTCTGTCAATTGTTGCGCTCTGAGTGCCGTGCGATCGACAAGGCTGGGAGTCGGTTCTGAAGTGGTAGCAGGGATAGGGAAGAGGATTCCTCCCCATTCGCACCAGGACGGACTCTCGAACTTCGCGAAGGCCTCGCGAGCTTGCGACAATGCAGTCTTCATGTTGGGGTCGGCCTCGGGATCCTGAACTAGCTTTACCAACTTCGCCTGCAAAATCATATCCACAAAGCTAAAACAAACATTTCTCAAAAACATTCGCGACGCACCCAATTCTTTACAAAACGCTTTCCCCAGAGTTCGTAGTCTTCGTGTTCCGCGACGCCATCGGGAAGGGTCATCATGTCGGTCCTGATGGCCTCTTGGACTTTAGCAATGAGGATGGAAGACATGGAGGAATGAAGCAAAGTATTTTAGGTGGAGAAGTTGAGGTACGGACGCGACGAAGAGAACTCTCAAACTCCACTATCAACAAACAACTTCAACGTCACGCGATCGCGTCTCGGCATCTTCCGTTTTATTCTCATCCGAGCTCTACCTGTTACACAAAACGCTAAATCATTTTCACAAGACACTTCGCTTTGGTGCCACTCGACTTCGCAACCTTCGGCGAACATCGCGAACCCCCTTACGATTCGATCTACACTCCCTTACATTTCGCAATCACCTTGTGCTCATCGCGGCACTTTCGCTCCTTCTGGTCTACTTCGACAAATGTTTGCCTATCTCTCTCTACCTTTTCCACATCTTTCCCATTACTCTACCCCACTCGCACACTTCGCGAAACACTACAGCCCTTCTTTCTACTATTCGGATCCACTTCGCAAATGTCTACAACACAAGCATTCTTTGGAATAACGTCAGCAAAAGCTCCCACGCTCCTTCCTCATGTGCCAACAACGGCATTCTTTTTCCTCCCTTTTTCCTCTTCCTTTTCCACTCTTTTATATCGTCACCTCCCTCTCTATCATGATTATATCCTCTTCCCAGTTGGGTTGGACCAGGGACAGTACCTTTCTAGGGCCATTGAATCATTACAACTCTTCTTCGGCTCCTAACACTTCCTCCTCGGTTCCATCCTACACCTTGCCATATGCATCAACGCCACTGTCAAATGGGGACCTGGATGCCATTTCCGGGTTTTTACTTAAACTTCTAAAGCTACGCTCTCTTCTATATGTCTTTTTACCCAACGTTATCATGATTAACCAAACCATCAACCACAAAGACGCTGCCCTCTTCACAACCATTGCCACGCTTTTAGCCCTATTCGGTTTCCTATTCATTGGAATTATGTTCATACAGCGTCACTCTCCCGTCACATCTACTCTTCCTTTGTTTGAAACGTACCCACTTCGCACTCCCTTCGCTACGCCGCTCTCAAATAGCATTGAAACAGTTCACCTCTTGCTTGTCGACTCATTCCCTCAAGTACCCTCCATCACTTCTACTCGTTACACTCGCGAACGGATTCCCCCATGTCCCACATTCGCCGCGCCGCTCCCTCCACTTAACGAAAATAATCATAGGGTAACTTCGACAGACAACCTCCTCTCGCCAGTAATCGCAATCACACCTCCTACACCCCGAAACTCGTACGAATCCGAATGGCGCGACCTATTTACAGGGCCCATTCCGTCGCAATCCTTCGCGATGCGAGGAAACCAAAGCCCCATAGATCATTCACGTTTAGGGCCCTGCCCTTACATTCCGTTGCGAGGCGAATCGAAAGAGGATATTAGCGAAATTTTGAATTGGTCTATGAGGCCGAGGGCGGCCTCTGTTTCAAGTCAGGAGGAGGTGATACTTCCCCAGCGATCCGGAGCGTGAAAAACGCATTCTTTCTCACTTCCCAGGATCGCAGTGCGATCCTCCTTTCTCTCATGTTTATCAATTTATGTTCCGAAGCGTCGCGATCTATAGGTTACAGTAACTAAGTCATTATTAGCTTACATCGCAACCTTCGCAACTTTGCATCTCACTTCGCACCTATTTTACTTCGCATACCTTGGTCTACCTGGGTTACCTAGAAAGAGTTTAGTGTAGGTAGTCCGTGGGCGATGGCCTTGGGTATGGACCTGATTAGTATAGTATCCACTCACCTTTGTACTTGTATAAAAAAGCTATAGTAGTAGAATGAAAAAGAGAACATTCTCCCCTCTCGACTTGTGTTAGCGTTAAAATTCGTCCTCGCGTTTAGACCTCAGAACTCCCTTCATATTACATCGTTTTCGCTTGCGGCTCTTCGCTTATTACCGTCTTCGCTATTGCGTATCTCATAGACTCGTCCTTCGTCCGCGATTAACTTCGCGATCTTCGCACTCACAGATTCATACAGGACACCTCTCGGTACACCACTTCGCATCCTCTCGCGCGGCCCCGTTGCTTGTAGAGGACAGTACTGAGACCCTTTGAAGCTAACTCCCGCATTTCTTTATCGGGGTTTTCCTGCAATAAGAGAGCAACCGAAACACATCACCGGGCATGGTGGGGTCATCATCATCATAATAAAATGCTTGAGTTTCACCATTGGGAAGCTGTCCATTCTGCATGCGCGTGCCACCTTTTCAGTGAGCCCACCCAGCCGAAGGGTTTTTTGTCATTTTTCGAGCGGATAATGCATTGTCGGCACGCTTTTGATGGCTCGGCGCATTATCGAACAGGAAAAGGCCCATTGCAAGACCATTGGTCCGATCTTCGAAGATGTCAATTGCATTGTCGACTTGTTGGATGAGGTCATCTGCTGTGAAATATCCATCTCAATTTTTACCAGGTTTGAAGATGATCCAGGCCTCACTGGAAGTTTGTGAGTAATTTCCATGGCCAGAGAAGGCTGTTTACTCACTCATTGTTGTGGATTAGGCATCCCCATTCAGTTGTTAAGAAATCCGAGACCATGAGCAACACACCCTCACCCTTCCATTGTCCACGTTTGCTCATGTGAGTCCAGCAGTTCTTCCGGTGGTCGTTCTTGTAGAAGATCGATTCGTCGTGCATGACTAGGATGAGTTTGAAGCGCTGGCCAGGAGGAACAGGAAAACCTTGAGATGAGAACTGTTCGGGTTCACCATCATTGTTAAATGATCGCATTCGCTTTTCATAGCCTTTCCAGCATGCAATGAAGGCTTCTCGGTAATCGACAATATCTGGGCGCTCGTGGCCATCGATGTGCATGCCATTCCTCAACCGACCATATCGCCAGCCCATGTTGTGAAGCCAATGCTGTGCTGTTCGCAGACAGATCGCCTTCTTCTTTGCACTGGCTTCTTCAAGCTTCCGCTGCATCTCCGGTTGGGCAAGGAAATCAATGATATCCTGTGCTCAGATATATCCATCTTTGGCAATTCGTTGCAGATGGAGTTGAATAGCCTGTGAAAAGTCTTCATCCTCAAGCATTGATGAACAAAATTTGCCATAAAGGTGGAATGGGAGCACTCCATGGCTGAGGAACCTGTGGATCCAGGTCCACAGATTTCATGCATGATTTATCCCATGGCCCTGTGATTTTGCCGCAATGAGGGAGGCTTCTCGCCAGGTGTAAGACAGCTCAGGGTCAAGATAAAGATTTAGTACACCTACCATCCCTGTCATGAATGCATGGAAAAGTACATCCTTCTTGTCCTTACTTTTGACTGTGAGTGACGCGTGTGCTCTACGCAGGGCAGGGAAATCTTTATAATGCAACTGTTGGGATTATGTATACAAGAGTATACAGGCAAGCCAAGGCAGTTAACAAGCCTAGGGAGATGGAATACAAGTCCTAAGCTTAGGATTAGGGTTAGCAGCAGTCTAGGGTTAGGATCTGCCACTGGTAGAATCCAACACAGCCACAGGGAATAATATTAATTCCCGAGCTGCTACCCTTAATAGACTGGCCAAGACTACAAAGACTGCCAAGACTGTCTCCTATGCTATCCAGGGAACCCCCTATAATATATAATGATAGACAAGTCTATCTGGAGAATTATATAGGGGATATGACATAGTTATTCCATTATTAACTGGTACAGGGGTCTATTACAGAATACCTCCTTTATATATTAAAGGAGTGCATTACACTATACCTCCTAACTGTGTAGTATAGATATTGCACATCATGTAGGAGATGATAATAACATTCCTCCCTGTGGCAGACTCCCTCACTCACTAGCCTTTGAGATTAACTTCATAATCTTAACCTTGTCCTTAACTCTTCCTGTCACTGTTCACCACTCCATTCCCAACAGCAACTGATCAAGTGCCACATCAGAAGCTGTTGCTGGGCTATTATCTGACTGGGGTTTCCGTCCCTCTCAAAGCTCTCGCAGAAGTTCCTCAACCCTGCGACAGGCCTCTGATTCCTTGGGTGCAGACACTTCAGCCCCTTCAGATTGTTCCTCAATGACCATGGCCATCTAACTCCCTATCAGTACGCATCTCATTCTCAAAGTCATATGATAGCTTACTGTTTCCATGATAGATTCAATCTCGATCTCTTCATCACTTGACACATACTCGAGTTTATCTTTCTCTTCTTGGACAGGAATCTCAGGCTCCATGTTAACCTTTTGACGCTTTGCCCAGAACTCCTTGACCGAAATATATCCCTCTTTATCAAATTCCCGGTGCTTCAGATCATGACGTCGTCGAGTTCTCTTTGAGTTTCCCTGGTGTTGTTGGAAGTTGTTGTGAGCTGTCTGATTCCCCGAGGACCTCTGGAGAAGACTTTGACTGAGGAAAAAGGTTCTTCATCCTAGCCCTGTAGGCCTTAGATTTTAGTGGCATCGTAGACAAGAGGTTCTGTGTTGTAGAGAGCCTTAATTGACTTTCTTCTGCCTCCTTGTCGAACAGTTACATACCACGTGACTGATCACATGTATGGCCAAATCTTCGTGTCAAGAATTTTTGAAAACACCCCAATGGCACTTCATATTTTAAAAAAGTAACTCTTAAGAATCATCCATAGGCTTCTTTGGCAGCCTTCTTAGGACTCTAAATAATAATTTGAATGTAGCAAGAGGAGAAGCAGTTGTGAAAGCTTCAGTTTTTGCTTATGTAAACAGGTGATGGATTTGCGTGTCACCTATCTTATATAATATATATCTAAATAATCTAATACCCTCCTGCTCGCGTTTGGGGTGAGGGGGGGGGAGGAGAGGCTGGTGGGACACAACAACAACCCTCCGCTCGTGTTTGAGGCGAGGGAGGGGATGATGACTGTGGTGGGGGGCGAGAATGGCCCTCCACTTGCGTTTGAGGCAAGGGAGGGTGGTGAGGGTGGTGGGATGCAAGAATGACCTTCCACTTGTGTTCGAAGCAAGGGAGGGGGTGGCAAGGGTGGTGGGGTGTGAGAACGACCCTTCATTTGCATTTGGGGCGAGGGAAGGGGTGGTGAGGGTGGTGGGACATGAGAACAAACCTCCACTTGCATTTGAGGTGAGGGAGGGGGTGACAATGGTGGTGGGGTGTGAGAACAATCCTCCATTCGCGTTTGGGGCAAGGGAGGGGGTGGCGAGGGTGGTGGGACCTGAGAACAACCCTCCACTCGCATTTGAGGCAAGGGAGAGGTGGCAAGAATGGTGGGCCAAGAGAACAGCCCTCCAATCCTCTCAAAGTTGGGGCAAGGGAGTTGTGGTTGGTCATCGTTGTCATCAACCTGTGTAAGAAGTGTAAATACATCCAAACACACACGCGTTGCGGGTTTGTTTGTTTGCACGAGACCTAGGCAAATAAGACCAAATGGTCCGTGCATGCACTCAAGGTATATAAACACCCCGCCCCAGCCTCTGACTCCCTCGGGTTCATCCCCCAGCTTGTATTTACTTACATTAGTATCAATTTTTGTAGTAACTTTTGTACTTTTGAAGGCTTCAATTAGTTAGAGATTTCCATTGTTACCAAAAACCAGTTAACACTGGTTAGGACCAGTTTTTGACCAGTTTTTGTAAATTCTGAGAAGTACAGTAACCATAACTGAATGTAGTTAAGATTGTGATTAACCATAACTGATGGTTCGGTCTCTTTCGGTTAAGTTTAGTTCAGATTTTGGTCTTTTTTCGGTCCTATAGACTGGACCTTAAAACACTAGCTCTCAGGTGTTGGTTATTCCAATTCTCTGTGGGCAAGCTGACAGATGTTACAGGAATCAAAGGACATAGATGGACTTACATTGGGTGAGTTTCAAGCTGTATAATCAGAGGGTATCCCATCATGGTGTGTGCTTAGTGCACTATCAGGAAAGTTTATCCAGGCCCTGAAGCACATTGGGATGGAGGATCTCCTCATTCTCATAGATGAGGTAGATAAGACTGGGCATGGTATCAATGGTGACCCCACTAGGTTACTAGAGATGTTGGACCCAGAATAACACAGTAGCCTCTAGGACCACTAGTATATTTTTATCCCTCACATGCCTTCCAACATCCAGTCACTCATCCCCACAATAGCATGGATGCTCCTGTCGATCTCTCTTGCATTCTGTTTGTCTGTACAGGTATGTTGCCAATTAAACAACAGTGAACCATGCTTTGATGTTTAATTACAGCTAACAACATCAACACTATTCCTACTCCCCTCCTGGACAGTTTGGAGGTCCTTGAAGTCAGTGGCTATGTTTTGGAAGAAAGGCTGTGTTTGCAGAATGGTACTTCACATCACAGGCAAAGGATGCCTCTGGCTTGGGTGCTGCTGATGTGATGCTGGAACATGATGCTGTTGATGTTCTTATCAAGTACTACTGTCAGGAGGGGGTGGTGTGCAGAATCTGAGAGGTATGTTGACAAGGTGGGTGTCATATGTCAAATAGGCTCACCATATCTGAGTTGCAGTATTGTAGATCTATCAAAAAGCTGCCCTTAAAGTCATGCAAGGGCTTAGGGAGGAGATGTTCCCTGAACCTCCTGCCACACCCCAATCATCCAATAAGCAACTAGAGTCAGAGGAGGCAACCAGCCAGTTGCCAGAGCCATTTCCACCAATGACCAGTCCTTCACCTTCAGTGAGGATAATCCTCAGAAAACTACAATGCAACAATGCAAGCCCCCTCCCCATCCTGGAGTCTGCTCATGTCCAAATTACACCCAAGATGTTTGGAGATTATGTTGGTCTTCCCATTGGTATGTTGCTTGCTTTCTCAACAATTTTTTTTTTGCACTAACACAACTCCTTGTTGCTGTACAGCTATGACAGGTGAAATTTCACTTGTGAGCCAGGTGTTGGTGGTAGGTGGGCTGAAGGAGAAGATCCTTCCTGTGCATCAGGATCAAGACAATTGTTGCCCCTGCAGCCAACAATGCAGATATCAAGGCAAATGTTCTGGAGAGTGTCAAGACAGGAATTAGATTCATCCATGTCAAGACCATAAACAAGGTGCTAGAGGAAGTGTTTCATGGCAAACTGGTTGTGGAGCACTGGAGGGATATGTTGCCACCATGATTTAATGAGGTGCACAATTTTTTGTCCTCTTTCTTGACTTCTATGTGGATCTTATTTTCCTCTGTCCAGTAATATTCCATTACACATACACATAATAGAAGTGCTCAATCCTGTGCCACATAGCAAACAGCATAATCCATAATCCCCCCTCTTTCAAACTAACAGTGTCACACCACAATACCACTCTGTTGTCAGGGTAGGTATCAACTTGAATGAGTATTAATATATGTTTGCCCACATCAGGTGTGAATCCCAAAGGTTGTAGTTCAACATTGTCTACTTGCTTAAGAAATGATCATACTGCATCAAACATTGCAATTGTCTATGTGGAAGTCCAAATGGTTGAAAAGATATGTGTCCTGTCACTTGGCTATGGAGTTCAATTGATAATTATTACTCATTAAATTGTGACAAGCAATTGTCACAATTATTCCAAAGATCAGATATTCAATTATATTTGCAGATCTAGGTTGCATCAGCCTGTTTGCTGCTTACAGATTCTGTCTGGTTATAAGTACCACCCCTGGTTTCTTGAGTAAACAGGGTCAACAGAATTGGAGCAGATTTTAACCTTTGGTCAATCCTCAAACACTAGCATCACTAAATTGTCTGACAAGCATGTCAAAATTATTCCAAAGGTCACATATTCAATTATACTGTGTGCTATGGTGTAGTGGGTCACTTCAAACCAAAATTCAATTTGCAAGGCAATAGCTTGATCAATCCACCTCAATTCTTTTTATTACAAGTAAAATAGGATGTAGGCTAGTGTTCTATGTAGTCAATAAAATGGCAGGAACGATGGGAAAAAATCAATAAATTTTCTGCATGTGACTGTCCAAATGTGTCAAAAGCATAGTAACAGGTCAGGCCCAATAGCAAACAAAGATTTTGAGTGACTGGTGAATGACATGGGAAACAAAGACCTAGCATACTAGGCCTTCAGTTGGGAAAGGAATGGGACATGCTAAAGCCTGTATGCATGAAGACAGGACATCGAAAAATTGTGGTTTTCTGGTTGATTATGGCCTGATTGCTATTGAGAGAGTTCCATGGGGGTTTGATGTGGGGCTTGAAGGGTGGTCATTATGAGGACATGGTATACAATGAGGATTTAGCACACGTACCTTAGCCAGGGAACCAATACCAAGCACACACAACACCCCAAAGCAAATTTTGCATGCCCAAAAATCAACTGTCCCACATGGCATCTTGAGAATTTCCAGTCCCAAACACGATGGTTCCTGGGTTGGGCACCCTGAGGATGCCATCTAGCATCAAGCTTTGGGCCTCCAAAAGGAATTGCAAGGAACACTGTAATGATTGTTGAGAAAAGACGCAATGACCCATTACCATGCATGACCCCGGATTACCTGATGGCACACAGTATTCGTAGATCAGGTCACATCAGCCTTTTTGTAACTTACAAATTCTGTCTGGTTATACCAACATACCCCCAATTTCCCGATGACAGACTGCATCAACAACCGAACTGCCAGTGAAAGGCAGGGTTTTCCCCCGTTGCGTGGTTCATCGTGCGAATGCATGCATGCATATGCATCACTCTACCATCATGTCCCTGACACTGAGGATCGTCTCATAGGTATACCCCACCAGCCTTCAAACTCCTCAACACAGTTTCGGATTTGACAATGATGAATGGATAGGGCAATACCACGAGTGTGAACTTGTGAATGTCTCCACTTACCGTCCTGTCTTCCTAGCATCATGCCGACGTCACAAGAAGCCCCTACAGACGATCTATGTTTCCTGTACATTTCAGACTACATATATTGCTCAAACAAAATTCTCTTCGTGGAGTAAAAACACGAAACGTGATATTGTTGACCTGAACCCAATTTTAATCGTTTGAACCCATCGAGTTCTGTGAGAATGAGAATTAAGATTCCAATTTGCCAGTGTCGTCATTGTCAGCACCACTCACTCAACACCCACTGCAATATTAATACCCAGGGCACTCATCACCATACATTGCCGCTACTTGCTTTGGGCATGTATTTGGTGTGCCATAGATATAACTACCGTTTGTAAGATGCTGAAAGTGTCGTTTGAGTATTGCTGCCACTAATAGCATTGTGCAGGTTCACTTACATAAGTGCAGTCGTACTCTTGAGTGTACCTATAAGCAAATATACTTAACGTACGTCGCGTAAGCCGGGCTAGGGTTACGACATACCCGCAAGTAAATCTTAAGAGTCCAGTATCTTCACTATACTGTTTCAGCTTCGCATTCTGGCCAGTGAGATCAGGACAGCAAAAATACTGTGGAAACACGTGAGAATGAGGTCAAGACTAGAAAGGTAAACTAACAGGCCGCTTGTGGTATGGGCAGTACCTGTGCCTCCATGGTTGCAGCACATCAGAATTCGGTGGGCAGGACGGGGGATTAGTTATCCATTGGTTATAGACGGTCTAGTCAACGTTCAACAGTGAAAAGGATGACTGGTAATCACAAACTTACACCACGTTCGCAATACACATAACCATAGATGCAATCCATTTCATCGTTGAACCTAGATTAAAAAACAACATCGCTGTAGTCACTGCTACTCTCGGGATTAGTAAATGGCTCACCGACAAGTGGTGTTGTATTCGCCGAGGTCTCCGAGCGGGGTATGAACCATGCTGGAGATATTGTTCCACAGCGGGCAGCACACCTTGTCTGGGAGAGTAGGGCCCAGGTCCTGGTGGCGGCATTGCCAAGAATCATCGGCGACCAATTGAGCAGCCCATTGAGCAGCCCGAACATCAAATACCTCAAGCAGGAATGTGAGGACGATTATTAGCTGCAGCATTTTCAAGGTGATCGCGCAAGTGATTGTGCGTGAGGCTTCTCGTCTATATAAAGATGAATAGTAAAATTAATCAAAGTCTCGCCCCGGAACAATGGAAGTGACAAATTTTGATTAGCGACAAATCCAAGCGAACTTGAATCTGATTGGCTGGCGAAGGCTACTCTACAGCTCCCAACCAATCAGTGCTCAGCTTCCATCGCCCAGATTTGCTACTTGTTGTTAAGTATCATACAGCAGGAATGACATCACTTCTGCCAGGTGACTTGTGGAGATTGAAAACGTATACCAGCACTAACCAAAAACTTGATGGTTTGAGCTTCTAAACTTCGGAGGCATACCAGAAGACTGACATGACAGGTTGCCGAGAACGCATCTGACAGCTAAGCGAAGCCTGGTTGACCATGTGACACCTCCTGTGCACAACAGCACCAGTGAAAGGCGGTTTGAATTCATCGTTTCAAGCTGTTGGCAGGGCGAGCTTATACTTGGTATGTAGCAGGGAAGGGTCCGAATTTGTCAATGAAAACCAATCACAGCATCATGATCTTCAGAGTCCAGAAGGCTCGGAACCTGTGTCCAGGCCTAGTCAGGCTTTAGTTCAATTATGTACGTAAAATAGCTCTAGTGGTTAATTCTCGAACCTTGCACTCACATCAGTATGTCACGGTATTCCACCCACTGGCATTGGACAATACTCTCCTCCCTCTTGGTGATTTTACAACCATCTTACTCAACACCAGCAGAGGCTTCGCGTCTTTGTTGTCCCTTGGTCACTCCGTTGATCCAGAACCAAACTTATCAACTTGAAGGCGGCGACGAAGGGATTACCTGCAGGTGTGTATATACATACGTCATTGGACATCGACTATATACATACCACTCTCATGTTTTTTTATATAGATATACTAACTTACCAGGCTTCTGTAAATATGAGAGTCATGTCACTCGTATTCTGTGTTCACTGTTACCTCACAAGTACGATATTTAGAATAAAAACACAGGCTGCCGCGAACAAGGCAATGCCACCGTTTGTCCTGAAACCGCGGTCAACACAACCGCCTCTTATTGTGCTTATAGTACCTATCCAGTACGTTTTATCAATTTCTCAATAAGTGCGTCTGACATTATTTTCGTAGATAAGATGTTGCCCCAAGAACAACAATGACGAACTCAAGCAATATTTTCCGGGAGCCGGCGTATTTTTTTGCAAGTATGCAATGTAGCTAGCTTGACCTACTCGCGCACATGCTGAATCCTCACTCATTACAGTTATACCTCTGCTGACTGCACCTACGTAAGCCGCCGCAATTAGTTGCTCTCACACCTTGATCCTAACGTACAGTACAGAATAACAACGGCACCCGGAAGCGAGGTCAAGGTTGTCAGAAGACTGCACCCCAACACGTCACTAGTGCAGGATTTTGCGACACTTTTAAGAACGACGGGCAACCACCCTGCGGGAATGACAATTCCGTGGTCGTTGACGACCGTCAGTAATCTGCCTCTAGAGTTTCTCGAACCCCTTCTCGAACCTGCCCGTCTTCTCTAACATCACCATCCCTCTTCCCCGTGTCATCCTCACGTCCTCCACCAGCATAGTGCCTCGCCACCGGCAGAGGAAACGGCAACCTCCCTCATGCGCTGATCCTTTACTCTGTCAGCGTGACTATGGCCCCGACCGCCCTGGATCGGTGCTCTGGAATTTTGTTGGTTGGTGTATCGTTCGCGAAGTTGTATCGGCATAAGGAAGCTCATTGCATTGTCCGACATATCTAAAATCTGTTTCAACTGCTCCTTCGTCTCATCACCCCGGGCCATTAAAATGAGGTGCTGCCCCGGGCCAGAGTCATGATCTGACTATCAAGTTTTCTACATCAGACTGACTCAAGAGGTTGCTGAATATGATCCATACTTCATGTTGAAATTAGGATATGGTCCGCGCTTCATTTAACCCTGATTCCCGCTAATAATAGTGCCATTGGATGGTCAAAGCAAATCCATGTCCAAACAACTTCTCGGGACTCTGATCCTGTCTTTATACTAGTAGTAAGCCATGATATCTAAACCGGCGTGGTTGAGACGGAAGAGTTGCCAAGTTTCCCCCCTGCTTCAAGTTTCTATGCAACTACGGCTGCATTTCCCTCCATAGCAATCTCCGGGTGCATCAAAAGCTTTCCCCCGTGTCCTACGTCTGGATCCCTTAACTTCTCCTTGCACGACACAAGCGCCCTGTCTAATTGTCACAGCGACCAGTGGGGGTTGACCATGACTGCACTATTGACAAACATCTTTGCGGCGTACACAGTATTTGCTCCATCGAATAAGGTCAGGAGCAGACCCATATGCATTCTAGAACAACTCAACTTTGTATGTACGCATGCTCAGGCCTTCCTCCTTCACCCAGGCGAATTTCTCGATAGAAAGTACCATCAGGTAAAAACACTTGCAATCCTCTGTCAGCATAGTTGACAACAAGCCATCCCCGTATCGGGTCGTCATATTCGGTCACAGGGGCCCATCCCTTGGCATGATCGTCCCATGATACATAATTCGACTGTACTGATTTATGGAAGGCGCAAGGTACACGGTTTCCCCGGGTTTCCAGGTGTTTTCGAGACTAGGAGGAATACCAGAAGAAGAATAAATTTCGCTGATGTAAGTGTAGAGTATCGCCAGTGGCACCACGCTGAGGATTGATCGCACAAACAGCTAGACCAAATTTGTCGACGACATTGACTTTGGTACATCTGAATTGGCCTCGTGTAACGGGCTTGAATGGTGACTTGGCCGAACCATAATTTGAGAAGTCTCCAAAAGGTGTCACGGCGGTGTCGCTTATCAACCTGAGCGCCTCCTCATCGATCACACCTTGACTCGCCGCGATAGCCTCTTTAAGCGGCAGCCCGCCATCTGCATTATTTGGGTCATATATTGTCGGGCTTATGTGAGTGCCTGTAACAATCGGATTTAGCCAAGATATCGCCCACAAGTTGAAGTATACAGACCTCGGTGCCTCGTGGCTAATTGATCACGGATACCAGAAAGTGTGATATTCATGAACGGGATCCTGTGGAGGAGGGTGCGTAGTTCGTCCAATAGGTCCTCGTGATCTGGAGATTTGATCTTCGACAACTGCTCCACAGCACTTTGAAGCATCTTTCTGATTTGGGGAACAATGGGCTCTCGACCTGATAGAATGCGAATATTTTTCAAGTCAATGCCGTGCCCATTGTCCACGATCGTTTTACGAAGCATAGGCGGCCCATACCCCTTACGCTTCTCCAGCTCCCAAAATTCCTTGTCAATATGGAGATATTCCATTTCCCACTCGACGAAGAGTGGAAACCACGCTTGAGTGTCGTACCAATCATCTCGCTGAGGAACTTTGCCTGCTCCAGTTTGACTACAGGTGTCGTAATAAAGCGGGGGAGGGTTTTCCCATGTCCGTCCTGACGATTTACGAAGATTGTAAAATTCCGTAACCAACTGTCCTACGGTATGCTGAAGTTGAACAGGAAACTTGGGGATAGATTCGGATTGAAAATCTGTGAAATTCGGGGATGGTTCAAAGACCTCATCGCGAAGCTGAGAATCGAGCCGAACCGTCAAGAGGTCGGCCCAATCAAATGGCCAGGGGTTCGTCATCCCGCAGAGTAATATGGTGGGATCCTTGGGGATATAATATCTGGAGATGGGAACAGATTCCCAGTCTTTGTTATTCGTTATGTCCTTTATTTTTGATTTCGTTTCCTCCGTCGTTTTCTTGATCGCCTGGTAGGACTCAACGAGTTTTTTGACGCGCCCCCGCACATCATTGCCATCGCCACGTTCGGAGCCGCGGAGTACCCACTTCCACCATTCAGCCCATACCAACCATTGCACCGAAGTCATCTCACGAGCGCATAGGTCAATGAACATCTGATATTTGTTCACCGTCTTCAAAGCCTCCAACTCTTCTTTGGAGGGTATGACAGGTTTTCCCGCATCAGTGGTTCCAGAAACATGCCGCCTCCCCACCCCCCTTCTAGTTATAAATTTCCTTTCTAAACCTCGTTGACATGTCAAACGAACCTAGATGCAGTAATATTGTGATGTCGGCATGCTCCTCCCATCGTCGGCATCTTGCCCATCTGAACATGGATCTCTCCATTCGTACTCCGACGTGGCACCCCGTTTTATTGTTTGGAAAATAATCTGGATTTCCAAATCCTACGGGAAGTCACCCACTAGTGCAAAATGTATACAAACCCAACTAGGACTACAGAGTTTATTTTCTTTCATTTCCAACGCCACTGTTAAGGTCGGTCTAGTGCGAACCCTCCTTTTCTGTCGAGACGACCACTTGAACTTCAATAGGTTCACCGGTTACGTCTCTTTGGTCTTTGTAGGATTCGGTAACCGTTATTTTTACGTTTCCGGCTTTTGAGTTGAGTCTAGCGCCAACAATCATAAAAGACAGGTTCTTGTTGTGTTCAAGTGAAGTCAAGCCATTTTGAGCCTTCGGTATGAGGGTGATGAAGACGTTGTCCTCCTCGACTCGAAGAACGGGGAGTAAACGGATATTGGTGAGCATTCTCGCATCGTGCAAGCCGTGTGCATTATCGAACAGGCCAGGTGGGATGGTGAGTGTGATGTGCTTAATCTGGTAGTCTGGCGGTGGTTCAGGAGGGTCCTGCGGGTCATAAATATCTGTACGTATAAGGCTGAATACAACGTCCGTCCCTTTCTCATCGTAGTAAAGGAGATTTTGGTCCTGATTACTCCACCTTCCGGCTGTTAAGCACCATGCTGTGTACTGAGGCTCAATGTCATCATTGGAGATCTCCGATGCAGACAGGGATGCACTGAGAATGGTGGCAGGCCCGACAGAGGTGGCATGCGACGATGTCTGAAGGTCTAAATTTGTTCCAGCAAGTAACAAATTCTCATCGCCAGCACGTTCTCGGGAGACGTCGGGTAGACTGAAGGCGCCTGGAGCCTCAGACAAGGTTCCAGCGGCACTAAATGTTATCTGATAAATGGGATCGTTGAGTTCTATGCCGATGAGAGCTGCGTTGACCGGTCCTTTGTACAAGTCGCCGCCGCCGCCTTGAAGTTTCGTTCTTATGAGCGTCCCAAGCCCTTTCAAATCAATCGTACGCGACGGCCAGTCGTATACGTCGCATTTGGGTGGTGGGTTAGCATACTTCTGTGAGCCGAGTACTTTCATCTCGCCTTGGTGAGTCGTAGAATAAACCTCTCTGATTTCCACTTCGAGCCCCTTCTCTGTGAGTGATTCGTTGCCGAAAGTGAAGCACTGCTGGTGAGGGGGCTGAGAGAGTTTAACCTCCGTAAGCTTTTTCTTGTCCTTGCCCGTCGGAGACCGATCGAACAAACAGAGCAGTACGTCTTTCCCCACATTCTCCTGCCGTAAGACCTCCGCCCTTTTGTCATCTGGCGGTAGGGCTGCCCGAACGACCAAATCTGGGAACGCAGAAACAGCCACCGACCGCATGTAGAATCCATATCTCGGTAACTGGGGAAGATACTCGACATTTTGATGAAGGTTATTCTGAATGTAAATGCGTAATTCACTCTTGATGGCTGCTCGAGTTGCGTCGTTGTCGTCCAAATGGTTGCAGACGCTCAAAGCACCATCTACAAGCGCGCTGAGCCATTTTTCATCCACATAGAAAAAGCGAATGCTCTCCGATGGGAGCCAGGTCGGATCAGATATAAGATAGTAAGGGGGAATTCCTTGAAGGTATATCTTGTCCATAAGCCAATCCAAGACCAATTTCCAATCTGTGGAATGTGGGTTCTTAAGTTCGGTGTAGTGGGAAAGTGGCTCCTCATCTGCAGCTGTAAGGCCACCGAGGTGTGCACCGAGCCGCCCGATGTCCTTACCGCGGTCGATATCAATACCAAGAATATTGAGATACCGAGTTTGAACCAGCGGGGCGCGTGAGTACCGTTTGGTGCCTATTTCCCCCTGCGTTTTCCATTCAAACCCAGCTAATGTCTCGAACGTGCTTTTGAGCCTGCCAATAAGCTCCTTCGACCTGGAATCTTTGTAGTTTTTTGTAATTCCAGCCTGCTTTCTCTCTTCACTGGAGGCATTATGCACGTATCCTCGAATTCGCAACAGGGCCGCAGAGAAAGCCTGATCAGCGATAGCGAGGGCTTTTCCAATCTGCCAAGCAGCACAATATGATATATCGATCATCCCTAATGAGGGATCGATTATCTGGAGGTCCTCTCCATTGTTCGACTGGACGTTGAACCAATCCTCTTGGTCACCGTTAACGCCGAAAGGGACAAACGGACCGCGCATTAAGGCTATGGTCTCCTCTCCCGTCTGGACAAGATAACGGACTAGTGTATACCCCGCCCCAATCCGTTCTCGAATCGGTGATGTATCTAGTTTCCTTAAAACACTATCGGGGGCTCGGAACGCACCACTATTCTTCCCAACTGCAATCATTGTGTCTTTGAATTTGATCGTCGCAGGAGGTAGGCAGTCGTATGTCCAACTGAACAGCGAGACTACTCTAAGTGTCTCGCCCGGGATGAAGTTGGGTTTGACGGAATCAAGGGCAACCACGTGGACTACGCATGGCTTGTGAGGACCGCCTTCAGTGAGAAAGGGGCCAGTACGATGAGATAACACAACGCTGAATGTTCCGGTGTCAAGATCTCCCATGTAATCCCTGTTTCGTACGTCCGTCATGTGCTCGATATTGACTTCTCGAGCATGGGCGAAATATGCATAGCGAGTGAGATCAACACTAGTTTTGGATGCATCGGTGAATAAAGCCAGAAAGAGGTCCCTCTTCATGAGTATGTAATTGACCTTTTCCCTTTCAACGAGATCTGAATCCTGAACGACCGGCCCGTGTCGAAACGGACCGTCATCAATCCCAGTAACTGGTATCACCTCGTCCTGGTCAAACGCGATTACTGCCAACCAAGGTATTACAGCATCGACCTTGTTTATTGCCTTCTTCTCGTGGAGTTCTAGAGCACTACCGTCCGTTTTGATGATCTCATACCAAGGTAAGTGCGGGTCATTGAAAACGATGTGAGGGAGGATATGGTTTTGTGCGGGGATGCTGGGTGGAGGAAAGGTAGAGTGGACTAGATCAGGATTCAGTGGGGCCCAAGTGGGTTCGGGGACGCAGAAGGATCCACCAGTCCTCAGATCGAGGGATTCCTGGTCGGCCTCGACTCTCTGTGTGGCAGAGATTGTGTAACTCCCCGGTTGAAGACCTGGAGTATAAAAGGAGCGCAACCGCATTTCCCCAGATTTCAGCTCTGGTTCACCAGTTGAGGGTGCGTTCGAATCCTTCTTCTCTTTCCATCGCAATGCATTACGAAGAACTCGATGGCGGATACCAAGCTTCGGATCGTTGTTCCTCACTGTAAGCATGACCACTCTAATAGCCTCCCAGTCATCAGTCTAACCAGTCGGTATGACAAGAAATGCTCACCCTCAATATCGATGGTGGAGTTGGGAGAAGAGATGGTAGGTGATGGATAACAACTCGGGCAAAGCCACGGCGATATTCGATTTCCTCATGGAGATAAAGTCAGCGAGGTTAGGGAATGACAATCGAAATGCAAGACGCACAATTATCGAGACCCTTTTTTGTTTATGGAGATACTTGAGATCGCCGAATTCACAGGCGCGAATCTCCGTGGGGTCACCAGTCCATGTGTATGTAGACAGTTCGTTCCGATCGCTATATTTGCTGACACTTGCGTGCATTCATCATCAAAAGGAAAAGGGTAACTCTCCCACCAAGTACTAAGTAGATACCGGCGCCTGGACTCGGCAGAATTGCTTGAAGTGCGTAGTCTGGGACTAATCACAGCTTGATAAAAAGACCCCGCTTGCCCATCGAGAAGACATCTCAGTCCAGGCATGACGTAGCAGCACGTTGCAGCGATAAGAGAGTCCGAAGAAGGAACAATAGTGTTGCACATGACATATAAGGAGGATATGGTCGTTGATGTGAATATGTGCATTGAGGATAGTATTCGCGGTAAAAGTGTTACCCCGCCTGCGGACAAAGAAAGTAGCGATCAAGACGTCGACACGCTGCCAACTGTATTTGGATACTATTCAAGTTGTGGGCAAAACCATTTGCATTTTGCCGAATAACCAAAAAGTTAAACTATGGTTTGCTTTTTGGTGGCAACGGCGGTCCTCGTGACAAGAGAGATGGAGCCTGTGGTTAAGCGCAAGTTTGATTTGTGTTGTCCGAACTGTTGCGGATTGGGTGGGTATACAGAGAGTCAAAATCAAACAAAGAGAGAATGAATGATGAGATGGAAGGAGGAAGAGGCAAGACAAGGGAAGATTGGGGGGTGGGAAGTTGAAGTCAAGCGTCACGCTTGAAGTTTGATCATCGCAACAAGACAACGCGTGCACTGGTAGGTCAGTAGTACAACAGATAGTATGATCGACATATGTATGTATACAATGACAGTAACAACGGATAGTAATACAGCTAACTTGAACGTTTCAGCTAGGGTTGGGTCGACTTGGGGACATACGAGTAAAAAGCATCGATGTTATCCAAGAGGTACTTGGGTTGCTGTCCAACCAAACCGGTCTTCCAACCAAATGCATTCTTGCACCCATCAACATAACCTTGAACGGTAGGCCCATCCTTGTTCATCCATGCATTCTTCGCGTCTCCCAACGTGCTTTTTGGGTAAATCGTCGGACGGTCCTTGGATTCGCCGGGCAAGGCCTCAGCCAAGATGGTTTCACACATGGCATCGACAATATTGTATGCAGGGATCCCGTCTTCGGACCATATTGGAGCAGGTCCAATAACGTGTACACCCATTAGCATTGTAGTAGTCGAGTGGGTACCATCACGCAAGTAGGCTGATGTCTTTCCATGAGTCGGGTCGTCGGACTCGGTGTCTAGTAATAGCAGGGAAAGATGAGAGAAAGTCAATGCTCGCCACCTTGAATAGAAACTCACAAATTCCCCACTGGGCTGATGGAGCCTGCTTCCAGATGGGTTTGAACGTGAACTCCAGTTTTTCTTCGTCGTCCTTGCGCGTCAGAGTTATGGTTAACTTGGATGTTATCGACGTAGTAGAATGCATTGGTTTGGAGTATACGTTGCATATATCACCTGTGCCTGGAATGACCCTTGCATTGTCATATGCGACTTCTTGCAGAGCGAAACGACACTGAACAATGAAGCTGAAGCCGCCGGGGGTGACAGTCCAAGCTTGACTATCAGAATGGGTTTCAACCTTCGCTTTTTCTCCGGGGAGGCTGCCAGACTCGATCGCCAGCGTTATCCCCTCTTTGGACTCTCCTCGTCCATAACCAGAAGAATCAGAGGACAACAGCAGATCCCAAAACTCGCCTAATTTCAAAGGTTTTGGAGCCCCTGGAGGATTACCGAAATAGATATTGATATCCTTAATCCAAGTATGGATCTGGATTCTTCCACTGAATGGAGGACCTTCTAGATGGAGATCCGCGCCAACATGGATCGAGATATCGACGTTCCACCACAAAACCTTTCCTTTTATGCCCCCGCCAACGTAAACGCCCATATCTGCTATGAAGTAGAATGGACTGTAGACGATGAAAAAGTCTGCATAAGCAGTGAAATAAGCATAGACGGGACCGGCAGAAAACCGCAAATCGAGTTGTCCACCCCCCATGCACACTTTAGGCGTAATAGCAAAGTATGCATTCCCTTCGATATATATGTGGTCACTCAATCTCCATGCAATCCCTAGTCTCTGTGGTTTAGGATAATATGAAGGAGGCTGGAACATGGGGTGGTAGCCACCAATCTGTCAATCAGGTCAAAGAAATGTTGGGTATGACACAGAGCGCGACCCACAGTAAACACAAAGTCACCTGCATACGGCGAAGGGTCAAACCAGTAACAGAGCGCCATTCCTCCAAAGAGATGGCAGGATGGATCGAGAACATAACTCTTGGGAGAGAGCGAGGCTTCTGCGATAAGCAATCCTTCATTAAAGATGAGGCGGCATGCAATTCCGAGCTCCGCATATACGAAAGGGCTCGACCTGGATTCCTTCGGGGGGAAGGTGAAGTCGACTCTGGCGAATAACGCCAAGCTGATATCTGGATCTAGCTCTACTACAGCCACGGCATTAACGTGGAGGGATTTGAATGCCGTTACTTCCAGCCCAGCAGCAAACCACAATGAGTTTGTTTGCGGTCGAATCCATGTATCGAACGACTCTAAAATTCCGAGGACATTGGAACTATCCTCAGCAGCCTGTATGGCACCCGGGTTGATTACTTGGATCAACGGGAATGTTAAAACATTGTCAACGGTAGGATACGTAAGATGAGAATTGTATCTGTATTCACCGTCAGATCACCAGCCGAACTATTGGATGTTGGATGAAAGTGTGAACTCACCCGAAACCAAGCTTGACGCCATCAATCGTCGCAAACTCAAGTTCAACCAGAGGTCCCTCCAACTGTCCATATATAAAAAAGGTTGTTTGACCGTTGTGTTTTCCATAAGAACCGAACGCAAGGATGCCGTACGGGACAACGCTGATTACCACCCCACCTGAATAGATCACGTCATCTTGGTCGATCTTGGGCTTTATTACTTTGAACAAGCCATCGAGAGCTAGAGGCGGTTTGTTCAGTCCCGCGGCCAAACCGGAAAGCTTTACATCCAACTCAGGCTGCTTGAAAATATTGGAATTGAGTTTGACACCGAGCCCGAAGCCCAAAAGAGCAAGAGAAATAGGTCCCAATGATACCGAGGCGTCAAGAACTATGAAAAGCCTACCGCCCTGGTACTGTAACCCAATGTTCGTCACCGAGAGGGGACCGTCTATTTTGTTAACGGCGGCTTTTGATTGAGAAGCTGGAGAAGCAGGATCACCGGCCCGGGTAAACACAGTTGTCTTAGCCTTCGCGGTAAAGATGTAATCGAGAGCAACCTGAATATCATAGGAGAGATAAGCTCCAAATCACTGTTGTTCCACTCTCACGTACTTGAGTTCTTCCACTATCACTAACCAGCAGCATGAAATGGCTACCAACAGTAATAACAACATCCGAGTCAGGGGTGGAGGTCTTGAGTTCCTTAAATTGGATACCATCCCCGCTGGGAAATAAGGCGGTGTTGATCGTTTGAACTTGTGCTTTTGTAAGTCCAGGCTTGGTGGTTTTACTGTCATGCACCCAGATAAATTCCAATCCATCGATCGGATTCTTCAGTGAACCGATCACGGGAACATCGAGGCTCAACGACGGAAGGATGTTCGTGAATGAGAACATAAGCAGGCGTTGGACGTCCTTGGTAACACCCTGACCGCTGGATTGGATGAAGCTGAAGCACAGTGTCCCAACTTGTTCTATCTGAACTTTGATTTGGAACAAGAACATCAATACCGAACCAGACGTGGCAGGCTTAGTGCAGGTCATGTACACCAGGGAGTTTTTCCATTCTTCGTCAGTAGTCGGCCTGGTACTGGACTTGGGGAGACTGAATTGTATCTGGTTGAAGAAATCTGGGAGTTCCGAGGTAATGTCGGTCCCACATAGATCGGTGATAACATCGGACAGGGTGCACGACGTAGAAGCCTTAAGTGCTGCTCTAACCTGCCATGTGTCGGCTTTGCGGGAATACTCCAAGTACAGGCCGATATTGCCAATAATTATGGAGCCATCGAACAGGAAGCTACTCGGTTTCCCCTTCTCATATTTGTACGACAAGGATACTGCTGGTATCGTGATGAGTCCTAGAATGTTCTGGACATCCCCTCTCTCGCTCTCGTCGAAGAATGTAAGGAGGTCACTAAATTGAATGGCCTCCAACGTAGCCGTCAACTCCCATCCAGTCGTCGACGTATAACCCACATATGCAGTGAACGACGCATTGCTTGTATGATCAGGATGTAGGTTAACAGTGCCTGCAATGCTAAACGAAAACACCCTGGACGCCCAGTTATAGGAAGCGTCTAGAAGGAGGTCGTCGAAGGAAACTGGTGGGATAGAACCCGGAGATGGTTTATGTGGCTGTAAGGCACCTGAAAACGAAACAGAATTGCCATCAAGCTGAAGATCAGCTTGCGTGATTTCGGTCGGAATGCCATCGGGGGGAGTGGATATTTCGATACCGGGAATCAAGTCCAGAAGCGAAAGATTCTTATTAGGCGTTATGGTCGGAGGCGTATAGAGAAGCGGCTCGTAATCCGGCATGGACTTTCGCCAATCATCCAAGGTAGAGCTCATAGGATAAAGCCTTGCACGAAAGAGCTTTTGAGGCCAAGTGAAAGTAAGCAGGAAAACAACTTTATCTTCCGAACTACCCTCGCCGGGATAGCTGAACACGGCTTCAGCATCGACCGAGATCCTGGAAACACTGCGCTTGTCTTTTTGGATTGTAAAGGAAGCCTGCAGAATCTTAAAATTGTCACTGATCTTTTGGAGAGTGCTTGTGAAATCAGAAACTCCTGCTATGTTCGTCAGCAATGCCTCTACTGCCTTCAGAGCCCCATCCGCCGGCCATTGCAGAATGAAAAGATAGGTCTGGTCACTGCAAAACATAGCAGCGCTGAGGCCGCTTGAGAACGTCAAAACGAAGCCCAAGGCCGAGACGGTTTGACAACTAGCACCATCATTCCCTGCTGCGTATTTCACCATGCTCTTTTTCGCCACTATGGTGAGTGAACTGGGTTTAATATCGACGTGCCACAGGTGCAAATCCTGAAATGCGTCTGCGAAGGACTTCATGACCTTCTCGTCTGTGCATATGGCTTGAAGACGTAGTTCAGCCGAATAATTACCGAGGCGTGGGCTGAACCAGAGGGCACTATTAACTCCGTCCAATTGAAACTGGGGGTTGAAATCGGATAGCTTCAGCCACACCATGTCTTGCGTCAGACTGGCAAGGGCGAGCAGGTCTGTGAGAGTGATTGAGGGAGCGTAGGACAAGGCGAAGCGAAAGAAATGCAGCCTAGGGTTGAAAGTGGTGGAAGGCGGTTTGCCTACGATGGTGTTACGCTGTACCGTAAATTGGTATTTCGCTCTCGACACCGATGAAGTCAGGGCAAGGGAAAGGTTGAAACCATCAAGTTCCACTTGATTCTGGGCGTTCAACTTCGCGGTAATGGACGCCGAAATATCCACATTCTTATTGTCCGAAGACGGCGAAAGAACGGTAGAAAGCCATTGCATCCATTCATCTGCAGGATCGACTTGGACTTGACTAGATGTCGTCGACACGGCTGAAGTCACACCGATATAACCTTCAGACAAGTTGGACACAAAGCTGTTCCAAACGCTGACTACGGCATTCCATGGTTTGGAGCCAGGTTCCACGACAGACGATGTGATGTAGTAAATCGTGTCCCCTGATGTGAAGGGATCATGCAGTTGTGGGGAACTGCCGGTGGAAGCCTGGAGAGTCGTATCGAAAGAAGGGTTGGCGGTGCTCTGGAATGATATGAGGACCTGAGGCTTTTTATTCTTCTTTTTCGGGCTACCAGGCTGTGGCGTGTGCTGTGGCTGTTTACGCTTGGAGTCTTTGCCCTTGGGAGCAGGAGGTCTGAACAGCGACGCGCCCAATTCGAACGTCTTCCCGCCAATGTCAGATATGACTGAAATGTATCGCACCGCAGAGTTTGTACTAGCGTCCTCCGTTAGTCGCTCCGGGAAGTAGGGATTTTCCTCGACAAATCTGGCAACTATGAGAAATTCGAGTGTCGACAAGATACATTCAGTAAACTGCTTGCTGGGATCTTGATCGTCCTCAAAATCGCGCAACAGGTATTGCAGGTCCTCTGCCAAAGCTGTGAAAAGTGGGGAGTCCTCTTGGGGGATTGGTAAATTCCTTTTTACTCTTTTGAAGTTTTCACGGGCGTCACCCAATAGGTAGTAAGGGTATTTCATAAAGAAAATATCAGCATCATTATCGGGTGACCGCTGCGACCACGAATAGATCAAGAAAACAACATCCCAATCTGAAGGATTATATCAGAACTCCTTATAAAAACACCAAGACACGATAGGTTTACCAGGATGGTAGTACTGCTGACCCGCAGATGCGAATATGAACCGAGGCTTGAAGACCGGACCTAGATTGTACGGCCAAGAGGTGTTAGACCCATGGTGACTGGCTTTGACGACTGAAACAGATTTCCCATCATTTTCTTGCAGTCCCGTCCAATCAACCACGCCGTCCTCGACACCCCGCGTGGTATCCCCGCCCATATAGTGCGTGAGCCTAGCATCAGGCCAGATGACTAGACAGACAACAGAACACCTGTTCAAAGGCGTAGCCGTACTCCCGTCGTACTCCTGACGTGGCTGGACTGGTGTAAGAAATAGATAATTGACGGCTACACAAAATAATCCAGGTCGATTTCCGATTTTGGAGTTATCGAGAAGAGCTTTCGGCGATGTCGCCGATTGCGCATTTGCACGAAAGTCATATTCCAATAGCTCTTGGCCTAAGAGGAGGTGCTGTAGATCATCCTTGTTCCGGGAAAATGGACGAGGTCGGTTTTTTTGCGACGAGGACTCCAGGCCATCAAAAGCAGATGTTTGGTCCGTATCTGAGACGAGCCTGCACAGTTTTGGCAGCCGCCCCTGCGTCGCAGCTTCAAGGCCAAAGAAGCCGATTGTTTCGCCTTGGGCGGCGGGGGTGAATACTGCCTTTTCAGCCAGAGATGCCGGATAAGGGCAATAAAGAAACGATAGTGGAATAGATTGGGCGTCGTATCGTAGCCACTTCACTTCCCAGGCCTTGGTAACTGCATGCTGGACCAAGTCACTCTCCATTAACTCGAAAATGCCAAGATAGTGATCGGTATCCCAATGAGTGATAATGACTAAATCGAATTTAATTTGTTGGCCATTGAAGTATTCCTCCTGGATATCCTTGAATGCTTCCCGGATATTGGTAAGGCACTGCGGACCTCCTTTGCCTCCATCGATGAGGACGGCTTTGTAGATGTTGGGCCTCGCCGGGGGTGGTGTTGCCTGGTGAAGGAAGAGCACGATCTCACAGTCACCCGTCCCGATATTGACTTGGAAGTATTCGACCAAATATTGTGGGTCCGGCATTCTATAGAAACAAGTGTACTTATTAGAGGAGATGCATCAGTGATAATAAATCGTCCTACATGGTACCCAGAGAGAGTTGGGAACTCGCCTGAGCGGACAATGAATAGGGATCCTGGGACGTTCATCCTGTTCAGGGATCCCCGGGCCACTTTCACTGATTTCACTTGCATCATGGCGACATGTATAGAGCCAACATACATTCGGAAGTTACCGAAAGACGATCAGAGATCCGATAAGCAGTCTTTTATGTATGACTACTAACACCTCCGAGTCGTATCTCAGAATCAGAGATTGAATCGATCAGCTGGGGACTAGTTCATTTCCAACAACACACCCATGACCTTGTACTTATTCTTTCTTCATTTGGTAGAGCATTTCAACAACCCCCGGTCAAAATGGAACCGAACAAATGAATTATGCCAAGTTTTGACCGAGGAACTCTGCTCCACACATCGTTGCTAATGAATACATGTTATGTATACGTAGTAGTTCCATGGCTTCTGTCGATGCTTGACGGGCTTAGGCCAAGTAGATGAACGAGTTATCATCTTTCACTGGTCACTCGTATTACTCTTCACTCACCCTGATTAGTAATGTTTCCTTAGAATATTTGCACTACTACATATTTTACACCTCTGTCACTGATGCAAGACCTGTCCTCGAACTGCAAACCACAACGCAGGATCACCTGCGTTGTGTCCCTGTCCGAGCTGCTCAGTTTCTAACCACCTTGTGGGAAGGTCAGGTGATTGGAGTGTGACCGGTCACGTTGATAGCTGGTGAACGCCCTTGAACCATGGCATCCACCATTCCTCCAGAAATTCTTGGATCAATCGTCGACAAGCTCATGGGAAACTTGAATAGGCGAGCCATGAACTCATGTGCTTTGGTTTCTCGTACTTTTCGTCCTCTGGCTCAGAAGCACATCTTTTCGCACATCCATCTTGGCTCTTGCTCTGCAGTCCGTAATATACAGCTACACGACATTCTTTCAATTCATCCAGAGCTTGTACTCTACGTTCGCGTTCTTCTTCTGGATCTACAGAGGGGTATGCAGGAACAGCAAACGCTGCCTCGTACTATTCGTATACTCACAAATATTCGGTGCCTACATCTCAGGATTGTGGACCCGGACAAGGGATGGAAAGGATATTCACCCGAAATAACGTCGGCAGTACTGGTCTTATTTTACCTCCCAAGTCTAGAAGAGTTGTCGATTTTGAGTATCGACGACTTTCCCCCATCTGCGTTCAAACAGTGTTATCAGCTGAGAAGTCTCGAGCTTCTCGAAGTGCACCCGGATTTGGCAGACTTGAACGATCAATCCGATTCTACTGGACGTGGTGTGGAGGCTCGGCTACACTCCCTACGAGTCGGGTTTAGCACTTCGTCCAGGACAGGCGCTGGGACCCTCCAAGCTCTGATGAAGCCATACGCATTACCGGGTAAAGAATGTCTGGGCATCCTTAACGTTAGGCGGTTGATGACAGGAGAAGAAGTAACATTGTGCCAGCAGATATTAGAAGGTGCTGCTGATACATTATTGAAAGTAACATTTGGGGTGGGCGCCGACGGTCCGTGTGCTCATCTCTTCTACTGTTTGCACAAGGTTAAAATAATGCCGGGTCAGCACTCTTTCAGCCACCCCTCGTTGACTGTCCGTATGCACAATTTTTCATAGTTTCTCCACAACTGAAAAATGGTATAGCTGAATCCTCGATGCCACCACCGCTCGACTTCGGGTCTCTCACATGCTTGTCCACCCTTACCATTGACTCTGGTTCTCTCACATCACAGATACTCCCATGGTTCCATGATTGTCTCAAAAGCATCCCTCGCGTGAACGGTATTGAAGAAATCATACTGAGCTTGAATACATTTGGCACTGATCTTCGTGACGCATCATGGAAAGCAGTCGATTCGACCATCATGGGTTGGGCATCCCCGCGGCTAAGGGTAGTATCACTGAGGCTGTTAATGGTGATGTATCCAGATTTTTCGAGATTTTTCAGAGAGGAGGTACCAGGTCTGGCGAGCACAGGGTTTCTCTCTGTTACAAGTCGTGGTGTCGATGTTTATACCGACTTGGACCGTTACCCTCTGCCCACAGGTTAGTCATGGCACATTGGCGAGGTCTCGAGGCTAGATACCATCATGCTGTGCCGTTGAAGTAGGGGAATGAGTAAGGGAACGCCTGTGCCGAACGATTAGGGCCTCCTTCACCGCATGCATATGGCTTTCTCTTCAAGCTTCTATGTAGCAGAATGTCTCTGATCTTACGCTAGAACCTTGTATTATATTTTGTAAGAATACAACATGTTAAAATAAGGAGCAAACCCTGGGTACAGCTAGGTAATCATCCTCTCCAAATGCATCCTTTCACATCGATTAGATGGCCATCTGTCGTAAACGGCACGCCTTCTTTCATTAACAAATCCATCTTGTGGTTGCAGCGCGTTCCCGTCTTATGGTTAGTTCCCCATTCACCCTGGAACCCGCCGATAAAGAAGTTCGATGCAATGACACGATGACAAGGAATGTAAGGCGCGAATGGATTGTTTCTCAAGGCACTTCCAACTGCATCGAATCAGGATGATGCGCAGAAATGATTGGAGACGGACACACCGGATCGAGGGGAACCACCAACAGCTGAACATACGTCTTTGTACGTGGTGACCTTCCCGGTCGGTATCGTGCGCACGAAGTCATAGACGTCCCATTGGTGGGAGGTGAGGCTCTGCGGTCTTCCTGATGAACAGAGAGCATCACTTGAGCGAGAGTTTGCTCACCTTTCTGTCCTTCGTACGGAAAATATTTCGCTCAGAAGCTTTAGACGGGAAATAGATGTTGCTTTCTATATCCCTTCCAGACTCAGGAAACAGCTCGGTGGTACTACGTACTCGGGCTACTTTGGGATCCCGATGTTGCATTGTGGTCCTTGCCATAGGATTATATGAAACAGACTTTTCGATTCTAATGGAAGGCATAAGTGGTGGGGAGTTCCGCACGGTGGCTTATAAGAGTCTTAGTACGAATCAGATGAGTCGACGCGAAGTTCGGTTCCAGCACGCGTCGTGACTGGTCTCGTGATATGAGTCACGCCAAATAACGGCAACTACCCATTTCTGTTATGGTAGACTGGCCTGCTATGGGCTCTACAGCTGCAGCCGAGCTCCCCAGGCAGGGTGCTGTATAATAATCTGCCGGGCGCAGGCTCTCTTCTTCCCAACACCCACGACTCTAAATCTATTCTGTGCACTATAACTTATTCATCCCACTGGCATGGACGTCCAGAACGATGCACAAGCAATGGAGACAGATTCTGTTCCATTTCCTCGTGCAAGGAGCGAGAGTGATTTGACTAGTCGACATTTTGGGCTAATGGGAGATAGCGACTTGGCTTCTCGATCGTCTCGTTTCGAGCTAGGTGCGTCAGAATTAAGCATTTCTTCCTCACGTTTGCCCACTACCCTGAATAAGATGCCACGGAGTCTTTTATCAATCCTTTAACAAACCAAAGTCCGGGTAAGTGAATAGGATATTCAAACACATACCGCAGTTGAACGTAGCTTACAGTTTCTCATACGACGTCTTCATCCAAACAAACGTCCTCAGACAAACTTTCTGCTCTTCCGACATCCCAAAGCACCCCCAATCCACATAGAATACTCCGTTCACAGAATATCCCAAATTCCAGCTCCAGCAGTCATACTCGCGGATATCGCCGTAGTCTCGACGCGTCAGCGTCATTACCGTCGTTTGGCATTGCCGATTTTGAATCACCACGGAACACCAATCTTAATTCACATCTCAGCGCACATGGAACGTTTTCTCGTGGAACAGCTTCTGCTGAAGGTTCTCCCGAAAAGGCGGAAACACCAAAGCAAAGAGTCTCATTTGAGAGTGATCGAGGATCGCTGCCTGCTAAGCAAACCATAAGACAAGGTAATGAATCATGTCATGCCATTCACTATCTAAACTTAATGCGCCTAGCAATCTCACGGCTGAGTAAAGGAAGCGACCCGAGCGTTGTCCCCCCCGCCCTCCGTTCTTCTGCATACGCAAACCACCGTGACTCGCAGAAGGACCTCGACTCTCCTAGCAAGCTCGGCTCGCGCTCCCCTTCTCAATCTCGCTCTCGTGCCGCTTCCCCTCTCCGCATCTTTCAGCAATGGTCCTCAGGCTTTCATCGCGGCAGCAACCGCAACACTGCCGACGATCCTTTCGTCCCTGTAGATCCATTCAAACTCAAGACTCAACTCCGTCTCAAGGGCCATCAGCAGACCCACACCCATCCACCAGACGTTGAACTAGGAAGCTTCCCAGGCTCTCTCGCCTCGCAAGGTTGCCCCGCTTGCGTCCCAACGTCGTCGATGAGGCACTTCCTGCGCAACGCACGCGTTTTTATGGGGGATACCCTTCCCCGCCAAGTGTACCTCAATCTCCTCCTGCGCCTCCCGGCGATGTACTTCACGCGTGTTTCTAAGATCTTTGAGGATGCAGAGGTCAGCCGGCCAGACATCCAGCGTATGATTGACGCACGAGGCGGAGGAGGCGCATATATGATGCCATCTGCTTCCCAGATTGTCAATGCGACTACTGGGACGGTGGGATCGAACCATCGGCGCGAGCCAGGTGTTACGCTATCTCCAAGCGCTGCGGCAGCAGTACATATTGGCGTGACTGCTGCGGCGATCCCACTCCCGTTGCCATTCCCCGATGATTGGTCTCCTCCAATTGTGTCGCCTGCTCTGATTCGGTTTAAACATTCATGGGAGGCATTTATTGATTCGTTGTTGAGAGAATGGAAAACGCTGAACGTTGTGTCAGCTTTGCTGTTGTCGTGCGTGTTTTACCTCGCCCGGTATTTACAGCTGCAAAACTGATGGATTTGACGCAGTGCTATACTGACGATGTTCCAGATTCAGAACGCAGAGGAAGATCCGGTCACGAGAACTACTGCAATGCTTTCGCTGGTATGTGCATTAATGAGTTTGTCTTATGGGTGTATATATATCGTGAGATTTGGGACGATGAGAAGCATGTACCGTGCTTCAAGATGGGCTGAGGTAAGACCTATATCCTATATCTCTACAACGTCTCTTCTAACGGCCACTATAAATCTCAAGGAAGCACGGAAGACGAACACTGTAATCTGGTGGAACGTCTGGGTGCTGTTGGCTATGCCAGCCGTGTGGATGTCATGGTACTGATATTTATCCTGTCGCATAATGGTAACTGACATCGATATGTATCTAGGTCAATGATCCTTTTCATTGTCTCTATTCTCTCTTTTGTATGGCGCACAGGCTCTGTTACCGATCCCGAACAGCGGACCCAACTCAGCCCGAATGCTGCCCTTGGTGCACGAATCACCGTCACTGGGGTGCTGGCGCTGGGAATATTCTTTATGCTGATGATCGTGAGGACTCTCAAGCGCTACGGATCTTATGAAGAGCATGCCACTCTAGGTATGGGAACGACGCCAAGTAGCTATAGAAGTGAGACGAGGGCAAACGAGAGAGCGCCAGATATCGACGCTGCTATGGAGCGGAGGGGGAGAGAACGGGAGAGGAACGTATCGGGTGGTAGGGGGAGGGAGGTGCCTGAGATGAGGAAAGAAATAGACGGGGATGTTGTGGCGAAGGAGAAAAGTGGGTTGAAGGCAATGTTAGGATTGGGAGTTACAGGGTTGGGTATCAGAGACCTGGATTCAGGGATTGAAGTAGATCTGGAGAAGGGATGAAATTGAGGAGTTGGAGTGTGTGCTATAGGCGGTGGCGGTTCTTAGCTTATATCCCTGAAAGAGAGTCTGAAGACCATGTAGTATGCAGGCGGCCCAATCAAACACTGTTCTCCAAGTCCCTTCCTCTGCTACAGAGGCACCTTAGGTACAGGGATTTGTGAGTATACGGATATGTACTGTTCCTACTATCGTTCTGCAGATCCGAACGTGGAAGAAATATCGTATTTTATTCTGGTGGCAGAGCCAACTTCCGATCGGAAGCGCGCCGCGTTACCAATACACGTGACAATCTCTAAATTTCACGTGCACCTCTTTTCTGGCCATTGGCCACACTGTAAAAGCACGTATATCACTCTTTGTGCGACGTGCATTACATGCTACCAGTCAGAGGCAATGATGCGGCACCGACACCGTTCCGAAAGTTCTCAAAGCTAACGCGCGCGATCATTGTTCGAGATACTTTGACTGGTGCTTCAACAAGATACCCTTACAGGGAACTTCGAGCGCTTGGAGGTCCATCAGAGGAGTTCGGCTTGCCCGGTGACATATACCTTGATATGACGCCAGGTTCTCATGAAATCTATGCCAAATATTCTGAAGGGTGGAAGAAATGGCCTGGACCAGGGAATATGGAGACTCCATTGAAGCATCCGGACCATGCAGATAGATATCTTTGGCTCAAAAGCGACATGTCGTCTTTTGGGTGGCACCCCAGGAAGTCCCTTCAGGCACTATCTCAAAGTGAGTGCTATTCATGTCTTTTTTTCTTAGTAAAAGTTCTGATACAAACTTCTTAATGTAAGATCTCACATCATCAGAATTGCTTTCTATGGTTCTTAACGAACAAGCTCGGTTGTCAGATGCTCGGAAAAGAAGACACCAAGGCAATGAGGATTTGTCAACCTCTAACCCTGCAAAGAAAAGGAGATTCTGGATGTCAACTGATATCTCTGCTAATGCACAGAGCCACATCCCACCCTCTATATCTGAAAGCTATTCACCAAACACTCCACACTCAGCATTCCCAGCACAGATCTTTTCAGATATGAATCAACTGCCTTCATATTCTAGAACAGCTGCACTCTTTGAATCATCTCCATTTCCACCAGAATCACAGTCTTATAGCTGTAGACCAACCCATCTGGCAGTTGAAGCTTCAAATATAAACCACCATTCCTATCATTCTCCAGGTGGCATATCTCACTCTTCCTCTGTACTTTTCAACCCTGCTAAAACTGTTATAGATGATCCATCTCTTCCAACTTTATCTACCTCACTGCTAGAACACTCTTCTCCAGAGAAAGCCCCTTCTCAGGTGCAGTTTCCAAATCTTGGGTCTGGCACAGTTGCTCCCCCAAATAGTAATCTGTCAGATGGTATGTGGGTAATAGCCCAGAGCCCTCCACCTGCCTTGGACATCTCTACTGCCTTCAAGGAAATTACAAGGTTAAAAGAGGAGAATCGACTGCTGCGTAAACATCTTGCATTGCATGCAGCTGAAGAAGAGGAGGTGAGCAGTATTCAAGGCCTGAACTAGATGCTCAAATATTTATGTGCTGACTTTCATGTAGGAGCCTAGCACTGTGGAGTTGTCACAGGCACAGAACTCCATATCTCACAAAAGCCATGATCCAGATGAAAATGCTGCTCTACTAGAGTCTACTCAACAACAGATTTCTGGATCCATAGATGAGGATAATGCTATCTACTCGAGTGCAGAAACTGCCAATTTTCCCAGCATTCCTCAAGACTGCAGTCATCTACTGGAGCCTATTATCACAGAGGAAATGGCACTATCGCAAGCAACAAAAGATGTAACCAACCCTCTGAACTTGATCCCCGACTACGAGAATTCGGATGATCAGTGTGACAAGGCACCTCGTCAGGCATCCATCTCTCACTATACTGGTGAATCTTCCAAGCTATTGTTATCTCCTAGTTTGGCACCCCTTCCATCCCAAAGCAGTAAATCTAGTCCAAGAGAATCCCATACACCAAATCCTCAGCAAGAAGTTGTTGAATCCGCAACCTTGACTCCCGAGGCAACCACGACCGAGGACGCAGCTCCCATAGCTAGTCATTCTTGCCACGAAGTTTCCATCTCGAGATCCTTGTCAAGATCAAGTTCTCGCGACGCGATGCGTGGAGAGCGGCCGCCTTCTGGAAGCATGCCCGAGGAGACTCCAATACGCGACAGTGAAATTGATGCTAGTCCATCATGTGCCAGTGATACATCGCACTCAACAGTCCAGAAAGTGGAATCTAGTGGTATGTGACTAAAAGTCAAGCAAAGAATAAGTACTGAATGGTTTCTCGATACGGTAGGAGTGGCTCATCGGCTCAACCAATCCCATATCACAATCATATTCCATATATCTGCTTCGGATGCGATTTGCAGACTGTGCTTGTATGTTTTTCTTCCATGAACTCGGATGAAGTTGATACAACCAGGGTTGTACTAGGCAAAAGAAACCACGAATAATTTTCCATGTGAAGATGTCCTCACAGCTTGGCCACCTAGAAGATCATTGCGAGAAGGAGCATCGGGAGATGTGCGACTACTTAATCGCAAGGTCGGATTCCCAGTTGTCCGAGATGGATCGTCGCTTGCGCACCTGCACACAAAAACCATGATATATCGTTGATGCCTGTTCCATTGTGCCACATTGGCATGCATATAGCCTATGGATAAAATGCGTTGTTCTACGTACGAATGCGAAAATGCAAATTTGTAGTCCTGTCGAGAGCTATGTCAGATTGAAAGAGCATCGGGTATCCACGTTGTCACCATTCCGAAAAGCCTGTAAGTTTGCCGTCCCAGCCCCACCAAATCATCTCGTCACCTTCGTCGTCACCCACTTCCCATCCACCACCATCTGACTCCCAAAACCCATCTCGACAAGTAATCCACACACCTTCCACTCTCCCTTTCTGGCTCGTGCGTTTCTTCCCATGAACAGTATCTCGCCTAGACAACCCTGATCCTTCTAGGAATTCGTCTAGAGCGCTTTCCATGGACGCAGAGAGATTCTGCCGCGGTATCCATGCAGGGTGATGGAACCGCCGCGGAGCGCGCAGAAGGATGTGTGTTTGTGTGGGCGCTGTCCGATAACGAGAGTTAGAAGGAATAATCAAGAAACAAGGTTGGCGACCTACCCATTTCGGCTGCCATGCCGTTACCTTCTGCGTCTGCAGCCGCAAGGGTACGCGCAAGTAGGCGCTCTGCCAAATAGAGCGCGTGCTGCTGCTGTGCGTATGTTGTGTGAGGTGAAGCAAGGGATGACTCTGAGTCTGGCGTGGGCGAACGAGACCGGGGAGGCGATGACCCGGCAGTAGCGGAATGTCCTTCCTCAGAACCTCCTTCGTCATCGCTTGCGTCCTCGCCCTCCTCGTCCTCTTCTCTGTCGCACTCACTCTCATCTTCGTCCCCTTCCCTGTCATTGTCATCCACGTCAGGCTTCACATCTTCCCTCATTCCCCACACCCTCGTCTCCAGCCCATCAACGCCGAAGACGAGTTTAGCTCGCGCCGATCCAGTGCTGGGTCCAACCAGTATTGCTAGGAACACACGTTCACGGTCCCTTGTCCTCCGAGAGAGCTCTGACGACTTCTGTGTCTCAAATTGCCGTTTCTTGTCGGCAGAAGAGCATCGGGCAAGAGCCGTAGAAAGTGCTGTAAACGAGGTACTGAGGTGCGACGTGAGGGTGTCAAATGACTGCAATAAGTCGCTACGTTGCTTGGCCGCCCGCGGGATTGACTAGAGATCGACACTCAGCATCAAGTAATTCGTTTAGGATAACAATAAATTCACATACTTTCGCGCCAGGTATTCGAGATAATTGGGCAACTGGGCTGGGAAAATAAGGATGGTTCAGGTCACAATTCAACGGAGCAGATTGCTATAGAAAATGTGAGCCGACAGCAAATGTCCATTGAAATCAACCTGGCATCACCCTGCAGTTCACCGTGGCACAAGGGATATTACTCACAACGGTACTTGGCTTTTCAGAAATAGTATATGTCCCAGAAAACTCATGGCAAGCCTCGCCGCCATATCATCTGTTACAACATCCAAGTCTAAGCGCACAATTGGATGGCTACAGTTGGTCACGTCCCCGCCTTTGGGTGAAGACCGTTCGTCAGCCAATCTTCGGTTGCTCAGGACTTCCGAAATGGTTGGACGGTGAGTTTGAACATATGAGTTTGGTGGGGTGGAAGGTGCCAGGAGAGGCATGGACTTTATATTTGTTTACAACCAAAACATATCTCAGTCCGACTTACATAAACTTTCATAACTTGAATGATAGTTTAGTTTCACTCATCTTGACAACTGGTTAGAGTCACGACGATCCTTTAAGTTTAGCTGGCATACTTCCAGATGCCCAATCACCCATTTTCTGAGCAGTCAAAGTCCGAATATATTTCATACTCGCCTATAGCTAGTAGTAGTATTGCCACAGTTTGGTCATTCTTGTTCTGCTACTACTCTCCCATCTAAGCTCTCCGGAGGGTGACTCTTGTGTATGCAGTTTCATACCCTTGGTCACTTTCCTTTACATATAGGGCAAATTCCACGGGCCGCTGTGTGGCCTGGGGGGATAACCTGGCAAGTGGGAATCATGGCTATATTTGAAATTCCAGAACTTGTCGAAATATTTGGCCGTGCTGAGAACCAAGTCTCCTCAAGTACCATGTTATTGCGCCAGATGTATGATGCACAAAATGAACAAACAGTATTACATATATCCAACCCCGTTAACTATCTGCCTGTGCTCATACATTCCGTAAGCTCTTCCCCAATCCCTCTATGCATCCTCCGTCTCCAAGACACGGAGGACTCGTCCTTGGAACTACCACCTAAGTCATTACAGTAATAATTTAGTTGTGATTAGTCCGAACATTCGATAAACGTAAAGGTGGTCCGTAAGGGGGATGTCATGATCACCGGGTGGAGTAAGGCATACGGTAAGTCGTATCAATGGAGTCCTCTTCCTTGGTTCCGACCGCCGCGTAACTTGTCGGTGCAAATGAACTCTTCGGTGTTCCCTTCACTCCTCTCCTGACACAACCAAGCACCCCCAAAACAATAAGCACCAACCCGATCAACAAATTGGCTACCAACAGCCCGATCACTGTCGGGGCATATTTCTCAACGGCCGATTTCGAGCTGCCGTCAGAGTCATCAACGCTGGTGGAAGCGCTATCGGTTGAGTTGGATTGGGACTGGATAGCTTTCAAAATAATATCCTGCGCTGAAGCTTCCGGAGGCAACTGGGAAAGTGTCAATTTGCGTGCGGCGAGCGCCTCGGGGACTGCCACTTTGGGGTCGGTTTCGGAAAGGAACTGCATGTATGGCGTGGGACCTGTGTCGTCGGAGGCGAAAGGATTGCCAAAATTAAATCTAATCGAGGTAATGAATACAAATCAATGACGAAAAAGTGATCAAAGCACGTACACCGAAAGCACGTTTCGCAAGAATGGGGCACCGAGTGCGATGTCGAAGCCATCGCCAGGGCCTACGAAGATGGGGCTGTTGGTGCAGACTGTGTAGTTTTTCCCGGATTCTTCGAAGAAGTTGATGCCTGTTAAATCCAATGGATGGACAGCAAACCATTGACCACTATAACCCGAATTAATTGATAAAATAGACTCGGGGCGTCATCTACATACCTGAACCCAAACTCGACGACGGGAGTTGCGTCACACGGAACATACCACGTTCCTGACGAGTCTTTAGCTGCGCCTGATACGCCCGAAAAGATAGCATCTGACATCGATTGCGTAATTTGGAAGTATGGGTTCCCGGTATCGAGAAGAGGGACGGTCTGCCCGCTCGGCACACCCTTTATTGACGATTTGAGATTGACGGATTTTCCATCCACCCTCATTCCATCCATCAAAGTCGTCCAACGACCTTCGCCTGGCGGGAACTGGTTAAGCTTGGGAGCATTCAGAACAGCTTCGAATTCCTGTTCGACCTCGCCGATAGTAAACACGCCACCCTTCGTGTCCTCGAGGTCCCCTGTACGTTGAAGATTAAGGGCTACAATATTAGGCTGAGAAGGGTTTTGCTGGAAGATATTGGCGAGGACGGAAGCAGCCCAAGGTTGCTCATTTCCATAAAGTTCTTTGACCTTGGCGTTGATAGGCGAGAGAACTGGATCGTCGAAGCCCAGCCCCAAGAGGCCGTAGATACCAAGTTCAACCACCGAGCCTAATGTAGCCTGAGGAGGAACATGGTTAGGGATAAGAAAGCGCGAGAGTGATGAGCGGACTTACTGAATCCGCGTGGAGGAATGCTAGTGGTTATACCAACGTCAGAAAGAAAACACATCGGAGGATGAATGGGTAAACCTTGCTTTTCGATTTTGTATGATCCAAACTCAAAAGGAGCAACACCGATAGTCCCAGAAACGACAGCTGATCCATCGCCAAAGCGCAACTCAAGTTCGATCCCAGTATCGTTGTAATTGCCTAGTCCTCCTGGAGGAATAACCCTGTATGGGCGAATAGAGCATGAGCCAAAAATCAGACCCTTTGTATCTGAAAAGATCGTACCACAGATCCGTGCTCCCAGTATCGATGGCTACAACTACCTCTGCTCGACCGTATCAGCGCCGAATCTTTCACTCTAAGAAATATCTGCCTACCAACTTCATTTACTTTTATCGTTGCGGTATACTGCACTTGTTTGTTAGCCTAATAAGTGGCAGAACAAGAATTACGGCACAGTTAATTACCCTGATATTCTGCACATCCCCAAGGTCGCTATCGTTACCAGCAGCGGCAACAGAGAAAGATTTCACTGAAGCACCGAAAGGAGCACGCGGTGATATCTCTGCTCGTTTGAAGGGAATCTTCAATGCGGAACCGTGTGTGAGTGCACTGGCGAAGAGGAGAGAAACGAGAACCCAATTCCACTCCATTGGAAAGAAAATAAAAGAAAAGAAAAAGAACTGGGCGAAGGAAGTGATAGCAAGCAATGGACTTTTGACTCGGAAGTTGACATGTTCTTATAAGTGTGCCTGCTAAGGTTTGACCAGAACGTGTTGCACTGCATTGTTGTGCTGGACAACGCGGTTGACGGGCGGTGTGTGGCATGACTATCCTCACTAAGTGATGGGGAGGCTGTCATGTTTCGGTCTTTCCGGGGTGCGTTAATCCTGCTAATCACTTCCTCTCCTGAGGTACATCAGGGACCCGAGGTAAACAAAAGCGATATAAGTATCGGATTGGGAACAAAAAACATGAAATTTCAAAGGAGAGCACAGCTTCAGCATCATTATGGCGATCAAAATGGTGTCCAATGTCCATACGTAGCTTGTCCTACAAATGATTCTACAAAAGCTTCAATCAAGTTTGTAAGAGTAGATCCAATCGATCCATACCTTGAACATTGTCTGTCGAATATCGGGTGGCATCTGCCACCAGTCACATTGCATAAATTGATTCCACTGGCACGTGAAGCCAATCACTGATGAGGGCAGGGTTATTCGCGAACTTGAACTCAACTGACCCGGGCCCTAACTGCAAAGCCCGGGGCTCACTGATGATCTTAGGACAAATTTAAACTTGAATGCCATACGAAACGAGCGCGCAGGGTTCTTTCCCCAGCTTCCACGGCCGCCCTTTTCATAAGGATTTTTGTTTCTATTTAAGCATGTACGTACTCCATCGAGTCGTTGCCTTACAATTTGGGCGCTGCACTGCCTCGTTTCTTCCCTTACAGCCCCCCGTATCATGTGGGCTCCCCCCCTCGCACCAACATACACATCACTCCTCCTTCCTAGCACTCTGTTTATCGTTCTTCCAACCCACTTATTTTTAATTCACTTATTTTTCAGGAACCGTTCTTCGGCCCGAGGTTCTTACAGTCCCAAGCGTGTCAATGTTGTTCACTCAAGCTTGATGCAGGAGCCTAGATGAGGCCAGGACAGGCCGCGACTTGGTCCCTGTGGAGGTGTGGCTTGTACATGGGCTGTGCGGCTGAGGTACTCCGATCATAAGACCAAGGTACAGACTGTACATAGGGTCGTGTCAACGAAGGAAATGAAAGGTACCACTGTCTCGTGGTGACGTACCCATTATTACAACAGTAAATTGTTGTCGACTTGCCGAATATCGAATATCTTTTTCTTTGCTGGAATGAATTAATGACTGCAGACAATTCCTGTACACCTTGGAAGAAAAGAGATTGCCAGGACTCCCTGTAATAGAATCTGCAACTGTAGGCCACAATGGAGTCAGATTTCCATGACCACATGGCATTGCTCGCGCGAGGCTGAGGTACTTCTCAAACCTGCCCTTCCCACCCACCCTGTCAGACCTCGGACAAAAATTTGATGATATACTGCCAAACGTCATGGCCCGTCATGCAGGAACTCGCAGTCGTTCGGATATTTTTGTGATCATGTTGTGTCGTTCAATTTGTGTGATCCTGCACAAGCTACATGTGGTTAGGTAGCAATTGTATGGTTAACCCAACTAAAACGAGCGAAACAGAAATGATACCTCCAGATTTGCAATAGGAACGAAACAAACGGAGGATGCTTCAAATGGTTGCAGTGAATCATACGATTGATCAGAACAACAAAGCGGGATATCTCTATGAATGAAAAAAAAACAACCACGCGTAGCTTGGCCTTCAATTGACATCGTCACGAACACGGCAAATAGTAGAACAAGAGAAAGACCAACCAGATAAATCACCTAAACCTGCGTCGGTCCCGCAGGAGCACACTTCGTGCGTTCGCATGTCCACACGTTCAACCCGTACTTCACATTCTCATTCAGGGTCGTGTGTCGTCCCTTGAAGCACGGATAGGCCTTTCCACTGACAGCCACAATCGCCTTGAGCCCACAGCAGGGATACAGATACTCAGCCTTTCTCCCATCCTTCTCTTTCATCTCCGGCCGGCAGTGCAACATAACACATGCATCGAGCCCGTTTTTCTTCTCCAGGTATTCCTGGTGGCACCTCACGCAGTGTCTCTTTGTCTGATCTGAGACAGCGTTCTGCGCGACTGAGGTGACGATCCCTGCACTCTGCAAGGCAAGGAGGAGCTTCTCGATTTGAGAAGGGATGAGCGTTGTCGAGGCACTAGAAAGTTGCTTGTGCAACTCCTCAGGGGTGATGTTGGCAAGAACATAGGTGAGGGTGGCAGCCGATTCAGAGCCAGCAACTGAGAATGAGTTGACCTGGAAGCGGTTGGGGATTGCGCGTCTGGTGGAGACGAGGGCTGTACTGGTCATGGAGAGTTATCAAGGAGGGGGCGGCGTTCAGTACAGAAAGTGGGTGATGGGATGAAGATGATGGTCTGGTCCCTGCCACCTTTTATCCCGACGTTTAGTCGTGCCACCTGTCCCAAAAAAACGAGCCACCGAGGTCAAAGCGATTGTAAACGTGCTGCAAAGCGGCGCACCAAAGGGGAGGAGATCGCGGATACCGTCATACCTGTAGGGCAAAGCAGGTGGTTCGTAAATGCAACAATGGTTGGTGTGCATGAGCGCCTCCGTTATCCCCCTTGCTCGGCAGAGTATCAAATTCATGCCTAGTATGGAGAGACCTAACCCTGAGATGAGTTCGATGAGTTCGAAACAGCGTATGTATAACGATCAAGGAGCAATAAGTACAGTGATTTCGGACTCGGGAAGAATCGAGAGAGTGGGGCGATTGTCGGATTTACTGCCAGTGTTGACGTGATATTTATTTTTATGACTCGTGGCAAATGTCATACTTACAACTTGAAGCGTCCTGCACATCATGATAATCGACGAGTTGACCCCGTCAACGATGAGCTCCATGTTCGAGATGATTTGAACATTCCCACGGCAGAGTCACTTACATACATCCGAGTCCAAATGTTGAACATAGGAACTCTGTCAGCATGGGTCACTGTGGACGGCGTCGAGCTACCCCAGTACGACATCAAGTATTCCCCTGACGGAACACAAGTGACCTGCTGGATTGCGTCGGAAATAGACAAGGTTCGTTGGATGAATTCATTCCTAAAAGTAAACCACAACCATCTGTAGAAATTCTCTGTGTGTTGGAATGAGCTTCATCGGTTGTCAACAATGGTCGGTCGTGTCAAGGTGGATGGCATGCATTGCCGGGGAAAATATCTTACACAGGGGAGTAAGAACGCGCTGGTTAAGATCGATGCTGCTCGTGCATCTCGTACTACGGAGAGGCCATTCATGTTCTCAAAGCTAGAACTAACTGGTGCGTGTTTGCTCCGTTCGCTTCGAAGGTAAGCCGACCACTGACTGTTGCTTAATATCTATAACAGATGACGACGCTTACCTCGAGGCTCCCATCTCTCCAGAGCTAGGTGACATTACTCTTGCAGTCGAGGAAGTTGTTATAGCAGCGAAAAACGTGAGAAGGGTTTTCAAGGCACCCGCTTCCCTCATAGGGGCGCCCAATAAGATACACGAACGTGCTAAAAAAGGGTCAGGGCATCGCATCAAGTAAGGACCATAACCTGTTCGCTTGTTCGTAACCGATACCATACGAGACAGGCTAGGAGCAGAGGTGTCATGTCATGAAGCCCCCAAGATAGGGATAGAGTATGCCAGTGTCCGCCCTCTTGGAACGTTCATTTTCAAATATCGACCTCTCGGTGAGTGAAGGTTGACTTCTATCTTCGATATCCTGACTTTTTTTTTTTTGGCGGTGGGGGGCAGACGTCCTTCAAGCCAATGGAATAGTACCCATGGAACCCAATTGCAATGACGCAACAGCCCCAGATGAAACTCTCGATCTGACCATGGATGACGGATCTGATATAGACAGAAAACCAAATACTAAGGAAAAGATCAGGAGATTAGAGGTATTGATTTGCTTGCCGGTGACTCGTATGTGGTCTAATGCCATGTTTAGGAGGAGTTAAGGATCTTGAAAGAATCCGAACGATCCGCTCCGAAAGCAAAGAGGATCAAAAGAGAGGTGAAGGCAGAACCACGCGCCCCCTGCCTATCTGGCGAAGTCATTGACCTGACTTAAGAACTACGGTTTGTACGATTGCAACGTCAAATGCTCAACCCTAAATTTCTGATTCATAGATGCAGATCATATGAGATTCTCAACAACCCAACATGATTCCCCGTCAGTATTTGCATTTCTAGTGTTTTTTCCACCAGGTTTTTAGCATACATGGACCTTATAATTACATACTGAGGGAGGTTCTGGAAGTACACCTAATTCTTGATATTAAGAGTGGGCTATAGCTACGACCAGCCTTTGGATAGATCAAAGAACATGCACTCGAACGTTAGTGATCAAACAAAGCTGCGCAATTTACAGAAAGTCTTACTACTACTTGCTACTGGATATTCTTTTCACTCGCTGCCTCTTCAGTACTCAGTTGTCACTTTCGGTGCACTTGCTATTCGTCAGAGTGGTCGTTATCGTTGTTCTAGTCACCGGTTTTAAACGAGAAAGAGGCCAGAGGCCTTGGGCATGTTTGGGAGGCCATTATTGGTGGGTATCTAGAAACTAAATTGTAATCAGTGAAATGAATGATAAAACTTACTTGTTTCGAGGTTGCATGAAAGGCGGGTGAGAGGGAAGGGATGTGGCATACCAGCCTGCACTAAATGGATCTCATCAACGCCCAGCCCAGCCATACACTTCCGGAACACTTTTTTTGCAGGAGATTATCAAATTTTCTCAAGGACAGCTGCTGTGGAGAGGGGGCAGAGAGTGACTCCAGTTATGACCTTTTGCCACAGGTCCTCATCCAATGACCTCAAGCAGAGGTTTGGCAGAGGTAAGCATTTCCTCATTGATCACTAATGCAGAAATGCTTTTAGGAAGGTTTTTTCCTTACATTCTATCAGTGGATAATATCTATTTGATTAGTATGTACTAGTACATACCATTTCTTCCTCAATGCCCTGAGTCTTTGTAACTTGCTGGACATACAGGAATAAGGACAGGATCAGAACTTTCAGAAGGAAAGGTTCTCTTCAGGAGGGAACATGTCAGAGTCTCAAGTTTTCTCAATGCCTGTAAAAGAAGTGCATATCCATAGAAGAGGCTTGTCTTCCTTCTAGCTGTCTTCAAGTTTACCACAAGAACATCTACTGCCTTGCAAATAGCCTCAAGGATATAATCGTGCAGATCATGCAGAAGACAAGAGCGAAGGAGCAGTTGCTAAGCCTAGTTCTTGAGGGCTCCGGCATACATGTGGTTGGTAAAAATGGTATAAGTTTAACAGACTCGGAGGCAAATTCGGAAACGCGGTCACATGGTCCGGCAATGAAACGGCAACAGGGAGTTTGAAATTCTTGTTCCCTGCAACGTTAAGTTCACATTTGCAATTGCCGCCGGTGACATTTACTCAAAAATAACCTGAACTACAAGTTACCCTTTCAAGCTTGTACTCCCGAGTTGTCCAAATGTTAAATATAGGAACTCTGTCAGCCTGGATCACTGTGGACGGCGTCGAGCTACCCCAGTACGACATCAAGTATTCGCCTGATGGGAAGCAAGTGACCTGCTGGATTGCATCGGAAATAGACAAGGTTCGTGGGATGAATCTATTCTTGAAAGTAAACTACAACGTTCTGTAGAAATTCTGTGTGTGTTTGAACGAGCCTCATCGGTTATTACCAATGGTCAGTAGTGTCAAGGTGGATGGCACAGAATGCGGGGGCAAATATCTTGCACCTGGCAGGAAGGAGGCGCTGATCCAAATTCATTCCGTTCGTACGTCTCGTACTACGGAGATGCCATTTGTGTTCTCAAAGGTAGAACTAACTGGTACGCGTCTGCTCTGTTTACTACAGAGGTGAGCCGACCGCTAACTGTTGCTTAATACGTATGACTCGAACAGACGACGACATGTACCTCGAGACTCCTATCTCTCCAGAGCTGGGTGACATCGCTCTTGTAATCAAGCAAGTTATAAAACCCACCTTCGGCGAGTTCGAAAGAATCAACGGATCTTCCCTGATGACAACCGATAAGATACATGAACGTGCTAAAAAAGGGTCAGGGCATCGCATCAAGTAAGGACCATCACCCGTCGTTTGTTCGTAACCGATACCATACGGGACAGGCTAGGAGCGGAGGTGCCATGTCATGAAGCCAAGATGATAAAGTATACTCCTGTCCGCACTTGTGGAACGTTCATTTTCAAATATCGACCTCTCGGTGAGTGAAGGTTGATGTCTATCTTGTATGTTCCTGACATCCTTTTTTTTTGGGGGGGGGGACACAGACGTTCTTCGAGCCAGTGGTATAGCGCCCATAGAAAACAATTGCAATGACGCAACAGCGCCGGATGAAACTCTCGATCTGACCCTGGATGATATAGACAGAAAACCAAATACTAAGGAAAAGATCAGGAGATTAGAGGTGTTGATTTACTTGCCGGTGACTCGTATGTGGTCTAATATTATGTTTAGGAGGAGTTAAGGATCTTGAAAGAATCCGAACGATCCGCTCCGAAAGCAAAGAGGATCAAAAGAGAGGTGAAGGCTGAACCACGCGCCCCCTGCCTATCTGGCGAAGTCATTGACCTGACTTAAGAACTACGGTTTGTACGATTGCAACGTCAAATACTAAACCCTGATTTTCTGATTCATAGATGCAGATCGTATGAGATTCTCAACAACTCAACATGATTTCCAGTGATTCCCCGCACTGTTTACCCCGCCTGTATTTGTATTTTTAGAATTTTTTCCACCAGGTTCTTAGCATACACGGACTTTGTAATTACATACTGAGGTTCTGGGAATACGTAATTGATGATATTAAGCTAATTTCTTAGCGGGCTATGCAGATTAAAGAACGTGCATTTGAACATTAGTGATTAAGCTGTGCAATTTACAGCTAGTCTTACGACTTGGTATCGATGATCAGACTGACACTACAAATTCTTTTCATTCGTTGCCTCCTCAGTTGTCACTTCATTGATCCCAGGTACGTATTCGTCTGTTTACCATTTCATCAAACTATAATTTCTGCCTGAGATAGTTCAGCTGTGTGCTCTAGATACCAATGGCAGAGGTGAGCAGAGCCTTAAATTACATGCCAGAGAGAGAGAAACTAGAAAGCCAACGGATTCAAATGAATTAAAAGAGAAGGCGACATACAGAAAACATAGAGTAACTGAGTCTGCATTAGTTGGAGTATGCAATATCTGAAAAGACGCATTCACAGTCCTATCAACCCAAAGCATTGCCACGGCGCAAAAGGTCCTGTGGCCGACTCCAACATACAAGGACAGTGGGTGCTTCCAGTGGGGAACTCTGAGTGAGCGGTGTGCTTGAAGCGGTTGGGACCGGTTGGCCAGACACTTATCCGAAGAAGGCGGCTAGTCTGTTCACAGTCAGGCGACATATCCCCGTGGATTGTGGTGTCCAAATAGACCACCAGGCTGCTTCGTGCAACTCGCTCTTGACCTGAACTTTCTGGTGACTCAGACGCAGGTGTATTTTTAGCATAGGAATTCAAAAGCGCGTTATAACCGAAGTACTGCAAGTATATGCTTACCCCGGACAAGAGCAACGAGATCAACATACCCGTTGAACAACAGGCGAACAAGAAGGTATCGTCATAGTGCACCAGCCACGTACGATATCCAAGTAATTCGTAGTTGTGTTGTATGTCGAGCGAGAACTGAAATCGCGGAGCCGACGATCACGTGATGTACGTGAGATGCTGGAAGAAGGGATGGGTCGACCGTCCGCAACTTAAAAGCCAGGTCTCCAAGAAAATAGCCACTCTCAACTCTTGTCTTTCCCCCACCATCTCCCTTAAACCAAGCCCGAATTCGTGATGAGATCCTCAATCACTCCTCTCACTCCTGCCCTCCAATACCCTCACAGGACCTTCTACACCGACACCCCCACAGGCCATGCTTCACCGCGACATCGAGACGCTCGTTCGATGTTCTTGACACCGACAGCTATGGGTTCCATGGTTGTCCCAGTAACATCGCAGAGACCGATGTTAGAGACAGCGAGGTCTCGAGACCGACTTCAAGTCCAGCCAATACAGCAATGGTTGGAGCCACCACCACTCAATCTTAGCAAGTCGCCTTATCGTCGCATCCCACTTCCAGAGACAATGGCCGGACCAACCACCCTTAACCCCATCCTCGCGTATTCTGGCCGCCGCACCTCGCAGAACGTCACACAGCGACAGTCGGTGGGCGAGGGGCATCGCCACCATATATGCGCACCAGCTACAAACCCTAGCATAGGGTCAGCAACGATATTGCTACCGAATGGCCGAGGGGTCACCATTCACGCATCCATGAGAACTCACAACTTCGTCACTGTTGGGGACGTGCTGGATGCACTCGACACGATGCTCCTTGGAAAACCTTCCAGAGAGCTGTCGCTCCCAATGCAGGGGATATATGGGGCAGTAGGAGGGCCCTGCGGATGCTTGACTGGGACCACGGTGCTGGATTCTTTGCGTAACCAGTATGAACAGGTGGGTCTGACGAGGAGTGAGGAGGGATTTGATGTCTGGGAACTGCGGATCGGCTGAAGTGCGGTTCACTAGAGGGTGCTGTGATACAACGTATGAACCATGGCGGACCTTGTGAATAGGCTGTCTCGTAGGCGATATACGGTCCAGTCCAAGAGATGAGGTCAGGCTGGGAAAGGACAGGACTGGGGGTGTTCCGGTACAGTTATTACTTGGTTTGCAAGGTAATCACCAGAACTTTGGGGGCGATATCTATAGGAAGAGCACTTCTCAACCTGTATATGTATCTTCTGGCGGGATGGGGAGGTGGTAGGATACGGACAATGAAAGGTTACATTGAGGTCACTGAACGGCCGAGCGTGTACTATACACCATAAGCCACAGTTTCTGCTGTGCGGGTATTCCAGAGGGCCGCGTTTCATCGACGAGTGTTGCTACTCATCCAGAAATGATATGAATGGGTTGTCGACAGGGATTAAAGAAGGATTCTGGGTCCAAGTGAGAACATGGATGTTGGAAGAAAACCCGCAGTTGTTGTGGTCTCTTTGTTCTAAGTACTGACAAATATACTCCATTAAGTTCCCTGAGCTGGGTACCCCCGCCGGCTCACTGGCAATCCAAAATATCCTGTTGAACTGGTGAAGATTTTTGCTTGTCGCGCGGTCTCTAGAAAATTATTTGCTGGTGGTCTGAGTAGGTGTAGTTGGCGTGTAGCAAGTTAAGTTTCTTTGATCACGTGTGCATTGGCCTTGGAACCAAGTTCAGATGTCAATCTACATTCCACAAGAGATCGTCGATGCCATTATCTACCAACTCCGAGGCGATGCCCACACATTGCGAACGTGTTGTTCTGTCTCTCGGTCTTTTCGTCCACAATGTCAAAAACTCATCTACCACAAGGTCGTCCTCGATATCCGCAACGATGATCGTAACCGACAGCTCCTCAGTATCCTAATTCTTAATTCAAATATACCAACATATGTTATACGCCTTTATCTCCAGTTAGGCTGCACAACACAGTCTGAAGCAGACACCGTGACGCTGCGCCGCATCTTCCCCATGTTGAGACGTGTCCACTCCTTGTCTCTCGCTGGCGAAATAGACCTTCCAGGCTCTTGGACTCTCTTCCAAGGTGCATTTAAATCATGCATATTGGACCTGATTCAATCCCGCAACCTTACCGAAATCACTCTCTTTCACATTGGCGACTTTCCCATCGCCTCTTTAGCAGGCGTCCGATTGAAGGAGTTCACGCTAGTGAGGTTTAATCGGTCTGATGACATCAGGCTCTGTGATACAGAGCCACGTACATCCTCTCATGTCCGTTTGTCCCCGGGTTCGATACATCTTGAACGCCTTGGAATGGGGACTTTTTGGAAAAATGACGATATTGTAGCTTGCCAGCGTGTCCTTGAATGCTTATCCGATTCTCTTCTGGAGCTATATATTGGCGTTTTCTTTCATCGTGTGTGCTTTTTCTGTTCAGCGGTGGTTTGAATTAAACATGCGTATAGCCTCACTCTCCCTGGAGCCCATGGATATTAATTGTATCTCAACCCATTTGCGCTCTCTGTGCTTCCGTTTCGACGGCGATTATGGGATGGCACTAGATTGGCTGCAAAGTTGCCTGAGCTTCATTTCCCCGATGAACCGTGTTCAGAAGGTTATCGTATCGTTCCCCGACCTAACAGCACCATTCGATGAAGGAGAATGGGAGCCGATAGATGCACTTCTGGCATCTTGGACAGCTGGCCCCTTGCACTACGTTTCTCTGAAATTCCGAGGGGCAGGTCCTGCCCAAGGCGCAGCTGTCGCTGCATTCTTTAGAAAAAAGATACCTTACCTAACTGCGAAAGGGGTTGCCGAGGTACGCTGGGGTAGCACGATTATGACCCCCACTTCTCGTCTTCGATCCCTCCTCGCCGCCCAAATTGGTAACGCTTGACAAGCTTGGAGTACCATCGGATTTCATTACAACCTGGCTGGGGAACACTTGCTTTCCCGGCGTTCTTATGTGCAACTACACATCCCAATCTACATCTACATCTACATAAACACACCTCTCCCACCCCAACACAACACCCCGATTCGTAACACCCTGCACATAAAACCTTACCTTCCTCTTCCCTACATTGCCCTCCCCCAGTCCTACCAACCCCCTCAAACTCTTCCACGAAATCACAAGCACACACCTCCTCCCCTCCTCCGTTCCGCCCGACGTTCCAACCCATACTGCCTCCTCCGGCTGCCCAACAGTCCCAATAGCAGGGTGGAGCAACGCATATACATTGAAATACACGAATAACGGGAACCATGGATATTCCTGCGTCGGGAGCGGGACTTTGAACACCGACACCGGATCTTCGGTTGATGTGATTGGTGAATTCGAGGTGTTGGGAAAGGCGATGGCGGTTTCCCAGGTGATCATGCCACTTTGTGGTTTGCGAGGCCCGAGAGAGGACGTAGGTGTTTGGGACGTAATATCAGCCCAGAGAACCATGGGCTCATATGCCTCTGCGTCTATAGGATGTGCAGGACACACAGATAATTGTCCAAGAAGTAGCGAAATGTCGAGGGCTTCCCAATGGGTGAGAGTTTCTGCAAGGATTGTGATGCTGAGGCCGATGGCGCTTGGGGATGTTGAGACTGCTTGGAGATCTTTTTTCATGTTGAAGTTGATGCAGAGTTTCATCCATCCCCCAGGGATGGGAGTTTCATGATCAACAATAGAGAGTGAGGTGATCTCGAATTCTGTTGTATCCTCTGGCGAGAGTGGTTTGACTGATAAGCTGACGTCGACGTCGAGGCTAGGGCCTTCGCACTCTGGTGATCCAACCTTGTACACCAGGGTAGCCTCGTACGTCTTCCCTCTTGTCAGAGTTAAACTCTGGACAGGAAGCCAGAATCTTCTATACACCGCTTCTTCGGAGAGAGTGCTATGACCTGGAGAAGGCGATGACAGCCTCAGCCTCAATGAACTACCCCCGTTCCACGCATCTGACATGCATATCTCGCTCTTCGCCATAGGAAGGTCTATATCATTCCTGTCGTCTCCCTCTTCAGCTTCCCACTCGCCCTTCCCCTCCAACTGTAACGCTGGAACAGGCCAGACCAAATCCCCGACCGTACACTGCTTGTCTAAATCCGTCCACCACCCGCCATCGTGCATCACCCTCACTCCACGAACCCACCATCCCCTCCCCACTCCTGGGCAAAAACACGTCCACACTGGTAACACCCAAGGATCCGGTGGGGTCCCCCGTTCAAAAAATTCCACTAGCGGCCGGAATGGACCGTGCGGGCACTCTGGTTCCTCCTCCCCATCCTTCCCCTTCCGCCTCGCGGCCCTTGGGACCTCCACTCCCCTGTTCCCGTGTTCACTACCCAACCCGACCCAGAGTTTGCGCTCGTATGCCCACCAGGTGTCCCACGTGAATCCGGGGGTTTCCTGTTCAGACTCCCATGTCCAGGCTTGTCCGAAGATGGCGGTACCCTGCCCTGGAGGGGAGGCGCTGGTTATGTGCTCGAGGGCTTTGTAGGATCCGAAGCCGCCGGCGCCATGTGAGCCGCGCCCCCAGACATCAATGCCGGTGTAGATGTGGGAGAGGAGGTTGGAGGTTGTGGAGAGTGAGGTAGGGTGGGTAAGAGATGGGGGAAGAGAAAGTAGGTATTCAGTTGAGAGGGATGGGTAGTTGGGGGGCCACTTTGGGAGAAGAGTTGAATTTTAATAGGAGAACAGGAAAGGGGCACGGACAGTATAATTTGTGAAAAAACCGGTGGAGGCAAGGAAGAATGGGAGGTTGAGGCTGTTAAGTCGATCTTGCCACGCCAGGTGGCCTGTGAAAATGACGCTGTCGTACCTATTTCAAGTCGTCAACCAAGGAGAACCGGGGAAATCTATGAAACACACCATATGCATTCTGCGTGATCACCAACGACACGCACGAGCTCAGACCGTAGCAGTGCAATCCATGCTGCAAGCACACGCGTCTGCTCGGCACCGCCTTGGAGAGGACATTCGAAGTTGAGAAGGTACCCATCGAACCCGCGTTGGTGAGCGAGGGCTGCGAGGAGCCGCACGTAGTGTGGGGAGAGGGGGAGGGATATACATGTTGAACTTGCAGGGTGCCTGGCGGGGGCTGTGATGGAGGAAGGGAGATTCCCTACGAGCAGCCGGAGGCAGTCGGGTTCTGCGCCGGATTCGAAGATCCTGGTTATAGAGATGCGGTTGAGGAACTCGAGAAGGGGTAAGTAATAGTAGGGAGTGACGTACAGCGTGCCTAGGATCTTGGTACCTTGGCGATGGGATGCTGTTGTCCAGCCTGGTGGAGGGATGGTTATGCGGTGATGAGAAAAGCTGGCCCCGGGGGCGCAGTAATTATTAGTGCTAGAAGAATCATTATTTTTGCTTACTAGACAAAGATATCGCAACTGGACCAAAAGTTGAAAGTGTATGATGGCGAGAACGAGTTTTCGGTGTACCCTCCCTAATAAGACAATTAAGCTTAAGATTCTTAAAAGTGCTTGGCGGGTTGAACAAACCTTGTAATCGTGGCACACCTTTAAGCAGATGGGCCGCAGGTCAGCGTCAGATAAACGAACAGTTCAGGGGTTCGGTAGCACCAGAAGTTTTCCCTTTTCGCTTGGAGAGGCACTTTGACGCCGAGGAATATATCCCAATATCCCATCTAATTTCTTTGGAGGATTTCTTGCCCAGTCATCGAGTTGTTTCAAGGTGGTAAAGTATGGTGGATTTGTTGGGTCTGCAGCGATGTCTGCCCATGATTCGGGACTCCCAGCAACAGGCATTACTATAATGAAGATGGCAGTGTTAGTGATCAAGATGGAGATAAGCCCATATAGCAAGTCCACAAAATCTGACTCGAAATTCACAGGTTGAAATGGTGGGAAGCCGGGTTCAGATCATACTGATTATCGATGACGTCGGGGAGAAGTTCACCGACGATAACCTGAGCGGCCTCTGCCTTGAGTGTCGTCGACGTCGACAGCCACAGTGAACTTGAAGGACCGCACTGTGGGAAATTTTACGGATATAAAGGGTGGGATTGCACCCTCGTTTTTTTTGATCCATGTACCTGCAGTTGCAATGACAGAACCGCCCGTTCTCCATGCCGTGCACAACGTCGAGGAAGAGTATTCCACAATCGATGACCAGACACAACCCACAGCCGAGATCCTGAATGTCCTGAATCAGCTCAACGCCCAACACAATGTCAAACCTGAGCCACTTGACAGCGTGCTGCCACCAGCACCACCCCCGACCGAATACGAAGCACTCACAGCCGAACTCAAAGAAAAGCCACACAATCCAGATGGCTGGCGAAGACTTGTTGAGCTTGCTGAACAATCTGGCGACATTGATAAAGTACGGGCTGCTTACGATGCCCTTTTGCTTCAATACCCCAACACTGTGTGTGATCCTTGCCCCAATTCGCGTTGGGGCCCCCGTCTGATTTCTTGTTTTCAATGTCTCTTAGTCCTCCGCTCAAATCGCGTATATAAGTCATTTCCTGAATGGACAGAACACATTCGCAGAAGCAGAAGACTTGTTCAAGAAGTTTCTCAGGTCTTCACCCGCCGTCGATTTGTGGAAGTTTTATTTGATCTATGTTCGGTGAGGGTTTCGTCTACACTTTCTTATCCTTCTTCACTGATATAGACGATAAGGCGTGTCAACTCTGGTCCAGCAACGGCCACACGCGACACCGTTCGCAAGTCATATGAGTTTGCACTAAGTCATGTCGGACAAGATAAAGATAGTGGCGAGATATGGAGAGATTACATCCAATTCCTCAGAGCTGGCGAGACGAATACTACATGGGAAGAGCAGCAGAAAATGGATGCCCTCCGAAAAGTATATCACCGTGCCGTACAGATCCCACTGGACAACGTCGAAGCGCTGTGGCAAGAGCTCGAAGCGTTCGAGACGGGGCTCAACAGGATTACTGCAAAGAAGTTCATGGCTGACCTGTCACCAGCGCATATGCAGGCGCGCACCACGCTCCGTCAGCTCATCAATCATTTGGCGACTCTCTTTCCAACGCCGCAGGTATGTTCGTTCGTTCCTCCACCCTCCTCCGTGCTGACGTTGGCCTCGCCAGGTAAACCTCCAGACCGGACGAAACGAGATCATCCTCCCCCCGCTACCAACATTCAACGCATCAGAGAGAACCCTTGTTGGAAAATGGAAAGCGTACCTAAAGTGGGAGGAGAGCAACCCTCTAGAGATCGAGGAGAAGGACAAAGCAATGTTGATTGCCAGGCTGCAGAACGTATACAGGAAGGCCGTCATCAGGATGAGGTATTACACTGAGATCTGGTTCGTCGGATCGTTTTTGACCTAAGGATGGGAACTGATTGCGATGACAGGTTCATGGCATACACCTGGACTAACAGCGTCGGGAAACATGATGAGGCAATGTCGATACTCAAGGCCGGGATGGAGGCAAACCCCCGGAGGTTCGCTTCCGTTTCTTCACCCCACCATGTGAACCTAACATCCAAATCATCCCTAGTTTCCTTCTTACCTTCACTTATGCTGAGGTACAAGAGAGCAAAAATGAGTTTGCCGATGTACATGCCACATACGAAAAGTTCCTTAACCTCCTCCGCACCGACCTCGACGCACTCGAGGCACGGGAAAAAGCTGCTTCTCCTCACACACCCTTCAACAATGGCAACTCCACCACTACAAATGGGCTTGACGCAATGCAACCCGCTGGCGCCGCCGCATCCTTTACTGTGCCTGGTCTAAGCGGAGGAGGGTCAGGTACAGACGTCACATCGGCGACTTCATCCTTTAACACACAGGCGTCTGACGAGAAGATACCCAAATCATCAGAGCTGCAGGAGAGGCGGACGGAGTTTGGATTGGCATTTATTGTGTATATCCGGTTTGCACGGAGGGCGGAGGGGGTGAAGAGCTCGAGGAAGGCATTTGGTCTAGCAAGGAAGGAGAGATGGGTTCCGTGGGAGGTGTATGAAGCAGCTGGTAGGCTTCTTGACTTTGTTTTTTCGGGTGTGCTGGCTGATGATGGGCTCTGCAGCGTTGATGGAGTACCATTGTTCGGAAGAAAAGCCCGTCGCGAGTAGGATATTTGAGAAGGGCCTGGACCTTTTTGGGGATGAGATCGACTATGTATTGAGGTATCTCGGGTTCCTCATCTCGATCAACGACGAAAATAGTCAGTTCTTTCTACCCATCGTTTACCAATCTTTAACTTGTTCATCTAGATGCCCGAGCGCTCTTTGAACGGGTGATCACAACCTTCCCTCCCGAGCGTGCACGGCCCCTCTGGGAACGCTGGGCACGGTACGAATACCAATACGGCGATCTCGAATCGGCACTAAAGCTCGAAAAGCGCATTGCAGAAATGTACCCTACCGGTACGCACCCTTTTCCCCATTAACAGCCTTACACTGACTCCCCCACTCTCATTCACCCAGACCCACCCATCAAGCGCTTTGCTCAACGTCATATCTACCTCGGCACTGACGCCATTGCTTCGCGTGACCTCGGCTTTGCAATGGCCCGACGCGCTGGCACGCATGGCCACCAGGGTGGCCTTGGACGCACAGAAACTCAACAATCCCTCATGTCTACTGGTACTTCTACGACACCTGCTGGCGTTAACTCACACAAACGGCCATCCTCCCCGGATTACCGCAAGGGCGGGGCTGGAGGACCTGGTAGTAGTGGTGGGGCCGGAGGTGGCAGCGGAGGCGAGTATAGTCAAGGGCATAAAAGACAGCGCCCGATGACGCCTGTTAGGGAGAGGGATGGGCCTGGGGGGAGTGGGCCTGGGGGGAGTGGACCTGGTGGGAGATGGGACGGCGGTCAACCACCGAGACGGAGGTTTACCCCGCCACCACCAGCACCTGCGTGGGAGCGGGATAGAGATAGGCCGGTTCCGCCGCCCAGAGTAATGGAACGGGAGAGAGAGAGGGAGAGGGAACGAGAGAGGGAAAGGGAAAGAGAGAGGGAAAAAGAAAAGGAAAAGGAAAAAGAGGAGAAGCCGCGGGTTCCGCCTATCCCACAAGTCTTGTCGTGGTTCATTGGGGAGCTGCCTGCCGCCTCCTCGTTCGATGGTTAGTTCAGAGTGTTCTTCTGCGTTTTTGCTTTAACTGATGATGGCTGGAGTAGGACCTGTTTTCCGCACGGAAGACTTGATGAATCTCTTCAGGAACGCGGTGATACCGAGCAGTACGAGATCCAAGTCTCCCCCACGAGGCGGTAAGCCCCGCGTTCCTTACTGCTGTACACGTCATTTGACATTACTGTTTCGAAACAGGTGGTCGCCCCCCTCCGGATTACGGTCCATATCAAGGTCCTGGTGGAGGACGTCCTGGGAGGAGATATTGAACCAGAGGGGAGAAGAGAAGTCGAATGGGACGGGTGTGCGTGGCGTGCGCGCAGGGCACCCTTCTTCCGCCCTTGCGAGTATATATTTCAACCTGCTGCCGTGTGCAGGGATTCCGCGTCGGTGGCCATGCTCATTTTCGGGTGGATTGAGTGCGCCCTGGATTGTGTGGACCTGCTGTGTATCTAAAGGCTTATGGCTGTCAGCCGCTGTGGGTATCTTGTTTTTGGTGATACCTATGATGTTTTGGATCGATGGCGTGTACATGCGTATATTGCGCACTGCCTGGGTGACAGGTCGTTTTGGACGTGGGGAAAAGTATGCATAGTTTTTTGTTTTGTTTTGTTTCTCTGTATAATTACCTTGCTTTAATGCCTCTGACTCGGACGTACGGGATTTACTAGTACATGCTTACCATGATTTACTTACAAATTTGAATCCTGTCATTCTTGGTTTTTGGTTTCCCACTGCCATGATGTTGTCGGAACTGCGTTATATCATGATCAGGCGCCAGCTTATGCACTACAACTCTTGTTGTATTCCTGCCGCTAATAATTATGAAGAAGTCTGAGCTGACGTGTTTGACTAGTGCTGGACACTAGCAGCCTGAGGGCAACTTGAAGAGGCCAGAAGCTTGAATTCGAAGGCCTCACTGACGATGATGATGCCTCTAATTAACTCTTACTAGTTCTGTGTAGAGTTTTTAAAGGTGAATCCGAGCGCAACCTGAATAGCATCTACATTTGATGGGTTTAGCTTCCTCGTAAGTATACCAAGTGCAGATACGAAATACCAAAATCGTATCCCAGCTTTGAGCTCCCCTATTGGCACATCGAATGTACCAATACAACCCCACAAAACGCCATGAACAATATCCTATTTTGAACGAAATTCCTTCACTGAATGTCCTTCAAATTGATACAAAGTTACCATACTATGTACTGCTAGATAAGAAATCGAAAGCTGAGGGGGGATATGCCTGAAAAGGCTGGTTCTGGGACCCTTTAAACTAACTCCCCTCTTTTCTAGTTTTCCAGTGAAACTTTGCAGCTAGGAACACTAGGAACACATCAACAGGTATGGATAACACCATGATAATGGGGTCACAGGTATGGGTACAGGTTCCAGATTGCCGTACCTGTGCAACACTGGAACCAAACAGTAACAAACATCAACTGGTATATATATCCTTGCTTCCACAAGCTCTCCTCTCCCCTGGGGCATTGCTTCCCCCAAAACTAAGTCATAAAATATGTTTATTAGTACCTATAAATAGTATATAAGTAAATACAAGGTTTGTGACACTTGTCTGAGTGCTGAAACCTCCAAGTGTGGTGCTAACCCATGGATTTATGGGTAACCCCTGAAACTGTGATAAAACCACACCTGTACCTGCAGGGGTACAGTGTTCATGGGTATGGGTAAGGGCGAAGACATCCATAGTTCACCAACATCACATGTTGTTACTTTTTCTGTGACACACCTGTCCAAAACAGGATGAATACACAGAAAATGGCTCTAGAAGTCATTTCATATCTGTTTCTCAAATTCTGTTCTCAGGGAATTGTTTGTAGACATGTTAAAATGTTATATTCAATGTGGCTTGCTGCGGGATGCAGAATTGAGTTGGGAATATCAAAAGTTGTTATCATGAGTTATATCTCCCAAAGGTGATGAGGTATTCCTTGAATGAATGTGTCAGGAGTACGATTTTCACAAAACAATTAATACTATTATTTTCAATATTTGGTTATGATGACACTTTTATGTACACGCACTAGGTGCAAGGTCCTTATGATCAAGCGCATGGCTAAGGGTAGATACAACACATGGTACAATACATGGCTGACATGCAGCCCAATCAGACTCATGGTTAGGGCACGGCATGGGTACGGGTAACACCGTATGTTTCCGCTTACAGGTATGCAGGGGTACGGGTACGGGTATGGCATTGCCCTACCCGTGCAACACCGTACCCTTACCCACGGGTTTACGGGTACTGACAGCTGGTCATGTGCGTGATCATATGATGTTGTTGATCACAAACAACACCAACATCAACAGCAATGACGACTACGACTACGACCACGACCCCCTCTCTCGCTCCAAGTGCGAGTGGGTGGGGGATTTTCTTTTGTTCTGGGCAATGATGACAGTGACGACCCCTCCCTCACATCAAGCGCGAGCAATGACGACAACAACAACCTCCCTCCCTCGCTCCAAACGCAAGTGGGGTGGTTTGGCTTTTGTTCTGGGCAACAACAACGATGACAACCCCCTCCCTCACATCAAACGCGAGTGGGGGGGTTCTTCTTGTGTTCTGTGCAATGACGATGGCAACAGCCCCCTCCCTCGCATCAAACACGAGTGGGGGTGCTCTTCTTGTGTTCTGTGCAACAACGACGGTGACGGCCCCCTCCCTTGCATCAAATGCGAGCAATGATGACGGCAACAACCCCCCTCCCTCGCTCCAAACGCGAGTGGGGGATTTTTCTTGTGTTCTGGGCAATGACGACGACGACGACCCCCTCCCTCGCATCAAACGCGAGTGGGGGGGTTCTTGTGTTCTGTGCAACGACGACGGTGACGACGACCCCCTCCCTCGCATCAAACGCAAGCTGGAGGGGATATCTTGTGGTTGTAGGCAACAACAACGACTCCCCCTCCTTTGTGTGTAACACAAGTTGGAGGGGACTATCTCTTGGCTCTAGGCAATGCCGACGACAACTCCCTCTCCACCACCACCCCCCCCCCTCGCTGCAAACGCGAGCGGGGGGGGTTTCTCTTTTGATAAAGTAATTAGATTATCTAAATATACATATTCATGCTGAACACCGTGAATAACCATGGGTAACCCGCACAACCTGCAGTAACACCGTACCCCTACCCATGCGGGTACGGTGTTCACAGGTATGGGTAAGGGTATGAAGAAATATACCCGAGGGTTACCCGTGCCGTGCCCTACTCATGGTAGGCACATGTAGCTGCACACCTCACGCTGTAGGCATGGGATGCTGTGCCTGCTGACAACTCATGCTTCAAGCATGGCCACAGCCAATGCATGGTTACCACATGTAAAGTAGTATATATATCTGAATAAAATGCCTAGAGACACTAGTCATGTTCTCTTAGGTTATCTGCCATACCCTGGTGTGACCGCCTCTGACTACTAGGCTATCATTTCTTTTGTTGTTGTTTGTTTTGTGGGAGCCATCGTCTTTGCCTTAGGGTATCGGTGACGTCCTAACAGAAGAACACGACTACCTTCGACAACCTCTCCCTCTCTCTCTCACTCTCACTCTCATTCTTTTCTTTGGGCTCACTTGAGACGATGCACACCCACGTGCTGCCATCGTCAAGGTACAAACCCGATCCCCATCTCTCTCACTCACAAAACATTTTTTCCCCCACCCCCACTCCATGTTCTTCTGGGATTACCTGTTGAACAGTCTTAGCACTGTTCCTCTGGTGTTAGCACCGTTGAACCACCCCTCAAATGGACTGAACCTCACTTGACACAGACCATCGTGGGATGCCACCCAACTGTTCTGAGTGTGCACATGTGGTGTGATTGACTGCAGCACTACCATCACACAAGAGGGTTCGACCTTACCCTTTTCTCAAACACTCAAGCTGCAAGACAGGGTCATGCGCCTGCAGCAGAGTACTATTGTCTTTTCAGATCCCACCATCACTCCACACTCTCCACCCCTGACACCCCTTTCCTCATTACCCCTACTTACACCAATCACCATGGGCGACCTCTGAGACTTAGACAACCTGAGGCTTGAGGATGTTCCAGAACACAGCCTGAGTAAGACACTCAAGCAGTTACTGCAAGAAGCGCAGGAGGAATGAGACGTACTCCTCACAGCTCTGATGGAAGAGAAGCAACGGCACAACAGGCCCGACCTTCAAAGCGGCAGAAAAGAGCAGGGATGATGCATGCTGAAAGTAGCATGCCCGCTCCCTTTCTCTGGCAAGGCAGACGAGCTCGACTCCTTTGAGCCAGCCATCTATATGTACATGCAGGGATGCCCCAACGAATTCAGAACAGAGGATGTGCAGATTGTTTGGATCCTGTTGTATCTGCAAGGAGGGACTGCTGTGAAATGGTGTGAAGTAGCAGTCAAGGAAATGATGCATGGAGACCTGCCGTTTGCCACGGCACAAGAATTAATGCAGGCAATCCGGGAGTCCTTTGGTGACCCCAACATACAAGACACCAAGGTCTTTCAAATCATGACCATGGTGCAAGGCAAGAAAACCATGGACAAACATGTCCAAGACTTTAAGATTGTGGCACACAAGTTGGGGTATACTGGCATGCTGCTCATCTATGAGTTTAAACAGTCACTCAACAAGGGGCTGCGCAAGTGGCTCAACAACTTAGAAAGGCGACCAGCAACTATAGCTGAATGGTACGCACAGGCAATGCACATGGACCGTCAGTGGCAACAAGCATGCACCAAAGAGCGCTTGTTTGGAGCAGGGGCACAGGGACTGCCTAAGCCACCTGCACCGAATGTGCCTAGAGTGCAAGGGGCAAATCAGGCCCATCCACAGACAGCTCAGGGGAGGAGCACTCCCCAGCAACAACACCAGTCCAGGCCATGCCCACTGCGTGACCCCAATGCCATGGATGTGGACTGCTCAGCATGGCAGCCACCTCTCATCTGTTACAAGTGCCGCAAACCTGGGCACATGGCCCGCGATTGCAGATCGCGCCTGGACATCAGAGCAATGAATTATGACAAGCTGCGTGACTATTGGGTCCACAAGCTTGATGAAGAAAATAAGCAGAAGGAGGAGCAGGATTTTCCTGATGGAAGCAAGTGAGACCCCCATTGCTAGCTTCTAAGAACAAGTTTGAAGGACTTACGGTACAGGACATGGACTTAGATATGGACTCGGACTCTACAGCTGTAGATAGTTTAGATAACATCTCAGTATGTAGCAATGGCAAGGGGTCCAATTCCAATTGGCTTGGCGCTCCGGAAGTGTGCTTAATTCCTTGTAAACCTGTAGACACAAAAATAGACACTGATACTGAGAAGCCTAAAGAGGGGGTATGTCATTTTGTACAATTGAACAAAATTAAAAATGAAATTATGATACCAATTACTATTACTACCTTAGATACACATGATGCTTGCACAGTCAAGGCATTATTAGATAGTGGGGCTACAGGACTTTTTGTGGATAGGGAGTTCATGCACAAAAGCGGACTTAAGACCCGGACTCTCGATCAACTGATCAGGGTCTACAACATTGATGGAACATTGAATCAAGGAGGATCAATCACAGAAGAGATCACCTTGATGATGTCATTCCGGGGTCACAAGGAAAAAGCCGCCTTTGAGGTGTGCGATCTAGGGAAGACAACGGTGATGCTGGGTCATCCATGGCTTAGAAAGCACAACCCAGACATTGACTGGGAAATGGGCAACATGAAGATGACCAGGTGTCCTCACAAGTGCAACATATTTATCAGAACAGCAAAGAAAGATAGAGTCAGGAGGAAGTTGGCTGAGTGAATGATGAGGCATCCAACAATTGAGGAAGTAGAGGACGACAAAGCCTTTATCATGGCAGGAGGAATTATGGAGGACAGAGATGGCATCCTGGAAGAGATATACCAGGAGTGGAATGAGAACCTGAAAGATGAAGAGGAGTGTGAGATCTGCATGACGGAACAAGAACTTGTGGCAAAGAGCCTCGGAGATTCCGGAGGTGGATGAAGGTGTTCAAGAAGAAAGTGTCTGAGCGCATGCTGAGACGGAAACTCTAGGATTATGGTATCGAAATGAAACCAGGTTACAAGCCAAAGAAAGCCAAAAACATCCGGCTCTCTCCACAGGAGCAAGGCGAAGTCAAAGACTTCTTGAATGATCAGTTAGAAAAAGGGAGAGCAAGTCGCCGCAAACATTGGCTGTGTTCTTTGTGCCCAAGAAAGACAAAAAAAAAAAGGATGGTACAAGACTACAGATATTTAAACACATGGACGATTTGTAACAATTACCTGTTACTGCTTATCGGTGACTTGATAGACAAAGTAGGTAGCGCTAAAGTATTTACAAAGTTGGACCTGAGATGGGGCTATAATAACATTAGGATAAAGGAAGGAGATGAGTGGAAGGCTGCATTCATGACCCACAGAGGTGCGTTCGAGCTGGTAGTTATGTATTTTGGATTATGCAACAGCCCAGCCACATTCCAAACCATGATGAATGCTGTGCTGAAGGACCTCATCGACCAGGGGTCAGTAGTAGTTTACATAGACAATATTCTAATATTTACAAAGGACCGAAACAGACACGATGAGATAGTGGAGGAAGTTTTGAAAAGGTTGGAAGAAAACAATCTATTCTTGAAACCAGAGAAGTGCGAGTTCACCATACAGGAAGTAGAATTCCTTGGACTCCACATCAGGCAAGATGGCATAAAGATGGATCAAGAAAAAACAAAGGTGATAGAGGACTGGCCAGTTCCAAACTCAGTGAAAGATATTCAACACTTCCTGGGTCTTATGAACTTCTACTGACACTTTGCCGAAGGCTTCATGAAGGTGGCAGCGCCAATGAATAAATTATTGAGGAAGGACGAGAAGTGGCAGTAGACAGAGAAAGAACAGGGAGCATTCAATGGACTCAAAGTGTTGTTCATGCGGAATGAGATCTTGGCAACCACAGATCCAACCTGCCTGCTGAGAGTTGAAGCCGACACTTCAGGAGTGGCAACAGGGGCAGTGTTATCCATGCAGATGGAGGATGGAAAGTGGAGGCCGTGCATGTTCATCTCTAAGTCGCTCAATGATGTCAAAAGAAACTACGATGTCCACAACCAAGAGATGCTCAGAATCATTCGAGCTTTGGAAGCATGGTGGCACCATCTGGAGGGTGTGATGCATAAGGTTGAGATTTGGACAGATCACTCCAATCTCCAATACTTCATGATGTCAAAGAAGTTGAACAGAGGACAAGCATGCTGGGCACTTTATTTATCCAGATTTGATTTCAAGCTGGTCAACAAACCTGGGACAGCAATGGGGAAGGCAGATGCATTGTCCAGAAGACCAGATTGGAAAGTAGGAGCAGAGCACGACAACGAGGACGTCACACTGCTAAAGCCTGAATTCTTTGCAATCAAGGCAACAGAGCACGGACACCTGTTGATCAAAGGAGCAGAGGAGAAGCTGCTGAGCAGAGTGCAGAAGGTGAAAGAATGGTCACAGGAACAGGAGCTGGTGCTCTTCAGAGGGAAAGTTTACATGCTGAAGGATGAGCAGTTACGACGCAAGATCATCCAACTCCATCATGACTTGGTGATTGCGGGACACCCTGGACAGTGGAAGACTCTCGAGCTGGTGGCTCATAATTATTGGTGGCCAAACATGACCAAGTTTGTATTTACTTATGTCGACGGGTGCAACAAATGCCAGTGGTACAAGAACATACCAAAACCTCCAGTGGGCAAACTCATGCCGATCCAAACCCCTACGGAGCCATGGAAAGCAATCTCTGCAGACTTCATCATGGGACTACCAGAAGCGCAAGGACATGACATGCTCCTGATAGTTGTTGATCAGGCAAAGAAGCAGATGCACGCGATCCCCACAATGGAGGAAACAAGTGCATCAGGACTGGCTAAATTATACTGAGACAACATGTGGCGCTACCACGGGCTGCCAGATTCGGTCATCTCAGATCAGGGCCTGCAGTTCTCCGCTGCACTCATGCGCAAACTTAATAAATTATTGAAAATACAAACAAAAATGTCTATGGCGTATCACCTGTAGACTGATGGACAGACCAAGCGGGTCAACCAGGACGTTGAGCAATACCTGTGCCTCTTTGTAAATTATAGACAAGTTGACTAGCTGGAATGGATAGTGCTCGTGGAGTTTGCATATAACAACCGCATTCACTCAGCCCTCCAGACCTTGCCATTTTACGCTAATTATGGCTACAACCCCCAGATGGGATTTGAGCCTCGATGAGAAGGGAAGGTGGAAGCTGCGGAGGACTTTGCTGAGCAAATGAAGAGAGTGCACAAGGAGGCTGAGGCCACGTTGACCAAGGCGCGAGACAACATGAGGTGCTACGTGGATCAGGTAAGAGGAGATGCGCCACAATACCAAGTTGGCCAAAAGGTCTGGATCAAAGCCAAGGACTTGCAGCTGAACAGGCCTTCACGCAAGCTCACCGAAAAGCGAATCGGCCTGTACCCCATCACAGACTTGACGTCCAGCAATGCCATTCGTGTGAAACTCCCACGCACAATCAAGATCCATCCGGTGATCAATGTCTCTCAGACCCGTCCTCATCAGGCATCGGAGATCGAGGGGCAGCGAGCTGACGCACTGCCACCTGTAGAGATAGACAGAGAGTTGGAGTACCATGTGGAAGAGGTACTGGATTCACGGATGCATCGTAACCAGTTGCAGTACCTGGTTAAGTGGCAAGGATACACCGAGGAGAACAACACTTAAGAACCTGCCGACAACCTGGAACACACAGTGGATGTGATTGTGTCCTTCCACTGTTCACACCCCACCACCCTGTGCCACCTTCGATCCCTGGCGCATCTTCAATTCCAACTGTATGAAAGCTTCACCGAGACCCTGGAGGGACTTATGTCTCATCTGGAATCCAAGCCTTAAAGAGGGGGTGATGTCAGGAGTATGATTTTCACAAAACAATTAATACTATTATTTTCGATATTTGGTTATGATGACACTTTTATGTACATGCACTAGGTGCAAGGTCCTTATGATTGAGCGCATGGCTAAGGGCAGGTACAACACATGGTACAATACATGGCTGACACGCAGCCTGATCGGACTCATGGTAGGCACATGTAGCTGCGCACCTCATGCTGTAGGCATGGGATGCTGCACCTGCTGGCGACTCATGCTTCAAGCATGGCTGCAGCCAACGCATGGTTACCACATGTAAAGTAGTATATATATCTGAATAAAATGCCTAGAGACACTAGTCATGTTCTCTTAGGTTATCCGCCATACCCTGGTGTGACCACCTCTGACTACTAGGCTATCATTTCTTTTGTTGTTGTTTGTTTTGTGGGAGCTGTCGTCTTTGCCTTAGGGTATTGGTGACATCCTAACAGAATGCATGACTATGTTTGTTTGCTGAGATCCTAGTTTGATCTATAAGAAATTTTGAAATGGTGTAAAATTGCCTGTAGTAGTCTGTGAGATCTTCTAGGGTTTTGATTCCTAGTCATGATTGCTTGCTGACTACTTTGTCTAGATCAGCTTCTGTCCAGCAATTGGTGCTGCTAGTTCCAGGGTACAACTTTAGGATCATGGTCTTCCAAAGCACATAAGTCACTGTCACATTGTATTCTGGTAAAGCTTCCCAGAGTTCTGTGATCTCAATTGCAAGATATCAACACATGTGTAGCTTCTTCTGACCATCAGCCATTATCTGGCACGACCTGAATAGCAATTCTATTTCAGTGAAATATTGTCCAAGTTCACAAGGTTTGGCTTGTGTAAACTTTGGCACACTAGAATGTCCTCTAGTTGGCATATTGGGTGTTGGTGTAGCCATTATCAGTAATGTAACTGGATTTGGTGGTTGCAAAGTAAGTGGCAAAGTGTTTGGAGATGATTCTTGTGAGTCTGATGTGTTTGGTGTCTGTTCTTCAAAGGTTGCTGGTTGTAGTAGAAATGTTTGGTTGAATATCACACTAAACACTTGTGATGGTCAAAGTGGATTGGTTGGAAATCGGTGATGGTAAGTGGATTCGAAAGTATGGTGAACTGAGTCAAGTGGGTCAGATGAAAATCCTTCATTTGTTGAAGGTTGTTCTGACAAAATCTTTAAAGAAAACCCCTTGTGGTGGGCTCCAAATTTGATGTGTTCCTAGTGTTCCTAGCTGCAAAGTTGCACTGGAAAACTAGAAAAGAGGGGAGTTAGTTTAAAGGATCCCAGAACCAGACTTCTTCTACAAGGGATTAGGTCTGTGATATCTGTTATCAACAATGTGAGGCCTAAACAAAGTGCAAAGAATGCAAAGTTAGCAAGAAAGGTCAGCAAAGTATCACAATGAAAGTAGTCAAAAGTTCACAATGTAATAACACAGTATGATAAAGAGTACTTTACCAATGAACTAGAATTGTTCAAGTTCCTGGTCACAGTAATGCAGTGACAATATTCAAATAAGTTGTGAATCAACTTTGCAGTTAAACATGAGGAGAGACAAGAATTGAAACCTTAGCACTGAAGAGGGGGGAGAAGAGATCTCTGTTTCTAATATTTTACATAGACTTTTATACAAACTAGAGCAAAGTGGATACTATGTGAAATGCAGAAACTATCCATGTCCATCACTAATGGACTGCCTACACTAACTACTTATGGGTAACCTGGGTAAGTATGAAGCACTTTGCAAACTCTGTGAAGTACCTGTGAAGTACATAGAAGGCAAGAGTTGGTGTGTGGTTAGCGGTGGGTGTTTGCATGTGGTTCAAAAGGAAATGGAGAGGAAAGTAGTGAAGGAGGAGATTGCCTTGCAGCCCTAGAATGCTGCGAAATGCGATTTCTTCACCCATATCTGGTGAAGACTTATCACCATGCTGTGGCCTAGTCAGATCCAGTCAGATCTGACAGTAAAGTACTGATGGGAGGGGAGCATGTACATTGAACTATTGGACCTGGGATATCCAGACATCTGTCTGGATCCATTCAGGGTCAATGTCCATCTCTGGGGATGGTACTTATTGGGATAGCAAGCCTAAGGCTAGATCCAAGACAGTAATAATAATAATATTAATTACTGAGACTTCAACATTCTGTAGTATATATACTACATGTAATTGTGTACATGAGACAATAATTCCTTGACCTCTGAGACACTCAGTGGGACACCCCCCTTTGTCCTAAAGTCTCCTCTAAGCATCTTGGAAGGCTCTCCTAACAGTACTTCATCTCACCTTTTCCATCAGAAGACAGAAGGTAATCACTATTGTCACTCAATGGCTGTGCTGTTGAGTAGTTGCTACTGTCACTGCCTCCTGGGCCATCTCCTCCAGGGGCTCCTCCCACTCTTGTATGACTCAATACAGAGTTTTTTCTTGAGGAATTGCCCTTGTGGCGATTGGTGTCCCTCAATGCCAATGCCAACTCCCAGGGGTGACTGTCTCAGTCAAAATGAATCCCCTGGTCAAGGAGATTCACACTCCTGCCTTCGTGGATGTCACCATCACAAAAGTGCTGGAGTGCAATACAGTCAGCTGTATTGTACCGTACCTCCTTCTCAGGAGGTACCAGGATCCCTGTTGTTTGTGGCAGGGAAGGCAAGTTTGATGCAGGACTAGTGTCCACCCTGCATGGGTACCCGCTTGTAAAGCTCTTGGCCAGTTCTCTCAACTGGCATTGCAGTGCCTTTGGGTCAAAGCTTGTCAACTCCATGCTATGCATTATGAGCTCAGTCGTAATCTGGGCAAAAAGCTCAGATCCTAATTCCTCATCCAACACATCCCCTCGAGGTGCATCCTCATGGGCCCTCTTCTCCTCTCATTGGAGGGCCCTGGTCTGGGAGCTCATTGGTGAGTCAATCACAAAGACCTTGAAGGCTCCAACCTGGGTAGGTTGAGCCCATTCCATACTTCTAGGATCTCAGGAGTGAGCATGTCAAGGGAAGAGAGAGGAGTAAGGCCAGGGGGGTTACCCTGGGCTTATTAATTAACCTGTCAATTGTTTGATGGCTGAGGTGAGGGTTGGCTATCAGGGCTGCTGCCAGTGTCCTCGATAGTTGCTCATCGGCTGGTCACACCACCTGATGAGTTATTCTCTTGCCTGGGGGTGCCTATATGCGCCCCCATTAGTGATGTCAACCTCTGGCTTGCTTTGATGTGGCTATATGCACATTAAAACTGAGACTCATGTCCACTTGCAGGGAGTGGCCAGGTGGTTCCTCAGTGAGTGCTGGAGTGCTTGCTGCATCCTTTGCCTTGTTCTTGCTTTTGGCCCTGGTGGTCAGGACCATCTTATCTTCATGTGCAAATGGGGATGTAAGGGGAAATTTTAAACTTGCTTGAAATGAGGTGAGAAAAGAAAGATTGCAGTCTTCTGAACTTGATACAAGAGCATTGAGACATTGATGGAGATCAAAGAGAATAATCCTTTCAACATGTCAGGAATGTGTTGAGAGTTTTGTGCTTTGTGGGAGAAGTACTATCAGTTGTTATGATGATTGCTGATGAGCAATGTCAAGCACAAACTTTATACAAGTTTGTGTGTTCAAAAAAGTGTAGTGAGTTGGGGGCAAATGATACTTATAGGGGTCATCCAGAACACAAATAATATTGTTCATGTCAATGATGGTAGTAAGTATGTTACATTTTTAGTAGCTGAGTCCTGACTGGCCTTAAATAGGCTAGTCAGGGCTGTAGTCTTTGTAATAAAATATATACAAATATCTGAGATATTACCCAGATCACTACAGTAAGGCAGTATGATGGGGTTGACAGGTGATGCAGCTACAATGCTGGGTGGTTCAACAGTAGCAACAACATTGCCAAGTTTCCAATTAGGCAATGATGTTGATTGATGCAGTTTTGAACCAGAATTGGGCTATGTAATGTTCCTTTTTTTGACCAAAAATTTTGGCCACCTTAAAGGGTCATGGGAAAATTCAGATCAGTACAGTCATCCATGACTGTTTGGGATGGTGAAATTTATTTGTGCCTCAGAATGATATTCTGCTGGATTGCTAGAACATCTGAGCTGAGCGATCATTGCTTTGATATGTAAGTTAGGTATCTATCACATTACAATGGTAATCAGTAGGCATTGGCACAGGTAACCCGCAGGTACTTTTGACCATACCCGTACCCATACCTGCGCCTACCCATACCCGTAACCCGTGGGTCACGAGCTACAGGTTAGGCGGGTATGGGTTGACCCACTGTCTCCCGTCATGTCCAGCTTCTGCATCTAAGAGGACCCGCAATTGCGGACTCCATCGAATGCAGGAGCTGATTACAATGATGACGTGGTTGTTGTTGTTGTTGTTGGGGTAAGGATATACCCCACAAGCAGATGCTCGCAGCTGTGTCCTAGGAGGCAGCATGGGCCAGTGTGCCCAGTGACACAGAACGTCCACCCTGTGAACAGTTGTTCACAGGCATGGTGTTGTTTCATAGGTGGCAGGGTAGGGAACCAACCTAGTGAGGAGTTGGAGGGCATGGGGTCATCTGGTATGTGGCAGGGTAGACAGCCAGCACCCCACGAGCAGTGGCTCACGGCAGTGGGTGTTGTGATCAGATTACGTTGGTCGAGTGCTGGGTTGTCATTGGCCATGTCATCGGCATAGTTGGCCAGGGTGGGCACATTGTCGGTTCGACGCATCGTCTCCAGGTGATCCACCCTTCGAGCAGTTGCTCGTTGGGCTGGATCAGATGCCATTGTCGTTGGCTGTGTTGCTGGTGTGATTGGCCAGGGAGGTGCGTTATCGGTCCCAGTCGTCATTGGGTGGTGGTTAGTTCAGAGGGCCCAGGGCATTAGTGACGTGGTGCATGTCAATGGTGTGGTAGGTGCCCACCTGGTATGTAACTCCCTCCACAGGCCTCCCTGCACCCCTCTGCCATCTCCTGTCCATTATCAAGAGCCTCACATCCCATTCAGGTGGGGAGGAGGGGGTTTGGTTTGTGGTTGGGCATGCAACTCTTGCGTGTCAGTGCATCGTTGCTAGTACTGTAGATCCTGAAGGACTAAATAAAGGGGTTAGTTCATACAAACAAGAAATGAACATAAAACATACTGATACACAATGGAGATTGAACGTGCGCTGGGACTCTGAATTGTCGAAGCGAAAGTCTGAGTGTGGTACACACAAACATATGTAAGCAATGCGTCAACAATCAACGAAGACTGACATGACTACCAGATGCACACAAGGCCAAATGGCCCGTGCGCATCCTGGGGTATATAAACCCTCTCGTTTCAATGAGGTGGGTTGGACATGCCCCACTTTATTTATTATATCTAGTTAAATATATATAGTGCCAAGTAGTTAGTATTAGATTTTGAGCTGCTGCCTTCTCTGGGTGATGGGTAGGCACGGGTTGCGGGTAACAAATCTGTGACCCGTACCCATACCCATGGCTACCCGCACCTGTAACCCGCATGGGTTGCCATACCTGTGCTATTCCCTAGTAATCAGGGAGTGTATAAGTAATATCTAAGAGGATCTGTTCCAAAAGTCCTTATCGTGCAATTCTGGCCCTTTGGGATGTGACCAAATCATGCTGGTAATACCAGCTATCACATACCCCACAATCTAATCCATCTCATTGCCCCCACAATCACCATTGCCTTCTTGGTCGCCATCATTGCCTTCTCCATTGCCATTGCCTTCACCATTGTCATTCTCCTCCTCTGTGTTTTTCTTTGGCCTTGGCAGCAATTTCTCAGGATTCCAATCTTTCCACTTTGGTTTTTCCCAGCGAGGTTGCCTTTTCTTGGTCTTTGCAGCATCTCTCTCGGCATCCCAGGCACCAAGCACTTTGATGTAATCATCTTTCTTTTCCTTGTTCCTCTGTCTGATTCCATTGTTTGCCTTATTCCACCCTGCTAGTGCCTCTGCATGGTCCTGTTTCAATGTCACCTTTTCTTTTGCTGTGGCCTCTTCATCCTTCTGTCATTGGTCATCTTCCACACAGAGTGCAAAGAAGTCATTGCCTGAAAAGTACTTCGCTCTTCCATCTCCCATCAACCACTTCTTTCCTTTCTTGTTTTTTTCTGCTCTGATGCATGCAGTTGTCCCTTGACCTGGCTTGTGTATGTATTGGCTAACACAACTTCTGCTTGCATTTCAACTATGATTTCCTTCCTCATCTCAGCTCTCACCTCAGACTTGAGCAACGCATCATGAAGTGCAGATTCATGAACTGTCCATGTTGGTTTGGCAAGTAATTGCTGATACCATGATGGCTTGTGAGGTGAGATTGATGAAGGGATGTATGCCAGTGGCATAGAACTTGATTTGATAGCAGAGGGCGATGTAAGACACGATGCGGGTGTGGAACCAAGACCCTCAACAGCAGACCGCATGAATAATGGTGCCATCAACTCAGGTGTGCCAGATGATGCCTCATTCCCTGACCCTCTTGATGACAACAGAATGTTTTGATAGTCTATATAGTCAGTAACCATCTCCAACATTGCCTTGATAGTGCTGGATTGTTGGACAGGGACTGTGGTTTGTGTTGATGTTTCCAAGCTCAGAGCCATCATTTCCTCTGTCACAACATTGGGATCAAATGGGATTACACCAGTCTTACAGAATGCTGCTTTGATGTTTCCTGGTGTTAGTGTCTTGCTGTGTGCTTCCACATACACCTCCAAGAAATTGGTCTTGTCAACAGTGTGGCCTCTCTGCTCCCAGTTATCTCATGACACACTCCAGTTGTGTTTCATTGGACTGAAGATGACAACATCAAGGCCTTGGTAGACATGGGTACTGTGTGATGGATACCCAACAACTTTGATCTGGTGAGCCCTTGCAAATTCAAGGAAAGCAAGAGTATAATGTGGATTGTGTCCATCCACAAGTAACAGGCATCACTGACCATTTGCCTTGCCTTTTGTTTCATTGTTGAAGTTCTCAATCCATGCTCTCCCTATCTTGCTATCCATGTAGCCCTTCTTTGAATAGCCCAGTCTAACACACAATCTATGTAAGTTTTCTGTCCAGAAGGGATAAGTGAATACAGCTTACAATGCATTTGCAGGATTATTCTGCTTCCAGCTGGATTGAAATCCTTCACCCTTGAAGATGACAGCTGGAGCAGTAGAAGTTCCATCTCCACAAATAGTCATGATAATGGTAATGTTCTCTTGGTCTCCACTCTGTTGTTGATGCTGAGTCTTTATACCTTTTGCTCCAAAAACCCTTTCCTTTTGGCTGATGCCCTTTTGGAAACCAGATTCATCAACACCATACTTGAGCTCATCAGGGATACAATCACCCCCTCCTTCACCTTCAATCATTTCACCTAGGATGATAAAGTAGCCTCCTTGCCCTGGACCTGTCCAGTGCCTTAGACCAATATGCACCAATTCTGTCATTATGATCAGAAGTGAACAGGTGGGTCCAGTCAGTTCCAACACCTGTTTCTGGAAAGGATGATCCATGATGTGCTCCAGCAATTTTGTCCACATGTTCCTTTATTTGTCCATGGGAGGGAGGAAATCTGTGCTCTGCATTCTGAATGATGTCTGCTAATACTGCTTCTGTCTCACCATTGTTCAACCATCTCTGTCCTTCATGAGCAGCTGTATGGCTTCTGCCACCATGGACACATCAATGTAGAGAAGACATTGTGACCTTCACTAACTTGCCAGACAATTGCAAGCATTCTGCTTCCACCTGGAGGCAGACTTTCTTGAGTGCTCGGGGCTTCAACTGTGTCTGTGCCTCCTTGTAAAGCTCGATTGCTCATTGCATCCATTTCTCCTTGAGATCTGTATTAGCCTTCCACTTCTGCCTGTCAGATTTGGCCTTACCAGGCATCCAAGTGGCTAAAGATTCCTATGACACGACATGTCCAAATTGAGGTCTGACCCAATTAGGCAACCTATGATCAGCATCCCAAATCGTCTTATTCTGTGTAATTTGTCGCTCCTACAAACTCTCACTGCTTCATGGCCCAACAAATCCATACAATACAAGAGGAATGCCAAGAACTTCAACTTTGGCACACTTTTACAGCATCAGACCACATCCTCATTGTGGACAGCCCAAAATTTAATTTCACTTTGAGTCAGTTCACACACTGATCAATGTCGCGTACTTGATCTACCTGCTCTGGTGCCCTAATATATAAGTCATGCATGACTTTAGTATGCTGAATCATGGTTCCCCAAAGTCCAAGGCCAAAAGCCTTGCTGTTGGCTTGTAATTCTAAAATTTCCCAAATGGCCATATATTCCCAAACAGTCATCGATGACTGTATGTTTTTTAACGTATTTCAACCTGCCAAGTTCATTTCTGAAGTCGGTTTGGTGCCAAAAAATCCTGACCGCGAGATAACAAAATTGTCGTGTTTGGTTGTCCACAACTGTGGCCAAATAGCTCAAAAGTAGCTCGGCTCGGAGCTGACGAGCCGAGCTCTTGACAACACTACATAGTTACACACGTGACCGCAGCAGCGTACACCTATCCTCTATGTGTCAAGACCTGTCAAGACCATGTGTGACATCCGTGCATCAGATGATATAGCAGTGAGTTCGTCCCAAAAAGACACGAGTTCTACCGTGACCAGTCTGACTACTACGCTATGGTCGATCTCCACGCCATGTCAGGGATGCAGACCAAGTTTATAAAACATGGGCAATGCACGCATGGCATGGGATGCTAGTCTACTACATATCCGAGTCGGGCGCCGTCCACATGGGCCCTTTCCGGTCGGAGGCAGTACGGTATAAATATACGCCTTGCGTATATGATCCCAAGTTGCGCCGCACTCTCAACACGATGTTCTGTGCCCCGCTCTGGTTCGCTCACACTCTCCTAGCTGTTCTGTACCTGGTGGGAACGTCTGAAGCAAGGTTGCTCAGCAAGACGGATATTCATGCCCGACAGGCTGCTGCTGCTCAGCGATTCAGGCCAACCTTCTCAACCATAGCATCCAGCGTGGCGCCGAAGAATATAACCTTCTCTAACCCGAAGGCTGCCCGTATGTAATTTTTTTTTTCATTTTAATTTGTCCTTCAAATTCGGTCCCGGGTTGAACAGAGTTTTTTGTCGATGGCAAAAGCATTCCTGAAGTTGATTTTGATGTTGGACCAAGCTGGTCGGGACTATTACCCATTAGTGGGAAAAAGAACGAGACACGGAAGGTGCAGACTAACCACTGTTACTTCTTTAAATACGATCTGATCAAATTTCCAGCTGTTTTTCTGGTTTTTCCCTCCTGGCCCACAGGGAACCCTTGATGATCTGATATTTTGGTGCGTCTACTGTTTCTCCTCGTGCTATTTTCCCGTCCGTTGACTTGAAAACCAGGACAAATGGGGGTCCGGGATGCTCCTCTTTCGAAGGCCTCTTACAGGAAAACGGAGTGCGTGTTATTTTTAGCATTATGCCTTCGTATTCACCTACTATGTGAAGCCGTTCCAATGGAGCACTGGCCAAGCAAAGCCAACACAAAACGAGTTCAGCTGGACGAATTTATCGAGCGTGCTTTGGGTGGAACAGCCAGTAGGCACTGGATTCTCGCAAGGAACTCCGAATATCAAGGTATGCAACGGGTTTGCGTTCTCTGCGGACCGATGATGCTCACATGAATCGTTGTGGTAGAATGAGGACGATCTTGCAGAGCAGCTTGTTGGATTCATGCAACAGTTCCTGGAGATCTTCTCAGAGCTGAAGAATAAGAAGTTGTATTTATCTGGAGAGAGTGTGAGTGATGCTTCCTTCTAATATATATCCCCTCATGGTGTGCGTTCAGTATGCCGGGGCATATATCCCTTGTACGTGCTGTGGCAGCTCCGAGCTTCTACATCTGAGCTAAATGTTTTTATGTAGATATCGCCAACTACATTTATGAGCACCCCGGTATTCTCGACCTTGATCTCCAAGGGATTTGGATTGCAGATCGTAAGTGTTCCTGTTTGTCCGCAGTGGCACACACCGACCTGCTTTGTACCAGCATCTCTCTCGTGGGACGTTGTCCAAGAGCAAATCCCTGCGGTGGATTTTGTACATAAATATGAAAATGTCTTTGCTTTCAAGTGCGTGTTTGGCTCTTCTGCGTTCTATTTTACCCACGAATGTTGTCTAGCCAAACGTTCATGAAACACCTCGACGCTGTTGCTGCGAAATGTAATTACACGGGATACATCAACAAGCACGTCACATTCCCACCTCGGGGACTTTTCCCGCTCCCTGGGCACTCTACGGAGGCAGATCCTGGCTGTGATGTGTGGGACATGATTTTTGATGCTGCCTTGCTCATCAACCCCGCTTTCAACATATATCGTATCTTTGATACGTATCCTATTCTGTGGAGTGTTCTCGGCTTCCCGTGAGTCACCTTCATTCAACCTCAGGGCGAACGCAATAACACTGACCTTACACAGAGGTTCCTTCGAACAAATCCAGCTCTCGCCGGTATACTTCGATAGACCTGACGTAAAGAAAGTTATTCATGCGCCCGCAAACGTGAATTGGACCGAATGCTCCAATGTCGACGTCTTCCCGCACAGAGACAAGAGCCTGCCGTCTGCGTTGAGCGTCTTGCCCAATGTGATCGAGAAAAGCAACAATACGGTGATTGTTCATGGCCTCGCAGATTTTGTTCTGATCGCCGAAGGGTAAGTGCGATCACGGGACATCGGATTGATGCTGTGGCTAATCTCCTATTTTTCTTCGAAGGACAAGGATTGTCATTCAGAAGTAAGTGTTCGATTCATAAGAATGATACTTGTATTTACTCTTGATTTTGCAGTATGACTTGTAAGCCCCCCCTTTTTTTGATTATAAACCTGGTCAATAGTCCTGATATTCTATTTGTGGTCAAGGGAATGGGAAACAAGGCTTCCAAACACCCATTGCGAATGACAGCTTCCTTGTGGACGGTGTTGGCGCACTTGGTACCGTCCACAGCGAGCGTGGGTTGACCTTCTTCGAGGTTGAGCTTAGTGGGCATATGTAAGTTGCCTCCTTTACTACATCCTCAACTCGTTGACTAAATTGTAATTTCAGGGTACCACAATTTTCACCTCGTGTAAGTCCAAGGAACATAGTTATATCTGATCCTTTCCTGAAATGTGTGTTTGGTTTTGCGTAGGCCGCGTTCGAGAGCATGCAGGTCGTCATGGGATTTAAACCCATTCCATGAATCTTTAGCTGATCCATTCTACGAATTCTCGCATTGATAAGAACATGAAGCTGTTGCAGGTTCTGAGAATCATCCACCAGCAAAGGCAAATCATTCCTAGATGTCTAGAACATTGAGTGTTGGGTAACTCGCATGTTCGATTTGGCCCATACATCCCCCGTAATGGCATCGTCACCTGAGCAGATAGGTTAGCAAGAAGTCCCCGAGGGATACAGGCACCTGGATGTCAAAACCTGTGTGGCACAGGCCAGCAGACTCAGCTGAAGCCAGAAATGAAGCTGTCTACCATGGGTGGGCTGATCTGAAAAAACCTGTTCAACATGGCAGAGCCCCTGACATTGCAAGGCCCCACAAAACGCCTAGAAAAGTATGAAATTCCTTCACTGAATGCCCTTCAGATTGATACAAAGTTACCATAATACTGCTAGATAAGAAATCGAAAGCTGAGGGGGGATATGCCTGAATCCGTGTGTACATGATGTGTGATCAGCAGTGGCAGAGTTCTCAGAACCATTCACCGAGCGCGTCCAGAAACACTTTACGTGTCCTCCGCGCATGAGCCCAGGCCCTCTCTCCAGCCTCCTATAATCATCAGTTTATGTCAGAAGTCAAATTTCCATCAAACACATCAAACACTGACATCGAAAGCTACTCCAGAGTCCCAACGCATCCCCCCTGGGGCAGGGTTTTCACCGGAAGCGAAGATGAGCGACGACGGATCTGTAGGGTCAAACCCGTGAAGAACCTTCTCCCCCATGAACATGGCCAGGAGAAGAAGTATCAAAGACGCCATATTGAGGAGCGTCATCGGTATCAAGAAACCGATATTGGAATGGGTTACGAACCAGCCAGTCACCTCGTAGTTTACAAATCCAGATATGGACCGGGTGCAAGAAGGGGGAGGGTTTGTGAACGTCGAATACAGCAGGCGTGTGTATGTGGCCTGAGGCGGAACTTTGACATGAGCAAATGGTGTAACAGGGCCCAACGACATACCTCGTATTCGAGAATACCTTGGAACATTGCTTCGTACAGTCGCAAGTAAGTGTCGCTCTGATTATATGATGGCAACTTGAATGCCTTTACGCCGAAGGTGATCACCGACTCTGCGACTAAATTGGACTGTATATTCTGGGACTCGTAGATGACAGCTCCCAGCCATCTGATTGCACGCTCAATGAGCTCGGAGGAAGTGTTCGCAAAGGTAGCGGAACGTTCCTGTGTAGAAAAAAAACCAGCTCTCGACGAGTACGTTACTGGGAACGTGGCAGGTTGGATTGGAGAGACAGTGCACGTTATGTTTCCAATCGCAGGTTCATAGTGTTGGCGGCCACGCAGATAGAGGGTGTACTGTTCATTGCCACCAGGTGACGTAGTCCCGCAGGCCCAGAATCCTAGCGAATTGTTCCCCAATGGGGGTATGAATGTGTTAGCGGCAGCCGCGAATATGTCTTCGTCTCCGGGTGCGCAGGTTCCATTATACTGATATGAAAAAGACGCGCCATCAACTTTCCAGAAGCGGACAGGACTTTGCGTGTCGTAAATACACTTGATGTCGCTGATAAGACCTTGAAGCTCCAGGGTGTAATTGTATGAGATAATAGCCGCTTTCGTGTTCGGGTCCGAGAGTGGGGAGTAGGAGAGTGTGTTGAAGGCGGGAACGCCGTCTGGGCCGATAGGCAGCACGCCTCGCAGCGGTCCCAAGAAGTGTAAACCATCCTTGGCACCGAGTTGGCTGAACGCGAGGCTTTCAGAGTTCCCCGAGAGTAAGTTCAACATCTGTGGACAGGTACAGAGGGGACATCAGATCAACTAATCTCCGTGATTGAGTAGGCAACGAACATTACTAGACATCAACCATTTGATTCTCGGCCGGACAAGTGGTATATTCAACACCTTTAAACGGCTGGTAACGTCGAGCGGGATAGTAAGTTGTTTAGTGCCACGTTAGTGAACTATGAATACAATTACCTCCCGGAGCCAGTCGCAATTCTCCGATATTGTATTTTTATTGTACCATGCGACGCAATCGGGGGCGTTTGAGGCGAAGTCGAGCTCCGTGCCAGTGAGAGGTGCTGTTTTATTGAATGGGATTGGGGATATCAGACTGGTAACCCCTGGTGGGATGAAGGTGAATGTGGCTATGCAGATGAGAACCAGAAGGGCAAGCAACCATCGCTTCTGAACGAGTAAAGATCGTCGATCACCCATGCGCCAAGGAAAATCATGGTGTCTGAAAGCGGAGAGTAGGGAAATGTGGAAGACGGTAATTTTTCTGTCTTGGACGCTTTCATATTTGATGACCCATTTCTGGGCAAACCGAATAAATGCGATTGTGAAAAGCATATCGATGATGAGGCAGACAACGCTGGCTATGAGTGTGACGATGAAGTTGGTACTGTGAGGGTTTTCCGTTACAATTTTCGCGACGTGGGTGTTCATTTGTACACCGTGGAGCTGCCAGACGACTCCAAAAAATATCCACGGCCAGGAAAGCATTATGACTATAGCGACAACCAAAAGCATATAGTGTGTGCCATAGCCGGAATCGGTTTCGCTCTCAGCGAATGGAACTGGGTTCTCCTTGTCATCTGCAGTAACCATAGACATAGACTGACGAGAAAGCTCTGGCAGGCTTGACATTGTGCGAGTGTCTGTTAATGATGAGTTGCGCCCACTCTGCATGTAAGTGATCTGACCCTTGAGAGTTGCTGGGAGCCAAGTCAAGGGGGACAATAGAAAAGACTGACTGGTACTAGGGACATGACAGAATGGACACCCTTTGAGGGTGCATTAATACGACAGGAACCGATAAAAAGCAGTTGGTGCCTCGGCGAGCGTCTTGTAAGAACATAGCCCCACAGGTAACATGAAACCCAGCCGTTGAACACGCCACAGAAGCAAAAAACATCTGGGTGTGCGGCTAATCACGGGAGACCAAATGAATACGCCCAAGAAGAGTTTTCCCTCTAGAGTAGACTTTCCGATTCGAAAAATCGTGCGCGTGCACATCAGAATCAGGGTGTCTTTTCCATATTAAGCCAGGGGAAAAGTTCACACAACCCGGGAGAGGGAGGTGTATCCTGATCCAGGACCTGAACCATGTCAATAGGCAGGGTGTTCAACACGAGGTGTCCTTCGATTGGTTCGACAGGAAGTGTGAAATGAACGTTAGACAAGACCGGTATTTCACAGGCAAGCGCGCGCTTGAAATGAAGGTTTGAGTTTTGAACAGGACGCTTGGCAGGCTGAGAACTTCAACTTTTCGGGTTGTTATTGCTAATTGTGCACACCTCTGGAGCTGAAAGCGGGGATATCAGATTCCTGCCTGTGTCCATCGAGTCTGCATCAAGCAATATCAAATACTTAACAGAAGCGCTCACTTAGTACTTGGTTCAACTTGAAGTATGTAGATTTGAAGAACACATCACATCATACTATGGTGCGGTTCACTTAGTCACAACCAAAATGTGACAGTGGCCAAATCGGCCAGAGGCCGAATTTTTTTTTTTTCAAATTGGCAATGTGGGAGCGAAAATGGAGCGAAAATGAAGCGAAATTCAATTTCGGGTGCTACTGCACGACTACAAACAGAATGCCTCCCAAGAAAGCTTTGAAACACTTGAGAGAGGCAGCTGCTCGAGCGCGATCTGCTCGAGGAAGGGTCCGAGAACAGGAAAGACAAGATTTGCACAGATGGATGGATGCTTACCGTGGAGGTTTGGGGACTCAAGATGCTCAGGCAAAGGTCAAAGCATTCAGTTCCAAGAAGTACAAGTCGCACCGTCGTGTTCCAGAGACTCTCGCACAAATGTTTGATGCGTAGCTTAGTAATATTTCCTTTTTTGGAAGGCTCGGCAGGATATATATGGAAGGTGGCCAAATCGCGTCGATGAAAATTTTATAGCTCACTCAGTTTTGAAGGTATAAAAATTCTGTCTTGAGGATCGTTTTGTATTACTAAAATGAGCATTTTGGCAAGACAACTAAGAAATCCGGCAAAATCTGAAGGTGCCCTATTGTTTGTCACATTTTGGTGGTGACTAAGTGAACCGCACCATAGCCTAGTACTTAGTACTTAGTAGTATGGGCACTGCCATGTACCACATGATGATGTTTACGAACCAAATAGTAATTCAAATTTTGTACTACCTAAGTACGACTATCCTCCTCCTTCCACGGAGACGGATTCACTGTCTAACTACACATACAGGACTCTACCGCTAAGTCTAGGCAAAGGAAAACCAACTCTCAAAGTGACACCGCGTGTTATCGACCAGCCATGGAAATCGCCACCTCCTAGGCAGGCTGGGCTCCCTTTCATGCGAATGGCACTATGCTTCTCGACGGATCTACGAGGATCCCCACGTAGGTTTGCCGCCAGCGGTCTGTCCCCCTGGAGGGGTAGATGGCCGATGCTCGCGGTGACTCACCAACACTACGAGCGCTATTTTCCTTGCATCCATTGGCAGATGGGTATAGTTTTCGCCTTCATGTTAGATGCATATGACTCTTTTGATTCGTTTTGTTGATAGGTGAAATGCTAAATGTTGCGGGAATGACCGGTGTCATTGTCATTTGACTTATCATTCACTGGTACCTGGTATTCACGCCTTCCTCCTACTGAGAGCAGGTCTCTCGGACGATTACCGCGGTCCATATCATTCGTTCCTTCAATTTCCCAAGTAACATTTTACAGGCCTGTATGATCTTCGGCGCTTGAGATGCAACCCAAATCTCAGTTTTTCACTCTATCACTCCATGGTGTGTGTTTTACGTAGGCGCTTGTGATTTCATTAAGTATCATTGGCGATTAGACATGTCAGCTGAGCGCCGCCGAGGGTTCATAGGGGTGACAGCGTCAATTGCAGACGGAACCGTGATGTGCTCGATACTTCTATATTAATTTCAGGGGTTCTCGGACCACGCCGTGGATCGCCGCTTCTTCCCATTTACAGAGCAAAAGAAGGTTCGTTTTACGGGGGAGCGACGATGCGAGCGGCCAGTTGAAAGAGTTCGCTTATCAGCCTTGTTCTAGGCAAAGCGAGTTGCTTTCCCCCCTGGGGACGGCGAGAGACGCGTCCTCATCGAGTTAGCGGGCGCTTGTTTTTCGAGATCCAGTGTTAGGAAACACATTTGGGATCGCAAGCGATCCCTCATTGCCTGTTCCTCGTCCCCCCCACCCCCTGTTCCACATCTCCCATACTAAGCAATATATCTTGGACTTGTGCACATCCCAGTCTGATTCTGTGGCAATCTAGGCTCGACTGCACAATACAGGTCTGTAGTTCTTGCCGTGGAGTTTATGTCGGATGTTAACCGTCCCACCAGTTTCCATGAAGCGTGCCAAATCCTCTGTTTTGGAGTCTGAGACGACGGAGCTGCATGCGTTTTTGAAGTCTCATGCTGCCAACGTCCTGGCGCTGAAGGGCCGCCTCACCTCTGAGCATCTGCTGTCTGGAACATCTAGCAGCCTGTTCGACACAACCACCACCACCGCCACCAGCAGCGTGTACGACATCCGGGCGTGCCGGACTCAAGTCGGCAACCCGGCGATTAATGCTCTTGATATTCATATTCGTGACCTCGAACGTTTCCTCCACTCTCACCTGGAAGCCATCCGGCGCTTGGAAGAGTCCTCCAACATGGTATCAGCGAGTCACGACCCAGGTGTGTATGTAATCTCGATACGTCTTAGTCGACGAGTTTTTGTGAGACCCTTTGTAACATTCTGAATAGAGAAATCACCTTCGTCTGACGAGCAACCTCCCACCTCAGAGGATTCGGAAAAGTTCAAGACTTTGTCCTCCCAATTCTCGGCGATCATCTTGATTGTAGGTCTTCCGTACCCCATCCAAAAAAATTCTATTCATCACACGGGGGTGCAGGCGACATTCGCGGGAAGTGTCCTCATTTCGTTCCTTTCCCTGATGAACGACCTCCTCTCGGCGTCCGGCGCTAGAGTCTTTCGGGAGGATGGTAATAAAAAGTACTACACCCCTTATAGTTTGGGGATACTCTTCGGCCTCTTAGCTCTCGGGCTAGAACTCGGCACCGCCATTCTGGCAGGGGTCAATGCCGCACTGGCGTTGTATTATAGCGATGGGAAGTCGAAGTCGTCGAATGACAAGTCGTCAAAAGAACGTGCTGACTTTTTGCATTCACGGTTGATTGTGTGTGCGTATGTGCAGCTCACTGCCGCGGTATTGTCTGGGGTGTCCCTCGTGTTCATGTCGGTGATGTTTGATCCGTACGGTGGAGCTCTCGCTCTTACGTTCTACCTCATCGGTTTCGTCATGGGGTTCCACCAGTTGGTGACGACGTGGTGTTGGAGGGATTACCTCTTCAGTCACCCACCGATTGCCGTGTCCCTCGCTGTCTCGACCATCAGTCTTACACTGTCCATAACGTTATCCAACCATAGCTCTTGGGTCGTGTTTTCCGCGTATGTCATCACGATCTTGTATCATCTACTGTTTCTTGTGTGGACCACGAAAGAAAGCCCGCCTAGCAAGCGGAACATTGTTGGCTTCACGTTGCTGGTGTTTTGCCTGTGGACGGCTGGCTCGGTTATGGCTGGGTTGGGGCTTCATCCGACCAAGAAGTGGGCATTTACTACCCAGATCTTCCAATGCATATGCGCAGGGCTGGAGGCTGTCATTATAGCCACTATTGGCGTCCTGAACTGGTGGCGAAGAGATGATATTTTATCGGGAGTGTATAAAGAAGTCTGATGTGTGTAGTGGATATTCGATGCGTGTAATTTACTACTAAGTATGTATTAGTATTTGTCAGGCACGGTACTGGCCAAAATCAGGGTTTCTCAATGACTTCTGACTCGATTACGATTTTAAAGGCCTCGGGTGCGCGTCTAATTCAGTTCCGCCGGTTGGCGTTCGATGATTACCAAGTAGAAGTGAGACTGCAGAGATGTTGGAATTTACTGCCAAAAGGAATCCAAATGAAATACCAGAGACCTATCCCTGAATCGAACAGGGATATTCTGCAGCACCCTCCTTTTTTGAGAACAGTGCTGACTGTTACAATGTTGCTTGTGGGGATTATAATGCGACTACGTGAAATTCCGATTCCGACAGTCAGTTGACTGCTACAAGTCACGCGGTGACGCAAGCGTTACATAACGCATAACCAAGCGTCACAACACTTGAGGAATATGGGGGCAGACACGCAATAACGTTGGAAAAAACACTCTTGTTTCAAACGCCCACGGTCGCAGAAGACGAATCAGAGCTGGCTACCTTAGTTTGCGAGTACAGGGTGGTATTGCGCAGGTGTTTGGTAGGTGGGGTTGGGGGAGGAACGGAGGAGAGATGGGAGGGGTGTCTGGGATAGTACTGAGTGGGAAAGGAGGGGGATGGTGGGATGGGTAGGGGGGTTGGATGTGGGGAGGAAGGGGGAGGAGGAGTGGTTGAATGACTCAAGGCAGGAAGGACAAACAGGGGCAAACAACACTGCCACTTTTTGTGAGAACAGATTTGTTTGTTTGAACACTGACATGAACGATCCAGAGTTTGTGTTCCCCGCTGTGCACATCTCTGGATTCCAACACTTTTCACCACCGTCTCTCACAATCACCATCCCCCCCACAAACCAGATGCCACCCGTCCTCCGACGCTCCGCCCGCCACTCAGCCTCTGCCAGCGCCGGCCCCTCTGGCTCAGAATACAACGAAAGCGACAAGTCTCTCGCCCCAGATCCAGATGCGGACGGCGACCCAGACCCACCCCACGACAACGACGACGACGACGACGACGACCCCGCCCCCATCGCTTACACCACCAGCCGCGGCCGCCGCACTGTCGCCAAGGCCTACGCAGAGAGCAGCGCCGACGACGAGCATGTTACCCCCCCTCTCGTCGAAGACCTCTTCAACGAGAACAATAATACCAAGATCAGCACCCGCAGGGTGCGCTCCCGTGAACACGATGCTGATGGCGAGGACAACATCGACGACGACGACGAGCACGGTCCCCGTCGATCCAGGAGGAGGCTCACGCGTTCCCGCCAGTTGGACGGATTCATCGTCTCAGACGAGGAAGCCAGCAAACCGCACACACGTAGCAGAGGCAAGAAGGCCGCCCGTCCGTCCACCCGCAACGGCAATGGCAACGCCCACTCCAACCAAAAGACCAATACCCACAGCAACCAGGCAGCCGCGCGCGCCGCCCGGCTCGCAAAGCGTCGCACCCGCGAAGAGGAAGATATATACCATGACGATGCGTCGCACGCCACTCCCACTTCCTCTGGCGGCTCCTCCCTGAATGCATCTTCCCCGACTTCCCCGCATTCCCCCGCGCTCTCCCTCCGCAAGTCACCGTCACCCCCGGAGGAGGAGGACGGCAGGCCGTATTCGCTGAGGCAGAGGCAGAAGATTAATTATGCTATTCCCCCACCGTTGGAGGAGATGAGAGGCCCTCCGCCTGGGAGAGGTGCTGGAGGAGGAGGAGGGAGAAATGGTGGCGGTGGCGGGGGCGGGGGCAGGAATGGATGGGGTGGAGCAGGAGGTGGCGGTGGTGGAGGTCATGGAGGGAGAGGGGGGAGAGGCAAAGGTCTTGGTTGGAGTGCGAGTGGTGCCGAGCTGGGTAGGTGGATGGGAATGGGTGGGGACGATTCAGTCAGTACCCTGTTTCAGGCTACTTGATGGTTTTTTAATCCTCTCTGGGTTGTGTAGGATTCAGACCACCCGACACGGACCCCTCGTAAACCTTTTGGCGTCGGTGCTGGTGCTGGGTTCGGGATGGGAGGAGCCGGTGCGGGTGGGATGTTGGACCTTGCCGCTGGTGGGACGCCGTCAAATTTGGGCAGAGTTGGGGGCGAGGCAGGTTAGTCTTTTCAGTCGCGTTGCCACTCACTCCTTTTCATGTTTCTCATTTTCCGATCAGCACTTGCAGACGCAGACCCGCTCGGCGTCAACGTAAACGTGACATTTGACGAAGTTGGGGGGTTGGATGAACGTTAGTGTCCCCCCATCCCTCCCTTTCTTTCTACATGCCCAACTGACACTGCTACTCTCAGACATCCACGCCCTCAAAGAGATGACGCTCCTCCCGCTGCTGTACCCCGAAGTGTTCCAGCAGTTTAACGTCACCCCCCCCAGGGGTGTATTGTTCCATGGTCCGCCGGGGACCGGAAAGACACTCATGGCACGTGCCCTGGCTGCCAGTTGTCGCAGTGGGGGCCGGGAGATCTGTAAGTATTCTCGCTTTTCTTTTTCTTTTCTGTGCATCCACACAAACTGGTTTTGCTTATGCCCACCCTGACAAATGACGAGGAACTGATGCCCCCTTTCCCCTTGCAGCATTCTTCATGCGCAAAGGCGCCGACTGCCTTTCCAAATGGGTCGGTGAAGCCGAACGGCAGCTCCGGCTCCTGTTCGACGAAGCCCGTGCCACGCAGCCGTCGATCATCTTCTTTGATGAGATCGACGGACTTGCACCGGTGCGCTCCTCGAAGCAGGACCAGATCCACGCGTCGATCGTGTCGACGCTGCTGGCATTGATGGATGGGATGGACGGGCGAGGGCAGGTGATAGTGATTGGGGCGACGAACCGGCCGGATGCGGTGGACCCGGCGCTGAGGCGTCCTGGGAGGTTTGATAGGGAGTTTTATTTTGGGCTGCCGGGGGCAGAGGCGAGGGAGCGGATTTTGGGGATTATGATGAAGGGATGGGAAGGGTGGGATGTGGGTGGTGGTGGAAGTGGAGATAGGAAGGAGGGGGGGGAAGGGAAGGAAAAGGAAGATCAAGGGGGGAAGGAGCAGGAGAACCAAGGGGATGGGGAGGATGGGGATGTGGATGTGGGGATGGATGACGGAGGGGAGAGGGAGAAAGTCAAGCGGGAGAGGGAGAGAGAGGAAAAGGCTGAGAGAGCAAGGGAGAGGCTGAAAGGCCTGGCAAAGCTCACGAAAGGGTACGGCGGCGCTGATCTGCGGGTGGGTTTTTTGGTTCTATCTCCCTCAGGTGTTTGAATGTTGATGTGTGTGTGATAGGCGTTGTGCACGGAAGCGGCGTTGAACGCAGTGCAGAGGAGGTACCCGCAGATATACCAGAGCAACGAACGACTACTCGTCAAGCCCGAGACGATCGGCGTGCAGCTGAGGGATTTCATGATTTCCATCAAGAGTGCGTTATTTTTATTTTTATTTTGGCGTGTGGAGTTTTTCTGACGTCACCTGCTCCCCCCCGCTATTCGCTGGCCTTTTAGAGTTGGTGCCCTCGTCGGCAAGGTCCTCGGCGTCGGTGGCGACGCCCCTGCCCCCCCAGTTTGAGCCGTTGCTGGGCGAGACGTTGGAGCGCGCGAAGAAGGCGGTGGAGCGTGTTATGCCGCTGGAGAAGCAACTTAGTGCGCTGGAGGAAGCAATGTTTGAAGAGGAGGGAGAGGAAGGAGCGCTTGAGCGGGAGATGTTGATGCAATGTGGGTTTTTTTTTTCAGCGTAGCGTTTTACTTGTGTTGGTTGCTAAGCGGGGTTGTCGTTAGCTTTCCAGACACTCCGCGTGTATCGCCCAAGGGTGGTGCTGCATGGTGCTGTGGGTATGGGCCAGGGATACATTGGTGCCGCGGTGTTGCACCATCTTGAGGGGTATCATGTACAAAGTTTGGAACTTGGGACACTGATGGGCGATTCTACTAGAGTGAGCTTATATATGTATCACATCGGTGGGTGCTGACAATTTTCTTTTTTGTTCTGTAGACTGTGGAGGCCGCCATCGTCCAGCTGTTCGTAGAAGCCAAGCGGCACCAGCCCTCCGTCATCTACATCCCCTCTCTTCTAGGGTGGTGTGCTGCCATCTCCGAGACTGCGCGGTCAACCGTGCGCGCGATGCTCGACACGCTCGCGCCGACGGACCCCATCCTTCTGCTCGTCGTCGTCGACGGGCCGTTCTCGTCCCTCCCGATCGACGTCAAGGCATGGTTCGGGCCCAGCATGGACAACCGCATCGAGGCTCCCACGCCGTCCGCTGCGCAGCGTGCGCAGTTCTTCGAGCCATTGTTCAGGGACGTGCGGCGACCCCCGAACATGTTTGCGGATGGGGTGAAGAGGAGGAAGAGGGTCCTAGAGGTGCTGCCTGTTGCGCCGCCGGTGGAGCCGAAGAAGCCGAGCGCGGCGGAGCTGGCGGTGTTGGAGGAGAATGACCAGAGGGTCGTCACACTGCTCAAGTATCGGCTTGGACCGATATTGACTGAGTTGAAGAGAAAGTTTAAGAGGTTTACGAAGAGGGCGACAGTATGTTTGCTTTTTTTGTTGTGTGTGAGAGCGGGTCGTTGAATCGTATATCTTTTGTAGGAGGAGTACAATTTCGATGACGAGGAGCTGTTGCCTCCGGCTGTGGAGACCGCTGTTACTGTGGTGACTGTGCAGGTTCCGCAGCCGAATGTGAATGGCACGATGGAGATCACGGATGGCCAGCAATACCCCGCCGACGCGCCGATGGTGAATGGTGATCTACCCAGTAACGCGATGCACCAGCAACAGGCTGTCATGCAGCAGCTACCCCCGCTCTTCGATATGGATCTAGAAAAGATGCACACGGAGCTGTACAAAGGGCGCTACCTCACCCCACAGGATTTCCTGGACGACGTCGGGAAGATGGTGCACAACGCGGACGTGCGGTCACACGAGGACTTGGACCGACTGTACAAGGCGCAGGCGATGTACACCGCTGCGCAGGTCAGCATCCAGGAGTTTGACCCGCAGCTCAAGGTGGAGTGTGAGCGGATGGCAGTCCGAGAGCGTAAACGCCGGGAGGAGCGCCGGAAGGAGAAGGAGAAGGAACGGGAGAAGGAGAAAGGGAAGGAGAAAGAGGACACGCAGAACGGGAACGGCCTCCTACTCGGTGCGAGGCGGAGTGCGAGGAACAATGGGCTGCAACCGGAGCTGACGATCACGGACCCTGTCAAACTTGAGCGGCGCCTGAAACGACAACGGCCGCAGGGGGCGGGGAGCGACTCGCATGCGTCGGAGGAGGAGGAACGTGGTGAAGGGCACGATGCGAAGCGTACACGGATGTTGGTGGATGGCGATGGCCCTGACGACCCGGACCCGCTTGACATCGTTGGCCTGAGCCCGTCGCCACTTCATCATCCTCATCACCATCCTCACCCTCCTCACCACCACCCCCTGCACCCACGAGTGCATTTTGCCACGCCGGAAATCGTCCAGCCGATCCCGAGATTGGGTGGTGGGTTGTTGCTGCCTCAGAATCCGGTACTGGATGGGGATATGGTTGTCGATGGGATTCCTGCTGTTGCTCCTCGGCCCAGGACGTCGGGCTTTGACCCGTCTTTGCTCAACCCTGTGTCTCCTTCAGAGGATCCTGGGCCTTTCTTCGTGCAGCCCCCCATGCCATCCCCCGTTCTGGTCAACGGCTTTCAGCCCCCCGGTCCGGTCCCCTTCCCTATCGCCGATCCTGCAAACCCGTTCTTGGCTTCTGGACCGACGCTCACGGCTGGTGCACCTCATACACCCACCGCACCGTTCACCCCTCCTCCCCAGATAACATCTCTCCCCGAGCAGACGACGTTACCAGAGCCTGCAACGGCCCCCGCCTCGCCGCCAGCGCTGATGGTCGTTGTCGTCGAGGAGCGCACGCCCACCCCGCCCCTGCCGCTGCCCGACTTTCACGTCGATGAGGGGTTGGTGGAGGAGCTCAGGAGGTGCCTCTGCGAGGGTACGGCGGGGCTTACGGTGGAGGAGCTAGAACAGATCCGCGCGACGTGCCTTGGTGGCGTTTGGCGCCATCGCTCAGAGTGGGACCGCGATGCGCTGGTGGTGGGACTGCTGGATAATGTGAAGGAGTTTTTGTCCGAGTTGAGCTGTGCACCACCGCCGTCGCCATTGCCGTAGAAGAAAAAACCTTGTTTCTTTTTCCCCATAAACCCCTCTCCCCCTAATGCGTGAGTTTTTGTTTCATAATTTTTCGTTCATGGGGGTACGTGCATATAACATACTTACCTCGGGTTCTTTTTCTTTTTCTTTTTTGCTTGTAATCTAAAGAGTTCTCTCACTGAGTTCTTTGCTCAATGTTTGTGATAATTAGTATAACATATGTGTATTGCGTTGTGCAAGCATTCTGCGTCCTGTATATCTGAAACCCAGCTTCACACCTGTATTTGCCATTATTTTCTCACTCTTCAGGTATGTTTTTACAGTAATTTACCGTCCAGTGGGACACCATCATTCAGTGGGACAAACAACTTTTCTGGCTCCCTCAAACACTGATCTGCCTTGGAGTTCTTATATTTCAACCTGCCTTTAGTTTATCTAAATGTATGTGCTACCTTAAGATGAAATACTTCACGGTCATTAAGATTTGCTCGAACTACTGGGCCAAAAACACATGATATGCCATTTTCTTAAGTTTTCGGGGCTGTTTTTTCGGAGTGGATGGTTTGCAATGAAGAGCCGACGAGGAGCTCCTTCATGCATGTCACGTCACGCATCCAAAAATGGACTCAATCTGATCGGTCAGATTTCACACGACACACGCCACAAATTACGGTACGCGACACATTCAAAAAAAAAAACGCAATGCGACGATCTGCAAGACCCACCAGGATGCCGTGAAGGAATGAGGGGTGGAACGTGATCTTGCAAAGCAGGAGAGACGGAAACCGCGGTGGAACAAACCAAAGAGGCAGAAACACGAGACCAGCATTCCAAGACGAAAGAAACCCACTTCAGATGACGATGAGAACGAGCCGGGAGACGACGATGAAACTGATCGCGGTTAATCCATTGATAATATGGGTTTAAAAAGAAATTTACTGAAGTCCAATGAATAGTCAAGTCCAGAACACGAAGTCACTTTGTTGCGTCGACACACGTGCACGTAAATTTGAGGGTGGCGACGCGTCGTAGTCAGCGATGACCAAGTTATATCAGACTTTTGAGATGAGACATCTCGGATGGGAAGGGGAGAGTAACAGAGCGGCGCATCCTCTGGGATCACCCCTTACACCTTCATCCCCTTCCTAGGTAAGCCTGTTACATAGCTCTTGTGTCTTGAGGATCAACCCTCACGCGTTCATCCTTGAACCAGACACCATCCAGACGACTTATTCCTTCGTTTGCCCACCCACCCACCCACACCATATCTTTGTACTTAGAGCACAGGTACTTCGTGCAGCACACCTCAAGCTACAAAAAATATATTCGATCGGGAGATAATATTTCCAAATTTGGCCTTATCGGTTGTGATGTGACGTGTCCCACTTGGTGGTGTAATACCGATAAGGATACTTTTCACTGATGTTCAGATCTTCCTCTGTGTTACCCGGAAAGTATCTGTTTATTGGTGCCTACATTGTAGCTAAGGAGTATGCTAAGCCAGTCATAAATGTCGATTAGGCATAAATTAAGTTGTAGTGTTTTCCGAGTTCAACTTTTCAAAACAGTCCCCACTGGACTCTCACGCGAACGCAAGAGTGGCCCAACATAATTTGGTCAAAAAATGATTAACCAGTACACTAACCTCCCTTGCGAGGGTACTACACAATTTTATATATCAAAAAACTAACGCAAATGTGAGTGGGGGAGGGGCAACAGTATAAACGATCTTCAAACAAACTGGCGGAATTGAATTATATGTAGCGCAAAGAGGCCTTCTGAAATCGTAGAGTAATTTTATCTGGTAGCTATAGAAGATACTACAGTCAATTCAGAGAGGCCCTATTTTTGGTTTGTACTGTGCCCGACAAATACGAGTCTCACAAACCATCGAAAGCAGTAAACAGTGCACCAATGAAACACATCGAACACTTACCACGTGCATCAGACTTCTGTTTGCACTGGCAGCACTGCTGATGAGTCACCACCTCTTCGCCTCCAGTTCAGGACGCCAATAGTGGCTATAACGACAGCCTCCAACCCCGCACAAGTGCATTGGAAGATCTGGATAATGAAATACTGGTGGGTCGGGTCGAGCTCTACCCCAGATATGCCCGAGCCAGTCACCCATAGGGAAAACACCAGGAGTGTGAACAGAACAATGTTCCGCTTGCTAAGCGGGGTTTCTTTCGTGGTCCACACGAGAAACAGCAGATGATACATGATCGTGAGGACAAACGCGGAAAACAGGACAAAAAAGCTAGTGTAGCCGAACAAGAACACGGACAGCGCGAGACTGGCAGTCGAGAAGAAGAGGGACACGACAATCGGTGGGTGACTGGAGAGGTACTTCCTCCACGGCCACGTCGTCACCAACTGGTGGAACGCCATGGAGAGACAGATAAGAGAACACGAGAGCGAGAATCCCGAAGTACACATCTGTTGGACTTCGTCCTTATCTCAGTGCTACGTACCATTCACGATCACATGACTGATAGACTACATACTCGCGTCACGTCACACTTCCCCTCAGTTGTCGTCTCCCATCATCCCTGACACTGAGGGTAAGTACTCGCTCTGTTCTCTTGTATATGTACTCATCATGTCCATAGTCCGTGATTTTGGTTCATAGGTATATATATTAGTTGTCATCTCCCATCATCCCTGACACTGAGGTCCGTGATTTCGGTTCATAGCTGTCACTCCATCAACATCATACATACTCGACATCAACATGAGGGACACCCCAGACAGTATCGCGGCAGTGAGCTGCACATACGCACACACAATTATCCGTGAGTGCAAAAAGTTGTTGCAGTTCAGATATGGTGCACAAGGCCTAGTCACTGCTACTTTTGTACAACAGAAATAGCTGACTGAAAAATCCTCTTTTTTCTTATTCCTTTGGTAGAAATGATCCTTTTAGCAATGCGAACTTAACCTCCAGACCGATTTTTGTTTGGACCAAAACTGACGGAGATATAAATTTTTGTAATGTCCAATGAATATCTAGTCACTTAGTCGGTTGTGATAAAGTAGCAGATGATCAGGAGAGTTTGGCGGCGCTACAGCCGGCCGAAGTTCCGATCAAATATATTTTTGTAGCTTGAGGTGTGCTGCACGAAGTACTAGCTATGCTCTATGTACAAAGATATGGTGTGGGCGGGTGGGCAAACAAAGGAACGGATGGTGTCTGGTTCAAGGATGAACGTGTGAGGGTTAATCCTCGAGACTTGAGCCATGTAACAGACTTACCTGGGAAGGGGATGAAGGTGTAAGGGGTGATCCTAGAGGATACACCGCTCTGTTACTTTTCCCTTCCCACCCGAGATGTCTCATCTCGAAAGTCTGGTAATTCATCATCGCTGACTACAACGCGTCGCCACAGCCTCAGAGTTTGTGCACGTGTGTCGACGTGACTTGGACAACGTGTTCTGGACCAGACTACTCATTGGACTTGAGTAAATTAATTTTTTAAACCCATCCAATGAATATCTAGTCACTTAGTTGGTCGTGATAAAGTAGCAGATGATCAGGAGAGTTCGGCGGTGCTACAGCCGGCCGAAGTTCCGATCAAATATATTTTTGTAGCTTGAGGTGTGCTATAATGCTATTAAGAAGATGATGAGGTACGATGTTGAGGAATCATGCAAAAAAATGAAATAAAGTGAGACAAAATATGTAGGCTTGTGGTGTTACAGTTGCAGGGGAGCGACGTGGTCATCTGGGGCGATGTTTCATGTGCGTGCGAAGAGCATTCCCTGAACAAGCACAGGATTCTTTCGAATGTAGATCCGGAAAGCATCCGATGACCAGCGCCCGATCGCTTGGATGAGATTGTATGAAACTCCGGTGCATGCGAGGTCGGTGGCACCTCCAGCGCGCATTGACTGACCAGCCACATCGTTATCAAAGAAACAACGTAAGCAGCGAATGAACCAAGACCGAGTAGGGACGCATCCGTTCTCGAGAAGCCATAGGGGTGAGCTGAATGGGAATAGCATGTCACGAGATGAGAGGTACTTGATGAAGGCACGCCGTGGATTGCAGAGGTCAAGTTTCTGTGTGACGATGACAGTGTGCCCTTTGAAAGTTTGATCAGCTTTGTGTCCAGGGAGAGAGAACGAGTAAGATGTTGCGAGCAACTTTACTGATGTCCTGCGCATGAGTTTGCGTGGGTCACGAATCGAACGCTTGTCTGGGTACACCAATTCACCGAGACGTAAGAGTGCGAAGAAACCAGTGAGGAGTATGGAGACGAATGTCTTGTCGTTGTGTGCGGTGGATCCCACATAGCTGCGAACGACACCATTGAGGTCATCCCTGCTCAACGGCCTTTTTTGGCGAACCTGAGTACCGTGAATTCGCATGCAACCTGCGAGGGTCCTCTTGACGAGGGCAGAGGTGCGTGCTTCACGAACTTGAGGGAAGTACACTTCAAGTTCATTGCATATGCCAGAAAGATAAGAGTCAACGGACGTGGGTTTAATAAATGATGACATGAACACGGTGTAGAAACTAAGCGTGTTTGCGGTTGGTTCAGTGGGAAGTTCATGGATGCGGATGAATTCAAGATAAGAGTTTAGGGCGGAATTGTAAGTATCAGTGGTGCCAGGGGCAATCACCTGTCCAAGCGCCAACGCACGAGCTTGGATCAAATGATCCATGGTCCATGGAGTCCTCAGAGGCTGCCTGGACCGAATGGGCACAAGGTTCATTTTGTACTGCCCCCAATGAGATCACATGGGGGTTTGTACACCTCGTTAATTGATAGTAAAGGCTCAATTCGGAGGGCTTTATCGAAGAGGCCTCTGGAGATGGCATCAGCAACTGAGTTGTTCATGCCTGCCACATGTATGACACGGAGTTGGTGGTGTGAAGTCATTAGGATGTCGGCTATGAATTGGAGGAGGTGATTGTACTCTGGCTTGCCATGAAAGGAGTTGAAGATCGCGACTGTGTTTGAGCTGTCCGTGTAAACGACGAGCTTCATAGGTCGGTCAGGCCAATGTGCAGCTTCATGGATTGCTGCGGCGACGCAGAAGGCCTCTCGGTAAAAAATATATGCGCATGGGATCACGAAGTCAAATGCTGAATAATGACCAACTTTCTGATTTGGGAACCAGAAGCCCATTCCGTCAAGGCATGCGTCAGTATAACATGTCATCTCCACATCCGATAGGTTCCAGTCTCGTTCCCGGATGATGTGGATACCTGTCAAACATTTCATGTGCTTTGCACCCCACTGGAGCTCTCGACGAACGGCATTGTTCACTCTAATTTGAGCACGAGGTGATGATTTGCCTGCAATCTTTGCATAGATGGTGGACAACATTGGCGCAAGATAGACAAAGACGTTGAGCGCCCAGTTCACCCAACCAGCGAGGCGTTGCCATGCCTTCAGAGGGAATTTTGGGCTCTTACCATTGTGGTAATCCATGAATTTGTCAATCTCCTCCAACAGTTCCAGAATTGCTGTGTGAGGCAAGGTGAGTGTGAGTTTATTTGCATCGACTTCGATACCTATGATTGTGAGGATAGGTCCATGGATTTGTTTCTCGTTGTTGTGAGGTATTCCTAGCTCATTCCAAAGTGTTAGTAGAGAGTACTGTCGAAACGGCATGTATCGTTGATAACTGGGGTAGAACTCTTCCTCCGTGGCTGGTGCGACACCGAACACATCGTCGGAATAGTTTAAAATGAAGTCAATCAGTCGGATGTACCGTGCAATCCACATAACCAGAGCAATGAAGGCAATGAAGATAGACCCTGACCCACGTCCGCCAAAGACATTGCATCTATCAACCTGGCGTTGCCCATCTATCGTGTTTACTTGTTTGATTTGCCAATGTGGATGCATAGGCATGAGCCTGTAGGCTTCGGCAACATCCGATTTGAACAGAGTCAGGCGCCGTCCGCTCCACCTCCAATGTGCAACGAGAAGGAGTTGCCCAAGATGTTGAGTATTGTCGAGTGGGAACCCTTTCATGTCATCGCTGATCATTGAATTGAGCGAGAACTGTTGGGAATGGAGTGCTGAACAGTGACAGGAAGAGTTAAGGGCAAGGTTAAGAAGATGAGGTTAAATCTCAAAGGCTAATGAGTGAGGGAGTCTGACACAGGGAGGAATGTTATTATCATCTCCTACATGATGTGCAATATTTATACTACACAGTTAGGAGGTATAGTGTAATGCACTCCTTTAATATATAAAGGAGGTATTCTGTAATAGACCCCTGTACCAGTTAATAATGGAATAACTATGTCATATCCCCTATATAATTCTCCAGATAGACTTGTCTATCATTGTATATTATAGGGAGTTCCCTGGATAGCATAGGAGACAGTCTTGGCAGTCTTTGTAGTCTTGGCCAGTCTATTAAGGGTAGCAGCTCGGGAATTAATATTATTCCCTGTGGCTGTGTTGGATTCTACCAGTGGCAGATCCTAACCCTAGACTGCTGCTAACCCTAACCTTAAGCTTAGGACTTGTATTCCATCTCCCTAGGCTTGTTAACTGCCTTGGCTTGCCTGTATACTCTTGTATACATAATCCCAACACTCCCCCTCAAGCCTAGGCAGTGTAGGACAATGAGTGGAATGGTTCTGTAAATGTCATCACTCCCCCTGGAGTGGTTAATAATTTTCTTTCAGGTGCGTCAAAACCTCTGTGGATGGAAAACCCATTGGGAAAAACCAATCTCACCAAGGAAAGCTACTGAGTTATTTTTGACTGAATTCCCATCTCTTCCCTATGCCGTGAAAACTTAGGCTTTGGTAAAGCCTTTGTTAATATGTCCGCTGTTTGTTCCAGATCACGACAGTTTTGAATATCAATAATTTTGTTGGTGACTAAATCTCGGACCCAGTGATGCCGTATAGCGATATGTTTCGACCTCTGGTGAAATTGAGGGTTATGGGTTAAAATTACTGACCCTTCATTATCGCCTTGAATAATTGTCGGATTTTCTTGGGTGTATCCGAGTTCACCATACAAATTTCTTAGCCAAGTGGCCTCGCGTCCAGCTTCGGATAATGCCACATATTCGGCTTCCGTTGAGGATAGTGCAATAATTGTTTGTTTCTTTGATTTCCAAGTTATTGCTCCCCCTGCTGTCAGGAAAACATATCCTGTGGTGGACTTGAAGTCCTCAGAATTTGCAAATGATGCATCGGCAAATCCATGGAAAAGGTTATTGTTTTCAATCTCATCCTGGGATTTTCTGTAAATAATTCCAAGAGTTTTCGTACCTGCTAAGTACCGTAGTATTCGCTTTATTGCACTGTGGTGTTGTAAGCCCGGGTTTGCGGTATATGCTGCCAGTTTATTAACAGCGAAGCTAATGTCAGGTCGCGTGGAGTTTGCAATGAATTGTAGACATCCCAGTAATTTGGCATATGAATTGCTCCGATTCGGCTCATTATAATCTGGGTTTTCAATTAATTTAATATTTGGGTCCATTGGCATTCCAACAGGGTTTGCATCAATCATGCCTTCTTTACGAAGGACATTCTCGATATATTTTTCTTGAGATATTTTGATGCTATCATTGGCGCACATAATTTCTATGCCCACGATTTTGCTAGGCTCTCCTAGGTCAGTGACGTCCCATTCTGATGTTAACGCATTTTTCATATGCTTCATCATTTTATCTGCTGATGCAAAAAGCAGGGTGTCGTCTACCCATACCGTTATGATGCCTATATTTTCTTCATCCCGTCGAATATATGCGCAAGGATCTGCCATTAATCTTCCATAATCATGAATTTTAAGTTTACCATCAAATTCGTTATTCCACTCTCGACCTGCCTGCTTTAATCCATAAAGCGGTTTAAATAGCTTGCATACTCGGCCTGTTCCATCATTACATCCTTCAGGTTGTTCCATGTATATAGTCTCTTGTAGCGTGCCATTGAGGTATGCGCCCTTTACGTCCATCTGTTGTATTTTTAGACCTTTCTCTGATGCGAGTGCTAAAATCGCTCGGAGTGTGTCCATTCGTACAACTGGTGAAAAAGTTTCTGTGAAATCATAACCGGGTCTTTGTGCATACCCTTTTGCAACTAGCCGCGCTCTGTATCGTACAATTTCCCCTTCTTTATTTCGTTTCCGAATAAATACCCATTTATTTTTGATTGGAACGGCATCTGGAGGTTTTTCGACAAGTTCCCAAGTACCTTTTTCTTTGAGCAAGTCTAATTCAATTTGCATTGAATCCTTCCATTCCGTCCATTCCGGGGATTGTTTTGCGTCTTTGAGACTGTTTATTTCGTCTCCGGCTATTATTGCATAGGCTTCTTCTATATTTAGAAAGGTTTCGTCATCTTCCTCTTCCGCAAGGTGGTAAAGATGTTTGTAGTCGGTACGAATTCCACGAGTTTTCCGTGGTTCATTATCACTTGCACGAGTCTTCCGTGGTCTAGTGATATCTATGTTTCCCTCATTTTCATTCCGTTTACGCTTCCGAGGCTGCCTTGCCGGTTCCGTGATCCGTTGATCGGAGTTACCCGTCGGCAGCACATTCGGTGTTTCCCCACCAGACTCCCCCTCCGTCGAGGGTGTAACATCAATGTCTTCGGGAGGCTCAGGTTCATCTGTAGCGTCTATAAGTCGGAAGTTCCGAGAGGTGAGAACATTTCTTGTTTTGGCATTGTAGTATTTTATTGCTCCCGCGCCGTCGTCATAGCCGACATATGCACGGCGCTTTGATTTAGGTAGCATTTTTCTTTCTTCTTTCTGGCCTTGTAATAATACCCATACTGGGGCTCCGAATTCACGTAAATTTGATACGTCCGGTTTTTTATTGTGCCAGCCTTCATAAGGTGTTGTTTCCCGAAGATGTTTGGTAAATGATCGGTTCCGGATATAGGCAGCGTGTAAGACTGCAAATTCCCATAAAAATTCTGGAAGCTGGTTAGCAGCCAGCATTGCTCGGGATAATTCGACCAGGGTTCTGTTCATCCTTTCCGCAACTCCATTCTGCGATGGTGAGTATGGTGCGGTAAGTCGATTTTCTATACCTCTTTCTTTGCAATATTTTTCCAGTTTTTCGTTAACAAATTCTTTTCCACAATCAATTTGTATACCCTTCGGCTTCTTGCCTTGTGTTTCCAAATGGGCAAGGTAATTTATTACCCCCTGTGCTGCATCACTTTTCTCTCTGAGACATTCAATTGTGACGAACCTTTTAGCATCATCCACAAATAGGAGATAATAATATTTGCCATTAATAGATTTGATGGCGTATTTTCCCCACAAGTCTATGTGGGTTAATTCTCCTGGTTTCGTGTTTCTTTTTGTCGACTTCGGAAAAGGCTCCTTATGTTGCTTTGCACTGATGCAAGCTTCGCAATCCGGTTTAGGACTATTTTCGTCGACATTGAAACCGATTACCAAATTTCGGCTCAATAATTGTTGAAGTCCAGAATATCCTACATGTCCAAATCGTCGGTGCCAAGTTTCCCAACTAAGTGGTTTTACGTTTCCGACGAATGTTTGATTTACGGCAGGAGTTTTAGACGGCTTGCTTGAATTTTTTAATACCATTTTCATCTTGTATAAATGGTTATTAATTTTCTTTCCTTCTGCAAGTTGTTGTCCGTGTTTTGTTGTGAGGATTAATTTTCCTTGTCCTCCAATATATTTTCCGCCAGCCGCATCCCATCGCCCCAACGAAATTAAATTGTTTCGTGTTCCAGGCACATGTAGGACGTCTTCCAGATGAATATTAAAATTTTGATTATTGCATGTTGAAATTATTTCAACAGTTCCTTTGCCTGCAATTTTAGCTTCCAATCCACCTACCCCAGTTACGGAATTATTTTTCATTGGAGTGTATGTTTTGAAGGCTTCTCTTTGATGCGTGACATGCGATGTTGTTGCTGAGTCAGCCAACCAGTCGTAGTAGATCAAACGCTCGTCCATTACGGCATCGTTACAAGCATCATAGGAATCAAAATTATAATGTTCTTCTTGAGCTGAAAATGCAATAAATTCCTCCACAGCATTGGACTGTTCCACAGGTTTTATTTTCCCTTTTTCCTTATCTTTCTCCTTTTTCTTCCCCCAACAATTTTTTGCCTGATGTCCGATTTTTCCACAATGATGGCATTTATTGCCTTGGAATTTTCGGCATTTACTGGACCAATGTCCAGGGCGCTTGCAATGATCACAATATGGCTTCAGGGATTTTTTACGATCGGTAAGACGGTTTTCAAGGGTTTTCTCCTTTTGGGCGGTCGTCTGGATTTTAGCCAGGTTAACAATTCCGCCGGAGTTATTATTCCCGTTATTCCTATTTTGCCGAAGTTTATATTCTTCCCTTAATAATCCAATAAAGGCGTCCGAAGTTAAGCGGCGCTTTGGATCTAAGTCATTTGGATCATTTGCATTTCCGTTGTAGGGCTCGACATATGTTTGCCAAGAGTTTGGTAAGGATGCCGAAATGATCGATTTAAATCGGGTATCTGAGATATGGAATTCTATATTTGGAAACCTGTTGATCCGGTCTCGGTAAGACTTCAAGACGTCCAAATGCTTTAGGAGGTCGTCGGAATTATCAGCCTTTGTCTCATATAATAAACACTGCAGTTGATTAACTGTTTGATGTGCCTTGTTTTCATGAGTGACTGATAATGCGGTATACATAGCTTCTGCGCTTTGTTTTGATCCGACGTGATTTATTTGCGAGGAGGTGACGTTGTGGATAATGACTTGTTGTGCCCAAGTATCGTTTTTGTCCCAGTTGTAAGCACTCTCCGGATCTATATTTGGATCCGGTCGGTTTATCTGACCAAAAACATATCCCGTTATATCACAATTAATAAAAACACGCAACATTCTCTCTTTCCATTCGTGCCAGTTTTCATCCGTCAAATGATTGCGATCAGCGATCTTGTTTACGTTTGAGTATTCTTTGGTCCGAATTAAGGAAATAGGTATTCTTATAACCGGATCAACCTCTGGTGTATTGATCCGTTGTCTGCGCTTTTCTTGTGCTCTGGAAGTATATACTCTTCCTGATCGTTTAGGGGTTTCTTGTGCTGGGGGTTCCCCAAATAATGATATATGGTCGTCTTCTTGGTCCCCTTCATAATCCATGTCTGGTTCAGGGTCAGGGCCCATAACCTGTTGGGAATGGAGTGCTGAACAGTGACAGGAAGAGTTAAGGGCAAGGTTAAGAAGATGAGGTTAAATCTCAAAGGCTAATGAGTGAGGGAGTCTGACACAGGGAGGAATGTTATTATCATCTCCTACATGATGTGCAATATTTATACTACACAGTTAGGAGGTATAGTGTAATGCACTCCTTTAATATATAAAGGAGGTATTCTGTAATAGACCCCTGTACCAGTTAATAATGGAATAACTATGTCATATCCCCTATATAATTCTCCAGATAGACTTGTCTATCATTGTATATTATAGGGAGTTCCCTGGATAGCATAGGAGACAGTCTTGGCAGTCTTTGTAGTCTTGGCCAGTCTATTAAGGGTAGCAGCTCGGGAATTAATATTATTCCCTGTGGCTGTGTTGGATTCTACCAGTGGCAGATCCTAACCCTAGACTGCTGCTAACCCTAACCTTAAGCTTAGGACTTGTATTCCATCTCCCTAGGCTTGTTAACTGCCTTGGCTTGCCTGTATACTCTTGTATACATAATCCCAACAAGAACTCTCCAGCAGAGTGGTCCGTGACCATATGAAGGTTATCTGAATGTGGCTTTGGCACGGTGAATGTTGGCATACTGTACATGCCAGGAAGTAAGTCAGGGCCAAACGGTGCAGAGAATCGACCTTTGTCCTCCTCTTTTCTCGCCTGGCTCCTCAAAAAGTCAGCCTCTTTTTTGTCTTTGGGCATTCCGAATGATTCATCAACAATGCTTGGTAGCTCCTTTCCCCTCGTATTTGCCCAAGGCCAGAATCCCTCTCGCAGTCCTCGGATTATCGGTTTCCAGAATGCAGTGTTCGGATGTGTAGCAAGAAGAGTTTCCAAAATATCAACATGTATTGGAGTGACAAGTTTAAAAAGGTGTGGATTGTCATGTACAGTTTTTGCGACGATCAGATTTTCAAGTTCATCGGTGGGTTTATCAGGAAAAGGATTAGCAGTTTCGGTCCAAAGGGCTGCTGTAAGCGCAAGAGTGTGATCACTGCACCAGAAGTTATGCCGCTGATACTTAGGCCGAGCTCCCATTACTGCGTCCTTCCTTTGTACACTCTCGTGCGCCGTGTGTCCCGCTTGAGCATTTCTTGCAGATGTGGGCATATCAACAATTGGCAGCCGAGTTGGTGCAGAGACGACCTTGGTCATTGAATTTGTCACAGATTTCAACTTTGCTTCCACTCTTCTTGGGACCTGATTTGAACTTCGCCCCTGATCCTGACATGAGTCCTGGTCCTGATCCCAAAGCTCCTCCACGATTTCTTCCTCCATGGTTGCCTGCGGCCTCGACTCCGTCCGACATGATGATGGCCTTGTAGAACATGGCAAACTCTTTGTTGTCTGACAATAAATATCTCTGTCCTCCTCCGACAAAATTCCTGACTGCGATGTCATAGTCAAAGAGTGATTGGTGCGATGAATCGACCTTTGCTGCAAGTTTCCTGGCCCACGCCATTGCGTACTGTGCCAACGTTCTAATTTTCTTGGCTGGTTCGGGATTGTTAAAGACAATCTTAGACTCTCCCACGCTTTCAGTGTTGACTTTAGGAGGGACAATGAGGTGGATTTGAGTGAAGACCGCGTCGAGGTTGACGGCTGTTCCATTGAAGATTGACATCCACTCTGAATCGGGGATGCTTGTTGGGGCGAGTTCGGAGTTAAGCATCTTCCTTTTGACCCACCCAGGGTTGTTTGCATACAGATCGAGGAGCGCCTTGGTCTTCTGACATGACTCTCTTCCTCCCCCTGTGCAGCTGGACTGTGCAACAATCTCGTCTTTGTGCCATGGTAGGTCCTTGACAGTGAGTTTCCTCTTCTTCCCCTCTTCCCGAGGTCTGATACTAACATCCTCTCCTCCAGATCTGTCATCTTCATGGGATGAACAGTCATCAATTCGGCTTCTCTTATTGGCTTCGACATGATGCTGATCTCTGGGGTACTCATCGGTAGTTCTCTCTCTTGCCGCACTCCCATTCGATCTATGAGTGGTTTGTATCCTTCGATTCTCGATTCCAAGCTGGGCTTGCTTCCCCTTTGCCCATGCTCCAGTTGCGAGAAGATCGATGGCGTCGAGTGCTTCAACGAATTCATTGAAGGCTGAGTGCTTTGATTGCTCACTTCCTCCATCAATGGTGAAGATCCGACTGTTCCCTTCAATAATTGCATCTCCCTTTGACTTTCTTCCCTCTCTGTAATCGGCAATGATCTCGTCCTGCTTCGCGGCGATCTCTGGATTGAATTGTCCATCATTGTGAACCGCTCTGGAAGATCTCCGAAGTTCAATTGGGATGATTCCACTTGTACTGACGCGAGCTCTTCTGACTTCCACTGGTCGTGATAGGCTCGCCCAACTACTCTCTGTTTCTTCTTTGGTGGTTCTCTGTGATCTCTGACTGTCTTCTGATTCATTTTGCGTGAGGTTACTTGAATGTTCGGACTCTCTGTTCGTCATTGATTAAAATACACAGATATTGAGTGAAGCGATGATTAATTATATCAAACGAAGGAACGGATGGTGTCTGGTTCAAGGATGAATGTGTGAGGGTTAATCCTCGAGACTTGAGCCATGTAACAGACTTACCTGGGAAGGGGATGAAGGTGTAAGGGGTGATCCTAGAGGATACACCGCTCTGTTACTTTTCCCTTCCCACCCGAGATGTCTCATCTCGAAAGTCTGGTAATTCATCATCGCTGACTACAACGCGTCGCCACAGCCTCAGAGTTTGTGCATGTGTGTCGACGCGACTTGGACAACGTGTTCTGGACCAGACTACTCATTGGACTTGAGTAAATTAATTTTTTAAACCCATTGAAAATGGCCAGATGACATAATATATTCCAAATAAGGAAATTCTATAATGTAATATATTCCTAATATGGAAAGCCTACTGATCAAACATTCTTGCCAGGGTTTCCGGCATGCGTCTGTGTGAATTATATGCCTTTGAGCTGAACCGTTTGACCTGAAACTGGGCATCCTTTGCAGAAAGACCTGAACAATATGCATCCATCCATCTGATCATATGATGCTCCCACTTCTGTATGGTTTGTATGCCTACCGACGCAAGTGCTGTTGGAAGATTCTCTTGGAGTGTCGTGAAAGTGTAATCATAATTCTCCCGAAGCCATTGTTTGACTGCTCCCCAGAAGAACTCAATAAAATTCAACTCACAGTGAAATTTCGGAAGAATAATGTTCTCGCACCTTCACAGCAGATTCTTTATGCCATTTTTTGGGGCGACCAGGATGAGCCATGGTCAAAAAAAGGAATAAAAAAAAGATTTCACTCCAACTGCACCCGTCTAGTATTACTGTACTGGATCTACCGTTATTTACTATATAATAAAGTATTTGAAAGTGGTCATGTGGAGGGGTCGGGTGACTTTACCAACACTGTGTGACTTTTTTGAGCTGTGTGAATCTCTTTGGCCTATGGGACATGACTAATTTGACTAAGCAGCACCTGACCACCCTCAAATACATATAGCGAGCGCAGCGAGCTTGGCTAATTAACATTTTTCCTACGCTTCACCTGGCAATTTTTCGAGCACTTTCTTTGCATTTTCTCTACTCTCTGTGCATCTTTTCTTGGGCTGATTGGATTTTCCAACTCCTCTGTGCCTTGGGCTCTTTTACTGTTTGGGTCTGTTTGGCTCCTTGGGGTGTCTACTCTCTGTGCATCTTTTCTTGGGCTGATTGGATTTTCAAACTCCTCTGTGCCTTGGGCTCTTTTCCAGCTTGGGTCTGTTTGGCTCCTTGGGGTGTCAGTAGACCAAGGTGAGGCTGCTGTGAAGTCCTACCTCCCTGGCCTCTCTTTTTCAACAAAGGAGTGTCTGCCAGTTGCTTAGTGGCCAAATATTTTTGGTCCTGGACCTCTCACAGAGCTACAGTGTGTAGGGAGATTGGGCTGGCAGGTTCACAGTTGCCTCCCCTTCCTTTATTGGAAGTAGCTCCATTGTCAACTACCACTGTCTTAACCGATTTCACTGCCACTTGCAAGGATCTAGACTGCTCTGCTGCAGTAATTGAGCTCTCTCCTCTCCTCTTTTGGTTATATCTATTGTTATTTTGGCTGCAATATGTAGTATTTGTTTTTCTTTTGTCTTAAGAGTAGAGCCTTATCAACCTCTAGGGTTCTGACTCCTCCAAACACTCCTCAACGTGTCCGGACTGCTGCACAGCAAGAGGAATGTGACAGGCGGCTTCTTGATAGTCCTGTCCATCATCGTACTCCACATCATGTCCGTTTGATGTGTATGGGTATAGTCCAGCCACCACTTCCACTCCCTCTACCCCATCCTACTGTTCAGCGTGGGCCTATAAACAATGATCCCTTTGCTGCACCTGCACCTGCACCTGTGTACAACCACCTTCCTCCTCATTTGGCACAACAATTAGCTGCATTCCCTCCTTTTTATGGTCATGGTCGTGGTCATGGTTGTGGTTGTGGTTGTGGTTGTGGTTGTGGTCATGGTCATGGTCATGGTCATGCCCCAGCTCTAGCTCCTGCTCCCATTCCAGCTCCAGCTCCTGCCCCTGTATATAACTATCTGCCTGTTCAGATGGCACAGCAATTGGCCGCTTTGCCCCCTCTTCCACACTATGGTGGAGGTCATCTGGATGCACCACCTGTTTTTGATCCTCCAGCTCCAGCTCCTCCCATTCCTGCTCCACCTGTTCCTGTGGCTAATGATTTTCTGCCACCTGTATGTTGAAGTGGATACTATTCTACCATGGATTATTCTAATTGCATCATTTTAGCCTGTTCCTGCTCCTCCTCCTTTTGATCCTCCAGCTCCAGCTCCCCCTATTCCTGCTCCACCTGTTCCTGTGGCCAATGATTTTCTGCCACCTGTATGTTGAAGTGGATACTACTCTACCATGGATTATTCTAATTGTACTATTTTAGCCTGTTCCTGCTCCTCCTCCTTTTGATCCTCCTGTGCCTCTACCTCTAATTCCTGCTCCACCTGTTCCAGATGCTCCTCCACCTCTGCCAGATCCTGTTCCTTTGCCACTGCTACCTCCTGCACGTCGGCCTTTTAGTCCAGATTGGCCTGTTCATAGTCTGGGAAGAATGAGCGTCCAATGTCCTAATTGCCATGCTCTTCATTGGATGGCTGAGCATCTCTCTGCATCCTCTAATGCTCATCCCAAGTTTGGCATGTGCTGTTTTAGTGGAAAGATCACTTTGCCTCCTCTTCACCCACCTCCTCCAGAGCTTTCACAGTTGCTCACTGCTCAGGATGAAGTCTCCAAGAAGTTCCGTGACCACATTCGCACCTATAATAATGCTCTGGCTATGACATCACTGGGTTGTAGAGTGGAAGAGCATGAGAATCTCAACAATGGTGCCGGTCCTTATGTTTTCAGCTTACATGGTGAACTGTCACATAAGAGTGGTTCTCTTTTGCCTGCTGAGGGAGAGACTCCTGTCTATGCTCAGCTCTACATCTATGACCCTGCTGATGCAATCAACTTTAGAATGGCCAACACCTGGAATAGAAATCTTCATCATCAAACCTTGGTCACTCTTTAGGATATGATCTACCGCCATCATCCAGGTGTCCAGATGTATAAGCAGGCTCATGAGCTTACAAGAAACTTGCCACAAGAGCAGCAGTGCAAGATAATTTTGCGCTTTGATCAAGGCTGTGACTGTTGTCGCTATAACCTCCCAACTGCAGCCAGCAATGAGATTGCAGTCATCCTTCCAGGTGATGGTGATCAGCCAGAGGCTGTCCAGGACATTGTTCTCTACCGCAGGCATGGTCCTCCACTTCAGCATATCACAGATGCTCATCCACTCTATCCTGCTCTTCACTATGTCCTGCTCTTTCCCACTGGCCAGCTTCAATGGTATCCTCAGATTGAATATGCAGCAGTTGAAAATCCCAATGCCAACAATCAAGGGGATGATGATGAGGGTCCAAGGAGACGAAAATATGTCTCTAAATCAGAGTTCTACCGTTATTGTCTCCATCCTTGCCCACCTGCTATTGAGCTGCAGCATATCTTCTTGACTGGAAAGCTCTTCCAGGAGTTCATTTGTGATCAGTGGGCAACTTCAGAGCAGGACAGACTGCGCTATATCATGACACACCAGAACAAGATCCGGGGGAATGTTTATGCTGGATTGGCAGATGCCATTGCTGCAAATGTAGATGCTGATGCTGAGTCTCTTGGCCCAAGAATCATTTTGCCTTCTTCTTTTTCTGGAAGCACACGTCACATGCAGCAGCTTCTCCAGGATGCAATGGCTATCAATCGGTATTTCAAAGGAGGTGATCTCTTTATGACCATCACAGCAAATCCTAAATGGCCAGAGATTGTAAATGAGCTGGGTCCAGGTCAGACAGCAGCTGATTGCCCTGACATTGTTGTTCGTGCTTTCTTTGCAAAGCAGAAGGACTTGATTAAGGACATAGAGGCTGGCATATTTGGAAAGGCTCTTGGATATGTGTTTACCATTGAGTACCAGAAGCGTGGTCTCCCTCACATGCACTGCATCATCTTTCTCCATCCTGATTCCAAGCTCTGCACTCCTGAGCAGATAGACAGCCTTCTCTCTTCAGAGTTTCCTGAGGACAATCCCGAGCTGTTAGAGAAGATCAAAAAGTTCATGGTTCACAGTCCCTGTGGTGCTAATAATCCAAATGCTCCATGTATGCAGAATGGCAGGTGCTCCAAGAACTTTCCCAAGCCTTTCAGAGATCAGACTACAGTTTCTGAAGATTCCTATGCTTCTACCAGACGTCAGGACACTGGCCACACACATGACATTTGGGGAAAGCAGGTTGACAATCGCTGGGTCGTCACTTTCTGTGCCTACCTCATCTGGAAGTATGACTGTCACATCAACATAGAGTCCATTGCCTCCATAAAGGCTCTAAAGTATATCTTCAAGTATGTATACAAGGGCCATGACCATACCACTATGCAGTTTGGAACCTGCAATGATGAAGTCAGGCAGTACTTGGATGATCGCTATATCTCATCCTGTGAGAGCATCTGGCGTCTCTTCCAGTTTCCCATGCATGGCATTTCCCCCAATGTTGTCAGACTTCAGGTGCATCTCCCAGGCCAGCAGTATGTCACTTGGAATGAGAATGGCCAGCACACTATTCAGGAGGTTGTGGATCATGCTTCTACACAGGACACCACTCTCACAGCCTATTTCAAGGCAGATGTGCAGTTTCCAGAGGCTGCCCAGAATGTGCTCTATCAGGACTTTCCTTCAAAGTTTGTGTGGAAGCAGGCCAGCCGCAAGTGGATGCCAAGGCAGCAAGGTTTTGCTATTGGATGAATGTACTATGCTCAGCCCACTGCTGGGGAATGCTTTTATCTTCACCTTCTTCTCACTTCTGTAAAGGGGGCAACTTCCTATGAGGACCTTTGTACTTTCCAGGGCAACACTGCTCCCTCATTCAGAGAGGCATGCCTGGCACGGGGTCTTCTGGAGGATGATCAGGAGTGGGTGCAGTGTTTGGAGGAAGCAAAGTCCATGGCAACAGGTCAACAACTCCGCAACCTTTTTGCCACCATTCTTTGTGATTGTACTCCCTCAGATCCTGTCCATCTTTGGAACACATACTGGCCCCACATCTGTGATGACTTGCGTTACCAGCTTCAGCACCACAACATCCATATCAATCCCACTGATGATGATGTCCAGGATTATGGTCTCTTTCTCATTGATGAAATCCTCAAGTCCTCCAACAAATCCCTTCAGATCAATTGACCACACATGCCACAGTCTACTCAGGACTGGGAGGCCAACATTGAAAACAGGTTGATCATGGAGCAGCACAGATATGATGTAGAGGAGCAGGCAGTGTTGGCAGCAGAGCATGAGCAGAATTTAAATGCAGACCAGCAGACTGCTTATGAAGACATCTTGCAGGCAGTCTACAATAAGACTGGCCAAACATTCTTCCTCCATGGTCCAGGTGGCACTGGCAAAACCTATGTATACAACACTCTCTGCTATTGACTTCATTCAGAGGGCAAGATTGTTCTCTGTGTTGCATTGTCTGGGGTTGCTGCCCTGTTGCTCAAAGGTGGACGCACCACCCACTCCTGCTTTTATATCCCTATTGAGATCAATGAGTCATCCACCTGTAGGATTCCTAGGGGTAAAGACATGGCCAATCTCCTGAAGAAAACTGATTTGATAATTTGGGATGAAGCACTCATGCAGCATCGTCACATTCCCGAAGCTGTTGATCGTACTTTCAAGGATGTCTGCAATTCTGACAAGCCATTTGGTGGAATCACTGTGGTTTTTGGAGGGGACTTTCACCAGATCCTCCCTGTGATTGAGAGGGGTTCACGACCTCAGTTGGTGGGTGCTTGCCTGAAGCGCTCTGTTCTCTGGCATCACATCCGGGTCCTCCATCTGAAAATTAACATGCGGCTCAATACCAACAATGCCCAGGAGCGGGACTTTGCAAAGTGGCAGCTGGAGGTGGGCAAGGGTCAGCATACAGATGACAACTGCAACATTACTCTTCCAGACAATTTCAAATGTGCAGAAAACACTGTGTCATCCCTCATTGACTCCATCTATCCTGGAATATCAGATGGCCATCAGCATCCAGATGAATACTTCTCACAGAGGGTGATCCTAGCCTGCCGGAATGATGATGTGGATGACTTGAACCATACTGTGCTTCAGAGGTTTCCTGGAGAGGAGTGAGTGTTTCACAGTGCAGATTCTATTGTCAATGATGGGGATGATGAGCTGTTGTATCCTGCAGAATACCTCAACTCTCTGAATTGCTCAGGTCTACCATTGGCACACTTGGCTCTAAAGGTGGGCTGCCCTGTGATGGTGTTGCGGAACCTGAATTTGGATGGAGGGGTATGCGCTGAGGGGTCGAGGAAAAGGTGGATATGAACATCGGAGAGGAATTGTGATGAGAATGAGGAACAGGGTGCTGGAGGTACGGTTGATCACTGGAGATCATGCTGGAGACAAGATATTCATTCCTCGAATGCGCCTGCAGCCAGCACCTGGACAGCTACCTTTTACACTGAGTCGGTTCCAGTTTGGAGTTTGACTCTGCTTCTCTATGTCGATCAACAAATCACAAGGACAGTCTGTGTGGCATGTGGGGCTAGATTTCAGGAGTGCAGTGTTCACACATGGGCAATTTTATGTGGCAGTATCACGGGTTTGGTCTGTGCATAACATCAAGGTGATATGGGGAGGTGAAAGTGAAAATGCTATAACAAAGAATATTGTTTATAATGAAGTACTATTAGATTAATGTATATATTGATGTAGAAATAGTTTTAACTGTAGATAAAAAAGGACAAAGTAAAATACTACATAGCTACTAATTTTGTCTATTGATTTACTATGACAGCTCCATTATGCTGAGATTGTCAAAAGAGCTATTCAAGTTACTGATTTACAACAACACCTCCTTCACACAGGGAGGGGCCGAAGGTCCCTCCCTGTGTTGACAAGATGAGTCAAAGACGCGAGCAGGGGGTTTGGGGGGCACAGCCCCCTGACAAGCTGAAGAAGTGAGCTGCAGGAGCGATGCGAGCGAAGTGAGAAGAGCGCCGGAGGCGCTGTGGAAGGGAGAGTCAACACACCCATCGACTCTCCATTTCTGAGAATCTTCTGTGATGGCCTCCCCATTGCCCGATTTATCTGTGTTACTGCCTGACAACCCTTTTTCCTTTTCTTTTGCTTCCCCTTTTTGGTATTGACAATTTATCATTGTCTTTACAGACCTTTCACAGAAAGCTGCAACACCCACGGCGCGATCTATACATGTTTGCCTGTAAACCCACTTTTTCCACTAGTGGCAGGCATCCTTTCCTTGATGTGACCGACCTCTCTGAAGAAGGAGACTTGTATGGACTGGGTTTTATTTTTATTCTTTCCATATTATATTTTATTTTTCCGAATTTCTTTCAAGAACCAACTTGTCAACGCATTCCCCCTTCTACAGCTAGTCAAGTCTTACTCAATGGGCCAATCTGTCAGACGAGTAGGGTTGAGAGGGCACATTGGATGGTACTCTGTGCCTGCTTGGGGCACAGGTGTCGTATTGTCAATAGAGGGCCTCGATGTTAGCCCCCTCCCCGAGCCATACCTGACAGTTGACTCCCCGAGAGGCAGGCCTGACTAAGCTGGACCAACAATTGTGCACCGACCAAAGGCTTCAAGATTTCTATTTTTACCTGGACTCTTTATTTTTCTATTTTGAACCTTTTTATTATTTTGTTTGTCATCCCCAATGGTTTGTTCGGTGTGAGAGCATGCGCGCGATCAAAGTGCATATAGCCTGTACCTCTAGCTTGTATAAAAGGGGGCCTGGATGCTCTCAAACAGATCATCTTTGCACTCTTAACTCCCACATTCTCCGTTCGCAAGCCTCAAGTTACTCGATTACCTTACACCCAACAGTGTAACTTTTCAGCTAAGTCCTCGCTTCACCCATCTCCACCTGGTAGCCTCGACCTTCTCTCTCCGGAGTGTTCTCTGCACCCCAAGTCTCCTTTATTCGAGACCCCAGTGTTTTCTGTAACTGTCACTCGACGCGTCCCCTTTTGTCCCCTCTCGACGAGTTGCCTAAAAGGGGAATTCCCACGAGCTCCGTTGATCGTCGCATACAGCGACTCCCATTTGACCCTTTGATATTTCCCCTCTCCTGTTGATGCGCCTTGTCCTCCGGGACTACTCAAGGACTGCATACCCTTCCCTACCACTCCTTCTAGAGCACATTCTGACACGTTTTTCTTTCCCTCTTCCCTTTACACTCACTCAGAGGCTGTGACAGGACGAGAAGGTTTCAAGAACCTTCAGAGAATCGACTCATCTTCGACAGCACGCTTCAGAAGCTTGTAATAAAGTATTTGAGAGTGGTCATGTGGAGGGGTTGTGTGACTTTACCAACCATGTGTGACTTTTTCGAGCTGTGCGAATCTTTTTGGCCTATGGGACATGATGACTAATTTGACTAAGCAGCACCTGACCACCCTCTAATACATAGAGTGTACAGCCACAACTCCATGGGCTGAACAAAATGCAAAAACCTGTTCACGACCCCAGCACATGACTACCATCAATGTTCAGTTTGAGTTTGAGTAAGCAAAGTCAGTCTGAAGTAAGCAATTGTAAGGTCAATTAAGCAACCAATAAGTCAGTCTGAAATAAAGTAATTCAGTAAGGTCAATAACCAGAGCAACAAGTAACAAGCACTGAGTAACAAATGAGTGAGTGAAAAATAAGTTCACTCAGTTAGAAAAGACTACATTACAGTGCGAAAAATTACAAAAAAAATACCAAGTATAGATGTAAGTTGATGTTTTTTTATTTATGGCTTTGAAGTTCTGAGTGAGTATCCAGGAAGAGTAAGGATGGGATGAGTATGATGATGATGGTGAGAGGGGAGAGAGAAGAAAGTGGGGAGAGACTCAAAGAGAGAGATGTGAGGGTGAAGATGAGGGAGGGGATGTCAGGGGGGGTTGAGGGGAGGGGGTGGGGTGTGAGAGTGAGAGGAGTGAGGGTGAGGGTGAGGGATGTCAGAGGGAGAGGGGAGAGGGGAAGAAGGGGGGGCAGAGATGGGGAGGGGGAGAAGAGGGAGAAGGGAGGGAGAGAGGGCAGAGGGCAGAGGGGAGGAGGGGAGAAGAGAGAGGGAGGGAGAGAAGGGAGAGAGATAGGGGGGGAGGGGGAGGGGGAGGGGGAGGGGGAGGAGGGGAGGGAGGATTTACACCAATGGGCTGGAGGAAGGGGGTGGAGTGTGAGGGAAAGAGGTGTGAGAGTGAGGGGGATGGGGCAGGCAGTGGAGAGAGTGAGAGAGGGGAGTGAGGGAAGTGTGTGTGGGGGGATGTGGATGTGAGGGATGTGAGGTGAGACAGACAGTGGGGAGAGTGATACAGAAAATAAGGCAGGGGTGAGGGATGAGGAGGGATGTGAGGAGGAGAATGATATGAGGGGAATGGTGAGGGTGAGGAGTGAGGGAGGGGATGTGAAGGTGAGGGACAGGCAGTCAAGCAGGAGAGTGGGGGTGGGATGGGAAGAGGGAGGGGTGGGATGGGAAGGGGGAGAGGGGGAGGAGGAGAGGATGGGGAGTGAAAGGATCTGCACCAATGGGCTGGAGAAAGGGGGGAAGGGGGTGGATGAGGAGAAGGGGGAGGGGTGAGGGAGGGGATGTGAAGGTGAGGGACTGATAGTGAAGCAGGGTGTGGGGGTGAGGGGGTGTGAGAGGGAGAGGAAGGATGTGAGGGGGAGGGGTAGGGTTGTGAGACAGAGTGAGGGAGGAGAGAGAGGGGAAGTGGGGAAAGGGGGGGAGTGGGGGGAGTGGGAGAGTGGGGAAAAGGGGGGAGTGGGAGAGTGGGGAAAAGGGGGGAGTGGGGAGAGGGGGGGGGAGGGGGAGGGGGGGGGAGAAAGGATTTGCACCAATGGGCTGGAAGAAGGGGGGTTGGGTGTGAGGAAAAGGGGTGTGAGGATGAGGGGGATGGGCCAGGCAGTGGGGAGAGTGAGCAAGTGGGGGTGGTATGGAAAGGAGGAGGGGGGGAAGGTGGCTCTATCAAAACACTCCTATACATGGGCAGGGGCTGAAGGTCCCTGCCTGTGTTGACAAGATGTGTAAAGATAGTGGCAGGGGGTTTAGCAGGTGCAGCACCTCACTGATTTACTACAACTGCTGTAGGAACAATGTGAGTGATGTGAGCATAGAAACAGATGATATAAATGAGACTCTGTCACTTTCAAGATGTGTGTGTTGGATATTAAATGGCTAATACTAAGAAAAGGCTGTGTGGGATTGGAGGGATTGAGGGAGATAGCCTGGCTCTGCTGTGTACATTGATTTCCTTGATTGGGCTTTTGTTCTTAGAAGTATGTTATGTACTGGACTGGAAATGGCTTCTATGCTCAGACACAGACACAGACAGGGGCCTGTGGTTGCTGACTGTGGTAATAAGATGTATATGGGGATTTCTGATGACAGGATGAGTAAAGGATGCGAGCAGGGGGTTTGGGGGGCGCAGCCCCCTGACAAGCTTCAGAAGCTTGTATACAGTTATTTGAAACTCATTTCGAGCTGATTCCCAAGCGGGGTTTTGACTAGACAGTAATTTTTTTGTTGGCCGACCAATTTGGCCACTGTACAAAAGTAGTGGTGACTAGGCCTTGTGCACCATAGTGTGACGCGACAACTCTATGTAGAATATTACATAATCCACGTATATCACAGACCTGAGATGATGGTCAGAGTTCTTCTAACTTTGACCATCGACTCTCAGGTGAGTAGCGTACATTACTTAGCTCTTCTAACTTTGACTGTCGACTCTCAGTTCTCGGTATCGGTTCTAATAGGTTATGGGCCCTGGAGGTGCTTGAAATAAATCTGATAACTGATTTGTGTGTCAGGTTCATGCTCTCAAAAGCCACCCACTCTCACAAATGTCAAAAATGATGCGCGGCTTCGATGCTTCAAAGAAGAACTTTGATGACCTCACCAGCAACCCCAGTAACTATGCGTCCTGGAGCGAGAACATGGAATCATACCTTCAAACGTGTTGGGAATGGCTCCCAGTTGTTGGGAAATACCCTGAACCTGAAGTTGCAGACATTGATGCCCCTACATGCCAGGAAAGGGTAGATCATATAGAGTGGCAGGAGACAAAGGATTCAGCAGCGGGAACCATCTTCCTGTGCATTGATGAGTCCCAAAAAGACCACATTCATGACTGCCATGGCAATTCTGAACAGATGTGGGACCGACTGAAAGAACTCCATCAGCAACACAAACCAGGACCATGTTTCAATGCATACAATGCCTTCTTTAACCTCCGAAATGAAAGCCTAACTGACCTCCTTGGGTGTGTTGCATGAGGTATGACGAACATAAAATCTCTCCAGCCTGCCCACTTTGGTCTCCAACAACTTGACGAAGAACTCCAATGCATGGCAGCTATCTGTGCCCTACCAGAGGAATACAGTGGATTCACTACCTCCCTATTCTTACTCAACAAACTCACACTACCGAATCTCTGTGCTGCCTTCCACAACCAAGAACAGAATGCACAGCTCCGTGAAACCACCTTACCTGCCATTGCCATGAAAGCCACACCTTTGCCCATGCCCTCTTCGGCCTCTCAGTCCACATGGTGCCTTTGTACAGGCCACAGCGAGGACAACTGCTACACGAAGAAACATTCACAACAACGCGATCAAACTTGAGCATCAGCAGTAAAAGAAAAAAGGTCGAATTCAAAACCTGGTGGCAAATTGAAGGATGAGAAAGGAGCTTCTGCAGAGGCAATGGAGGAATCTGCCAAACATGCGAGTGTCGATCCATCATCCCCAGCATCATCTGACTGGAACACTGATACAGGCACGTCTCATAACATGACCCCTCATCACATCTGGTTCAAAATGTATACACCTCATGTCATTCCTATCCATATCGCCAATAACTCTTGCATATATTCAGAAGGCATTGGGCTAGTTGTTTTCTGGCCAAAGGATAAGGATGGGAAGGAGATGGATCCAGTCGAATTCCATGATGTCCTGCATGTACCAGCTCTTTGTAACAATCTACTGTCCCCATTCCACCTCACTCGTGAAAAAGGCTATAGTGTCAAAATTGAAGGGCCTACTGTTGATTTTATTCACGGAGGTAAAATTTGATTCTTGGCTGATGTAACCCCAAACAACATAGGATATTTATGAGGACAAACTCAGGTTTTTTCTGCCTTGTCCACCATGGTTATTGTGAATTCTAGCTCAACCAGTACATGTCCAATGGACCTCAGCCTTTGGCATCAATGTTGTGGGCACCTCTCCACTGATAATATCCATCAAATGATTGAGGGTAAATTGGTGACAGGTGTGAAATGTATAGGTAGGGGAAGTCTGGATCCTATCTGCAAACGCTGTATATCAGGCAAACTCCATTGTCATAATATCCCGAAAGGACCTCATATTCCACTTCCCACCAAACTTGCTCGCATATACTCAGCCTTAAAGGGTCCTCTACCAGTTGCTACACCTGAAGGTTACAGATACTGGATCACATTCATGGATGACTCTTCACGTTCTAGGGGTGTGTATCCCCTCAAATCAAAAGGTGAGGCATTTGTAGGGATCCGCACGGGTAACCCGCGGGTACGCTCAAGCGTACCCGTACCCATACCCGTGCCTTACCCGTACCCGCAACCCGCGGGTCATGAGCCACGGGTCACGGCGGGTACGGGTTTCGTCAGGGGTTATACTAACAAAAATACAATTATTAAATTATATACTTAACTACAATCATTCAAACCACCCTACAAGTCGTAGGCATGGGGTGGATTGCAGGTGGGCCACCGAAACGAAAGAAAGAAAAAAAGAAACGGTCCAGGAGCGTGTCCCCTGGGCCAGAGAAAAGAAAGAAACAAAAATACCCAGGAGACGAGTGTCTCCTGGGCCCCTCTCATTGTCCCTCTCTCTCGTCGTCATCCCCTCTCATCGTTCCTCTCTCTCGTCGTCATCCTCTCTCGTCATCGTCTCCCCTCCCTCGCGCCCACCCTGCGAGCAGGGGCGGTGGTGGTGGTGGCGTCATCCCCATCGTCGTCGGTCCACCCACGATCCACCCCATGAGCAGTCGCTTGTGAGGCTGGGGGCGGGTGGTGTGCTTCGTTGTTGGTCCTCTCCCCGTGTCGTTGTTGTCTCCCGTCGTCGTTGTTTCATCGTTGCGATCCACCTTGCGAGCAGGGGTTCACAACGGTGGTGGCGGGTGCTGGTCGGCTTCGTTGTCCTGTCGTCGTCATCGTAGTATTCTAGTTAGTACCTAAAAGGATTGTTAGCAGCAAAATAACGAAACAGGAGTAAAAAAAACTTACCAACCACCCAAGAGACGTCAAACGACGAGTCTTGGGCCTTTTTTTCCATTTCCTTTGCCTCCTCGTTGTTTCCCCCTCAGCTCCAGTCGTCTCGTCATTCGTTTGGCCTGGTGGCGGCGTTGCCGTTGTCTCGCCATTTTGAAGTGGCACCGATTCCGACCCCGCGAGGAGTTGCTCGCGGCAGTGGTTCTCGTTGTGTCGTTTGGGCCCGTGGCGGTGCCAGTTGATGCCATCGTCGTCTTTGTTGAGATGAGGGGACCAGGGAGCGGCAGCAACGTCCCCTGTTCCCAGTAATTTTGAAGAAGTCCCACCCCACGAGCAGCTCGCGGTGGTGGGTGTCGTTAGAGGGTGGTGGTGGTGGTGGTGGTGGTAGCATGTAGGTTACATCCTAAACAAAGGAAACATAGTCAATAAACAAAAGAATGAGAAGAGCGAAACATACCTGGGGCCCAACGACGATTTGTGTCGTTTGAGCCCTGCTCCTGGTTCTCCTCCTTTCTCCCTCCCATTCGTCGTCACCGTCGCCTTCTTGTCTTAGCCCGTGGTCCTCGTTATCGACATATTCGTCCCGTTTGTCGTCGTAGTGGCCACGGAGCAGGGTGGAAGGTGAAGCGAGGTCCTGACTGGTTCTGAACGTTGTGGTGGGGAGCCAAACGTGTGTAAACAACGCGTCAACATTCAACGAAGACGCGATTACCTGTGCACACAAGGCCAAATGGCCCGTGCGCATATCTAAGGCCTCTCGTTTCAACCACCTCACCCTGGGTTCGCCCCACCTATGTATTTTTTAATATCTAGATATAATAGTTTTACATATAGTAATTAAAATTAATAGTTATTATAGACTTCGAGCCCTCGCCCCCACTTTGGTGACGGGTATGGGCACGGGTCCACGGGTATGCCAAGCGTGACCCGTACCCGTACCCGTGAGTACCCGTACCCGTAACCCGCGCGGGTATGCCAAACCCGTGCAGATCCCTAGGCATTTGAGGCATTCAAGGTCTACAAGGCCTATGCTGAGAATGCACTACCTGGTCTTCACATCATCAAATTTCAAGATGATGAAGGTGGCAAATATATTGGAAAAGCCTTTATTCAATTCTGTCTTGATCATGGTATTTGACGATGACATACAGAGACAGATGAACCCTACTAGAATGGTGTTGCAGAACGTACTAACTGCACAATTATTGAGGGTGCAGAGACATTTCTAGCAGAATCGAAGCTCCCCCCCTCTTTCTGGTGGCAAGCAGTTGCTGCCTTCATTCATGTCCAAAATCAGTGTTCTACATGACCACTTCCAAATACCACACCTTTTAGTCAGTGGACAGGTCAAAAACCCAATCTCTCACATTTTTGTGTATTTGGATGCTTGGCATATGTCCTAATCAAAAAAGGGAGGAGAAAAGCACTGCAGTCACATGTGATGAAGTGCATTTTCATTGGGTATGCATCCAAGAAGAAAGCCTGGACATTTTACAATCCACAAACACAAAAATTCATTGATTCCAGCCATGCAACCTTTGATGAACATGTATTCCCAGGAAACACCAAAAACCTGGTCAACCCTTTCAGTGATTTGTCTACCCCTCCTGTGCCTCCAACCCCTTCCTCTCCTCCTGAACAGATATTGGATACATTAGATCTGCATCGTCGAGGGGGAGTACAGGATTCGGACTCTGCAGCTCCCAATAATCCTTCATCACCACAACTCCCTGCCATTGATACACCATTTGGTTCACCTTTATCATCAATTCCAAGTCTACCTACCTCCTCAACCCCTTCTTCATGGTCACCATCCCCTACTTTGGCTAGAAGTCCAATATGTGCACCTCAAGAGCCTAAATTTGGAAAAGATGGGCTTATTATCCCAGAACCTAACACAGGTCATGGACACCATCTGCATTCCAAGCCATCAGGACTGAGACCATGGAACTATCATGGTAAATGGCTACCCCCACAACCAGAGACCCCTACAACTGGTGAACAATCTTCAGTCGAACCATCCAGCAACACTACCCCTATACCTAACAAAGATGACCAGGATCCACTGCCTCTAGATACAGGCAGCTCCTCCCACCTTAGTAATGAGGAAATTCTCTCAGGACTGAGCTATGTTGACTGTGGGGATGATCCAGAACTAGGTTACCTCACCCTCTCTGAAGCAGTCGAAGTGGCTTTTAGAAGTCACATCGAACATGCTTTTGCAACCTCATCACATGACAATGAACCCCGTACATTGGCAGAAGCATTGGCATGACCTGAGGCAGAGGCAGCTAAATGGTATCAGGCAGCTCTAGATGAAATGGACTCTCTCCTTGAGAACGGAGTCTTTAAACTGGTCAAACTCCCCCCAGGTTGTAAGGCAATTGGAAGTCATTGGGTCTTCAAAATCAAGCGAAATGTGGATGGCTCAATTGAGTGATACAAAGCTCGACTGGTAGCCAGGGGCTATTCACAACGTCCAGGCTTTGACTTTACAGAAACATTCTCACCTACCCCCAAATGGGCCACTATCCGAGCTGTTCTGGCAGTTGCCACTCTTAATGATCTTGAACTGTGGAGTGTCAACATCTCATCTGCATTCCTTAATGGAGAACTTGATGATATTGTGTTCATGCAGGAGCCGGAGGGATTTGAAACTTCTGATCACTCCTGGGCCTTGCATCTTCGTCGATCCCTATATGGACTCAAGCAAGCAGGGCGTGAGTGGCATAAGAAGCTCCACACTGTTCTTGTCAGCATGGGATTCTCGCATGTTTGGTGTGAACACAGTGTCTGGGTATATGGCTGTGACTCAGATGATACTTGTATCATTGTCCCTGTTTTTGTTGATGACATGACTATTGCAGCAAAGGGTCAAAAAGCTATTCAGCGAGTCATTGAGGAACTCAAAACACACTTCAAGCTTCGAGATCTGGGGGAAACGACATACCTCCTAGGTGTAGGAGTCAATCGGGTTCGTGAAGAACGCTCAATCATGCTGTCACAGTGCCAGTTCACCTTCAACATTCTTGAATGTGCAAATATGTCAGACTGCAACCCAGTTTCTACCCCTCTCCATCCTCACACTACCCTATCTGCATTAGATTCACCATCCACTGATGAGGAGAGGCGCAAAATGAGACTCGTTCCATATATCAACATTCTCGGTGCAGTTGCATATCTCGCCATAGCCACACGACCTGATATTGCATATGCTGTTAGCGTCCTCTCACGGTCCAGCAAAAACCCAGGCAAAAATCACTGGGCTGCTCTCAAACGACTTCTCCACTATCTGAAGAGAACACTGGATGTCACATTATGGTACTCACCAGATTTGGTATCCAATGAACTCTTCACGTCATACTGTGATGCTGACCATGGTGGAAACCCTGACAACGGTTGTTCGACATCTGATTTCATCATCAAAATGGGCACTGGTGCAATTAGCTGGATGAGCCGCCTACAACCCTTTGTCACACTATCCACCACAGAAGCTGAGTATGTCACAGCTGTCTCTGCTGGACAAGAAATCATGTGGCTTCGTCATCTCTTCACAGAACTGGGTTTCCAGCTTGATTCACCTTCAACCCTATGGGTCGACAACCAATCCGCTCTCTCAGTTGCTAGAAATCCAGAGCATCATGGCAGAGTCAAGCACCTCGATCTGAAATTCTATTGGCTTCGCGATGAAGTTGAGAAAGGAATTATTCGAGTTGAACACATCCCAACAGACATCAATCCAGCAGATATCTTCATGAACGCTCTCAGCCATCCAAAGGTTTTGGGTATGCTTGCATTACTCGGTCTACAGCTTCCTTAATCCCTTTCACAACTGTTACTACCTAGACTTATCTCATTGAGGAGGAGTGTTGCAGTTCAGATAGTACAACACAACAACTCTATGTAGAATATTACATAATCCACGTATATCACAGACCTGAGATGATGGTCAGAGTTCTTCTAACTTTGACCGTCAACTCTCAGTTCTCAGTATTGGTTCTAATAAAAGTCAGCACAATTTTTTGTCGACTCTGCATCGGCATTATAATATGACGCCAGTGCGGCATTGACCCCTGCCAGAATGGCAACGCTGAGTTCTAGCCTGAGAGATGAAATACTGAAGAGCATCCCCAAATTATAAGCGTTGTAGAACTCAGTTGTGACCACCTCCAGGTGGACTTTCGAGATGAGCTCAGTCATCAGAGCCATGAACGCAATGAGGGCACTTCCCAAAAATGTCGCCTGCCCGCACGTCTTGTGAATAGACATGCTGTTTTTGGGATGGAAAACTTACAATCAAGATGATTGCCATGAACTGGGTGGACAACATCTTGAACTGCTTCAGATCCACTCTGGTGGGAGGATGTTTGCCAGATGCAGATGTCTTCTCTGTTCAGAATGTCACAAAAACTTGTCGAACAAGAGGTATAGAGATTATGCACACCTGGGTCCTGACTCATTGATACTATGTCCGAGGGGGGCTTTTCCAAGCGTCGGATAGAATCCAGGTGAGAGTGAAGGAAATGTTCGAGGTCACAAATATGAAGATCAGAGTATTAATCGTCGGGCTGCCGACTTGAGTCTGGCTTGCTTGGCCGTCCGACCCATCGAGCAGGCTCCGACTGCTGCTGGTGGTGGTCGCTGTGTCAACTGGGGTGCTAGTTAGCTTGGACAGCAGGTAATAGGACGTGAGGCAGTCTTTCAGCGCTAGGACGTTGACAGCATGAGACTTCAAAAACACATGCAGCTCTGTCATCTCTGGCTCTAAAACAGAGATATTAACATGTTCCGTGGAAGCTGCCAGTGGTGGGATGGTTAGCATAAACTCAATAGCAAGGACTACAGACCTGTGTTGTGCAGTTGAGACTTCAAGTTGGTTGCCATAAGAGTCAGAATGGGGTGTACGACTCAATTCAGCTGCAGGTGGCATAGCTTACCTGCGTCGTACAGATCTTATAAGGCCCAATATTGAGGCATCATTTGCAATCCCAATTGTTTGAGTCATCACCAAAGCAACTGAAGGGGCTTCAGGCTGTCACTTCACAGTGGCAGTTCTTGCTGTTCCCTGAAAAAATGCGAGTGGAAGAGTGACAGGTGACTTTTCCTAGAGGCTAGAACACTGAACACTGACCCTGCCCCGTTGTAAACCAAACCTTCCTATGAACTATGACAGTGTATAGAGGAAGGAAGGGGTGGTCCACAGTGAGGCATGGTCTGAAAATTCAGTGTGACATTGAAATTAACATCATCCACACCAACTTCTTCTGAAGGTTCTGTCTGGTAGTGCTGCCAGTGCTTATCTTTTTATTGTTTCAGCGGTGACTTGCCAGTGGTCAGCGCAGTTCTCATATTTTTAGTTATACTGTATAATGACTCTGAGGGTGAGTATGTGTCAGGCTTCTCCTCTTGATGGGGCAACACAATAAATGGCTGCTATAATGATAAATGAGGCCTCTTGGGGGATAGTGAACAAGTTGAACTTGGTCAAGATGGTGATGATTGAGTGATGGCAGGCTGTGACCATGACCTACATGAACTCCATGAACTAGTGTCAGTGACCTAAAGCACTGGTTGGTATAGGCACCGTGATTTTTTGTTTTCTTTCATTGGTTCTTCTATGCCTTTGTCTGGTTCAATTGTGCTAATATGCCAGTGCTATAAAACGACAAGCTTGGTCGCTCAGTGCTTAGCACTTCCCAGTCTCATCATCTAGTACTCACCACCGAACACACATGGACCACTTGCCTGAGTGGAGTTATAATGTCACCAAGCATCAGCCTCACTCAATGTTGTGCCAGTATACCTCTCAGGCTAATATTTCTCACTAGCATACCCTGCTGGAAGATGCTCAACATTGTTTGTTTATGCTCTGTTCGCATTTCTTGCTGTTCTCCTAGCCCTCGTCAACAGTGAGCTTCTTGGAAGCCATGTTTTGTACTTACTCACAGATGCCACAGTCCCGCTCGCTGGCTACTCAATTCAACAAACACAAAAGAACAACCCAAATGATACTGTTCCCTATGGCCCACAGTATTACAACCTTGTGCCAAGTTTGTTCAAACGGGAGCCTGGGGAATTCGTTGCACACACATTCAACATAGGCGACAGCTTCCAAACAAATTGTTCATTATTTGACAAATACACAATACGTACTGCATACAATCGCAGCAGTGGTACCTGTCCTGAAGCAAATGATACAACTTCCAACTTCCAATACTCCAACCAGAAACTCGAGACATGCGATGTAATGCAAATCTCAATTACAATGACTTTTCGGTCAGAGTACAGCACTGCGATCCTCGGTGCAATATGGGTACATGAGATAAGCACACTGAACCTTTATCATTTTCCCTCACGGTTTGATAAATTGTGCAGGGGACTTTTTCGTGCTGGGACCTGCTCTTTTATGTATTGGATATAGAGCTTTCAGCTGCCCAGGAGTGGGGCTACGATGTGTGTTAAGAACTGATCCTAAGGCGCGGGAAATCGGCGGAGTCCGGCGGAGTTCCGATGTACGACGAGGACTTGGCTTCAACCTTTAAGAGGTTGCGCCCTTCTCTACGCTCGGTGTCCAATTTGCAAGGAACTGAAAAGTCCGGAAGTCCGTGCGGAAGTCCGAGGTAAGGAAAAAGTGCAAAAGCGGAGTTCCGATTAAAGTCCGAAGTAAGGGACAGGAATGAAGCAGAGGTCCGGAGGTCCGAAGATTAAGATAGAAGTTCGAGGTCTTAAAGTTGACAAATGATAAGTTGATAACAACTAATATTTGAACTGCAGAATACAAAGTATGTAAAGTAGTTTTATACTAAGGCTAGTACTCGGTGTAGCTGCGGCGGAGTTCTGCGGAGTTCCGAGTACAAATTCCGTGATGATATCTATGATGAAGAACAGACTTGAGTAAACTACGGAAGATGTGATGTAAGTAAAACAGGAGAGGTAATTTGAAATGAGGAATTTGAAATACTCGGAGTTCCTACGGAGTTCCGTCGGAGTTCCGTCGGAGTTCCGTCGGAGTTCCGAGGCAGAGTTCCGAGGGGTGCTTGCATGGGATATGACAATGTGCAGGGAAATCGCCTATTTGGTAATGCTCTGCGTGTGAAATCCGCAGTTGGTGGCATACTCTTCGATCTTGCAAGTTGTTTCAATCCATACTTTTTGAGCTGTTGCTAAGTTCTAATGCTAACTCTAGGTGAATGCTGTGTCTAATAGCACAAGGTTCTACCTTCCATTATTAAAAGGCCTCTCATCCAATGCTCACTCATGAACAAGCTTCACTGTGCCAGCAGTGCAAGGTCAAAACAGCACAACCACCTTCAGTAGCAGTAACCCGGGTGACCTCATCATTACTTTTGAACAGTGCTGTACAATGTGTAATGATTCAAACTATACTGCTGGAAACGCAGACTTGGAAAGGCTAGATGCACTAGAGACGTACAAAATTTCTATGCCAGAAGTTAATCCTCTCACACTTCTTTTTGACCATCCTTCATGTGACGATCAGGAGGTCAGGTTCAAGTCATCCATTCTATATGTTTTGAGTTTTTCCGGCTATGCTGAAGGTATGTTTCCTGGATTTTGAACTATAACATATTAATAGAATTTGGTTTCTAGCCAATCTAAACAATATTAATTCTCTTGGCAGAGAACCGAACTTTCCAACAGCGCTTAATACCACCTTGAGGCTTGAAGGCAATATACCATGCACTCCAGCTCGACTTTGGTGTTATCCGCCCAAACCAAATACATAATTCACCCACTAGATTCAATGCAAGCATCACCAATTTGACTCTTGATGGTGGCGCTTCCCAGGTCTCTTCCATTCGTGCCAATTGTGGAAATGTTGGGGATGTTGATCTCTCAAATGCAATGTACAGCGTGCATGTCCCAGATGTGTTTTATGTTACTCCAGAGTTCAAGGCCAAACCAATACCGCAAGCCATTGCGGCAGTCTTTGTTTCAACATTTTCAATGTTATCAGCAGTGTGGGCTGCTTTCAACTTCTTAACTTCATCCATTGTAAAGGCGAGGTCCAAATGTAGTAAGGGTCCCATTTTACTAGTATTGCATGGGATATTGATTTCACTATGCAGCGAAGCTCTCTGGAGGTGACTCAGAGAAAAATATATTATCCGGAGGGCAGTGAGCAACGAGTGTGTGCTGGAACTCGGTGGTGTCATGTCAGAGAGAAGAGTTATCAAGGGGTTGGTGGAACGGGAATATCAGACATCCACTCAGATTTTTTTTTCGGATTGGACCCCCTCCTATATACCATGTAATGTCCTGGGGACATATCACCTTGTAGAAAGGGGATCTTGTCACTGTATCTAACCTTTCTTTTCATATCCTAGAATTGTCACTGCTGTGAAGCTCAAGGAAAAAAGAATAGTGCAGACATAGGCCCACATGGGACCCAATATAAATTGAGGATAAGTGGGGCAGCTACAGATACAAGGAACCAATTTAAAACACACTAAATGTACCTAAAGATGTAAAGAAGAAAAAGACACAGGAAAAGAAACAACCAAAAACAGGGGAGGGGAGGGAGGGCCATGAAAAGGCTCAGGTGCCATCTCTGGAACCAATGAAAAAAAATTCAAAAATTCAAAAAAGGTAATATGATGTTTAGTCAAGCCCAACACAGTTAACTGCCATGGCACAGTTGTTTTCTCAAACTTCCATTTGACTGATTACTAAGCTATTCAAAGGTCAGACTTCAATTCAATGTTTGTACAAAGTTTTTCCCCTTGACAAATGATCATTCTCAATGATCAGTTACTGGTAGAATGTGTTGTATGCTACTGTTGGCCTGTATTTCTTATTTCTACTGTGTCCTGGACCTTTGGGTTGGTATTCAGCATGATGTCACCAACAACATATTCAAAACTTACAGATTAGCTTGCATTTGCTCTGTTGCTGCTTCCTGGCCACTTCTACCAACTTGTACACATAGCACTGCATGACTCCTGAATTGCAGATAATAAATCCTGAAATCCTAACAAATGCTACTAGTATCAGCTGAAGAACAGGATTCGGTGTATGTGGGGGCAGCCACTGCCTAATTTAGGCATATGACAGTGCACTGGCAGGAAGATGAGGAGTTGGTAGTGTTGCTAATGGCTAAGCCAGTCAAATAATTAAAAATGCAATAGAGCCTCAAATAAAATATCTAGAATACTAAGAATATTTGACAGGGTAGATACCCCTGAGAGCCGAGGGGTCCTCTGCCAACACTAAGTGATCCAGTTGGTTTTTGAAGAGATAATGACTGGCTCACAAAATGGCTCAAATTTTAGCCATTTTGCGAGCTGGTCAATATCCCAATCTCAGCTACATGGACCCCTGCTTATAATCCCCCATCCCTTGCTCATCCCCCTGCCCCTTGGTCATCATCTCCTGTCCCCCCACATCCCTTGCTTGTCCCTCCATCCCATGCTCATTATCCCCCATCAGTTCTTTGCTCATTGCCCATCCTCCATCCCTTGCTCATCTTCCCTGTCCTTTGCTTGTTCCCCCCCCCATCCTGCGCTCATCCCCTGTCCCATGCTTGTTCCCTGCTTGTTCCCCATCCAATGCTTGCCCCCCCCATCCCCCCCCCCATCCTCTGTTCCCTGTCACCTGCTCATCCACATCTGCCTGCTGTCCCTCACCACATGAGTGCAAATGGCCAGTGTCTGAGCTTATTTACAGTGGCCCTCTCTTGTCTGCCACACTTGTTGAAATCCCAATACCTCAAATGACTCACTATTTGAGTCATGTGATATATTATGTAAACCTGGTCCATTCTGAGTTCTCATTTATGAGAACGGGGTTTGGTGGTATGGGATTGGTGGATGTCTCATGCAATCTATCATTGCCACAGCACTTCCTTTTTCAGTACTTCCACTCTATTTTTAGACAATGGGACAACTCAGAGTTTGGTGCCACTGTGCTGGATATCGAGCCAGTGCAGCTACAATTGTTATAGGGGCAACCGCTATGCATCTGTCACAAACACTATGTAACTTTATTGTGGCTGGGTTGCTGCAGGCCCTCTTTCTTTGCAACAATTGCAGAGGGGATTGATATGATGGTTTTACAGATAATTTACTTGGACTGTTCCTTAGGAGGTGTCCTGTGAATGCACTCTACCTAAAGAGCATACCACTGATAACATTGTAAGTAGGCCATGGGTTTGGAAGACTAAATTGAAGGTACTATACACACCTTGCAGATTTTGTTCTTGTCCTCGTAGCAATCAATTGCTAGCTTCAACACACAATCTATGGTTTCTCCTTTTGCAAAGGGCAGAGGATGTGACATTGATGTTTTCTTTTTGTACATCATGAATAGTGTTTTGCTGACTCCAGGCATTTCGCCCCACATTTTCTCATAGACTGGAGTCTGTGGGGAAAAAAAGTCAGCAGAATTTACTGCATTTTGTTCTGAACTATACCTTCTTTTCTTTGCAGTCAGTGGAGACCTCGCAAATATGCACTTTGTTCATTGCCATCACTTGTTTTGCAAAATTCATCTTCTCAGCTGTGGTGCCATTTTTTGGGGCTCGAAGAATGATTTGTAGTAATCTAATGGGCTGTTGTAATGTGTTTGGTGTTACATGAGGGTGGTTCTTACATTTGGTGATATTGTTGCAATGTCATGGACTTCACTAGTGATGTGGAAAAGAATGCACTCCAATGTGTCTTTCTTCACATAAATGGCTTTGCCATCTTCAGGGAGTACAATTCTTCAAAAATTGTTGGGAATGTCTGTCTTCATGATTGGAATGCTGTTGTTCCACAATATCAAGCTGAGATCCATGGTAGGTTATGGTGAGGGTTGTGTTGAATCAGCAGTTGGTGCATCTCTTTTGTGTGGTCCATGATACAAGAGTACCACTTTGAACATTTGATGGATCCTTGATATGACTTTGTGAATGCATGTAAGTAATAATTTTACAATGGGATTTTGATTGACTAAATGTTCTCCAGGTGCACATTTGAATGAATTGAACACTGAATCGGCAAATATTGAAGGTGTTGAATCCTTAGTGGATCTTCTCCAGGTTAGTTGCTGTTGCTTTTCCCACCCCTGTTGACTTTTTGTTTCATAGAGTCAACCAAGCTGGAAAGAAACTTTTGTTGTTGAAGGTTTTCCATTCCCTAGGACTTGGCGATTGTTGAAGAGAAAATCATTCAAAATGGACAATGTACAAGAGGCTGTCTTTGCAGTGAAGGGAGTATTGACAGACTTTGAGCTTCTTCCTCCGGAAAGAGTTCCCAAGTGAGTCAAGTCAAAACACTTCATTTGGATTTGACACTTAACACTCAAGGAAGGGATGCTACTAAATACCATTACCTTTGTCAAGGGGTCACTATTAGTGGTCTTAGCACTGCATTTTTTGAAAATGAGTTGTTGCAGCCCAAGAAATATTTGGGATGTTTGACCGCACTTTTGATCAGGGCATGTTGACCAGTTGGAATTTGATGGAGTCAGATGGGCCTTTGTTGGAAGCTAGCAATTGTTACTTCATGCCTGTTAGAGATGTTCCAGGAGCTGGGAGGGTTCCTTTTTGAGAAGACGCCAATCCTCATGGCATTCACCAGAGGATAGCAGCCACTGCAAGTGCCCATGTTGTGCACACTGAAGACAATGAAGTGGAATATTGTCATTGTTTTAGACAGCTTGATGGTCAATGAAAGTGGGTTTTGTTTTTCTGTTTTTTGACGTCATCTGTTGGAGTTGATGCATTAGATACTATGCATGTGGATCACAGACTTTTAGGAAAGGTGACATTGTGGAAGTCCAATTTTCATTTGTGGTTGTCCCACTGAAAGAAGATCCTGTGAAAGGAAAACAATGCAAACTAATGTTGGTTTTGCACTTGATGGTCCTCTTGGATTCTAAATTCAGTAGTGTGAGTCACAGCTTAATATCTATTTTGTACACCCCTAAACATGATTATGTAGGCACTCAGAGTTCAGGAATCTCTAGATGTTATACCAAAAAAGATTACATTGAAGAGGAAATCTGGCTATGGAACTGTGAAACAGGAGGCACTGTCTGAACACAGCAACATGGTTGTTGGACTAGACTAGATAACATCGTTACATTGGCAGTCAGACCTTGATACCATCATGATACTTGGACATTTAATGGTTTTTAAATTAGTCATTGTATTGTGGTCTTTCAGTTTTCAATTACAGTTTTGAAAAAAATTATCTTGTGCACTATTATTTCTCAAATCCTCAGGATTTACAAGAAATGGGTGGGATTGTTAACTTTCAACCAAGGTTGTGTTGAGTTTGCCTCAGGACATCTTTCCCTCCTGTGGCATATCGCTTTTTGTGCCTTGCTTTCCTTGTCACCTATTTCATTTGATGATCATCCACTTCTCCAAAAGCTCATTATCCCCTTGGTCCTCAACCTTGCCCATTCATTGGTAGGGCACGGCACGGGTATGGGTAACACCGTATGTTTCCGCTTACGGGTATGCAGGGGTACGGGTACGGGTATGGCATTGCCCTACCCATGCAACACCATACCCTTACCCACAGGTTTACGGGTACTGACAGCCGGTCATGTGTGTGATCATATGATGTTGTTGATCACAAACAACACCAACATCAACAGCAACGACGACTACAACTACGACCACGACCCCCTCCCTCACTCCAAGTGTGAGTGGGTGGGGGATTTTCTTTTGTTCTGGGCAACGATGACAGCGACGACCCCTCCCTCGCATCAAGCGCGACCAATGACGACGACAACAACCTCCCTCCCTTGCTCCAAACGCGAGTGGGGTGGTTTGGCTTTTGTTCTGGGCAACGACGACGATGACGACCCCCTCCCTCACATCAAACGCAAGTGGGGGGGTTCTTCTTGTGTTCTGTGCAATGACAATGGCAATGGCCCCCTCCCTCGCATCAAACGCGAGCAACAATGACGGCAACAACCCCCCTCCCTCGCTCCAAACACGAGTGGGGGGGTTTTTCTTGTGTTCTGGGCAACAACAACGACGACGACCCCCTGCCTCGCATCAAACGCGAGTGGGGGTGCTCTTCTTGTGTTCTGTGCAACAACGACGGTGATGGCCCCCTCCCTCGCATCAAACACGAGTGGGGGGGTTCTTGTGTTCTGTGCAACGACGACCCCCTCCCTCGCATCAAATGTGAGCTGGAGGGGATATCTTGTGGTTGTAGGCAACAACAACGACTCCCCCTCCTTCGTGTGTAACACGAGTTGGAGGGGGCTATCTCTTGGCTCTAGGCAATGCCGACGACGACTCCCTCTCCACCACCACCCCCCCCTCGCTGCAAATGTGAGCGGGGGGGTTTCTCTTTTGATAAAGTAATTAGATTATCTAAATATACATATTCATGCTGAACACCGTGAATAACCATGGGTAACCCGCACAACCCGCAGTAACACTGTACCCCTACCCGTGCGGGTACGGTGTTCACGGGTACGGGTAAGGGTATGAAGAAATATACCCGAGGGTTACCCGTGCCGTGCCCTATTCATTGGGAACCTTTGTAATAGCATCTAAAGGCTTCACACAGTCTTGTAGGTTGATCTGAGAAAATGCCCCAGAGGAATGCTGTGCCCATGTCACATCAGAATCACTGAAAGTAAGATCTGAATCAAGCAAGTCAGCACAGAGCAGAGGTGAGAAAAAAGGATCATGCAACCCATGACACCACTCTCAACTTGCGAGCTGGACCACTCACAACCCACCCCCCTTCACAGACCAGATCCCCACCACATTGCCACCAATGGGAGGAGCAGAAAGTGAATGGGCCTTGCTCTGCACCCCAACCCAACTGGTTGATAGGTTGCACCAGTTGAATGTGGTTATGGAAGCTGTGTGGGCCACTGCGAGGCAGGTCCCACCTTGGTTGGAGTGTGAGTTGGGAGATGCACAGAGGTGGTGGACAGAGCAGGCTCACCAGTATACACTTTCATTGTCAAGTCCAACTACAGGATGGAGAGGTTGCCATGTGCTTGGGGAGAATATGATGCTTCAGACAGAGGTTGAATAATGACTGATTTTGACATATCTTGAAGATTCTGTGTGACATCAGTAAGCAGTGGGGTGCTCTGGATTGAGTGCTTATCCAGATGCACATGTCTCCATTGACTGAGCCTGTTATACAGTAGTGGTGTACAACAGGAGATAGAGAGACAATGAATGTATTGCCCAGATGTGGTCCTTGGATTTTTGTTCTTGGGAGAATGAGCTGGTATATGAGCTGTATACCACAAAGATGCTTACCATACTTTCTTGTCCCTGACTTGTTCAAGTCCCACATTATAAGCTCGCCATTCTGAGCCCTTGTCAGGATCTTGTCACCAGACACTGAGAAGATTAGAACCAATGTACTACAGTTGACTTGCTCATAATGCATACCATAACGTATAATTCTCGTATTGTATGGGATCTGGGTGGGAACCATGTTGGGGCATGGGGACCTGTGTATAATGTATAATGTATAGCCTTTTAGGGTACTTATACATTATCATGGAACATGTTTTGAGGAAAAATCATACACAGTTGCGTGATCTTCCCTTCTAGAACTTTCCCCAGGGCACCTCGGAAATATATATTTTCCATTCACACACCTCTTTTCTGTAATTTCCATTCCCACAAAACTGTCGACATGCCTCACGTACCCACACGTAAACCTCGAGACAAACCTGCACCATATAAACCGTGTAAATGCTCCGAGAAGCAAAAAAAGGATGCCCCAAAGACATCTGCACAACCTGTCGAAAAAACTACGCGTGAAAACCTTACCCTGCACGACTGGATGACTGTCTATAAGTACGTTGACGAGCACCCAGCCATGTCCCAGCAGGCTATTGTAAAGCATTTTGCGACACAACCAGAAGGCGTGTTGATCTTCACACAGGCAACACTGTCACGGAAGCTGAAGCCTAAAAACCATTCTGAGCTTGAAGAACTCGTGTCAGAGACACCAAATGCGCTGTCTTCCAAGCGACCTCACATTGTCACACATCCAGATGTGGAAAGGGCCTTGTTTCTCTGGGTCAAGCATATGGAGGAAAAAGGAGAAACTGTCAATGGACCGATGCTTGTTGCCAAACGTGGAAAGTTGACCTTTTTTTTTTTGCAGTGCCCCACCTGAACGAGGTCTCTGTACAAAGAGTATGAGTGGGAAAAAGAAGGATAAATTCTGTATTACTTTAGGAGTTGCATGCAATGCAGATGGGAGCTTAAAGCTTCCTTTATTTTATATTGGGAAGTCCAAGAACCCTCATTGCTTTAAAAAGATTTCTCCAGAGAAACGTGGCTTTTACTATCAAAATAACAAAAAGGCATGGATGACAGCAGTGTTTTTTGAAGAGTTTGTCTTACCTGATTGTGCTTGTTTCTTAAAAAAATGCTCATCGCTCATCGACAATTTCTCAGGTCATTATATTGACTATGAACCACGAAACATCCGACTTGAGTATTTCAAGCCAAATCTCACATCTTTTGTCCAGCCCTGCGATGCTGGAATCATTCGCACTGTCAAGGCTCACTATCGACGTGCCTATTGCCTTCGAGCCCTTGAACTCGATGAAGCAGATGAACTTGACATCTACAAAATCGACCTTCTTGAGGCCATGTTGATGATGAGGGAGGCTTGGAATGCAATCACCCCAGAAACCATTAAACACTGCTGGAACCACACGAAGATCTTACCCTCTGCAGAAGCGAGCTCCACAAGTTCTACGACCTCCACAAAAATAATCACAGAAAAGGATACAACGGCAACGGAAAAGGGATGGGAGATCATCCGTGACTTTGCTGTGTCGTCATCCATGACACTCCCACAGGCTGAAGACAAGCTCAAAGCTGCATTGGGTGAAGGATATGCTGACGAGGTCTGGTGCCCTGCCTTGAATGCCATCCTAGAAGCCAAGAATGATGAACTCAAGGCATTGGAGTCAATTGAGAAACTCACCCACCAGACGAATGTCCCAGTTGCCACACCTGTGACCACAACGCCCACCACAATGCCCACCAGTCTTTCCCCATCTTCTGCACTGCCCCAGCTCCAGGAATTTGAAAACGGGCTCCTCGCGACAGTAAATGAACTCAAGGCACGAAAGCGCATCATCGGCACTCCCTTAACACTGGAGGAAATGTTAAATCCAGCAGAAGAACAAGAAATTGGGGACTCACCTTACCAATTTGAAGGTGGGGATGATGAAATTGTTGCTGCTGTCCAGAAGGAGTTCGAAGTCAAGGCTGGGAATGTTATGGAGGTTGATGACGAGGATGACGAGGATGGGGAAGGAGCAGAAAGTGAGCTCACCACAAAGCAGGTTATGGAGATGTGTCAACAGATGGAGAGCCTCTGCATAAAGCATGGCTCATTTGAAGGCTCTCTCGACCTTGTGAAGCACATCCGGCAGTATAGGATCCATCTGAGGAAGGAGCAGTCGGAGAAAGCAAAGCAAGCGAAATTGGACCGTTTCTTCTAGCTTATCAGATGTCACACAGTCACAATAGTCACACAACATGGTAATGAATAAATCTCTTAATGCATCAGAAAATGGTGGGAACCGATGTTATACATTATGAGAAAGTCAACTGTACCACACTCCTAAGCAATGTCTGTCGTACTGCACTTGTGTCTCATCCTTTTTCAAAATGTTAGGGTGTGGCACAGGAAGGCTTTCTGTGCAATGAGGATTGGATTGTTGAGGACGATGGAGACACTATTGGTGGCAGGCAGCCCTTGCCATTGCCGAATCCACCATGAGGATCATGCTGTTAGAGTTTGTGCTTAATCTATTTCTGTACAGGGGTCTTCATACTGCTTGTTCCAAAGAAGAACTGTTCAGACTGCTGAGACTTTGGAAAAATAAGGAAGAGTCTTGAAAGATGTTAATTCACATGCTTTGGGCCTGTTTAACAGTTGAGACATCAGCTGGAACTTTTCTTCAACAGATCTGCTCACCATCCTGTACTTCTGGTTTATAAAACACCTGCCTGCACGGTTTTTCCCAATGGCTGCATCTGAATTGCGATTCAATTCTATGGAACAAGTTTGTGGTGTTTCACCAAATGCTGATAGAATGGCCAGACATCTCCACTTCATTATTTGTGCTTTCCTGCACAGCCTGATTGGTATTGAAAATGTTGTTGTGGAACATGAATGGGAAGCAGAGGACTCACAAAGTTTGTGGAGTGTATATCACAGACTCAATTGGGAGGATGTGGAACGTAGATTGGAAGCAGAGGGCTTGCAGAGTCTGTGGAAATTATATTATGGATGTGATTGGGGGGCTGTGGAACACGGATTGGGAGCAGAGGGTGTACAGATTCCATGGATTCAACATCACAGACACATTTGGGAGGCATTGGCTACAAGGGAGAATTATCACTTCAGATTGTTGTCATATCCCATGCAAGCCTGTGACGGATCTCCGGCGGATCACTGACGGAGCCGCCGTCATATCAAAAAGACTATTTCAAATTGTATTTCAAATTACTCCTGTTTTGTTTATATCACATATCTATCATTGCTGATCATCTTACTTACTGTGCACTCGGTGCTCTGTTGATCCCGCCGTAGTTACCCCGGTTACTTACTTACTATAAAACTTAGTATAATGTCACTTGTAACTTCAGTTTGATAATTGCATTGTTATCTCCACAACTCTCTCACTTCTAAGTCCTCGCTCTCTCTTAACTTCCGGAACTCCGCCAGACCTCCGCTCTCATTACCATCACCTTGTAAATTGGACATTGGGCATAGAGAAGGGCGCAATCCCTTTTAGATTGAAGCCAAGTCCAGTGCCACCACAGAACTCCGTCGTAACCCCGCCCTACGAGATCAGTTCGTAACAGTATTATCAAACTCACACTTCTTATGCCCATTTTCACAAACCTATTAACATCTTATGTCAAGTTCACAAACAGTCACTATGCGTACACACTCTACTACCAATTCGCAACGCGCGGGTCTCTGCAGTGGATTGCAAGCAGTGTGCAGATCCCGACTTTCCTCACCAACCATCCACCAACCTTTGTCAACCTTCGGTACTACACTGCGACCTTCGAACATCTTTCCTGGCCTGGGCGCAAACCCAGAAAACCCCGACGTACCACCTCCAACAACACCGCCGGTTCCCCGCGGTACTCCGGTCGACAACCAACCTAGTCATGGCTATCCTGATGGGCCTGATGACCCTGATGGTGACGACAATGACCCGGAAGGTGATGACCATCAATCCATTCCCGAGTTGGAGCCCCGCAACGACCAGTTATTCCTACACGTACTACAAGAGTTATCGGACAGCATCCGCTCCTCCCGCCAACCCCGTAATGAAAAGGTCAAAGTATGCGAACCTGACACGTTCGATGGAATGGACCCACGGAAGCTCCGTGATTTTCTAATCTCTTGTAACCTTCACTTCCATGACTGTCCTACTCTTTTTGCATCTGATGAGAAAAAGATTCTATTCATTCTTTCTTATCTGAAGGGAGCAGCACTTGGTTGGTTTGAACCAGGGCTGATGGACAACACCAATAGTGCCAATTGGATTTGGGACTTTGAAGCCTTTATCAATGAGCTCGAGACCAACTTCGGCCCACACAACCCCGTCAGAGATGCCGAAAAGTCTCTCTACACACTCAAAATGAAGGAATCAGCACACATCGTCAAGTACAATGTCGAATTTTGGAAGTTGGCAGCCCGAGTTGATTGGAACGACTCGGCACTCCGAGAAGCGTACTTCCGCGGACTTCTGTTACGGATCCGTGTGGAAGTCCTCCGAGGAGGCAAGCCTACAACATTACCAGCATTACGTCTCAAGGCCCAAGAAGCCGATGAAGTCTACTGGATGCAGAAGGACGAGGCAGCGCTTGAAACCTGCCCCACCAAGTCTAACAACAACAACAACAACAAAACTGAAGACGCTTCCACCTCCGGCGGTAAATCCACAAACTCCGCTGGTAAATCCAAGAACTCTAACAAGTCCAACTCTGGTAACAACTCCAACACTTCCAACAATGCTAGTGGCTCCAGCAACAACAAAACAAAGCCCTCAATAGCCGACAAGTTAGGGAAGGATGGTAAGCTCACCAGAGATGAACGGGCCCACCGCTTGAAAGAAGGGTTATGCCTTTATTGCGGAATAGCGGGTCACAAGGCAAAGGATTGTAGGAAGGCAGCTAATCCTAAAGGCAGAGCAGCGACAATGGAAACCGCTACACCGGCAGCCCCCGCGGCGACCTCTGCCAATTCAAAAAAATAGTCAGCAACCCTCTAGTTGCCTCCGCACAGGCTGGGGGTTGCGTTGACACCGACCGTGCACCAAAGGAGGTCCGCCTCAATGCCGCCGCTCTTTTCGACCCTAAATCTTTTCAAATTGCTTTAACATCTATTTATGACCCTACTATGATCACTCTTTTAGACAGCGGTTCAACTCATTGTTTCATAGATTCATCGTTTGTATCAAGTCACAGTATTCAGACGACAACTATACCACCGATACGGCTCCGCCTTTTTGATGGAATGTCCAATACATGGATAACACAACGAGTACAGTTGCTAGTTTTGTTTCCTACTGGCAAGTCATTTGACATATTGTTTTACGTTACCCTGCTTGACTCTAGCAACTCCGCCGTACTTGGACTAAATTGGCTTAGGCAAATCAATCCATTGATTGGCTTAGGCAAATCAATCCATTGATTGACTGGACCTATGGCCAAGTCGCTTTCCGGATGGTTGGGTACAGAGGTCCTGCACCGTTGACATCCTCAGGTGAAGCAATTCCCTTGCCAGAACCTAACAAATCTCCCCTAGAACCGTGTCTACCCGACGCGTCGGTGGAATCTCTGATATCCGCCGCCGTCACCAAACCCATCAACATTTCAATCATCAATGCTGCCGCTTACGCTCGTGCTGTTCGCCTTCCTGGCTCCCAGACTTTCTCGGTCTCCCTCTCTGACGACGTAGTCTTCGGCAAAGCCGCCGCGCCTGTTGTGGAGGACGCGCCAGACTTATCCAAAGTCCCTGAGGAGTACCATGAGTTTGCGGACGTATTCAGCAAAGGAAAGGCCAACACACTTCCACCACACCGACCTTACGACCTCAAAATTGAACTCGAGGAAGGGGCGGAACCTCCGCCGGGTCGCATGTACTCCTTGTCTGCCTCAGAGCTTAACGCTCTCCGTGCGTTCATTGAGGAAAATGTCCGGATAGGTTTCATACGGCCATCTAAATCCCCGCACAGAGCCCCGATCCTTTTTGTTCGCAAGAAGGGCGGTGAACTCCGGTTATGCGTCGATTACGTGGGCTTAACAAGCTTACGAAAAAAGATCGCTATCCGCTACCCCTCATCTCCGACCTACTCGACACCTACGACATGCTTATCACCTGGTACGTATCGCCGACAGTGAGGAATGGAAAACTACATTCCGTACCCGTTATGGTTCCTTTGAATGGCGTGTAATGCCTTTCAGACTTACTAATGCTCCCGCCGCCTTCCAACATTTTATGAATGACATTTTTAGTGATATGCTTGATGTCTCCGTCATCATTTACCTGGACGACATCCTGATCTACTCCGACAACATGTCTCAACACAAGAGGCACGTTAAGGAAGTATTACGACGACTCCACAAACATGGCCTTTACGCGGCTCCGCAGAAATGCGAATTCCATGTCGACACCGTAGAATACCTCGGTTACATTCTGTCACCGGAGGGCCTACGGATGTCCGCCGACAAGGTCCAAACAATTATGGACTGGGCAGAGCCTCGCAAGATCAAGGACGTACAATCGTTCCTAGGCTTTTGTAATTTCTATCGGTGGTTTATTCATGGGTATTCCGATATCACCGTTCCCCTTACCAGACTAACTAGAAAGAATGTCCCCTGGACTTTCACTGACAAATGCTGACAAGCCTTCCAGAAACTCAAGGAAGAATTTACGCATGCCCTGGTCCTTGCACATTGGACTCCAGACAACACTATGATCGTCGAAATGGACGCTTCTGACTGCGCGCTCGCCGCTATACTGTCGATGTACACCGCCGACGGCAAGCTGCACCCGGTCGCCTTCCACTCCCGTTCCTTCACACCTCCCGAACTCAATTACGACACACATGACAAGGAGCTACTAGCTATCTTTGAAGCCTTTAAACATTGGCGTCAATACCTTGAAGGTAGCAGAACTCCGGTCTCCGTCGTTACTGATCATAAAAACTTGGAATATTTTTCCACCACGAAACTACTCACACGGCGGCAAGCCCGCTGGTCCGAGTACCTCTCCCAATTCAACCTCATTATTTGCTTCCATCCTGGGAAACTTGGTATGAAGCCCAATGCTCTCACTAGACGATGGGATGTCTACCCCAAAGGGGGAAATAGCGATTCCATCACGGATAATCCACATAACCTCCGCCCGGTATTTTCCAAAGAACAACTCACTGCGTCATTACGAGCTACTTACCTTGCTGAACCAATATTACGCAGCGCTGTAGCCCTTGACATAGAAAGCTTGCACACGGACATCCGTGCGGCTCTTCCGTCGGACCCCACTATAGCTTCGCACCTTACTACACCTTCCACACCCTGGTCAATTGGGGATGACGGACTTCTTCGTCTCAATGATCGCATCTACATCCCGGACTCCGCGGACCTCCGGCTACGCGTTCTCCAATACAAACACGATCATATCCTTTCAGGCCACTTTGGCCAAAATAAAACATTACAACTGGTACACTGAGAATATATTTGGCCTAAACTCAGAACATTTGTAAAGGATTATTGCAATACATGCACTTTGTGTAAACGCGCCAAGTCACCACGGCATAAGCCGTATGGACTATTGAAGCAACTACTGATCCCAGAGAAGCCGTGGAACTCCATCTCTATGGATTTCATTGAACACTTACCCCCATCCCTCGGTTATACCTCCGTTTGGTCGTCATTGACCGACTTTCTAAACAGGGCATATTCATTCCTACAGTTGACGAAATCGACTCCCCGGAGCTCGCCCGACTCTTCATCCTTCACGTATTTTCTAAACATGGAGTTCCGTTGCACGTCACTTGGGACCGCGGCTCTGAATTCGTCTCTAGGTTTTTCCAGTCACTAGGTAAAGCCCTTGACATGAAGATCCACTTCACTTCGGGTTACCACCCGGAGGCCGACGGACAAACTGAACGACTTAACCAGACACTAGAACAGTACCTGCGCATCTTTTGCAACTATCAGCAGGATAACTGGTCGGAACTCCTTCCCCTCGCCAAGTTTGCTTACAACAACGCACCTAGCGCTACCACCGGTATATCACTGTTCTACGCTAACAAAGGCTATGACCCTAACATCACCGTCAACCCTGAACGCGAGCTGGCTTCCCAGAAGGCTAGGTCTTTCGTTGTGGACCTTGACGAACTACATACGGAACTCCACCAGCAAATCAAACTTGCCCAAGAGCGTTATCAAGTTCCCGCGGACCGCCGCTGGCACCCTGCTCCGCCGTTTAAAGTTGGTGATCAGGTCTACCTTAATGCTGAAAACATCTGCACTACTAGGCCTTCAAAAAAGTTGTCAGAAAAGAACCTTGGTCCCTTTGAAATCATCGCCCAAGCTGGCACACACTCCTTCACCCTTTGCCTTCCAGACCACCTCCGCGCATTACATCCGGTCTTTCATGTATCACAAATTGAACCCGCACCCGTCAACACCATTCCTAACCGGATTCAGCCGCCGCCTCCGCCGATCACTATTGACGACAAAATTGAATACGAGATTGCAGAAATCTTGGACTCCAAACTTGATAAGTGGCGGCGGTGTCTGTTGTTATACCTGGTGCGCTGGTCAGGTTACGAGAATACTGACTTGGAACAGTCCTGGTTACTTGCCGAAGAACTCAAGCATGCCCAGGAAGCCGTCGCGGACTTCCACGCACGGTACCCCGACAAACCCGGTCCACAATAACTTCACCCTACATCAATAAAACAAAGTCACTTCAAAATTAATAAAGCCATTTCATTTTTCCTTATACTGTACTATTACTTACTAAAAACAAAGCCATCAGATACCGTCACCCTATGTACAACAAAACAAACAAAGTCAACATTATCTATCGAACACCGTCATTACTTACAAGAAAAACAAAGCCATTTCATTATGATTCAAAAAACTGTCATCTTACTTACAACATTACTTATCAGATCACTCCTTACTTACAAAACAAAAACAAAGTCAAAACAAAAACATTACAAACCGATCTATCTACATACAAACCAAAGTATATACATTTTACGGTCCCCGTCAGACCTCCGTATGTACTATGTTACTTGTACTTTCTTTTTCTACTACTACTCCTCCATTTCTAACTCCCCCTCCTCCTCGCTCCAGTTCGAGACCCCGTCGGTCTCCGTCGGCTCCCGCTCCGCTTGCCACACCTTGAACGCGGCGTAATCCTCTTCTTCCACCTCCAGCCGCTCCAACTCCCGCTCCACTTCCTCCTCTTCACCCAGGTACAGGAGCTCCTCCACCCAGTCCTCGTCTCCCTCAGTCTCTCCGCCCCACTTCTGGAACTCACTCAGCTCCATCATGGCCACCATCAGGTCCATCAATCCCTTCGATATCGACGCGAGCCACCCCACTAGTTCCTTGAGGTGGTCTCGTTGACCTACCTCCGCCGTTCCCGCCGTCCCTGCCCTCGTCGCCCTCGCCCCTCGTCACACCCCACCCTTGCACTTCTGCTTCAGCTTGAAGCAGTAGTCGCAGGCAAGGCGGCGGGTCCCGCCGGACCTCACGCACGCCTGACCCGCATATCGACACCTAAAACAAATCAACTAAAAAATAAATAAAAGTGGTGGCAAACACCACTTACCTGTTGCAACGGGCCTCCGTCGACGGCCCTGCGGTTTCTCTGCTACCAGCGGTCTCACTTGCCACTGCCTTGGTCTTCTTCTTCTTGGGCGGCTTCGTGACCACCCCTTCGTCATCCTCGGCGGCGGGCTCCGCGGCCTTCCGCTTTTCTGCGTGGCGTGCCTTGCGACGACGCGCTTTCTCTTCCCTGCGCTGTCTCTTCTCTTTGGCGGCCTTCTTTTCCGCCTCCTCCGCGGCAGTTTTCTTCGCGGCCTCTTCCTGTGCAGCGAGTTCTTCGAGACGTGCCATCAGCTTTGCGCGTTCCTCAGTGGCGGACAACAGGGGGGCGGGTAGGGATGTGTTTTGTGAGCTGGACATGATGGTTGGATGTTGAAGAACTGCGGATTTCAAAATTCCTAAATACGGAATCCAAACATCACATGACCTTGAAGGCTCGGTCCTAAGGGGGGGATACTGTCATATCCCATGCAAGCCTGTGACGGATCTCCGGCGGATCACCGATGGAGCCACCGTCATATCAAAAAGACTATTTCAAATTGTATTTCAAATTACTCCTGTTTTGTTTATATCACATATCTATCATTGCTGATCATCTTACTTACTGCGCACTTGGTGCTCTGTTGATCCTGCCATAGTTACCCCGGTTACTTACTTACTATAAAACTTAGTATAACGTCACTTGTAACTTCAGTTTGATAATTGCATTGTTATCTCCACAACTCTCTCACTTCTAAGTCCTCGCTCTCTCTTAACTTCCGGAACTCCGCCGGACCTCCACTCTCATTACCGTCACCTTGTAAATTGGACATTGGGCGTAGAGAAGGGCGCAATCCCTTTTAGATTGAAGCCAAGTCCAGTGCCGCCACGGAACTCCGTCGTAACCCCGCCCTACGAGATCAGTTCATAACAATTGTGCAGTGGGAAAGACATGGTAATCCTGGGCTGTGATGTACAGAACAGAATTGGTCTAGAGTATCAGCCAGTATGGGCAGTGACAGTGAACAACATTGAGATAACATGTAACACAATTAACTGCAGGTTTATTGTCAACTTGCACTGCACATGATCTTTCATTCTTTCAACCAACCATACGGTTCAAGTTGGCACAATTCAGCATAGGCCATTTCCTCCACTTTTTCTTCAAGGTGAGTATCATGAAGCTCACCTATCTTTTACAAAGTTTTTTTTAAAAACTTTGTGTTCATGTACTGTTTGTAGCCAATTGGAACCACTTCTGAGGCACTTGTCAGATACACTGGAACCTCAGTCTGGAGTTCTCTTTAAGCATACGATATATTTGCCATTGCCATGCATAAGAACGTGTTTGAGGTTTGTTGAAGCCTCCTATACAGTTATGCCTGGATCCACTTCCTAAAAATACTATGTCTGCAGTGGAGTTATGGTTCATTGTCTCCTTTCTCCTGAGCATTGTTGTAGTTCATTATCCTGGCTTCTGTCTGGTCTCAGATGTAGGGTTATTGCATGGCATGGGCAGGTCCTGCAGGTCCTGCTTGCTCTGGCAACACAAGTGACACAGTTGGGTTCTAGATGTTCTTCTGATTCAAGGTTATAATCGTTGGCAATACTTTTTTCCCTCCTCATCATTCATGCTACTCTGAAGATGCCTAAAACTTCTGGTACCAGAAAAAGGTCCTATCATTGTTAATGTGTTGTCTGCAGAATCTGATACCTGTTTCTGCCAGAGTACAGTTGAAACCAAAGCCCCCTACTGCAAACTCATCTCAGCAAGAAAAGTTTGTCTTTTGTGTCAAGCCATATGATACTACAATCTAATGTTTGGCAGGTTGGATAATGACCTCACTGTGTATGTTGTGATCTGCTCTTTTGTTGTTCATGTCTCAACAGAGAACTAGGCTTGTTGCCGGGGAGATGACTCCAAGTCCAGCATGAGTGTTGTGCACTAGATCAGAGCAGTCAACTCCTGAGCTAATGGACCCTACAGTCCAATGGTTTCCAAGAAGAGAAAGCTGCATAAAGAGAAGTCTGTCTCACCTGAAGTGTAAATTTTCTTCTGTTGAAGTTGTTGCAAGTTTTTTTTAATGACTGCCCCAGTGAATTTGTATCACCTTCAACAGCCAAAAGGTCTCAAACAGACAATAAGCCTATACCAGAGTCAGCTCAGTTTAAAGAGCTCCCGGCGGTTTCTATCATGTACATTAGCCCCTATACAATTTTTTCATAGGGTTTGATAAGGTTATGTAGCACAGCACTAGATGAGCAACTCGCTGAGCTGATTAACCAGGAGACTTGACCAGCATTTGGAAGTGCAACATAATTATTACTTTTTGTGTTTGGGTTGTTTCAAATCTTACCTTTTTTGGGCAGGTAGTGGAGAGAGCCCTTGACCCAAGTACAACCTTCTTGGAGGCCTATTTTCTGACTGGGCTGACTATGTGCAGGAGGATGATTACCAAGAGTAAGAAACTGACCAATGCAGATAACCCTGAAATCAAGATAAGGTGCGCTTTTCTTTCCTGTTTGCGAGATGGGTATAACACTTATGAATTTGGACAGTGTTTCTGGTAAGAAAAAGCAGAAGATCATGGTGGCCCCTGTTGTGAAGGTCAAAGATATTTTTGATGACATCGAAGTTCTAGAGTGATGGTCTACCTTTATCTAGACATTATCATCGCTTACATTATCACATTTGCATTAGATCTCATCCATCTCCTGATGCTGGTGTGCTTCAAGAGTCCGATGACAAACTGCCCACTGTTGCACGGTAGGTGTATACATCCTCTCCACTCAATTGAGATCACATTTGCCACTAAGGTTGCTAGATTTTTACAATGAAAACAAAGGGAAGACTACTTCAGGTTCTTATGACAGGTGCATGTTTTTCCAGCTGAATGCTGATCTGCAGTGTTTATCTGCTCTGTGGCCAGTGGTGTGGCTGAACCCAAAGCAGGCGGCACTTCTGATACTGTATGGTCTGATTTAGAGAAAATGTATGTTCTGTCATTTCATTCTTCAAGCAGATACCTTTACATGTGCACAAGTAGTGTTTCTCCAGGCAGTGGAGCATCTCCAGAGAGTTTCGGAGATCCTATTCCAACTGTGGTCGATGGTGACAGGATGACAGATCAGTACCCTGTGGACAATGAGCAAGATACCAGAGAAGAACCAGATGCTATAGATGATGGCTACACCATGATGAACAGGGCATTGAAAGATCCTTTGTTGAAACCCATGTATTAGGATTTACCTTACCTGCTGTAAGTTGCTGTTCTCTTTTCTTGCTGTGATTTTCCTTCTTGTCTTGGGTTTCACCAGCTGATTATGCGACATTAAGCCCTATGACCAGAATGCCCAACTGACAACATTACATGCAAACCTTGCTAAAGTCTGCACAAATACTCCAGTGGACAAAATTAGGTAAGTTTTGAATTTATTGTTCTGTACCTTTGCTTATAGTCATTCCACAGAAACCTTATAGAAGCTTTGGTGTTTTCAGCTGCCGGACAATATGTGAACACTGCTTGCATTGACCTGAAATTGGTCTATGTTGAGAATGGAAGACTTAAGTGTCTTGTGACCAGGCAGATAGCAATCAGGATAATGACTGGGACAGTTTCAGAATCATTTCTAAGCACACCTGGGGTAGGTGGGCCCCAGAACCAGTGGACATTGCACAAGGTCACCATTGCCCCATTTGAGCAAGACATGAGATGTGATACATCTGTATGGGGACTTGTATTGGGTTTCCATGTCATCTCAGCTCTCACATTGGTGCTAGGGTTCACTTTCACCACACAAAGAGGAGGTATGTCTTCACTTGTCTTCTTTTCTTTGTCTTCTCAATTATTGCAATACAGTGTACCAAGTCTCTTCTTTGGCATATTCCTCAAACATAAAGATGGTCTCTTCACCTCTAGTGGCGTGTGGGTCTTTCAATGCTTACAGAGCTTTGAGGGGATATGATGAGTTTGGTACATAAAGTGGCTACACTGGCTTATGTTTTTGACCCATTGCAGCAGTGCCCATATATGACAGGAGGGCAACAGAAAACTGGCCTGCCTTTAAGTTCACCAATGCTGATTTTAGACAGCTGTTGAACTGGGCTCTGTACAAGAATGGTGAAGAAGAAATCCCTTTGGGTTCAGTTGTCACTGTGGGCTACACTGTTGTGAAATACATCAGTAAGAGTGGCATTGTGAACCTGTTGTCGAATGTTCAGTTCATTATCATATTGTCTGTCCCTGTGTGGCAGGGGGAAAAGTCAAATGGAGGTTCGGGGACTCTGGTCGTCAAGTCGTGATAGGCACGGTAAGTGTAGACAGAAAGAGTGAATAAGAAATGGGAGATCGAGCCTTTGGCTCGAATATAAAGGAAACACAAGAGTTGCAATACTTGGAGACTGGAAGGAGGTGAGGCAACAAAGGGGAAAAGATCGTATATATGTGAGGGGTTCGGACCGTGTTGGAAAGTGTCCGGATCCAGCATTTCAAACATGGCCGCATCAGGCATAGTTCTCATATCGGGTAAGCGGTCGGGCCATCGGTACCTGTGCACATGTCCAGCCATGGGTATTGGGTTGCTGGTGATGCGACGTGCATCGGTCTGGCAGTGGCGTTCCTGTCGGTGGTGTTGCCGATGGGTGATGCCATCGGTCAGTGTGTCCAACAATGTACGTCGGCAGTGACATGCCCATCGGTGGTGGTACCGTTCGGTTCGTGTGCAAGGGCACCAGTCAGTGTGCAGCGGTGTGCATTGGCAGCAGTGTGCTCGTCGGTAGTGGTACCAACCGGCAGTGTCATCGGTAGTGTTACCGATCGGTACTGCCGTTGTGGCTGTGCACTTACCGCTCGGCAGTGGGCGTCGGTCTGTGTGCATCGGCAGCGGTGTGCCATTGGTATGCATCAGTTCGGCGTCGGTGCGCCTGTATATGTTCGGTGTCGTGAGTCTGGGGCCAGGCTTACAGAGACGTGTTCAAAGAGAACATGAGGCTTGAGAAATGATCAACAAAATTCACTAACACGATCAACTGGATCACGTGTCAAGACTATCAAACCGAGAAAATTAACAAGGGAGAGGAGAGACTGTAACAAAAGGATTCGAAATGAGAACTGGGAGTCCTCTTTACCAAGTTAAAGACTTTAAAGTGACAAAATGGAGGGAAACAACACGGAAATCTCTGAGAGACTTAAGGACTTTAATACTCAGCTTGAGAATCTACACCTTTGCATGCAGAGGTCTTGATAACTTTGAAGTACTTGGAGAAAACCTTAGAGGGACCTGAGAGACGTGGGGAGAAACAAGAGTGGTCCCATTCGAAAGGTGGGGAGACACCTAAATACAATCTGCAAGTAGTTACAAACAAAAAACTGATCATGCGCGTTCTCTCACACCATCAGGGCCAAGCAACCTGAATGATAAACTATGAAAGAAGCTAGAACGTTGATGCCAAGGAATACAGGTAGAGTCCAAGATAAGATCATCGATCTCGAAGCAAGTGGTAGAAGGGTGGCATAGTTGAGTCCTCATCTCGGGGTTTCACAGACTGGGAATGACTCAGGGAGAGGTTCATCGTTGGGGTCCTCTATTGACTGTATGTCACCCGTCCCCCAGCAAGCACGGAGAATGCCCAAACGACACCTTTCAACCCTACCGTCCAGTCGTTTGGCCCGTTGAGTTGGATTTTGACATGCCAAAGAAGTCATGATGAGCATTTTTGATGTGTTGTTAAAGAGTGGTAAGAGAACGTGATAAGAAGCTTGTTAATTAATAGGAAATGAAGGATTCCAGAACCAAATACTCACGTCAGAAGTGTGACTATCAGTATGTCATACCGAGGAAGCGTAGAAATCGATGGATCTTGTGTTTGATGGGTCAAGGAGAGACAGAGTTGTTGATGAATGGGTGAAGGATGGGAAGTGAACTGTAGAAGAGAACAACAAAGACTTCAGCATGAAACATAAAAGGAATCGAAGACATTAAGAATCTGTATGACTGCCCAGAAGCATCACTGCAAGAGGAGAGAGATTGTGAGAATTCCCCAAGAACGGGAGAGCTGACGAATGGGGCACTTGACCCTTCCACACCTGGTGAAGCCCCCTAAACTGTATAAGTAGTGGTACAATGTTGTGATAATGTACAATGTTCCCCAGACTTAATGTGAAGTGAAATGTAATTGCTTATTATGTGGGAGTTTTACAATGACACTTACAAAATGATGGTCAAGTGGATCAAAGGGATTGTAGGTGTACCGCATGTGCAACATATTACTTTGCTTGTGCGTCCTGGCATTGATTGATGTTTTAATGTTGATTAGTAGATATTGAGAACAAAAGCTTGAGATCATGGACAAATCACATTGCTGTGATTGCTACTGCTCTGGGATAAACAACAGGGATATCCTCTGTGCCTCTGCTACACAGGCCAAGCTTACTTCCATCCTTGTGGCATATTGATTGTTGCCGTCCTCACCATTGATTGTTGCCATCCTCACCATTGCCAATTAATAACCTTGTGACCTGAGGCAGCATAGCCAATACCAAAATCCACGTGCTTAACAGGTGCATTTAACTTAGTTGTCTTGCCACCTAGAGTCAAAATTTTCCACCACAGTCTATTTGATTTATGTAAGCTTACAATAGTAAGCTTCTCAGACGGACAGTGCAACAGAATAGGACTAGCGTCTACTGTCCAACAGTAAGGGAAAGATACAGAAAACATAGGAGAGAATGAGGTATGGAGGGATGATGGGGGATAAGGATAGGAAGGATATCAATCAGTTCTCGTGGTATATGTGAGTGTTAGTCAGCAGGTCCAAATACGTACAATGTGTAGTAAGCCCCAGGCCTACATCCTCCCCCCCCCGGAACAATTCGACACCACCGACAACCAGAGAAGAAGAGAAAAAAAAACTAATTACCAAAACTGCTCAGCACGGGTGCGTCAAAAACCCAAATGGGAAAAGCTACCGGCGGCAGGGACATGAAGAAGGAAAACAGAACATAACGCCTAATCCTTCCCTCCCGCCAACCACGCTTCGAGTGCTGAGTTGTCCTTTAGTGCCGATCCCGGGAGCCAGAGGTCTTCTTCTGGTCCATAACCCAGCCACCTCACGAGGTACTGGGTCTTCCGTCCTCGACGACGCTCGTCGATAATCTTGTCCACAAAATATTCCTCTTCACCATTGCTCATCACAATCGGCCCCGGGCGAGCATACTCACGGCTTGGGAACAGTGATGCATCATTCTCGTGATGAGGCTTTACCTCCGACATTGTGAACTTTGGGGACACATTCGAACTAGCCGGCAGATCCAACGTAACAGTCGACGCGTCATTGTCCACAGCCGTAATGCGATAAGGTCCATCAAACCTCGGCATGAACTTCGCTACTCTGTTATCACCTTTAGATATGTATTCCTGTTGTCGGTTCTTGGTGTCCAGCATAACACGATCCCTTTCTTTAATGTCAAGGTTCTCGTTCCTGTGTTCGTTTGCAGCAGCTGCTTGGGCCACTTTTGCCCGCAGTAAGTTATCATGCGCCTCCTTCACGTTGTGTTGGGATTATGTATACAAGAGTATACAGGCAAGCCAAGGCAGTTAACATGCCTGGGGAATATTGCCAGAATATGCTAAGTCATATTAACACATGTGTTAAGCTAGGACAACACTAGGGTTAGGGCTAATCCAGATTAACCATAACCCTAGGGAATGGACAGTTAACACATGCAGAGACATAAAGGGGAACCCACAGTTAACACATGCTACAGGATTACTCATACTGCAGCATGTCTATGATAGCCTATCCAAGACAAAGCTATGGATAGAGTGTCTAAGACACACCCTGCAGGAAGTCTATGACTTACCAAGCCATGATATCATATGTCACTATTATTTACACTATTATAGGGGATATGACATAGTTATTCCATTATTAACTGGTACAGGGGTCTATTACAGAATACCTCCTTTATATATTAAAGGAGTGCATTACACTATACCTCCTAACTGTGTAGTATAAATATTGCACATCTTGTAGGAGATGATAATAACATTCCTCCCTGTGGCAGACTCCCTCATACACTTACCTTTGACTTAAACTCAATACCTCAAAAACCTCGTCCTCATCTTGTGCTCAACTTCCTGATCCCAATATGTCGTTATCCAAACGTTCGATCAGATCCCTCGCAAGCACGAACCCCGTCGATTTGTTAACAGTGTTCATGATTGTAAACCTCATGCGTGGCAGTGCACGTACCCACCCCTTCTGGTTCCGTGCCACATGATACCGTAAGGCCTGGTTAACAGTCTTGTTAGTCCGTTCACTCGAACCATCTGTTTCCAGATGACAAGCAGTAGACATCTTAACCTTAACTCCACTCAACCTGTGCAAGGCTTTCCAAAATTTCGACATGAACAACTTATTGCGGTCGGATATGATCTCCAACGGCAACCCATTTTCACAGTACCACCGATCAAAGAACAAACCGGCCAATCGCTCCGCGGTCAAGTCAGTCCTAGTCGCCACCAGCTGGACATCTGCTCCAAGCCTGTCTGTCATTGTCAATATGCAGTTGAATCCATCGTCTTCTGGCAGTGGACCAATGAAGTCCAAGGCGACTGAGTCCCCACGTCCGTCAGGAACTGGCAGCGGGTGTAACGGCCCAGCTGGTCATTGTGCTTGAGACTTATTCCGTTGACAATCTGGACAGGCCGGCACATACGCATGTTCAAGATCTCGCCGCATGTTCAGCCAGTAGTATGACTCCCGCAAGGCGCCATACGACTTCTCAAAACTGAAATGTCCCAGGGTGTCGTGTGCCAGTCTGAACAGACTCTCTCGCACTTTGTTCACTGATGGAATAACCACATGGTCCCCAATCAGCATCAACCTGTTAACCGTACGCACATTGGGCATCCCAACAGCCGCCTTTTTCAGTTTTTGGCACCAAGCGTCCTCAGTGTAACCCTTCACAATATCCTCGAGCAGTTCAGGATCCGACGACACCGAAAGTACAGCCGCCACCAAGCTCCCATCAAACGTATCTGTTTCCACCAACGTGTTCGCAGCTGCCCATGGACTATCGTCATTGGCCATTAGAACCACATTGACCACACGACACTTGTCTTCCTCTTCACCACAAAATTCGTAAGGCGATTTAGCCACCTCGGCCGCAGATTTGCTATGATCCGTAATCTCCACTGGTAGCCGTGACAACGCATCTGCCACGCAGTTGTCTTCACCCTTTATATAAACGATCTTACACTCGAACTGGGACATGAACTCCATCCAGCGAGCCTGCCGACGCGACAAGTCCTTTTGCTGGTTGAAGTTCTCCAATGTTCGATGATCTGTTAAGATCGTGAACTCAGACCCAAGCAGGTCAGCACGCCACTTCTGTAATGCTCGGATAATTGCTAGCAGCTCTTTTTCGTGCACCGGATAGTTCAACTCAGCACCTTTAAAGGTCATGCTTTCAAACGCCACTGGCCGCACGCTTTCCCAGTCACGTCCAAACGACAGCACTGCACCTGACCTCAAATCGCTCGCATCAGTCGTCACAAAGATGCGGCCCAATGGGTCACTGTGATCGATTGTGGTCAAGCATTCCCTGCTCACCACAATCTCCTTTATGCCTTTGAATGCTGCCTGATATCTCCTACACCACCTCGGGAATTCTGCATCAGCATCCGCTGTCGTCAGCTCTGTCAAAATGGCTGTATGATCAGCCAATTTTGGCAAGAATGCAGCCAGGTAGCACACCAGGCTGAGGAAACGACAAACTTCAGTAGACGATTTTGGATGGGGCCAGCTCAGAATCTTTTCAACCTTTTGATTGTCTGCCTCAATTCCTTTGGCCGAAATACGGTGACTGAGGAAGTCGATCTCGGTACAGTACAGTTTCGTCTTCTGCGGGTTGCAGTACAACTTAGCTGTGCGTAGGGCTTCTAGAATTGTTCGCACGTTATGGTCGTGTTCCTCTAGGGAACTCGAATATATCACAATATCATCGAGGTACACATGGCAAATACGCCTGATGTGGTCATGCAATGCTGATACCACCCATCGTTGGTGGATTGCGGGAGCGTTTCGCAAACCCATCAGCATTACGACCCACTCGTATAACCCAAATGGACTTGACACCGCCGTCAATGCAATGTCGTCAGGGTGCATCCTCGTTTGGAAGAAGCTGTCCATCATGTCTATTACTGACCACACTATACCTTTAGCACAGTCGCTCAGAATGTTGTCCACCCAAGCAAGCGGGTGCGAGTCACATACAGTATTAGCATTCAACTGTCTATAATCGTTAACCCATCATGGAAGCACCGTCCTGTCCGCCTTAGGGATGATAAATGCCGGTGATGCATATGGAGAATTCGATGGTCTGATGCGCCCAGCATCCAAGTGTTTCTGTAGTAGTGTATGCCAAGCTTCACGGTACTTCCTCGGGCATTGATAAGAACATGTTTTAACAGTCTGCTCCGCATCTTTGAGCTTAATATGGGCAACTACATCGGTAGGTAACTCGTTCACATGAGGTATAGGCTCGAAAATCTTGTGGAACTCAGCCTTCAACATGTCCTTGCGATGTAACAGTTCTGCCACACCTTCCAGTTGCCCGACTCGTGTTTTAACAGCTGCCAATACATCAACAGGCTTCACTCCTTTGGATTCCAGCCGTTTCAGTCGTCGAGCCAGCACCTCTTTTAGCCCACTTATCATCAATCTTCTATATTGCTTCAATCGTTCTCTCGCCTCTTTCGGCTTCAGTTTTGGCCTCCTAGCAGTAACAGTAGTTGCGTTCAGCAGGTCATAATTTGTCAATTTATCAACACAGGTACAGGCATTACAGTCTATCATGATGTTGTTCTTCTCGAGCCATGGCATACCAAGGATAATCGCAGTACAGAGTCCAGGAGCTATGAGAGCATACATAGAACGAGATGTCCATTGAGCATCCACAGACGACACAACCAGCTTCACGTATTCGGTCAACAATGTCTTCTTTCGGGAACCTGACTGGTCAACAGCAACATCAACAGCTTCAGGACTGTGCAAACAGCGGCGGCAACCCAGACGGTCCACTAATTCTGGAGAAATAAGAACCAAGTGGGATCCACAGTCCATCAGCATTGAAATAACAAGCGGAGCATCCACAGCAGGTCCATCTACGGCACCCTTCCACCACAAGTGGCGAGAACGGAAGGATTTGCTCACCTCATCACTGTCATCATCGTCCGTATCGGATCCATCACCTAGGGCTGACAATGCCACAGCTGAGAACCGTGCAGCAGGCTCCTCAGCCCATGAACCTATCACAGCCACTGGACAGCTAGCACTCTTGTTCTTGGCATCCCCTCGGTTATTCGACAACGATCCGCTATTCACAATGTTCGAAGAAGAAAGAGGGGCAGTGAGAGGAACAGGTGCAGGAGCTTTAGGATCATTGTGATCGATGAGACCAGTATAAGTCACGGCATTAGGGAAATGGTAAGGGCAGTTTGTCGAGATGTGACCGACGTTCAGGCGGCGGCACTTTCTACAACCATCTTTTGTGTTCAGTTTGTTACATTCAGCATCAGTCAGCGGTGGCAAGGTCACTCTCGAGGTATTCTGGCTGGAGTTGATGGTGCACCTATTCGAGCTGGCGTTTGTGTTGTTCGTGTTACACCCGGAGTGAGTGAAGTTGTCGGAGGAAGCCGGACCCAATTGTCGGCAACGTTTATTGATGTATGCCTCTGTCACGTCCATAGTACGCTTCAGCTCGGCACGGCACCCTTCATCTATACGTTTGACCTCCCAGGCCCACGCTCGCAGGTCGTTCTCCTTGTTTACCTTTTCATCTCGGCATCTACGCGTCAACTCACTAGGTAAGGATGCCTCAAGCTTGTCCCGCAACGCCTTGTCCGTCAAATCAGAGGTCGTCCCACATAGGAGTGCATTTTGCGCCTGAAGATGTGAAAACCAGTCCCAAAAGATGCCCTCGTCTTTCAACATCGCGGTGAGGATCTCTTGCCTAATGCAATCCTCCTAATCAGGCTCCAAGTAGTTCTTTTGCAGTTCAGCAGTGAATTCGGCAAAGGATAGCCCCAACAAACGTTCACGGTCGCCATGGATCCAGTCGCGGATCCTCTCGTCTCAGAAACAGCCCAAAATCTTGCGGACTTGGTCCTTGTCGTTGACTTTCTTATGATCAAAGTAATATTCGCATCCCCGTTCGAAATCTCGCATCACGGTGGGCGTGATATCGCCAGCGTTCAAAATCGGAGCCTTCGATGGTGAGCTCTGGCCAACATAGGCGGTGGTGGCAGTGGGGTACAACATGGAAGTGATGACTCTTGGTCCAGGATGTGTTGGTGTTGGAGCGGTGGAAGAACTCGAGTCCGAGGAGGATGTGGAATCTGGACTAACAGTTTTTGGGAAGGTGGATGTATGCGCGGTTACGGGACTCTGTGGCGGGGATGTCAATGGCGATTCTTGTACAGCTGGTAAATGGGGTGCCATTGATAATCCCTGGCATTGTTGGGTGGCAGTGGGAACAGTTTGCAACCTGGCAGGTGTGGCAGGTGCAGAGACGGTGCCGACACGGAGTTGTGTGGATGAACGCCTCGGTAATTCTGCGTTCGACAGTTTGGCGGTTTTAGGTAACAGACGGAACAGTGTGAAAACAGCAGTGAAAACAGCAGGGATGGCTACGTTTAATGGCATGTTCAGTATGGTGGGGTTTCTGGTTGATATTCAAAAAAAAATGTAAGCTTACAATAGTAAGCTTCTCAGACGGACAGTGCAATAGAATAGGACCAGCGTCTATTGTCCAACAGTAAGGGAAAGATACAGAAAACGTAGGAGAGAATGAGGTATGGAGGGATGATGGGGGATAAGGATAGGAAGGATATCAATCAGTTCTCGTGGTATATGTGAGTGTTAGTCAGCAGGTCCAAATACGTACAATGTGTAGTAAGCCCCAGGCTTACAATTTATATAACATCATTTCAGCTATCCTGGCTGACTACTAGGCCAGGCACAGTAAATTTTTTTTCATTGAACTTATGTTTATGTCAAGCATGTTTGCATGAGGAATGACTTGAAAAATATGTCAAAGTCCAATTCAAACTCAGTTGGTCTTGTGAAATGCTTTGCTGGGCCTGAAATAGTGTTGCCATCACTCAGTGTTTTTTGCTAACTTGAGAAATAAAATCATACATTCTGAAAATATTTGAGAATGTACTGGTACTTATGCCATTTTATTTCCCAAGTTAGCAAAAAATGCAACCCAAGTCATGGCAACATTAGCCTAAAATAAGTCATTATTCACCACTTTGAGGGGGGTTCAAAGTAGTACTTACCTGTCACTTATTTCAAGTTATCATGTCCACCCATTGCCAATTTGGCTTGGATTTGGCAGGAAAATGTAAATAACTTGAAGTAAGAGAATAAGTGTAAGTGGCTACTTTGAATGTCCCCATTGTGGAAAGTACTGGGATAAAGCAAGCTGTGGAGTCCGAAGGCACCAGTACCGTTTATGATTCCAAATCCCAACACGCTCCTTGTCATTCACCTCTGGAATTTCCCTGGGAGAAACTGGGTAACTCGACCCAAGCCACGCTTGACCCACTCTAATTAGAAGGTTGATGTGGGGAGTCACCTGTGACAGCATTGACAGCGGACTAGGCCTCTAATATGATAGGTTGGTGGACAGGACACGTCACCCCCCCACGTTCATCGACTTCGGTGATAGTATAAAAATATGTTAAGCCTAATAGTAAAGCACAAGTCCATTAGGTCGACCAAGTTGATACATAGGCAACCACAAGCGGTCTGCATCTATGACACGAATCGTGGCATTAGAGCGTATTAGCTGGGATATCATATAACGAGAAATCAAGCTCTCCGATTGGTTGCTCCACATACTAGTTTTCACTGGGCCAATGTCCAATCGAACTGGTGACTCGGACTGGATGCGCACGGACCCGCTCGCTCGCTCCATTGCTTAACGGCAACCTGTCAGGATCGACTTTTTTCTCCTGCGCTTTAAGCCTTTACTCAATGACGCAGCTCAGGGCTTTTCAGCTGCTCTTCAAGTTGGGCTGCATGTGGGCTAAGGATGACGCACTTACACCAGGCCCGGACTGCTACTTAAACCTCCTTTGCATCGAATATATTTGAGCAGTTCTGTTGAGTTTTCTCCTCGAAGTTCCCAATCCCCAACCTCCAACAAACTATGTCGTCAACCATCGCCATCATTGCCCTCGGCCTTTTGGTCAATGGCCTCTTCCCTTTGTCATTACCACCTCTGACAGTTTTTTTTACTTGTAGGCCATCTCTCACAGCATCCATGCCGCCGGACCTCCAGCGGTTAACTTGCGCTCTGCTGCTAATTTCGCAATCCTCGCCAAGACAGGAGTGACCAACGTCCCCATATCCGCAATTAGTACGTCTCAGACCCGCACACTTTCTCGCCAAGGATGACTGATGTGAATTCTGGGAACTGTAGCTGGGAACATCGGACTCAGCCCTGCCGCCGGTACCTACTTAACGGGTTTTTCGACTGTGCTTGATTCTAGCGGCACATTCTCGACCTCAACCCAAGTCACGGGAAAGCTCTACGCCGCGTCGTATGTCAGCCCGACCCCTTCCATGCTCACAACCGCCGTCTTGGACATGCAGACCGCCTACACGGACGCCTCCGGTCGCACTCTCCCTAATTTCTCGAACCTCGGCACTGGTAAGTAATTTGACCATATGATGTCCTCGTTAAAACAGATTACTGACATCTTCACTGCCTTAGGCGAGATCGGCGGTCTCACTCTCATCCCTGGCCTCTATAAGTGGTCCACTGGTGTCACTGTGTCGAGCCCCGCCACTTTTTCCGGCAGCTCCTCAGACAGTGCGTTCTTCATATCATCATGCTATCTCATTCATCAGCTCACATACGATCTATATCAAGCTTGGATCTTACAAATTGCCGGTACACTCTCCATGGCCTCTGCAAAGACCATACTCCTGACTGGTGGTGCGAACCCTAAAAACATCATCTGGGCCGTGGCAGGCGATGTCACTCTGGGGACGACGTCACACTTTGAGGGTGTCATACTTGGAACAACCGGGATCACCCTCCAGACTGGTGCATCCATGAACGGTCGAGCGCTTTCTCAAGCGTTAGTTGCCCTCCAGAAGGTCACTTTAGTTTCACCTTCCTAAAAGCTGCAGTATCCAACTTGAATAGAGAAAGGCTCGTATGCTATGCTCCTTGTTTAGTTCCTCGGCTGTTCTTCCTCACACGGTTCGAAAAAATATAATTAACCTCACAAAACACCTTGTTACATCCCGGTTACTAGTAGGCTTGTTGGACAATACATCTTTTGTTTCTTTCTCGTATCCGATAGTGATTTAGTTGGGTACTAGTCTTTTCTAAAGGGAGACTGCCCAATTTCATTCCGCACAGAGAGGGGAGCTAACACGCAATTTATACTTGTCAGGGCATTCAAACCCTTGATGTAACTGGTTGGAAGGTATCGGCTCGCCGTGTTCCCCACAAATGCATCCCCCTCTTTGAAAATTCCACACTCCCGGCAGAGAGACTCGGAAGGGGAGAATTTATCGGGTTTGTGCAATCTTTTCACACTATTAATGTCAACTTGGATGCACACCTTATTTTTATAAGTATGGTGAATTTGCATCTCACCCACCCAATCATTGTATGTCATGCGTATATACCTGATCATGTCGGACTACTATAGCTATGTGATTTTGCAGACGGGATTTATTCGGAACACTATAAGCTACTAGCAACACACATCAACCTCCGACAATGAACTTACAATTCATTCGGAAATCTACAGACTACAGGGTGGCGGGCTGCCTCAAAGCTCAAGTAAGCCAAGGTACACACCTCCACGGACAACCCAAAAGCCTGCTACACCCGTACAAATACCCCAACAACAGATCATTGAACTGCAACTGATACTTTACCAACTTGCAAGATTTGCACTGGAGACTTCCAAGACTTGCACTGAAAATTGCCAGATTTGCCCTGCAGACTTGCAAGACTTGCAATAATTGATGAAATATTTGACAGACTTCTAGTAAAGACTAACATGACTTTTTTTTTTTTTTTTTTTGTTCAGCAATTTATAGCGCGGTGCACGTAAGCAGTCCGCGGGCACGAAGTACAGACATACCAGAGTAAGCTACGCTCTACTATACCAGACCCCCGCCGGTGTGAGACCTTCCTCCCTCTTTTAACCTCTGAGGCGGGCAGATAGACCACATATAAAGCTCGCTGGAGCCGGGAAGGCAGAGCCGCGCCCTTGCGCCGCCACATGCCAGAAGACTCCCCACCCGCAGATAGTCCGGTCCCCCCACGCGCGGCCAGCCGAGGCCAGCCGGTGAGTAGTGTCAATTCACCGTAAGCCCCCGCATCCCGAAGGACCCGGAGGTGAACCGTGTTCCCTAGCAGGAGACAAGGTGGACCACCCCCCTCATTGAAGGGCGGACCGTCGGCCGGGCCTGGGCGCCGTCCGACAAAATGGTGGGCTGAGGCCCAGAGGGCCCAAACGACGCCTGTAAAGGTAGGTACGCAAGGCAGGAGCAGAACCCCTGCATCGCGTACCCATGACAAGCCGGAGGCATAAGCCCCAGGAGCCCCCTGCCCGTAGCGGCTGGAGGCGTGTAGTGAGCCCTGGTGACGCACCAGGCACTCCAGAGAACAGAGGTGAGGCAGCACCGCAGCACCGCCCCCAGTCTGGAAAGGTGGAGGGCACAGGGTTGGACAATTGTGCACCTCAGACATGGCACGGCCCTCGTAGAAACTGCGGGCGGGGCTGTAGTGGGAGGGGCCACTTAGGGGGACCATCGCTGAGGGATGGCGGCCCAGACAATGGCTGGTGCGCGGTATGCGCCCATTGCTGTGTAGTGCGGCCCTTGGCGCTATGCGTCATGGGCCCAGTGATAGTGGTGCTGGGGGAGCGATTCCCCCTGCCCTCCACTGACCGATCTAGCCGATCGCAGATAAACTGATGCCCCCTGATAACAGGGAGGCATCGGGCGGTGCTCGATCTCTTGTGCGCAGCAGGGATCGCCAGCCCCGCGCGGTCTTGGTGAGCAGACAAGTCCTGGGAGCGCAAGCGAGGGGTGCAAGTGCTCAACACAGGACGTGGAAGGGGAAGCGCCGGTGCGCACACCCCTGATGTGGAGCAAGGACCCACCCAGACGGGATGGGCAGTATCCTGTAGCCGTAGAGTAGCTTAACCCTCAAGGTAGAGTCATAGTAGAAGCACCAAATCCTGAGATCCTCTCCAGGGATCTGGAAACCTCTAAAAGAGCGCCCCCTAACCTCAGCGTTCTCCCCCCGACCCCAGAGCAGGACCCCCAGCCTAAGCCGGCAGTGTTACTTCACCGTCGAACCCCCCCACCAGTTGGTGGAAGGTGCCCCACCATAGAGCCCAGGATCATCGAGCCTGGTAGAGATAAGTGGCGGACAATAGAACACCCACATAGTGAGCATCCGCGTACGATCCAAAGAGATCCGTCAAGCCAGTCGCCAGTGGGGTTGGGATAGAGTCCAACCGACCTCTAGAGAGTGCTATAGGCTGGTCTGATCAACGATCAGGCCAGGGGATGGACTGCTGGACATCGAGCCAGACAGTGTGAAGGTTGTTCCCAACAAGGTGGTGGTAACAAGTCGGAGGAGCATGAGACTAACATGACTTGGATGAATTGGAAATCTTGTATTTATTGTGCATTTATATCATCTATACTTTGAATCTAGCACTCTTTTTAATGTTCAATAAAACTATATACTCACCTTATTTTGTCACAATTATATGACAATTACTGGACATTCAGTTCAAGATACTTTCTATATACCTTTTATTGAAGTATTTAGAAAGTAGTGTGACACCTTATTTTCAATATTTTCAACTTATTTGTTTGCTTGTATTTTTAAACATATTCTTATATTATTGAAAACATATCAAAACATTATTCATTTTTATATTGCATTATCTTTTCAAGCCTTTCAACTTCTTTTGCTTCTCAATATTGAATCAATATTGACATTAGGATTGAAAAGGTATTGAAGACATATTCAAACTGGAATACTCCATATTTCCAATATCTTCAACATATTTTGATTTGCAAAATGAAAACAATATCATGAAAGATATGTAGAATGCACCTTGAAAGTATCCTTGTGTGTGTTTTTCATATGTTCAATATACTTCTAACCCAAATATTCAATTCAATTATTAAAATATGTTTTTAGTATTGCCACTTGAAGTACTCAGAAAAAATTGATAAAGACATTCAAAACATATCTGAGAGGTATCATGATATTTTTCAAAAATATCATCAAAGTAATGTTGCTTTCAATGTTGTAAAGAAGTACTTTGATCTTTTCAGAAACCTTTTTGTCAAAGTATCTTGAAAATATTTTAATTTTGACTGGAATACTTTTTCAATATTTTTTCAGTACTTTGCCCTGAAATATCTGGTTATGCATCCAGTGCACTGGATGCATAGACAAAAAGGTTTCTGAAAAGATCAAAGTACTTCTTAACGATATTGAAAGCAACATTACTTTGATGATATTTGTGAAAAATATCATGATACTTCACAGATATGTTTTGAATATCTTTATCAGTTTTTTCTTAATACTTCAAGTGGCAATGCCCAAGACATATGAATTGAGTATTTAGGTTAGAAGTATGTTGAACATATGCAAAACACACACAAGGATACTTTCAAGATGTATTCTACATATCTTTCAGGGTATTGTTTTCATTTTGCAAATTAAAATATGTTGAAGAGATTGAAAATGGGTAGCATTCCAGTTTGAATATGTCTTCAATACCTTTTCAATCCTAATGTCAGTATTTGATCAATATTCAGAAGGAAAGGATGTAAAATGGATTAAAAAGATAATATAATATACAAATGAATAATGTTTTGATATGTTTTCAATGAGAAAAGAATATGTTTAAAAATACAAGTAAACAAATAATTTAGAAATATTGAAAACAGAGTGTCACACTACTTTCAAAATATTTCAAGACAACATATGTAGAAAGTATGTTGAACTGAATGTCCAGTAATGGTTATATGACAAAGAAGAAATGTTGAAACATAACTTCTTTAAATAGTGAGATGGTACATCAGAAAGGGGACTACAGATGCAAGTATGAAGTGCAGGACATCCAAGGCTTACAATTTTCCTGATGTCTGGAAGACTTCAGCACTGTATAAAAGTCTTGCAAATGATTTGTGCAAATCTTGCAAGTCTGGTACACAAGGCTTGCAAGTCTTCTGTGCAAGTTTTGCAAGTCTTATGCAAGTCTTCCAAGTCTTGCAAGTCTTCTGTGCAACTCTTGCAAGTCTTCCATGCAAGTCTTGCAAGTCTTCTGTGCAGGTCCTGCAAGTCCTGCAAGTCTTGCAAGTCTTGTACGCAAAGTATTGTACCCAAGTCTTGCAAGTCTTCAGTGCAAGTCTAGTCTTGTACCCAAGTCTTGCAAGTCTTTCAGTGCAGGTCTTGCAAGTCTTGTACCCAAGTCTTGCAAGTCTTTGGTGCACATCTTGCAAGTCTTCAGTGCAAGTCTTGCAAGTCTTGTGCCCAAGTCTTGCAAGTCTTCAGTGCATGTCTTGCAAGTCTTCGGTGCACATCTTGCAAGTATTGTACCCAAGTCTTGCAAGTCTTCAGTGCAAGTCTTGCAAGTCTTCTACCCAAGTCTTGCAAGTCTGGGACCCAAATCTTGCAAGTCTTTGGTGAACATCTTGCAAGTCTTGTGTCATATCCCATGCAAGCACCCCTCGGAACTCTGCCTCGGAACTCCAACGGAACTCCGTAGGAACTCTGAGTATTTCAAATTCCTCATTTCAAATTACCTCTCCTGTTTTACTTACATCACATCTTCCGTAGTTTACTCAAGTCTGTTCTTCATCATAGATATCATCACAAAATTTGTACTCGGAACTCCGCAGAACTCCGCCACAGCTACACCGAGTACTAGCCTTAGTATAAAACTACTTTACATACTTTGTATTCTTCAGTTCAAATATTAGTTGTTATCAACTTATCATTTGTCAACTTTAAGACCTCAAACTTCTATCTTAATCTTCGGACCTCCGGACCTCTGCTTCATTCCTGTCCCTTACTTTGGACTTCCTAATCGGAACTCCGCTTTTGCACCTTTTCCTTACCTCGGACTTCCGCATGGACTTCCGGACTTTTCAGTTCCTTGCAAATTGGACACCGAGCGTAGAGAAGGGCACAACCTCTTAAAGGTTGAAGCCAAGTCCTCATCGTACATCGGAACTCCGCCGGACTCCGCCGATTTCCCGTGCCTTAGGATCAGTTCTTAACATCTTGTATGCAAGTCTTGCAAGTCTTGTACCCAAGTGGAAGGAGGCCGGGAAAGGCCGCCTCACTAAGTTCAGTCAGGCAGACAGGACAATGTTATCCTTTGTTGCACGTAGTAAGAGTCAGTAAAATACATGAGTGAGTAGTAGTAACGATACCTTTGTTGCACGTAGTAAGAGTGAGGCAACAAAGGGGAAAAGATTGTATATATGTGAGGGGTTCAGACTGTGTTGGAAAGTGTCCAGATCCAGCATTTCAAACATGGCCGCATCAGGCGTAGTTCTCATATTGGGTAAGCAGTCGGGCCATCGGTACCTGTGCACATGTCCAGCCATGGGTATTGGATTGCCGGTGATGCAACGTGCATCGGTCTGGCAGTGGTGTTCCTGTCGGTGGTGTTGCCGATGGGTGATGCCGTCGGTCAGTGTGTCCAACAATGTACGTCGGCAGTGACATGCCCATTGGTGGTGGTACCGTTCGGTTCGTGTGCAAGGGCACCGGTCAGTGTGGAGCGGCATGCATTGGCAGCGGTGTGCCCATCAGTAGTGGTACCGACTGGCAGTGTCATCGGTAGTGTTACTGATCGGTACTGCCGTTGTGGCTGTGCACTTACCGCTCGGCAGTGGGTGTCGGTCTGTGTGCATTGGCAGCGGTGTGCCATTGGTATGCATCGGTTCGGCGTCGGTGCGCCTGTATATGTTCGGTGTTGTGAGTCTGGGGCCAGGCTTACACCAAGTCTTGCAAGTCTTCGGTGCAAGCTTTGCAAGTCTTGTACACAAGTCTTCCAAGTCTTCTGTGCATGTCTTGCAAGTCTTCCATGCAAGTCTTGCAAGTCTTCAGTGCCAGTCTTGCAAGTCTTGTACACAAGTTTTTCAAGTCTTCAGTGCAAGTCTTGCAAGACATGCACAGAAGACTTGCAAGACTTGCATGGAAGACTTGCAAGACATGCACAGAAGACTTGGAAGACTTGTGTACAAGACTTGCACCAAAGACTTGCAAGACTTGCATGGAAGACTTGCAAGACATGCACAGAAGACTTGGAAGACTTGTGTACAAGACTTGCACCAAAGACTTGCAAGACTTGGGTACAAGACTTGCAAGACTTGCACTGAAGACTTGCAAGATGTGCACCGAAGACTTGCAAGATGTGCACCGAAGACTTGCAAGACTTGGGTACAAGACTTGGAAGACTTGCACTGAAAGACTTGCAAGACGACTTGGGTACAATACTTGCAAAACATGCGTACAAGACTTGCAAGACTTGCACTGAAGACTTGAAAGACTTGGGTACAAGACTTGCAAGACTTGCACTGAAGACTTGAAAGACTTGCATACAAGACTTGCAAGACTTGCAGGACTTGCACAGAAGACTTGCAAGACTTGCATGGAAGACTTGCAAGAGTTGCACAGAAGACTTGCAAGACTTGGAAGACTTGCATAAGACTTGCAAAACTTGCACAGAAGACTTGCAAGCCTTGTGTACCAGACTTGCAAGATTTGCACAAATCATTTGCAAGACTTTTATACAGTGCTGAAGTCTTCCAGACATCAGGAAAATTGTAAGCCTTGGATGTCCTGCACTTCATACTTGCATCTGTAGTCCCCTTTCTGATGTACCATCTCACTATTTAAAGAAGTTATGTTTCAACATTTCTTCTTTGTCATATAACCATTACTGGACATTCAGTTCAACATACTTTCTACATATGTTGTCTTGAAATATTTTGAAAGTAGTGTGACACTCTGTTTTCAATATTTCTAAATTATTTGTTTACTTGTATTTTTAAACATATTCTTTTCTCATTGAAAACATATCAAAACATTATTCATTTGTATATTATATTATCTTTTTAATCCATTTTACATCCTTTCCTTCTGAATATTGATCAAATACTGACATTAGGATTGAAAAGGTATTGAAGACATATTCAAACTGGAATGCTACCCATTTTCAATCTCTTCAACATATTTTAATTTGCAAAATGAAAACAATACCCTGAAAGATATGTAGAATACATCTTGAAAGTATCCTTGTGTGTGTTTTGCATATGTTCAACATACTTCTAACCTAAATACTCAATTCAATTATCAAAATATGTCTTGGGCATTGCCACTTGAAGTATTAAGAAAAAACTGATAAAGATATTCAAAACATATCTGTGAAGTATCATGATATTTTTCACAAATATCATCAAAGTAATGTTGCTTTCAATATCGTTAAGAAGTACTTTGATCTTTTCAGAAACCTTTTTGTCAAAGTATCTGAAAATATTTTAATTTTGACTGGAATACTTTTTCAATATTTTTTCAATACTTTGCCCTGAAATATCTGGTTATGCATCCAGTGTTGAAGGCGTTGGTATCATCCTTTCAGGCTGTGTATTGGACCATGGCAGCTGCAGAGCTAGCTGTGATCGCAGCAAATCCATTCTCCACCCCCATCTCTAATCACATCATCTCTACCCTCATGATCAATAGAAATGCTGACGGCCTTCGCCTTACTACATTTGTTATTGCTGGAACGGTGTTCATTTGTCTTGGCACATTACTTTGAACATGGTGTTATCGGAGCACCTGTTCACGTTTGATATTACTGGTTTGAGTGGGCCGCTGCTAGACGTGCGGCAGGTCTGAGTTCTTGACTCTAATATACAATGCTGATGTTGCTCTTCTTGAACGGTTTGTAGACATGTCAGAGACATGATCAAAGTGTCCTTCATATTCTGTTTGTTGTCCTGTAGCAATTCCATCATGGTGCCATACCATGCCATCAGATGTGATAATATGAGCTGCAAAGTGGTCAGTGTGGTGATATATTATGGTTGTTCACAGTAGCCATTTTCTGGCCATTTTCGCTTCATCTTCAGTTTTCATTTTTCTTCCATTTTTCAAAAATGAACTTCAGGATGGGTCAAGAATGACCCGAAAAATGATCATTTTTGCAAAATGGAGCAGCCCCCCCCCATTTTACAAAAATGCTCATTTTTCCTTGCATTTTCCCTTCATCTTGTCATTCCATTTTTGTTGTTATTTCAAACTCAGCTCTGATATGATTGTGATGCCCACCATCATATTGACTCATGATGCTACCACACCCTCACTCCTTCCCTTGACTCTCTACCACCACCACAACTCCATCACCACCCATCATCACCACTCCCACTCCTGTTACCAAGCCTGCATGAGCTGTGAGTGGCCACAAATGATGGCAACGTGGGCCCAAATGATGGGCAACCCATTGTTTGGGCTCTAGGTATATTTTTTGTTTGTTTGTTTCTTCTTTTTATAAGCTAACTAATTGTAATCTTTTATTTTTAGGATCCATACTACTGGTAACATGCCGACATGGCACAACCCACACCCACACTCATTGAATGTTGACATACTATTTATATACATTTGTTGCTCACTGCCACATCAACCTTGATTGCTTCACTACCATGCTCCATGGCCACTACAATGACAAACAGGATAACAACTAGGACCACGAGCTAAGACAAGGAGGATGACGGCAATGACAACAAACAGGAGGGAGAGTGGAGGAGAATGAGGGGCAAGGGCCCAAACAATGCAAATCATCATTGGGCCTCAGGTATGTTTCTTTGTTTCTTTATTTATTTTATTGATGATGATTCCTTTATTTAGGGTGTAACCTACATGCTACCACCACCCTCTAATGACACCCACCCCTGTGAGTCACTGCTTGTGGGGTGGTAGATCCCTTTTCCACCATGAGACAACACCCATGCCCATGAGCCACTGCTCACGGGGTGGCAAATCCCCTCTCTGCCCCCTCCAAGATGACACACGCCTTAAGCCACTGCTTGCAGGGTGGTGGTTACTGTCTCTGCCCCCTACAAGCCGACACTCACACCTGTGAGCAACTGCTTGTGGGGTGAGGGTTCTTCTATGTCACCAGGAACAGGGGGCACCACTGCTGCCCCTTCCTCCACTTGGCTGTTACAAAAGGCCCATGACAACACTGCCATGAGCAACTGCTTGCAGGGTGGACCCCTACCCCAGCTGATGATGGTGATGCACTGTCATCATCGTCTTCAGCTTCTGTGCTCAACAAAGCCCACAATTGCGGGTCTTCCCAGACACAGGAGATGTCATACAGCAGGGGACAGCAGGTCTACCCCTATCTGCTGACCCATGGGTTGCAGGTACAGGTAAGGCATGGGTACGGGTATGCTCAAGAGTACCCATGGGTTACCCATGCATATCCCTACTCCCACCACTGCAAGCCCTTGCTCGCAGGTGGGTGCTAATGGCCCTCTGTGACAATGAGCATCCACCAAGACATGGTAAGGAGGGCCATGACAGGGCCACCCTCATTTCATCTACTTTTCTTTCATTAGTTATTTTTGTTGTAGTACAAAGGAGTATATAGCATAGTATAAAGGATGAATATATATATTTCCTACACACTATAAGTTTGAAGACTACAAGCTACTACTAATTATAGTGACCAGCCCATGAAAATAATTTTACCAAGTCATTTGAGGGGGAGTTTGAATATGCTGAGCACTTGCCAGCACTGCTGAGGACCATGTAGAATGCATTTTTGCTTCATTTTTTTGTTAATTTTGCTTTCCAGGGTGTTCACAGTAGCCATTTTTCACATCATTTTTTGTTTCATTTTTTGGATCATTCTGATCATTCTTCTGCCAAACACATGGAAATGATCCAAAAATGAAGCTGAAAATGTTTACTGTGAACAACCCTATTACACCCCTAAGCTCATATGTAGTACATTGTCCATTCCTTTGTGTTATGTTCAACAACTTTGTCAGTAATGTAGTGTGCCCTGAAAGGTCAAATGCTAACATGAGAGGAAAATCATCAAATACATGTGTTCTTATCAAATGCTGATTAAGTACAAGAATGACAATGGGACAAGGATTCAACAGATAAATTGTCAACAAAATTTTGGAGGGTGGGCACATGGGTTAATATTGTAAGCTGGCAGCTGAAAGCAGATATTTCTGCTCATTGCACATCGTGACCATTGGGGCAATGCATAGATGATGTTGTAACAGGTTGAGAAGATTATACAAAATAGAGATAATTGCATCAAAAGCACAACTGTTATTATGCCATTGTGTTCCTTGTGGCTGAGAAAGGATAGGATGATCCTGTGAATTTTTTCTATGTTCAGTTTTTTTCCTTTTTGGGGCTGGGGGTTTTTGATTTGAACTTATTTTACATTTCTTGATATATATAGAAGAGTCACCCTTTGTGCCTTTGGCAGAAACATATGGAGATATAGTGGCAGGTGGTATAATTGGTCTTTTTGTGGACATGTTGCTTTGGTTTTCAATCCTCCAACAAGTGACATTTACATTGCTAGACAACTGAAATACATCAGATCCATTCCATTGTATAGCTCTATGAACAGCATTAGGTACATAATATTCACCTTTGATTTTATGAAAGGCTGTGATAAGGTCATTTTGGCACTCACCAATTACTGTAGCATCCAACTTTCCATTATAGTGCAATGCAGTGATATTATCCAACAATTCAAGTTCCCTTAAATTCTTGGTATAGTGCTCCTGATGCACCTCCAGTGATTTTTTTTGGATCAAAACCTTGCAATATTACTGTTCCAGCTGCAGATGCACTTCTAGACAGAGCAGTACAATATGATTGATGACTCCTGCTACTGTTAATATCTACAACATTAAATAGTCTTGTTTTTCCCTGTGAAGTACAATCAGTTATTGCAAAGTTTGGCAGGACTTCAACTTGATTGCATGATACATTGAGAGTTGTATCATTTGGAAGTACACATTAAGTATTGGTAGTAGTTTTAATTAATGGTACAACATTTATGGGCAAATTGGCCAGTTGGACTGTTTGAGGTGGGTTTATAAGTTGGACAAACAACACATCAAGAATATGTTGTCCTCTGGAACCTACTGTTAAGGTCGTGCAAAGTGGGGGCAGGCAGAATCGGAAAACGCGCGGTGATTCCGAAGGGGAACAAACGGGACTTGGCTTCAACTTGTAAGAAGTTGCGCCCTCCTGTTGATCCGGTTGTCCCTGATTTCAGGAGTGAGTTTTCGGGTACGCGGAAATGCGTCGGGGGTTCCGAGGGAGGAAGAACTAGAGAGTTGAACTGGAATCCAACTAGAGTTAACAAATCAATATTCAAACTGGATAGCTCGACCTAATGTGCGAGCTTATATACTAAGTACAAATGTTTCTACTATAATCTAGCATAGTCTTGAATAGCGGGATTGGTAAGAAGATTACTAAGTAGTTACTAATAAGTCGGGCATCGCGCTGTGTCTCCGAGGTCTGGAATATTCTACACCTTTCTTTATCCTGGTTTCTGAGTCATTCCTGTACTGCAATTGAATACCACTTTTGGAGTGATCATGTGAGTACCACTTCGGGTATCCGTCGGTAAACCCGTTGGGTTTTGCGTAGCCGGCGGAACGGTGCATGACACCTACAGATGATTCCCAATCATAAATAGTGGCTTCTTGACCTTTTGTAATGCAAAGTTCAGTTGCACTATTTCATCTTATGATTACTAGTAAACCAAGACACAGAGAAAGTTTTCCAGGAATATTTTTAGAATTAGAACTGGAGGGTAGATCCCATAGTATTTGCTGAACACCAGCAGAAATATGGCACTCTTGATTTTCTCAATGATCCAAATGTCTTCTTTTTCTTTCTTTTGCCTCTACTATCAGTTGAGCTAATTGTGTCTTCAGAGTAAAAGTCAGTTAGAGTTTGACCTGTCTCTGCAGCATATCTTTGACAGCCAAGATTATTGATAACATCTTTTGGAAGATTTAATGTGGTTATAATAGAGACATTATGGAATTGCTTATCATTAACAGATGACTGCCCATCCAACTCACTTGAAATATGAGTACACAAAAAGGCAATATCATTAGCTGTGCAAGCTTTGTAACGCATGTCGCACAAAGCTTCTTGTAGTTTGGCATCTTCTACAGTTTGTGTAGTTTGTCACATATTCTGATGTAATATAACATCTGTTGTAACCTGATGCTATAGTGCTTTTCTGATACCAGCCTCTTGATCTTGACAGCTTGTAGAATTTCTGCCAATAAATCTACCATACAAAGAAGCATTTTTATGCCCTATAGCTGGAGGCAGTTGGGCAAAATCACCAGCAAATATCATGTTTAGACCCCCAAATGGTTGTTCAGCATTGTTCATAACACCTGCTAGTCTTTCACTTATTGTTAGGACATCACCAATACCCTAAGGCAAAGATGATGGCTCCCACAAACAAACAACAACAAAAGGAGAGAATAGTCTAGCAGTCAAAGGCAGTCACACCAGGGTATGGTGGATAACCTAAGAGAACATGACTAGTGTCTCTAGGCATTTTATTCGAATATATATACTACTATACATGCGGTAACCATGCGTTGGCTGTGGCCATGCTTAGGGCATGAGTTGTCAGTGGGCGCAGCATCCCATGCCTACAGCGTGAGGTGCGCAGCTACATGTGCCTACCATGGGTCCAATCAGGCTGTGTATCAGCCATGCATGTACGGTGTGTTGGACCTATCCTTAGCCATGCACTTGATCATAGGGACCTTGTGCCTACTGCGTGTACATAAAAGTGGCATCACATCAGAACAGTGAAAGTAATAGTATTAATTGTTGTTGAAAATTGTACTCCTGACACTTATTTTATACATGTCTCTGCAAGAAAGCATTTGTAGTGAGTCAGGAGCGAACTATACTTAAGGGGTCATCAAAGAACATGAATAATGTATATTGTTCATGTTGATGATGTTGGTAAGTATGTTACATTTTTTAGTAGTCGACTGGCCTTAAATAAGCCAGTTGAAGCTGAAGTTCTTGTAATAAAATATATACAAATATCTGGGGTATTACCTGAATCACTACACCCTCCCCCTTAATTTCCTGCCAGGGAAACCATTTTTGGTTGACAGACAAGATGATCCAAAGATTGTCTAATCATGCAGAAGGCGGCTCAGGTGTGGGCGGCACTGAGACTGGTTGCTCATGTTCGGGCATGGGTGATAGTTCACCATCCTTGCATGAGAGCAGATGGATTTGGGAGATGGGCATCACAGGGTCTAGTCCCTGCATGAAATTTTCAGTGGGCCAGACAGGTGCACTGGTCCCCACTCCAGTGTCTCTGGTGAACTCGTCATTGGAGTCCAAGTTGTCTGAGCTGTCACTGTCCAGCCTGGCTTGCTTTCTCTTCTTTTGCAATGAATTTGTGAAAACATCAAAATAGTTGGAGCCATGGCCTGCTCTGAATCCCTTTGAAGGGATGCTGGCCTCAGCTCTCCTCTTTTTCTTCAGTGTGCATTTTTCAGTGCTGGTAAGACACTTTGCACAGGGGAAATCCATCTGATGAAGGGGTCAGTCACCAGGGCAGAGGGCCCTGGAGGAGGTAGAGATCCTGAGCCAGCAGCTGGGTTACTACTGACTGGTGTGGGTTGTGCTGGCACATGTGCATGGAATCAGACATCCCCCCTGCATGAACAGGGGAGAGATACTGAGGTGGGGGCAGGCCTGCATGGCCAGGGCCAGTGGGCCAAGGCACTCCACCCCTAACAGGAACAATTCCCTTGCACTTCCTCTTGGCATGGGGGGTGAACATGGCCACATCGGTGGGTGCAGGCATCCACCAATGAGGTTAAGTCATCAGAGGAGCATCCTCTGGATTGTCCAAAGTTAGTTGCCCCAGACAATTAATTATGTCTGAGGCCGCTGCAGGCTCCTCCAGCTGTGGAGAGGGAGAAGTTGCCATGGCTGTGAGCCAGCCCACAGCATAATGATAAGCCTCTTGAACCTCCAGGTCTACGACTCCCATATTTGTGAGGTGTCTGATGACATCCTCAATGCTGGTGTGGTCATTCACACTCAGCAGGGGCCGTTGAGTGCAAACCGGTGCTGAGGCAAGTTGGGCGCACTCTCACACACGCCAATAAGACCCTGTCCATATGAAAACTTCAGCTAAACAAAGCTGAAGATTGAACTTCTGCCTCTGGTTGAGTCCAGAGGGGATCTGCTGATATGCCAGGAGATGACCCCTGATGTGTGGAAGCAAGACCCTGTGATGGTCAAGCATGATACCAGGGCATTTCTGCTACTGGTAACAGTGTCTGCATAAACTGCACCCACTGTTTGGGGGCATCAGTGACGCTTGGTTGGTCCAAGTGACTCAGGTCCTGCAGTCTTCACAGACCATGAGCTGATTGCTGCTCTTCTGGTAACCAGCTGGGTAATCTCCAGCTGGCGAGGGTGTGGATCATCAGGGGCATTCTCTCCCCTGCTGCTGTCTCATTGACAAAGCACGTGTATTCTTGTATGCACTTGAGAATCTGGTAATTCTCAGGAATGAATGTGGGCTGCCCAGGCCCAGATATCAAATTCCTCCTTGGTGAGAGGAACAGCAGCAGGTGCTCCCTGTGACTTGGGGGGAGCAGGGATCCAGTTCCCAGGGACTGAGAAGCCTGGTGCTGAAGTTGTATACTTTGACCTAGGAAAAGCAGGAAGAGGCAGGTACCCCTCCCTCATGGGTGTGTCTTTGTTCCTAGGAACGGAGAGAAGGGCAGAGGCTGGCACCAGCTTTGCAGCAGCACTGGCATATCTCTTCTCCTCGGGAGGAGGGGAATATTCACAGGTGCAAGCCCACTTTGTTGAATGTTCTTCAAGCTGTCCTTGAAGCTTACCTACTTCCTGCTCTAGGCCCTTAACCGAGGCTTGGAGCTCTGCTATCTCGTCCCCATAATCATAATAATTACAATTGGCTCTGGCTATTTCACCCAAGCAAATATCTAAATCTCAATGGTCTTGAGTGTTGAGATAGCTCTTGTCATGGTCATACACATGCATGTAGACGTGGAGGGTGTAACTCTTGCAGATTTCACAAGAGTTGCTGTGGACGATGATACCCTGTTCATTGATCCTCCAAGAACTGGCAGTGCTTAAGCTGGTGCCCACACCATCTTGCCACTGTCAGTTCTTGTGAGCTGCACAGTGATTGGCATGGCTCCTGGCTTCCTGTTCACCTGGTGAAGGTGAATGATGATGCCTGTCATCTTTGCTCAAGCTGGGCAACTTGAGCCTCCTCCTCTCTCTCCCCTTTCTCCTTTGAGATCAAGCACCAGGCTTGATCTCATGTGCATTTTTCAATGGACTGGGATCCCCCATGGGATTGTCATTGTTGTGTGGGTAACTTGCCATGATATGCAAGTTGAAGTGGGGAAAGAAAATTTGGAACTCCACAAGAATCAATCCCTCAGTGCAGAGTTCTCAGCAGGCGCAAACAAGTCCAATCAGGTGGACTTGTTTGTACAATGCACAGATCCAACTCATAGTTGGAACTATCAGGAAACACCTGTAGGACCTTGTAAGGTCCAATGAACTTGGCCAGTAGCTTACTCACCCATGCTTTAGGGGGGGCGAGGTTCTTAGTAGAGAGGTATATGAGCTCACCAACTCATATATCAGGCTCACCACCCCTATGTTTATTTGCATAGAGGCATTGAAACACATGCTCAGTTATGATACTGTCATGTGCCATTGCCATGTTCTGGAGTGCATTCATGGTGAAAGTCCAAACCCCAGGAGGGAAATGCTCTGTCACCAGTAATTCTATTATCATACAGGGTACAAACCCATAGTTGATTTTGAACGGGGCCATCCCCATTACTCTGTTAATGGCAGAGTTTATTGCAAATTCTACCAAGGGTAGAAACTTCACCCAATCCATTTGGTTACACATGATGAAACTGCATAGAATCTGTGCTATCAAACGATTCACACATTCGGTTATTCCATCCATTTGCAGATGGAATGAAGTGGACATAAGTAACTTTACATCCAGGATTTTGTGAACTTCATGCCACCATTTGAACATGAACTTGGAGTATTGATTGCAGACAATCAAAGCAGGGAGACCATGTAATCTAACAATCTCCCTCATGAAGATGGGAGATAACTGAGACACTGTCATCATTGTGTTCACCAGAATTAGGTGAACCATGGATGACAAGCAGCATATGATTACCCATAGGTAATCAAACCCATTGGACTCTGGGAAGGGTCTGATAAATCCATTCCCAATGACTCCCAAGGTCACCAAGGGGTCAGTAAGGAATGAAGTTTCCCCTGTGGGGGCAATACTCCCCTTTTGATCAAATGCAAGTCACACAAGACTTGCAAAACTTTTCAACCTCAAATTGAAGTCGAGGCCACTAGTACCAATGTCAGATATACTCTGACATCTTCAATGGCCCAAGATGCCCAACCACTGTGTGGGCATGTTTGATGATATGACCATGTAGCATCATACCATTGGAGTTGTGTGAGGGAACACACAAAATGTCTTTGTCACCCTTGTTCTTCATCCAAATGAACCCATCCTGGATTTTAAAACTAGGGTGGTCATTGGGATGTTCCAGGACTTTCTTGAATACACTGTATTGGGATAGCAAGCCTAAGGCTATATCCAAGACAGTAATAATAATAATATTGATTACTGAGACTTTAACATTCTGTAGTATATATACTACATGTAATTGTGTACATGAAACAATCACTCCTTGACCTCTGAGACACTCAGAGGAACACCCCCCTTTGTCCTAAGGTCTTCTCTGAGCTTCCTGCAACACTCTCCTAACAGGTTATGGGCCCTGGCATTATTTAAAAACAATCCAAACATATTTCACAACATGTCTCAAGCATTATACAACAACAAAGAATTTGTTCCAGACAGTAAAGATGAAGACCTATACATTCAGGAACATGATCAGGACTTGGCTGATTATATGGAATTATTTGGGCCATCACCATCTGCCTCCAGTAAAGAAAAAGTCCAGGAAACACAGCCACCTGTGCCCAGCATGCCCAAAACAAAAATTACCCCTAAACAAAAAAAACCCACGATCCTCCTTATCCGTACCAAGGAATATTCCAATGTCAATAAGATCTCAGATTGTGATCACCTCACTGATGAAAATTGGCATGAGTGGAGAAGAAGGATGAAAAGGGTATTTATTAATTGTGATATAACTGGATATATATATTAATGGGGCCATAAAACACCCAAGTGAATCCAGGGAGGGGCATGTAATTGGGACAAAAATGACACCTGGGCACAACAAGTTATTATACATAACTTACCTCTTTGCAAATGAATCACGTCAGATCAAAAATAATGGCAGAAGCAATGTATTCTGCATTATCAGTCACTCATGAAAATAAGGCACACCAAACTGTAAATCATAGACAGTGCCTATTATATGAGACCAAGGCCGATGTTACTGACAACTTCCTAAAACATATGGACATCCTCAAGTCTTACCAAGACCACATCAATAAATTTCCTAATATGGAATTTCATATTTCAGACACCCAATTTAAATCTATCATATCAGCATCCTTAACATTGAGCTGGCAAACATATGTCAAACCATATAATGGCAATGCTAATGATCCAAATGATATGGACCCGAAGTGCCAATTGTCATCAGACACATTCATAGGATTATTGTGGGAGGAATACAAACTTCAGTTGAACAGAAATACAAATGGGAATAACAGCAGCACTGGTGGAAGCATAAATCTGGTGAAAACCCAGAAAGCTACTGGTCTCAGTAAATCCCTGGAAAATTGTATCACCAAAAGGAAATCCTCTATTAAATCTTATTGTGATCATTGTAAGTGTGCTGGGCATTGGACCAGTAAGTGCTGGAGTTTGATGGGAACAAATGCCATAACTGTGGGAAATTCAGACATGTAGCTAAAAATTGTTGGGGGAAAAGAAAAGAAAAGGTGAAAGAGAAGAAGCCTTGATGCATGTAATAACAATGCCATAATTGATGAGCATCTGATCTATTATGATTGGCTGGCTGACTCAGCAACAACTTCACATGTAACATATCAAAGAAATGTATTTACTTCCTACATGCCAAAGGAAAATATTTCCGTAACAGGTGTGGGTGGAAAAGAGGCCAGTGTAGCAGGACAAGGAACTGTCAATTTAATTTCGACATGCAACCAAGAAAAAATATATTTTACATCTACAAAACGTTTTACACATTCCAAGTACATGAAATAATTTAATTTTTTTAGGGAGATGGGACACAGCTGGAGGAAAATATATTGGAGGATAATTCTCGTCAATACAGATGGTAAATCCATTGCACATGGGAATAAAATCAATAATCATCTCTACAAAATGGAAATTATTATTAGAAACCCAGATTACACCACCAACAATGCAGGTAATAATACAATGTTCATTGGAAATGAAAAGTTACCTAGTTGGGAAACTTGGCATTGATGTTTTGGACATATTGGATATACTGGCTGCTGCTTTACTTGGTGGATCAACTTATCATTATATGTTTGGAATTAATGACATGATAGAACATGCTTCAAATATGCAATTGGCTCAGGTAAAGCAAAGATTACAGGGAGTTAGTTATATATTTATGGATGAGGTTTCAATGCTGTAGTGATCCAGGTAATACCCCAGATATTTGTATATATTTTATTACAAGGAATTCAGCTTCGACTGGCCTTAAATAGGCCAGTTGACTACTAAAAAATGTAACATACTTACCAACATCATCAACATGAACAATATACATTATTTGTGTTCTTTGACAACCCCTTAAGTATAGTTCACTCCCAACTCACTACACTTTTTGAACACACAAACTCATATACAGTTTGCGATTGACATCACCTATCAGCAATCATCATAACAACTGACAGTACTTCTCCTGCAAAGCCTGAAACTCTTGATGTGTTTCTGATGCATTGAAAGATTGATTCCTTTTGATCCTCATCAACATCTCAACACTCTTGCATCAAGCTTAGAAGAAAGAAAACTTTCTTGCTGCCTTCACAGCAAGTTTAACCAGATTCCCCTTCTTGGATCCCTGTCTGCATACAAAGATAAGATGGTCCTGACCACCAGGGCCAAGAGCAAGAACAAGGCAGCAAGCACAGGGGTGCTTGCTGAGGAACCACCTGGCCACTCTCCACAAGAGGAAAACATCCTCAGTTTCGACATGCATACAGGCACATTGAAGCAGTCAACCCTGAGCCAGAGGTTGGCATCACCAATTGGGGCACATATAGGCACCCCCAGGCAAGAGAATAGCTCATCTGGCAGATTAACCAGCCAACAAGCCACTATTGAGGACACAGATGGCAGCCCCAATAGCCAATCCTCACCCCACCCATTGAACAACTGACAGGTTACTTCCCCAGCCTAGGAATTGGGATCTGAGCTTCCCAGATCACAACAGAGCTTGTGATCCATAGCATGGAATTGACAAGCTTTAACCTACAGGCATTGCAACGCCAGTTGAGAGAACTGGCTGAGAAGAACCCAGCACCTCCCGAAAAGAAGGTACAATATGATATGGCTGACCATATTGCACTCTAGCACTTTTGGGATGGTGACATCCATGAAGGCAGGAATTCAAATCGCCCAGACCAGGGAATTCATTTTGACCAAGACAGCTGCCCCTGGGATGTGGGGTTGACATCAAGGGACACCAATCGCCACAAGGACAATTCCTCAAGATGCACCAAAAACTCTGTATTGAGAACAAGAGAAGGAGGAGCCCCCAGTGGAGATGGCCCCAGAGGCGGCAACAGTAGCAACTACTCAATGGCACAGCTGTTGAGTGATGATAGTGACTACCTCCCATCCTCTGACAGAGAAGGCAAGACAAAATTCCATCCCCAGAGATGGACCTTGAACCTGTATGGACCCAAACAGATGTCTGGATATCCCAGGTCTGATAGTTCAATGCACACCCTGCCCTCCCATCTCAATGCCATTCAAGAAAAGGGAGTGCAACACCCTTCAAAATACTTGAAGGGTATGTATGATAAGCTGCACTGACAGATTGACAGCAAAGTTGCTGTCAAGAGTGATCTTCCTGCCATTGGAGGCAAGAACGCCCAAATCCACCCAAATATGGCAGGTTACAAGACACTGAAGGGTTTGAAAGGTGGCTAAATGCCCTCCTCTGGTGGTTAAAGGTCAACAAGATCTGCAGATTGGAGAGTGACTCCAATCATATCAAAGTTACAGCAATGTTCCTTGAGAACACCATGCTTACCTGGTTTGAGGATAACATTGATGGCACATACCACCAACACGCTGCCTGGACATTCAAGGAAGTAATTACCGGCCTATGCCGCTGGTTTGTCCGTGGGGTGGCCACCCACAACACCACAGACAAGTTCTGGCACATCAAATATAATGCCAAGGAAGGTGTTATGAGTTACTACCACAAACTGGAGTGTTATGCTACCAGAATGATCCAGGCCCAGATCCTTTCACATTCAAGATGCAGCTTGTGCCCCTCTACAAAGTCTGTCTCAGAATCAGAATCAGAATTGGACTCTGATAACAAGTGACAGCCACACTCATTTGTAGAGAGACTTGGTGTCATGCTTGATACTGCAGTCAAGGGAACTCAGCCCTTGGCATGTGTGAGGGTGCTATGGAAATCCTCCAAGAAAATAGCACATCCCCCTTGAACTGAGAGGGACAACTGTTGTTTGGTGACCAAAATGAAGATACATGGACTAGAGGCCCATGTATTGTTGGACTCAGGGTGTACCTCTGATTCTGTTTCTCCTGAATTCACGATATCAGCAAACTTGAAGGCCCATGAGTTGGCTGAGCCAGTGCCCCTTCAGCTAGGCACCATAGGCAGACCAATCACCAGGCTCTGGAGTTTTTCCAGTTGCAACGCCAGTTATCAGCAAGGCAAACATGATGGATAGAGTATCTATTGTGTTTTGACTTTGACATTTGATATGTCAAAGGAAAATTGAACAAGGTGGCAGATGCCTTGTCCAGATATTATCAGTTTGACTCTTGGGATGACATGCCATTGGTCTGTCACTATGTCTTTGTGGATGTAAGGCTTGATCCAAACCATGAGGATCTTCCATGGGGTTGACACATTGAATTAAAAAATCAAGTGATTGAGACTCGCTCCACTGCAGCACAGCAGAAGCGAGTTGGTGAACAATGTAGAGTGCTTTGTGAACACATTGAAGAGCATGATACCCTTGCTGCCAGCATGACAGTGAGCAGAGGTAATGTTTGTCCATTAGAGGCAGTTACAAACCCTATGGTGGATGACCCATCTATCTTGCTGTCTCAGGCCAGAGGGCCAGATCTTCAAGAACACATGTCAGAGATGGACCCTCTGAATGATGACATTCTGAAAGGATATGCTGGGGGCAGTGTGTTAGGAGAGTGTTGCAGGAAGCTCAGAGGAGACCTTAGGATGAAGGGGGGTGTTCCTCTGAGTGTCTCAGAGGTCAAGGAGTGATTGTTTCATGTACACAATTACATGTAGTATATATACTACAGAATGTTTAAGTCTCAGTAATTAATATTATTATCATCACTGTCTTGGATATAGCCTTAGGCTTGATCCCAATACTCCCCCTCAATCCTAGGCAGCTGTTATGGAATAGTTTATAAATCTTTACTCCCCCTGCAATCTACAGTGGAATAGTTATTATTTCATCCAGGTGCATTAAAACCTCTGTATGATGTAAAACCCTATGGGAAAAAAAACAACTCACACTTGAGGAAAGCTACTGGGTTATTTCTGACTGAACCCTCACCTCATCCCTATGTTGTTTAAATTTAGGCCTTGGCAATGCCTTTGTTAATACATCTGCAGTTTGCTCCAGATCACAACAGTTTTGTATATTTATTATTTTGTTGGCCACAAGATCCTGGACCCAGTGATAGCATATAGCAATATTTTTTGACTGCTAATGAAATTGAGGATTACGAGTCAATATTATTCCTTTGTTGTCACCTTTAATCACTGTTGGAAATTCCTGTTTAAATCCAAGTTCTTCATATAAATTTCTTAGCCAAGTGGCTTCATGTCCAGCATCTGATAATGCAACATATTCAGCTTCTGTAGAGGATAATGCAATTATGGTTTGTTTCTTTGATTCCCACATAATTCCTCCTTCTGATGTTAGGAAAGTATAGCCTGTTGTGGATTTTAAATCTTCAGTATTAGCAAATGAAGCATCAGCATATCTGTGGAAGAGGTTATTGTTTTCAGTCTCATCTTGGGAGTTTTTATAATTTATCCTGAGAGTTTTCATACCTGCTAAGTATCTGAGTATTCGCTTTATTGCACCATGGTGTTGTAAACCCAGGTTAGCGGTGTAGGCAGCCAGCTCATTAACTGCAAAGCTGATATTAGGCCTTGTGGAATTTGATAAAAATTGCAAACATCCTAGCAATTTTGCATATGAGTTACTCCTGTTGGGTTCATTATAATCTGGATTCTCTAATATTTTAATATCAGGATTCATGGGGGTGCCAACAGGGTTTGCATCTATCATTCCTTCTTGGTGGAGGATATTCTCAATATATTTTTGCTGAGATATCTTGATTCCATTGTCCAGGCACATAATTTCCATGCCCACAATTTTACTTGGTTCTCCAAGATCAGTTACCTCCCATTTGGAGTTGAGCATATTTTTCATATGTTCCATTGTTTCATCCAAAGATGCAAAGAGTAGGGTGTCATTGACCCGGACAGTTATTATGCCAATGTCGTTGTCATCCCTTCAAATATATGCACATGGATCTGCAAATAAGTGTCCATAATCATGAATTTTGAGTTTACCATCAAATTCATTATTCCACTCTTGCCCTGCCTGCTTTAATCCATAAAGCAGTTTTATCAACCTACATACTCAATCTGTTCCACCTCCACACCCTTCAGGTTGTTTCATATATATCGTTTCTTGGAGTGTGCCATTTAGGTATGCACCCTTTATGTCCATCTGTTGTATTTTTAGACCCTTCTTTGATGTGAGTGCTAAAATTGCTCGGAGTGTGTCCATTCAGACTACTGGCGAGAAGGTGTCTGTATAATCATAACCTGGTTGTTGTGTGCATCCTTTTGCAACTAACTGTGCTCAGTATCTTACAATTTCTCCTGTTTTATTTTGTTTTCTATTGAAAACCCATTTATTTGCAATTGGGATCGCCTCTGGAGGTTTCTGGACAAGTTCCCACATCCCTCTTTCTTTCAGCTGATCCAATTTGATTTTTATGCTTTCCAAGTGGACCATTCAGGAGAGTTTTTGGCTTCTTTGAGACTATTTAATTCATCTCCAGCTATTATTGCATAGGCTTGATTTTTATCTTGGAAGTTGTCGACTTTTTCTTCTTCTGTAAGGTGTAATAGAGGTTTATAATTGGTACAAACTCCACGTGTTCTATGCAGTTCTTTGTTCTGCATTGCACACATCATGTGCAGTTTGTTAATATCAATGCGATCTTTGGGATCATTAATTCTGTCTTGTTTCCACTTCCAAGATTGCTTCCCCAGAAGTGCCTCGATAGGTGCTTCCCCTATGATTGGTGTGATCAGTGCTTCTTTTGTGATTGGTGGGCTTGTGATTGGTGCTTCCTCACTATCTGATATATCATCAGCGATGTGCCTCCATCAGACTCCCCCTCACACATTGAGGGTATTAAGGTGATGTCTTCAGAAGGTTTGGGATTTAGACTGCCAGTTATTAGCTTGAAATTCCACAAAGTTACAACATTGTGCATTTCAGCATTATAATATTTAACTGCATAGGCACCATCATCATATCCAAGATAAGCATGGCACTTTGATTTTGGAAGCATTTTTCTGTCCCTTTTTTGTCCTTGTAATAATATCCAGACTGGTGCACCAAACTCATGCAGGTGTGACACATCTGGTTTTCAATTGTACCATCCCTCATAGGGAGTTAATTTCCAAAGGTGCTTTGTATATGATCAGTTACAGAGATATGTGGCATGTAATATTGCATATTCCCAGAGATACTCTGGCAGGGAGCTTGCAGATAACATTGCACATGATAATTTGACCAGTGTCCTATTCATTCATTCTGCAATGCCATTTTGTGATGCAGAGTATGGCACAGTTAATTGGATTTGTATTTCGTGCTGTTTAGAATGATTGTCAAGTTTTTTGTTGATAAATTCTTTTCCACAATCTATTTGAATCCCTTTTGGATTTCAGCCTTGAGTTATTAAATGGGCCAAGTAATTCATTACACCCTGTGCTGCATCACTTTTTTCTTTCAGACATTCTATGGTATCAACAAACAATAAATAATATCCATTGATGGATTTGATGGAATATTTCCCCCATAAATCTATGTGTTAATTCCCTGGATTCTGTTTTTCTTTTGACTACTTCCTGTTGGAGCAACAACAACAAATTTATGAGATTCATTTTTGTGTCTGAAAAATGCAATCAATGCCTTGAAAACCTGGGTTTTTCCAGTCTCACCCATCCCTCCTAAATGCATTTTCAATTGCTCAGATGAAGGATGACATGAGTGGTTAGCTACGATATGGAATGCTCTTTCCTGCTCTGTGTTTAGTCTGAGTTCATTGACAACCAAATTTATACCACTTTGCCAATCAGGAGAGTGACACTTTTTATCGTATATTCCTTATCTACTACTTTTACATCATTAGAGATTGTACCAACACTGTGACCATTAGTGGAACTACATGATATTTCTGATGCATATTGAGTATGTTCTTCAAGAATTTCTTGTCTTTTAGATCCAATTGCTGCATTCCAATCAGATGCTGATTTTATCTCATTGACATGGGTTGCATTTATGTGAAGTTTATTCAATGCACTTTCAGGATGAACATCAGTCCAACCAAGTCGGATCATAATATTTTTCATTATAGACATGGATCTTTTCTGATCATGATACTTTTTGTTTTGTTGGTTGTCAGTTTCAATGTCATCCATATTTGTTTGATCTGTAGCAAGTTGATCAAGCTGATCAAGCAGACACTCTTGATTCATTTCTTGCATAAGTGACTTATCTTCCATCCAACCAGGTGAAGCAGTTTCTCCCTTTTTCATTTCTGCAAAGAAATCATCTTTTTGATCAAGGCATTCATATCAAATATTGAAAATTTTCATTAACAAAACTTGCTTTGCAGTAAATTCATGAGAATTGAAAGTTTCATCCTAAGAGCACTCTTTTGATTTAAGTGTAACACCAGTTCACCAGGGTTTGAACAAAGTCAGCATTGTTATACAATAGTATTCATGGTCACCTTGATCACAGTGTGGCAATGTATGTCCAACAAAATTGGTATAATATTGTGGTTGGCTGAAATGCCATGTAATCCATGACTTCATCAACTTTATTTTGAGAAATTTCCTTCCCAACTTGAGCCTCTTCAATATCACTGATATCTTCATCTAACCAATGTTTTTTTGTAGCCTTTTTTGCTGAAGGATATTTGATTCTTTTGCACTGTGCTATCCAGTCAAACAGGGTCATATCTTCTAGTTCAGTTGGTCAATAAATATAATCACATACATTGGACAAACCAATAAGTCTGCCTTTGTGTTTCATAAGGGCAACTTTTTCAGGAAGTTCATTAGTAAGATCTTCATTCCATGCCTTTCTAACCTCATTGACAAAAGCCTGCCAATAAAAGGGCACAAAATCATGGCTTGTACAATTGTGGACAACCAAAGTCCACCAATTATGTAGCATGTGAATGAGATTTTTTGGAGCAAAACTGACTTCAGATTCAGATTCCCAGACCTCTAAAACATCCAAATAAGCACTTGTTTGAATATTCCCACAACATTTTGTGCATGCCAAAAGTTTTGGCCAAATTTCTAAACATTGTGCACCTCTGTTGAGCCCTTGGAGGTCAAAAAAAAAATTCAATTACTGCAAACTAGTTCACAGTGGCATCAATAGCAATCATCACACTCTGAGATACCTGCCTGTGCTGCTTCTGCTTTCAAACTGCCCACTCAGCTGCTTTCCCAGTCAGTCCAAGGTGATAGGCACTCATAAATCTCCATGATCTGTTGATAAAATGTCTTAGAACTTTGACAGGGCATGCATTGAGGCATTCTAGAGCCATGCGCTTGGCCTCCACAAATGTTGGTTTCGGGAGCTCTCTGTATTGATATTTACACCAACCCCAGTACTGTTTGAGCAACAAAAGGGATGCTTTCAACATTTGAAACAAGACATAGATTAGCAAACATGCACCATCTTGATAGGATTGAGTTCACAATGGAACTTGGGCAGAAAGATACATTTGTGCCCAGCCTCCTTGATCAAGGTTTTGAGTATTGAGGGCTGGTTGACAAAGTCATCTTGTTGTGAGAGAAGCCATGCCATGCAACACTTTTGGCTTTTGAAAGGGCATACAGGTGCACACTTGGCTCATAAACCCTTGATGTTGAATCCACACTCCATGAGGACATCATTTAGCCCTTTTGCTTTACCAGAGGGTGTTGTCATTTTCTGCTCCTTGCCTCAGAATGCTGGATTGGGATTGGACTGTGGGATTATTGTATTGTGCTGCATACATTGCTTCCTGCCATTTGATTTATTCATGTCGAAGGCGCAAAGAGCATCAGGTGGGAGAGAGGCATGAGCTGATGACTGGTTGAAAATAAACAACCCCTGGCAATTGGGATGTGTGGCATTAAAGATTTCAATTGCATTTGTCACCTGTGCAAGGAGCTGTTGAGTATCCCACCATGAGTCACCATTTGTGCCTGGGTGAAATATTTTTTGAGCATCACAGGTGATATTTCTGTCAGAGTCCATCAACACCAAATGTCCATCTTCCTCATTGACAAAGTCCGACACATGAATCAGATGACCATGACCCTTTTTGTAAAGAGGTTGCTCACCATCCTGCAGCCTAATTGTGCTCAGTATTTGCAAACTTGTACAACCCATTCCACTCACCATGCACTTCTCACTTTGTCATTCTTATGCATACAGCACTCATCATGGAACTCGGGAATGATCCTCTTCTCCCCTGGTCCCAGAACCAGCTCAATCCTTTTCATCTCAGGACCCTCATATTGAACCATATGAGATTCAAAATGAGCCATGGCAGGCAAAAAAACCTTGTTCCAATACTTCACAACATCCTCCCATTCATGCCCATCCATGTAAACACCTTTCTGAACAAGACTCCTCCACCAACCAAGTTTAATTAACCATCTCTGGGCTGTGCACTCACTCAGAGGCTTTTGGGGGCTGATATTGGGAATTGGGGAGATGGTGGAGTTCAGGGCACATTGCAGTGCTCGGGGTGTTACCTTACCAGTGGGTAGAGAGGTAAGACAGTCCCTCAATGCTTTCTGTACTGATTCATCATGAAGCCAGGACCAGGCATTTGCAGTTCCTCCTCATTTTTTAATAGGGAGCTGCTCAAAGATTTGCCAGTGGCATGCAAGGGCATGAACTCATCTCGCAAACCATCCTCCCTTCCCTTCATGCCATTGCTGAGCAATTTCAAGGCTGGCATTGATCCTGGAGAGGCCCTTGAGTCAAAGGGTAGCGAAGTTGGACAAGACCATCAGTTGATTGACTCAAGATAGCAGTAAGGTTTTACTCTTCTTTTTCAGCTCATCCTTGATTTTCTTTTGAAGGACTGTCCAGTCCTGCACCACATCCTTTCCCTTCACAGCTTCATCAAGCTTGTCCTCAAAGCCCTTGAAATCTTCTTCACTTGCCAGCTCCTCATTCTCCTAATACTCTGTGCATTTGCCAACCACCCCACTGTCACCCTGGCTCACCAGAACTGCAACATCCTTGCATTGGCTTGCTGGCAGAGTGGTGACTTCTGGGCCTTCATCATCAGATGACACTGACAAGACAGAGGCTGTGTGCTTTCAGCATTGTGGCACTGTGGAGTCAGCTGAGCCAGGCCCTGGGGAAGAACTTGCCACTTCTGTTGTAGTCGTGGATGATGTTGGAGACAGGGAGGGTGACCAGGATGCTGTCTGGAACCTGAATGCGTCCAATGCTGTCTGGTTCTTCCAGGCTTTCTGGTAATGTTGTTGTGTTTGTCAGGATTTTTGCATGACATCTGGCCCTTTTGAGTAAGTTTTGGGTCAACCTGACAGCACAATCTCAGCATCCCATTCACATGAAATCATTAATGTGCACCTTTTTGAACAGCTGACTGCCTCTTCTGTTGTCTTTGTCGCAGATGGCTTGGTATCCAATCTTGGTCTTGAGGGTCATCTTTGGCAGCAAGGTCTGCTAATTATGAAGCGAAGTCATCATCATCCAGCTCTTCCCACTCTGACTGCTCACTAACATCAGATTCATCACCTTCTCTATCAGAGCCCTCTGCTTCATAGTTTGTCTTCAGGCTGTCAAACACCATAGATAGGTCTGTATCAAATTCAGCATCACAACTGCTAGCAGTGTGAGAATTCCATGCCCCAGTCAAGGCCACAGGGTCTGAAGCATGTGAGTAGTCCAGGTTAGGTGTTGAGCTCTGATTGCAAAGTCTAGTGATGTTTTTAGGCTTTTTTTGATGGGTGCCCTTGGGGCATTGGAGTAAGCAGTTGATTGTACAGATGGACTTGGTCCTTTTTTTTTTGGTTGTGCTTTTCCAAATTTGATTATTTTGTTTGCAGATTCAAATTCAGCACATCAAAATGAGTCAATTCATATATATTTTTGTATATTTAGCTAATTTTTAAGGTGTCGCACCAAAATTTTGACCCCAAAAAATTTCAAACTTATTTTCTGAGGATTTTGCTCATGCCAAACCATTCAATAGGCTCTAAATATAATATATATAAGGTCAAAATCACATTCTGGGGAGAGGATAAGTGTGGAAAAATCAGCCACAAAATTTGTTGACTTTGGTTGTCTGCAACTGTATAGTGATCTGGATTGCCAAGTAAATACATACAAATCATAGGCTGTCCCATTTCAGATTGGCAATCATTAGATTGACCATTTTTGTCATAAGTTTTCTAGCCTTTACATGGCAATGTTCATCACCTCCCAACATTTCAGAGTTCTTGTGAAATACAGATCTGATTGATTCAAATACAACATGTGTTTTTAGGCTCATAATCAGACACATACAGTAGCACTCCTTTGATTGCAGTACCTGATCTTAGACTAGTGACATTGGTGTTGCAGTGAAATACATATGATATAACAGGAGTAAAAGTGTTAATCCAGGGTTCATTTTTTTTAAACGTTGAGCACACCTGCCAATGGATCAACTTCAGTTACTCTGAAAATTGCACATGGAAAACATGCTTTACACTTACCCCATATGTTGTCAAGACATCCCTTGTATGGCCAGGCTTTATTCTGTGTACCATCTTTATTGATATTTGTACTACAAATATGTATATTTGATTTTGATACAATATCATCAACAGTATAAGTAAATTTTTTCCACCAAGTATTCAAACCTTCACATTTGTCACAGACTTTACAATTATTTTTGCATGCCCCAGGAGGTGGTGTTGGTAAAGTCTCTGTTGGATCAAGATAACCAGGGGTGTTGGAATGCTGTGATACATTAGACAGCACATCTTCTTGTTTTCCTGTAATAAATTCACCTTGGTAACAACTTTCCAAATATTCCATCATTTGTTGTTGGAAATCTGAATTAGGGTCTATAATGTGTTCTCTTATATCATCAGGAGTAAGTCCACCATTGATCCAAAGCAAAAGATGAATATGGAGTGTCAGTCAACCTTGCTGCTCTACCGTTCCATAATAAGCAGATGTATATCCAAATAATCCATGATGGTTAGAATCAACCCCGAGCACATGCTTGATAAAACTTTGAACCATAAAGTTAAAGAAACATGCACAAGCTACAGGGTTTCTTGCAATGTGATAATCATCTGGAACCATAATTTTAGGGTCAAATCTGACTTCATTTCCTGCATAATATAAAGATATAGGATTTTGTACCTCAGCAGGTAAAAGAGTAATATACCATAGTGGTGCACCTTTAGAAGCTACTAAAGACCATATCTCATTTTGCATGTATTTTTTTGCAGTTACTGATCCTGATACTTTACCTCCAATATGTTCAAGGTCATGAATAACTTGAAAGCAATCAATTTCTTCTTCATTTGCAGGTTTTACAATATCTCCTTTAGACATTCTATCTGCAATGTTAGCAAGAACATCTTGATTGACATTTAGCAAATGTTCAGTAACCTCATCAAATTTCTTTGTTTCAGCCATAAGAAATCCACCTATACTGGGGACCTTCAGGTAGTCAGTCACCCCCTGTAGTCAGTCATGGTCCTATATCTTGTTGTTTTCTAACATTTAATGTTATGTGCATGAACACTGAACAGAACACATACCATTTGAGGTCTGTGAATAGGGCAAAAATACTGATTTTGGCTGCTTTCCAGCCATCTAAAGCTGATCTGGGTAAACATGTGGAAACACCCTTGGGCTAAAATGACACAGAAACCACTCCAGTATATAAAATTGTGTTCTAGGACATAAAACATTTGACATAAAGCATCAAATGTCCATCATATTGAGTGGTCAAGTGCTCTGATTTTGACTGTTTTCCAGCCACTCAAGGTTGACCTGGGGGTGAATGTGTGGAAACACCCTTGGGCCAAAATGTCACAGAAACAACTCCAATACATAAAGTCATGTTCTAGGACATAAAACATAGCACATTAGGCATCAGATGTCTGTAGTATTGGATGGGTGACTGACTTCCAGGTTTTTCCCAATTTAGCACCCAGCCCATCAAACTGTTCAGCAGAACACAGATACCAAGGAAATTGCCTCTTAGGTGCTCTCATTCATTGTACAAGACTGCTATCATGGTGTCAAGCCCCAGCCACTGTCAGCATAGCTAGTGTGACATGAGGTACATTTTGATTTTGCCTATGTGACTGACTAGACCATATTGGACAGTAGTTGAAGCCTTAATTTGTTCATGACTAAAGGCAACAAAGGGAAAGTTTATATCTGTTTGAAAATGCTTGTCATGATACATAAGTAAATGTCTCTTATGTTCTTTATCAGGCAAGTTGAGCCAATACCTCCATGGCCATATGGGAAAAGCCAAGGAAATATCTGAGGATAAAGACCTGGATTCTGATAAATTGATTCTAAATTAGCACTCCATCCAACTGCAAATACTTTTCCTTTATTTTTCCAGTGTTGCAAAGCTATTGCCTTTTGAGCATCTACAGATTTAGTATCCAGCTGGGCACCAATTAATCCATGTACAATAAAAGGACAATCTCCTTGAGAAACACCATCATCAGTATTCTTGTCAAATACACTCATTCCTTCAGGCACCTTATTTGAAGTTCCTGATGATATTTAATAGATACAGGTGGAGAATCCTCAGGATATCTTACAAGATTGTCATATGATATTTGTAAATCACTATAGTCAACATGATTCAACTTCAACCACTCAAGTGCCTTAGCTACATAGTTTTGCCTGACAAGAAGTGGTGTTTGTGAAAGATCTTGTTCAGTAGTCAGTAGGTTTTGAAGGGCCAGTAAACAATATTGCTAGTACATCATCTAGTTCTTCAACTGGTGGAGGTAAGATATTGTATACTTTTGGCACAGGTGATTCAAATGCAATGACATTGGCAACCATCTTTCTCAGACCACTTGATCCAACTTTTACAAATAAATAAGGTATGGGACATCCAAAGCTTGCGAACGTCACGTGCCAAGCGTGACAATTCCTAAAAAGGGCAAAAATACAAGGAAATTTATCTAAAATAATGTACGGGGCCTAAATGAAAAAAGTAGCTCGGTCATTTTATAGCTAATTTAGTCCCAAGATGTTTGAGGTATAACCGCTTGCCGAGCGAGGCACCGAAAAAAAGTAGATGTCAAAATAAGCATCAAACGCGACGCGACGCGTATAACTAATTAACCGACGCGTCGCCAACCCGATCCTCCGGTCCCGAGATGCCTGTAAAGAAGGGTTACGTTCTCACACGTATGGAAAATTTCATTCAGGGTGCAAAACGGGTTGCCGAAAAACTTTCACCAAGAAAGAAAAAGAAAAGAAAATGTGACAGTGAAGAGGAAAATGTAAGTTAAGACTCTTGTATTCTCACCTTTGCTCACTACAGCAAGCCAATTCAGGCATCGCTTCCAGACAGAGAAAGGCTCTCAATGATATCAACAGACCTCCCTGTATCAAACGAATCTGATGTATTTTTAGCATCACATCCAAGTCTCTCGGATCCAGGATCCCAAGGCTACAATGGCTTTTTCTACCAATCTTGTCCCACAGAACCTCCTTCTTCTGCTCCAGAGCAATTTCTGCACCTGTTCCAGCTTCGGGCCTCGCCCCAGAAATCTGGAAATGTCACGATCGAAGACGCTGACGATGGGTCGGTTCGGAATTTCCAAATGGGCAAGAATGACCAAGAAGGGGAATCGGATGATGATTGGTCAGTCCACAACAGGGATATTCTTGGTGATCACGATGGAAACGAGGTCGAAGATGGCACAACAAGCGGCTGTGCTGAAGACGGCCCATCATCATGCGGTCAAGGCATGTTGGTACGCGACGGAAAGCTCCGTCAGGCGCCAAGTGAACTAAGGGCAGCGGAAGCATTGAAGGATCTAACATTGATGTTGCGTGGCGAGTCTAGAGGTAAAGGAGGGGGTTACAAGGATCCTGGCCTTGGTCCCTTTGTTAGATTTCGGATGGAGGGTATGCGGATCTTCCTGAATCTGTACACAGATCCATGCTCTCGAACCCGTGGTCAATGGGGCGCTTCAGCGCTTCAGGCTGCGGTTGGACTCGGCAGGGGCAGATACTGTGCACGCCAGCTCTGCATCCTGTCTCGGCAATTTGTCGAAGATCGTACTGTCCTTCCGGTTAATCCCTATGGAGACTGGAATGAGTCGATGTTAACGGATGAAGCACTAGCACTCGACATCACACTACACCTGCAGGAGCTTGGGAACAACATCACAGCTGAAAGAGTGGTGGAATTTCTTGCATTGCCAGAGGTTGTCGAAAAACATGGGATAACCAGAACAATCAGCGTTCGTACAGCGCGTCGATATCTAAACGCACTCGGTTACAGGTTCACGCAACCCAAGAAAGGACAATATGGGGATGGCCATGAACGTGCAGATGTCGTCTATTATCGTGACAGAAAGTATCTTCCGTGGTTGTCAGAGCTGCAAACACGAATGCGCCGTTGGTCAAAGGAAAGTCTCCCAGAATATGGCCCTCACTTAAGTGGTCGTCGGGTGGTCATCTGGTATCATGACGAAACCATCTTCTATGCCCATGACCGCCGACGGAAATCGTGGTATCACAAGGATTCACCTGCGAAGCCATATCTGAAAGGTGATGGACCATCATTTATGGTTGCAGATTACGTGTCTGCAGACTTCGGTTGGCTTCAATCCCCTGATGGTAGGACTGCTCGTCGTGTTTTGAGGCCTGGCAAAAACAAGGATGGATATTTTACCTCTGATGACATTGTGGCACAAGCCAATGATGCCATGGTCATCCTTACAGACTGTTATCCAGAGTACGAACACATCTTTATCTACGACAACGCCACGACACATCTCAAACGATCTGATGGCTCTTTATCTGCTCGCCATATGCCCAAATTTACACCAAAGCAAGGTACCAACTGGCTTGTAGAAGTCACGAAGCGCAATGAGCATGGGAAGCCTGTTTATAATTCAGATGGGACTCTGCGCAAGGTCAAGGTAAAAATGAGTGACGCTAACTTTAACGGACAGCCACAACCTCTCTATTTCCCTGAAGGTCATGAATGTGCTGGCATCTTCAAGGGTATGGCCACTATTTTGGAGGAGCGGGGATACAAGGACACATTTAAACTGAGAGCCGAGTGCAAAGGTTTCAAGTGTGCACCACCCGCACTTGACTGTTGCTGTCGTCGCCTCCTGTTTAATCAGCCAGACTTTGAATGTGTTGAGTCTATCCTTGAGGCAGCTTGCAAGGCCTCTGGTTTCCGTGTCATTTTCCTTCCAAAATTCCACTGCGAACTCAATTTTATCGAGCAGTGCTGGGGCTATGCAAAACGGATATATCGTCTAAATCCAGAATCCTCACGAGAAGATCATCTCGAGAAAAATGCGTTGGCAGCATTAGATGCTGTCCCTCTTCAGTCAATGCGTCGGTCTGTTGCTGGTCTTCTCTGTTTCTTGTACTTCAAGTTAATCTATCCTCACAGTTTTGCAAATAGATCTCAGCGGTTCATGGATGCCTACATATGTGGTCTTAATGGCAGGCAGGCAGCCTGGGCAACAAGGAAATATAAAGGTCACAGAGTGCTTCCAGCAGGCATTATGGATGAACTTGAGAAAGCAAATATAATTTAGTCCTTAGGAGTAATTTCGCACTTCAGCCAAATTTGGCACTCAAAAAATTTAGTATTTTAACATCTCCTCATTCAATTATTGCCCAAATATTAAGTGGTTTGTATTACACATTACCAAGATATATTCAAACAAAATGACCGAGCCAGATTTCACTTACAGTGCTCCTGCAATTTTCATGAAGGCTTTTCTCAATAATTTCACCTTTTTTGGGTGGATGTGTCACAGAAAAGTCACATCATGTGATGTTGGCAGGCTTTGGACGTCCCATACCTTAGTTGTGGTGTATATGGGCAACCAGCAATTTTTCAATAAAGTTAAGCTGCAAAAGGGCCTTTGGAACTTGTCCAAGCCACAAATTTTTTGCCAATGCAAGTTGGGGTACTTTACCTTTTCAGATACTTTGATGGCATTTATCACATATTTGATTGCATTTATAATCAAGAACAGGACCTTTAAATTCAGTCACCTTCTGAGTCAAAGAGGTGCATTCAACTCAGGTAACACCATGTGCTTCCAGAATTCCAAGCATGCCCTTTATGCCTTTTAAATGACTCAGCTGCACAGCTGGCACTAACTCCTCACATACTGCACAACCTGCCTCTTCCAAACTTGATGGCTTTGAGGAGTCACACCAGTCTGTAATAATAGCATGGCTCAACTGTTTGGTTAATGGAGTTGGAGGAAATACTGTTGCATCAACCCAACTGGCTTCTTGGTATCTCATCCTTTTTTTTCCAATCTCAATACCTTTTGGCAGAATTACTTTCATTTTTCTGTCTGTCTCATCATGTTTTGTTGTGATTGTTCCTTTGCTCATTTGTTTCCTTTTCAGAACACTTTGCTACAGCAGTTCTGTGATGTTTAACTGAATTTTCAAGCACTACAATGAAAACAAATGTATACATGTTGCAACTTATACAATTGTGATTTTCAAATGCCTGTAATATTTGCTCTTTTGGATCATGGGAACATAACACTATATTATGAATGTGTGCAATTTTGGACAATGTTTTAATTGGTACATGGGATATGACATCCATAAAGGGCATGTTAGCATGCACAAAGTTATTTTTTACAGGATATTTGGCACATCCAACATCATTAACATGGTCTATGTATCAAAAATAAGTTTCAGAAGATACTTCATCATTGTCTCCTATAATATAGGGAGCTACAGTGGAGTAAGGAAATAGATATGGTCTACCTCCCCCTGTTGGTAAACTCTCTGGATCACATGCAAAGAGACCAGACTGTGATTGTGGATGTAAACTGGAGAAGTGTTTAGACAGCAAGTATTTGTACTGGTATTGGGTGATCTGACACATGCTCCTACCTGTTACCAGGATGATAAGTGCAGAAACCATAATGCTAATAAGAATGAGCCATGGTGCATTGTATGTACAAGACAGCAGTTTCCCCTGGCAATGAGGATTAGCAACAAATGCAGGCTGAGCAGCATTGCATGATATAATTGCCTGAGATATAACCAATAATTATAATCAAGCAACATAGTCATGTTGGAACATACAATTGCAAGATAGTCATAAAAACAACAAGTGGCAATTCATTGCAACATGTCAAGCAGGAGCAATATACATGTACATAAGCACACCATACTGTCAAAGGTCAGGAAGTGGGCCACCCTCACTAATGGGCCACTTTGCATTTTTCTATTGCAACAATGTATACATTTCCAAGGTACTAAGATATAAGGATACCTTCAGGGTAGATGCATGTCTATTAAAGAGCTCATGTGAAGGGATGCTGTGGATGTTTCTAAAAATATGCCTGATCATCAAAATTGACCCTGAAATGTCAGTTTTGCTAATCCAGGTGGGCCACACATTTCAAGGGCTGTTCAACATGACAGAAGTCAAGGAAAATTCTGAAAATATTTTTCCAGCTTTGGATGGTATGTAAAAATGTATTGTAATTAAATGACAATTATTGAAGGTCTAATGGTTTGGGAAATTTGCTAGTGGCCCATTTGCTAGGTGTTCCCAAAATTGTATACCATGTGTAAAATCAACCAACACAGCCAGATTGACTTACATTTGTCACTTCCTGAATATCTGCCCAGCAAGTCAAGTCACTTGTCCACAGTTTGACACAGTCAGGCAGTCCAAAACAGGAATGCACCCTTGCCCAGCTCCTATATATGCTTAGGTGACCCACTTCCTGACCTTTGACAGTAGAAGGTGGAATGATAATAATATGTACAGGGACCAAACTGATTTATCAAAAGCCCATGGACAATTGCAATGACACCATCTACAAAATAAACAAACAAGTTGAGTTGTATAATTTATGCAAAAATAAACAATAATAAGTCACAAGTGCTGACTTCACCACACATTCTTTTGCAGTGCAATCAATCATTTGATCAGGTAGTAAAAATATTTCAACATATTCATGTGGTTGCACATGCAATTCACAATAATAGACAGTCAATGCTGAGCATTCAGCATGACAAACCAACAGCATCAAATTAAAGGTGCTCTAATAGTATTGCTAGGTAACACAAGGCACAATCAGTGGCTGCATCACACTTTATGAAAATTCATGTATGAAGTATCTATTTTCCATCAATGTTGAGCATTTGGCACAAAAAGCAAGTTCAACTGCCAGCATTAAACTGTTCAAATAGAATGGCTAAGCAAAAGAAAAACAGGCAATTGGTAGATACATCACAACATGAAAGTCTATATACAGGATATGTATTTTCCCTCAATGCTGAGAATTCAGCATAACAAACTACCAGGGGTGTTGACCTGGAGGTGTTCAAATTGTACTCCTAAATAATGCACCAGGAATCAGTAGTTGCATCACAACATGAACATGCACATACAGGGAATGTATTTTTCATTGATGCTGAACATTCAGCATGACAATCCACCAAGGGTATTGACCCGGAAGTGTTCAAATTGTATTTCTAAACAAGACACAAGGAAATGAGGGATAATCATTAGTTGCATTGTGCACAATACAAAAACTTGTGTACAGAGTATGAATTTTCCAAGAAGCAAGATGCAATAGATGAATGAAGGAAAGGTACAGCAAAAACAGTCAGGATGAGGGACACAGCAGTGTATATTGATTGGATACACATGATAGCAAGATTTGTGAGATGACTACAATGATTCAGAAGAATCAACAAATAAACATGTGATTTTGGTAAACATCCTTCATTGTTTACATTTGCATTTACATTTACATCCACAATGGGTGCAGCCACATTCAAAGTAGGCTCATTGATAGTAAGGCAAGGTTTTACAAACCTGCGCATGGGTATTGATGAAGGGCTTTGATAGGTAGAGGTATGCCAGTTGTAACTGTCACAATACCTCAACCCTTCTCCAAGTACAGCAGGTATTGCAGGTACAAAAGGTTGCCAAATATGCTGAGTATTCTTTATTGTTCCTTTAAACTAACTACATTATTTTTTCTAGGATTCTCTCCTTCACAACACACCCATACCCTTCTCCTCATCCAAATGGGATGTGAGGCCTGTTGGAAGGGGTAAGATGATGATGGGGAGGGACCAGGAAACTTGTGCAGTGGGAATGCCATGAGGTATGTGATTCCCTATTAAGTAATGACTCCCACTGACCACAAGAACTCCCCTGGCCCAACATCACATCCCACAGTGGCAGGAAGATGCCACACACAACCCAAGCCCTCACATCCACTGCTGTGAGCCTCTCCCTCGCAGGGTGGATACAGAAAGTTAACAGCACCCCCATGATGACCGATATTGCTCCCACCCCCATGCCTTCAGGCAACTGCTTGTTGGGTGAAGTGGGCACTACCAGATAATAATAATGGGAGTGACTGGAGGTAGAAAAGCCCCAGCACCACTGAGCACCACAAATAATGACACCGCCTCCACCCCTGGCAACAAATGCTGAAGCAACAACCACACCCCAGCCCTTCCCTAACTCTGTGAACAATGATGGAGTGACTGGCTCGACCTAGCACCCCCCTTTTCCCTGCAAGCAATGGCTTACAGTGGCAGCAGTGGGTGCTACTGGTCTATGACCTCAGGTGTGACAAGTACAGGGCCAACTCAGTGTTTTATAGTCCCCCACCTATTCCGGTCAGACTCCCCAGACTCCAGAAAGTCCAGGTGGATTCTGGTTTTTTCAACCAGATTCCAGTTATTCCGAGTGAGATTCATGGGGTCAAATGGACAAGAAGTTTGCAACATCAAGTTAAACTCAAAATAAGATGTCTTGAGCCAGGATTGAACCCTCCACCTCTAGATTACCATTTACAGATTTTCCAACAACTTAACAGGTACACCATGACACCTTTATTAGTATACAATATTATTGTTACTTTAATACCTATTTACAGAATAAAATACATTACATATAAAATCAATATATGTAGGGAAGTGGTTGTGTCCTCAGGCATCACGCCGTGTCACTTTGGCTGTAATATATATATATTACCTACTTACAAAATGTTCTGAATATATATAATAGTAGTATAGAGGGGGGGGGGGAGTGGGGCGCATTGCGGCCTCGGGTGTCGCATCCCCTCCGTGCCCATCCCTCCCCTCCCCTCACATCACTCATCCTGCTGGTGCCACTAATGTAGCACCCCTTTCCACCCCACAAGCGATGGCTCATGGCAGTGGTTGTGGGTGCTGGCATGTGCGCTCTGGCATTGCCATCATTCCACCCACGCTCCACCCCACAAGTAGTGGCTCGTGGGGCTGGGCTGGGTGGTGCTGGTCACATCCCCCGTGGTCTGGGTGCCCCTCCTCCACTTTGGGCATCCCCCTGCTTGTCTGGCTGTCCTCCCACTCGTCTGGGCATCCTCCCGCTTGTCTGGGCATCCTCCCGCTTGTCTGGGCATCCTCCCGCTTGTCTGGGTGTCCCCCCCTCCATTGGGTGTCCTCCTGGGCATCCCCCCCTCCATTGGGTGTCCTCCTGGGCATCCCCCCCCCCTTCCCACTTGTCTGGTGGTGTCGTATGGTGGCCCGTCATGTCCCCTGTCTGCAGGTGGTGATGATGTGGCATTGGAGGAGGTGCGGCTGGTGACATGGCGGCCGTGGTCCTTGGGGTCATAGTATCCCCATCAAGCCCCCCCACCTCCCAGCTGAGTGGGGAAGAGGGGCGGCGCATCGGGGGCTCGTTGAATGCACACAACAAAACTGAAAAAAAAATAGTGTATTAGTAAAATATAATAAAAATACTTAGTGGGGGGCCTGGGGCCCCCATACCATTGGACTGAAGGTGGCAGTGGCGGCGTTGATGGGCGAGGGAAGGGGGGGGCAGTGGTGGCGCCAACATGTGATGGAAGTGGGGTGTCACCTGGCATGTCCACCTGCTGTCTAGCATCCCTCCCCGTCATCTGGCATTCCCCCCCCGTCGTCTGGTATCCCCTCAGCATCGTCTAGCGTCCCCCCCTCATCCTGTGAGTTGCCTGGCATCCCCCGTCCTCCTCTGTGCCCCCCCCCCCTGGTCGTCGTGACATGGCACTGGTGGCTCATGACATGGTGGTCAATGGGGTTTTGTGCTCCCCTGTGGATGCATCAATCCTGGGGCTTAGGGCCATGATATCCCTCAATGGCCCCCCACCTCCCAGCTGAGTGGGGAGGAGGGGCAGCACATTGGGGGCTCGTTGAATGCACACAGAGAAAACTGAAAATAAATAGTTTATTATCAAAATATAATTAGAGATAATAAAAAATACTTATTGGGGACCTGGGGCCCCATACTGTTGGACTAGAGGATGGGGGAGAGTGGGGGGAATATGGGGAGGGAGGCAGAGGCGGCATCCTAGAGAAAAAACACAAAACAAAAACAAAAACAAAAACAAAAACAAAAAATAAAGCGAAACTTATGCAGGGCCCAAAGGCCCCGTGGTGTGCAATGTGGTGGAGAGGGGCAGCGCTGGTGGCAGCAGCGATGGGTGAGGGAAGGCGGTGGCAGTGGTGGTGGTAGCGGGGGGGGGTCGCAGTGGTGGTGGGAACGGTGGTGGGGGTGGTGGTGGCCTGTGAGTTGGGTAAGGGGGGGACGGCCGAGGCGTTGGATGGTGAGGGAGGGGGGCCACATTGATGGTGGTGGTGGTGGTGGTGAGCTGTGAGCTGGTGGTCACAATGGTCACAGGTGATGTGCATGTGACCGGTGGTGAGGAATTGTTTGAGTTTGGGTGGATTCCAGGGATTCTGTAATAAAATTTAATAATATATTTACCGGAATTATCTGCTACAGTGGAAGTACCATACAAAAAAAGTCCGCTGGGCTCCGGGGAATCTGACTGGAATCCGGCTGGAATAGGTGGGGGAGTGTAAAGGACTCGGCCAACTACTGGGGCAAGTATCAAGGCAAGGGCTGGGATGACTACCAAAGATAAGAAAGGGTGGATAAAGGGTGCTAACAAGGCTGGCAATGACAGTGAACAATGAACAACTGTGTGCATTATCTACAAGGGTATGCATCCCGGATTCCCAACCCCTTGGTTAGTGTTGCTGCAGCTCAGCTGGGTGTTTGTGCTAACTTGGGAAATAAAATAGCATAAATTCTGAACATATTAGAGAAGCTAGATCATGTGAGAGGTCGATGGGTCCTCTGCCAACTCTAAGCAATCAGATCATCGGTTCCTGAGTTATTTAACCGACTTGGGGAGATGACTTGATGAGTCATTGTTTGAGTCAGTTAAATAACTCAGGAACCGATGATCTGATCGCTTAGAGTTGGCAGAGGACCCATTGACTTCTCACATGATCTAGCTCCTCTAATATTTTCAGAATTTATGCTATTTTATTTCCCAAGTTAGCAAAAACACCCAGCTGAGCTGCAGCAACACTATGGGCCTTGGTACCTGTGTCTGTACCTGCCAAGAGCCTGATGCCTGGGCTCACATTCACATTCTCAATAGGTATGTTGAAGCTATCCTTGTGCTCTGTGGGCCATCTTGAGCTTCTCAAGCTGTATCAGTCGTGGTCTATCCCACAGCAGCCAGATTTATGTAAATGCAGCAGTCATATTTATGAACACATTTTGTCCATAACTATCAAAGACATTCACTCACCTGGAAGAGCAATAAGTATGATGAAGTGAATGTTGGTTAAAAGGCTCTTTGATCCATGTCCTTCCTCACCACCAAATGTGTTTAGTGTGTAACCAACAGACACTAAAGAATCACAGAGAAGGTCTTTTGAACTGCATTCATACAAGGGCCAACTATTCAGCCAAGCAAAATCATGGTTGGTGTATGTAAACTCATAGCCACCATTGACAGGGTGGACATCATAGATTGGAACTGGGCAAAAGATTGCAGTTAGTGACAAAAGAAATAGTTAAAAATGTAAATGACATACCTCATTGGTCATAAGAACAAGATGTAACATAGTTGTCCAGGTGCCATGCAGGAATGGGACTCTGAACAACAGAAATAGCACAAGACATACCCTTTCAGGGTGATGAAGGGGCAGAACCGCCTGCAATGGCCAAATCAACACCAGCAATATGCATGTGAAACTGGTGACAAACTTTGAGAGGACTTGAAATATGTAAATTTTGTACAGGTGGTGAAAGCCAGGCCCTCAATTGAAATAGCTGCAGCAATGGTGTAAAACCCCAACACTATACCCCAAAGGGTAGTGTCATGATGAATCTCCTGATGAAAAGGAGCAAATGTGACTTTGTGAACAGTCCAAAGAGAGTCAGGGGTGCCAATTGATCCTTCCAAAACAGTTGCACACTTAGAGATGACCCCAGTCATGATACCTAAAGCAACAGTGTTGGGAGAAGAGAGCTTTAACCAACCATGGTCACTGTAGAACAAACCAGGATCAGCGCATGCAGAATTGACAAACATCCCAGATCTTGTAAACAAAAGAGTGCATATCCCATAACTATCATATATTTAGCATCGGTAAAAGTGTCATAGATAAATGTTCCATTACCTGATTGCCTCGGTGCTGACCAGGCCCTGGAGCTCCTTGACAGTCACAATTGTAGTCCCCACAGTAGTAACATAAGAAAACTGTTTGATGGTACGAAAGGTCCTATAAACCAAATTTAGAATGTGAACGAGAAGGCATAGAAGATAACACACCCTAAAATTGGAAGACCCTCATAAATAAGATGAAGTTCAGGCTCCTGAACTGCCTTGAGCATAACATCAACTGAAGGATCCTCATCTTCAGAACTTCAAACAGAGCAGACATCAAAGTGCAGCCAAAAAAACAAAAGTAATCCAAAGAAATATTGAAGGAAACTCACTGATCATCTTTTTATCCACTCCTTCTTGATTCAGACCATCGATTGCATCTTTCCTTTCCACAACTTCAGAGGCTGCATCATTGGTAGCATCTGCACTGCCTCCCTGTGTACTGACAGAGTCACAAATGGGGTCATCCACTTCAATCACCTCTGCATCAATAAATGGTGATGCTAGGATATTACAACCAGTTTTCCTGAAAACAAGAAATTACAGTCAAGGCAGAAACAAAAAAAAGTGTGCCCACATGTTTGTTGGCATTACAGGCCATTCTAGATCAGATAGAATGGGGCTGCTGGCCTTGAAAAGTCTTTTTTGACCTGCCATAACAGGAGGAGGTGACTCATTCCTGTAACAACATAAATAATCAATGCAAACCAAAGCTAAGCTAAGGTAGAGCAAATCCATACACATCCAATCTCTGTGGCTGTGGCATGATTTTCTGTGACTTTCTCAATAAAATTGAAACTGTAATTACTACAAGCATTTAACAAAAAATCGACGACCGACAAAGTTTTTCTATCTGTGTTTTGGAATTTTTGTCAGTTTCACATTTACAGAATACGGACTCAAAGGGTTGTTATTAAAAAAGAAGGGATAAGTCCACAGAAAGGCGATGACCATGTGATACAATAAAATCACGTCTCCAAAAATTGCGTCCCCAACTTTGCGTCAGTGCTCAAGCACTATATCTTGAGTGGTAAGCTATGCCTAGGCTATCAAAGCAAAAGCTTAGCAACCTTTTTAACCTAGGAAACGTGGAAAAGAAGAAGCAAAAAACCACTGGCAGACCTGAAGCAGAGGTTGATGACACGGAAAAAGAGAATGTGAGTGGACATCTCTTCATGACTAGCCAACAGTCAACTTACCTTCTCAACAGGTAGAGCCCACAAGCCCGAACACTTGTGATACAATGAAGAGCAGGGCCATATCTGTTTTGAATACAATCAAAAGCTCAGTTTTTTAGTGGTCCATCTCAAGGGAAAGTTCACCAGTTAAAAGTCCATCATGAAAAGGACCACCGCCTGTATGGGAGTTTGCAGCCCAGTTCTTTGTGCCCCAGAATTCTGAATCTCCCAGGGAACCTGAAGCCATAGTGGAAACAGTGGCTACCAAAATGGATGAGATGTCACATTACAACACGTTCCTAGATCCAATGGATACCAATGAAGATCCAAATGCTGGGGAGCCCATGGCTGATGAAGAAGCATATGGGGATGAGCCAGACGAGCCTGGGATGAGTGATGATGATGGGGAGGGAGAGGCACATGATGATCAGAAAGAGAAGAGATGGGAACCACCAACGCTTGAAGCAGCACGGGCTGCACACGCGAAGATCAAAGCACTAATTTGTCCACCACAGGATACTGGGAATGGCCACAAGGATCCAGGCCTCGATCTACTTCTACAAAGCCTGCTTGAATCAATGCAGAGGCTCCTATGGGCATACATTGATGTCAAATCACCCTTCTACAAAAGATGGATGGCGGCCTTGTTGGATATTGCACGTACGGCGGAGAGGGGCTTGTGGTTTGCTTGATGGCTCCGAGAGTGGACTTCCGCATTCATCAAGGATGCTGAAAACTTTCCATTAAATATCTACAGCACCTGGAATAAGTCATGAGTTGACAACGAGGGACTCAAGCAAGAACTGTTCACTCACTTGCAATCGATTGGCAAATACATTTCCGCAATGGACATTGTTTGCTACATGGCACAGCCAGATGTGCAGAAGCAATACGGGATGAAAAAAGGGATTACAGAGATGACGGCGAGGAATTGGCTCAGCCGGATCGGATTTCGATGGACACTTGAGCTGTCGGGGCAATATGTGGATGGTCATGAGCACGAGGACATTGTTGAATATCGCCAGAAGGTTTTCCTGCCATGCTGGAAGGTGCTCAAGCCAAATTTGCGCGCATGGACAGCCGATGGAAAAGAGGAAGAGGTTGGCAAGCAGCCGCAACCACGACGGCTTGTTGTCTGGTTCCACGACGAATCCACATTTTACGCAAATGACCATCGCAAGAAGCGCTGGGTCCACAATTCTGAAACCGCGGTTCCTCGTGCAAAGGGTGAGGGGGCATCCTTGATGGTTGCTGACTTTGTTTCTGCGGACTACGGATGGCTGCGATCCCCTGATGGAAAGGAATCAGCTCGCGTCATTTTTAAAGCAGGAAAAGCACGGGATGGCTACTTCACAAACATTGAGATCATTCAGCAGCTGGAACTCACGATGGACATTGTCCAGAAACACTACCCCAATGATCACCATGTCTTTGTGTATGATAACGCAACTACACATACGAAGCAACCAGCCACTGCCCCTACCACTACCAAAATGACGAAGAATCCCTCGACAAAGTTTGGGGCAGAGGTCACCATGACTGTTGATGGAAAAATTCAGTATGCTGCCAATGGAAAACCTCAAAAGTGCACTGTTCAAATGGGTCCCAGCATCCTTCCTAATGGACAGCCACATTATTTCTACAAAACACCAAGGACAACAGTCCTTGGCACATTTAAAGGAACAACAAGGATTTTGCAGGAACGCGGACTTACCAAGGAGGCAAAGCTAAAAGGATCCTGCAAAAATTTCAAGTGCCCAGCGGGAGCAATGAACTGCTGTCAGAAGCGCGTGCTGTACAACCAGCCAGATTTTGCTGATCAACTCTCTGCTATTGAGATCGCATGCAAGGCCAGAGGTTTTGAGGCAATCTTCTTGCCAAAGTTCCACTGCGAGCTCAACTTCATTGAGCAGTGCTGGGGGCATGCAAAGCAGGTGTATCGTCAATATCCCCCATCGTCCAAGGAAGAAGACCTCGAGAGAAATGTGTTGTCTGCGCTTGACTCCATTCCTGTGGAGACAATGCGGAAGTTGGTACCCATCTAATCAGATGACTTGACAGATGACTGATAGGGCACGCACTAGCAGATATGCTCGTCGGTCTTGACATTTCATTGATGCTTATTATCATGGTCTGGATGGGAAGCAAGCTGCGTGGGCGTCCCGGAAGTATAGAGGGCATAGGATGATGCCGCAGACAGTCATGGATGACCTCATGAAAGTGGGATTGTGATCATATATTCCAAAATTCTACACTACACCTGGTTAAATATATGTCTCCTCCAATTCTGATTGTTCTAGCTAATCATAGGTAATGTCAATAATGTGGACAATCTTGTGCGTCGAATCTGCGCAACGGCCTCCCTCACGTGCCTCTGCTAACCCCAATGTCACACATCAGTCACAGACCCTGAACATTGGATGATTATGGATTTGCTCTACCTTAGAAGAAACATACCTGACATCATCAGCATCCCCAGAATCAAGTGTCTGCACTACTCAACTACAATGTGCCTGAGCAGGAACAGAGTTTTGTCTGGCAAAGAGTAAGTTAAGATAGCACGAAAGGGAAGGCAACATATGACGAGGCAGCAAGGTGTTCTTTGGTTGAATTGCCTTTGGCATACTTTGCCTTCTGTCTTCACCTTGACATGCCTAGAGGTGGGGGTAAGTACAATGACAGGCCCACAAGGAAAACATTACTTTGGGCATGTATCCAAGTGAGTAATTGGGCTTCAAGATGTTCTGAGGGAGATAACATCAGAATTAAAAATAAAATAAAGTTAGACACCACAACATACATCATGGCCATAGAATCTGCCATGGGGTTTGGAGAGGCAGGCTCAGGCTCAGGAGAAGCATCAAGAGCACTGAATAAATAAATAAGAACAAAGAAACAGTTGCTTGCTGAATGCAACAGAACAAACCTATCACAATCAAAAGAGGAGGCAACTCCTCTGGTGGCAGCCTGGAGAGTGGCCTGCACAACCTTTCTAAGATACAGGAACTATAAGAACAGCAATGCAGACAGGTCAAATAAACTAGAACTACAGTTGCAGACAAACAAACACAGTAAATTTCTTAACTGAATTATGGGCACTGCCACAAACCTTCTGGGACACTACAAACAGTGAAAACATGCTCAATTGATTTTTCTGAACAGGATTCTATGAGCCAATTTCCATATTTTGATGATCTTTGAGTTATGACCCCAAAAATTTGGCCACCCCCCAAAAGAAATCCTAAAAATCACGAAATATAGTGCAATTGACTCCTTTCAATGAGTTGAGTCTGATCCTGCACAGAAAATAAAACTTCAACATGCATGGGCACCAGAATAAATTGATTCAAGATGCCCTAAAATGGAAATATCAGATTTCCCACACCCCAAAACAGAGTAAACAGAATGGCAGCAAAGTCACTTCACTCCATTGATGTTTTACTGTTCTCAACAGTGCACATGCAGTGCTCATGGCAAATGCAAATATCAAATTATATGCACTAGTGATCCTTGCTTGGCTTACAATAGGCAATTTCTTTGTGGTTACCTAGTAATGGCATCAAGATCCAAGTTGTGTTCATGATCTGGCAGCTGTTGTGATTGATCAGCCTGTGTGGGTCACAATTTTGAAGTATATATTTAGATTTTTGCCCAAAAAACACATCTGAATTCTCTAAGTTATGCCAGGGTATAAATAGCAACATCTATATGCACCAGCAAGCCACCCAAAGAGGTAGGAGAGGAGGCCACAGTTTTGTCAAAAAATTGTCCAAAAAATTTGGCCACCACAAAACTTCATGGGAAAATTCCGGAAAAATCAGTTTTAGATGTATTTCAAGGTGCTGAATCCATTTCTGAAGTCAATTTTGCCTAGAAAAATCGCCATCCCAAGATAAAAACTTAGTGGGGTTTGACTGCCTGCAACTGTAGAACACACAAAATCAACACTGGTGGCAAGAGCTTGTAGGCTGTAGTTCCCAGACTCCAGAGTCAGAGGTGAACTGATAATTTTCTTTTTCTTCATTGGAGACAAAGTGATGCTAACAAACTTGCTAAAAAACATGAACAAAGCTATAGAAAAAAATAACACTAGTAGCCCTCACATTCTGGAGTCACCATCATCATCCAGTTCCTTATGTTTGCCATTACTGAAGAACTTCAGGTCAGCAAATAAGATAAGAAAAGAAAAACATAATCATATAACCTGACATCGGAGGTCTTTGAGAGTCTATACATCACAAATAAGAGTCAGGAATGAGCGACATAAACTAACAGCTATTTACATCATACCAACACCACTATTCCTACAACAAAAGGTTAGTGGAATGCTAGAATGAAATGCAATGAAAATGTACAGTGCACTGGACATGACTAGGGATCTGCACGGGTTTGTGGGTATGGGTTCACTGGGTATGGGTATGGGTCATGGCCTAGGTACCTGTGACCCATACCCAACCCATCACCAAATGTCTATATATGTTGTCGAGTTTTGTATTTACAGGTTTTGGCACTCAGATGAGTGCCGTAAACTGTTCTCTTACTTATGTACTATTTATAGTTACTAATATACTTATTTTACATATTATATACAGAGGAAGCGATGCCCCAGAGGAGAGGGAGGCTTGTGGAAATAGCACATTATATATGAGTTGATGTTTGTTACTATTTGGTTCCAGTAAATGAATGCAATGTGTCTCATTATGTTGATGCATCGCGTTTGTTTACTGGAACCAAATAGTAACAAACATCAACTCATAAATAATGTGCTGTTTCCACAAGCCTCCCTCTCCTCTAGGGCGTCGCTTCCCCATATATAATATGTAAAATAAGTATATTAGTAACTATAAATAGTACATAAGTAAGAGAACAGTTTGTGGCACTCATCTGAGTGCCAAAACCCAGAACTCGATGTGACAAGTGCGACAGGCAATGGGGATGCGAGCCTGGCCATAGCATCCACTTGACGGCACCAACACCACCACCCCCCCTGCCAATGCTAGTGAAGTATATAATTAAATAGATATATTTTATTAGTATGACAGCATGACCCCTTACCCATACCCATGCCCACCATGACACACATCTCATGACCCATGGGTTGAGGGTAAAGGGTAAGTGCAGGTACGGGTATGGGTAAGCCCAAAAGTACCCACAGGTTACCTGTGCCAATGCCTAGACATGACAGTTTTTGCTTTACTGGAAACCAATATTGCAAAGTCAACACAACACAAGAAACAAAATGTACAACTACTGACTGAACATCAGCAGCCTTTCTGGGAGATATCAATGAACAACAGAGACAAAGTTTTGTTCTAGTGACAGAGAGTGCAGAGATAATACTAGGGACAGAAACTGTATTGTGATGCTGTTTTTATTTGAATTTGAGGGTAACAACATAAAACACCACATCATGAGAGCAAATAGTTTGATCAGCTTGTCGATGATGATCAGATTCATAGGAGTAGAAGCACACACCACAGTTTAATGATGACAGTTTGGGGCCTCAGAGTCATTTGATCAAAAAGCAACCTCAAGGCAACCTTCCAATGGCAGATCTATCATGAACAAGTCATATTATCCTCAAAGGGTGAAGAAATCAGTTAATACAAGACCCCAACTTTGTGAGAAGTAATTGTTATTATGGAGCAGAAGACAATGTGTATACAAAACAGAGAAAGAAGCAGGGATTCTGGTATCCAATACCTAATTAGAAAACTGTTTGGTGGGTTATGTCCAGCTTGATAGTAAAGTCTTCGTGATGCCACAAGGCCATTTCACCCAAAAGCAGTTTTAAAAGCCAAACAGAGAGGTCAAGGTCAGACCATGCAAAGAAGCTCATGAAATTAGACACAATGAGCATGTCCAACCCTTGAAATGGGAAGATAACATCACTGGAAATAAGGAATGTGATAACCAGTAGATATACCATCCACATGGAACAGTGGATGAGCAAAAAAAATCACACAAGACAGCTGCAAATCTAACAAGCCAACCTTAAACACACACACCATCACTGACCACAGCTTATGCATCAACAAGGCAATGCATTGGAGCAAAGTGCATCCCAGAATGATGAGACAAATGACTGCAGGTCGTCAAGTCTGATGAAGGTACATACATCATTGATGATAGGTATACTTTCACACAATGCACCATGTACAAACAGGACATGGAATGGAGCTCAGCATTCTGTGTCAAATGTTTTGAAGGTCTGAAGACATGGCAGTTAGTGAAGTATGATGAAGATAGCATCCTAGAGGAAGCAGTTTCATGATACAAGGGGTTTTGAGCAACAAAAATCTACCACCAGTAATGGAAAAACCACAGTAAGAAATGTCCTTAGGAAGAGAACACTACTGATAATAGCACACAGTGCAACATCCCAAATGTGATATCTTTGACAAGGCATTATAGTGACTGGTCTCAGCACCCCTACATTTGAATGAGCAGTAGATGCTGTGCAGGAAATCTATGGATTGTTTGACCAAAGCTTCAAGAATGGCACACTTGAAAGTTGGACAATATCAAATTCCCAGTCAACTCAGCTAAATGTAGCCTCAATGCATCAAACAGATACATAACATCTAAGAAAGATGCACCACAAATGATCCATATTCCATTCTCTCCTGCTATTGACCCCTGTGGTTTTCTCAAGCAGATGCTGAAGGGAAATTACATCCATGGAGACAACAATGTAGTGGAGTACTACCAAGTATCGAAAACCAGGATGGCACCAGAAGGTGAGCTACAAGCCAACTGCTTGAACAATCATGTAATTTCACATGAGCATCAACATAGATTTCAAGCTGCAGGACCTCATACCTTGAAAGCCTGTGTCTACAGGCTCACTGAGACAAGACCCAAGCATAACATGACCACCATATATTCCCAAGGCGCGGGGACTACATGAAGGCGAGTGCTACGATGTCTAAGGTTCAACAATGTCACAGCCACTGATCAGTTTCTACATATAAGGTTTGGCTTACAAACTGTAAGCCTGAATGCAACAGAAACATACAACTGGCCATTGGGGCAGGGGCAGGAGTAGCTAGGGGTAAGGAGGCATGTGGTAAGGCTGGGGATGCCAGGCTTACATACCTTCTGCATTGGTGATATCATTGAGATACAGGTCCCATTCTCCACAGCACCTCTAAAGGAACAAAAATATATGATGATGGTAGTTCTTTGCTCAATCACGCTGTTGAATAAAGCATACAGCCAGGTTAGTATTTGCCTCAATAACACTATATGTACTTACCAGAAACCAAAGGAACTGATGAAAAAACAAATCAATGAACCCAAGAAACATGGAAAAACAACATTGAAGCACAGGGTAGGATATGAGGAGGATTCATTGAAAAGAACACATGAGATGGAAGTCAACAATAAGACCCCTACATGTTAGACCTATGCAGTTGAAGGCTGCATTGTACTTGTAATAGCCCATTCTGAAATCAAGAATGTTAGTAGCACTCAGGCTGGCAGTGTTAAACAAAATCACATATCTGGCCAGCATCTTAACACAGTTGTGAATGGGACATGCTCCTTTAGCTAAGCACCTTCACCACATCGGAAAATTGGACTCACCACTCTGCCCAGCATGCTGATGAAACCATGAAACAGTGCAGCACTTCATGCTATACTGCACAGCACACCAAGCAGCAAGAACCACGCTAAGAAACAGCATAGGAGGAAGGAACATTGATCTCGCTAAGCTTTTTACAACCCAAAAGACACTCAAAGCACTGATAAAATACATTTCAGACATGGGGCGTTTTTGCCAGACATTTGGAGAGGTCTCAGAAATGGATGAAACATGACAAAAGTAGCATGAACCAAACACAAAGATGGGACTCAAACCCCTTAATAAAGAGTGCACAGCGCTTCGAGGACCACTACACAGCCCCTCTTAGCAGATGTCAAAGAACACAAAAATGGAGGGAGGGGTATGTAGCACTGCATGCCATATAAACACTTAATCTCCTACATATGGTCTGCCACAATGGAGAATAAATTGGATAAAATTTAAAAAAAAAATCACATATCAACATCACATTGTCCTACAGTGAACATTAGAACAGAATATGCACAGATCTATGACCGTCAACTACATATGGAGGCAATGCATGGGTTCAGCTGTAATGGTAGATCAATATGCATCCTAAGTAAAGCATGTTTCAATGTGTGTTGCTCCACAAAAAAATAAATACTCACAGAACACCAGATATCTGATCTTCAGTGATCCATCAAGTTTTGATGCCAACCACAGCCAAGAAGCAACACCATAACTTTTACTAGAGGCATAAGGGAGAGCAGAGGAAGCAAATGGAGACAGGGGGTGTGGAGTAAAGGGCTGCAAATCGCAAATCCAAAGTCCAGGGATATAAACTATAAACAATGTTACACACAGATGCCATCAACTGAACTTCCAGTGATTTTTATCAGGAAAGGACTCACTAATAGAGAAACGACAAACCATCTTTCTTCACCTGATGAATTCAAACCCAATGAGTGACATATTCATCAGTTAGAGTCATTTCAGGTGTGGGTCAAGTGACAAGTAAAGGCTGTGTTGAACCCAAGGCTGTGAACATTTTGAACCCTGACTGCAGATCGCTGCAATAATAGATATCAGGATGTTGAAATCATTGGCTGGAGTCAAGGATAAAGACCAAGTTCTCAATACTGAGAACTTGGAACAATCTTCAAGGGCCATAAACTTGTGAAACCTGAGTCATACAGCATTGTATGGGATTCATTCATTCCCTATATTTGGTAGGTCATCATGTGATCCAGGATGTAACATGGTTCAGCAAAGAGTTGCAAAATGGAAAGATCTGACTTGAAGGATCTTCCTTTTATAACTGGAGTGGCTTGGCTCACAAAACCCTAATATAGAACTAGCAATTTTTTGTGCAGAGTAGGTCAGCTACACATGCAAAATCTTGACCTTATTGAAGGTCCTCATCCTGAATAGTGTGGAAAGCTTTGACTTGGGACCAGACTCAGTGATCGATCTGCTCTGGGCATTTGAATGGGCCCACCGCAATGCACAAAAGCTTGCTGTCACATGGGGAACCAATGCTCCCAATGTATCGCCATTGCATAGGCAGTTTCCTGGCAGCTGTCAACACCAAGTATCTTAAACTTCTAGTGGATGTCCCTATTGGGCAATTGGGCCAGATGTTCAAACAATGGCAGGTATGCTTCGAGTCAGATCAGAATCTGGAATCATGTTCCTGTTGCTCTTGTGCTCATTATTGCATACATCTCCTGACAAATTCTGTATTCCTCAAGTTATTGATAAATTGTGCTGATTCATCACCTTAGGCACCAGCTTCTTTGCTTAGTCAGACACTGTTAGGTGGGTTGTTTGTAATGATGATAATAGGCCTTGGAGGATTGCCTCCTGCAGAGTTCTTTCTCTAATAATAGCCTACTGACAACATGTCACCTCATTGCCACCTCTTCCACCACCTCCACCACCACCTCCACCACCTCCTACATGCCTCCATCTCCAATCACCCCTTTCCACACCTTACACATTCTTTGCTTAGCCAGAGGCTCCAGGGACCAGCCATAACCTGCTGATGACATGTCACCTCCCAAAACCACCCCCCCCTCATGCAAACCTCAGGCCTGTTCTCAAGATTGCACTTCCCCTGACTCCTGTCTTGATGCTGAATCTTTCAACCCTGGATGGCTGCCTGGTCAATCCCTTGCATGAGCATGCATGGTCACAATGCCATTGGTGGGTCCTTTACTATTCCATCACCATGTCCCCATGCCTGCACATTCAGCTTTTCCAGCCACCTCTGGGATCTCAGGATGCTCAGCAGGCAATCAGTGTGCTGTACCACCCTGGAAGGCTTTCATGAGTGCATCTGGTTATGGTGGTTGCAACTACTTGCTGTATGGTTGCTTGTAGGGCTGTGGTAGATTCCTGGTTAGTTTAGTCACCTATGGCACCTCAAGTGGGTTCTAAGCCAGTTGCTTGGCGCCCACTGGAGCCTTCTGTCCCACATTCACTGGGAATCTAAGCTTCACCCATTGAATGACACCCCTAGCAATCATGCAGCCTGAACAGCCAAAGAGTGCTCACAAGGCCATGATAGTTACATTTTGTTGGGACAGGCAGAGGTGATCAGTAAGCAGCCTCTGAGTCCAAGGTGTGCATGAGCCCATGCAGACTTTGCATTCATGGTGCTTAGCCTGCACTGAGCTGCTATGTGACACATCTACCACTGTTTTTGTACATTTATTGGTTGCACTTGCATATAAATTGAACTAAGCCCTGCTCACTATCTAATGCATCCATTTCCCATCAAAAGCTTTGTGTGCACTAAAATAAGTATCATTACACCAATTCCTCACCAATTGTTCAATTCAATGGGAGACACCAGACTTGGGTCTATGAAATGCACAACTCACACAGGAAACTCTGTTCACAATAGCATACTTTTGTGTCCACCAGGAGAAAAAATGACTGGGCCATGAAATCACCAAACTCATGACCAGAGTTTGTAGGGCAGCATTCTAGGGCCTCAGTGTTATTTTTTTCAGATTTTTGGTATCATTTCCTGGACAATGCAAATGGTCGCAAGAGGAGGGCTGTTTTATTCAAATGGTGATTGGTTGATCAAAGGGTACAAAAGAAGCATGAGCTTCCTATATCTGGACATCCCACCAGACTTCTTCATCTTAAAAATAAGCAGAGAGGAGGTTCCTCCACTCATGGTCATGTATTTCTGGCATTGGCAGTGGCACAGGCTCCCACAGGGTGAGTGTGCAACATACAAAATGCATATCATTATTTGCTTTATTCCTGAGAATATTTGACAAGAGTCCCCAGGCCAAAGGCTCACACCAGTTCCTCAAGCAGGTCCATGAGAGGTTTCCTGAACTTCATCAAGAGGCAGCAAATGTATTCCTAGACACTTATACTGCCATGCTTTCTCTTGCCAAGATTCCTGCTAGGACTTTCCCCATTCAAAGTCACAGCCTCAGTGATATTGGAGTTGTTGGGAATGGAGTGGTGAACAGTGACAGGAGGAGTTAAGGACAAGGTTAAGAAGATGAAGTTAATCTCAAAGGCTAGTGAGTGAGGGAGTCTGCCACAGGGAGGAATGTTATTATCATCTCCTACATGATGTGCAATATTTATACTACACAGTTAGGAGGTATAGTGTAATGCACTCCTTTAATATATAAAGGAGGTATTCTGTAATAGACCCCTGTACCAGTTAATAATGGAATAACTATGTCATATCCCCTATAACAGTGTCAATAATAGTGACATATGATATCATGGCTTGGTAAGTCCTAGACTTCCTGCAGGGTGTGTCATAGACACTCTATCCAAGGCTCTGTCTCTGATAGCCTATGATAGACATGGCTATATCTTGCCTATCCTATGATAGACATGCTGCAGGATGATTAATCCTGTAGCATGTGTTAACTGTGGATTCCCCTATATGTCTCTGCATGTGTTAATATGACTTAGCATATTCTGGCAATATTCCCTAGGCATGTTAACTGCCTTGGCTTGCCTGTATACTCTTGTATACATAATCCCAACAGGCCTTGATCCAGATGCTATCACCCAGGGAAGCCCAATCCCGAACATCATTGGTAAGTACTCATTTTTCTTATTTGTCCAACTGATATTCATGTCATGCAGCCAGTATCTGCAGTGAATGACCATGGTGGGACGACCTTCATGCCTTTTGGCAAGAACTGCTGAATTACAATCCTCAGGGGGTCCAGTCATCAGAACCAGGAGTTTTGCATGCCACGAGCATGGTGGCACTGTTTACGGCAAAGCCCATGTTGACAAAGACAGCCAGCAATTGGACTCTGATGGGGAACAGGATCAGGCAAGCATATGCAGTTTGAAAGGTAGGGGGATATCACAGTTCAGTGATGACATGGACAATGTAGACGCTGAAGGCAATATAGTGGTAAGTTCAGCTGATTTGCATGGTACAGAGCACAACTAACTTTATGCTAGTGGGAGACATCACCCCCACCTCCAGGAACCCAACAGCTACATTGTGACATTTTATCCCCTTCTCCAGATCCTCCCCAATTAGCTCATTGTGCCCCTGCCACTTCCCCATGTCTACCACTGTTCATTCAAGTGCCTCACCCTGCAGACCCTTCATCCATGCGAAAGGCAACTGGAAAGCTTGCAGTGATTCCCCATGGGAAGGTGATGAAGAAAACTGATGTCGACAGGTTTGCAGACAGCCATGGGAGTGAAACTCAGTGCCTCAATCTGAAGCGGAAAATGAAGCATGAGGAGAAAATGACATCGATGCACCTCAAGAAGCACAAGTATGAACTTCAATATGGTAACACAGCATCTCATGCAGAGAGTCCAAGTCTTGACCCAATGACAAATGGTGCTACAAAACAGGATAAGGAAATACAGATTCTCCTCCTTCAGATCAAGCTTGCAGAGATCAAGTGCAATGCTGCCACCTCCACATTTCAATCACATTCAAGTTCCCCATTATATAGTGAGGGGTCATCAACACTGAGCAGCAGCTACTCAGCTCCAGGCACTCTGAGTTTTGACTTGATCCATCAGCACTTCGACTCAGGTAGCAGGATGATGGACTCTGGTGCTCCCACCATCTCTATGAACTATGGAATGGTTGAGCCTCACCCAGCAGGTGAGTGGCCAGAGTTCAAGTTTCAGCAGTAGTAGGTTTGCATAGCAGTGTTCAGGTCATGTCAAAATTCTTTGTATAGTTTTACTGCCAGAATTATTAGCAGTCATACTCATACTCCTGGCTGTCAAACAACAGCTGCTTGAGCTGTGTCCTTTTCTGCTGACCCCGTGTCTCTCATTGTACATCTGAGCATCCACCACCATCTTTGAGTCTTGTGCTGCTCACATCAACAGGATCTGTCCCTTCTCACACAAGTTGAGTGACAAAGTCTTTGTCTTTGTTTCCTTCTTCAATGATACTGGTGAGTGTATGGATAATGATGCAGCATTTAACCCAAACCAAAGCATGTTCGTGGTGTCTTGAGTTGTCAATTTGCTGCTGCAGTCCTTGAAGAGAGCAAAATCTCCCCTTGAGATAACCCATTGCATGTTCAGACTTGACTCGCACCTATATAGAAGATGGTGAGCATTTTTTTGAGCAAATAGATCACTGACAAACCTGTGAAAGGTGGTAATTGAACGTTTTGTTTTGAACTAGATTAGATGAAGGTTTTTTGTATGGTGTAATACACCAGGTATCAAGTGCATAAGCAGAATCAGCCCAAATCCACTCATTTTTGTCAAAAAGTGTGCTGCTGCGCTTGTAGGTCTGGGAATCACAGAATATGATAGAGTCATGGGCACTTCCACAGTGTCCAATCACATAGTCGATTATACATAGATTTGGAAGGGTAATGAGCTACAACAAATATCAGACAGATGGATAGTTAACTAGGAGACTTGGAGTCACCTGAATATTTAATGAATAATTGCTTTTCCTATCGAAGTATGCTTTGCCGTTGATAGGCTTACACCAAGTATGGGCGACATTTGCAGTATTGTAGGGTCGTGGGGCAATCTTCCTCTTTCTTCCGTTTCTCTCCATTCCCTTTTGAAAGACATGCAAACACCCTTTGTTAACCAAACCTACCTATATATCACTTTTATGGACTTTGCACACTTCGCAGCTACTTCGTGGAGTTTGCGAACTGACCCACTTCACACTTACCTGGGTTACCCTTAATTAGTTAGTGTAGACAGTCCATTAGTGATGGACATGGACAGTATCCACATTTCACATAGTATCCACTTTGATTTAGTTAGTATAAAAAGTCTATGTAAAATATTAGAAACAGAGATCTTGTCTCCCCCTTTCTCAATGCTAAGGTTTCAACTTTTGTCTCCTCTTGTGTTCAACTGTGAAGTTGACTTGCAACTTATTCCAATATCGTCACTGCATTATTCTGACCAGGAACTGGGACAATCCTAGTTCATTGGTAAAGTATTTTTCATTAAACTGTGTTATTAGACTGCGAACTACTGACTATCTTTATTGCAACGTTGGAGACGTGCAGTCTCTAGCAGAAGCAGTGGAGACGCGCCCGAAAGCAAGGGCAAGCCGTCTATAGCAGTGGTATGCGATGTACAAGCAGTCTCTACGTGTATGCCAGTATGAATGTGTGGTCACATGATCGTGTCTACCTACAGTCTATGGGAGGCTGGCCACATGGTTACAACGTTTCGCTAACCTTGTCTACTAACTTTGCATTCTTTGCACTTCATTTAGGCTGTACATTGTTAACAGTGGTCATCATGGATTTCCACCCTTGTAGAAGAAGGCCGGTTCTGGGACCCTTTAAGCTAACTCTTCCCCCTTCTAGTTTTCCAGTGCCTCTTCACAGCTTGGAATGCTAGGAACACATCACCGCTGGATGCAAAAAGGTGGTGATCTTCTCTGACTTGCTTGTGCTGATTGATGCATGGGTGGACTGCTCCCTGGTGGGGGGTCAACAGCATGCCCTGTGGATATGCTGCCTTCTGCACCTGTGGTTCGAACTGGGCCATGACCGCCATATACACTTCTGGTTTGTCCCCTCCAAATTGGAGTGGGCAGTCCACAAGCAAGCCCATGACATTGCAATGTCCCTTCAACTGCCCCTGGGGATCTCCCCCTGGGCCACTCGCAACTGGCTGATTGCCTCCTTTATGGCAACAGCTGAAAAAGACTGGCTGGCCTGCTTTGTGGACCCCAAATATCAGGGGCAGAACTTCCTGGACCTTCGGGCCCAGTGGAAATCCCCCGCAATGCCCACCACCTCTGGTTGCTGGCCTTGGCTCAAGGAAACTGCACATGACTGCAGGTTGACAGACCAGCTCTGCCAGTGCATTACAGCGCATGCCCCCATTGGCTACTGCGACTGTTTCTTCCCAAGTGAGGACACTCACTGTACGTGCCCACCCCGGCCTTTCCAGGACCGGGACCATCTGTTGTGTGTGTGCCCACACATCACACACAAGAAGCACCAGCAGGGCCCATGTTGGATTGTGGACCTTGTTGATCTTCTTGAGGCAAACCTGCGGGTGTTTGCCTTCACCCCCCCTGAGGGGTGGGACCCAGGATGCGGGACATGTGCAGGGCATATGACCCCCATCTGGTGGCCTGGTGTGCCTGATGGCCTGCTGAATGCATGCTTTGGCTTCCGAGCCTGCTCTGTTCCCTGTTGGTAACACCAGATGCTGTGTTCATCGCTGGCAAGGTTGGGGGGCCTGCCTTGTAGGTGGGTACTGTCTCACAAGTGGGGCGGCTAAGTGGGGTGGGGCTGTACTTGGGCGACTGAGGGGCTCCAGATCCCACCGGGCCCTATGGCTGGTGGGTTGGTCAACCTGTGAGAAGACCGGTAATCCTCATTCCTGGCCAACGCATTGGTGGGCGCACATAGCTACTAGGGGCTGTGCAGGGGGCTGTGGGGGTAAGAGGTGGGAGCGAGTTAGTATGTGCTGTTGGGAGTGCCAGTGGGCTGGTTTAGGGAGGCACCTGAGCACTTTCAGCCTGTAGTCTGGCCTTGCACATGGCTCTAGCAAGTGGCATGCTGGCCTTCATGCACCACTGTGCACTATCGGGGCTGTAGTCTCCCCTCCAACTTACATCTTATACCCGTTATCTCTTGTAGTAGGTAGCCATGGACTGTGTCTGTGCACCATGTTAAATATTGTTGAACAAAAAAAAAAACAAGCCTGGCCTGACTGATGCTGAGGCTGCCTCCACCCACGGACAGTCAAGCTGGGACCAATCAATGCTGAGGTAAGCTGGGCCAAGGACATCAGAGCCAACCAAGGATTACTACTGGTATCATGGGTTCAGGCTTGGATTGAGGTGGATGTTGAGTGTCTTAATTATAAAAGGTTGTATTTCAGTATACTAATGGGTAAAGAAGTTATGGTAAACTACATCTAATATATGAGTAAGACATGTATAAAAGAGCATATTTCCTAGGGATATTGCCATGGTGGCATCAGGGTCCAATAAATGTTACCAATCCCAAGGACTGGCTGAAGATAGTCGATCATCCTACCCCCCACTCCACGCCTCTTGACTTGTTACCACGACGTGCACAGCCACACTTCTACAGCCCCTCATCGTTCCATCCGTCTTGTAGCTAGGTGCTCGTCTCTGATTACTCCAATCTGGTCCTCTCCCGACTGCCACTAGTGCATGTCGACACCGTCCCAACCCACACGCGGATCGGGCGGCGCGATCCGGGGCAACCCGCGTATCGAACCCCCCACCCCCAGCAGGGCTCCCCCCTCATCTGTCGCCTCTCCGGTGGCCTCTAGGCCTACTGGATGACCCCCAATCCACTCGCAGGCCGGCCCAGTCCGAACGCCTCGAACATCTCCCTCGCCGTCGCCCTACAGCCACAGCCAGGACACCCCTCGTGCGCCGCGCATTTCTAGCGCCTCGCAAGCTGCCTCTAGGGCTTCGACCGTCATCACTGGCGGTCCTCCTAGTACCACTCCCTCGTCTGATGAAGAGGACGGGGACATGTATGATGTTGAGCCAGTGACCGAACTCGAGGTGCGAGTCCTGGTCGAATCCATTATCCAGGGAGCCAATACCCTTGGATCCCTCGCCTCTCGGGGCGCATCTGAGGAATTGCTGCAGGCCAGCAATCCTGAACTCGTCTCCGCGCTGTCAGGCCTCCTTCGGGCGGCTGACAACTTTGGAGTCCCTCTCGCTCTGGTCATGGACCCCCTAAGGTCCATGTCCTTCGATTCTTTCGTCGACTCGTTTGACCGCGAGGCGACCCCTGCTCCGCACCAGGACGTACCCATGCCCCTTGCGGCCCCGGTACGTCGTGCTCCCCTGCCACAGCGTCGAGGAGGATTGGCCAACCGCCTCCCCCACACTTCCCGCCCTAAGGGTGGGCGTCCGCTCCCCGCTATCCCACAGCAGAGAGCCCCCCCGGCGAGACCTGGCCCTGCCCAGGCTCCCACCTTTGCGCAAGCTGCCCGATTCAAGGGCGGCCACGTCCCCACGTCCTCAGTGGATGGCCTGGTCCGTATGGCCAAGGCATTCCCTGAGCTTCCCACCGCCAGGCTGGCTGCCATGCACCAGCAGGCCAAACCTACTGCGGCAAAGCCTAAGGCTTCATCCACCGTCCATGGCCCGTCGCGCAGACAGGTCATAGTCATTGTTCACGCGATCCCGGGTGAGGGCGGCATGCCCCCCCCTCCGGTCGTACTTATCAAAAACCACGAGGCCCTAGAACGGGTCCACCTGGCCCTCTCCCTTCACCGCTCCACCCTACGGGTGGAGTCGGTCTCTCTGGCGTATGGAGGTTACTCCATCGCCACCGACGCTGTGGCCTCCGCGGAGGACCTCCGCATTATTCGTCAAGCGATCGCTGCGGCGTTCGTCGAGGAGCACATCCGCGTCACAGCGGAACTCCCCTCATCCACATCGTATATGAAAATTATCGATGTGCCTTATTTCCAGGATCACCGCCCCACCACGGTGGAGTTGGTGCTCAATTTCATTGCCAAGTCTGGCCTTAAAGACTTGGTCGTCTTGAACGCTCCCCTCCGGATCGTCAGAAACTCGAAGCAGTCGGACACTGCTACCGTGTATATGAACGTCTCTGACTCAGTCAGCGGCGCACGCGCGAGAGCGCTCTCCAAGCGGGCGGTCCAGTTTGGACCGTACGTTTGTCCCATCCGGGAGGCCCGGGCCAACCCCGGAGTCTCCCTCTGCCAACGGTGCTGGAAGTGGGGTCACCCAACCAACGCTTGCCGCGCCCCTCAAATCCGCTGCCCCACCTGCAGCGGCCCTCACCGCAAGGAGCACCACCGCACCTTAGCGGGTTGTTGCAAGGGCAACGCCCCCAATCCCTCCCACGCTGGAACATTCCGCGTGCCCGCACCCACCTCGCTGCCCGAATTGCTGCAAGGAACACGCAGCCGACGATCGTCGCTGCAATTTTTGGAAGCACCGTTTCGACGGTGACTGGATCAAGAAGCAATATGCCGAGGTACGTGAGCGCCGCGCCGCCCGCTCCCTCTCATCTGACCCCTTCTCCGCAGGACGTGGTGGGCGAGCGTAAATGAGTCATATCTGGGATATCTCTTATTTAAAAGTCATGTGTCAAAATGTAAATAGAAATTATGGACTACTCGACACGCTACTTGAGTCGCAGAGTGATGAGTTTCACATTCTGCTCATCCAGGAACCTCCATGGAACCTGATAAGACACGCACCCTCATCTGTAACCAGAGAGGGAGAAGCGGTGATAGGCGCCCCCATGCACCCCAACTGGGGCTGCATGGTCCGACAGGCCGGGACGGACACTGCCCCGGCACCTAATGATGCCGCTCCGTTCCCTAGGAACGATCGCGGGGAATTCCCACGCGTCGCCGTCTACTTTGACAAGCGGCTGCAGTCCCTGAGACCCAGCTACCACCGGGATCTCATCGATCACCGTGACGTCATCGTCTTCACCTTAGGTGCGGGCGATAACCTCATCTTCCTAGCCAACGTCTACTCAGACAGGAATCACACCGGGATCAGAGCGGAGACCTGGCCTCATCGCTTCCACTTTATTGGGGGAGACTTTAACTGCCGCCACCGCCTCTGGGATCCCCAGGGACCGGCGGCCAACATCCACGCTGACCGCCTCTTGGCGGCCACCACTCGCCTCGGGCTATCGCTCTGCCGTCTGGAGGAGGCAAAGCCTACCCACTATCCTTATAACAACGAGCTCAATCCCACCGTGATTGACCTCCTTTTTATCAACTCAGCGGACGAAGCAGTCACTGAGCACACCATCTTCCCGGAGCACCGCGGATCCTCGGATCACGCACCCCTCCTGGTTAATCTTCGGACCCCCTTCTACCGCGTACCATTGCGGATGAAAGGGATTGCTCCGGACTCTGACGAGGAGACGGCCTACCTTCAGGACGTCACTACTCGGCTCTCGGCCCTGTCCAATTGGACTGGCCATTCACCGGCAGAAGTGGACAAGGTGGTGCAAGCCATCTCCGAAGCGTTTGCAACGGCGTGGCGCACCCATGCCCGGTCTAAGAACATCTGTAGCCGCTCCAAGGAGTGGTGGTCAGACAAATGCCACACTGCCCTCGAGGAGTACCGGGAGTCCCGGGACCCTGAGGACTGGAAGATGTTTAAGCAGGCTGTTAAAGCCGCCAAGCGGGAGTTCTTTGATGCGCGCATCAAAGAAGTTTCCTTCACCAATCAGCGGCCCTGGGACTTGATGCCCTGGGTCAAGCAACGCAACCTCCCGTCGTGCGAGGCCATCTCCTATGGAGGTGCCCCTTGCAACACGCTGGAGGCGCTTTGGACGGCGCTGGATGGCACCTACAACGCGGCCAATGACCGCCCTGTAGACCTTTCGGTGCTCGACGACTACAACCCCCTCCCTCCCCGGGAGTGGGTCCCCTTCTCCCTGCTGGAACTGCGGGAAGCTCTCAAAGCGTGCTCATCGCGCTCTGCTCCGGGGCCGGACCACATTACGTGGTCCTTCCTCAAACGCTGGGCTGGCAATGTTGAAATTGCCGAACTCTTCGTCCGCATCGCCGAGGCGTGCGTCACACTGGGCCACTGGCCCTCTCATTTTAAGGAGTCCACTTCGGTCATTATACCGAAGCCTGGGAAACCTAACTACTCCACCCCGAAGTCATTCCGGCCCATTGTGCTGCTGAACACTCTCGGGAAGCTGGTCGAAAAGCTGCTGTCTAGGCGGCTCCAATTCGACGGCGTAGCACACGGCGTCTTCCATCCTAACCAGTTTGGAGGCGTCGCCCAGCGTTCTACTGAGGACGCTGGAGTCTACCTTACCCACCTCGTCCGCGCGGGGTGGACAAAAGGCTTACAAATGAGCGTAGTCGCATTCGACATCGCTCAATTCTTCCCGTCGCTGAACCACCAGGTTCTGCTGACAATTATCGAGAAGTCGGGGTTCCCACCTTGTGTGGTGAACTTCTTCCGCTCTTATCTGGTAGGCCGCTTCACGACCTACAAATGGAACACCGACAGTTCAGGCAGATTCTCTGCTGATGTCGGGGTGGGACAGGGCTCGGCTTTGTCCCCCGTCTGCTCGGCGCTATATATTGCGCCAGTGATGCGCCTCTTTTTCGCCCGCGTCCCTCGGCTGCCGGCGGATCTGATTTCTTATGTTGACGATGGTACCCTCATCGCACAGTCTAAACGGGTAGAGGACAACCTCCCCAAACTCGTGGACGCTTACAATGAAGTGTTCCGCCTCTTCACGGCCCTGGGTCTGGTGTTGGAACACGCCAAGTCCAAGGTCTTCCACTTTTCCAGAGCACGGGTGGCGCCCAACCCCCCCATCGACCTTGGTGTCGCCCCCTTCACCGGGGCCACCCCTCTCAAACCCAAGCCAATCTGGCGATACTTGGGTTTTTTCTTTGACCGGAAGCTGTCCTTCAAAGAACACGTCCGGTTTTACAAGACGAAGGCGTTCACAACCGTGAGCGCCATGCGTATGCTTGGCAATTTGTCCAGGGGTCTCTCCCCGGCGAATAAACGTTTACTCTACAGGTCCTGCGTCATCCCGGTGGCGACGTATGGACTCCGTCTATGGTTCTGCCGAGGTGCCCGCACCAAAGGCATGGTCAAAGCCCTGTCCCAGATGCAGCACACCGCTGCTCGCTGGATCACAGGTTGCTTCCATACGACCCCTGTGGGGGCTATGGAGTGTCTCGCAGCCCTGTTGCCTATGCCTCAGGTGCTGCGTCGGTTGGCCGATAAGAGCTGTCTTCGGATGGCTACTTTGACGCGCACTCACCCCGTCCGGGCTATCCTGGAAGGGGACCTGGTGGGAGATGCCCCCCGGCATGCGCTGGGACTTCAGGCCCTCCCACCCGTTGCCCGACAGAAAATCGTGTCCCCTGCAGCGGACGCGATTACCGTCTGCGCCCTCTCCGATGAACCCTTTGAGGCCTACGGCCCTGAGAGCCAACCCGGAGACCGTTTAATAGACCTGTTCTCAGACAGGATCTCCATTTACCGCCCGCCCCCCAAGGGAACGGACGAACGTAAGGAATATCCCGGCCGTCTGGACTGCGTTCTGGCTCTCGCCAGGCTTGATCCGGACTGTCTCATCGTGGGCTGCGACGGGTCCGTGCCCAAGACAGCCCACCAGGCCACGGCGGCCGCCCTTGTGTTCCGCGGGAACCAAGAGGTCCGCCGTGCAACCGCGTTCCTCGGTCGCGCTTCAGCGACCGACGCCGAACATCGAGCCCTCCACCTTGGAGTGTCCGCAGCCGTGGCTGCAGGATGCAAGAAGGTGGTAGTATTCTTGGATGCCCTCGCACTCGCTGATGCGTGGGTGGACTGCTCCCCGACGGGGGGCCAACAGCACGCCCTCCGGCTTTGCCGCCTTCTACGACCCTGGTTCGAACTGGGCCAGGACCGTCAAATCCACCTGTGGTTCGTCCCCTCCAAGCTGGAGTGGGCAGTACACAAGCAGGCCCACGACGCTGCGACGTCGCTCCGGCTGCCTCTAGGGATCTCCCCTAAAGCCACCCGCAATTGGCTGATCGCCTCCTTTAAGGAGACGGCAGAGAAGGACTGGGCTACCCGCTTCGCGGACCCCAAGTACCGAGGGAAGAGCTTCCTGGACCTCAGGGCCCAGCGGAAGACCCCTGCATCGCCCACGGCTTCTGGCTGTGGACCCTGGCTCAAAGAAACTGCATACGACTGCAGGTTGACGGCCCGACTTCGTCGGTGCATCACGGCGCATGCCCCCATTGGGAGCTACCGTGACCGCTTTTTCCATAGTGAAGACACTCACTGCTCGTGCCCCCCCCGGCCCTTCCAAGACCGGGATCATTTGCTCCGTGTGTGCCCACACGTAAAGCGCAAGAAACACCTTGTTGAACTTCTCGAGGCGAACCCGTGTGCGTTCGCCTTTGCCCCCCCAGAAGGGTGGGACCCGGGATGAGGGTCACGCGCAGGGCGTATGACCCCCGTCTGGTGGCTTGGTGCGCCTGATGGCCGCCGAACGCGCGCTCGGTCTCTGAGCCTGCAACGTCTCCGTCGGTAACGCCGAACCTCGGGTTTGCCGCTGGCAAGGTTGGGGGGCCCGCCAGTTGGTGGGTACCGTCCCATGCGTGGGGCGGCTAAGCGAGGAGGGGCTGTACTCAGGCAACCGAGGGGCTCCGAACCCCACCGGGCCTTATGGCTGGCAGGTTGGTCGACCTGCGGGAAGGCCTATAATCCTCATTCCTGGCCGGCGCGTCAGTGGGTGTGTGTGACTAATAGGGGCCGCACGGGGGCTGAGCGGGGGTAGGACGCTGGGAGTGTCAGTACGCGCCGTTGGGAGTGCCGGCGAGCCGGTTCGGGGAGGCGCCTGAGCACCCTCAGCCTGTAGTCCGGCCAAGCGCTACAACCCTAACCCTAGGGTGCACCGGCCTTCACACACCTCTGTGCATTATCGGGGCTGTAGTTTCCCCTCCAACTTACATCGTATACCCGCCATCTCTTGTAGTAGATAGCCGTGGACTGCGTCCGTGCACCATGTTAAACAATGTTGAACAAAAAAAAAAAAAAAAAAAAAAGATCATCCTACCCCCCTGGCTTGGTTCCCAATTCTGGAAATTCTGGTCCATTCTGGTCCATTCCAGCTGGAAATTCCAGAATATGGCTAAAGAATTTAAGAGTGAGTTTGGAAAGTCTGGAAATTCCAGGAGAGTTCAGAAATTCTGGGAAAATTTCATATAAAATAAATATAACAAAAAAAAGAAAAGGAGAGGGTGAGGGAGTGTGGCACATTACTGGCCCCCCTCCCCATGCCTGTCCCCCTCACCTATTGCACCCCACCCCTGCCCTGCAAGCAGTTGCTTGCAGCAGTGGTGGGGGGTGCTCAGTCATCTGGCATGTCCTTTACTCTGACAGAGTGATGTTTATTTATTTAAAATAGAGTACTAATAATATAAATATATACGAGAGGGGAGAGGGGGGGAGTGGGGTGTGTCATGTCAGTGTCATTGCCCCCCATTCCCTGTCCCCCTCCCCTCCCATCACCCTCACCTATTGCACCCTCCTCCACCCTGTGAGCAGTTGCTTGCAGCAGTGGTGAGGGGTGCTCTGTTGTGCTGGGTGTTGTGTGGTTGGGTGTCTGGTGCATCCCCCTTGCTCTGACAGAGTAGTACTTATATTAATTAAAATAGAGTATAGATATATATGAAATAAAATAAAAGGGGAGGGGGGGGGAGTAGGGTGCAGTGTGTCACCATTGTTGCCCCCCCCCTTCCCTGTGCCCATCCCCCCACCTCCACCCTGCAAGTAATTGCTCACAGTGGTGGTGGGGATGCTCTGTTGCGCTGGGTGTCACATCTGGCACATCCCTCCTCCCTCCTAGGGCATCCCCCCATCCCCTGGCACATCCCCTCCCTCCTATGGCATCCCCTCATCTCCCCGCGTGTCCCCCCTCCCTCCTGGCACATCCCACACATCCCCTTCCCTCCTGGCATGTCCCCCTTGGTCCTGGTGCATCCCTGGTAGGTGGTGACATGGCTGCGCCACTGCAGTGGGTGCTGGATTGGTGGGTGGTGGTGATGTGGTGGCAGTGGGTGCTGGGACAGTGGGTGTGACATGGCAGTGGCAATGGGCACTCAGTCAATGGGTGGTGACATAGTGGCAGCAGTGGGTGCTCGGTTGGAAGGGAGGTGGTGCTGGCATGATGTGGCAGGTCTATATGAAGCCCCCCACCTCCCAGGTAAGTGGGAAGGAGGGGTGGCACATCATTGCATACACAAAACTGAAAGAGAAAAAATATATATTTGATTAGCTTTAAATCAAAATGAAATAGAAATTGAATTACTTACCATGGGGGCCTATGGCCCCCATGTTGTGCTAGAGGGAGGGAGGGGGGAGGGAGGGGGGAGGCTGCCATTGTGATGGTAGGTGGCAACATGTGAGCTGGCAGTCATGATGTTTCATGATGGCAATTGTGGCCATGTGACATGCATCTGGTTAGTTTGGTTAGTTTGGTTTTTTCTGGTTTGGGTAAATTCCAGAAATTTTGGTTCAAATAATTGAACTGGAATTATCCTCTACAGTGAGAAATACACTAAAATAAAGTACACCCAGAATCCAGAAATTCCAGACAAATTCCAGAATATGTGGGGGAGTGTAATGTACTCATATGGTACATGCTTCTTTGGGCTAAATATAGACAGTCACTGTATTCTTCTGGAACTGCCTCCCAGGAACTTCCACTGGCATCCACTGGCAGCTTTGTAGGATGCTCTCACCTATTTTTCTATCTTTCTGAGCATCTGTCAGACTAGTCATATATGCATACAAGCTATTAGTAATATATTATATGACTGAATCATCACAGCTAATGCACATTATGCAACTCAGATCTGCCCACTGCCATTTGGGATCAAAGGCAATACATAAATGTTAGCTACAGCCTACAGTCTGTGAATGGAATTTATGTACTCATCATTCTTATCACACCGAAAAAGCTCTTTGAGGTATCACACCAGTCTGCACATGTTTGCTGCTAGGGTATGACACAGGTAACCCCCAGGTTTTTTTTTGTCAACCCATACCCAGTGCCCACACCTGTATGGGTAAGGGTATGGTTGCCCCCACAGGTTTGTGTGGGTCACTGTGGGTTTGTATGGTTCACCATGGGTTCTGCAGCATACTATGTTTTTTGTATATAATTAAGTACATAAACTATACATTTACTATAATATGAAACCCCTCTGCTTGCATTTGGAGTGAGGGAGGGGGCAAGGGGGTCCCTGTAGTCATATACAAAGTAAGCAGAACCCCCTCCACTCACATTTGGAGCAAGGGAGGGAGGGGGCGGTTGTGGTGGTTGTCTCCCAGAAGATGAGAAACCCCCCCATGCACATTTGCAGTGAGGGAGGGGTTGGTCATTGTCGTCATTGTGGCAGGGTCAACGGTCTGCTGGTAGTCTCATTGACAAGGTCGTCATGTTGCAAAAGATGGGGTAAGTGAGAGCAAATGAATGGGGGGGGAAAGATACACCAGACGAGACTAATAAACTTAGAGTGAGGAATAAAAAGGAAAGAGATTAATTGTCCCATTCAAAAGGTGGGGAGACACCTTAAATACAAAACTGCAAATAGTTACAAAGGAAAAACTGTATGCATGCATTCTCTCACACCAACAGGACCAAGCAACCGGAATGATGAACTATGAAGGAAGCCAGAATGTCAATGCCTAGGAATATAGGTGGAGTCCAAGATAAGATTGTTGTTGTTTGGGCCCCCCACCTATTGTCCCCCTCCCCTTCATGTTCTTGCAGTGGTGGTTGGTACAGTGGTGGTGGTGGTTGTTGTCCCCCCATCGCTGTCATTTTGTTGTTGTCCCTTGTCCCCCAATTGTCCCATCGTTGTTGTCTCATACCCCCCCCCCCTCCTCCTCCTCATCATCTCATCCCCCACCTCATTGTTGTCTCATCCTCCCCCTCCTCCTTGTCATCTTGTCCCCCACCTTGTTGTTGTCTCATCCCCCCCTTCCCTGCACATCTGCCTCTCATTACCCCCCTCTGCTCTCATTCCCCCCTCTTTGTCATCATTTCATCCCACCCCACAAGCAGGATCCACCCACCAACCACCCCACAAGCAGTTGCTTATGGGGCATGGGGTCATTTCATGTGAGCTCCTCGTTCTGAGGGGATTACAACCTAGGAAATGAAAGAAACAAATTAGACAAAAAAAGAAAAGTTTACAAAAAAAGAATTACCATGGGCCCTAACAATGCAATCACAGCATTTGGGCCCAGGTGACGTAGCACTATTGGGTGTTGTTGGGTGTTGCTGTCCATTGTTACTAGTAGTTTAGATCCTGAAAAAGAATTAGTTGGTATACAAAAACAAGAAATGAAACAAAAAAAAACTTACTATAGGCCCAAACAACAATTTGCATCATTTGGGCCATGTTGTGTGTTGTGGTTGCTTACTCATCATCCTCGCTCCCCATTTCCACCCTGCAAGCAGTTGCTCACAGCAGTAGTTGGGAGTGCTATGAGGTGCTATGGTGGTGGTGGGTGTAGTTTTGAAGTGTTGTGAATCAACAAGGTCATGTGACCACTCACCTGACCAGAAGTTTGGTACTGGAATACTGGTGCATATCCATGACACCTGTGAAAACGGGTATGGTGTTGCGCAGGTTCGGCAAACTCAAACCTGTACCTGTACCCATGCATACCCATAGATACATTATCATGGGTTTACCCATACCAGTGTCATACCTTATTTGTTGCAGGTTTCAGCAGTGCTGTGCTGGCACCAAACCCAGTGTGGCAGTGCACTGGCAGGCATCTCCTGACTGTGTACAAAAACATTGGACCCTGGTGTTGTAGGGTCAGGAGCTTGGCTCATGGACCTTACAGTTGGGACCTGATCCTTAATTGGAATATTTACTGATGTTTGCTTATGTCAGATGCCTGTTCAAATGTTGATGTGTTGATAAGTCACCATCTCCCCACTTAATCTTAAATTCTTTTCCTTTCATTGACTACTGATAAGTGACACTCAATTTAGTAGATGAAATTTCCTTCCTTCACTATGAAAACTGCCATGATAATCAAGTTACGAGACAAGCCCTTCAGTGTGCACTACAGAGTGATTGCCTGAGAAGAAGACATCTTGATTGACAGATTTTGGCAGCTTGGGCTTCCCATTCAAACCTTTTATTTGACTTGTGGACTTTGATACAGTTCTTCAGGTATTACAGACATCTTCTCTACTGTACAGTGTACCTCTGGGATTGGGACTCTGGGACATAGGGTTGAGAGTCATGACTCAGAGAGTCTTGAGCTTGAAGGGGCAGGCAATGCACATCAACAAGATTCCTGGGTCAGCAACAACTCTCTGAGACATTGCCCAGTCTTCCTATTTTGGAATACATTGGTATGTGGCCCTTGTTATTCATTTCTTTAGAGCTTCTTGATATCACATGCAAAATGACAATCCTCATGACTCTATTAGTTTATATTGTTGATCTGCAGTCAGATCAGTGCAAGAGTATGCACATGGTCTGTTCTCCTTGCATGATTTGTACTTAGGTGGCCTGCCACCTTTCAAATAGAGCACTGAACTTTTCCTCTCCTTTATGGTTCCCCTCACAAGAGTTTGGTCATTATAAGAAGACCCTGAGTTTACTACACAAAAAGGTGTAGTAATAGTATTCTTAAGTCTTTGAAGCTGACACATTGCTTGTTGAACCCCTCAAGTATTGGGGTCTGATGACTTAGTCTACAGTTTCTTATATCAAAGCTTGATCTGCTGTTTTCCTGGTTTTATTCCCTTTCATCAGTATATTCCACCCTTTGGTGACCTCCCATAACTGTCTACAGTGACAAGATGAGTCGTTTGTGACCCACAGTTGCTTATTTTCACAACATTTCACAGACCACCCTTATCCAACTGCTAGGGTTTCTGACAACCCAAATTAGAATCCACCAGTACTCTGCTTACCCTACTGCACTGGTGGCATCAATTTCCATCATGTTGCACAGGACTCCTGTTGGGATTATGTATACAAGAGTATACAGGCAAGCCAAGGCAGTTAACATGCCTAGGGAATATTGCCAGAATATGCTAAGTCATATTAACACATGCTACAGGATTAATCATCCTGCAGCATGTCTATCATAGGATAGGCAAGATATAGCCATGTCTATCATAGGCTATCAGAGACAGAGCCTTGGATAGAGTGTCTATGACACACCCTGCAGGAAGTCTAGGACTTACCAAGCCATGATATCATATGTCACTATTATTGACACTGTTATAGGGGATATGACATAGTTATTCCATTATTAGAGCCCGTTCGGTAACAGGGTGTGTGAGAAAAGTTTGCATAATCTGCTTTGTGATTTGAGATTGCTGACATCAGCCGTCGGGGCTTCAAACATTTGTCATCACCACCCCCGATCATCGATGGATAATCCCCTACATGCACACTGGCAAAGACAACGACGGATTATCCAGTATGTAGCCCTTATTGTTAGCATTATTGTATCTGCTACTGCCAACATACTGCAACCCTTGTATACCAGAGAGGCTTACCACACCTCTGCGCTCTCTGGGGAAGCCTGGGTCCTGGAGCTTCTCTGTGGTCACCCTGACCGAATTTGCACTGAACTTGGTGTGAGCCTTGAGGTTTTCAGTGCTCTCATAGAGGAGCTTCGAGATATGGGCCACCAAAGTTCAAGACATGTATCTCTGGAGGAACAACTTGCAATTTTTCTGTATATGTGTGTGACAGGCTTGACTATCAGGCATGTCGGTGAAAGATTCCAAAGATCAAATGAAACAATATCACGGTACGTAAAAACCAACTCTTCATGGAATTATTTTAACAGCTATTTAATGGCAGATATTTTCGAAGAATGCTATTTGTTTTCTCCTCTCCACCCTTCTACACAAAGTTTGTGCAGCTACCAAAGGCTGGTTACCAACTCCCTCGTCACATTCGCCGTAACCCCAAACTTTGGCCCTACTTCAAGGATGCACTTGGAGCTATAGATGGCAGCCATATCCACTGTGCACCCCCTTCTATTGATCGACCATTTTATCGGAACCGCAAAGGATTCATCTCTCAGAACTGCCTTTTTGCCTGTTCCTTTGCACTCCATTTTGTATACAGTCTATGTGGTTGGGAGGGCTCTGCATCTGATGCACGAATCTGGGATGATGCACGCTTGAGAGACCTCAAAGTCCCAGAAGGAAGATACTATCTTGCTGATGCTGGTTTTCCATCATGCAAGGAGCTCCTCATTCCTTACAAAGGTATACGCTATCATCTTGCAGAATGGGGCCGTGCAAATGTCAGGTAAAGGTTTTTTTATTCCTTTCTATCGAATCCAGCTCATAATGCAATTCAAGGCCTCAGAACAAAGAAGAGCTATTTAATCTACGCCATTCATCAGCACGCAATGCCATTGAGCGTATTTTTGGTGTTTTGAAGCGTCGATTCCGAATTTTGTTGCTGGCACCAGAATATAGCTTGGAAGTGCAAGCAAGGGTCCCTGCTGCACTGGCTGCCATTCACAATTTCATTTCTATTCACAACCCTCGTGACCAGCCTATCTCAGGTGCTACCCCTGATGGTCATGGTGGGGGGCAGATGTACGACGAGACAGATGAAGATACCACATTGATGGGAGCCAATGATGCGGATCTTCGCAGGGATGTGATTGCTCAGAAAATGTGGGATGATTATGTTGTCATCTGTGCAGAACAGGGCATTGATAGGGATGCTGCATTTGGGGAGGACTTTGAGGATGAGGTTGATGATGATGAGTCTGATGATGAGTCTGAAGATGATGACTGAAGATGGAGACAATCAGGGCAGCAAAGGCAAAGCTGATGACATTGGAATCCAGTAGTGTACAAGTACATATTGTAACAACAGTGAAACGAGAAAGCGACTACATATGACAATTACATACAACTGAATCAGACATGCCCAATCCACTGCTTGATAACAGCCTGTCGAAGCTGATCCTGCTCGAGAGCTATGTACATATCTACCTCCTTGTCATGATCTCCAAAGAACACAATAAGAGCAGCCTTCTCCATGACGGAAAGTCCGTCATCACATTCTTGTACAAGACGGACTGCTTCCTGGCATCGCACTGCAGCCTTGTCTTCTGCGGAATCCCGAGGCTTGGATGCGATGAGTATTGCTTGAGTCATGTCTTTGATGCTGCCATGTAATTCGACGAGAGCGACAGCGGGAGTAACCTTTTCAACGCGTTGAGAGGTGGAGGGACCTGATGATGAGCGGACCGAGGCATGGGGGGAAGCAGTCTTGGCCTTTCCCTTTCTCTTTTCCGTTGCTGACATCTTAGTCTTTTTCCAGATAGATGGAACAGAGAGCGTTTTCACACTCACTGTATCAGACGGGATGGCAGAGCTAGTGGTATGGACTGTGGAGGTGTTGCCGTCATCAGATAAGCGTTGTCGTTTAGCAGCTGGTTGCAGTGAAATGTTGACAGAGATAGAGGCAGAGGCAGAGGTGGAAGCGGAAGGGGCCGCCGAGTCAACATCCATAGGTTCATTAGGAAGGGGAGCCTGTGGCGACGCGTGGTCAGATTCTTGATCATTATCAGCAGCTAGAGATGGTGGAACAGCTTCGGTTGCTGCATAGGAGTGTGCACCGGTCGCACCAGCAATGGGGATGATTTTCTCCATGTGCCAAAGCCATCGCCAACCCTTGTTACGAAAGGGTTTCATCGGATGATTTTTCTAAATGAAATGAAAGAGTGGTCAGCTTCTTTTTAGTCTTGAATAACAACCTAGTAATGAGATACCTTTGAATCGATCATCGTCTGCCATACCTTTACTTCAGCATCTGTCGTGATATTTGCCCCTCTCCCAATGTCGTGCTCATTATCTGTGGTGTCCCAGTGCACACCTGAGGTATCCTGATAGCTCTGAATGGCGCGATATATTGCTTTCAACTTCGATCTATCAACAATCTATCTGAAACCATGAAACCGGTCACTCACTGCCTGCCATTTCGTCTTCCCCTGCTCTGCCGTCCTGCTCTGACCTGGGATCATTCCGGCAGCAGCCAGATATGTCTTCTTCTTGAAATTACCAGCCTCGCCAATCTCTGACTTCTTCGCGATGAAACAAAGTAGGATCGCCTCTGTTTCGTGATCAGCCCATTGATGGGATGCAGTAGCTGCTCCAGAAGGATTGGCCATAAAGATAGACAAACAGTGGAGATAAAAAGCTGTGACGGCCGCAGCAGCAACACTAACGAGGTGTCGCCGCACCAGCCAGAGATCATGGGCGTTATCGCTCATCGGGGAGTGGCAATACTTCCAGCTCCGACGGCAACCGCCTTGACAAGATTGGAACTCACAGCGTATATTTCACACACATCCGTTTACCGAACAGGCTCTTAACTGGTACAGGGGTCTATTACAGAATACCTCCTTTATATATTAAAGGAGTGCATTACACTATACCTCCTAACTGTGTAGTATAGATTAACTTCATCTTCTTAACCTTGTCCTTAACTTCTCCTGTCACTGTTCACCACTCCATTCCCAACAGGTTATGGGCCCTGACCCTGAACTAGACATGGATTATGAAGGGGACCAAGAGGACGACCATTTATCATTATTTGGGGAACCCCCAGCACAAGAAACCCCTAAACGATCAGGAAGAGTATATACTTCCAGAGCACAAGAAAAGCACAGACAACGGATCAATACACTAGAGATTGATCTGGTTATAAGAATACCTATTTCCTTAATTCGGACCAAAGAATACTCAAACGTAAACAAGATTGCTGATTGCGATCATTTGATGGATGAAAACTGGCACGAATGGAAAGAGAGAATGTTGCATGTTTTTATTAATTGTGACATAACGGGATATGTTTTTGGGCAGACAAACCGACCAGATTCAAATATAGATCCGGAGAGTGCTTACAACTGGGACAAAAACGATACTTGGGCACAACAAGTGATTATTCACAACGTCACTTCCTCGCAAATAAATCACGTCGGATCAAAACAAAGCGCAGAAGCTATGTATACCGCATTATCGGTCACTCATGAAAACAAGGCACATCAAACAGTAAATCAACTGCAGTGTTTATTATATGAGACAAAGGCTGATAATTCCGACAACCTCCTAAAGCATTTGGACGTCTTGAAGTCTTACCAAGACCGGATCAACAGGTTTCCAAATATAGAATTCCATATCTCAGATACCCGATTTAAATCAATCATTTCGGCATCCTTACCAAACTCTTGGCAAACATATGTCGAGCCCTACAACGGAAACGCAAATGATCCAAATGACTTAGAGCCAAAGCGTCGCCTAACTTCTGACGCATTTATTGGATTATTAAGGGAAGAATATAAACTTTGGCAAAATAGGAATAACGGGAATAATAACTCCGGCGGAATTGTAAACCTGGCTAAAATCCAGACGACCGCCCAAAAGGAGAAAACCCTTGAAAACCGTCTTACCAATCGTAAAAAATCCCTGAAGCCATATTGTGATCATTGCAAGCACCCTGGACATTGGTCCAGTAAATGCCGAAAATTCCAAGGCAATAAATGCCATAATTGCGGAAAAATCGGACATCAGGCAAAAAATTGTTGGGGGAAGAAAAAGGAGAAAGATAAGGAAAAAGGGAAAATAAAACCTGTGGAACAGTCGAATGCTGTGGAGGAATTTATTGCATTTTCAGCTCAAGAAGAACATTATAATTTTGATTCCTATGATGCTTGTAACGATGCCGTAATGGATGAGCGTTTGATCTATTACGACTGGTTGGCTGACTCAGCAACAACATCGCATGTCACGCATCAAAGAGAAGCCTTCAAAACATACACTCCAATGAAAAATAATTCCGTAACTGGGGTAGGTGGATTGGAAGCTAAAATTGCAGGCAAAGGAACTGTTGAAATAATTTCAACATGCAATAATCAAAATTTTAATATTCATCTGGAAGACGTCCTACATGTGCCTGGAACACGAAACAATTTAATTTCGTTGGGGCGATGGGATGCGGCCGGCGGAAAATATATTGGAGGACAAGGAAAACTAATCCTCACAACAAAAGACGGACAACAACTTGCAGAAGGAAAGAAAATTAATAACCATTTATACAAGATGAAAATGGTATTAAAAATTTCAAGCAAGCCATCTAAAACTCCTGCCGTTAATCAAACATTCGTCGGAAACGTAAAACCACTTAGTTGGGAAACTTGGCACCGACGATTTGGACATGTAGGATATTCTGGACTTCAACAATTATTGAGCCAAAAATTGGTGATCGGTTTCAATGTCGACGAAAATAGTCCTAAACCGGATTGCGAAGCTTGCATCAGTGCAAAGCAAAATAAGGAGCCTTTTCCGAAGTCGACAAAAAGAAACACGAAACCAGGAGAATTAACCCACATAGACTTGTGGGGAAAATACACCATCAAATCTATTAATGGCAAATATTATTATCTCCTATTTGTGGATGATGCTAAAAGGTTCGTCACAATTGAATGCCTCAAAGAGAAAAGTGATGCAGTACAGGGGGTAATAAATTACCTTGCCCATTTGGAAACACAAGGCAAGAAGCCGAAGGGTATACAAATTGATTGTGGAAAAGAATTTGTTAACAAAAAACTGGAAAAATATTGCAAAGAAAGAGGTATAGAAAATCGACTTACCGCACCATACACACCATCACAGAATGGAGTTGCGGAAAGGATGAACAGAACCCTGGTCGAGCTATCCTGAGCAATGCTGGCTGCTAACCAGCTTCCAGAATTTTTATGGGAATTTGCAGTCTTACACGCTGCCTATATCCGGAACCAATCATTTACCAAACATCTTCGGGAAACAACACCTTATGAAGGCTGGCACAATAAAAAACCGGACGTATCAAATTTACGTGAATTCGGAGCCCCAGTATGGGTATTATTACAAGGCCAGAAAGAAGAAAGAAAAATGCTACCTAAATCAAAGCGCCGTGCATATGTCGGCTATGACGACGGCGCGGGAGCGATAACATATTACAATGCCGAAACAAGAAATGTTCTCACCTCTCGGAACTTCCGACTTATAGACGCTACAGATGAACCTGAGCCTCCCGAAGACACTGATGTTACACCCTCGACAGAGGGGGAGTCTGGTGGGGAAACACCGAATGTGCCGCCGACGGGTAACTCCGATCAACGGATCACGGAACCGGCAAGGCAGCCTTGGAAGCGTAAACGGAATGAAAATGAGGGAAACATAGATATCACTAGACCACGGAAGACGCGTGCAAGTGATAATGAACCACGGAAAACTCGTGGAATTCGTACCAACTACAAACATCTTTACCACCTTGCGGAAGAGGAAGATGACGAAACCTTTCTAAATATAGAAGAAGCCTATGCAATAATAGCCGGAGACGAAATAAACAGTCTCAAAGATGCAAAACAATCCCCGGAATGGACGGAATGGAAAGATTCAATGCAAATTGAATTAGACTTGCTCAAAGAAAAGGGTACTTGGGAACTTGTCGAAAAACCTCCAGATGCCGTTCCAATCTCAAATAAATGGGTATTTATTCGGAAACGAAATAAGGAAGGGGAAATTGTACGATACAGAGTGCGGCTAGTTGCAAAAGGGTATGCACAAAGACCCGGTTATGATTTCACAGAAACTTTTTCACCAGTTGTAGGAATGGACACACTCCGGGCGATTTTAGCACTCGCATCAGAGAAAGGTCTAAAAATACAACAGATGGACGTAAAGGGCGCATACCTCAATGGCACGCTACAAGAGACTATATACATGGAACAACCTGAAGGATGTAATGATGGAACAGGCCGAGTATGCAAGCTATTTAAACCGCTTTATGGATTAAAGCAGGCAGGTCAAGAGTGGAATAACAAATTCGATGGTAAACTTAAAATTCATGATTATGGACGATTAATGGCAGATCCTTGCGCATATATTCGACGGGATGAAGAAAATATAGGCATCATAACGGTATGGGTAGACGACACCCTGCTTTTTGCATCAGCAGATAAAATGATGAAGCATATGAAAAATGCGTTAACATCAGAATAGGACGTCACCGACCTTGGAGAGCCTAGCAAAATCATGGGCATAGAAATTACGTGCGCCAATGATAGCATCAAAATATCTCAAGAAAAATATATCAAGAATGTCCTTCGTAAAGAAGGCATGATTGATGCAAACCCTGTTGGAATGCCAATGGACCCAAATATTAAATTAATTGAAAACCCAGATTATAATGAGCCGAATCGGAGCAATTCATATGCCAAATTACTGGGATGTCTACAATTCATTGCAAACTCCACGCGACCTGACATTAGCTTCGCTGTTAATAAATTGGCAGCATATACCGCAAACCCGGGCTTACAACACCACGGTGCAATAAAGCGGATACTACGGTACTTAGCAGGTACGAAAACTCTTGGAATTATTTACAGAAAATCCCAGGATGAGACTGAAAACAATAACCTTTTCCATGGATTTGCCGATGCATCATTTGCAAATTCTGAGGACCTCAAGTCCACCACAGGATATGTTTTCCTGACAGCAGGGGGAGCAATAACTTGGAAATCAAAGAAACAAACAATTATTGCACTATCCTCAACGGAAGCCGAATATGTGGCGCTATCTGAGGCTGGACGCGAGGCCACTTGGCTAAGAAATTTGTATGGTGAACTCGGATACACCCAAGAAAATCCGACAATTATTCAAGGCGATAATGAAGGGTCAGTAATTTTAACCCATAACCCTCAATTTCACCAAAGGTCGAAACATATCGCTATACAGCATCACTGGGTCCGAGATTTAGTCACCAACAAAATTATTGATATTCAAAACTGTCGTGATCCGGAACAAACAGCGGACATATTAACAAAGGCTTTACCAAAGCCTAAGTTTTCACAGCATAGGGAAGAGATGGGAATTCAGTCAAAAATAACTCAGTAGCTTTCCTTGGTGAGATTGGTTTTTCCCAATAGGTTTTCCATCCACAGAGGTTTTGACGCACCTGAAAGAAAATTATTAACCACTCCAGGGGGAGTGATGACATTCACAGAACCATTCCACTCATTGTCCTACACTGCCTAGGCTTGAGGGGAAGTGTTGGGATTATGTATACAAGAGTATACAGGCAAGCCAAGGCAGTTAACATGCCTAGGGAATATTGCCAGAATATGCTAAGTCATATTAACACATGCAGAGACATATAGGGGAATCCACAGTTAACACATGCTACAGGATTAATCATCCTGCAGCATGTCTATCATAGGCTATCAGAGACAGAGCCTAGGATAGAGTGTCTATGACACACCCTGCAGGAAGTCTAGGACTTACCAAGCCATGATATCATATGTCACTATTATTGACATTGCTATAGGAGATATGACATAGTTATTCCATTATTAACTGGTACAGGGGTCTATTACAGAATACCTCCTTTATATATTAAAGGAGTGCATTACACTATACCTCCTAACTGTGTAGTATAAATATTGCACATCATGTAGGAGATGATAATAACATTCCTCCCTGTGGCAGACTCCCTCACTCACTAGCCTTTGAGATTAACTTCATCCTCTAACCTTGTCCTTAACTCTTCCTGTCACTGTTCATCACTCCATTCCCAACAAGGCCCACTCCTGTGCTTCTGAGCACCTTTAAATAGCCAATATAGTTGGATTTGAGGCTGTATTATTTTAGTTGATATATACACATGCACAGCAAGAGAGACACACTGATGAAGGCAAGTTTTGACTGCTGTACCAAATCTGCTGGGGTTCTGGAGATACAATGAACTTTGACCAGGTTCGGTTGTGAAGATATACTTGGCAAGTGCAGCAGACTGCTGAACTTTACCATCTTTTGCTGTGAGCTTTGCTCAGGCTTGTTTAGTGGCATCTGCTGTTGAATCAGAAAAGAGTTTGATTTGAAATGCAACGTTGTCATGGAGGTACTCAAGGAGAGTGTCAGTCCAGCTTGGGTTTTTGGCCCACTGGATATCAGGAGCATGTTGGCGTTTTGGACGAGCAGCATCAGGCTGGCCAGTCTCAAGCTCAGGCTTTGGTTTGGCACGACTTTTTCATGGGGGCATGGTGGTGAGAGTCATAGTCCAGAATTTCTCACATTGTGTTCACTTACAAGTCTTGACCCAAAGTGGTAAGTCGAGTCGGGGCAGGAAGTAGGGGCTGAAGTTGGAGTGACAAGTCATACTCCTAAGCCCAACTTGGCAACATTGACTTGCATCAGGAAAATCCAAGATTTACTTACTGTTACTTAGCCGTACTTACCGTGGCTTAACGTGGCTTAATGTCGTTTCTAAGTAATGCTAAGCCAGGGGTCATTAAGCACAACTGGGCTTAGGCTAAGCCAAGTCCTCTGATGAACCGGCTTATTGTTTGGCTTACCCTGGCTTACCGTGCTTATTGTTCAACTTGGGTGGCTTATCATTTGGCTTACTGTGAGCCCAGATTTATGTAGTATTTTGACTTGGTCACTAAGTAAAATTCCCAAGTAAAATAAGGACATCAAGCCCAATAACCAAGCATGCTAAGCATTCAAAACACGAACAAAAAAGCTATATTGGGCCGGTCTGAGGATGGGTATAAGACATGCTAAGTGTGCTAAGTAAGCATAAGCAGTCTAAGTAAGCCAGACAAGTATGGTAAGCCAGAGTTGAATCTGGCGGCACGACCGGGGTGGATCGTGATAAGGAAACAAGCATAACGAGGGGGCAGCAAGGGCATAACAAACAGGAGCAGCACAGGATCTTTCTACACAGTATATACAGCAATGGGCAAAGGTGGCATCCCAGATTCTAGGTGGTCAATGTTAGTGAGGTCGTGAAAGGGTAAAACAACTTACAATTGTCATCGTCGTCAGAGATAACAAGGAGGCACGCCCGGTTGTCATCATCATCAATCTCGATGACTTCAGTAGCCTCAGACATCTTGCCGCGAGCACGATTTGACTTGAGGTTCATGAACGGTTGGGCTCCTTGAAGAATTTCATCGAACTTGACCTTCGTGAGCGATCGTGCTGACGTGGTGTAAGAACAGGTGGCCTTGCCCCACGCGGCATCATTGAAACCTGTTTGGCGCATCGACTCCTTGCCAGTGAAGTAATTGAGAGTGCGAGGGAGGGTTGTTGTTTTGCCTTTGCTGGCATGGGCAACTGCGATCGTCAACGTCCCCGTAGCGATTAACATTAGAGCCCGCTCCACCTATCATTGATCAGAAAAACCCTGCAGGCACAATATAAAGACATACCGAGGCGGCAGCCAAGCCCAACACACCAACCACGTGGGGGGTAGGCTTGTCATGGAGACCAGGAACGCATGCAGAACCGTCGATAGCAGAGAGATGGGCAGCAAATGTCTGGAGAACGAAGGGGCTACGAAAGAGCCCCCTCCATTTCTAAGAGTTATTAGACATATGTACGACAAGGGTAATAATTGCGGTGACAGACCTTTTTGTCGTTGTCATCAGCATCTCGGTACAAAAAGCGAAGATCTTTGAGGTAATACTTGGCAAATTCCACGCGTTCTTCATCAGAATCTTGTAAGTCTTCTTGGGAATCACAAAACGCAAGGATTGCTGTGATGCCAGTGGATCCGATAACATTCCGCCATGAGTCTGCAAGGTGTTGAACGGTCTGAAATCCGTTGCGATGTCAATCATTCTAGAGGCAAGTTGATCACGTACCTTCTTATAGACGGGGGTGGATGCTGTCATCTCGTACTCGTAGGTACTTGTTGCATCCCAGATCTTCTGCATTACCACGACCGACTGCTTGCACGGCACGTCCCAAGGGTCCACAGTTTGGCCAATGAAGGCCATATACGTCGTGACGAACGTATGGCGGAACCACTGCGCATTGACCCAGTCTGGAAGCTCTTCATTGCGAGGTCTTTTAGTCGTTGTTTCGGCAGCTTTCGAAGTCGTTTGGACGATGAGTTGCTGATCGCGACTGTTAGATCATCATATTAAATTGAAGGGTTCGCACACCTCGCTTGTAACACGCTTCTTACCCTTGGGAGGGCTGGTAATTGCAGCCTTCCGTTCCTCTCCTCCCATCTCATCATTGTCGGAGAGACCGCCGTTGTCATGCAAACAGATCAGGGGTACTGGTTCAACTTTTACCTTGCGCGACTCAGACGTTTGGCGGCTGATTATCTTGACATTGTCGGTGAGAACAGAGGGAGCCGACGAGCGACTAGCACCGCCTGTAAGTGAGGGAGTGGCAGACCTAGCATGGCTAGTAACAGTGTTAGCTGCCCATGAAGTAGGTTTACCCTTGGGAACTGCCAAACTCCACTCCTTGATTGCATTACCGCGTTTCTTCTTGTTTTGGGGGGTGTCACTGAGCATCCAATAGAAAAGCGTTGAACGATCAAGTGTCAGCAACGACATGTGTATCAAGTGTAAGTGAGAGAATTACCTCATCAGATAGTTGTCATCCATCTGTTGCGAACGTTTGGTTGACTCATCTGATTGTTGCCTCGTGTATAGTGCGTTGATATCAGCTATTGCCCCCTCTCTCTTCAACCCCCTCCCCTTCACCTGGGTTTTGGGAGCTGGCCTTCCGCTCTGTTCCTCCCCTCCTCGCTGGCTAGACGTTGGCTTCGCCATATCGCCGCCCCTCTTTTGGATCTTGTCCTTGATTTTCTTCGTCGCCACGTTAATCTCATCCCGCACCTTCACCTTCACCTTCTTTGGCTTCTTAGGTTCTTCATCCGACGCTGGAACAGTATCTTCATCCAAGGCCGGTACTATTTCTTCAGCAACAAGGGCAGCCTTCCCTTCCCTTCCTGTGGGAGCGGCACGATCTACCTTTCCCACTGGCTTCCCAACCGCCTTCCCAGTCGTTTGGGCCTTCAACTTTTTTGCAGGAGGTCGTGCGTCACTTTCGCCAGCCGATTCCTCCTCGGTGACTGACCCTTCGGAGTAGGGTGGCTCGGATAATGCTGCATCAAAATCATCACCGGAGTCATCGCTGATCTCGACGACGGGGGTGAGGCTGGCGTTTTTGCGATCCCTAGGAGCCCTAGGAGGCCAGACTTTTGGAGCGAACGATACGCGGGGGGTGGCGTCAGTGACATCTTCATTCGCCATGTCAGTGTGCTCGAATTCAGCTGCACGCTGGATGTTCTGTTGGCGTTCTGCTTCCCGATTCGCCTTCACCGCGTCCTCTTGCTGCACCTCAGCAGAGGTCCGACGTGGCATAGGATGGTCAGGTATTCCTGGGTGAGTGCTTTTGTTCTTCGAGTGGGTTTTCATTTGAGATTGAGGGACGATAGGTTTACTAGGCATTGTGACAGGCCCAGAAGGTGTCGGGGAGGATGGGTTCAAGAAGGTGTGTGACAATTTTTTTGCCAGCGAAGCCGTGACAACGTATGACTTTGAACTTAGCAATTTTTTGATGTAGCATGCTGCCGTCTGAGTCAGCCGTTGCCCTCGTCGTGGACCCTTCTGACTTCGCAATAACACGTCCTCCCCATTATCTTACACCCTCCTAATGATACCTACCCGAAATCTTCGAATTCACAACACACATGCTCTTGGGTCTCCGCCACCAACCATTGCATGCCTGCACTGTCCCCGGCACTTTTGCAGCAGAGGTGGACGTACCAAACACATACGAGCACATCACCAGGCTGACGAATCCGAACCCCATGAGCTTAACCCACCTGCGTCGCCACCGCCCATTGCCCCAAGCCCCATCCCTTCCAATCACACGCCACCTCCTCCCAACTACACACCCCCACCTTCCGATTACATGCCGACACCTCCTTCTGACTATGTGCCGCCACCTGCTGATCATTCACCATCACCTTTTTCTGACTATATGCCACCACCTTCGCATTCAGGTATCAACCCCGCCATGCCAGATTTGGCTACTGAAGGTGACCCGGGTTGCATACCACATGGGGACAGCATGAACGACCCTCAAGTTACCCCTGCTTCATCTGTTACACGTGCTTATCATCCCAAGTTGGACAGTGAGTTGATGTTGCTTTGGGTATGTGCTGACACTAACATTACATGTAGGGCTGATCTGCGACAAACATGGCAACAACATACCACTCGACACACCACCGCCTCCGCATGACTCGGATAAAGGACCCAATAACTGGACACCATACGATAACCGCCTCCAGTTCGAGGTCGCCGACTTTTTGTTCCGCCAAAATCAGATGTCTGCTGGTGACATCAATCTCCTCCTCAGCCTCTGGGCTGCATCTCTGGCAATCCACGATGATGAACCACCTTTTTCAAAGACTACGGAGCTCTACAACACTATTGACTCGACTCCCCTTGGCGACGTAACATGGGAATCATTCACCTTACAGTATAATGGGCCCCAGCTTGTCGAAAACACCCCACCCGCACCATGGATGGAAGCAGAGTATGATGTTTGGTTTCGGGATCCTCGTACCTTAATCCACAACCTCTTATCCAATCCCGACTTTAAGTCTGGTTTTGATTATGTGCCATATCAAGAGCGCACGACTACGGGCATTCATTGCTTCTGAGACTTCATGTCTGGGAATTGGGCTTGGAACCAAGCGGTAGGTCTTCTTGGTGCAGTCTCTGTGGCATAGTATTGACTCTCGTAACATTAGGATATTATTGCTGAGGACCCGGAGACCCATGGCTCGGTGTTTTGCCCTATTATCCTTGGTAGCGATAAAACTACTGTTTCTGTTGCCACGGGACACAACGAGTACTGGCCTGTCTATCTTTCTATTGGTAATATACACAACAGCATCCGGCGAGCACATCGCAATGGCATCGTGCTTCTTGGCTTCCTCGCTATCCCAAAATGTACGTGTCGTATTGTATTGCACGATATTTGTTAGCATATGGGTATCTTTTAGCAACTCATGAATATCGTGGCGATGCTAACTTTTGCAAATTCCGCCGTCAACTTCTACATTCATCACTTGCTAAAATCCTCGAGTCCCTCAAGCCTTTCATGATGATGCCAGAGGTTGTTCGTTTTCCGGATGGTCATTTCAGAAAGGTCATCTACGGGCTTGGCCCATATATTGCAGACTATCCTGAACAGGCACTGCTCGCCTGTATCGTGCAAGGCTGGTGCCCAAGGTATGAGTTTTGACACAAAATTAAGATACAGATACACTACTAACAAACTTTTTCAGGTGTACGACACCTGCAACTGATCTGGACTCTGATAAGCATGTGTGCCGCTCTCAGGCACATACTGAGCTGCTGGTTGAAACGTTTGAACTTGGTGTTCTATGGGATGAGTACGGACTTGTTGGAGATGTTGTTGTACATGTTCCTCCTTTATATGTCATTTCTGGATCTGATAATTATCTGCAGCCGTTCACTAGCACTTTCCCCCGAGCAGATATTCATGAGTATCTGGCACCCGACATACTACATCAACTGATCAAAGGTTGCTTCAAGGATCATCTCGTTACGTGGGTAACTGAATACATCAAAGCGGAATACCCGGCGGCAGAAGCACAAAAGTTAATTGACGACATTGATCGACGGTAAGCTTTCCTTCTTGATTTATGTAGGAATAATTGCTGAATTGATTATAGCATAGCACTGGCTCCACCTTTCGCAGGGCTCCAACGCTTTCCTGATGGCAGAGACTTCAAACAGTGGACCGGCAATGATTCGAAAGCACTCATGAAGGTGCATTATTCCTTTGCGTGGCTAGGTGATGAAGTCTAATATTGTATACAGGTCTACCTACCAGCAATTCAAGGCCACGTACCAGACGAAATGGTGCAGACGATGCGCGCGTTCCTAGAATTTTGCTACATAGCTCGGCGCGATGTACATGATACGGATAGTCTTGCAGCATTGGATGTTGCCCTTCAGGAGTTTCACCACCACCGCGAAATCTTTTGTACAAGTGGTCTTCGCACTAATGGCTTCAATCTTCCAAGACAACACTCACTTATTCATTATGTGAAACTCATTCGCGCCTTTGGAGCGCCGAATGGTCTTTGTTCTTCTATTACAGAATCTAAACATATCAAGGCTGTGAAGGAGCCATGGCGGCATTCAAGTCATTTTGAAGCACTTAGCCAAATGCTCCTCACTAACCAGCATCTCGATAAGCTTGCTGCTGCTCGCGTTGACTTCGCTGAGCGTGGGATGCTACATGGCACATGTTTAACAGCAGCTTGGGAACAAATTCTATGTAGGTGCCTCTGTTTTCATGCCGATAATCTTCTAGATTAATTTATATGAACAGGAACAGACGGAGCGAATCCTGAACCTGACATACAATATAATCCTTCTGACAGTAGTCTTGACGACAACATCAACAACACCAGCAACAAAAATAGCAGCAACGGCGACTGTGGCAATGATGATGGGGATGCAGTTGATGGTCCCACTGTGGAGGCCTATGTGGACCTCGCGAAGACAGCATGTAAGTACTACTTGACTAGGTACTGTCCAATATGCATACTTACCTACATTCGCAGTGTCCAAAGTTTACCCTGAAGATATTGCTGTTGAAATTGAACAACCCAAGTTTCCCGATCTCATCTGGCAATTTATCTACAACCAGCAGCATTCCGATGACATCTCCAATGCCAGTATCTCGGACCTCCCTATGTTCTACGGCAAGATAACCATCTATTCCTCTGCCGTCGCAACATTCCACGCACCTAGTGACATCTCGGGAATTGGTGGCATGCGTCGTGAACGCATTCATGCAGCAAAATCATGGAGAAATGGACCTGGTCATTATGATACAATCTTCGTCAACACTGACTCATCGATGGAAGGCATGCAAGGTCTTGATGTTGCTCGTGTGCAACTTTTTTTTTCATTTTCTCATGATGGCGTCGAATATCCTTGTGCGCTAGTGCGTTGGTTCTCGCATGTGGGTGATTCACCAGATGAGCCCACGGGCATGTGGATAGTACAGCCAGATGGTGATGAAAGCCTCCCCTCCATTATCCACCTTGACACTGTTGTTCGTGCAGCACATCTCCTTCCAGTTTTTGGCCCAGAATATGTTTTGAGGAATCTTTCATTCACGGACACACTAGATACATTTGCAAGATTCTATGTCAACAAATTTGTTGATCACCATGCATTCGAGATTGCCTCTTAATACAGTAGACTAATGCTAGTAACAATTGATTACATTGTCATGAGTACCACACACTGGTAGGATGCAGCTGCCATATTGCTCTGAATATCATTAGTAAGCCGATTAAGCCAAACAAGACTTACCCTACTTACTTGTCTTACATCTCCTTGGCCTCCTTGAACCACTTAGCATGCTTACAATGTGCTTAGAGATCTGCCTTTGGGCTTATTGAATATATCTAAGTACAAAATAAGCCACTTAAACGGCTTACCAGGCTTACATGTAGAATAAGCAAGCTAAGCCTCCTAAGTTTTTTTTGGATTTTCCTGATGTGGATTGACCACAACCCTGTTTTTGGACTGCCTGACTGTGTCAAACTGTGGACAAGTGACTTGACTTGCTGGGCAGATATTCAGGAAGTGACAAATGTAAGTCAATCTGGCTGTGTTGGTTGATTTTACACATGGTATACAATTTTGGGAACACCTAGCAAATGGGCCACTAGCAAATTTCCCAAACCATTAGACCTTCAATAATTGTCATTTAATTACAATACATTTTTACATACCATCCAAAGCTGGAAAAATATTTTCAGAATTTTCCTTGACTTCTGTCATGTTGAACAGCCCTTGAAATGTGTGGCCCACCTGGATTAGCAAAACTGACATTTCAGGGTCAATTTTGATGATCAGGCATATTTTTAGAAACATCCACAGCATCCCTTCACATGAGCTCTTTAATAGACATGCATTTACCCTGAAGGTATCCTTATATCTTAGTACCTTGGAAATGTATACATTGTTGCAATAGAAAAATGCAAAGTGGCCCATTAGTGAGGGTGGCCCACTTCCTGACCTTTGACAGTATATAATTTCCTAATTTGGAATGTTCCAATTTTGTAAGTTGTGGCGGTAGTTGGGGTCGAGTTGACAGGTAAGTTGGGGTTGAGTTGGGGCGCCGTGAAACCCCCTAATGGTGAGTTGAATAATCGGGTTTGTATTATGTAATAGTACACGAAACAAAAAAAACAGGTTTGCCATTATTTATGGGAACACCAGTAAGCAACTTGGGGTTTTTCTGATGTCACCCCATGACTTGTAGCAGTCAACTGACTGTCGGAATCGGAATTACCACATAGTATGCACTAGAGCTAAGGGCCGAGCTATGCCAGCAGATCACCTTGTTGTTTCTAAGCTTTTTGTTTTGGAATATATTACATAGAAGGTACTTTTTACATTCACTGAATGAGATAGTTGTTACGTAGGTATATTGTACAGTTCAGAGGAATATCGACGACGAGAGCATATATAGATGACTTGGACATATTGTTAATGAGAACATACTACAACTGAGCCGGTCATATGCCTTTATTCTTCTCTGTTGTGGGACTGGCACCTACCTTTTGTTTGATGGGACTGCAAATGACAGAGGTGGGAGGACATAAGACAATCATTTCGTGTAGGACAGCATTGAAGACCGACCTTTTGCTACTCTTGATTTGGTGGTGGACTATCCCGAAATGGACTTCTACAAGTGCACCACAGAGTTTTCTCGCATAGTCATTAGGATTGATGAGTTTGTGCGTCACATCATTGGATTTACAACATGAGTGGAAACTATTTCTTTGAGAGCCAATTCACAATGCTCAGCAACAGGCCAATTTGAGATGGTATAAGAACCTGATAAGTGGACTGTTAGATATTGTCATAGATGGAAAGGACATAGTCACCATCAATATCATTAGCTAGGAGTGGGTTAGTGATGTCAGTTTTATAATGAAAATGGAATATGGGAACACTTGCCATCATCTTTGTTGCTTTCAAGAGTAGCAGTCGAAGAGCTAACCCAGCATTGATCAATATTGGCCCTCCACCATCAGTGGCCTAACACCCTTCAATGTGTATGCTGCATTGTCATGGGGGCAGTCGCGCAATAGCATTCGGCTTCTCTGAGATTTTGATGACAAGATATTTACAGAGCACCCAAGTGAATTCTTGCGATTGGAAGACGAGCAACTTGACTATTTGGATGGGAGAACCAAAATATGGTGGGATAGGTTTAGAACGAAGCAAGCAGCCATAACAACCATTCTGATGTATCATATCATTGTAATTACAACAAAGTGATGATGCAAAAATGACTGTAGTTACAAGTAGCCTATCCGTACAATAGGTGATGCATCATGCATCATCATGCATCAGATTCACAACATGCACCATCCTCCCATACACTGCCCGTTCCTAGCCAATGCACCACCCTTCCATACACCACCCTTCCATGCACCACCCTTCTATGCACCACCCCTTTGGTAAATTGTAATTGCCACGTATATTTACCTAAAAATAGAACTAGTTTGTAGCTTGCACCATGTGGTGTGCATGTCAACGGACACATTGTCCGACATTTTGCCGATGTGTGTGATGGTGCAGATCATGTAAAAAGGTGCAAAATAAATGTGCGCATCATGGGCAACACACTGGCACAACCATTGTAATCTATATTTATTATACTATCTGTAGTTCTAACTAGTGAATCTGGGCTGACAGAGGACCAATTCAACTTCCCCCTTCAAATTCTGTTGGATTTGCCTAACGGCCGATGCAATTCGACAGTCACGGACTGATGTCTAACACTGATCTGCTGTGCGTTCCTGAAGCAGAAGAAACCTGAGACTGTCAGGGAGTGTCATGGAGATATTAATCACTCTAAATATAGTATCGAATCTATCTTGATTCAGGTAGCCAATCAGCGAACAAATAAACTTCTGCTGAATAGTATCTGATTTACATATTTTTGCGGCTCTACATGTACATATATTGCATCCAGGATGAAAAATACCTCGGAATAAGTGGTGGTACATAGCTGTTAACATAATGGGATACAAATTTTAAGTCAGCATGAAGAAAAGTGCTGAAGCAGTAGAAAAATATGAGTAACTGTACAATGATTCGGGCAAGCTTAAATGTTTGATCAATGTTCAAAGTTGTCCTGTGTGAACTTATTCAAGCATACAAAACTATGCTGAAAGACGATCATGGTTGGGACTTGGACTACCCTCACTTTACTTGTATGCAGATACTTTACTAGTAACTACTACTGATTTCCATCCATTTTTCCATTGTTTGTCTTCCCCACAGAACACGAAATACTAGTACTAGTAGCACCAAACCGCAACCATCGCTAAGTAATGCTGTCATTGCTGCTCCGAGTCAGTCTGGAAGGCCCAGGCCAGCCAATGCGAGCACTGCGGCTACTGCTTGCAGGACTTGTTGAGGGCCTTCTTGAAGTATGTCAATATGACAGATTGCAACAATTTTTTTTTGCTGCGTGCTCAACGCGTGCTACAATAATATGCTGAAACAGGTGTGATTTTACCACGAGTGACAATATGGTGTCTGGCATCTCACGGTTCGTTGATGTGCCGCATTTTCATGCTCATTGTCGGAGACGACGAGCGCGAACCCCTGTTAGTAATGAGGTAGTGTATACTAGTGTGCTTATGGTGTATACTAGATAACAATATTATTGACATGATAATTACTCTACAATGGGCGGAACAGCGTGCTCATTGTCTCTGACGATGAGCAGGTATGTTGATCAACGACCAACAATTACCCGTGGGAGATAATCAACAAACGACTATACCGCTTTCAGTTTATGGTGTTTATTTTTAGATCTGTGCAGTAATATAGTGCATGCGCAAAGGTGGTGCATCAAAGGCCTGGGGATGGTGCATTAAATGGAGGGTGCATGGTGCATGGGGAAGGGATGGTGCATGGGGAAGGGATGGTGCATGGGGAAGGGATGGTGCATGGGGAAGGGATGGTGCATGGGGAAGGGATGGTGCATGGGGAAGGGATGGTGCATGGGGAAGGGATGGTGCATTGTATGCATAGACTGTGGTGTATTAAATTGGGGGCATTGTAATTACAATGGTTTTTGCATCATCATTTACTTGTAATTACAATACATTATGCATCACTCTGGTAGCTGGAGGTGACCACATACAAGACTCGGGCGCTAAGTCCAAGAGCAAAGGTAAACCAACTCTCAAAACACCGCGTGTTCCATGGAAATCGCCACCCCTTTCATGCAAAATGGTTCTTCTGCCAGCATGCTTCTTGACAGATCTATCACTGGGATCATCACATAGTTGTACCTCCAGCGGTCTGTCCCTCAGGAGGGGGAGATGGCCGATGCTCACGGTTACTCACCAGCACCACGGGCGCTATTTTCCTTGCATCCACTGGCAGAAGGGTATCATTTTCGGCTCTATGTTATACGCATGTGACTCTTTTGATTCGTTTTCTTGATAGGTGCAATTCTATATGTATAAAATGCCACATGAAATGTTGCAGGAATGACAGTTGTCATTGTTGTTTGACTTACTATTCACTGGTACCCGGTATTCACGCCCTCCTTCTACTGAGAGCAGGTCTCTCGGACGATTACCGCGGTCCATATCATTCATTTCTTCAACTTCCCAAATAACATTTTACAGGTCTCTATTATCTTCAGTGCTTGAGATGGTACCCCAAAACTCAGCCCCCCACCTTATCACTCCATGGTGTGTGTTTTACATAAGCGCTTGTGATTTCATTAAAGTATCATTGACGATTAGACCTGTCAGCTGAGTACCACCGAGGGTACACAGGGGTGACAGCGTCAATAAGCAGACGGAATCGTGATGTGATCGATGCTTCTATTTCAATTTCACGGGTTCTCGGACCACAAGCTATGGGTCGCCGCTTCTTCATACGGTTTTACAGAGCAAAATGGGGTTCGTTTACGGGGGAGCGACGATGCGAGGCCAGTTGAAAGACTTTGGTTATTAGCCTTGTTCTCGGCAAAGCGAGTCGCTAGAAAAGGGCCTGTCACTGTTCAATTCACTTCTCCCCCTAGGGATGACGAGAGACGTTCTCATCGAGGTAGCAGGCGCTTGTTTTTCGTGATCCAGTGTTAAGAAACATATTGAGATAGTAAGCGATCCCTCATTGCCTGAACCTCATCCCCCCTGTTCCACATCTTCCACACAGGTAAGCAATACATCTTGGAAGTTGTGCACATCCCGGTCTGATTATGTGGCAATCTAGGCTTGACTGCGCAATACAGGTCTGTGGTTCTGGCCGTGGAGTTTATTTCGGATGTCAACCGCCACAGCTTCCATGAAACGTGCCAATTCCTCTCTTTTAGAGTCTGAGACGACGGAGCTGCATGCATTTTTGAAGTCTCATGCTGCCAACGTCCTGGCGCTGAAGGACCGCCTCACCTCTGAGCATCTGCTGTCTGGGACATTTAGCAACCTGATCGACACAACTGCCGCCGCCGCCACCAACAGCAGCAGCGTGCGCGACAGCCAAGCAAGCCAGACGCAAGTCGGCATGCCAGCAATTAATGCTCTTGATGTTCATATTCATGACCTCGAACATTTCCTCCACTCTCACTTGGAAGCCATCCGGCGCTTGGAAAAGTCCTCCGACATAGTATCAGTGAGTCAGGACCCAGGTGTGTAATCTCTATACGTCTTGTTAGTGTGAGACCCTTTGTAATATTCTGAACAGAGAAATCACCTGTGTCTGACAAGCAACCTCCCACCTTAGGGGATACGGAAAAGTTCCAGATCTTGTCCTCCCAATTCTCAGCAATTATCGTGATTGTAGGTCTTCTGTATCCCATCCAAAAAGAATTCTATTCACAAGACGGGCGTGCAGGCGACATTTTCGGCAAGTGTCCTCATTGCATTTCTTTCCCTTATGAACGACCTCCACTCGGCGTCATGAACCCCACTGTTTCTGGAGCAGAATAATAAAAAGTACTACACCCCTTATAGTTTGGGGATACTCTTCGGCCTCTTAGCTCTCGGGCTAGAACTCGGCACCGCCATTCTGGCAGGCGTCAATGCCGCACTGGCGCTGTATTATGGCAATGGGAAGTCAAAGTCGTCCAATGGGAAGTCGTCGAAAGAACATGCTGACTTCCTACACTCACGGCTGATTGTGTGTGCGTATGCGCAGCTCGCTGCCACGATATTGTCTGGAGTGTCCCTCGTGTTGATGTCGATCATGTTTGATCCATACGGTGGGGTCCTTGCTCTTACGTTCTACCTCATCAGTTTTGTCATGGCGTTCCACCAGTTGGTGACGACGTGGTCTTGGAGGGATTACCTCTACAGTCACCCGCCGATTGTCGTGTCTCTTGTTTTCTCGACCGTCAGTCTAGGGGTGTCCATAATATTGATCAACCATGGCTCTTGGGTCGTGTTTTCCATGTATGCCATCACGATCATGTACCATCTGCTGTTTCTTGTGTGGACCACCAAAGACAGCCCGCTCAGCAAGCGGAACATTGTTCTGTTCACGTTCCTGGTGTTTTCCCTGTGGACAACTGGCTTGGTGATATCTGGGGTGGAGCTTCATCCAACCAGTGGGTGGGCATTCACTACCCAGATCTTCCAATGCATATGTGCGGGGGTGGAGGCTTTCATTATAACCACTATTGGCATCCTGAACTGGCGGCAAAGAGATGGTGCTTTATCGACAGTGTAAAAACAAGTCTGATGCATATTTGATGGGTGTACTTTTTACTGCTTTCAATGCCCTGTGAGACCCAATACTGTAGTAGTTGTCAGGTACGGTACAGGGCTTCTCAATGACTGTAGGATCTTCTGTAATTACCAGGTCGATTACGATTTGAAAGGCCTTCGTTGCGCTATGTATTATTCAGTTCCGCTAGTTGGCGTTCGGAATAAACTGCCAAACGGAACCACCAGAGACCTGTCCCTGAATCGAACAGGGATATTCTGCAGCACCCCTCTTTTTTGAGAATAGTGCTGACTGTTACAATAGGGTTGTTCACAGTAGCCATTCTTGGGCCATTTTCAGCTCATTTTCAAACTCATTTTCGGGTCATTTTTGTGTATTTGGCAGAGAAACAAAGAAAAGGGAATGAAAAATGGAATGAAAAATGATATAAAAAATGGTTACTGTGAACACCCTGGGAAGGAAATTTTAGAAAAATGGAGCAAAAATGCATTTTCACCTTCAGGCACACTGCCAAAAGGGTGAAAAATGATCATTTTTCAGGTCCCTTTTGCAGAAGCATGGGTAGGGTTCCATTTTGCAGTCATTTTTCTTTCATTCTCACTTTCATTCTTGAGCAAAATAGAATTAAAATGAAATGCAAAATGATTGAAAAATGAGTGAAAAATGAGCCAAAAATGCCAACTGTGAACAACTCTAATGTTGCTTGTGGGGATTATAATCACCTTGTTTAACAACAAGGTCACTCCCTGGCTCAAATGACGCTAAAAAACAATTTGCTGATAGTAGCCGAGATATATACCGATACACTGCATTATGGTCAGCTGCCAGTAAAATTTCTGTTGTGGGCTCCCCATATCCATGTTCCTCTGCAAATATTCTTCTGCTCGGACTTTTATGTAAACGATAATCGACCAGTGCTCAGCCACCATCCTATATTCTTTTCGTGATGTTACTTGCTCAATGGTATACAACTGCAGGGTTGTTGAAACAGTACCTTGTTCCCATTTTTATCTTCTCGTCATGATGCATTGGAAGGTCAACTACTACTATTTGGTCCTTGCTTCACCTCCAGCTACCAGAGTGATGCATAATGTATTGTAATTACAAGTAAATGATGATGCAAAAACCATTGTAATTACAATGCCCCCAATTTAATACACCACAGTCTATGCATACAATGCACCATCCCTTCCCCATGCACCATCCCTTCCCCATGCACCATCCCTTCCCCATGCACCATGCACCCTCCATTTAATGCACCATCCCCAGGCCTTTGATGCACCACCTTTGCGCATGCACTATATTACTGCACAGATCTAAAAATAAACACCATAAACTGAAAGCGGTATAGTCGTTTGTTGATTATCTCCCACGGGTAATTGTTGGTCGTTGATCAACATACCTGCTCATCGTCAGAGACAATGAGCACGCTGTTCCGCCCATTGTAGAGTAATTATCATGTCAATAATATTGTTATCTAGTATACACCATAAGCACACTAGTATACACTACCTCATTACTAACAGGGGTTCGCGCTCGTCGTCTCCGACAATGAGCATGAAAATGCGGCACATCAACGAACCGTGAGATGCCAGACACCATATTGTCACTCGTGGTAAAATCACACCTGTTTCAGCATATTATTGTAGCACGCGTTGAGCACGCAGCAAAAAAAAATTGTTGCAATCTGTCATATTGACATACTTCAAGAAGGCCCTCAACAAGTCCTGCAAGCAGTAGCCGCAGTGCTCGCATTGGCTGGCCTGGGCCTTCCAGACTGACTCGGAGCAGCAATGACAGCATTACTTAGCGATGGTTGCGGTTTGGTGCTACTAGTACTAGTATTTCGTGTTCTGTGGGGAAGACAAACAATGGAAAAATGGATGGAAATCAGTAGTAGTTACTAGTAAAGTATCTGCATACAAGTAAAGTGAGGGTAGTCCAAGTCCCAACCATGATCGTCTTTCAGCATAGTTTTGTATGCTTGAATAAGTTCACACAGGACAACTTTGAACATTGATCAAACATTTAAGCTTGCCCGAATCATTGTACAGTTACTCATATTTTTCTACTGCTTCAGCACTTTTCTTCATGCTGACTTAAAATTTGTATCCCATTATGTTAACAGCTATGTACCACCACTTATTCCGAGGTATTTTTCATCCTGGATGCAATATATGTACATGTAGAGCCGCAAAAATATGTAAATCAGATACTATTCAGCAGAAGTTTATTTGTTCGCTGATTGGCTACCTGAATCAAGATAGATTCGATACTATATTTAGAGTGATTAATATCTCCATGACACTCCCTGACAGTCTCAGGTTTCTTCTGCTTCAGGAACGCACAGCAGATCAGTGTTAGACATCAGTCCGTGACTGTCGAATTGCATCGGCCGTTAGGCAAATCCAACAGAATTTGAAGGGGGAAGTTGAATTGGTCCTCTGTCAGCCCAGATTCACTAGTTAGAACTACAGATAGTATAATAAATATAGATTACAATGGTTGTGCCAGTGTGTTGCCCATGATGCGCACATTTATTTTGCACCTTTTTACATGATCTGCACCATCACACACATCGGCAAAATGTCGGACAATGTGTCCGTTGACATGCACACCGCATGGTGCAAGCTACAAACTAGTTCTATTTTTAGGTAAATATACGTGGCAATTACAATTTACCAAAGGGGTGGTGCATAGAAGGGTGGTGCACGGAAGGGTGGTGTATGGAAGGGTGGTGCATTGGCTAGGAACGGGCAGTGTATGGGAGGATGGTGCATGTTGTGAATCTGATGCATGATGATGCATGATGCATCACCTATTGTACGGATAGGCTACTTGTAACTACAGTCATTTTTGCATCATCACTTTGTTGTAATTACAATGATATGATACATCAGAATGGTTGTTACGGCTGATGTGGTAGTTAGAGGTGAATTTGTTTTCGTGGAAGGAGGAGGATAGTCGTATAAAGTACTAGTAAACGTGCACACGTGCCCAGTTTGTGTTTTTCGGCAAGCGAAAGAAAGTGTCTACTCTGCCAGTGAGCGCCTGTAACAAGTTATCACTTGATGCAGATCTAGACACTAGTGCTCGGGGATTTTCACAGGGCTAATTAGCCTAGGGCTAATTAGCCCCGGTAAATTAGCGTCAATTTCATTTTGCTCGAAAACCCCATGTATTTTAAAGTAAATTAGCCCAAGGTCGGGAACTGAAAAAAAAAATATGCTGGAAATTGAAATTATAGATAGTTTGCAAACGCATGCCAAGTACAACTCTCGAACGTCGAGAATGATTCGGTCTCGATGGTTGACGAACGGATGGCGTCCGTGGTTACAAGCATAAACACTGCAAAACGGAGTTCACAGATGGTTCGCACCGTCCGAAACCAGGTCCAGATCCGCGCGTTCCACCGCGCGAATGATCCTGATGTATGTGCCTGAACTCTTCGCCTTTTGCTATACTCAATCTTGCTCAGAAAAAGAAAAGGAAGGAGAAGCCCATTGTTAAGTGGCGGGACATGCAGACGACTATTCATGGTGCGGATGATGTAGCTATGTCATCAAAATCATCTCCAACAGAAAAGCCTCCTGCATTGGAACAGGACTTGGATGACATTGAGCCGGGAGGGGTCGAAGACTACAAGTCTGATGCTGAAACTTGATCAAAAGAAACTGGTGATGGTTTGACTTGGCTTGACGGTCCCCCACCAAACCTCGACAATGTGGAGCGACGCGTCTTCAACATCGCAGACACTGTTGATGTTGGTTCATCGTACCTTCTCGATCTGCTTGATTCAACACCGTCTGTGGTGCGGAATCAGCCTGGTAATCGTCCCAAGGCGCCACCATCCTCAGTGCCGATGCCGACGGCTCCAAAGGATAAGGATTGGGCGGTTTGGTGATATCAGATCGGTGATCTCGTTTGGTCTCTCTCGTGACTAGCCGCACACCCAGATGTTTTTTTGCTTCTGTGGCGTGTTCAACGGCTGGATCTCATGTTACTTGTGGGGCTATATCCTTACAAGACGCTCGCTGAGGTACTAACTACTTTTCATCGGTTCATGCACACCATCAAAGGGCGTCTATTCTGTTATGTCTCTAGTACCAGTCAGTTTTTTCTATTGTTCCCCTTGACTTGACTCCCAGCAACTCTCAAAGGTCAGATCACTTACATGCAGAGTGGGCGCAACTCATCATTAACAGACACTCGCACAATGTCAAACCTGCCAGAGCTTCCTCGTCAGTCTATGTCTATAGTTGCTGCAGATGACAAGGAGAACCCAGTTCCATTCGCTGAGAGCGAAACCGATTCTGCCTATGGCACACTATATGCTTTTGGTTGTCGTTATAGTCATAATGCTTTCTTGGCCGTGGATATTTTTTGGAGTCGTCTGGCAGCTCCACGGTGTACAAATGAACACCCACGTCGCGAAAATTGTAACGGAAAACCCTCACAGTACCAACTTCATCGTCACACTCATAGCTAGCGTTGTCTGCCTCATCATCGATATGCTTTTCACAATCGCATTTATTCGGTTTGCCCAGAAATGGGTCCTCAAATATGAAAGCGTCCAAGACAGAAAAATTACCGTCTTCCACATTTCCCTACTCTCCGCTTTCAGACACCATGATTTTCCTTGGCGCATGGGTGATCGACGATCTTTACTCGTTCAGAAGCGATGGTTGCTTGCCCTTCTGGTTCTCATCTGCATAGCCACATTCACGTTCGTCCCACCAGGGGTTACCAGTCTGATATCTCCAATCCCATTCAACAAAACAGCACCTCTCACTGGCACGGAGCTCGACTTCGCCTCAAACGCCCCGGATTGCGTCGCCTGGTACAATGCAAATAGAATATCGGAGAATTGCGACTGGCTGCCGGAGGTAATCGTATTCACAGTTCACTAACATGTCACTAAACAACTTACTATCCCTCTCGACGTTACCAGCCGTTTAAAGGTGTTCAATATACCACTTGTCTGGCCGAGAATCAAATGGTTGATGTCTTAGAAGCAGGCCGCAGTAATGTTCGTTGCCTACTCAATCACGGAGATTAGCTGATCTGATGTCCCCTCTGTACCCGTCCACAGATGTTGACCTTACTCTCGGGGAACTCTGAAAGCCTCGCGTTCAGCCAACTCGGTGCCAAGGATGGTTTACACTTCTTGGGACCGCTGCGAGGCGTGCTGCCTATCGGCCCAGACGGCGTTCCCGCCTTCAACACACTCTCCTACTCCCCACTCTCGGACCCGAACACGAAAGCGGCTATTATCTCATACAATTACACCCTGGAGCTTCAAGGTCTTATCAGCGACATCAAGTGTATTTACGACACCCAGGATCCTGTCACCTTCCATAGTGTACCTGGTGCCTCGACTTTTGTGTATCAGTACACAGGAACCTGCCCACCTGGAGACGAAGACATATTCGCGGCTGCAGCTGACACATTCATACCTCCCAATGGGAACAATACGGTAGGATTCTGGGCTTGCGGGACTACGTCACCTGGTGGCAATGAACAGTACACCCTCTATCTGCGTGGCCGCCAATACTATGAGTCTGCGATTGGAAACATAACATGCACTGTATCTCCAATCCAACCTGCCACGTTCCCAGTGACGTACTGGTCGACTACTGGTTTTTTTTCTACACGGGAACGTATCAATACCTTTGCGAACACTTCCTCAGAGCTCACCGAGCGCGCGATCAGAGGGCTAGGAGCTGTCATCTTCGAGTCCCAGAATAGTCAGTCTAACTTAGTCACAGAGTCGGTGATCACCTTTGGCGTAAAGGCATTCACGTTGCCACCATATGGTCATGCTGACACTTATTTGCGGCTGTACGAAGCAATGTTCCAAGGTATTCTCGAATACGAGGTATGTTGTTGGGCCCTGTTACACATTTGCTCATGTCAAAATTCCGTCTCAGGCCACATACACACGCCTACTGTATTCGACGTTCACAGATCCTCCCCCTTCTTGCACTCGGTCCATATCTGGATTTGTAAACTACCAGGTGACCGGCTGGTTCGTAACCCATCCCAATATCGGTTTTTTGATACCGATGACGCTCCTCAATCTGGCGCCTTTGATACTTCTTCTCTTGGCCATGTTCATGGGGGAGAAGGTTCTTCACGGGTTTGACCCTACAGATCCATCGTCGCTCATCTTCGCTTCCGGTGAAAACCCTGCCCCAGGGGGGATGCGTTGGGACTCTGGAGTAGCTTTCGATGTCAGTGTTTGATGTGTTTGATTGAAATTTGACTTCTGACATAAACTGACAATTATAGGAGGCTGGAGAGAGGGTCTGGGCTCATGCACGGAAGACAGGTAAAGTGTTTCTGGACGCGCTTGGTGAATGGTTCTGAGGCATCTGCCACTGCTGATCACACATCATGTACACACGGGTTCAGGCATATCTCCCTCAGCTTTCGATTTCTTATCTAGCAGTATTATGGTAACTTTGTATCAATCTGAAGGACATTCAGCGAAGGAATTCCATATTTTTCGAGGCGTCTTGTGGGGCATTGAAGACGTTAATATCATCCTTTCAGGCTGTGTATTGGACCATGGCAGCTGCAGAACTAGCTGTGCTCGCAGTGAGTGCATTCTCCACCCCCATCTCTAAACGCATCGTCTCCACCCTCATGATCAGTAGAAATGCTGACAGCCTTCGCCTTACTACACTTGCCGTTGCTGGAACGGTGTTCATTGTCTCGGCACGTTACTTCGAACATGGTGTTATCGAACCTCGAAGCACCTGTTCACGTTTGATATTACAATCTTCAAGGACCACAAACTCGTGACGACTGGGTCATATGGCATCGTATGGCATTCATTCATTCCCATCGTGCGATCCAGGATGTAACATGGTTTGGCAAAGAGTTGCGAAATGGAAAGATCTGACTTGAAGGATCTTCCTTTTATAATTGGAGTGGCTTGGCTCGCAAAACATGGCCCTGATATAGAACTCGCAGTTTTTTGTGCGGAGTAGGTCAGCTACACATGCGAAATCTTGACCTTATCGAAGGTCCTCGTCCTGAATAGTGTGGAAAGCTTCGACTTGGGACCAGACTCAGTGATCGATCTGCTCTGGGCATTTGAATGGGCCCGCCACGAGGCACAAAAGCTCGCTGTCATGGGGAATCAATGCTCCCGATGTATCGCCATTGCAGAGGCGGTTCATCGCCTCTTGACTTGTTACCACGACGTGCACAGCCACATTTCTACAGCCCCTCATCGTTCCATCCGTCTTGTAGCTAGTTGTTTGTCTCTGATCACTCCGATCTGGTTCTCTCCCGACTGCCACTAGTGCATGTCAACACCGTCCCAACCCACACGTGGATCGGGCGGCGCGATCCGGGGCAACCCGCGCATCGAGCCCCCCACTCCCAGCAGAGCTCCCCCCCCATCTGTCGCCTCTCCAGTGGTCTCTAGGCCTACTGGGCGACCCCCAATCCACTCGCAGGCCGGCCCAGTCTGAACACCTCGTACATCTCCCTTGCCGTCGCCTTACAGCCACAGCCAGGACACTCCCCGTGCGCCGCGCATTTCCAGCGCCTCGCAAGCTGCCTCTAGGGCCTCGACCGTCATCACTGGCAGTCCTCCCAGCACCACTCCCTTGTCTGATGAAGAAGACGGGGATATGTATGATGTCGAGCCAGTGACCGAACTCGAGGTGAGAGTCCTGGTTGAATCTATCATCCAGGGAGCCAACACTCTTGGCTCCCTCGCCTCTCGGGGCGCATCTGAGGAGTTGCTGCAGGGCAGCACTCCTGATCTCGTCTCCACGTTGTCAGGCCTCCTTCGGGCGGCCGACAACTTTGGAGTACCTCTCGCTCCGGTCATGGACCCCCTCAGGTCCATGTCGTTCGACTCATTCGTTGACTCGTTTGATCGCGAGGCAACCCCTGCTCCGAACCAGGACGTACCCATGCCCCTTGCGGCTCCGGTACGTCGTGCTCCCCCACCACCACGTCGAGGGGGGCTGGCCAACTGCCTCCCCCGCGCTTCCCGCCCTAAGGGTGGGCGTCCGCTCCCTGCTATCCCACAGCAGAGAGCCCCCCCGGCTAGACCTGGCCCTGCCCAGGCTCCCACGTTTGCACAGGCCGCCCGCTTCAAGGGTGGTCACGTCCCTACCTCCTCGGTAGACGGCCTGGTCCGTATGGCCAAGGCGTTCCCCGAACTCCCCACCGCCAGGCTGGCTGCGATGCACCAGCAGGCCAAACCCACTGCGACGAAGCCCAAAGCTTCGTCCACCATCCATGGCCCGTCGCGACGACAGGTCATTGCTATCGTCCACGCGATTCCGGGTGAAGGCGGCATGCCCCCTCCCCCGGTAGTCCTCGTCAAGAGCCACGAGATCCTCGAGCGGGTCCGTTTGGCCCTGTCCCTTCACCGCTCCACCCTTCGGGCAGAGTCGGTCTCTCTGGCGTATGGAGGCTACTCCATTGCCACCGACGCTGTGGCCTCTGCGGAGGACCTCCGCATTATCTGTCAGGCGATCGCTGCGGCGTTCGTCGGGGATCACTTCCGCGTCACCGCAGAGCTCCCGTCCTCCACGTCGTACATGAAGATCATCGATGTGCCCTTTTTCCAAGATCACTGGCCCACTACGGTGGAGTCGGTGCTCAGCTTCATCGCCAAGTCCGGCCTCAAGGACTTGGTTGTCCTTAACGCTCCCCTCCGGATCGTCCGCAACTCCAAGCAGTCCGATACTGCCACGGTTTATATGAATGTCTCTGACTCAGTCAGCGGCGCACGCGCGAGGGCGCTCTCCAAGCGGGCGGTCCAGTTTGGGCCGTACGTTTGCCCCATCCGCGAGGCCCGGGCCAACCCCGGAGTCTCTCTTTGCCAACAGTGCTGGAAGTGGGGTCACCCGACCAACGCTTGCCGTGCCCCGCAGATCCGCTGCCCCATCTGCAGCGGCCCTCACCGCAAGGAGCACCACCGCACCTTGGCGGGTTGTTGCAAGGGCAACACCAAGGCGACACCTCCCATTCCCCCCACGGCGGAGAATTCCCCGTGTCCGCATCCACCTCGCTGCACGAATTGCCGCAAGGAACACGCAGCCGACGATCGTCGCTGCAATTTCTGGAAGCACCGTTTCGACGGTGACTGGATCAAAAAGCGATATGCCGAGGTACGTGAGCGCCGCGCCGCCCGCATCCTCTCGTCTGACCCCTTCCCCGCAGGACGCGGTGGGCGAATCTAAATGAGTCATGTCTGGGACATCTCTTTTTTTACGTATTATGTGCCAAAATGTAAACCGTAACTACGGACTATTGGACACATTGCTTGAGTCTCAGAGTGACGAATTAGACATTCTGTTAATCCAGGAACCGCCATGGAACCTAATAAGACATGCCCCCTCATCCGCAACTAGGGATGGGGAGGCGGTGATTGGCGCCCCTATGCACCCCAACTGGGGCTGCATGGTCCGACAGGCCGGGACAGACACTACCCCGGCTCCTAATGATGCTGCTCCGTTCCCAAGGAACGATCGCGGGGAATTTCCACGCGTCGCCGTCTACTTTGACAAGCGGCTGCAGGCCCTGAGACCCAGCTACCGCCGGGATCTCATCGACCACCGTGACGTCATTGTCTTCACCTTAGGTGCGGGCGATAACCTCATATTCTTAGCCAACGTCTACTCAGACAGGAACCACACCGGGATCCGCCTCCTCTCTGAGGGGGCGGAGACATGGCCTCATCGCTTCCACCTCATCGGGGGAGACTTCAACTGCCGCCACCGCCTCTGGGACCCCCAGGGGCCGGCGGCCAACATCCACGCTGACCGCCTCTTGGCGGCCACGACCCGCCTCGGGCTGTCGCTCTGCCACCCCGATGAGGCAAAGCCCACCCACTACCCCTATAACAACGAGCTCAATCCCACTGTGATTGACCTCCTTTTTATCAACTCAGTGGACGAAGCAGTCACTGAGCACACCATCTTCCCGGAGCACCGCGGATCCTCGGATCACGCGCCCCTCCTGGTTAATCTTCGGACCCCCTTCTACCGCGTGCCACTGCGGACGAAAGGGATTGCTCCGGACTCTGACGAGGAGATGGCCTACCTTCAGGACGTCACCACTCGGCTCTCGGCCCTGTCCAATTGGATGGGCCATTCACCGGCGGATGTGGACGAGGTGGTGCAAGCCATCTCCGAAGCGTTTGCAACGGCGTGGCGCACCCATGCCCGGTCTAAGAACATCTGTAGCCGCTCCAAGGAGTGGTGGTCAGACAAATGCCACACTGCCCTCGAGGAGTACCGGGAGTCCCGGGACCCTGAGGACTGGAAGATGTTTAAGCAGGCTGTTAAAGCCGCCAAGCGGGAGTTCTTTGATGCGCACATCAAAGAAGTTTCCTTCACCAATCAGCGACCCTGGGACTTGATGCCCTGGGTCAAGCAACGTAACCTCCCGTCGTGCGAGGCCATCTCCTATGGAGGTGCCCCTTGTAACACGCTGGAGGCGCTTTGGACGGCGCTGGACGGCACCTACAATGCGGCCAATGACCGCCCCGTAGACCTTTCGGTGCTGGACGACTACGACCCCCTCCCCCCTCGGGAGTGGGTTCCCTTCTCCCTGCTAGAATTGCGGGAAGCTCTCAAGGTGTGCTCATCACGCTCCGCTCCGGGGCCGGACCACGTTACGTGGTCCTTCCTCAAACGCTGGGCAGGCAATATTGAAATTGCCGAGCTCTTCGTCCGCATCGCTGAAGCATGCGTTACACTGGGCCACTGGCCCTCTCATTTCAAGGAGTCCACTTCGGTCATTATACCGAAGCCTGGGAAACCTAACTACTCCACCCCGAAGTCGTTCCAGCCCATTGTGCTGCTGAACACCCTCGGGAAGCTGGTCGAGAAGCTGCTGTCTAGACGGCTCCAATTTGATGGCGTGGCACACGGCGTCTTCCATCCTAACCAGTTTGGAGGCGTTGCCCAATGTTCCACTGAGGATGCTGGAGTCTACCTTACCCACCTCGTCTGCGCGGGGTGGACAAAGGGCTTACAAACGAGTGTTGTCGCCTTCGACATTGCTCAATTCTTCCCGTCGCTGAACCACCAGGTTTTGCTGGCAATTATCGAGAAGTCGGGGTTCCCACCTTGCGTGGTGAACTTCTTCCGCTCTTATTTGGTAGGCCGCTTCACGACCTACAAGTGGAACACCGACAGCTCAGGCAGGTTCTCTGCTGACGTCGGGGTGGGACAGGGCTCGGCCTTGTCCCCCGTCTGCTCGGCGCTATACATTGCGCCGGTGATGTGCCTCTTCTTTGCCCGCGTCCCCCGGCCGCTGGCGGATCTGATCTCATACGTTGACGATGGCACCCTCATCGCACAGTCTAAACGGGTAGAGGACAACCTCCCCAAACTCGTGGACGCTTACAACGAAGTGTTCCGCCTCTTCACGGCCCTGGGACTGGTGTTGGAACATGCCAAGTCCGAGGTCTTCCACTTCTCCAGGGCACGGGTGGCGCCCAATCCCCCCATTGACCTTGGTGTTGCCCCCTTCACTGGGGCCACCCCTCTCAAGCCCAAGCCTATCTGGCGATACTTGGGTTTCTTTTTTGACCGGAAGCTGTCCTTTAAGGAACACGTCCGGTTCTACACGACAAAGGCGTTCACAACAGTGAGCGCCATGCGTATGCTTGGCAATTCGTCCAGGGGTCTCTCCCCGGCGAATAAACGCCTACTCTACAGGTCCTGCATCATCCCGGTAGCGACGTATGGGCTTCGTCTCTGGTTCTGCCGAGGTACCCGTACCAAAGGCATGGTCAAAGCCCTGTCCCAGATGCAGCACACCGCTGCTCACTGGATCACAGGTTGCTTCCGTACGACCCCCATAGGGGCTATGGAGTGTCTCGCGGCCCTGTTGCCTATGCCGCAGGTGCTGCGTCGCTTGGCCGATAAGAGCTGTCTCCGGACAGCTACTTTGACGCGTACCCACCCCGTCCGAGCTATCTTGGAAGGGGACCTGGTGGGAGATGCCCCCCGGCATGCGCTGGGACTTCAGCTCCCGCCCGGCGCCCGCCGGAAGATCGTGTCCCCCGCAGCGGACGCGATCACCGTGTGCTCACTCTCCGATGAACCTTTCGAGGCCTACAGCCCTGAGAGTCAGCCCGGAGATCGACTGATAGATCTGTTCTCGGACAGAATTTCCACCCACCGCCCGCCCCCCAAGGGGATGGACGAACGCAAAGAATATCCCGGCCGTCTGGACCGCGTTCTGGCTCTAGCCAGACTCGACCCGGACTGTCTCATCGTGGGTTGTGACGGGTCCGTGCCCAAGACAGCCCACCAGGCCGCGGCGGCCGCCCTTGTGTTCCGCGGGAACCAAGAGATCCGCCGTGCTACCGCGTTCCTCGGTCGCGCCTCAGCGACCGACGCCGAACACCGCGCCCTCCACCTCGGAGTGTCCACAGCCGTTGCTGCTGGATGCAAAAAGGTAGTGGTATTCTTGGACGCCCTCGTGCTTGCTGATGCGTGGGTGGACTGCTCCCCGATGGGGGGTCAACAGCACGCCCTTAGGTTGTGCCGCCTTCTACGGCCCTGGTTCAAATTAGACCAGGACCGTCAAATTCACCTGTGGTTCGTCCCTTCCAAGCTGGAGTGGGCGGTACACAAGCAAGCCCATGACGTTGCGACGTCACTTCGACTGCCTCTGGGGATTTCCCCCAAAGCCACTCGTAACTGGCTGATCGCCTCCTTCAAGGAGACGGCAGAGAAAGACTGGGTAGCCCGCTTTGCGGATCCCAAGTATTGGGGGAGAAGCTTCCTGGACCTCAGGGCCCAGCGGAAGACTCCTGCAACGCCCACCGCCTCTGGCTGCGGACCTTGGCTCAAAGAAACTGCATTCAATTGCAGGTTGATGGCCCGACTGTGTCGGTGCATCATGGCACATGCCCCCATCGGGAGCTACCGCGACCGCTTCTTCCCCAGTGAGGACACTCACTGCTCGTGCCCCCCCCGGCCCTTCCAGGACCGGGATCATCTGCTTCGCGTGTGCCCACACGTGAAGCGCAAGAAACATCGGCAGGGTCCGCGATTCATTGCGGACCTCGTCGAGCTACTCGAGGCGAACCCGCGGGCGTTCGCCTTTGCCCCCCCGGAAGGGTGGGACCCGGGATGAGGGTTACGCGCAGGGCGTATGACCCCCGTCTGGTGGCTTGGTGCGCCTGATGGCCGCCGAACGCGCGCTCGGTCTCTGAGCCTGCAATGTCTCCGTCGGTAACGCCAAACCTTGGGTTCGCCGCTGGCAAGGTTGGGGGGCCCACCAGCTGGTGGGTACCGTCCCACGCGTGGGGTGGCTAAGCGAGGAGGGGCTGTACTCGGGCAACCGAGGGGCTCCGAACCCCGTTGGGCCTTATGGCTGACGGGTTGGTCGACCTGCGGGAAGGCCTATAATCCTCATTCCTGGCCGGCGCGTCAGTGGGTGCGCACGACTAATAGGGGCCGTGCAGGGGCTCAGCGGGGGTAGGACACTGGGAGTGTTAGTACGCGCCGTTGGGAGTGCCGGCGAGCTGGTTCGGGGAGGCGCCCCGTAGTCCGGCCATGCGCAACAACCCTAACCCTAGGGTGCGCCGGCCTTCACGCACCTCTGTGCACTATCGGGGCTGTAGTCTCCCCTTCAACTTACATCGTATACCCGCCATCTCTTGTAGTAGATAGCCATGGACTGCGTCCGTGCACCACGTTAAATAATGTTGAACAAAAAAAAAAAAAAAAAAAAAAATTGCAGAGGCGGTTTCCCGGCAGCTGTCCACACCGAGTATCTTGAACTTCTAGTGGATGACCCCGTTGGGCAATTGGGCCAGATGTTCAAACAATGTCAGGTATGCTTAGAGTCAGATCGGAACCTGGAATCATGTCCCCGTTGCCCTCGTGCTCACTACTGCATACATCTCCTGACGAATTCTGTATTCCTCAAGTTATTGATAAATCGTGCTGAACGCTGAATGCCAAGGTGCGGATTGGTCCACATGCAACTCCAATCGAGATAACATGGAAGGAATTACGGAAAATGCTGCCTTGGGGAATGGGAGTCTCAGCGCCACCCGCGCGATCGACGTTTTGAACGGATGGGTTCTTGTGGGCAGTAACGTTTATTGGCTCGATACCAGCACACCACGTCGAAACAGGTCTAGAAGCCGGTACTTCAGCATGCGGTAGCCAACGTGCTCCGCCTCCAAAACGCGCCAGACATCTGTCAGACACAATTCCTCAACATCGTAGTGAAGCCCACTTTCGCAACTAATTCTTGGGTAGACTCCATCCTGCTCCAAAGCAGCTTCCGCCTAGAGGACGTCTATGCTAGCAATATAAGCGCACTCCATACACCAGAGATTCATGGGGTTTCCGAGGTTGGTCACAAGTTTGACAGAGCGTTCGAAGGGTATCCGTGCGAACGGGGGTACGGGAATTGCTTTGGTGCGATGCGTGAGCGAAGCATTCGTCTGACGCACAATATACCATTCGTGTTGCCAGAGCTTCTGGATGGCCTGCCGTACAATGAATGCTGGCTCGATATTCTGGAATCTGAAGGTAGCTGTTGAGAAGGGAAAAATCTTATGAAGTCACTTTGGTATCTTGACTGTATTCCTGTAGTTCTTGGTGAAAAATGATTGTAATCTCTTGACCTGACCATGGTCTACGACCAGTCGGTCATACGAGAAATCGCCCGGACTGAACTGTCGAGTTGTCTTGCCGGGTGGTCGGACACGTGCCATGTAGAGAGTGACGAAGTGGAGACGGATAAAGATGATCCACCTGCTAATACTGTCCTGAGCGGAGGGGCCGGTACATGCAGGGATCGTGTTTTTCGTTAGCAAGGTCACAATTGAGAGGTTCGTAGAAGCAACCATGGCTCTACAGTATTAATAGGATCCTGCAAGAAGCGTTGAGAGCATCTAGAGCCATGAGGACTCCGGGGCCTTCTGGTAGGCTCCTACGCTGGCCTAGAAAAAAAGATCAAGGAAACGAGTGTCACAAAACTGAGCCCGTGGACAAAGAACTCTGCAAGCAACCATTTTAGAGACGAATTCCTTGGAAATGCATTAGTTGCCAGAGAAAGCCTTGCCTGAAAATATTAGTCAAAGTATCGCAACAGACAACCTCACCTGCTAGACGTTTGAGCCTCCTATTGGGTGCCTTCAAATCAAAAGGTCGTCCGGGAAATCTTCCATTTCTTGCTTAGGATCTTTGGGCAGAGGAACGGCGCCAGCTGGTAGAGGGAGGGTTGGGGCGTCGATATAAGTGTCTAAACACAATACTATCATTGGCATAGAAGTTCAATTTTTTTTTCGAAATGTGGCTCGGAACCAACAACCATTTTATGAAACCCCTTCGGAACTGTTAGGACAATAGGACATACTTATCAGCGGATATATCATAGAATTCCGTCCCTCGGATGGCAGGGATGGGCCGTCGATTTCTACTGATACTATTGTCGCTTGAAACCAGATCCAGTGTGATCAATGATCGGTGCTGTTCTCCATTGACCTGCTACCCCACAGGGCATGATTTGTCGTCGCGAGGGTCTTGGCAGACTGGATCACCACCACACCGCTTGCCAGTTGGGCAACAGCCGCTTTTTCCGGATACGACGACGTAATCCAAGCCGATGTCACAACAGCCTTTGCCTCGGGAAAAGACATAGCAAGTTTACAGCATATCATCACATCGAGTACAGTAATCATCAGAACACTCAAAACTCCCTATTGGGCAGAATGTTTGGCAAATATGGATGTCGCGAGCAGGTCGCGAGGCACAAAACGTGAGTTTTGGAAAGGCGGAGCAGAGCGGTGATTATTCACCGCGCGGGAGATGGAGACTGGTAGACAACACCTCCAAGAGAACAGCGGGGCGAAAACGGCTGCATTGTTGGCAACAAATGTCACTGGTAGTGGGCGGGCGAGGCGCGTTGTGGGTGCGGAAAGCCAGTGACCGAATGACTATTGCGCTTTATGTTCCCCACCCCCCTCCCCCATCATAACCGCGTGAACCATCTTCCAGCTGAGTGGAATGGGGATGGTTTTCAAGTTGGTCACTTCCGTCCAGCCAAGCCAGGTTGTCAAAAAAATAGATAACGGCATCCCCTCGATACTCAACTTGTCACTGACTCCTGGGCCATACAGTGAAAGTTACTGGGTAGAGGTCGTACCATTCAAGTGAAGCGGATAACCTACGGTCTATCTACGGTCTTCGACTTGGGGTCCATGCGGTTTTTTCGGAAAAGAGGTTCAGAACAGGGTTGTGCAGAGGTCACTCATGCTGTACTCACGGTTGCATCGATGATCACTCTACTCTGATAGCGATCTTTTTGATGTTTGCAAGAAGTTTGATATTCGAAGAGTGCAATCACAACCTCGGCATAACTACACTTGTACTTCAAATCTTCAAACCTCGGATGCTCGTACCTGGTCCTCAGGACTCTGCACCCATCGCGGGCCCCGTGTACGTGGACAAGTATCATAGTTTGTGGTGAGGAAGGCTCTGCGATTGTCCATTGTGATATTGTAACTAACCTGTAAAATAGATATCAATTGTAGACAATAGAACACTATGCTCATATGCACTATCGAGTGCTGCACCCTAAGCATCGGTCAATTTACTTGGACTATATACATAGTAGTGACCAATTACAGACAACATCAACGAGATCATCACCTGCTCAGGCTGGAAAGACGCGGAGAATCGGGATCGGAATACGTTCCCTACTGTGGAAATGGTCCCGGTCCGTCAAGGGCATGTGGACCCGGGGGTTCAAGGGGATATGGGGCGGCGGCAGCAAAGGCAGCCAGGGTAGCAGCGATGACAATAATGGGTTTGCAGAACAACATTGGTTGAAAGCACTGAAGGTATGTAGTCATCCGAGTCAGCGTCATCAGGAAATCAGAGTACCTTCGATTTTGCCCTCCGCTATTTGTCATCACTAAACATAAAATATGAGCCCTGCATCCCAATGAAGGAGCCTGAAACGTGATCCCTAATCTTGAGCTACTTCGGAAAGTGATACCTTCACGGAGTGCTTGTTCCCAGATGGCTGGATAGATCGAGCTTTGAGATACTACTTTGAAATGCTGTTTTCAGAATGTGCAATGGTTACAATAGTGGCTGCAATACAATACAGAAGGTTATCCGGTCACACACATTTTCCAATCCGCTCGCTGCATGAGATCAAGATTTCAGTGCTTCAACCATAGAAGACACAAGGAATGGAAGGTGTGTGCCACAATTAGCCCAAGTTCCAGGTGGTTTGGATGGGCCGAAATATTTTGTTTATCTGTGCATAGTGAATGGCAGGGGTAACCCATGGGTATTTTTTTGCTACCCTTACCCTTACCCTCCAAAACCCTTACCCTTGAGCAAGGGTAAGGGTTTTGGAGGGTAAGGGTAAGGGTAGTCAAGGGTATGAGGGTATGCAAAACCCTTAAGGAAATGATGCAAGAGCTCATTGAAAAGTATGTCTCTATGATTGCAAAAGATAATTTCCTACATTATTGATGTATATTTCTGCTTCTGGTATATTAAAAAACAGAAGGCAGTAGTGTAGTCAATCTAGTTTAGTGCTGGTATTAATAAGACAACTTGTAAAAAGCTGTTCAACAGACTGGGAGCATCATAGAAATGATCCCAGTTCAATGATTAAGTCATCTATCCAATATTCAAGGGTTATTATGCTTTTCAGATTCTAACTCTGTATACCCTTATACCCTCCTCAGGGGTAAGGGTATATGGAGGGTATGGAAATTCATACCCTTACCCTTACCCTCACATACCCTTGGCCTATACCCCTAGGGGTTTGTAAACCCTTGCCATTCACTATCTGTGCAATATCCCACATAGTTTTGCCAGCATTGTAATATGTATGGCGCAAAGGCAACCACATACCGTTGGGCTAACTGTATTATACTCCATTTGAAAACGGTTCCTATAGTACGATGTTTATACAATAAAACATGCTTGACCGTAATACAAATGATAGCCCATCAGGAAAACCACAGGTCGTGTGGCACAGTGTGGCTTGTATGGGGCCATACCAGACATTAGGCCACATTTGCCACATATGTATACAAGTAGAAGCATCAAAGCCAGTTTTCGATGATGCGTCGCGTTCCCACTATCTCGTATTGAGCATTCCCTAGATATATCTAAGCCATTTGTAGGTAATGCAGCAAGTATGTCATGTCAGGCCAGTAGTACCCCCTTTTTGGAGCCTTAACAGCGGTGCTATAATACAAAGCATAATTTTGGACTAGAGTGCACCGAATCCAGTATCAAAATAACTCTCATTTTCTCCATCTTCTGGACCCAAATCATTATCACCCTCTTCATCGTTGTTCATGGACATGGCATCCTTGTCACCCAGGTCCGAGTCTGAGTCGTCACCACCATTCCCTTCGTCTTCATCAGAATACACATCAGGCCCTGCGTTATCCACCTCGACAACGGTGTCTATGGTGCTTGCTACTTGATGCAACTCCTCTAGTAGGCAGATGTCTGCAAGCTCTGCGCGTCGCAGTGCAGCACTGTCAGCTTCATCATCATTCACAGCACTGTTCACTGCTTCGTTATCGTTTGCAAGGTCGTCCTCCAGTTCATCATCATTCATGGCTTGGTCAACATCCACTGCATTGTCTTCGTTCAGTAGTTGCATCTGAGTTACTGCATGGCCAATTCCACCACCCAAATATCTCATAAACATATCTCTGTCCACGAAACTTATATCATCAGCTTAATAAGTTTCCGGGCTCGTTTCAGATTTGGGACTTACATCATCACATAATACCTTGCCCATTCATCTGTTTCATCAGGGTGACGTGCAGCACTAAGGGTTGAGGTGCACAATAAATCTGATGTACGACCACTTGTAAAGCATGGAACGAGATGGCAGCCTCGGATCACGAGAGATGGATCCAGAAATCCAAATGTGCCATCATCAGTGTCGGGAAGGAACCCAATTTTTGGCAATCGAGCATGTTTCATGCTCCATCTGTAGCCCCGTTCAGCACCAAACCACCAAACCCACAGAAACTCCATGTGTTGGACTGAGCGATTCCTCGCAGCTGGGCCACTATGCATTACCTTGCAATGGAAAATGCCCAGAACGCGAGCATACCAGTATGGATGAGCGTGAGGACCAGTCTCCGTAGAAAGGACCATAATGTTGCAATGCGTTCGAGGATTCATTGAATCCTGGTCGCGGCGTATGTCGTAAGTGGTGTAATTGATATGTAGGACCTTCGCAGAATATATACGATCTTCAATGATCCGGACTGAATTGCGATCATCATCTGTATAAACAAACTCATCTCCATCAAATTCCCTGCTGAGGAGACGTGATAGAAGATGATTCTTGAGCTTTCGTATGAAGTTCTGTAACAACACTATAGAGTGGAGCATCTTTCTAGTCCAAGAATAACATACCTTTTTTGCAGGATCATGGAGTGACTGATGTACAAAGCTCAGAAGATGCTGTGGGAAATTCTTCGAATCACTCATATGGTGGTGTAGGTCAACTCCGCTGCATGGAAGCGGGTCAGTCGCAGAAAATGGAACATGATGAGCATGCTGTCTTCGAGGGGAAGCAGCTGCTTCTCTTGCACAACGTAGCCGGACGTGGCGTCGTTCATGCCTTGCAATCTGCCGGATTGCATCCTTCTTGTTCGTGCGTTGATAGAAGCGCTTGACGAGGCGGTGTGCGAGTTCCCCCACCACTGTCAGCACCAAGGATAGTGGTTTGAGCAAGCGTTCGACTGCCGTAGATGTCACAAAATACCCTGCATTATAGATATGTTTTCGGGCTATTTCCACCAGACCTGAGACATATGAACGTGCCCGAGTGATGTGTCCTTTCATGTCATTCTGTTGGCCAAGCTTTTCAAACTCCTTCGTGGGAATCGTACACCTTGGACATATGCGATCACCTTGATTGCGTGTCGTGGCCAATAGCACTCTAATATTTCTGGATCAGCAACAAAAAGTGCATACAATGCAGACCCACTTTTCAGGGAAATCAGCTGAATATGTGAAGATGCGCGGGTAGACACGCCTCTGAATCCAATCTGCACATATCATGACAATGCCATGTTTGTAGGCATACAAAAATGCGTCATCTAGCAGTATTCGCCAGACTTCATGCATCAACTGGTGACGGCAGTGGGTTTTGAGAATGGACCGTTTGCTCTTGGGGGCAATGTCTACAAGAATTTCATCAATGATATCAGGAATCTGGGGCAATGTCAATGGCCAGAATTAGAAACATGCTTCAAGGCCATACCGAAGGAATATAGGCCACGTGGTGACAAGCACCAGAGTTCGGACGAGCACGGATATACTTCGAGAGGTTAGCAAAATATAAATATAGTGGCCATACTTTGGCAGTCCCAAAATTCGTGAGGTGAGTTGAATCAGACCAGAACATCAGGCCGGCGATGACCTTCTCTAATTGGCACCCTGGTTCATTGGGCTGTTTCTGAAGAGCATCATGCGCTTCTATCCAGACATCACAAGTGAAAACTTCGTCGAATATACAAGTCTCGTGTTTGGTTTCCGAATTGACATGAATGCGCTTGAAGGGAGAAAGGTGGAAATTTTTGGCCATCTTCTCACTCCATGCTACCTTGATTACTTCCACTAGCGACTGATAATGAAGCCCAAGAATTGAGAAAGTTTGACTTGGTGGTGGTGGCCGTGTTTTGGAAGCTACAGGTATTTGAATATCAACGTTGACCTCGCGCCACCCATCCTGTGAGAATGGCACATCAGAATCTGCTGAAGAAATAGCTTCGTCCATGCGTTTATTTTCTCGATGCGCGTCAAATGACCCAAGCTCTTCTATCTTGAAATCCAGTGAACAGAGAACCTCTTTTCCAAGGCGGGTAATCTCAGCCTCCGTCTTCTGGTTGCTTCCTGAGAGTGCCCAATTCATGAGGAGAAACTTGGACATATTTTCGAATGGCCATGGAGGTGAAGGATGGGTGCTGTTCGGTGAGGATTTGTGCACCAAATCGTCATTTCCGGTATCAAAGTTTGCCAAATCCTCAGGGGTAACATACTCATCAGGGTCATATGAAGGGTGGTGATGATATTCCCGCACAAGCCCAAACCCATTAGCCACAGTGCGCATGAAGTCTCGAACGTGTAAAATCACTCGACAGACAAAAGGCAGTTGTTCAGGAGAGAGCTGCCCTAATGGTGCCAGTGGGGTAGGTGAGATGTCAATGTATCGCTTCGGAAAGCGGCTAGCCCTCCCAGATCGTGTATATTTTACGTGCACCGGGGGGAGAGCTGGTGACAGTGGGCTGCGAGGGAGAGCTGGACAGGGTAGATTTGGCACGTAAGGCTGAGAGCCATCTCCATCGCTAGGACTGATATCACTGGCATGGCCAATGGCAGATGATTCCCGGCACTACTGAATTATCAACAGGCGTCTTAATAACACAGTGTATCCATGGTCTTACCTCTATCCATTCTTTGCGCTGTTCCAGAATAGATATTGATCCTTTACCAATCCCTCGTGCCTTTCTCTGTTCTGCCCTGAGAGCTCGAGCGGCTTGATATATTGCACATTGTGTTTGGTGTCTTATGAGGCCTGATCGTGCGATAGTAGAGAACTGGCATGGGCGAAAGCATAGATATGGGGCCATTCCAAGGAATACTGTGACTGTGAAAATCAAAGGCAACAGTGCCCTCATGATGGGTTTGACGACGTATCCACTGAAAGTGCACTGACTGCACAATGGTAAGTATCGACACGGGAGTCACATGCCAAGTCAGGAGGATCACGCATCATGCGTGATGTCATGTGAATTGCTTTGGTAGCAGGATGAATCATGACCCTCAACATGGGGCTTTGTCGACAAGCAGTCATATAGTCATATATGAAACAATAGCATTTCAATTGAACGTCTTACTCACGTTGAGCTGAAGGATTCTACGTATTAGGGTAACTTATTAGTAGCGGTGAGCGGAGGGTGATTATGATCAATGGTGCGATTATTGCAACACTAATAGCACCACACTTTGAACCAAATCACCTGTTGAGAATATCTGGCTAATACAAGATCTATTTGCTGAATAGTAACGAAATAATCACTTGCAGATATTCAGTAAAAAGAGGCTGTATTAGCCAAGTGTTTGTCGAGTAATTTATAAATAGTAACTGAATATTTATTAGGTCACTGATCACGCGTGGTAGTCGCAACACGTCCATCTATATTTGACTGTCACGATACAACATCTATACGACTTCAAGTAGGATCTCCCATTGGTGGCATGGCCCCAAAATCTGCAAAAGATACTGCGAGTCTACCTCCCGCACTTTTGCATCAGTCATCAAGGTCAAACAAAGGGAAGCGCAAATCTGATGCTGCATGCAAACCAACTGAGGAGGACCCTGTTGCAAACGACTCGGGTACTGGCAGGTAGGCTGTAGCACGGGTACTCCCGCGGGTATCAGGACCTTGACCCGTACCCGTACCCGCACGGGTAGTAACCCGTTGACCCGCGGGTTGATACGCAGCGGGTGCGGGTTCCCGCACGGGTTTCGTAGACACGGTAATATATATATATATAAACTATCTAATATTATTTTACATCTGCCCACCCCACGAGCAGCTTGTGGCGGGCGGGGGGGCAGTTGTCGTAGAATTAAATAAGAAAGAAATCAATAGAATCAACTTACGGCCCAAGAGATGTCTCTTGGGCCCTTTTTGTGGTGCGTTTAGGGGTGAGGTCGTTTGGCGGCGTTGCGGTTGGCAGTGGCGTTGGTTGGGCATTGGGTGGGTCTTGTGCTCGTTGTTGTTGTTGTTGTTGTCGCATTCGTTGTCCCCGCCCCTCCCGTTGTCGTTGTCGTCTGCCAGAGTCTCGCCCCTCCCGTCAGTGTCCTCGTTGGCGGGCTGGGTGCTTGGTCGCATTCTCCTCCACGGTTCGTCGTCGCATTCTCCTCGTTAGGTTCGTCGTCGTGTACTTCTTCTCCGTCTCGTCTTCGTCATCCTGTTCTCGTCGGGTCTTCCTCCTGTCGTCCTCGTCATTGTCCCTGCCCCTGCCAATCTCCGCCCCAGTCCTGCTCGTTGTCGTTGTCGTTGTCGCCGTCCTGGTCATTCCTGTCTTCTGGGGGTCATGGTGGTGGTGGTGGAGGTCCTGGTCCTGATCCTTGTGTCCCTGGTCTGATCCTCGACAGTTCCTCGTTGTCGAGTCGTCCTCATTGTATCGTCCCCGTCCTCCCTATTGTCCCCGGGGCTGGGTCGTCTGTCGTCATCTGCTGCGGCCATGCAGAGTGAATCCGGCATAGAACCACCCCCACCTCACGTTTGCGAGTGAGGAGAGGTGGTGGTCATGATACTGCACGAGGTGTGGGCGGTGAGTGGCACGAAGAGAGGGAATACAAACATAGGTAAATAACACGTCAACGATCAACAAAGACACGACGCGTACTACTCTGCGCACACAAGACCAAATGGTCTGTGCACATCCTGGGGGTATATAAGGCCCCCATTTCTACAGGTAAGCTGGGCTCACCCCACATTATTTTTAAAATAAGTAGTTATAAATTTGTATATAGTTTACTGTATGTAGATTTTGAACCTGCCCTCGCCTCCCTCTTGGCGGCGGGTAGGCACGGGTTACGGGTCATGGAATCATGACCCGTACCCGTACCCGTGCCTACCCGTACCCGCAACCCGCACGGGTTACCCGTACCCGTGCTATTGCCTACTGGCAGGCATCTTGAGACTGACGAAATTGGTAGTAGTCCAAGGAAGAAGTGCAAACAGAAGCCAAAGGCTGGACTCATGGCAAGGTGCCGATTCTGCGATCCATTCCTGTTGAAACCTCGGATGTATGCGCTACGAAAAAGGGAGAACCTGCCTGTCAGCCTTCATTTACGGTTGTAGAATCACTTGCCGCATCTGGGACAGCAACCAATCAGTGGAATACAGCTTCAAACAAAATGGCGTTGGCCTCGGCACTTACCTCCACTCCTCGTCCTGAGAATGAATTCGTGATCGATCGATCCCTCCTGGGTACAGATGGTGGAGTACGAAGTGAACCTTTTCGACAGCCAGGCCACGGACAAGAGGACCAGGTGGATGCGACTCTGTGACTGAATGATGTTGCCATCTTGTACGCAAAGGCGGAGTGCCTCGTTCAGTTGTGGAACCGTTGGTTCTGGATGAGGGAGGACGAGAGCAAGGATTGTCTCTTTGCGTAGATACCGCAGCGCCCGGGGATTGTTGCAAATAGTGAGATAGAGTGCACCCGTGGAATGAATACTCCGCTTCACTGCTTGAAGCCTGCAAGGGAGCAGTGTAAGAATATATCATAATCGTCGCAATGCTTACCATCTGTAACATGAGCCCGTTCGGAAGTGCAACGAATTGTTGGGCTAATTCAAGAACATTCACATCGCGAACTTCCCATGACCCATTTCGACGGCGTTCTAACCCAGCCTGGATTGCCCGCCAACCCCAGGCATCTGTAACGCCATGCTATAATTTATCGGGGTCAGGATACGCGTCAAATCCCTGGTCCGTGGTTGGCAACCGAATACTGGATTTGTCGCTTGGCCCTCTCCAATGCTGCCATTGCGCAGCTTTGCGAGGTCAGAGACACATACGTTGGATGGCCCTGGAAGGTGGAACGTAGGGAAGAATCAGTGATGGGGTTCTTTTCTCGGTGCCATCTGAGAGATGCTTCGTAGAATACAGGATTCCGGGACAGTCCAGCTTGTCATGGCAAAATGGTGATTCGAACTTTAAGAGCTCACATGGAAGGTGTGAGCGCCAGCATATCGGACAGAGTATCAAATAAATAATGAATCCCTCGGTGGCGACGCCAAGTCGTTTTTCTACCGTTCCAATAGTTCGTGCAAAACGCTTGACACCAGGAATATCCAGTCCAGCAGATGCAGCTGAGTTGAATGTGTTTGCAAAGCCATTCAACATGAGCGATGCCGCCTTGTGTGTCATGCCGTCAAAGGGCATCAAGAAAAACCCGTATATATGCATTTCAGATGGCGGGATGCCCAAGGCAAGTCTGGTATGAGGGCGCCTGGTATGTCATCGTCTGGTTGTGTGCTGTTGAATAAGTCCTGACGAGAGAGGAACAGCGGGTCATTAGCAATGTTTTCAAAGTTGTTTTCAACAGATTCAGGATTTGAACTCACCTCCGAGCTGCTATCGGAGACGTTGTTTGCCATTGAAAAATACCATCCACCCTGATCACCATCCTCTGAATCCGCTGAACAGCCTCTCATTTCCATCGAATCCCACGTCCTCAGCCTGCCAATGAAAGCCGCCTTCAGGTCGCCCCACTTGAACTTCCAAATCCTCTTTGTCATTGATCACGTCGATCCAACAATCTGACTCTTCATCTGCGGCCACATCTTCGTCACTCGAATCACATCCGACCGCCCCAAATAGGTCTCCGAATCTAGTTGAATCACTACCGTTGTCTTCTAGGCTGTGGCTTGTAATCAGCGTACTTGATCCTCTGTGGTTCCATGTGGTTCCACGAGGTAGCCCAAGTGTGCAATCGTTCTCCTCGCTGTGCCTCCGAGCGGTCTGCTGGTTTTGTATCAGACCTTGTGGACCCGATCTTCCGCAGATCAAGCATTTGCACCAGTAGGGAAGCATGTCGGCTTTGGGCATTGCATGCATTGTAGATGATGGTAGGATCGGGACAAGACGGAGTGATGCCGGAAGGTCACGGGAAAGCCAGAGCTGGGAATCGTGAAACTCTTGAAGTCCTGATAAGAATTATAGACTGGTAAACGCAGCGGGAATATCAGTTGTATCGAAATAACAATCGGGAAATACAACTTGCTGTGATTTCGCTAATATCTGTCAAATATAACATGTATAAACACTGTAGCAGCTACTTGTGATTTGCGTCGAATTCCGGTGTAGAAAGTGATAACCTCGTTCTCAATACTGAGAACTCGGAACTGAGAACTCGGAAAAAGAACAATCAGCAAGTGAGGTAAAGGACTGTTACTTTAATCCAGCAAGGCCGGACATGTGTGCAAACTGATCAGACGAGTCCTTATCCACGCACAGCTGCAAATGTCGTCCTTGTCAAGGATGTTGTCCTCTGTGAGTGTGCCTTTGTCTAAGCTGGTCTGAGCTGAAGTTCTCGTGGGATACTTCTAAAGAAAAGTAGATTAGCTTCTACTGAGGTAATGAATATCTTGGCCATATACTCCTGGTAGTAAGCATTGACGTCTTGAAGGCTAGTGAATGATTGATCGCATGATTGGTACCTGATCCATTTCCAAAACTTGTCGGCTGAGACATGAGGCTTGTGGTCGTTTGAACCATACAGCCTTGATGAGGTAGGTGCGGGTGTGTTGATGGCAATGACCCAATACGTAAAATGAAAGGTCTTCAAACAGGACCTGGGAAGTGGAGGTGAGCGCTTCGAGAGTATCTAAAACACCAGTGACTTACTTGCCTTTGAAGAGCGGGGCTGCCTGGAATTGTATTAAATGTTGACCCAATTCTGTACGTACCAAAGACTTAGCGGCTTAGAACTACGCCTTGGTGCATAGTGGGCTTGATACCTGAAGTTGCTTGGACTCCAAGATACTAGTATACCAAATGTCATGCATATAGATTCAAAAACGAAATAACCTAGCCACAAAGTCACACGAAAACTACTTCTTGGTTGTGATGGCTTAAGTAGATTCTGCATACCACTCCCCATTCTCCGAATCCCAGTCTCCACAAAAATGCTTGAAGCCTTCCGGTTTGCAATACAGCTGAGTAAGACCACAGTTCTTACATCTGAGTGTGACTGACTGGATCAACTTGCCCTTGTTCACCTTCTCGACTTTGGCAGCCCATGGTCAGATGGAACGGCAGGTCTCCCGGGGGCATTGGTACGGGGAGGGCTCACCAAAGGGCTTATCGACAATATGAGACCATGTGTAGCGAGTTACTTGGCCATCCTGAAAGAGGTACATATTGCTGTGTGCACCCAGAGATATTTGTGTTTGGATGCCAGATGTCGGCCCCCGATGGTGGATGAACCACTGCTGGCAGACATCTGCCAAATAAGCGTCCGTGTTGATAGGATGAAATGTCATTTGTGTGAATGCCATTATCCAAGAAAAGGCTTTCCTAGAAGAAATTCAGTGTTCGTGAAGAAATTCAAGTTGTGTTGCTAACTTGCCTATTCTGAAAGGACTGGATCCCACTTTTTGATTCATGGCTTTGAAGAACTCCTCCACATGTTAAAATTGTAAGGGTGTTACTGTCGCTCTGGTTGTGGATCAAGAGATTTTAAAAAGCTGCAGGAAGTAGAGTTTCGAGAAGCTAAAGGGTGACAAGTTTGACTACAATCTGCAAAGGATGTAGTAAAAACAAATACCAAAAGCACGGGCGCTGCACCTTCATTATTTGGAGCGAAGTGTAGATCTCCTCTACTAGGATCTGAGTGGTCTATGAGAAAGAAGGATCTGAGTGGTCTATGAGAAAGATAGCGAAACGTCGATATCTACAGAATCAGGTTAATGAAAGGCACATAAAAAGATATAGCTACTGGCTTTTTAAAAGAACCTGAGCGCAATGAGGCTACAAGCTCTTTCATCCGAGTGTCGTAGTCAAGAAGTCCAGCAGCTGAAGCAAAGTTAAAGGGGAGGTCTACGAATTCGATGTCTCCAGGCAAATAGCTGGCCAGTCGATAAAATACACTGTGAACTGGGAGTCCATTGCTTGGGATAGAGTCTAATCTAATGGAAAGAATCATAACTGTGGTCGAGTCGCAAACAGGAAGCAGTTGTTGATGCAAAATCCCCCCTTGGACTAACGTAAGGCTATCACTCCCTGAAAAGGCCTGATGGCCGTTAATACACGGTGAGACGATACCACAGTCCGTACAAGGAGCTCACCTTATATGGCTGTGGCAGTAGGCGCTTGTGCAGATCGATACCTAGATGGCAGGTGGGGCACTTGAACGATGCCTTTGTAGGCAGGTCTTTGGGGACTAGGATGCACTCCTGGCAAAAGCACCGCGGGCAGTATGAGCAATTTATCATTTTTCCACCATTGCGACACTTAGAACAGTACTAGTAGTAATTTTGTAGTGAGATATTTACAGCGAACATTGACAACTGAACTCACTATGTTGTTTCGTGCTCCAGAGTACTTCTTCAAGGAACCCTTACTATCAGATTCATTTTGCATAGTGTTCAAGAGCGGGATGGCACAGCTTGCGACAGGAAGTAAGGGCTGAATAATTGTAGGAGTTGCAGCGCCAGCGGAATTGTCAGACGCGCCTGTTAGAGCCGGAACAGGGCATCTGAGCTCTCTGCGCGGTGCAGGCGCTCCAGTGCTAACTCGGGCACCTTGTTTTGTACGTGCCATGGTTCAGTTATCTAACGAAACGGTCACAGTAAGTGCTGTTAGTAAAAAAAACCGTCAATCAAGTTCGGAGAGATCACATGATGCATTGATGAGTCAGAATCTTTCTCATGTGACAGTTAAACGTTAATATATTGTTCATGGTTTGAGATAGATGAAGACATGTGCTAGTAATACATACAAAAGAGAAATAAAACTAACATGAGGCAAGCTCAACAAGCTGAGCCCACCGCATCACGGGGTCGAGGATAACCCCCGTCGATGTGTGCTAGTGATACAAAAAGAATACAGTAAAACTAACACGAGGTAGGCCCAACAAGGTGAGCCCGCCACATCACGGGGTTGAGGATAACCCACGTCGATGTGTGCTAGTGATACAAATAAGAAAACAGTAAAACTAACACGAGGTAGGCCCAACAAGGTGAGCCCACCACATCATGGGGTCGAGGATAACCCTGTCAACGTGTGTGATACAAAAAAGAACACAGTCACGGTAAAACTAACACAAGGCAGGCCCAACAAGGTAAGCCCGCCACATCACGGGGTCGAGGATAACCCCTGTCGACGTGTGCTAGTGATACAAAAAGAATACAGTAAAACTAACACGAGGTAGGCCCAACAAGGTGAGCCCATCACATCACGGGGTCAAGGATAACCCCCGTCGACGTGTGCTAGTGATACAAAAAAGAACACAGTCACGGTAAAACTAACACAAGGCAGGCCCAACAAGGTGAGCCCGCCACATCACGGGGTTGAGGATAACCCCCGTCGACGTGTGCTAGTGATACAAAAAGAATACAGTAAAACTAACACGAGGTAGGCCCAACAAGGTGAGCCCACCACATCACGGAGTCGAGGATAACCCCCGTCGACATGTGCTAGTGATACGAAAAAGAAAAGAGTAAAACTAACACAACGCAGGCCCAACAAGGTGAGCCCGCCACATCACGGGGTCGAGGATAACCCACGTCGATGTGTGCTAGTGATACAAAAAGAATACAGTAAAACTAACACGAGGTAGGCCCAACAAGGTGAGCCCACCACATCACGGGGTCGAGGATAACCCTCGTCGATGTGTGCTAGTGATACAAAAAAGAAAAGGGTACTAACGTTGAAAAATTGCTGACAAACACAGTTGAACTCCGAGTTCAACTGTGTTTGTCAGCATTTTTTCATGTGGCTAAATATAATAACTGTTCAATAATATAATAACTGTTCAATAATATTCATGCTATATTCGGTGAATATTCTTCTAATATAGTAAAGGCTTAGGCTCGTTCTGCTGCTTTCCTAGGTTCATCTGATGCACTCCATTGCAATTAGAACCAACTTAAATGCAATGCGACTACTAATTACAAGATAAGTATTACATGAAGAACTACTCGACCTCTTTAATAAGCATCATTCTGAATAATTCCACACACTCCCAGCCTCCGAACACAAACTATTCAGGCAGGCGCATGTGGATGTTAAATCGTTATCAGCCATCGCACTGTAAGGAGCTATAGTTGATCTGGGGCAGGAATAGTGTGGCACATGAGACTAACGATAATATAAAAATCGAGTAAAATACATACAATCCGCCCAGAAAGATCTCAGAACGTATCTGACCCACAGATAAGCCACCATTTTCGTGCCCACCTGCCGTGCTTGGTATTATGGATGATTCAAACAAAGGAGTCAAAGGCATTGGCACGACGCACTTCGGTGTCGTAAAATGTCGTGCAACATTGCAAGAATCCCCTGGTGCCAGACCTATGCCATATTCCGGGTGGGTTAGTACTTGGGGCCAATCCGCCTCGATCTCCGTCAAGGGGTGTACGTGAGAAAGAGAGCCCAGACCAACAGGACAAACACGCCACTGATATTCAGCTCCTGAAGAGCGAGTCCCCATCCCAAAAAATTGTCAACAAGGGTCCCCGAAAAGGAGGTGGATAGAGCCAAGATAATTGGGGGGAAGGAATCTGAGGGAACACGTACAGTAAAAGGTTGAATTGTTATTTTTCGCCTGCCCATTGCGCAAATGATCGAGGGGTTTTCCTTTACCCTCCCACTGACAGATCCATTCGTCGCCGACTTCCTTTTCGGTGCCACATGGAAGTCTCTGCACCCCCCCTAACTCCATTTCGATATGCCAACAAGTGTGGACTTGCGCCAGTGATCGAGGCCTTCCTTCGGAGTCGCTGGCATGTCATTCCGACAGGTTTTCTAGCATGATCGACGGTTCCCCTAGCTCTGAGCTTTTCATTTGGTCCACATTCCGTTCCCTCCTCATCACCAATGGGACCATTGAAAACTATCCAGTGACAGGAGTAATATGACTCATAAGGCTATGGGTACAAAATAGAACACAATCAAGTTAGTAACGGTTAATCATGAGACGACAATCAAACCTACTATACATAATACAAAGGACCCTGTAACGGCCCTCCTGCCTTGTATGGACCATCTTGAAGCTCCAACAACATTTGAGGTCGAGATCGCTTCTGTGCTACCAGTAGCGCAGTCAGTGTCAGTATAGTCCATAGCCGCCCACTTCGAACTTGAGACAAATTCAAGGTGCATCACATGGCCCGAGACCTGGAAGAGTTTGAATGGATTAGTTACGACGAATGAAGCCAATAAGCACACACAGTCGTTAAGGCTTGACGACCCAGATTATCTGCAGGAAGAAACTTACCATTGCATAATAAAACCTCGATCAAACTCACATTGACAAAGTATGCAACTCTCTTCATCTTCATCCCCTCCGCCGTTCTCCTTGTTCTGCGCAAGATGTTCCAGATATCGATGCAGAGCACGCGAAGTGTTAATCTTGGCTTCCAGTTCATTCAGGTCTACATTGGATATTTTGAGCGCAACGTCGATGGTTGATTCCCAAGTAACTCCGAGACGGAATCAGATATCTCCTGGAGCTGTCTGAAATACAAAATCTGCTGGTTAAAGGCTTTTCAGAGCATGCAAGGTCGGAGTCCAGCTTGTCCAGGAGTGTCCCTATACGTCCTTGTCATTGCATTGCTCCCTCTCAGAATCTACAAAACCCACCTTGAGTAGCTATCAGGTGACGGAGATCGTGTGTTGCGTCCTTCGACAACGCCTTTCCTGAATCGTTATCCGGATGAAGCTCGAATGCAGCTCAAATAAGATCTAGCGTCGGGTTGTTAGCCATGCCCATCGAGAAACAGAGTAATCCGGACGCACAGTCTTGACTGCTCTGCCATCAAGACGCTGAAGGATAACTTTGCGCTGTGTAGAGAGCTCAGAAACAATACTTGATGCTCTGGCTGAAATTCGACATCTTCAGGAGCTTCGGGAAGGAAGGGTTCTTTCATTGATAAGGGCCTGTCGCCGATCAGTAGGGCAGTGTACGACTGAAGGTATGTTTCCGCTTCTTGAGAGTTCGATGGCATGAAGTTGAGATTGTGGATCGGGAACTTCCGGAAACGCACTCAGTTTTCTTGGTGCAGCTGGTCTTGTCATCACTGTTGTCGATCCCTGGGCCATCATTGCGCCGTTTGCGTGCACGTCCCGCCCGGCGTTCTCCCTGCTTTGCCAAGGGGCTGCCTTGCCTGTGCTGATGGTTGCCCCTTTTCGGCTGGTGCCCTAGTTATATACGAACACTGTAAAAATAAAGAAAACAAAAACAAAAAAAGCATACGTGTGATGGCTAGAGAGATATCTCCTCCCTCGCTGTACTCCCTTGGTTGTCATTCTCGTGTTCGCGTTGGCTCCCTGTTCCCCGCTGTCGATCTTGTGGCCCCGTTCTGCTTCATTGTTGTAGGTGCCAATGTACGTTGGGGGTAGTCGTTTTTGTCGTGGTTGGGCCTTGTTATATTTGTAAACTAGCGTACACTCACTAGAAATAAACAATAGTGGAAGAAAAGAAAACTTACTGATGGGCTAGATGCAAGTGATGGTGAAGGTGGCAGAGTTGAACATCTAACTACTACTATAATGATTAGAGTAGGAGAATCCAGGCTCGTCTGGCCAACTTTCTTTGGCACTTTGAAAGAACTCCGAGTCATTGTACTCATTGTTATGCAACTGAATTGCTCAAGCTGTGCTACGCAGCACTTGAAACTGTATTCGACTAAGTATTAGTAGCAAGCATGAATCTACTGTTTAGCCAGGCCATCACCATTCCAACCTGAGAGCGAGCTTGTGGATTTGAATGAGTCAGGAGGGATTTGCCTGTCATTGTTAAAGGTGCTTGACGTTGGATAGGAGTATGGAGAGGTAGAAGAACTGGCACCATGACTGGCACCAAGCTCGTATGACTGCTTTAGTTGATCTGGCACAGCACTATAACGCCCTACGTCCCATGGAAATGGCGGTAGTATGGAATGCCCACCAGTGCCGACTCCCGATGACGACCAACTTGACTGCAATACATCTTCTAGGTTACCCTGGTAACCAGACCAAATCATAGGCACAGGTGCAACACTGGCCGACAATGCCGCAGAATCAACAAGGCCCACCGCTGCACCTTCCGATGACAATGTACTAGTGTATGGGGCGTGAATGGGGTGTGAGGAACCGGCCATGGGTGTAGTGGTTGGGTACATGCCAGGCATAGCTCCAACGAGGGCTGATCCAGGTGCAACCGCTTTCAGAACCTCTTCGTGCAGATCCTTCATTAAACGTGTGGGATCTTCCGAATTTGACTCGTGGGCAGGTTTTACTCCCTGTAGGCATTTGGAGGTGGTGGGGTGAGATACAGATACAGGGACACGTTCACGGAAGTCAGTGTGCCCATTAGCAAAGTACTTCATATACTCATTGAGGTTGTCCGAGCCCCTACTGCACGTCAGTTGGCAAATCCTGAAGTCAGATCATAAATCACCTAAGACTTGGATTCGCCGAGAGTGCTCGAGATGCAACAAATGCTCGTCCAGTGACGTTAGAGAGCTTCTCTCCTAATGAATCTGCTTCTTCTGTCCCTTTTACAAGATCAACCAGTAAACAGACGAATCCTATTTGGTGTCGCTCTCGACGAGTCAGAACACCTTTGTCACCCGGTTTGACTACACTTTCATCATACCCACTCTCTCTGTCCCACCAGTATGATTTCATCTAAATTGCAGTTAGAAAAGGAGGGACTTTAAGAGAAAAAAACATACCATGGCCCCGGGGAAAGCCAGGGAATACCTGGACATTCGTCGGTCAACTGGATCACAAGCTGATCGAAGAGATGGGCAGTGTTTGAGAAATGCCACCACTATGCCCACAGTGATGTCCAACAGTACTTCATTCTGTAGGTGATGGACAATCATGTTTACGTCCTCCTTCTCGAATGTATAAATGTGGATGGACCGTTTGAATTCTCTCAGCAACTGTAGGGTGTGGGCGCCAAGACCATCACAAGTCACGTAATTTATCCGTCGGCACTCGACAACTTTACTGAACCCATAAAATGGTTCAGGCGCAAGAATAGCTTCCTGGTTCAAAGCGGACTGCTTAGAACGGGTCAGGATGGTTGATTGGGCCCGTAGTTTCTTCTCTGGCTGTTTCTTGCTGTGGTCCACAGCTTTCCGCTTCCCCTTTGAGACAGGGGTCATTTGAGAGACTCGATGAAGATACAGGTCTGAACTAAGTGCATTTTGAGCAAGATCCGCTAGACAATTTGGGTCTTCTAAAATCCGACCAAGTACGGCCTTATATCGCTCCTCGGTTATGATCCTCGCCTCTATATTCAGGTCTCGAACAAAGTCCAGTGTCTGAAATAGAAAAAATCAGACCGAAATAATAGTGATTTAAATAAAGCCATACAAGGTCCAGTAATGTGTCGTGGATATGCTTAACCGAAAAAGGCACATTTGGAATAGTTTTGGGCACTCGATTCTTGCCTATCAGCCAGGCATGGATGTTTCGGGCTAATACTGGCCAGTTACCAGCATCAAAACTATCAAAGCATCTCGCCTGAAGGCCTGAAAACTCTTCATCGATTGCCGCCTGTAAGTTCTTGCCATAATCCTTGAGGAATTTTGCTTGTTTGCCCACAGAAAAAGGTCCAGCTTCGTCATCCGAAGAGTGCTCATTTGATGCCACCTGCAGCAACATGCACATGGGTATCATTAAAAACAGCAGAGAACAGGACCCAGGCAGATGCATACCTCAGCCTCGTCATTCTCCCCACTCTTGATTGAACCAAACCCCGAAGGGTAGTGAGTATTTACATCGAAAGTAAGTTGAGAGACTTTGATGCCATCACTTATTGATGCATTATCCCGGGGCCCCATCTCTTCGTCGGCTGCCACTCTAAAGAAAGGCTGAAGGGGACCCGGATTGATCTCATCGTTATACGGTGTCGAGCCTGCAAAATTTTGGAGGTAGTAGGTCATCGTGTAATAGAGATGAAGCTCGAGACTTGGAGACAGATATATATTCCCATCTTCAAATCCATCCCCGGGCCATCCAGGGCAATCTGCCTCATGCAATGACAAACCACTCTAGAAAGAAATTAAAAGTGCACATGGCCTATTCGAGTTAGCAAAATGTAAGCACCAGCTCTAGTACTTAACTCAGGCTGCCGCCTAAGTTAAAATGAAATCTCATAGTAGATCTATTAGTATGAGTATGATTTTACTGTTCTGTGTTGAAGGGATACATTGGAGTAGGCAGGGACAAACTGTCTGAGATATAGGCATCTGAATGGTGGCCCTCTACTTCAAGAGTAGTAGTGCCCAAGTAGTGCCAGTGGTCGAGCCTAAGGATTTGGCCGCTGACCCTGAAATTCGAATCATGATGGATTCGGAAAAGGCACCAAATCGACTTGAACCTGCAAAAGCTGTTGCAGATTTGAGCCAAGGGTTCTACTAGTACTATGACCACAACTTGAAGTTTGCCATGCAGGAATAACACTTCATTTGAAGTGCAAGTTCATTACCATGAGTCCATGACATACCAAGGCCTGTAGAAATAATGCACTGACTCATAACTTGACCCATTACCAATGGGGTTAATGGCAACTTCCAGCCAACCAACAACCTGAGTGTGGTGTCCGCATGTCTATGATCTACGACCCGTACTATGTGATGTTCGGGTTAAGCATAGTATGACGATAAACCCAAAGCACATGCCCACCACTGCAACTCCACTCTTCCAGCAAAAATAGCCATTCCTACCATTGCCGAGTGGGGTCAGGCCTGTTTTCAATTTCACATCAACCCCATGGTTCACGAGCGCTTATCGATCCTTTGTTAGTGCCACCCATGCCATTTTTTATAATTTTTTTGGTAGCGGTCAAAGTAGGGCGATTATTGTATGATTAGTGGTGCGATTATGAATCAAAAATCGTGTCAATAATCCGAGTCACCTTGACCATGATGCGTGACGATTCAATCATTTATCGAGGGCGATTACGGGGCGATTACAGAGTGATTATGGGACATGATTATTTTGACAGATTTATGATCCTCTGAGTGATGTAAGCAAAAAGGTAAGCACATCAAATAATCACCTTCGATAATCATACATAGACCTAGTACATGAGCAAACCTCGACGCTTGCTATGGAAAGCGAGAGTGATCTGCTTGTCTCCGGTCCTCGCTACCCCTGAAACCGGCCGGTCAAGTCCCTGAGTGCCTGATTAATCAGCCTAGACCCCATTTCCTCCGGAGTCGTCGCGCGGTGACTACACTACAAAATTGAAGGAAAAATCTGAGCTTAGATTATGACAAACGGCCTTGTATCATAATGCTTTTTTAGAAGTTCAGCGATACTGACGTCCGTCACCTGAAGCTTGAAGTATTCTTCAAGCGGTCCACGGATGACATCTTCAGGTGCTGGAGATGTGTAAAAGCAAAGAGATAGGGATGTCCTTACGACAAGGCTTGTGCTGATTCTTCCAGTTCGGTACCATGGTCAGGTTGCAGGTTGAGCCAGTGCTGTTGTTTGCTCCACAAACATTGAAACAACCACCCCACAATCGCTGACAACAGCGATTAGTCTCTTGAGTCCAACCTCCACAATCATCATTGAATGTTTCCCCATCAATTTACAAGCCACAGCCCAATCAGTCCTGAGCCCCGCATTTTTAGCCTTTCCTATCGTGAGGTCTTTACTGTGCCCCACAAGTTCCGATCGGAACCGGTCGGAACCGGTTGGAAATTTTTGATACAACTGCCTGCCAACTGGCTTGCCATTGTTTGAAATTTTCCAACCGGAATCTGACCGGAATCAAGAATCCGATCGGTACTGAGCGGAATTTTTCTGACCGGATTCTGAGTGGAACCACTTGGAACCAATTTATATTATTTAACCAGCAATTTATGTTATTTAAATTTATAATTTGTAAAATAAATGCAACAGCAGTGAATCGAACTCATGTTTCGGGAGACACAAATTAATGCAAGCAATTAACCCACTAACCCACTAAGCCAACCTGCCATATATTGTGCTAGGTATTTCACACACTATAGACCCCTCAAACATGACATCACATGTCAGCCTCCGGCAATCTCCGGCTGCTCGTGTCGGCGGCAACCCCTGGTTTGTCGTGAACGTGTTGACGTTGCCACGTCACACACCGTTTCTTCCCCCCCCACTCTCTCTCCCCTCTCGTCGACCATCGCGACCATCGCCGACTCCCCCCACGACGCCATCAATGCCAACAACGACCCGTTCCAGCCCCCCCACCACCCGGAGTGGCCTTCAACGAGGCGACCCCCCCCGTTCCAAGCGCAAGGCTTCCAATGTGGACGAAATGGCCCAGAAGCGCCCCAGGACCAAGGAAGACAACGAACCGGAATCGAGAGGGAAGGGGAAGGGGGGCTGAGAGGGGAAAAAGGAGCAGAAAAAGAAGAAGGGGAAACGAGCACCCAGGTAAGCGGCCATGACCGCCTCCCTCTTGTTTGCTCACGATGGCTACCCACGCCTCCTGCTAGGAAAACCGAGCATAAGCTCGCTCGGAGCGGCATTCCCCACGCCCCCCCTGGCCGACCTCGTCGTTCCACCTCCGCCCAGCTGGCAACCAGCAGCAGCCGCCAACGATGCTCGGACCTGCGAGGAGACCACGAGACAAGTACCGACACCTCTATGACCGGCCGTAGCGAGACCGATACCTCTAGGACCAGCCATAGCGATACCGACGCCAACAGCAGTGGGTCTGGAGGTGGCAGCACCACCTCGAGTGACGACAAGGCCAACCCTAAGGCCAGACGCGACACCCCGTCGAGTGACGATGGGGCCGACCGTAAGGCTAGGCGTGACTCCACCCCTTCAAGCAAGGATAGTGCCGACTCTAAGGCTAGGATGGCGGGTGCTATGGCTGGAGTCGACCCTGCCGACTCGAGCGATGACAGTGCCAACCCCAGGGCTAGGGCGACAAGGGTTACTGCAGGACTTGACGACACTGCGAGCGATGGTGGTGGGGCTACAGCCAGACTCGACGCGGCTGATGCCAATCTTGCTAAAGCTGGCAATGATGCCAACCACCTGGCAGCTGGCGCTGAGGCTGGAGACGTCGGCACCCCCCTGAAATCTAAGGCTGTGGGTGCTATGGCTGACCCCATGAGTTTGGACGAGGACCAACCTGCTCCGTCCTCATCAGGTAAGGACTCTCATGTGGACCTACCTGATCAAGGTACACCCTGGCATTTTATTTTAATTATTAGTAGTTTTAATATTACCATGTTAGATACACAAATGGGTAGTCCACTGCATCTTACTCAAGTTGAGTTACAAGGCGCTTCTCGCACCACTGGGGGGATATTTCGTGGCAGGGCCCATGGCAATAATCCTAATCTTGCAGACCTTGCTGAGGACGACAACCCGCTTATTCCTGCTATTGGGCAGGTCTACTTGTACATCTCTGCAGAGGATCCTGCTTATGCCAACTGGGACATGGCACAATGAACCGGCAATCATTTAAACATGATGTAACCAATTCTCTTGCCCATGTTCTGGAAGAAATAGCTGACAGACATTCTCCTGTGCGACGTAAGAACCAATTCTAGATCTCTCAATTAATATAGACTTACTATGTGCTAGGCCATAACCAACGTATCTACACCTATGAGGATGGCGAGTGGATGATAAAAGGGCGATATGAGCTGGCCATTAGAAAGAACGAGGATCTGATCTGGTCAAAGGAGAATGAAGAATACAAGACTCGAATTCTTATTGTAAGAATTTTCTTTAATTTCTCAACATCAATGCAATAATATATGCTTCAGAGCACCCATGATGGTACACTGTCTGCACCAGGTTCTCTGCCTGCTACATCTGCTACGCCATCTGCTATTCCCTCTATTGCTCCATCAGATTCAGGGATTGATGCTCAGTTTAGTGAGCATGTCACCAATAATCCTGTTTTGGTGCAAGTTGCCAATGCTTTAGACATTGATCCTGCTCTGACGTACCGCAATGACTCTTCCCTCCACCTCTGGTACAAGAAGTATACCGCATATCATCAGGCTGTTGCTGAATTGAACAGGTTGAAGGCCAATAACCAATGGACTCTGGCATCTATTGGTCATACAGAGATGATCAACCTTTTTTGTGGGCGCTCATTCTGGCATTCTCATGTCAACAGTGGTTTTCGTGATATTCAGAATTACAAGGACATGGTGGAGTGGCTGGAACGAGGGGAGAATGACAAGGAACCTTCGGATCTTGAGGTTTGGCATCTTCAAAAATCTCATTATTCTTTCAAGGACTTGGGAATCTGGAAGAAGGAGGGGACTTTGGATAGAGCTTATCAGAAGCGGTTGAAGGATAAAGAAAAGGAGAAAGCAAGAAAGAAAGAACGGAAGGAGAAAGACAGAAAGGCTAGGCAGGATGATAGTTCGGATGGGGGTGGGCCATCTAAGAAAGCAAAGAAATCAGCTCGTGGGAAAGGTGGAAATTCTTTGAAAGCTTCTAGCTCCAAGTCCCGAAAGTAGGTTACAATTATGTTCTGTACTTGTATCTGATCATTTTATGTTGTCTTTTCTTCCTCTTGTATAGCTGTGTTCCTGTACTACTATGGCACATTCTACTGTTGGCATATTCTGCTTTCAGTTGTAGAATTGTGGTGCTATTGATCCTCCTTTTAAGCATACCACATGTGGCTGCAATGTCTGATGTACAGCCCTTTCCAAATATCACATTCAAAGTTTTTAGTGACTTTGTCTCTCAAAACTTTAGTTCTCGTATTTCCTTGGCCACAGTACTTCTGGTACTGTTTAGCTTAACAGACAATCCGGATCTTCTAAATTTGAACAGCCGTCAAAAAAATCCATGTATTCAGGGAGAGCGAAAAGAAACATGTACTGGGTGGATCAAAACATTGGCTAGAGCTGTAGAGGATCGCTTGGGCATTGATGCTAAAACCTTGATGAAACACAAAGAAATTCCACAAAACATGGACGATAATGCACTGGTTACACCAATAGCTGCCAAGCTTGATAAAATGGCCAGTATTCTAAAACTGGAGCCTGTTTTTTCAAAGTCTGGAAAAATAAAACGGAGACTAGTTACCATCTCTCATCAGGACATTGCAGCAGTTCATGTAATTTGTCCAACTTCATTTGAATGTGAAGATACCAATTGTCAACCACTTGCTTTACATCAAGATACTCGTCCTCGAGATCTTCCTAAAGTGACTTTGATAAAAGGAACTACAATTCATAAGAAAGTCTATGCCATGACTGGAAAATGTGTCAAGTGTGATACAAAATATCATGCTGATCATGAAGGCCTCACCCAGCCATCAGGCAGGAGAAATAGAATCTATCTGAATTCAGCAAGATATATAAAGATTGGCCAACATATATGGGTTGACCGTTCTTTTTCAAATGCTGTTGTTAATGGCATGTATAGCTTTCATGCTTCAGCTGCTGCCTATACTGAGTATTGGAATAACACATTTGGTCAAATTGACTTGAACTATTCTGCTAAACTTGATCGACGACATATATGGCAGGCATTTGTTCAAGAGTCAATTCAAAGCATTGCTACTAATCAGAATGAATATTTGGAACTAAATGAAGATCTACCAATTGATGATGTGACTAGAAATGCATTTGCAGCTCTTGGAAAAAATGGGGTTATGCATGCTGCCAATGGTCATGCTTGTTTGGAATGCACACAGCCTTATAAGCATTCATCAAATGATAATCCAGACAATATGGATGTTGACAATGCAGATGTAGCCATGCATGTTCTTGATGGAATAGTAATGGGTCCAACACACTGTGCATATCAAAATTGTGATGCTGATCTTTTAAATGCTCGTGGTGGTGCATTCTGTGCAGTACATGAACAGGAATATGGAAGTAAATGTCATATAGTTGGTTGCCAAAATACTAAGGTGCTTCCAACTCAGGCTTGTCAACAGCACAAGAAGGAATGGGATAAGCATATTCAGAATCGAAGCCCAGGTGCACTAGCAGGTGTTCGCCGGATGTTAAGAAGGCCCACTGAAAATTTGGAATGGCTTCCAAATATCCAACAAGAGTCCTTGCCTCATGATGGACCAGCACCACCTGAAAGAGATAACAAACATTACTTCAGCCCTAATAGATTTTACTGTGTTGAAACTATTTGTGCTCCTTGTGGAACTGTTATAGCCTGGACAAAATTTGACAGATCTGAATCTCCAACAAATATAATGAAATTTCTGAATAGTATTTATCCAAAGAAAGAAACACGGCCAGCCTATATCTGCATAGACAAGGCATGTGCAGTACTGAAACACATTGTTGCCAATGATGACAATAATGATTGGCTTGAAACCACTCGGTTTATTGTAGATTCATACCACTACACAAATCATAAAGCAACTGACAATTTATGTCGTACCTGGTGTAACCCTGCTCCAACTGATGGCTCTGCACCAAATTTGGTTCTTTCCACTGTTGATAAGCATGGAAATCCATGTTATAAACGTGCATTTAACACACAGGCTTGTGAACAGTTGAATTCATGGCTAGCAGGTTATGAATCTATTCTTAAGCACATGACTCCTGGGAACTTTAATTGGTTTTTACATGCAATGCTTTTTTATCATACCCAACATGTGTTGAACAAACAAAAGTTAAAAAAGGAAAAGGAAGAAAAGGGAATTCAGGATGATACAAGTGATAATGACCAAAATAGTGACTCTGAGTAAAAGAATAACTTAATTATTACATTGTAGTGATATGATGAATAAAAACTATATTTCACTCCTTGCTCTGAAAAAGAACAGAAATGCCATCAACCTCTAAGATACATCCAGTTTCAACAGAAATACACCATCAACCTCTAAGATACATCCAGTTCCAACAGAAATGCACAATTGCATTCCGATGTATAGCCAGTCCAACAGAAATACAGTTCCAACAGAAGTGCACAATTGCTTTCCGATGTATAGCCAGTCCAACAGAAATACAGTTCCAACAGAAGTGCACAATTGCTTTCCGATGTTTAGCCAGTCCAACAGAAATACAGTTCCAACAGAAGTGCACAATTGCTTTCCGATGTATAGCCAGTCCAACAGAAATACACCATCAACCTCTAAGATACATCCAGTTCCAACAGAAGTGCACAATTGCTTTCCGATGTATAGCCAGTCCCAACAGAAATACACCATCAACCTCTAAGATACATCCAGTTCCAACAGAAATGCACAATTGTTTTCCAATGTATAGCCAGTTCCAACAGAAATACACCATCAACCTCTAAGATACACCCAGTAAAGTACAGATGTATAGCCACATTCACACCAATCACCTCCAATGTATAGCCTCTTCCAACCAGATACTCCAAATCACCACCAATGTATAGCCACATCCAATCAGATGCACCAATAACCATCCAATGTATAGCTATTTTCGCTCGGAACCACTCGGAACCGCTCGGAACCGCTCGGAATCTGGTCGGAACCGCTCAGAACCACTCGGAACCGCTCAGTTCCGATCGGAACTTGTGGGGGACAGTAAAGTACTGCCTATCGTAGTCCTCCGCTGCCCTCTGTCAAACCATACAGGGTCTGTTCGCCTCCACCACTTACTAGCCCAAACACACAGAGGATTCCTTGTCGTGGCTCTTCCGAGTCCATAGCCAAGAAGAAACCGGATGTTTCTAGGGGTCTTATCAGTCCTCCAAGCCCCTCTCTTGACACTCAATACACCACGGGTTCATGCGATCTTGATACGATCGCCCAGGCCACATCAACATCCTCACCTGCTTTCAAGAGGATTTTATCTAATCTGTGGCCATTCCTGAAAGCAAATAGATCACAAACCATTGATACCGACAACCGCCAGTTAACAATTCCAGACGTTACTTCAGAGATCATGGACGAGCTAGAGAAGATGGCTAAGGAATCTTGCCTCCCAGGTTGGGAGGATATTATGTATGTTAGGTTTCTCAAATTTTTCATATCGTAGGCCTCTAACGGCATCTTAGGATTGATTTTTTGGAACATGAAAGAAAATTAATCCTCCGCTACCCTACCATGGGGCACGAGATCATGGAGTCCATCTTTCACTTTCTCGACCGCAGCAAAGACGAGGACCGAAGTTTGACAAGCCAACTAGGTGACGACGTTATCCCGGGAGGTACTGCAGATAATATTCTAGAAGATGGCAAGAAGTCACCGGATTATAGCTTCTATGATCTACGCGCACGCAATGCTCTAACAATGACTATGCCCACAGTTGTGTGGGAGGTTGCCTATAGCAAAACTGAGGAGAAGCTCGCCCGTGATCTTGGGCGGCACATCACCGGTTCAATTGGTGTTGTCAATCTCGCAATTGGTATAAAGATTACCCGAGCGCCAGGCCCTGTTGTGGATGATCAACAGCGTTCGGAAGTGTCAAGAGTCACTTGCGAGCTATGGGAGGCAGAGCAGCCCCTCGAGCGTTTTACGTCACAAAAGCAGGAACAGGAGTTGAAGTTAGGCGAGTTGGTGAGCTGTGATGGTAATGCACGCCAGGCTGCCACCTGTGGGTGCCCTCCCGGAACGAAATTTTCACTCACCACAAAGCTCGGCGACACCTATGTGAAATGTACCGCTTATCAAACTTGCATCTATGAGGTACATAGCCTACTTCGTGCGTTTCAACGTGCTCATGGGTATTTGTGTAGATTTTTCCTAAACTGCCTAACAACATTACCAAGTTCGAGATTTTAAACCGCCACATGTATCATAACTTAGATGGAAAGGAGGCAGATAAGCCTGCTATTGTGGTTCCTTTTGCAACCATACTCAGTGTTATCCGGCGTCACCACGAACTTACAAACATTACTGAAACAAGAATCCAGGCTAGGAAGCGGCCACTCGAGAGCGGGTATCAGGATGCTGTATTTGGGAAAGATGATGAGATAGCTCAGATGAAAAAACCTCGTAAATGATGCAGCATGTAATTGTTACCAATTCTATGGAATTGAATGTATTTTCTCTGCATGGCGCGATTTATGACTTCACGCAATGGCCTTGCTAATTGGCGTATACTCGAGTTGTGGTTTTATAATAATGAATAATGAATAATGAATTTCTTAACCCTAAACAACGTGTTAGGGCTGATTAATCAGGCACTCGGGGACTTGACCGGCCAGTTTCAGGGGTAGCAAGGAGGGAGTGGTTACGAGTCTATCCATCATCAATCACTATTGAGTACGAGTCATCACTCATAGCTTCAGGATCCCCATTCAACTACAGGACTCCTTTCCAAATCTCACAAATGATCCTGCTGAAACTTGAATGGCGAAATCTAGTCTGACATATTGTCCCTTCCTCAGATGAGTCTAATTTCATTACACGCATTCACTGGTATAAGAACAATTGTGTGATGTGTGAATAAATTTGGCTTAGCTAACTCCGACAGCAAAAACTAAAGACAGTTGAGCGCTGAGATTACGCGTTTATGGCGGGTGATCAACTTGGACTCATCCTCTAGCTATGCTTCACTGCACATCCCAGAAATCAGTGCCCTTTGGTAAACCTCATATGCCAATGTGTCAAGCCCGACCTACGCCCACATTTCACAATAAGAGAATTATGGCCTGGCGAGATGATGTCTGTGCAAGCCTAGCTGGCTGTCACGGTTTCCTACCTCCTCCAATATTTCCCCTGGAAGCTAGAGACACGCTTTACCATGTGCAGAAGGTCGGCGAGCTGCGTATTGACCCAAAGATCCCCCAACATATTCTGGATAATATTTCTCAGCAAATATATGAAACAATGGGCCGTTACGAGACCGTGTTGATCCTAGCAGAGTTACCTGAGCCAATTAGGAAACCATTAGTAAGTCTTTGAATCCATACTTGGTGTAAACTCACCCAGAATAGAATAACAAATATCACTGAGACCCGCTTGGTATCATGAAGGAGTACTGCTACGTGATGGGCATACGGGATCTTTTATGGGTTCAACAAATGATGCTTGAGAGGCAGTTGCGGTGTGGTAATCTTGATGGGTTTTTTACGTTAACGTTGGAAGTATTGGACGAGGTGAAGATGATGGCACAAGAAACAGAAGAATCAGTATTGTACATCATGAGTTGGAGTCGATCACAAGGATGGGTGATAGATTACGCTGCGACTGAGTTACGACGCCTTGAATCACGTAGGGAAAACCACCCCTGCAACCTGATAGGACCATTTATTCAAACTGCTGTTTAATTACGAAGGTGGAAGTTTTTTTTTCTACTGAATATTGTTAATTGTAGCCAATACGAAGCTCTGTATCAACCATCTTTCATTCCGACCCATAGCATAATAATTGCTCATCCAATACACAATCATGGGCATGAGATACCTGCCTTGTCATGAATTTCTGACAAGAGATGCAGTACACAAACAGGGCTTCAAATTTGGCAACAGACAGCCCTTCAGCATCGTATAGCAAGTGCATCCTATCTCCCGTTGAATGAGGTGCTTGTAGCATGGATAAGGCGATAGTGCAGTCGTGACAAAACATTTGGCATCGAGGGAGGCATGTAAGACACTCTTTACATTGAGTAAACAGCCGTTGGAAAACATTCCGGTCAACACCTCCATTGAGAACGGAATCCAACTGCAGCAAATGCAGAGCATCTGAAGCTGGAGCTGATGCAGGGTCAAATGTATCCAATGCGACATCTTTGAATGTATCATTTTGTCAGGATTGCATGGCGGACAAAGAGCAACATACCTCCAATCATGAACGGCCTAACCTCCCGGAGATAATCGCCACAATTGTGGATGGGCTCGTCTGTTTCTGACCCGACTTCAGCTTCGATGAAAATGGTAAGAATTTCATTGCTGACATCTAAAGTACTGGACTTACTTGCAGAAAAGGGGCATCCAGGAGATGGTTTCTGTACACATGGAATGGGATTCAATGATACTAATGCTTCAATGGGTGCAGCGGGGGTAGGAGTGGGCGAACTTGAACGAGCCTCTGTACCAGGAGACACCCGAAAGGCACCCTGGCGCCTTAGGCCCACAGGAGGTGAGGTTGAAACCGGTGTAGAAGGATGTGTTGGTGGATGCTCATTCCAATTTTGGGATGTTGCGGCGGCAATGTCAGCTGAAGTCTGAGCGAGCTGAAAACTGGTGGCAAACAGTAAAGCAGAAGTGACACCGTGTTCCAGAGTCTGATTGTTAGCTGGATTCAAGTTACAAAAAGCAACATGAGAGTTAAAGTTTGAAAACATACACCTTTGGATCTCTGAACAGGCTCGGGGTGCACAGTGACGAGGACGAGACGGGGTGGCAAGACCAGTATTTGACCTTGTAACTGGCATTTCTACTATTCGAAGGGGAAAATAACAGTCACGGTGGGTGGCGAGAAACTGGAGTGCATGATTTGCACGTCTTATAAGCGGTGGTATGTAGAGTGAATCCTGAGTCCTGATTAGGAAGAAATATATTAATAATTCCCAGATTCGACTTGCGATCGGTTTCATTTCTCATCTGAGCGTGTTTTTTCTTGTTGGGATCCCATAAGTCTGTGCAGCTTATGGACCAAGAACATATCATTCTGAATTGAAGCCCATACATGTAGGCTACAAAATACAGATCCACAAGTTCTACTGGACTGGGGAGTTTGATATTTGATCAATGACATCGATCATCATGTAGATCTGTACATAATCTTTCAATACACTGCTACACGTATATTTGGTGCGGCTTCAACAATAAGTTGGAATTCCCCCAACCAGATCTCTCCAAAGTCAAATAGGAATAATAATTAATTAATATAGTAGCAGTTGAGTAGTCAAACATCGTGATTCGTTACAAAATTTGAATCATTGAATCATGGTTCTCTCCCTGAGGATTCAATATCCATTAGTGGTAGATGAATCAACCGCCCATGAATTGTACAAAAAGGTTTAACGGTCAGAGCAATTTCAATGACGATTCACGATCTTGAATCACTGTGTGTGCGTTTTTGGCATGTTTGACTGCTACCAATATTCTGATTTGGGAAAATGATTGATTGCTAGCACCGCCCTTCAATCACTTCTCCAATCCTTTGCATTTCATGCCACACAGACTAGTTAATAGCTTAGATGAATACCCTCAAGTCGCACTGTAATCATCGTTTTTTGGATCATCGGACCAGTTTAGTGCTGACGATCTGACTTGATGACTTACCATATTCAAGTTAAGTATACTGTACGGTTCTTTTATACTAATTATAGCCGTCATGGTATTTTATCGATCTCATCTCTCTGAGTCTGCGTTGTAGCACCATTTGGTGGGATACCGTTTGAATAGTAATCTCCTGACTGGCTGTACTTCAGCCTTTTCAACATGGCTCAAACACGTACTTTTAGAACCACTGACTGACTACTGGACCAATCATCACTGGCCCAGCAGCGGTGTTCAGCGGCATTGATGAGTTCATCCCCCCAATCGAGCAAAATCTACTAGTCGTCTCTGGGGAGAGGTTATGTAATGTTGTCAAGCGCCGAGATCCGAGTCTGAATCGTAAGCGCTCTTCCCCATTCTGATCACTCGGCAACTTGAATATCTCAAACTTGCAAGCATCGTGACTAGCCTATTGCATGCCAGTATCAGGGTCCCACTGACACCGGAGTTTGCCATTCCATTGAATGTTCAGATATGTGAATTCTGGCTCCCGGGCCTCTCTGTTGCGCACCTACCCATATTTGGTGTCAGCTGGTGGATCATACCGCTACAAATCATCCCCAAAATTGATCCACTTAGCGAGGAGGAGTTTATACTGAGGGGACCGTAAGCAGACTTAATCGAAAGGAGTTCGATTCGGCGGCAGCTCGGCGGCCATTCAGGTTCGAAATGCTTGGCATTGAAAGGGTTTTCAAAAGTGTCCTCAAAACATTGTCTTGTGGCGACATGTTTGTTGTTCACCAGTACACACATATGCTCCAGGTTACATATAACATGTGGTCTGTTTTTTTTTAAATTAAAAAAGCCTCTAAGTTGTTTTACAGTTTTTTTTTATACTGCTTCAAGTTGCGATCGGGGTGACACTGACTCCAGGTTCGGTATCAGAAAATCAAACAGTGTGTAACTTATTCAATAACATGACACATTCAGCCGGTATAAATTCTCCTCTCTCTTCCATGACAGTTCACCAGAACTGATCCCCTCAGATCCCCTCTAAATGACGAGCATCACCGGCAAGCCCACATTCTGTTATCTTTTGCATTATGCTAATACGTGTCCTAGATGAACACCCTATGGTTGTCGCATATGCTGGGGCCAAGCGCTGAATTGCTGCTCTAGAGCAGCAGGTCCAGAACCTTCAAGAGTCGGGGGTGAAGCGTAAATCGTTTGTGCATCTATGCTTGGATCGGCTCATGCTGAGACTTCTCTCGGCCAATAGCGATCTTCTGTCAAATGTCACGCAAGGTCGAATTATATGCAGGCTTGTTTCCATGTTTGATTCTGTTGACGAATTAGTGGAAGAGAATGATCGTCGATGTCTTGATGAGGACTTAGAACTAGACGACGGCAACGAATCCACAGTGAGGTACCCCCCCAGTCTCCACCCTTTCTGATTTCTACTACCGTTCGCTGATGTCAAGCAGCCAGGATCGCACCTATCGGGGTTATGAGCTTCTCATTCGGCATGTTCCAAACCTCAAGGTGAGACTAGCTGAGCAGGATGTTTTCAAGCTGAACACTTATTTTCGTGACGTGAGTTCCCACTGTTACATTCCATGGCTTGAAGCATGAACCAATCTATTTTAGCTTAGAAAAGGATCGGGGGGAGCTAGGGGTGATGACGCAGCCAATCTGAAACCAGCAGTTGTCAGTTGGATATCAGGCATGCTTAGTACTCCCCTTTCTAAACCTCTCCGGCCCACTTCCAAGCTGGATCGTGGCTTTGAACATGATGAAACTGGCCGTCTCTTATGTCCCATCGAATACAACTGGGAGGATGCTACATAAGCAGCATGTAGGTTGACATCAGGATGTTGATGTCTGTTCTCACATAGTGTGCGAGCACTCATCCGTGAAGGCCACCCGGACTACATTGTCACTGCGGATTCCTGGCCAGCTTTTCTTTACCCTAAAGCAAAAGGTGATATCGACAACATAGAGCAGGGGCTTTTTCGGAGTGCTATTTTTCTTAAGGTGTGAGACAGCAAGTTCACGATGTATACCAACTGAAATTACCTTTCTCAGGCTTTCAAGTTCGTTTTTACTTCACCAAGTTCTGCCCAAGACATCGAGTGTCAGGAGGATGTGGACCAGCACATTCCATCAACCAGAAAATGCTCCGGGCGAAACCAGAAGGCACCTACTCGCGGCCATGTTGCAAATTTGCTGGGTATGAAGTCCGTAACGCCGCGATCGCTTGCATATGTTGCGGTTCAGGTGAGTTTTTTGTTTTCTACTTATTTTTAGAATAATGAAAAATGAAAAATCTTTCTAGTTGCGTTTTGCCCTATCAAATGCAAGTGCCTGGAACGAGAATGATGGATGCTTTAATTCTGTTACATTTTACAACAATATTGTTGACTATTTCGAAGTTCTTCTGGACCCTGGGAGCCAGGCACTTGCCAAGTCCCTGCTCGCATGGTGGACCAGGTCAGTGCTTTATTGGAGGACGCCCTCTGTTAATTTATTGGCATTTCAATGTACAGTAAAATATTTGGTGGGCGACCTACACCTGCCAGTCACAATGTACGGGGTCAGGCAGGTGGATTTTCTGTCGCTCGACTAGCGAGTCAACGAGCGGCTTGCACTGCTCACGTACCTGCTGGTTAGTCCCTTTCGCCTGTTCATAGTAAATGAAGTCAGTATACCGGTGTAAATGAAATCACCATTGTGTGCAACTGGCAATTGCAAATCTACAATAGAACACCTGTATGTATGGTTGTGAGGAACTGTAAGGTGAATCACATGAACCATGGCAATTGATACCAGCTCGTTTTGGTTTGATTAGGGCTCCACTCTGAATGGATAGCAAACTTTTTGGAGGTTTGATGATAGTGCTACAGCCTACTGTGCAATGAGATAAGGACGGCTCTTTGGAGAAGAGTGCAGAATGGAGAAGGTAGCTATGCTGTAAAAAAACGTAACATGCGGCGAGTGCCTTCCAAACTACATACATCGTCCATACAAAACGCCTTTTCTACATATGGTAATAAGAGAACATGCAGTAAGCATGTTACCGATGCCAAATGTGAGTCTGCATTCTGTACCTCATTGAAGAATGACCACAATAGTGACATGAGCCCACAAGGATGCAAATTGGAACATTCTGTACCTCATTGAAGAATGACCACAATAGTGACATGAGCCCACAAGGATGCAAATCGGAACATATCTCAACACAGAAAATCATACCACGATCGACAAGATGTTGATTAGGATTGAGTATCATCAGAGGAGCAACAAATTGTCCGGATGACATAGAAGTGCAACCCTTCTCGTTCGGTTACTTTGTTCCTTGCATAAGAAAACTGTAACATATTGTAGTACAAAAAGATCCGGGTTGTCTACGCTGAACAAGGGAACACAGGGTGTTATGCAGCAAGCCCACCTCAGTCACGCATTGCCATGAAGCAGAAAGTTGTAGTATATGGTAGCATGGTTCGGTTTTTAAGTAGTTGTAGTCAGGGAACGACGTAATTTGGCGTTTGAAGCATGAGCATCAGAATGGCTGTGATGTGAAAGGAGGCATATGGTGAGACGCGTCGTAAGCTGTTATAATAACATATCAACAGGGGGCCGTTTGAAGAGTGATGAAATTTGTTCATCTGTGGGAACGGAACTTCTCGTTTATTCCATTTGAAGTATGAGCACCAGAATAGCTGTTATGTGAAAGGAGTCGCACGGAGACAGATCGTAAGTCATTGTAATAAGTTGTCACAAAAAGATTGTTTGAAGACAAATGGAATTTGTTCACCTGTGGAGAATGGAACTTCTTGTTTATTCCATTTGAAGTATGAGCACCAGAATGGCTGTTATGTGAAAGGAGTCGCATGGAGACAGATCGTAAGTCATTGTAATAAGACATCACAAAAAGATCATTTGAAGACCGATGGAATTTGTTTGCCTGTGGAGAATGGAACTTACCGATGCATCCCGTTGTCTGAGAAATGTAAAACGGTGTGACATAAATAGGCATTCTCCACGTATTGCATGTGTTACACCTGCGCTACATATTTATGGCATTTTTTTTGGGAAACCCTGATGGTGGAGTAAACGTGAAGACAAGATTTAAAACAAACCTTCATAAGGGTTGGGAAGGCTGACAGTGGCACTTATGCACATCCAGGCCTATTATTTATGAGAAACGCTGATTGATGAGCATCAGTCTGTGCCTGAAACTCCAAGGTCAAAATTGCCCGTTCCAACTTGAAGCAGGACGTGTGGCCCCGGCAGTGACTAGTGACTAAGATAGACCTCACTCATACTCGACAGCATCATGTGGTTTAAACGTTACATTTCGTGACAAAAGCACAATTCTGTATACTACATTTTCTCATGCATGCTTGCGTCGATTCTGGGATGAGGAAGTTGTGGAGAATGGGTTTTACTACAATACGCTCGTTTTCTTTTTTTGAATTTGTACGATTTGCACAAGGAGTATATGATTTGTCCAATCTGGTCTAAAAATAAGCTAGTACACAAGAATCTAAGCTCACGACGCAGCCGTAACAACCAAACTGAAGCATTACATTGTAATTACAAGTGATCGGTGATGCAAAAAACGTTGTTGTTACAATATGCCATATGTAGTGTATCCTGCCTTCATACAATACACCACATCGCATACGCCTCAATGCACCACGCCCCTCTCATGCACTACTTCTCCTATGCGAGTCATCCCATACACCACCCTCTCATGCACCACCCTCTTACGCACTACTCATCCAATGCACTACTCCTCTATGCACCACCCTCATGCCATACACTATGGCTCTCTTGCACCATATTCGTCCGATGCACTACCCTCTTCCAATGCACTACTCCTCCATACACCACCTTCTCGTCCCAATCTCATCCCAATCTCGTCTGATGCACCATGCACCATCCTCCCATACACTACGGCTCTCATGCACCATACTCGTCCGATGCACCCTCTTCTGATGCACTACTCCTCTATGCACCACCTTCTCATCCGATGCACGATGCACCACCCTCACACCATACACTACGGCTCTCTTGCACCATACTCGTCCGATGCACTACCCACTTCCAATGCACTACCCTCTTCCGATGCACTACCCTCTTCCGACGCAGTACCTTTTTCTGATGCAATACTGCTCCATACACCATCCTCACGTCATACACTGCAGCTCTTATGCACCACGCTCCCACACACTACTCGTCCAATGCACTACCCTCTCCCGCACTAGCCACTTCCGACGCATCACTCCTCCATGCACCATCCTTTCATGCACCACCCTTCCGATACACTACCCCTCCATGCACCACCCTCATGCCATACACGTAGTTACGGTAGTACGGCTCTCATGTGCTTACTCGTCTGATGCACTACACCTGCAAGGCTATGGTGCATTGTGATGCAACAACTTAGTTCATTTGTTACATGATGCACTACACTATGGCATGCACTACAGTACCGCTCTGCAGAATGATAAATACATTGTGTTTTAAATCTATTCATATAACACGGTTTTCTCTACGACATTGTTTTATTTTTCTAAACCTGTGGCGTCACATACCCATCAATGGTCAGCGAGCACCACTTATACATTCAACAGCCTCAGCCATCGCAGTAGTTGTAATCTCTACATACCGGGGGATGTCTGACCACATCTTGGAGAAATGCTCTCGAAGGGAACATCTCAGTGCCGCTTGGCGTTCGGCATAAGCGTGTAAACCTTCCGCGTTCATGGATGTGACCGGTCGGTGCATGTCCAACTGCCCTTTTTCTTTCCACCACCCCTCCTGCCACGTCAGAAAGCACGGAGCTCGAGACATTTCCTCTGTCAACAACTTGACTTCCTCCCGAAACCGCATTGCCTGCGCTCTTGATGTGCACCACTCTACACGTAGCGAATCTCGTAGCTCCTCATTTTCCTCCATATCCACTATGCTTCCTGTCAGATTTGTAGTCTTCCATATCCACGATAGTTTCCAAGTTCCCTCCGACACCCCTGGTTCTGCCTCAGTGAGCTTGCGTTTGTCTGCATCTGTGAGTGGTAGAAATTTAGTTTGCCATCCAATCTTGCCAAGTAGAGCGCCTAATGACAACAAAGCGGCGTGAGCGGCTCGGTATTCGTTGCCGCTAGCATCCACATGAGCCTGGACGGTGGCGATGGCATTGCGTGCCCGGGTGTTGGCAGACTGGCCACATACAAAACGATCCTTGAATTTGTAAAGATGCGCACGCACCTGTAGATACTTTTGCAGAGAATTAAGCGCATCGTGCACCTGAGAATACCGCATATCCCACTCCAGTTTGGCCAAACGCACACTGAAAGGGACTTGGATACCAATCTGAGAGGGCAGCCAGAGTGGAAAATTCTGAGGACCATCAGTAGCACCTGCCGCGTCTGTCACCTTCCGCAGGGCAACTATGCTGGGGATGTAGAGCTGTTGTTTCGTGATCCATGCATTGATTTTGCGCTGAAGGGCGTTACTGCGGAGCTGGACCCGGGTAAGTTGTTGATCTTGAGAGTGAAGCCATACTTTGCCGATCTCGACTCTCAGCGCCCGTCTGTAATTAAGATTGGTTAGTAATCAAGTGAATGACCGGATTCCAACGTACTGCTCAGCTTCGAGATCCAATCCAAAAGCTATCAAGACACTAGGCAAAACCTCATCATCCAACGCCATGTCACGGCCCTCTAACAACTCTTTTGCTTCTATCTCCGACAACTGGCGACATATAGCTGCTTGGCTGGGCACTTTGGAAACCAGGCATCAATAATGGTCCAGTCACGTAGTCGCCTCATACATACCTTCTACCATGATAACGTATGGATTCAGTTGCGACGAATCCTTCTCCCACCGTTCAACCTCATCCTCCCACTGTGCAACTGTCGCATGCGGGAGTGACTGATGTAATTCTTCGTGAGCAATAACATGATTGTGCATATCATCTACGGCGGCCTTCATCTTGCGAAACAGGGTCAAACCCATCCCACTGAATTTCTTCCAATTGTAAAACCCAAAGTGTGCATCTAGTGTGTCTCGCCGTGATCCGGGCCCCATCTCCTTTGTGCTGGCCGCCAAAGGATTAACCTCAGCCCATCCACGTTCTGGAGCTTCCCCATCCGTACGCCCTACCCCCTTGGTCAGGTTGAAAGAGAAGCTGGTCTGGCATGCAAGGACATATGCTGGGAGATGGAATTTTGGGACGAGGTATGTGACTCGCACATGATTGTCGAAGGTGTCGAACCAGTGTGAGAATTGAGACATATGTCGATGAAAGTTGATAGACCACTGACATACAATGTCATAGGAGATGATGAGTGTCATGAGCTCTGATCGACTGAGGCTTTTATAGAACAAGTAATCCATGTTGCAATATCTGACTCGGAAAAGTGAGCGATACCATAGCCAAATAACACCAAACATAAATTACCATTCCCCTTGCTGAAGGTCGCCGACTGCATTAGGACGCTTCTTATTATGTCGCGCGCATTCAATTGTTCCAGTCCCACTTGCTGCATGGCCCTTTGAATTCTTTCCTGCCAGATTGACGGCATCATGACGTGAACAAACACTCTTCTGAAGGACCCTTTAGTCAGAGATGAGAATATTATTTTTCATGTGACGACTCACAGGTACAGGATCATTACTATGAACCCCTAGATACTCTTTATACTCCTTCTCCTCGACGAAGTAGGCACAGCCTTGGTTTAGATCTGGATCGGCCTTATCACTTGAGACGTCCTTATGTTTCAATCGGAAATTCGCGTCAATGCCTAGAAAGAGTGTGTAAAGCCAGCTAAAGTATATCTCGTAAGTTGCAGTGAGATATGGTAAGGGATAAACTACTCGCTGTCTTTCTTCTGGCGCATTCTCCCACCCAGGAACAAGGTTTTTCCCCGGTTGTGGACATGCAGGACACAGGACAGCACATTCACCAGGTTGTGTAGCCCTTGCTCCCAGCGGGTTGTGTCCTTGCCCAGAACGCTTGAGCAATTTCAAATAACGCCATTCACGAACCATGTGCTTCAATGATATATAACAATCCTATGGAATATTACAAATCAATGGATGGATTCTCGGATGAAGTTTACACAATACCTTGGGTGTAAACATGCCTGTGTTATCTGTCAACCGCGCAAGCGACTGATAATATTCAAAAACTGAGACTTTTGATACGTAAGAAAGGAGCTCAAAACACTCCAAGACGCGGAACGTCGCCGCCGTCTTTGGGTTTTGAACAGTCGCTGGATAAAGACGTGAACGAAGGAGTTGAACCATGCGAGATTGACTAGAGAATCCACAGGCACAAAAATTGAGGCCAATCTCATGGACACCATTCGTATCGATGATGACAAACTCATCGCCTGGACAAGACACCGGATTAACGCATTTGGCACCAGGAGGATGACCGAGTTGGAGTCGAAGACCAAGCGCTTTCAATGATACGGACTCGAAAAATGTTCCGTTCCATTGCTATATTGATCATCAGCGGCAGTGTTTGAAGGGTCTAACAAACGACCAACGTACCTCAATGCAGTGAAATGGATTGTTAGCATGTGCCTGAACAATACAAATTCGGCACCTTAATTCCCTCCTGGCACAGTCGATGCACTCAAACTCAGCCGGCTGTGTATCATGATCCACGCTATCTTTGGAACAACTGCACCGCCCTGAACGATCCTGACCACGTCCCTCAGTGCCAATAATGTCTTCTAAAAAGGTGTCGACATAGGGTAGCCACATGTGCAATGCTTTGTCCTGTGCATTCATCTTTGAGTCGTAAGTGAACAATTATTGAATATTTGCACTTACCCCAGGCAATCGGCGTCGTTTGGTGTTTGATTTTAGATCTGGACTCATCTCCGCTAGGTGCTGAATGTACTCAGGGTCCAGAAACTCATCGTCTAGCGGTTCCTCATCTGAAATGCCATCATGCAACTGTGGTTCTGTGATAGGACTTGAAGACATGTCCACTCCCTCAGATGAGGTGGTGGCAAGATAAGATGTCACGAGATCTAGTCGACCATCTGCCTGGGTACTAACACAGACGTGCTTGTGGTGTTGGGTGGGTTGTTGCACATCACTGATCGCACCTTTGGTATGCCACTGGAGGCTGACGTTCTTTTTCAACGGTTTTCCCTTCTTCAGACGCATCGCGTGGAGGCCACAAAAAGGCGCCCAAATAGACCCCAACACCACAGCTTTATATCAGTCAAGTATGGGTCGGCGCGCTACGTGTATCTCTCTGCACCAGAAGGCGAATTTAAATCAGGAGCGTAGGATACAATACACCCAAACAGCGAGGTACGTGCTACTCCATACATTAATGGACACTTCTGACTGTTCCCCAAACAAAGCTTTAAAAAACTTTGTCAACTCCAGAATCAACACGCATACCAACGCCGGAAGGTCTCAGGCCTCCCAAATTCGCAAGAGGCATGCACCGAAGCCCCCCCCGTTATCCCAGAGAAACTCAGTCAAGAAGCATTATTCCCCCTTCCAACTTCACGACTATTCTTTCGTGCAGCAGAGGGCTCCGATGCTCTTGAAGATTCCAATTATAGCAATAACCAGCTTGCTCATTGGGACCAGGCTCCACCGTATGCCATACAAGGAGATGTAGATGATATTGAGCAACTCAAGGATGCACAGCATGGACGACAACACTGCATCCAGCGTGAATACAAGGATCGCCGGCTTGAAGACTACAAGATGAAACCTGTGATTACCTTTAGGTCAGAGGTCTATAACGAGATTATTAAGGGTTTGCACGAGTGGGAGGAAGCTGATTGCGCTCTGCGGGGCCTACGGAATTCCTGCCAAACATTTGATATTGAAATGGGAGAGCATTGGAAACAGTGGCAGGCACAACGTGTCATGAGCCTGCAGAGGGACTTGGCAGCACTGCGAGAAGGCTCTGATAAATTTTTGTGTATGTATGTCGACCATTGGTCTTAGACCAGGTATGCTCGCTCCAAAAATGCAATGACATCCCCTTCACATCCGTCACGATATTCCCGAGCTAACAAATTCAGTACGCGTGCCTCAGCCTTAGTAACCTGCATCTATTACAACTAGCATTAGATTACAACCAGAAATATACTTATGAAAAGTATATGGACCGAAATTACACTCAGGGGTAGGGTCTTAAATTCAGGTTGATCGGTTGAGATGATCAATGATCGGTCTTGGCAAGCCACTGGATGCATCTGTACAGTTGATGGCGGTACTAGAATCTTGAATTTGCGTGCACAATCTCGGTCCATATGGAGCAGGTAGCCAATCAGAGTACGAATAGAATTCTGCTGAAACCCCTGTAGAGCGTCGTGTAAGTCAGAGAGTGGGCAGAACTAGCTTCCGAGTCAGAAAGGCCACAAAGTGCATTGTAGCACACCCTACTTTGATCTTGTATTGTTCGCGCCTGCAGATTGCACAGTCAAATCAAATATTCATCCAAGTTACTGTAATTATTTCGGAACACAGAAGTTAGTTGGCTATTATGTGCTATACAGTACAGTGGCGCAAATCTATAAACCCAGAAAGTTTTTATTTACCGCATAGATTCACTACGGTTTAATCACGGTCATGTCCCATGCCATTGCTAAAATTATAATATTGCACATATATTCATTGTTCTACAACTACTGTCGACCCATGTTTTATTTTATTTCATTAAAGAGATTTCTGAGATTAATGTTTTTTGCAACTTTGTGAGAGATGTGTAACACAAGTTTCATGTTCGAAATTGTACATGGTAAGATACAAGCAGTCGAGTAGAGAACAAGGTGCCAAGAAGTGGGAGAACTACATAGGGCGTGCTTTTCGTAACAACAAGAGGCTATCTAACAACCCGAACACGATTGGCATTAAGAGCTGCAGTATACACCGCCTCGGCCTCAGTGCGGGTCGAATACTTCTTGTGTACCGAGCCGGAGACAGATACTACCACTGGGGACACGGTTGTCCTAGATATTATCTATGAGAACAAAGAATTTGAAGTTGATGTACAAACACGAACCAGTCTCGAAATATCCCTACTCGTTTTCCCACTGTAACAACATACCATTCAGATCCTACGTCATCAAACGCTCTCGCAGCTGGTAGCCTAATCAGTTTCACTGGCTGGAAGCTGCCAGTCTTCGAGACTGCTTACCGAGCAGCTCAAAATTTTCTGGCTGCGGCTCTGGAGCTGGTGGGGGAACATATCCACGACCTTGACAAGCCGCACATCGGACAGTTGGTAAAGGCGAAGAGGGAACTGAGCTTCCCGAACCATGTACTGGCAGTGGTTTTAGCAAACAAATGATAACAGTCATTGAGATACCGATATTGCTTACCAGATGGAGACGGCGGCGGGCTTAGCGTGATGCTGACTATAATGGAAAGAAATCAGATGTTAACTCGTCATTTTCAATCTGGTACCTTACCATTGTTCATCGAGATCGCAGCCAACAGCTGCTCTAAGGTGGCGGTCTCAGATTGGGGTGTTTCTCCTTTCATTGGAACGGTGGGAAAATGGTCTGACTGGGAACGGGTTTTTATAGCTACTGTAGAATCGTGGTGGGCGATGAATTGCTTCGATTCTCCCGCCGCACGTGAAGTTGTCTTTAGGAGAGGCTTGGAATGCCATGGAACTATAGATGCGCAAAGAGTGGCTCTGATTGGCTCAAAGGATGAGTCAGTAACAGTAAAAGGACGTACATAACCTTTTTTTTGTCCCTCAACAATTCAAACTTGCTGCCGGAAATCGCGCACAGAGTCAATTGTACGTGGTGATGATGTGATTGGATTGTCCCTGAGGACCCTGACTATTGTATTGCCGTTACATAGATTGAGATGGCACCCCAATCATGGACAACATCTAACCAAAAAGATTTTCTCAACGCGCTAGTGGCCGACTATCTGAAAGCGCAAAAAGAAAAATCACTCACCAGTTTCTGGGCTCGGCTATATGAAGGATGGTTCCAGAAATTCCCGGAATTACCTCATGTTATCCCTGGGAAAGAATTGGACTCGTTGTCAGATGAGGAGAAGAAAACACTTGGCGAATCAATCAGGGTGCGCCAAAAGGTAAAATTACGGTCTTTAAACTATGAAAACCTTAATCTCATATCATTGTAACCGCATAACAAAGCAACTCCAAAATTGGATGCGATGGAAGAACGGCAACCGGGCTCGATCCCATAATTCTACCTCGAAGGCCGCGGATTTCAAACGCGTATTGCAATCCGGTACTCGCGCACCTCAAAAAGTTCAAGTGTATTCAAAGCTGATGTACCAAGAAAAGATCAAGGCTAGGGTCGATACCATCATCAGCGAAAGTGGGCCTATGTCGCATCACAAAAAGTTCAGTCTACGCATGAAAATCACGAAGGAGATGTGGGAAAATGAAGATGCAGGGGTCAAGGCGATGGTCAATGAAGAAGTTACGAAAATGACAAACTTGAAGCTCACTGAACAACAAGGAGACCGAACTCCCAAACAAATGGCAGAGTACGTTTACTACATCATGATCGAGTGTGACGTGAGTATATTGAGACTTTCACAGGGCAATCCAACAACTGCCAAATCTTATTGGCCCTTTCTTCCGCACCCTATCGGAAGCGACCAGTTGGGCGTTTACCCTTTTGCTTGGTGGTCCTGACCCACATGACGCCAAGGGGGACATCAGTGTTGCTAGGTGCGCACTACGGCCCCAGATCTTTTTCCATTTAAGTTCACCTGTTGCTGCATAGCTATCATGTTGGCGAGACGGCGTTAGGTAACCAGTTCCCAGCTGCGCACAAAGACTTCCAGGAGACTTTCATGATGCCATTCACTGAGTTCTTGGTTAATCTGTATCGTGAGTCATGTATTCACAGATGATTGATTTCATTGTTACTCACGCATTCCTTTCGTAGCCGAGACGATACGTCAAAAACGATCCTTGGAGTATACTAGCCGTTGCAAAGAAGAGGCGTCTGACGCAACCGCAGCAGAGTCAGAAAGTGTAGAAGATCTTGGTGGAGTCAACGAGGGTATGAGTGCTTCATTTATAGATTTCTTGCTGAATCCCTCACGTTGAACATTTCAGGATCTTTGAGTAACTGTAACCACGGGTTTTCTACTCCTACCGCCCCCTCCTCATCTGCTCCCATTCTAATCCCACCACCTACGCCATCTCTACCTACGTCCTCTCCAGTTTCATTGCCACCCATTCAGTCCACTATATCTGCGTTATCTGCCCCAGCTGCGTCCATTTCAGCATCGTTTGCTGCAGCTGTGCCTCCTGCTTCAGCATCATCAGCACCCATTCAGTCTGCTATAGCTGCGTTATCTGCTCCAGCTGCGTCAGTTTCAGCGTTGTCGTCACCTGTTCAGTCCGCTATAGCTGTGTTATCCGCCCCAGCTGCGTTGTCCGTTTCGGCGTCATCCGCTGCAGCCACACCTACTTTGCCTGCTTCCGCTTGGGTGCCAGCATCTGCTCCAGGATTGCAGAACCAGTTCCAGCCATGTAAGTAATCAATGACTCTCATATTCACAATAGAAATTGATTGCGGCGATGGACAGATTGTGATCCAAATCTTGGTGGCATAGCTTTGGGAACGTGGCATGGAGACTCTGCGCATGGAATCGTCGATCCTCATTCATCTCAACCTCCGCCTGCGATTGGTGCTGAGAATACCCCCTTTGATTTCATGTCCTGTGATTTTGGTGGCAGCACGGTTGGCGGTAACATGACAGGGCTACCAGGAATGGCTCCAAGCACCCAAGTTTCATGCTTAGACCTGCTGAATTCGTGGGATGGGGTGGGGTCGATGTCTAACGTAGAGGCGTTGATGGCCCCCGGACTGCCGGCAATTCCTTTCATCACAACTCCCTCCAGTTCGATGTCTCCATCGTCAACCCAGAGCGAGCCGACGTTGTTTCTCTCTGCTACCTCCTCTTTACCTTCATGGCATACACATACCCCTTCTGCTACTCCAGGCAGCATGGTCGCTGGGTCGGGCTGTGGCCCGTTTAGATTTCCCGCCGCTGCCTCTGCTTTCACTTTGTCTGACACCGCGTCTACTCATCTCTCTGCTCCAATGAACATAGCCTCAACCACAGGATCGACCCTTCTTGAACCACCACCTCTGCCTGCCTACTTCGCCAATCCCGCACACATCATTGTTCCAGCTGCTGTATCAACCACTTTATCCGGAGCTATGGCAACTGATCCTATACCTCCCGCTTCCATGTCCATTTCTCCAGCATTGGTTTCTTCGCCTGCCCTCCAACACGATATAACACCTTTGGATGATGCAAGTACAAAGCGGAACTCTACATCCCCTCTGATCTCACGCCGCTCTGCTCATGTCGTTATACCGTCAACGCGGGCCGAAAAGATGAATCAGATTGGTTCGACAGCCATTGTGGGAAAGGAAAACCAGGCTCCTCCTGTTACCACAGACAGCTTGCCTCTGTGGGTGACGGCTGCTCATGCCCATCTCACGACTCAAAATCTTGGTGCTGAGTGGGCACGCTGCGTAGAGATATGGGTTCGTTTTGAAGCATCCGTGGAATATGGTCAGAAGTCTAAGGTATGATACGCTGCTTAGTTTCTAGACCTTTATTGATTACAATGAAGGGTGTGCTTTCACCGAAGCAGAGGCCAGCCAAATGGGGGAAGTGGATTGCTAAGAGCTCAAAGGGGGTCCGACCATATTCGTCAACCCCAGTGATAGAGGATCCTCTAGAGTTCGGGGTGGCCATTGTAAAGTGGTGGCATGCGATTCAACCGGCTTTTCGCCATGATGCTCTTTCACCCCTGGCAATATATGACACAGATGAGGTGGGTGATGTATGGGCTGGACTGCAGAAGGGGGGCCCGAACGGTCTTATCTCTCTATTGACACTACTCGTGTGGTGGGGTCAGCGTGCTGATACGCGCTCCCAGTGGCAGGAGTCGAGCCTTCCATTGTGGAAATCGACGGTCCTGGATGTGACTCATTGTATTGAGAAGATGATTGAGACCTCCCGGAAGCGGAACTTGGATGGCAATGGCAATGACCGCCCCTCGAAACGGTGAGTTCCTTGCATGGGTTCCAAAGTTTGTGGACGTTGACTTTCCTTTCAGCTTGAAGATTTGATGTTTATTTTTTGGCCCGCTTTCTTGTATTTCGTCGCAATTGCACTCTTTCCCCTATATGATGGGTTATCTTTACACTTACCTGCTACGAGCCTACGACGTTGATTTCTTGTCGCCTCTATTTTTGGTATTTTGATCGCATGTTCTCATGTTCAGCCTTTATGCCTCTGAGTATCTTGATCCAATGTTGCAGTGTTCAGTCTAAATACTATGTGTTATATTCAACTGTTGTTGATTACTTGAGTGTAATAAATAGTGCCTGTGAACAAAGAGGTGTATTGTATGTATAGAATACAATGCTTTAGTGCTACAATGTCAAGTTTGTGATGGTGCATGAGGGGGATGGTGCATGGGAGGGATGGTGCATGGAGGGGAGGGAGGATGGTGCATGGTGATGAAGGGATGGTGCATGGAGGAAGGGATGGTGCATGGGGGGAGGGTGCATGGGGAAGGGATGGTGCATGGGGGGGAGGGTGCATGGAGGGAGGGATGGTGCATGGGGGGAGGGTGCAGGGAGGGTGCATGGAGGGAGGGATGGTGCATGGGGGATGGTGCATGGGGAGGAGGGATGGTGCATGGGAGAGGGGATGGTACAAGGGGAAGGGATGGTGCATGGGGGATGTGGCATGGGGATGGTGCAAGGGGAGGGGTGGTGCAAGGGGAGGGGTGGTGCATAGGGAGGAGGGATGGTGCATTGAGGGGAGGGATGGTGCATGGGGGGGATGGTGCATGGGGGGGATGGTGCATGGAGGGGAGGGAGGGATGGTGCATGGGGGATGGTGCATAGGGGGGAGGGATGGTGCATGGGGAGGAGGGATGGTATATAGGGGGGAGGGATGGTGCATTATAGGCATAGACCATGGTGTATTAAATTGGGGGCATTGTAATAACAATGGTTTTTGCATCATCATTTACTTGTAATTACAATACATTATGCATTACTCTGGTAGCTACAGGTGCACGACGTGTCCTTCCGATTGGTTGCAGCAGGGTATAACAATGCCTAAGCTCAAGAAATTAAAACCCTTGAGGAATATCATCACCATAATGGTGCCCAAGGCTCCTCAGGTGCATAGAAAAAAGAGAAAAATTGCAGAGGTGGAGAAAGAAAATGTAAGCACGCGCTCATCCCAGAGCAAAATTATCATTAAACACACTCAAACAGATCCCGACGCATCATTCACGCAAAGCCAAGAGAGTACGCACTCAGAGCCCTGAACTACAGGAGACTTTTCCACCCGCATCAGGGCATTCCGCTGATTTGACGCATTTGGGTGATTTGATGCATTTGGCTGATATGACGCGTCAAATTAGGCATCTCGTGGACTTATCTGATGTCAATCTGAGTCTGGAGGTGGCATGGTATCACTTGTATCAATGCGGAAATATGCATGTCGCGCCCAACGGTTCATGCATGCTTATCATGAGGGACTAGATGGGAAAGATGCAGCTTGGGCTTGCAAGAAATACAGAGGACATCGGGTCATTCCCTCATTCCTTCTGGCTAGTTTAGACAAACCTAATGCATCAGGAAAACGTGAGTACTTTGGTTTGATTTGATAAATGTTACAACATGTGATCACCTAGATGTCAGTTTTTAATTCCATATATATATATTGCAAAAGACAGACACATGAGCAACGGAGACAAAAAAATATCATTGTTGGTCACATTGAATGAGGATCTGAATAAAATTATATTTCTTCATCATCTGGATGTTTCCCATATATATATATTGCAAAAGACAGACACATGAGCAACGGAGACAAAAAAATATCATTGTTGGTCACATTGAATGAGGATCTGAATAAAATTATATTTCTTCATCATCTGGATGTTTCCCATATATATATATTGCAAAAGACAGACACATGAGCAACGGTGACAAAAAAATATCATTGTTGGTCACATTGAATGAGGATCTGAATAAAATTATATTTCTTCATCATCTGGATGTTTCCCATATATATATATTGCAAAAGACAGACACATGAGCAACGGTGACAAAAAAATATCATTGTTGGTCACATTGAATGAGGATCTGAATAAAATTATATTTCTTCATCATCTGGATGTTTCCCATATATATATATTGCAAAAGACAGACACATGAGCAACGGTGACAAAAAAATATCATTGTTGGTCACATTGAATGAGGATCTGAATAAAATTATATTTCTTCATCATCTGGATGTTTCCCATATATATATATTGCAAAAGACAGACACATGAGCAATGGAGACAAAAAAATATCATTGTCGGTCACATTGAATGAGGATCTGAATCCAATTATATTTCCTTATCACCTGGATGTAGTGTTGCCATGGCTACAGGCTAAGAGCTTGAAAATATAAAGTAATCTGTTTTGGGCAGAATTTTCATCCTTATGCCAGCATCTACAGGACGACGGCGCACGCCTGCGCCGTCCCTAGAGCCTGCCACCGCCAGTGCCACGTCACAGACGCCGCCGCTGCCATCCCCTGCCCCACCGTCGCCAGGGTCCCCATCAACTCCCCACTCCCTGCCCGCTCACCCTCCAGCTCCCAGACCACCCCCTACATGCCTCGAACCCACCTCGTTGAGCGCCGCATCCCAGACTCCGTCCCTGTTGTCCCTGCTGCTAACCCCCACCGCAAGTCATCCGAATGGCTCCCCACGGCCCCTGCCCCACTTTCTGTGGCACCTCCAACACCCTGCTGCACTGCCCGTTCCCAGCCCTGCCCAGAACGAACCCCGCACCCCCCGTTTGTGGCAGCACCCCCTGTCCCTCTGTCAGCGCCTGTATGTGCCCTGTCCACATCGTTCCACCCCCCTGTTTCCATCCTGCACCCAATGACAATGACACCACCCTCACGAGCAACTGCTTGTGGGATGGATCACGGATGGAATGATGACGACGACGAGTAGCAACCAGGAGCGGGGGCGAGGGACGACAACGACGAACCAATAACGACAGGAGGTATGACAACGACAGCGACATTGAGGGACGATGGGACGAGACACTAGGAAAACGGGGGGGCGACAATGCAGGACACGACAACAGGAGTAGGGGAACAATGACACAGGAGGATGGGCTTTGAATGATAACTAGCTATGTGCAATGATTTATATTATATACTTTTGGAGTTGTACAAAAGCTGTGTGAGACCAACATCTGCGACAGGAATGGGTATGGGTATGGGAATGCATGTAACAAATTTACTGGGCAGAGGGTTGTTTTTTGCTCTTGGTGGGATGAAAACCATCCCATAATCGGAGGGATGAGTTCATTGGGACAGACAAATTTCGAGGAGTTTTCAACCTCTTAACTCATCCCTTCTGAGGGGGAATTTTCAGGGATGTTTTTAGAGAAAAACGGTGTGTGACGCAGCAGCCTTGGGGGCTGCGCTCAACGAGGCAGGGCTGGGGACAAGGCTGGGGGCTGGTGCAGGCATCTGCCGTCGTTCTGGTGCCGCTGGGAGAGGTCTGCGTCACGCTGGGCATTGTTGAGGGTCATTCCAGTGTCTGTGGGATTATGGACGACATCAGGGGCGTCCGTGACCTGGCAGCGGCTGTGGAGGCTGCACTCGGCGAGCTGGGGGTCGTAGGAGCGAGCAGGAGGTTGGCGCTGTCTTGCGCCGTCGTCCTGTAGGTCTTGGGCCTGACCTGGGGCGTTCCGGGCTCCATGGAGTTCCTTCATTGTTGTCACCATTCCCTGTCGTTTTGCTTCCCTCCCTGTCGTTGCCGTTCACCGTTTTGTAGTTGCTCCCGTTCGCACCCCATGAGCAGTTGCTCACGGCAGTGGTTCTGGGTGCTGGGTGGCTCTGGCTGTTGTCGTCATTGTCAGCAGTTAATTAATATCTTTCTTTGTTAGTATAAAGAAAAAGAAATAAGAACAGAAAAAGAGGGGGAAAAAATACCTACAGTCCAAGAAACGTCAACGACATCTCTTGGGCCTCCCTTTCGTTCCATTTCCCCCCCTGCCGTTTCCTAACCCCCCGCCCCGTCGTTTTGTTTCCCGCCCCGTCGTTCTGTTTCCCTTCTCCTTGCTGTCCTTCCCTGCTGCCCTCACCCTTTCTGTCGTCCCCATCGTGTGTTTGTGCCATCCCGTTGTCATCCTTGGCAATAGTTAAGATTAGTAACTAAAAGAATTTTGTTAGTAAAAAAAGAATAGAATGAGAAAATAAAATAAGATTCTAATGCGAGCCTCGTGTCCCGTTTTTATGGAGGGGATAGTGCAGCTGTGGGTGGGTGTGACCTACCTCACATTAGTGTCACTCGTCACCGGCCATTCAGAGCCTAAAAATTAATGTGATACAATTAGTTAGTTTATATAAACAAGAAACGAACGGAAAAAAAAACATTCTTAAGGCCCAAACAATGACTGCATCGTTTGGGCCCGCGTAGTGTCCAAAAGGGTCGTTTGCGGTCAGTGGTGGCTCTTTCTGGCATAGGGATGGGTGGTCGTGGTCGTGGTTGTGGTCATGGTTGATGGTGTGGTGATGATGGTAGGAGGGGGGAGTGAAAGAGTGTGTGAATAGGTCAGACCCTGGTTGATATTGCACGTGAAGTTGAAGTGTGTAAAGTGCCACTGGAGCCCCCATCCCAAAAAGGGAATTCTTACAAATCATAAGAGATAATGATAAGATATCATCTTTGAAGGATTTTTTCCAACTTCAGAAAACTGGCAATACATATGCACCCTCAATTTATAGGTGCCTCTCACATTTATGGATGAATATAAAGATATACACATATATTATTCAGATACACATATTAAAGTAGTACATTATATGCCCTCCCTTGCACATACTGTGCCCTGTCAGGTACTCGGACAGACCAGGTACTCGGACAATCACCTCTAACTCTCAGTGTAAAAACTTTCTGGTCATTTATATGGTGTAGGCATACAAAGTGTACTTAGGGCTAGGTCTGTGCCAACTGGTGACCGTTGAATCCTCCTTGAGCGTGACCTGCAACCTGTTTGATGGACAGATCGGCGAATTTGTTCCGATTTTGGGGTGTGTGCCTGGCATGCCTAATTGGGCGCAACACTGGTTCTCCTCCGTCCATTGTCTGTTTTACCTCAAACTGGTGATGCTGGGCAGCTAGTGAAGTCAGGTTTCCATTCTCGTAGTCTTCACTCCATCAACTGCCATCAAATCATTCCGCTCATCACCTTTCCGATGGTGGCTCCTCAGAAGCTTGTTTTTGGACCAGCAGAATGAATACAGCCCTCCCAAGTGAACTCATGCACCTTCACTCCAGTCCCTTTTGGTACTCAACGGGCAGTGTATTTGCTATTGTTCTATGCCACTGCCTTATTTTTAGTGATTTTTTTAAAGGCTGCTAGTCCACGTTCAACACACATTACGTGAAACCATACAATGTCAATCTCGAATGAATTTTGGGAGAAAGGCATGGTGTTGGATAAGACTGGGATAAAGGCATGAAGTACGGCCTAATACCCTTCTATTGACAACTAATTAGGTCGTTTTGAGTGCAGTTTGGGCGCTCCTGGTAGGGCAGAAAGACCTGTGTTTTCATGGATGGTGACACTTCTGATTGACGTTAATATGTACTACCCAACATGTTTTCAACCCTGATAACCTTTTTTTGCTACCTTCATCCATGCCTTGTGAACATGCTGCAAGATTTGAGGGCTTAAAGAGTGTGCCGTGCAAGTCACTGCCAGTCGTCAAATTCCCCTGCCAAAGCCTCCCCAAATACTTTCTGCTATGGCTGAGCCCTCCTCTGAACCTCCTGTTCCTGAATTAATTGACGACTTCACACATCTCACTCGGGAGCAGCGAATGGAGCTAGCTCTCGCTGCTCTTGCAGCATCTGGAACCTAATCCGATGGAAGCCCCAATCTCTCCTTCCGAAAAGCAGCGAGTCAGTTTGATGTCCCATGATCCACCCTTAATGACCGCTGGAATGGGACTCCTACCTGCCAAGAGGGCCATGCACATGAACTTCTCCTTACCACGGCACAGGAAAAGGTTTTGGTGGAGTGGGTCAAAGTGATGGGGCATTGCGGCATTCCCTTCACTGCCACTGTAATCTCCGATTATGTTGCTGACATTGTTGGTCATGCTGTTAGCGAGTCGTGGGTTAGGCGGTTCAAAGCTCGCCACCCTGAGCTCAAGGTGAAGTGGACTTTGACGTTGGAGAAGTGTCGAGCTGCATCACTGAATCCTACTCTTGTTGGCGAGTTTTATGACTTGTTGGAGAATGTGCTGAAGGAGTATAATATTCCTCCCAAAAACATTTACAACATGGATGAGAAAGGGATTCAACTTGGCATTGGGCAGAAGGTGAAGGCCTTTGTTGATCGTGACCAGAAGGACGTATACTCCATCGAGGATGGTAACCGCGAGCTTGTCACAGTTATCGAGACTGTATCAGCTGATGGATCGTCCCTTCAGCCGTCAGTCATTTATCAGGGGAAGCATCGGGACCTCGAGTGGGGTCGGAACAATCCTTGTAATGCAAGGTAAGCACTCCTGTTATTTATTCTATGAATGACATTTCTGATTGGTTTGCTAGCATATCTCACTCACCGAAAGGTTGGACAGATCAAGAACTGGGTGAAATGTGGATCAAGAAGGATTTCGAGCCTGCGTCTGCTGCGAGAAATAAGACAGATGGTTATCGCCTTTTGATTCTCGACGGCCACAATTCACACTGTACATATGCCTTCTGTAAATTTGCAGCGAGTCACAACATCATAATCATTTGCCTCCCTTCTCATATGATACATGCGCTTCAGCCTTGCGATGTTGCCTGCTTTGGACCCCTGGCTTCCGCATGGAAATCCGAAGTCAATTCAGCCTCGGCAGACTACGTGGAGATCACAAAACGGAATCTATTGGTGTTCTATGCGAAAGCTAGGGAACGTGCATTGAAGAAAAGTACGGTTGTATCTGCATTTGGCAAGACAGGGATTTGGCCCTTCAATCATCATGTCCTTGACTCAAGTGCGTTCGAGCCATCAAAGAACACAACAACAGAGCCCACTCAGCCACTGCCAGCCAAGCTTCCAACACTTCTGGTCCCGATCCAAGTTCGTCACGAGAATGCAGACCAAGCAGTCCCTGCCGCAAATAAAGTTCACTATATCATTCCTCTTCCGCCAGCACTACCCCATGTGGCAACAAGAGCAGACCTTCATCGTGAGAACAAGCAGCTTCGGCACACGTTACGTCTTGCAGAGGTGGAGCTGGAAAAGGACTTTATTCAGATGAAGTTAATGGACACAGAGAATGGATGGTTACGCAAGCAGGTTCATGCGAAACAAAGCAAGAGGGCCGAGAAGAAGGAAACTACTCAAGCCCATGCTCATCTGATGACAGCTGCCGAGAATCTTGATGCACTTGCAAAAAAGGATTTTATGAAGCACTGGAAAGACGTGATGAAGCAATTAGCACCAAAACTCAAGGAGATACGAAAAGAGATTAGCAAACACAGCAAGGCTCTTGCCATGGCAGAAAGGCAGGCTGCAGCAGTAGTACGGGGCAGAGGACAAGGCAGACGCCAAGGACGTGGTGGGAGAGGTAGGGGACAGGGCCGAGGGAGAGGGAGAGGGAGAGTAGCTGACTGGGAGGAAGAGTCCGAAGGAGAGGAGTTCGGGAGCAGATCTTCCACGGATGAAAGCAGTGATGATGGAAGGCTTTCAAAAAATTCCGATGGGGCTACAAGTGGGGAGGAGAATCAGTCGGGCACACATGAAGATACGGTTGTGGACATACCGCCCATTCCAGCACTGCCTGTCAAGGTACCACCGAGGCCTTGCCCAAGGCCAATTTACCATGTGCCAGTAACTGCAGTTGATGTAACAAATGCAGAGGACGATCACAGGGGTCACGGTGGACCACAGGGACCAACTATGGGTGTTCCTACCATGGCTGGGATGGAGGATAGGGTGGCAAATGCTGCAGATGGCAAAAATGCAGTTGAGAATGAACACCGATATCCTAGAAGATCAAATCGCACAAATCGTCATTTTATGCAAGGAATAGATGCATAGACCTCACCTCAATCCAAATACCATGTTTTGTAGCGATCCGTTGTGATGTCGGCAAGTAGCATGGAAATTGAGCCAATGGGTTGAAAGTGAGTGGCGCAAAGTGGAAGTTCCCATGGGTGTCCGAGTACCTGAATTCGCTCAATTTGGCACCCATGACAACAAAATATTTGTGAGGATTGAACAATGTCTTGCAAAAATCTGGGACACATCTCAGATACAAAAGAACATGCTAACCTTGCTCTTGAATGCTAACAATGTAGTACAAACTCTGCCTTGACCTCATACCACCTTGTTTTAGCTAGCCTGTCCGAGTACTGGGCGGAGCACAGTATGCAAGAGGGAGGCTGAGTAGGAAGGAAAACAAGATAACAAAAACCCCCCTCCCAGAAATTTGCAGGAGGGAGGGGGCCATGGGTTGCATGGGGGAGGGCGCTGCCACCACCAGTGGCCCTTCCTCGTCAATGCTTCCTGTTTGTCGTTGCAGGCCTGCGCTCACTGCTGGTGGCAGTTTGTCCTTGCCGGTAGTGGTCCCTTGTTGCCGGTGGTGGCTCGCCTTCACTGCTGGTTGTTCCCTGTCATCGTTGGGGGCTGTTGGTCACTCCCACATTGTTGAGCGCTCGCCTTTGCTTGTGGTGGTTTCCCTTTGTCGCTAGTGGTCCCTCGTCACTGCTTGGGCTCCCCCTTGCCAGTGGTGGTCTCTCCTTGTTGATGGGAGCTCCCTGTCTCCTGGCGCAGCTGGTCCTGTCATCAGCGCTGTTGCCATTGCTCCCACTCACCTGGACTTGAGGAGCTCGGGAGGCAATGCCTCCCACACTTGTCATTGCCGTTATCATTGTCATTGCTATTGCCGTTGTCGTTGTTGGCGTTGTCATTCACATTGTCGCTGGTGAAGTTGTCATTGTCATTGCTTGAAAAAGATTGTTTGGTCAGGCATCGAATTTCAAAACTCAGCCATATTTGTCAGCACTTCTGTTTTTGGGAGGTGTCATAGTGGGGGGGGGCTGTGTCCACTTCGGGTGTAGATATGTCATGGGACTTGTTGCACTGAGGGCAGGTTGGGATGACTTGCATCTTACACAAGGCATAGATGGAAATTCAGCCTGCTGCAGTATGAAATATCTGAGAGATTCCCTGCAAAAAACCTTCTTTAGGGCATGAGGTATAGTTCTCTGTCAATCTCTATGGGGGGTGGTGCTTCAGTTTGTTGTCCTGGGATCTTAGACTCCATGTGAGGTCTGATCCATGATACATTGATTACTGGGTGAATCTTGATGGCTTTTGGTAACTTGAGCTTAACAGCATTTGTCAACATCAGATTGGTGATGGGGTAGGGACCTAAGCCTTTCTCTGCAAGCTTGCATGAGGGTCACTTCAACTGCAGGTTGTCTGATTCCAGCCACACCTTTTACCTGACTTTGTAGTCTGGGGCCTCTCCTCTGATCTGGTGTGCATAGCACTTCATTTCATCACATGCTTTTGTCAACACAGCCTCCACTTTCTTGTGTACCCACTTCATTCTCTCTGTGAAGTCCTCCACTGCTTCCACCTTTCCTCCTCATAGCGGTTCAAAGCCCATCTGGGGGTTGTAATAAAATGGCAAGGTCTGAATTGCTGAATTAATATGATTGTTGTAGGCAAATTCACCCAGCATGATCCACTCTGGCCAGTCATCCTGCTGATAATTTACAAAGAGTTGCAGGTACTGTTCAACATCCTGGTTGACTTGCTCAGTCTGGACATCAGTCTGCGGATGGTAAGCTGTAGATGTTTTTGTTTGTATTTTCAGTAATTTATTTAACTCATGCATCAGCATGGCTGTGAACTGTGGGCCTCAATCAGATATGATTGAATCCAGAAGTCTGTGGTACTGCCACATGTTATTGTGATATAACTTAGCCAACCCCAGGGCACTTGTTTCCTCTGTCATCAGGATTGCATGCATCTGCTTCTTTGCTCAATTGACTACCACTAAGAGTGCATTGTATCCTTGTGCCTCTGGCAGCCCTGTAATGAAGTCCATGGAGATTGCTTTCCATGGCTCTGTAGGGGAGTTGATTGGCCTCAGCTTGCCTGCTGGAGGTTTTGGTATGTTCTTGTACCACTGGCATTTGTTGCACCCATCAATGTAATCAGATACAAATTTTGTCATGGCCGGCCACCAGTAGTTCCATGCCATGAGCTCTAAGGTCTTCCACCACCCAGGGTGTCTCACAATTGCCAAGTCATGATGCAGTTTGATGATCTTGTGTCTCAGTTGTACATCCTTTGGTACATAAACCTTATGTCATCCAGAGAACTCCTGCCTCCATATTTCATTCTCCAAATCTAGAAGTCAGGTTTTGAGTCCTCTGGCATATATATTCCGATCCCTGGCTGATAGCATCAGGAAAATCTGAAAAAACTTAAACAGACTTAATCTCAGCTTAGGATGCTTATTGGTTGCTAAGCACAAATAAGCAAACAACCCAGCTTACACATGCTTAGAAAGTACTTATTGGGCTTGGGATTCAAAATTTGGTGATCCAAGCATAAAATCTGGTAATCTAAGTTGAATCAAGCATGAATTAAGTTCATTAAGTTGCAAATTAAGCTATTCAAGCTAAGTTGTTTTCTTATTTTGGGCTTATTCAAAGCTGAGAATAAGCCTGTTTAAGTCCTTTTCTTTAGATTTTCCTCATGTACCATGAGTTGTGTTCTTCTGTTAGGATGACACTATATCCAAAGGCACAACAACAACTCCCACAAAACAACAAAAACAAATGATAGAATAAGTAATTAGTACTAGTAGTCAAGGGCTGTCACGCAGTATAGTGGATGACCCAAGAGAACATGACTATTGTCTCTGGGCAATATATTACTACACTACATGAGGTAATGGTATGTTGTCCATGCATAGACCATGAGGCACTGCACCCATGTGTAAGCCTCATGTGCACTGCCTTGCATAGCGTCCCATGCTCTTAATGTGTGTTGTGCAGCAACATGTGCTTACTGTGTGTCTGATCATCTATCTACCCTTGACCATGTGTTCGATCATACTATGGGACCATTCACCTACCCTTTGCCCTATACCCAAAGGCACAATGATGGCTCCCACAAAACAACAACAACAAATGATAGAATAAGTAATTAGTACTAGCAGTCAAGGGCTGTCATGCAGTATAGTGGATGACCCAAGAGAACATGACTAGTGTCTCTGGGCGATATATTAACATTTATATACTACACTACATGAGGTAATGGTATGTTGTTCATGCATAGACAGTGAGGTGCTGCACCCATGTGTAAGCCTCATGCACACAGCCTTGCATAGCCTCCCATGCTCTTAGTGTGTCTTGCACAGCAACATGTGCTTACTGTGTGTCCAATCATCTACCTACCCTTGACCATGTGTTCGATCATAGGGACTGTTTGCCTATCCTTTGCCTTGTGTACATAAAAGTGTCCTCATAACCAAACAGATGGAAAATAATAGTATTAATTGTCTTTGTGAAAATGCACTCCTGACATACCAGGCAAGTCAATATCATCTTACTATATTATTGTGATTATCTAGTACTGGAGACCTATTTCACTACATTCTCTAGATGACCTATTCTTGGAAACCCATATTCTTGGAGACCTAATTTACTGCATTCTCTGAATGACTTGTTTTCAGAAACTCATTCCTGGAGACTTATTCCCTGAGACATATTGGAGACATACTCCTGGAGACATATTTCTATGGCAATGCTGGAGCAATGTTTCCAGAGCAGAGACATATTTCAGGAGCAATATTTCCAGAGACATATTCCAGAAACATTCCATCTATTTAATTGTTCCTACAGTATCAGCATTCAATTCTAGGGCAATGTCAGAGCAAGATTTCTGGAGTAATATTCCCAGGCAAATATTTCCAGGCAATATTTCCAGAACAATATTTCTGGAGCAATATTCCCAGAGACACATTTCCCAGAGCAGTATTTCTAGAGACATATTCCTGGAGACATATTTCTGGAGCAAATTTTCCAGAGACATATTCCCAGTCTCCAGCCTTTGAATACATTCCATCTATTTAATTGGGTCCTATGGCTACCATAACTTTCCATTTGCCAGATTCCTGATTCAAGGGCAATGTTGGAGTGCAATATTTCTAGAGCAATATTCCCTCCAGTCCAGCAACAGGACATGTCAGCCTATGCAATGTTTTTATGTCATTGGCCTGCACATATTTGTTGTGTATGGTACCAATTGGCCCATCTGTGACCTTTGTCCTATGGGCCCAGTCTGCTGGTCACATATAACTTGTCATATTCCCTCCCTAGGGGAGACATAAAGCACAGGTTTTTTTTACTGAACAGTGTGTTCCTTCACATGAGGTTGAACACTCTGGACTAATCATCACACCTGAAGGTAGTGTTGCCAATGGCTAGGCCAGTCAATTTCAAATAATTAGAGCTATAGCTTTGAGTGAAATAGCTAAATTTCTGAACATATTTGACAATGTAGAGAACACTGAAAGCCGGTGGGTCCTCTTCCAACACTAAGCCAGGTACTTGGTTATTCTAAAGATATTTAACTGGCTACAAAATGCAATTTTTGAGCCATTTTATAGCAGGTCAAATATATCTACATCAGCTGCACAGGTCACTTAATGTTGGCAGAAGACCCATTGGTTTCAGGGTGATCTATTTTCTTAGAAATTTAGCTATTTTATTCAAAGCTACATCTCTAAATAATCAAAATTGACTGGCTTAGCTGTTGGCAACACTACCTGAAGGTGCAATGGTATATTTCATCACCTGTATCCTGGACAAATGACCTCAGGGCATGGCAAGCAATACCTTGTACAGTGGCTTGGATATTTTCTGGAGTCCAATCTGTAGGTTTGATCCCAAAGTCTGTGACCAGACTCATAACATAACAACACAAATATAGGCAAACTTCATGTTGTGACAGGCAAGCCAAGGCAGTAACACTAACATATGTTTAACACAAATTATCATTTCAGGATACTAATACAAGAGAAGATAAATTCAATGATTCCTCTGCCTCTTCCTAGAACTTCCCTCAACAAATGTAACATCCTGCACTCCAGTCATTGTAGATTGTGGATTTATATGCATTTGTTTAGAGAAAATTATTTTTGTTTCATCTTGAACATCTGCAAGTTTCAGTTTTGGTGTTATAGATACCATCTCTGCTTTGTTTCTGTGGTAGAAAACAGAACCATAAATTAAAAAACATGAGTCAGAAGAGATCTTTAACATACAGGGAAATCTTGTATGAAAGTCGCAATTCATGTGTAGCAGCTGGATTTACTTTCATTTCACTTGCAAATTCATCAAACCGGGTTCCAGATCCTCCATGGGGAAGATTATTGTGACACATAGTATAAAGAAGATCATGGATCTGATAGCAGAAAATTACAACCAGTTCAAAATAAAACTTATAAGAAATCTACTGCTTACAATTGAAAATGTTCCAGCAACCATTTCAATGGTGACAGGCACTAAGTTTGAAGTGAAATCACCACCTGCCAGTGTTTTAAGTGTACCTTTCAACTGCTTATCCACTGGCCCAAGTCGGAAGTTGTATGATGCAAGCCGAAAATATATTTGGTGGATGTTGAAACTGAATCTTGAAGTGGTTTGATTGTTCAACTGCTGAAATTTTAGTTTTAGGCTGCCAATATGAAAACAATAGCTTACCATCCCTTTATAGAGAAAATTGTCATTTTTTAGCAAATTTTTTGCATACTCCAGTTGATCTCCTGCAGCTTGTGCCTCAATTCCATAGCCACCCAAATTACATGGTCCAAATAACAAGCTCAGGCAGTAGGTTTTCCATGTCTTCACTAAACCACTAGTATAGTCACTCATGATTTCTTTCTCAATGTCATGCAGGATATTGTCAGGCAGGTGAGTATCTGGTGACTAAAAATCTGATTTTAGAATAAAAGATGATTCAAAGAAGATAATTTCTCACATATCCACATCTGAGTAATGCACTGTGAATAATGCCACATTCAGTTATCCAGCTATTCCTTGGTACCTCTGGAAGTGATGGTCGGATGCTTGGGCCAGGATCACAAGACACAAGAGCAACTCTACTGGCAATCTTGGCATTGCCAGAAAGAAGTTTAACATTGATTTGTACCTCAGTACCCTGAGGACCAGTCACCAGTAGAGTTGATGTGAGGTTAGAATCCTTAGGATTACTAGTAGATGGTGTTGGGGGTTCATTATATGAGTCTGGATTATCTAACTGAATTGTGGCAACAGCAGCTGGACCTGGCTCAATGGCTGCAGGATCATGTAGCTCAACAGCAGCAGGACCACCAGAAAGGATGGTGGCAGGAGCATCTGGTTTGCTCAGGCTGGCAGCAGAATCATCTAGTTCGATAGTAGCAGAATCATCTGGCTGTATTGCAGCAGGATCATCCAGTTCAGTCACAGCAAGATTATCTGGATAGACTTGGATAGCAGCAGGCAATATAGATGTGCCACTAATGCTTTCAACTGTTCGCTCAACAGCTGGCATATATGTATCAGAGTCACTAATAGTAACTTGCTCCCATCCAAGGAGATAACGAAAGATATCTTGTTCATTCTTTCCAGGAGTGTAGACTAGTAGAAAATGTCACCACTGCTGTCACAAATAGAAAAGATAAGAAAATACCAGGTACAGTTGCATCAATAATTGATACATTTGAGATGGCATGATTTGGATGTAATATATAAACATCTCCAATATCCATCAGAGGAAATGACAGTGAAGTTATAGGAGGAGAAGAGATGTGCAGATAAACTGGAAAATATAAGCGGGAACCAAGTTCAGGACCCTTGAGGGATAGATCTCCCAGAAACTTTAGCCAAGGTATTTCTTCCAAAATATCTTGACCTGGCTGTTATCATACTCCAATAGTAAATTTTGTACCAATAGAATAGTTTAAAATAGCTAACATGGTTGGTCCCATATTCCATCAGCTCATGGCTAGGCTTATAAAATCAAAATTCAGCAGGAAGCTGGATTGTCATAAGCTAATTGACATATACTTACAAATACTGGAATAAAAAATGCCTCTGTAGTCCAGAGATAACAAACCAATGGACGTGGATAATGCTTTCTTCCTTTCTAATGAGAGAGATATAGTATTAATTTGTTCTGAAGAAGAGGGATGCTCATACCATTGACAATGCATTTGATAGGGTCCACTGTAAGTCCCATTGGGGAGTGTCAACTAAAATTGATGAAGCTTTCATTCCCAGCATTACCCCCCCCATAAGCATTGATGGTGGAGGTGAATTAAGAGCAGAATCAGAAAAACCAGCAGCATCAGAAGGACCAGCAGCATCAGAAGGACCAGCAGCATCAGAAGGACCAGCAGCATCAGAAGGACCAGCAAAATCAGAAGGACCAGAAGAGGCATAAATAAGTGGATCAGCATCATGGTAGTGGACCTGCAACAATCCAAATTCTCTATGTTTCTTACAATTAATGCAACTACTTACTATATTTTGTGTGTTGTTTACTAAACAATTATCATGATTGTCAATAAATCTGAAACAGGCATTTTAACCAGCTTCTGCTTACCACCTGAGGTTGCTTCATTTCTGGAATAAGACATATCTTGAACTTTTGTGCCAATCCCTAAAAGCCTCTCAATATTCTGAAACATTATTTATTATCTATACCTTATAAGCTTTACTAAATTTGTCACTCACTGTATTATTTTTGTCATAGTTAATCTCCAAGTCAAAATCCCAGTTCTAATAGATAGTTTATGACATCAGATGGAGCAGAATTTCAATGCACTCACTGTATTTCTGGTAGAACTTAAATGACCCACTATTGTTTGAAAAAAAAAATGAATAAGGCCCACTAGTGAGAGGTGGGTGCAACTGACAAGGTAAGGCTGTTGGCATACTGCCAGTGCTGCTCTGGGCTTCTGCTGGCAGTTGATCTGCAAGAGAAAAACAAATCATAGATCACTTAGTACTAAAGCCCAACATAAAATACTTAAGAAATGTTACTAACCAGTAAATAGGTACTGACCAGAACTTACAGCTTCCTCCAACTCTGTAGAATATTCACGAAAATGACCACCAAGCTGTGAAGCTTCCATTGGTGTCCAATAATCTATTTGTTAGGTTAGCATCCAGTTATATAATAAAATCTAAATATAATACTGCAGCTCAAATTAGACATGTAATATTAATTTTATAGTAATAGCTACCCAGGTATCGTGGCATGGGGCCACAAAGGCTGCTCAGGATTCTCTTGTGGCATAGACATTTCAAAGAAGCAAAGGGTGATGGGGAGGATCATGAACCGAGGGATCTTATATGTATTCTTGACTTGAGAACATCAAAATCGGACTAGTATGTACAGATCCAGAAATATACATCGAGAAACTTGTCAGATGATGTTTTACTATACCCTAATATGCTGCGAAGAACTCAAATGCACATGGCTTGAAGCCCGATGACACGGGTGTTCACACCGAATGTCAGATATGTCAACCTGTCAGAAAAATGAATCTCAGATCATCACCTGAGGCTGTTGCAGCGTAAGTGTACAAATGCACAAATCTTTGACGTAATCCAGTGGTATGTGGGCCGACAGCATTGTCAACCCCACCCAAGCACACAGGTCAATAGTATACATGACAAAGGACTTGTAATCTAGCTGACAATTCGAATGGACAGCATTCGGTGAAGTTTGATCCTATCAAATTCTCGAATTTTATGGGAGCACTGAGTATGTATAAATACTGGAGGTGGCATATTCCAACTCCCCTGATCACATCATGATAAACCGCAGTGAGACACAGATACCACCACGACTTTCTCCATCAACCAACTCTCCTCCCCATGCATTTGTACTAGCTAAGCCACCTTTCCACACTATCTTGTCTTCCCCTACTGGGTCATCCTCTAGTCTGCCAGTCAATCGGCACTTCTCTCAAAATCAACCCAATCCAACACAGTTGCCAAGTGATGGTGGCCCTCGAATATTAAAGCCTACTCCAGAGAATGCATCCACTATCTCTCCAATCGTTTCATCTCTTAGCCACAAACTCCTCTTTCGGCAGGTAAATTTCAACTCTAAAGAAGGTCGCAGTCTGGTAAGTTTCGATAACTTCATCATCTACCAAGCGTCAACTCATATTTTGTGCTTCTAGGTGTTCTTTGATCCCCACTTTGATAATATCAGCCATCATGACTATAGTGAACTATTGAAGTTACGATGGGAGGAGTATTTGCTTGAGCAGGAACTTTTGTTCCTGAACGATCACCTTTGACTAGTTCTGAAGGAAGGACACCATGTTAACAACCGCCAATATCTGGTGGACACACCTGTTCAACTGAGCCTCCTGATGTTGCGCCTCCAACGTGCGCAGTTAGAAGTGAAAATATACTCAGAGGTCGAAAATATGCTGGATTCATCGCCCAAAGAACCCAAGGATAGCAGGCATGACAATCGCCACATAGACCATCTGCTGGATAGACTTGACTCTGCAGCTGGGGATATCGAGGTATTGTGAGGTCATGTATTTTTTTTCTATCTAGGTGTCAACCAGATCTTGCTGTGATTCCCCTCCACGTTGGCTATATCCTCCTCACACTACTTGCCGCTTAGACCCCCCTCCCTTATATCCTCTTACACACGTCACCATTTCATTCCCACCGTGATGTCCTTCATGTTCATACTATTCGTTACCCTTTACCATTACTTATTCTCTTCAAAGGTTCTTCATCACGGTTGTATTACTACTTTCCATTCGAGCTCATCTGTAGTATTGTAATAACCCTTGTCAAAACTGTCCCAATCTAGTAAATTTGTATAGCTGCGTGCAACATATAACAACTAGGTATGCAGACACTCATGCATAGAAAATCTTCTCCGTGTCGTCACCATGCCACAAATGCACCTCAAAAAAATCTGTGCAAATATTTCCTTCCTAACGCCATTACTACCAAGACAATGGTATAATCCAACAAAGTCAGCATCACTGAGAAGTGCCACATCAATGAATGTGAAGGCCATGCAGCACCAATGAAACTGTGGGCCAAACTGTCGCTGAGTAACGACCATCCCACAGTCACAGAGCGTGAAAATTGACCGGAACTTCGTGCAAGTCAGACCAGGCCGCCAGGCCGAGTCTAAGTGGTGAAGGAGGTGCGAAACTGTGGGTGGATCAATCATAGGTGGAGGAAGGATGGGAAGGAGATGAAGAAGGTTGCTGAACTTTTGAGCTGTGTCACGGTATCTGTCAGCATTTGTGCTAAGATTGCAATGACAAATGAAACTCACTGCCTCCACTAGCATGATGGCTCTCCCCATCGGACTTAGTCACTTCCCGAAGGTCTCTGGGATTCTCATCTGTATGATTCATCGAGGCTAATTCAACAAAGGACAGAAAAATGCAAATACCTTTCGGAGCATATCGCTTGGTAGGAATGTTGTCAAGTTCAAAAACACAGTCAAGGTCAACTACATAGTTGACGACATCACTTCTCATGCTCAACTTTTGACACATGGCACTGTGACTCACTGATGTACCCACAAATGTTGTTAATACACACGGCCAAGTACCCTCCATCCGATGTTTCAATGATCCTAGTCTCATTTGACAAGGTGTTTCCAATTACAGGGCAGAGACAACCGGGGTAGCGGAAATCATGAGTCGAATGGTAATCATCCAACTTGTGTACAGGTACGCGTCTATCATGATTGTTCCCTTCCAGTGGCCTGCCAGATAATAGATAAGGCGATCTTGGAGTGCAGAACATGACAACCTTCGGGAGGTACTACACACCACTGAAATACAACGAGCATCCCAACGTCAACATCCAGATGCAGAAGAACATCAGAGTCCCGAATATGGCCCATAAGATCGCCAAGGTACAGACCATTTGAACTAATGGAGGGAGTTGTGGTAGTGCTGGTGGCCTGTGGCATTGCGATGGCAAGCTAGTCGACCACACCATTAGAGCTTTATAATGATTTTCCTCCAAATAGTTTGCGATCTCATGGATCCACTACCATTAATGGATAGAGGGTTTCTCAAAGTCTTTCTCTTTTTGTCTATCTGGAACACTCACACTTTCTACCTGTACTACTACTAAATCAGGAAATCAGATCGTCCGACAATAATGTTCCAAGTTCCCTCGTCTTACCATATTGGGAAGTACCATCGACAGGACTCTTGCCTCCTTTGACTCTCCTATCCAACTAAACGGTGCATGTTCGATATGGTACAGCAATACCGCACACTCCATTTGACATAGCCTTCAATTTTTTCCCTCTCCTTCGACCACACAACCATATTTGGCGTGGTGTTGGACTCAACCACACAGTTTATGAGCTCTGCACTTGGATATTCAAGCAGCTCTCTCGCCTGTGCCTGTGGGCATACATTTATTCAACATAACGCACTCAGTAACCACCAACGCACCTGCCAAAGGACCAAGAAGCGCCTTTTGGCAGCCTTTTCTGATGCCCAAGAAGCACTGGCAGCAAAAAAAAAGCAACGAATCGATGCCAGGACACTTATGATGCAATCCGTTTCGAAAGATCATCCACCACCAATGAAGCCTCGTGACCCACCAGAGCATCCCACATTAGCCCCTCCAATGCCACCTCATGAATCGGACACATCGCGGCCTCTAACTAGTCAGTCAGAGGGCACAGATGCCATGGTGCTCCGGGATGAGTCAACAATAATAGACAATGTACGTCCCAACATGAATAATCAAAGTCTAAGCTCAGAATTGGGTTAGAATCTACCATTAGCTCTGCGTCGAGCAAGGAGAAATGCACGTAAACCTAAACGCTACCTGGATGCTGTCCCAGAGTCTCCGCCAAACTTCCTACCAGGCTTGGGACAGCCTGATGCCTCAGCCGTGGCCGATCATGCATCACCTAGCTACTTCCTTGCTGCTGTCAATAACAATGATGCAGTATCATCAGAGGTGGTTCGAAAGCACACCTTCAAAACGTTTCATAGCACAACGAACACTTTCGGATTATCCCGGCGATTCTACTCTACGCAATTACCATTGCACGATCCAGACGAGCTTACCACATTTGCTGATTTGTGTCTCGTAGGTGCTCCTACTCCCTCTGCTGACAATGAACTTTGTACAGAGTATTATCCATATCCCAACAAAAATTCCTTTCTTCTCAGCGACTGGTTCTGGGCAGATGGTGTCCAAAAATCTCAGGAGAACTTTAGAAAGCTCCTCAATATAGTTGGCGACCCTAGTTTTGATTCATCGGATGTTCGCAATACAAACTGGAGCCAAATTAATGCAGTCCTTGGGAGCAGTGACTCAGAAGGAGATTGGGAATGGATGGATGGAGATGCTGGCTGGGTCTCGTCACCGATTGTTATTTCCATTCCCTTCCATATCCGTTCAGCAAAACCTGGAGCCCACAATTACTTCAGGGCAAAACTGTATCATCGCTCTCTCATCGACGTCATGAAAGAAAAGGTCATTCATGCGGGCGAACGGTTCCATTACGAACCTTATGATCTGCTCTGGACCAGTTCATCGACCAATAACAAGCCCATTCATGTACACGGCGAGCTTTACACTTCTAGCTCGTTCCTTCAGCTTCATCGTGACCTACAGGATTCGCCAGGTGAACCCGGTTGCGATCTGCAACGGGTTGTTGTAGCGCTGATGTTTTGGTCGGATGCCACCCATTTAACGTCATTTGGTAATGCCAAGCTATGGCCATGCTACTTGTTCTTTGGAAATGAATCAAAATACCGAAGATGTCGCCCTTCCTGCAATCTCTGCTGTCACGTAGCCTATTTCGAGGATGTAAGTTGCTCCAATGACTCTCAATTATTGTTCAACTTTATGTACTAGATGGCAGACGAATTCAAAGATTTTGCGTCCCGTCATGCAGGAGGATCGGGTCCCAGTAGCGCATTCTATACCCACTGCCGACGCGAGTTCCTACACCAGCAATTGAAGATCATGTTTAATGATGAGTTTATTAATGCGTATAAACATGGAATTGTGATTCGGTGCCACGACAGTCAACTACGACGTTTTTACCCTCGAATTTTTACATATTCGGCGGACTATCCAGAAAAGTCAGCAATTTTCAGCAATGCTCCCATCTGATTCTTAAATTGCCATTATTACAGAGTCATCCTGGCATCTATTCGCTACATGGGCACTCACCCATGCCCGAGGTGTCTGATTCCCAAAAAAGAGTTTCATAATCTAGGAGAACCACTCGATCGTCAGCAACGATCAACACTTCAACGATCGCGGACCTCGGAACTTATCAAAGGCATTTCCAAAGCAAGGTCACTGATTTACAACTCCAACCATGCCGTGGACAATAAAACGGTGAAAGAGTTGCTGAACCCCTGGTCGGCAGTCCCAACATCGGTAAGAAGTTGAAATGGTTTGACTACTGAGCATACATCTTACAGGCTTTCAGAATGCTTTCATTGAGACCCTTGCATCCACTGGATTGGACCCCTTCCCTATGCTGGTTGTCGACCTTATGCATGAATTTGAACTCGGAGTGTGGAAGTCCCTTTTCATGCACCTTATACGTATTCTTTATTCGTACAACTCAGGGTTAATTAACAAACTGGACCATCGGTCAGCCTCCCCGTGTCATAACTGGCAAGAACTACTAATGACAGTGACTTTGTTCTAACAGATTCCGATGTGTACCTACATTTGGACAAGATACAATTCGAAAATTTTCAACAAATACCTCGGAAATGAAGAAGATGGCAGCAAGAGATTTCGAGGATATTCTTCAAGTTAGACTGCTCTAAATTGTTATTAGACGCTGACTTATTTGTTGCGATCCGATTGGTCTAGTGCGCAATCCCTGTATTTGATGGTCTATTACCGGAACCTTACAATACGTCGCTGATGGAATTGCTGTTTCTTTGTGCCCACTGGCATGGTCTTGCCAAACTTCGGATGCACACGGATGTCACTCTAGATATTCTAGATGATGTCACGACAGACCTCGGTGAATCCCTGCGACATTTTAAAGATAATGTCTGTTCTGCCTTCACCATGCGCGAGCTCTCATGCGAAACTGACAGCCGTCAACGACGCCGGATTAAAAATGCAAAAAAAGAAAGGTAGTAGTAACAATATGCCTTCAATGTCTGCAGAGGGCGATGTTCCATCAGTCAAACTGAAAACACTGAGTCTGCATACAATCAAGCACCATTCGCTAGGAGATTACGTGGACACTATTCGAAAGTATGGGACTACTGATTCTTACTCGACAGAACTGGTCAGTCCCTTCTCAATCCCCAATTGTAAATAATCGACAATCATGCTACAGGGAGAACTAGAACATCGTAGCCCTAAAGCCAGATACCGCCGAACTGACCGTAAGGCTTTCACAAAGCAGCTCACCCAGATTGAAAGGCGTGAAGCACGCATTCGTCGTATCAAGGAGAAATTGAAGTTGAGATCCTCAAAGTCCAAAGCAGAGAATAATGCCTACCATCGAGCTTCCCAGAATATGGAGATTCGTTATCACATTGGACGGATGGAGAACTGCTACAAAGATATTGGTGCATTTCTCCGACAACGAAAAGATGATCCAGCAGTCAAGGTCTGTACATATATCACTACTAGTTAACAACTAAGACATACATACCCCTGTAGAATTTCCTGCCCAACTTGAAGGAACATATTCTCCCGTGAATCAAAGACGTCTTATCGAAGGAAACTCCTTGTGTTGTCGGGACATTACCTGCAGACACAGTTCACTGTGAATCAATTCCAAGCGCGAGCAAGTGGCTGGACTGCATAGTACTCTTCAAACATAACCGACTATATTCGCATAACATTATGCGCATCAATTACACTACCTACGATGTTCGGCGGGCACAGGACACCATAAATCCTAACACGGATCACTGTAATGTCATGGTCCTGGCTAATGATGAATCAGGCACTACCACGCACCCATTCCTCTTTGCCCGTGTCCTTGGAGTCTATCATGTGAATGTAATATACCGGCCCAGGAATGTTGGACTATCGTGCTCGGAGACTTGATTTTGCATGGGTGCGATGGTACAATCATATCCAGCCATATGGTAGCTGGAAAACGAGGACACTAGATCGGTTGACATTCCCACCAATGGCAGCAGAAGGTTCATTCAGCTTCTTGAACCCAGAAGATATCGTGAGGAGTTGCCATGTCATTCCTGGTTTTGCTTGTGGCCAGCGATACACCGATGAACAAGGCCTCTCTTTCAGTGCACGAGATGCGGGTGATTGGAATATGTACTATCTAAATCGGCAAGTTCTGTTCTATCTACTAGCAAAACAAAAATTCATTATTTATCCAGATTTGTTGACAGAGACATGGTTATGCAACATCATGTTGGACTCGGTGTTGGCCATGTCCATAGTTGTCAACCTTCTAGCGTCCCTCCCACTTCTACCTCTCCTGTGGAGTCGCAGAATGATACCGCTACTGAGCTTCAAAGTCAACAAACCCCATATGGAGGTCATCGCATGGAGAATGACGAACCTCAGGTCCCTGAATCTCAAAAGCTGCCCAACGTTGATCCGAATCGCAAAGGGAACAGTGGTGAACAATATGTGAATAAAGGCTGCAAACTGGATTCAGATTCATATTCAGGTTCAGATTCGGACTGGATTGACTCTGATACCAATGATAGTTTGGACGGGATTGGACAATATGATTCAGACGACAAGGTAGAACGTCTAGAGATGTACGGAATGATGATGGCGAACATTGATAATTAGGAATTCAGAGTGCGTTTCCTTGTAAAAACTGTGTTTCTCTACAAAGTCGTTGAGAAAAAAAAAGGTTACGAAATTTTGTTATTGAGAGTAATGTATGTACATCGCATGCCGAGTATGGTCACGGTGTTGAATTCCACTTTCTCAAAAAGCAAATCAAAAACATATACTCCCAGGTGGGCACCGTTCACATACTATATCATTAGGATTGCCGTCGATTATTTATTACTAGGGCGTCGTCCACGCACCCCAAGTCACCGACACCATACTCTTTAACGAGATGTTTACACTATGACCGATCCGGCATTGCCAACTTTGCGAGAAGGCTGGTTGGTCTCTTGTCTCGGGTACGCACTCTCATAAACAACATCCTCCTTGCTAACAGCATACAGAACATTACGAAGACGTGGCAGACATCAAGCGGACTTAACGTTCACACTACTAGTACAACTCCCCAGCTGGACATCCGTACTCTATTCAAGTTCAACTTGAAGATCTAAATTACTTACACATCTCTAGTGGCTCATCAATTACTTCAGCCGTTTGACAGCTGAGCAGCCTATGACTTGCTTGCAAGAGATGCTTGGTGTCAACATACACCAAGATCTTGGTTTCGTTGTCAACCTCAGTGGCGAAGATCCCGAGGTCCTCAGGCCACTACTAGGACTGGTCAGATCCGTGAAGTGGGGCGCATCTGTAGGAAGAGCAACTTCTACAATCCTGACAAAGTTGGGAAAGTTGTAAGCTTTCTCAAGGAGGTCAAGCTCTATGACTACCTCCCGCTTGTTATCGTTTCTGATCGGTTTGACTACCTCGTCCTCTATCTGTACCAGAATTAGCTTACAAAGTTTATCTACAGTGCATCAACTCGATTCGTACCCCTCAGGTTGTTGGCGGTCTCCTTGATGTTGACTCCTGCCACTGGCAACTTCCGCAGACAAGGGAAAGCTGGGTTACATCAACAATGATGCAGGACCCCTCGAAAAGGTTCTACAGAGTCTTTCATTAATCCATTATCAAATCAAAGTCCGAGTAAGTCGTAAGGATATACAAACATATTCCGCAGTTGAACGTAGCTTACAGTTTCCCATACAACGTCTTCATCCAAACAAACATCCTCAGACAAACTTTCTGTCTTTCCGACATCCCAAAGCACCCCCAATCCACACAGAATTCTCGGGTCACCAAATCTACCAACTTCCAGCTCCAGCAGTCATACTCACGGATATCGCTGTAGTCCCGACGTGTCAGCGTCATTACCGTCGTTTGCCATTGCCAATTTTGAATCACCATGGAACACTATACATAACCTTAATGTGCACCTCAGCACGAGTGGAGTGTTTTCTCATGGAACAGCTTCTGCAGAAGGCTCTCCCGAAAAGGCAGAAATATCAGAGCGAATTGAGAGTGATCGAGGGTCGCTGCCTTCTAAGCAAACCAAAGGGCAAGGTAATGGGTTATCTCATGCCATCTGCTCTCTGGATCTGAACTTCATCTACCTAGCAATCTCATGGCTGGGTAAAGCAAACAACCCGGGCCTTGTCTCTTCCGCAATCCGTTCTCCTGCATACACACACCTCCATGACTCAGAAGGGCCTCGAATCTCCTACCAACCTCGGCTCATGCTCCCCTTCCCAATCTCGTTCTTGTTCCGCTTCCCCTCTCCACATCTTCCAGCAACGGTCCTCAGGCTTGCATCGCAGCAGCAACTGCAACACTGCTGACGATCCCTTCATCCCTGTAGATACATTTAAACTCTAGACTCAACTCCGTCTCAAGCGCCACCAGCAGACCCACACCCATCCCCCCGCCCGTGCCCGGCCGACGTCATCGATGACACTTCCTGCGCAACGCACTCATTTTTCTGGGGGGATATCTTGCCCTGACAAGTGTACCTGAATCTCCTCTTGCGCCTCCCGGCGATGTACTTCATGCGCATTTCTAAGATCCTCGAGGACGCAGAGGCCAGCCGGACATCCAGCGTATGATTGACGCATGGGGTGGAAGGCGTATATATGATGCCATTGACTTTGCAGGTTGTTAATGCGACTGAGATTGATTGCGAAAATTGCCACTGACCATGACCTGTTCGAAGAGACCCTTACGATCCATATGAGATATAACATGCGATGGCGATCAACTTCCTTGTTGAGCACATCATATCTATTGATTGTGGTCTTAATTTCGGAATGAATGTCAACATCATCACTATCTTCTAGTACGGAGAGGATGAATTCCACCCTGCTTGGGAGAAGCCTCCAACGCCGTACTCGTCTGCTTGTTCTTGTAACTTTCCCCAGCGGTATTCATTAATCCAGTTTACTTTATAGATTGCAGCTTTTGCCCTCAGGTCCCGCACCTCATCCTCAAGGCGTAAAATTTCCTCAATCAGTACCGAAGGCTCTGAGTCGTTGCTTATGGAAAGATCTGTTTCCAAATTAATCAAACGTAAGTGTAACCCATCCGATATCCTTAATACACTCTTACCATCTCGAATAGTGTCTGTTTGGATGCTGACGTCCCGATGTATTGTGTTTTTCTTGTGAGTGGCCCTGAAATTTTGCTTGCCTTTGGCCGGCATGGTTTTGGGGGGGGCTCTCAGAATTTCGTCACTGTAAGTTGCACCCTTCCACTGGAATACACAAATACTCACTTTTTTTTTTATCTATACCCAATATCAAGTTTGAAAAGGAGCCATAAGTTCGATATCGGCAGCGTATTCGATGGGAGTGATAATGGTATAGTGTCCTGCCAGATTCCATACTCTGATGAAGAGCTGATTCAATGCTTGGGTGTCCTAGATTTTGTGGTCGGTTATCATGCATTATATCTACTAATCAGTGACTGCTTATATGCCGAAGCTCCCATCAAAGCCCTCACGTCCACTTCTGAGTTTTCTCCCAGGCCTACTTTCTACTTTTGGGAATCAATATTTTACTAATCATAACAGTATACATCTCACAAAGCTTGCACTTGAATTCCCACTCAGCCCCCCTTTACGTTCGTTCTCAAGCCTGGTTTCCATATTTGGAACACTAGTACACCACCTTGCGACTAATCAAGAAAATCGCAGTTCAAATTCCATCTTATAAATACTACATCTCAAGGCGTAGGCTTATCCTTGCACCCTGCTGTCTGCATATCAAATGCCATACGAAGACGAAAATGAGTTTCCTACCCCCCAGGCTGGCTCCAAACGCCAAAGCGCCCTTGAACGCGGACCGAGAAAAAAAGCGTGAGGCCTGCTGTGATCATGCTGCGTTTGATTGTAATACTGTTACTGAACAACTATCTCAATTAGCTGTCAGACCGATCCGCTTGTGCACTTTGGTCGTCATTTCGGGCGAACAGTGCATGCACTGTGCAATTTTCAGGCCCTGTTGACCAATGGTGTGCTGCACATGTTAGAGTTAGCCGAAAGACCGGCCGAGTACGTTCTACTCTCGTGTAGTCCAGGACTTATAATTTTACTAGGGAGCGACGAGAGCACAAAGTATTCCAGCAACTTTTGGATTCTGTACCTGGCTTAGAGGAACGTCTCCTCAGGTCCGACGAAGAACTTGGCATAGTCGCTGAACTGGTGAGCATCCCGTAACATTACCTCTCCTGTGAATGCTAATCAACAGCAGTTAAGAAAGGGAGCCGCAGGTGCTAGGGGGGATGACACCAAAAGCCTGAAAGGCGCGATATTGGACTGGATCACCCCGAGAGGTCAATCACTTATACCCCCACTTGCAAGAAACATTAAGAGTGATCGTGGGTTCAACCACGAGCGCACTGGAGCACTGCTATGCCCTACCGACTTAGATTGGTCGAACGAGGAGTAAGTAGCAGCAAAACTCAGAAAATGATTGTTCCATGCTCACAACTGCTGATAGTATCAAATCCAAACTGAAATCGGGTGAATTGAGTGTCAGCGGAGATCAATGGCCCAATTTCATTTATGCTGGGTACCATTTTGATTCTCAAGACCCTTGGAGTGGCCTTCTACGTAGCCCTCTCCTTGTCTACGTAAGAGTGCTAGTATTTTCTGTTCGTCAAAATGTTTGATCGCATTCATCAGGCTTATAAGTACATATTTACATCCCCCAGTTCCACTGAGAAAGAGCCTAAGGCTACCCACTCTGGGAATGCCCGTATCCACGGTATGACATGTGTTACACGCGTTTCGATTGCATACGTCGCAACCCAGGTGAGTAAACTCATCAGGTTCGAGGTAAATGCTACTCATTTTCTATGCAGGTTCGATTTGCATTGAGCTCTTCACCAGTGTTCTCTCGACTGGACACGGCTACAGATTCAGAGACATTTTATAATAGCATTCTTGATCTTCTCGATGACCCGGATGAGATAGTGGAGGTCAATGAGTTACTTGGTGGAATCGGTCCGTTGAAGTATCACACATTTGAAATCTGAGCCTTTCTGACAACCCCCATCATTCTACAGTCAAATTACTCTTCAGCAAAACGTGTGGTTTCGAAGGAGAGTGCCTTGGCTAAGATCAGGGAGAGGCGGTCGGCTTTGAAAAATGCTAACAACCGTGCTAATACTACTATGGGCCTTACCACATGAGTCTACTTGGCATTATTTACGAACTGCTGAATATTATTTTTGGTGGTGGTCATTCTCATCTTGTTGGTTGTTTCAAATCACGTTCTTAATAGCCCTCCAATCACTGTACCCAGAGCATCTGTTCTTGTCATAACACCAATGTTGATGGCTTTGCTGGATACCCTCATTGGTATCATGCTCCATCAGTTTTCTATCCATTTACAAAACTTTGAAGATTTGCCAAACTTTTCCCATCAAATCACTCAGCTTCCCTTCTGTCAACAGCAACTTCAATCGGAGATGTACCCCTTCAATACAATCATCCATCAGCTTTCTCTCAATCTGTAAAACTCCGGACATTCAATATACGTCTCCTGCAAGCACCTTTGCAGTCATTCCGCTATCTCATTGTCAAATGACCAACATCAATTACTGTGTTGGATGTCCTCATTGATATCATGCTCTGTCAGCTTTCCCTCAAACTGCAAAACCTCAGAGACTTGATACGTGTTTCCTGTAAGCGCCTTCACAGTCATTCCTCTAGTATCTCATTGTCAAATGACCAATGTTGATTACTGTGCTGGACATCCTCATCGATACCATGCTCGTCAGCTTTCCCTTGAACTGTAAAGCTGAAGACATTCGATATATGTTTCCTGAAAGCACCTTCACAGTAATTCCGCTATCTCATCACCAAAAGACTAATGTCGATTAATATGTTGGATGTCCCCATCGATGCTATTCTCTGTCAAATTTCTCTTGATCTACAAAACCTCAGAGACTTGATATGTATTTCCTGTGAGTGCCTTCACACCAATTTCGCTGTCTCGTTATCGAAAGGCCAACTTTGATAATTACACTCGAAATGCCCACTCGTCCCATCTATTGAATGGTATATCAAACTTCAGAGAATAGATAATGATGCGTAATATCCCCTTCGAAACCGTTCTTTATAATCATAGATTGCTGTGATGTGACTATCAACGCTTTTATAGTTTCTCGTCGTGCAACTTTCATTTGCAGGAGCATTATCTATCATCACTTTGCGAGTAATTGGGTACTTCATCTTCTCTGTCCCCCTATATATACTTCTACTATCACGGTTGTCAAGGTGATTGATATTTTGGAAAATGCTGTTTTTACATGACTAGCAAAAGGTTTATCATAGTGTCCTCAGTTCCCTGATGTGCATAGATTACTCCTACTAATTACTATAATTATATTATCACTTATTCTATGTTTCCTCCCTCCCTCAGCAATGCTTTGGTATTATAGTTAGTTTCACGTGATGGGTCACAGCAAAAGTAACATCACATGATGCTGTCGAGTATGAATGAGGTCTATCTTAGTGGCCGCAGCTGCACATGACCTTATAGCTAGCTAGCGCAGGCAATGGTGGGGTATGCAGGTTGTGGACGTCACCGGTAGTATGTAGGCTTCAATCGAAATTCCCCGTAATGCGTGGCACTTTATTGGTTTCTCAGCCTCTGCTGGAGAATGACTTGCACCGGTCGTAGTATATAATATATGTGGAGGTGTAAATGCCAGTGCGTAGACACTAGACTCTGATATCGCTTCAAAGAATCAAATGATACACATAAACACGTGACGAAAGAATTCTAGTAATAATAATAATAATGACTGGTCTCAAGTCCCACTCAATGGCACAGACTTTCTGTATAGGTTCAGAAGATTCTCTTACAGTCGAGCCTTCACGTCGATCGGAAGTACGCCCTGTCCACTGGTGAGTGGAAGCGTCTTTCGCAGGCCAGCGCACAAAAGATGCATTCCTGGTCGACTGCCCGGATCATCGATCCAGCAGCTGAGCATTAGCTCCCACATCAATTGATCTAGTTCTGGGTCTCGGAGAAGGCGGTTCTCAGGACGTGGGAACGGCAACCGTCCTGCATAAAGAGCCAAGGTAACATCGATATTTGTTTTCAAGTCCACGAAAGGTTGAACCCCCGTCAGGATCTGCATTGATCAAAATAGAATTATTAGAACTTGGTGTAAGAGCTTACCTCAAAAGCAACGCTAGCAAATGCGTAGATGTCACACTGCTTAGTCCGTCTCTCAACAGAACCTCGTATTAATTCTGGAGCGGTATATCTTGCGCGCCCCACCACATTATCGGGATCGAGGAAGTCGAGAATCGCTGCTTGGCCGTAGTCATCCAGGAGCGGACATCCAGAATCATCAATCAAGATATTGCTCTGTGTAAGTTCAATCGCCGATGGAGTGAACGAATCATTTTAATCTTACAGGTTGCAGGTTTCCATGTATAATATCATTCTCGTGAAGATATTTCAATCCCTCGGCTATGCCAGCAACCTGGCCGTGAATCCATATATGAGTAGGTATATTTAATGAGGGTACGCACTACGTGTAGTTCATTTCCTTCCTTGACTTTGGGATGATACTCCTTCACGTTACCGTTCTTTTGCCAGAGAGTCATAAAACAGGGAAAGGGGCGTTCTTTGGGCCCTTCAAATGCAAAAGCATGCAGTCCCTGCATCGGCAGGATGTTGGGATGGTCCAGTCCCTCCCAGACCCGCAGCACTGTCGAAAATTTCTGTCACCAGTACGTCAGGCTCGATTCTTCGCAATATGAATCTGACTGGGATTCCTTACGTTTACTATTGTATCCAGATCCATATGTCTTCCGCCAAGTCTTATCGTTTTGATAGCAACAGAACGCCCTTCCGGAATATGTTGGGTCTCCCTTACAAGCAGATCCTTCCCCATATCGACGTTCGCGGGCTCTCCGAGAGAGCGTTGATACGTTTCTCCACACTCAGAGGCTGGTCTAACGGGGACTGGTCTTCGCGCACACCGCTGGAGCTTGACAGTTAACGGCAACGACTTTAGAGAAGACACAACTATTGTCATACGGTCTCTTCCCCCTTGATGTAGCCTTTCAAATCCGTGGCAGGGTTTCCGTGGTAATACCACAAGAATGAAGAGTCCTCAGTTGGCGGTGCATTCGCCATGTCAAATAATCGGCAGGAGGAGGGGGGAAGGAAGTCTACGGGGGAGGAAGGATCGTGTATTAACGGGTGAATAACGCAGTGCGTCAAGGCAGTGTTGAGGGAAGCGCTAAAAATGACAGATCTTCTCTTTCCTTCTTGTGGCAGGAACACTGCCTTTCGTGACGGGGGCACTGCGCATGCCATTACGCAAAGTGATGGGCGGCCCGTTCAAATCTGTACAGATAACGGGAAGAGACGGCGCATGCGTTATCTCTTCCCACTTGCTCTCTCCCCCGAAATTCAAGACTGCTTGTAGATTAAATCGCTGTTTTTCGCTTAACTACTACTAGTAGTTATACGCACCTTTTTGCGACGTGTGATTTGATTCAATGACCAACTCGGATGCAGAAGGGGCGAAAGAAGGCTTGGAGGTAAATCAAGTACCATCACTCCAGTTCTGATAATGCTGATATACGAATGCGAATTGCGTCCAGATCTTGTCCTGGATTGCAGAATTGGTAAGGACAAGAACTGTGATATTTAGCGAGTCACTGAATTTATCTTAGGAAAATGAGGGATCTTCGGGTGGTAGTTGGCTTCCGAATGACGAAATGCAGACTTTGGTTGATGATGTGTACCATGTGAGTTCGTAACCAACTGGCCCTACTCAAGCTCAATTCCTCGTCCAGTCAATGATGCATGGTTCCACAATTATCATCACTCTGATCAGGACCTTGGAGCGTGCCTACCAGCACGCACGAACCATACCAACTGACATACTTATTCCCACCATAAATGATGCACCCCAGTATCCCTTTATGGGAACTGTATCTTCGGATCTGTTCAAGGGACTCCTAGAGGAGATGCCAGTTGTACTGAAGGCGTCTCGTAGATTCCCGAGCTCTTCGACCGACACGACACACAAGGTACATCCCGCTGCTATCTTCGATGTTATCATGATGGCGAATAACCAATTCGCCCTAGCGATTTTACTTCGAAGCGTTGTTGTGGTCCACCCTTGAACACCCAAATATCCTCCCCTTACTTGGTGTTTATGTTGGACGATCACCTGGTTTTTTTATGGTCTCTAAGTTTATGAGCCAGGGAACGTTACTGGACTACCTAGACATGCATCCGACAGCGAATAAACTCGAATTGGTATGTTCCTCGGTTATGGGAATCTATCACATTAGCTAACTAAATCTTAGCTCAAAAAGGTTGCAGACGCACTAGCTTACCTCCACAGCCTCCCCAGCCCTGTGTTGCATGGAGACATACGTGGAGTGCGTAACCCCTTCCAAAATGCTATCTGATGCTCGCTATACTATGTCCTCTAGATCAATATTCTCGTTGACGATCGAGGCGAACCACTCCTGATTGACTTTGGTTGCTCCATGGTCATGGATATTAGGACTTCACAATTCCATCCATCTCCGCAGAAATATAATGGAAGTATGCGGTGGATGGCTGGGGAGAAGATGCAACCTGGAGAATATCCCTTGACCCTTAGGGCAGATTCGTATGCTTTTGCTTGTCTCTGCCTCGAGGTCAGCGTCCGAAGCCACCCAAGGATGTTGCTGAATATGTCCTAGGTCTTTACCGGAAAGTTACCTTTCAGTGAGCTCCCAAATGACGGTGCAGTGGTGATTGAGGTTCTTGGCAAAAAACGATACCCTTCTCGCCCCCAGTGTTCTCAGCTTACGGATGATATATGGAACTTGATGGTCCGATGTTGGGATAGGGACCCTTACTCACGTCCTTCCATGAGGGCGATCCACTCCGCATTGAGGGTGATAGGAGGTTAGAATGCAGAGGTATCCTTTCTGCAGTATATATACTTTTCACGATACCTGTCAGCGCAATGGTACCGTACGAGGTCAGGTAGTTGGCCACCCTGACAAGTGGGCCACAGGGGACTGTCTGAGCTTTCTAGAGTATTAATGTCTGTGGTGTTGATTTGGGCAGTGGGAACTATGTCCAGCATTGCCTCGAACAACAGTTCTTACACTGACAATGATTACTTGATGAGTCAGCGAAGCACATCAGGAAAATCCAAAATTTACTTGCCAATACTTAGCAACAAGCTTCTGAAGCGCGCCTCCGGCACTCTGCTTGCATCACTCCTGCAGCTGCTTCTTCAGCTTGTCAGGGGGCTGCACCCCCTGAACCCCCTGAACCCCCTGCTCGCATCTTTTGTCAACACAGTCAGGGACCTTCAGCCCCTGCTTGTGTGAAGGAGGTGTCACTGAAAATCAGTAACTCAAGTAGCTCCCCTGATAATCCCAGTGTAAAGGAGCTGTCATAGTAAATTAATAGACAAAATTAGTAGCCATGTAGTATTTTACTTTGTCCTTTCTTATCTACAGTTAAAACTATTTCTACATTAACATATACAATCTAATAGTAGGGTTGTTCACAGTTGCCATTTTTCATTCATTTTTGACTCATTTTGTCATCATTTTCCATTTCATTTTGATTCCATTTTTCTCAAAAATGAAACTGAGAATGAATAAAAAATGAATGTAAAATGGAACCCTACCCTTGCTTTTGCAAAAAGGGAACCAAAAAATGATCATTTTTCATCTTTTTGGCACTGTGCCTGGCAAGCAAAATGCATTTTCACATCATTTTTCTTAATTTCACTTCCCAGGGTGTTCACAGTAACCATTTTTCACATCATTTTTCATTTCATTTTCGGTTCCCTTTTGTGCTTTCCTCTGCCAAATACACGAAAATGGCCCAAAAATGAGCTTGAAAATGAGCCGAAAATGAGCGAAGAATGGCTACCGTGAACAACCCTAGTACTTCATTATAAACAATATTCTTTGTTATAGCATTTTTACTTTCACCTCCCCATATTGCCTTGATGTTATGCATGGACTTCACCTTAGACACTGCTACATGAAACTGCCTATGTGTGAACACTGCACTTCTGAAATCCAGTCCCACATGTCACACAGACTGTTCTTGTGATTTGTTGATTGACATTAAGAAGCAGAATCAAACAGGAAACTGGAACTGACTCAGTGTAAAAGGCAGCTGTCCCTCCATTGGCTGAAGTCGCATCTGAGGAATGAATATCTTTTCTCCAGCATGATCTCCAGTGATCAACCATACCTCCAACACCCTGTTCCTCATGCTTGTCACAATTCCTCAAGTCCCATTGCATACCCCTCCCTCCAAATTCAGGTTCCACAGCACCATCACAGTGCAGCCCACTTTTAGAGCCAAGTGTGCCAATGGTAGACCTAAGCAATTTAGAGAGTTGAGGTATTCTGTAGGGTACAACAGCTCATCACCCCCATCATGGACAATGGAATCCACACTGTGAAACACTTGCTCATGTCCAGGAAACTTCTGAAGCACAGTATGGTTCAAGTCATCCACATCATTATTGCAGCAGGCCAGAATCACCCTCTGTGAGAAGTATTCATCTAGATGCTGATGAGGGTTGGAGATCCCAGGATAGATGGTGTCAATGAAGGATGAAACAGTGTTTTCTGCACACTTGAAATGCTCAGGAAGAGTGATGTTGCAGTTGTCATCTGTATGGCCACCCTTTCCCACCTCCAGCTGCTACTGTGCAAAAATCTTGCTCCTAAGCATTGGCTGTGTTGAGGCACACATTGATTTTCAGATGAAGAATCTTGATATGGTGCCAGAGCACAGAGCACTGCAAGGATGATGCCCCCACCAACTGAGGTTGAGAACCCCTCTCAATCACAGGCAGGATCTGGTGAAAGTCCCCTCCAAAAACCACAGTGATTCCACCAAATGGCTGGTCAACTTGAGCTCAAGGGGGAGATGTTGGGATATGGCATACAGGCAAGCCAAGGCAGTAACCATGGCTAGGACATATTCCCCAATATGCTAAGTCATTAACACATGTAAGGACTATTAGGGGGATGCACAGTTAACACATGCTGCACAGTGAAACAGATATAGCATGTCTATGATAGGCTATCCAAGACAGAGCCTTGGATAGAATGTCTAAGACCCATACTGCAGGAAGTCTCAGACTTACCAAGCCATGATATCATAGGAGGTACTATGACACTATTGTTATAGGGGAAATGACATAGTTACTCCAAGATTAACTGATACAGGGGTTTATGACAGAATACCTCCTTAAAATATTATAGGAGTATATTACACTATACCTCCTAACAGTGTTGTATAAATATTCCACACTTTGTAGGAGATGAATAGACATTCCCTGCCTGTTCCACACACTCACTACTTCGTCTGAGTGATCCCCCACTTGCTCTCAAAGACCTAATCCCAATAGGAGACAATGATGCCCATGGCACCGGACCCCTCCACTACAAGCAACTGCTCATAGGGAGGAAGGCTGGTGCATATGGGTCAACAGGAAGGGTGAAGGCTTGGGGAGGGGGACGACACAGTGCCCACCACCACTCCTATGAGCAACTGCTCATAGAGTGACTTGCAGGTGTGGTGCAACCCTGGCAACAGATGAGGGAGGGGGGTGAGTGCCCAGCACCCAACACCCACTGCTGTGAGCACTTGCTCACATGGTGGATTGGGTGCTAATAGGGCACATCGCCTACCTACACCCTCTATGCCTACATCCCCTGTCTTGCTGTCTGATGAGGCATTTCCCCCCCACTGTTCTCAAGTAGTCATATCTTTCATAATTCATTTTGTAAGTAGTATAAAGAAAATATATATATTGACTAATGGAATCCTGTTGTTAACTTGTAATCACTGGATGCACAACCAGATATTTCAGGGCAGAGTATTGAAAAAATATTAAAAAAGTATTTCAGTCAAAATCAAAATATTTTCAAGATATTTTGACAAAAAGGTGTCTGAAAAGATCAAAGTACTTCTTTACAATATTGAAAGCAACATTATGTTGATGATATTTTTGAAAAATATCATGATACTTCTCAGATATCTTTTGAATATCTTTATCAGTTTTAACTGAATACTTCAAATGGCAATGCCAAAAACATATTTTAATAATTGAATTGAATATTTGGGTTAGAAGTATATTGAACATGTGAAAAACACACACAAGGATACTTTCAAGATGCATTCTACATATCTTTCATGATATTGTTTTCATTTTTACAAATGAAAATAAGTTGAAGATATTGGAAATATGGAGTATTCCAGTTTGAATTTGTCTTCAATACCTTTTCAATCCTAATGTCAATATTGATTCAATATTGAGAAGCAAAAGAAGTTAAAAGGATTGAAAAGATAATGTAATATAGAAATGAATAATGTTTTGATATGTTTTCAATAATATGTTAAAAGTACAAGAAACAAATAAGTTGAAAATATTGAAAACAAGGTGTCACACTACTTTCTAAAGATTTCAATACAAGGTATATAGAAAGTATCTTAAACTGAATGTCCAGTAATTGTCATATAATCATGAATAAAGGTGACAAAATAAGGTGAGTAAATAGTTTTATTGAACATAAAAAAGAGTGCTAGATTCAAAGCATAGATGATATAAATGCACAATGAATACAAGATTTCCAATTCATCCAAGTCATGTTAGTCTTTACTACAAGTCTGTCAAATATTTCAGCAATTATTGGAAGTCTTTGGTGCAAATCTTGCAAGTTCTCTGGTGCAAATCTTGCAAGTTCTCTGGTGCAAATCTTGCAAGTCTGCAGGGCAAATCAGGCAAGTTTTGAATGCAACTTATAAGATGTGCATCAAAGACTTGCAAGATGTACACTGACAACTTGCAAGACATACACTAACAACTTGCAAGATGTGCATTGAAGACTTGTAAGACATATCCTGAATTGTCACAGTGCATATCTTGGGACTTTTGATGCATATCTTGCAAGTTGTCAGAACTTGCAAGACATGCATTGAAAACTTGCAAGACTTGCATTGGGGATGCGCCACACTATTCAGTATATAATACATGTACTTTATGTCTCCCCTGAGAGAGGAAATATTGCAAACTATATGTGGCCAGCAGACTGGGCCCATGGTGCATGCATATCAGATGGGCCCACCACATAAATATTGGATTGGCTAGCTAGTAGGCCAATCAGAACTCTTGTGCAGAGGACCACAGAAATGTAGTGCCCATGTTAAGACTAGTCTGTCTCCCAGAATGTCTCCAGGAATGTCTGGCAATATGTCTCCAGGGATGGGTCTCCAAGAATCCAATATCCAGAGAATGCAGTGAATTAGGTAATGTAGTGAAATAATCATATTGACCTACCCAGAGGATTGGCTTATGAAATGAGCTAGTGGGGCCTATCAGAACTCCAGCGCAACCTGAGAAATGTAGTGGAGTTAGATAGTCTGTCTCCAGGAATGTCTCCACATATGTCTCCAGGAATAGGTCACCCAGGAATAGGTCACCTGGAGAATATAGTGAAAAGGGTCATCTAGAAATTCTGAAAGTCTCTGGGAATTGGTTCCTGGGAGGGAATCAAATAATACATGCCTGTTGCATGAGGCAGATGTTCATATTCTATAAGTAGTGCCATGCTTGGAAACCCAGCTGAATTTCACTGAAATAGTTGCACAGTACAAGGTCAAACTCTTTCAGCACTGACTTCGACCAAATTGCCATCAGGAGCCAGAATCACTGGATAGCCTCAGTTTATAGTTACTCTGCAACTATCAACATGTTTGCACAATGGCAGCTGCAGTGTTTGGAAACTGAGGTATGACAGATACTTAATGTATGACCCTAAACCACATTTACATGTAGTGGCAACCACATGGGATGCTGACCAATATACAGATGCAGTTACTACAAACAAAGTGGCCAGAACCCCAAACAGGAAGCCAAGCTCTGGAAATGATATCCTCTGTTGAACCTGGAATCCACTCCAGGGGTTTTGCTTGTGAAACTGGGGATTGTTACTGATTGACATGGGAATATTTTGGTTTGCCATCTCCCTGAAGTTTTAAGTCCAACACAACAGGTATTATATCTTCTCCTGCAGACAACCAAGCTAAAGAAACTTGGAAGAACTTATTATGGGAATTATGCCAGATCCTTGAGTCAATGCTGGAGATCAACGAAAGGAATTGGAGGGGAGAGGCTGAACTCTACCAAATGAATAGATCATTAAAGTCAGGTGAAGACCATCTCTTGCCAGCTTGGCACCAGGAGGGGAAAGAGGTATGTAAATCAGGTTAGTCTGGAATAGCCTGCTTACTCCAGCTTAGCATGCACCACTGAAAGTGTCTGCATTGTTGAAGGCCACAAATTTACCTGGGCAGAGATTGCTGAGAACCACCTTGGAATACTCCATGTTATGTGGAGGAATATTAGCGAGCATTCACCCGGAGCAGTATAGATTGGGAATCAAAGCCATGCAAATGCTACTAGATAATCTGGAGCTAGTACAAGGGGTTGATGAAGTAGAAGCCATTGTTGGCCTGTGGGCATCTCCATTTAGATGACTGTCAGTCGTGAGCAACCAACGGACTCCAAACCATCAAGATGTCAATGGACAGTTTACTTGGTATGACTGTCTGACCACCATTGGAAAATATGACCACTGCTGTTTTGAGCTAGAAGGAATAGGAGTGCATTTATGTTATGAGCCTGGGACAATAGTTGGGATTGCTGGAAAGATGGTGGTCCATGGAGTGTGGGCTGTAAGTTTGAGATTCTCCAGCATTGAAAGGGAACCTGGGGCTTTGCAAGAAAGTCCTGTTCCAGGCATGGGCATGATCAATGTTACAAAGAGTAGTCAGTAACTCTGATGTGAGTGGGACCTGAATGGAGAGAATGTTAAATGTGCTTGGGGGACCATTATCCAAAGATCCATAGGTTTCCAGCAACTGTTCTATGATGATGGTGAGGAAACCTGATAATCAGATTGTATTGTGACAGTCATGATGTCAACTGATTCCAAATGAAATATTCCAATGCAATGGATACTGTAAAGCAAACTGGAGGTTATGCACCAAAGACAGTATCATAGGATGGATTCACAAGCTTAAATACTTTCAGAGCAGCTGAACCTAACATAGTCCACATTGATGCCTGCCTCAATGCATAAGCAATAGCTCCTGGGGAACTTTGTGAGTTGCTTCTGGACTTTGCCAACCAAAATTCTCCTTTCTGAGTGAAGTAGGCAGTAATCCATACCATCTCATGCTTTGTAATGCTCAATTCCTCCTTCCATTGATGGTAATGGACATGAGCCTGGAGCCAGTGAATTTTGTAAACTGTAGTTGACAATCAGTATCAAAGCATAGATAGATTAGCATTTCACCTACATTCTTGAAGCATTTTGCCAGCCTCAATGTTCCTATTCAAGTTCATTGTCCAGAACCCCAGGTCAATGGCTCATCTTGTCTGTGGCCTCTGGTTGATAAATTCCCTGTTCCTACAGATCTCACTGCTGCCATAGAGACCTTCAGATCCTCTCTCCTGAGAACCTTGAACCACTCCTGCAACTCCGGAGATGCACCTAAAGCTATAATTGCATCTCTAGCCACATGGTAAATCCATTGTTGCTGTTGAATGTGACGAGTAACTGCATGGACCTTTGACTATGTATGCCCCTCTTAAATTTGCTCTTTGCTAGACGTAGGTCCTTCTGGAATATGAATGTCTTTTCTCCAAGGGCCATTCAAATGGCCTGCAGGGCATCATTTCCTCATCCCACTCTTAGCTGAAGTTCCTTTGCAGCAAGCTCCTGTAAACCCAATGAAGCAATGTCCAAACTGACAAATGATGATGGCAAAGGAAGTTAACAAGTTTCAGCAAAAGTAACAAAGGATGGAGTCCCTCAAGGAATGAATGGGTTTTCATTCTGTAGAGTTTGAAGGTCTGGTCAGGTTGCAGTTGCAGCCCCTTTTGGGTGCAACTGGAACTGCAACTGGCTGTCCCACTCATGAAATTCCCCCAACTGTGACTGCAACCACAGCTGACCAGTCAGGACTGGTTGCTTATTCAATTGCAACCAGTTTCAGCCAGTTGCAACTGGTCCTACCAGCTATATATTCTAATTTATCCAAGTAGTATCTAACTATTAATCTAACAATTCTAATTTTATCTAAGTAGTATCTAAATATTAATTAAACAATTTGGCAGGGGGGGGACACAGATGACAGGGGGGGCACAGATGACAGGGGGAGGGGGAACATTGACTAAAGGGGGAGTGTAGACCAGGGGTATGAATGCAGATCTGGGGGGAACATTGACTAGAGGGGGGGAACATGGATGGCAGGGGGGGGGAACATAGATGGCAGGGGGGGGAACACAGATGGCAGGGGGGGCACAGACAACAGGAGGGGGAACATCGACTAGAGAGGGGGAACTCAAATGGCAGGGGGAACACAGATGAAAAGGGGGGAAGAATGTTGGCTTGAGGGGGGGAATGCGGATGGCTGGGGGGGCACAGATGACAGGGGGGAATGTTGATGAGAGGAGGGAGTGATTGTGGTTGTGGGACAAAAGTTGAATGTTGAGCGTTGAGCATTGATTTGATGGTTGATGTTGATGTTCAAGCACATGCAAACACAAATGTGTTGCGACATAACATCATTTACTTGCACAACACATGTGCAAATACATGCAAATGAGCCAAAGGTATATAAAGCCTTGCCCTTCGACCCATTCTGAGTGGGCATGACCCATAATTTAAAGTAAATTAGACCATAAATATATATTTATATTAAGTACAGTTGTAGTAGTTGCAACCAGTTGTGACCAGTTGCACAAGGTTTGATTTCTGAGGGATCAAGCTATGACTGCAAGTGCAACTGCAGCTGGACTGGTTGCAACTGCAACTGACTTTTCAGTCTTTTCTGATTGGGTTTGGTCAAGTTGCAGTCTTTTTTTAGTTGGTCCAACTGGACCTTGAAACACTAATATCTTGTCTGTCTTCAGAGTTTGTCCTATATTCATTGTCTGGAACCAAGGTAGGACCCAGAGGGGTGTTTATCATCATGGAATAAGTATCAAGGGCTTGTTCATTAAGAATAGTATCTGCATGAGTGTTACAAACTGATCTCATAGGGTGGAGTTACAGTGGTGTTCTGATGGAGTTCCAATGTGACAATGGACTTGGCTTCAATCTATAAGAGATTGCACCCTTCTCTATGCCTGATGTCCAATTCACAAGAAGATGATAGTAAGAGTGGAGATCTGGCAGAGTTCCAGAAGTAAGAGATGAAGAGGACTTAGAGTTGAGAGAGTTGGAGAGGTAACAATGCAATAATCAAACTGAAGTTACAAGTGATGGTATCTAGGTTTTATAGTAACTAAGTAACTATGGTGGAGCCTGCAGAGTACTGAGTACACAGTAAGTAAGATAATCAATCAATGATATGTGATACAAACAAAACAGGAGAAGTATATGAAATAGAATTTGAAATGGTTATTTGAAATGGTTATTTGAAATAGCAGTGGCTCTGTTGGTGATCCACTGGAGCTCTGTTGCAGGCTTGCATGGGATATGACAATGAGATGCAAACAAGTTGATTTTTGTGTTGAGGGATTCTCTTTTTGTTGCCAAGTTGACTTTCTCCATAACTGGGAGGATATTGCCTGTTTGATGTATTGAGTTTCTCAAGGACAGCCTAGATTTAGATTGGTTAATGTAATGAAGGAAGACATCATTGACTTACTGTGCATTCTGCACCTTCAATCCCTGTGCTAACCAAGAGGTCTCTCCTTTCCTGTCACCAGAGGAAGCCTTGGCCATCAGCAGCTCCAGTTGTGAAGAGGCACAGGTTGTTGTGGCAGCCCCTAGATCCATATCATATGTATCCATGATGTTGGGATTATCTAGTTGTTTGCTCATGCAACAATTGGCAATTGCTTCCCAATTGGCAAGTTCCTCAGGCTGTGAGTGCTCGGAGAACATCTCCAAGTTGCTTCTACTCTCCTCCTCACCATCTAAGGCCTCTTGATATCTCTGGCAAGTGGTTACAACTGTAAAATAGTGACATCCTGGTGATAAGATAGGACCTGGAATACTTACTGATATCATTTTTTTTCTATTTGAATCACCCATATGACTATCAAGCATCTCAGTCCAGGAGGCAATGGTTGCATTTTTAGTGCTAGGAGATATTTCATTCAGAATGGACCAAAGTGATTCCAGAATTTCTCCATCAACCTGGCCTGCACCAGGGATTAAGGTAGGATTGAATCTTGCAAAACACTCCCACAAGTGTCTGTTAAGGCAGAAAAGATGACCAGACTGGGGATTGAACCCAGGACCTCCTGGACATATACCAGTAGCTCTACCACTGAGCTATCAGGTCTTATTGGATTCAACTTGGTTGGTTATTGTTGATGTAACCTAAGACCATATTGACACCTCCTTAGCTGCATATGTGTCTTACACCTCATTGGGATGCACATTTATACAGTGAGGTTATTACAACACTTATGGCCCACATCATGTGACAGATTACATCATCCAACAGTGTCCTCTGACATGGAAGAGGCCAATTCCAAGATACATTGCCACCAAAATTGGAATTGAAAGGTAATCACTTTCTTCGTGCCGTGCTGCCATTCTTTTATAATACTGGCACATCATATCATAAATGAGAATGATGAATTTCAAGCCAGCAACATTGGAGTTTGAGAGTGCTTGGGATAAGAAGTAATCCATATTTGCTTGCCTGTCCAGAAGGAAACTCCAGAGTGAGTCTGCTAATCATGAGAAACCATACCTTTCACTCTTCTAAAAATCTACCACTGCAATGAGGCAAAAACAGCCATATCACCCACATGCAGTTGCACCAACTCCAGAGATATCCAAGCCCTTATGCTTGACAAATTTGTCCTTGATCACATGATGGTCATTGCAGGTTGGTTTCTATCATGATAGTTAGATAATGTTTGCTAAGTTCCTGGGGACTGACCTCTTTCACCTCCTTTGCCAGCACTAGATGAGCTTTATATTGATTTGGTTCTGTCATAAAGAATTCTCTGTGGGTTAGGCATACATCCCAGAGTGCATTGTCCCATTGCTGGTGTATTGCTGTGAAGTTGCCATCCATAAGAAATGTTCTGGTGTATGAATACCTGAATTGGATGTTAGTAAAATGACAGGAAAAGATATCCACAACAAAAAAAGCAATGTACTGATCTGGGTCAGACTGCCAATTCTCTGGAATATTCATCCCCAGTTGTGGACATGCCACACAGAATGTCACCATAGATCCAGGTGATACCATATTTCCAGGGTCCATCCCAGTCCATTTGTTCTCCTTCAGAACCCACATTATTTGGAGTGCCCAGAGCAGCTCACAATAGCAGTCCTACAACCCAGTTAGGTGGGCAGTGGATTGGATGTTGAGACTAACCTCACTAGCTCCAGGGAATAGAGGTGATGTTAATCTCTAGGGCTTTTTGTAGTATTGATAGGCAGAGGATTTGCATTTCAAGTTATTCAAGTGGGTGTCCTTGAGGACTTTGTAGGTGAAACAAGTTCAAATATTCTTGTAGCTGACTGGAAAAAGTCTTATTTGTAACAGGTGCTCCTCCTGCCAGAGCCTAGAGTTGGGACAGTTGCACCATTTTGTCCAGACCTGATGGACTCCAGAGATATCCACCACCATCATCTTATGGCAGTCATCCGGAGTGGGCAGGGGCCCAGAGGAGAGATTGTAGATGCCTGCCACCTCTCTAAGATAGGTTACAATGTTTCCTTGGGTATCCACCTCAGTAATATCTTCATTATCATCCTCATAGCCATCATTTGGAGGCAGAGTTATATCCAGAGGATCAGAGCTAAGGTAGGCAGGACACAGAGCCCAACCATGACCCATGTTTAGAATCACACCAACTTGGAAGAGCCATACAGGTTTGAAGTATAGTCCAGTCCAATGTTCTACATGATTAAAATGATGTCACTGATAAGACCTTGAAGCTCCAGGGTGTAATTGTATGAGATAATAGCCGCTTTCGTGTTCGGGTCCGAGAGTGGGGAGTAGGAGAGTGTGTTGAAGGCGGGAACGCCGTCTGGGCCAATAGGCAGCATGCCTCGCAGCGGTCCCAAGAAGTGTAAACCATCCTTGGCACCGAGTTGGCTGAACACGAGGCTTTCAGAGTTCCCCGAGAGTAAGGTCAACATCTGTGGATGGGTACAGAGGGGACATCAGATCAGCTAATCTCCGTGATTGAGTAGGCAACAAACATTACTGCAGCCTGCTTCTAAGACATCAACCATTTGATTCTCGGCCAGACAAGTGGTATATTGAACACCTTTAAACGGCTGGTAATGTCGAGAGGGATAGTAAGTTGTTTAGTGACATGTTAGTGAACTGTGAATACGATTACCTCCGGCAGCCAGTCACAATTCTCCGATATTCTATTTGCATTGTACCAGGCGACACAATCCGGGGCGTTTGAGGCAAAGTCGAGCTCCGTGCCAGTGAGAGGTGCTGTTTTGTTGAATGGGATTGGAGATATCAGACTGGTAACCCCTGGTGGGACGAACGTGAATGTGGCTATGCAGATGAGAACCAGAAGGGCAAGCAACCATCGCTTCTGAACGAGTAAAGATCGTCGATCACCCATGCGCCAAGGAAAATCATGGTGTCTGAAAGTGGAGAGTAGGGAAATGTGGAAGACGGTAATTTTTCTGTCTTGGACGCTTTCATATTTGATGACCCATTTCTGGGCAAACCGAATAAATGCGATTGTGAAAAGCATATCGATGATGAGGCAGACAACGCTAGCTATGAGTGTGACGATGAAGTTGGTACTGTGAGGGTTTTCCGTTACAATTTTCGCGACGTGGGTGTTCATTTGTACACCATGGAGCTGCCAGACGACTCCAAAAAATATCCACGGCCAAGAAAGCATTATGACTATAGCGACAACCAAAAGCATATAGTGTGCCATAGGCAGAATCGGTTTTGCTCTCAGCAAATGGAACTCTGTTCTCCTTGTCATCTGCAGCAACTATAGACATAGACTGACGAGGAAGCTCTGGCAGGTTTGACATTGTGCGAGTGTCTGTTAATGATGAGTTGCGCCCACTCTGCATGTAAGTGATCTGACCTTTGAGAGTTGCTGGGAGTCAAGTCAAGGGGAACAATAGAAAAAACTGACTGGTACTAGAGACATAACAGAATAGATGCCCTTTGATGGTGTGCATGAACCGATGAAAAGTAGTTAGTACCTCAGCGAGCATCTTGTAAGGATATAGCCCCACAAGTAACATGAGATCCAGCCGTTGAACATGCCACAGAAGCAAAAAAACATCTGGGTGTGCGGCTAGTCACAAGACAGACCAAACGAATATGCCCAAGAAGAGTTGTCCCTCTAGAGTAGACTTTCCGATTCGAAAAATCGTGCGCGTGCGCATCAGAATCAAGGTGTCTTTTCCATGTTAAGCCAGGGGAAAAGGTCACACAACCTGGGAGAGGGAGATTGTATCCTGATCCAGGGCCTGGACCATGTCTGCAGGCAGAGTGTCCAGCACGAGGTGTCCATCGATTGGTTCGATAGGAAGTGTCAAATGAACCTTAGAAGGCTCGGACGAGACTGGTATTTCAAACACAGGCAAGCGCGCACTTAAAATGAAGATTTGAGTTATGAACAGGACACCACTGGAAGGTTGGTGTAGTATTGCTAAATGTTGGAGGCTGGAGCGCTAGGGGATAACAGATTCCTGCAGTCTGTGTCTAGATCTGCATCAAGTGATAACTTGTTACAGGCGCTCACTGGCAGAGTAGACACTTTCTTTTGCTTGCCGAAAAACACAAACTGGGCACGTGTGCACGTTTACGACCAAATACTAGTACTTTATACGACTATCCTCCTCCTTCCACGAAAACAAATTCACCCTCTAACTACCACATACAAGACTCGGGCGCTAAGTCCAAGAGCAAAGGTAAACCAACTCTCAAAACACTGCGTGTTCCATGGAAATTGCCACCCCTTTCATGCAAAATGGTTCTTCTGCCAGCATGCTTCTTGACAGATCTATCACTGGGATCATCACATAGTTGTACCTCCAGCGGTCTGTCCCTCAGGAGGGGGAGATGGCCGATGCTCACGGTTACTCACTGGCACCATGGGCGCTATTTTCCTTGCATCCACTGGCAGAAGGGTATCGTTTTTGGCTCTATGTTATACGCATGTGACTCTTTTGATTCGTTTTCTTGATAGGTGCAATTCTATATGTATAAAATGCCACATGAAATGTTGCGGGAATGACAGTTGTCATTGTTGTTTGACTTACTATTCACTGGTACCCGGTATTCACGCCCGCCTTCTACTGAGAGCAGGTCTCTCGGACGATTACTGCGGTCCATATCATTCGTTTCTTCAACTTCCCAAATAACATTTTACAGGTCTCTATTATCTTCAGCGCTTGAGATGGTACCCCAAAACTCAGCCCCCCACCTTATCACTCCATGGTGTGTGTTTTACATAAGCGCTTGTGATTTCATTAAAGTATCATTGACGATTAGACCTGTCAGCTGAGTACCACCGAGGGTACACAGGGGTGACAGCGTCAATAAGCAGACAGAATCGTGATGTGATCGATGCTTCTATTTCAATTTCATGGGTTCTCGGACCACAAGCTATGGGTTGCCGCTTCTTCATACGGTTTTACAGAGCAAAACGGGGTTTGTTTTACGGGGGAGCGACGATGCAAGGCCAGTTGAAAGTTATTAGCCTTGTTCTCGGCAAAGCAAGTCGCTAGAAAAGGGCCTGTCACTGTTCAATTCACTTCTCCCCCTAGGGATGACGAGAGATGTCCTCATCAAGGTAGCAGGCGCTTGTTTTTCGTGATCCAGTATTAAGAAACATATTGAGATAGTAAGCGATCCCTCATTGCCTGAACCTCATCCCCCCTGTTCCACATCTTCCACACAGGTAAGCAATACATCTTGGAACTTGTGCACATCCTGGTCTGATTATGTGGCAATCTAGGCTCGACTGCACAATACAGGTCTGTGGTTCTGGCCGTGGAGTTTATTTCGGATGTCAACCACCACAGCTTTCATGAAACGTGCCAATTCCTCTCTTTTAGAGTCTGAGACGATGGAGCTGCATGCATTTTTGAAGTCTCATGCTGCCAACGTCCTGGCGCTGAAGGACCGCCTCACCTCTGAGCATCTGCTGTCTGGGACATTTAGCAACCTGATCAACACAACTGCCGCCGCCACCACCAACAGCAGCAGCGTGCGCGACAGCCAAGCAAGCCAGACGCAAGTCGGCATGCCAGCAATTAATGCTCTTGATGTTCATATTCATGACCTTGAACATTTCCTCCACTCTCACTTGGAAGCCATCCGGCGCTTGGAAAAGTCCTCCGACATAGTATCAGTGAGTCAGGACCCAGGTGTGTAATCTCTATACGTCTTGTTAGTGTGAGACCCTTTGTAATATTCTGAACAGAGAAATCACCTGTGTCTGACAAGCAACCTCCCACCTTAGGGGATACGGAAAAGTTCCAGATCTTGTCCTCCCAATTCTCAGCAATTATCGTGATTGTAGGTCTTCCGTATCCCATCCAAAAAGAATTCTATTCACAAGACGGGTGTGCAGGCAACATTTTCGGCAAGTGTCCTCACTCATTGCATTTCTTTCCCTTATGAACGACCTCCACTCGGCGTCACGAACCCCACTGTTTCTGGAGCAGAATAATAAAAAGTACTACACCCCTTATAGTTTGGGGATACTCTTCGGCCTCTTAGCTCTCGGGCTAGAACTTGGCACCGCCATTCTGGCAGGCGTCAATGCCGCACTGGCGCTGTATTATGGCAATGGGAAGTCAAAGTCGTCCAATGGGAAGTCATTGAAAGAACATGCTGACTTCTTACACTCACGGCTGATTGTGTGTGTGTATGCGCAGCTCGCTGCCACGATATTGTCTGGAGTGTCCCTCGTGTTGATGTCGATCATGTTTGATCCGTACGGTGGGGTTCTTGCTCTTACGTTCTACCTCATCAGTTTTGTCATGGCGTTCCACCAGTTGGTGATGACGTGGTCTTGGAGGGATTACCTCTACAGTCACCCGCCGATTGTCGTGTCTCTTGTTTTCTTGACCGTCAGTCTAGGGGTGTCCATAATATTGATCAACCATGGCTCTTGGGTCGTGTTTTCCGCGTATGCCATCACGATCATGTACCATCTGCTGTTTCTTGTGTGGACCACCAAAGACAGCCCGCTCAGCAAGCGGAACATTGTTCTGTTCATGTTCCTGGTGTTTTCCCTGTGGACGACTGGCTCGGTGATATCTGGGGTGGAGCTTCATCCGACCAGTGGTGTTGAAGCTGCAGGTCGCCGCTAGGCGTCCACGCAGAGGAAGGCATTATGGTCCTACATACCTTGTGTGTGGTGCTAATATACTATCTTACTCTGGTGGTGGTTAGAGGGAAAGAACTGCTTGTATTACTACGAGGTTTACAGCGTCTTATATACGTTTAGTACATGCGCACGGACCATGTATATGTAATCAAGCACGTGACTCAGTAAGTGAGTCGTTGAGGTAGGTATTGGTTTTCAACACCCCCCCACAAGTAGTGCAGCATCTGCAGCCATAAAAGGCGCTGTGTGCGCTTACTTGACCTTGGTAAATTCAATACCTAGGTGCTCTCTGCATTTTAGGAATAAGGCGGCGGGTAGGTTTTTTGTAAACATGTCGGCCGGGTTATCCTTTCCTTCGAGGAATACGACAGAGACTTTGTCGTTCTCGATGCATTCGCGTATGTAATGATAGCGAATGTCAATGTGTTTTGTCCGTCTTTCTTGAACAGGGTTTGATCCGATAAAGATGGATCCTTGATTATCTCCGCAAATCATAGTGCGGTTCAAATTAAAACCTAGTTCTTGAAATAAGGACTGTATCCACGTTATCTGCCGACAAGAGTCAGAGAGAGCCATGTATTCGGCTTCTGTGGACGAGAGTGCGACCGTCTTTTGGAGGCGCGATTGCCAGCATACAATGCCGCTAGCAAGTGTGGCAAAGAAGCCAGTAGTGGATCGGCGTTTGATAGGATCACTCGCCCAGTCGGAATCTGTATATCCGATTAATCCCTCGGATTTTGCACCATTATAGACGATCTGGTAGTTTTGAGTTCCTACGAGATAGCGCATGATGTACATCGCTTTGTCTAGGTGTTCTTGGCTTGGATTAGCCGAGAATTGCGACATTTTAATGACAGCAAAAGCAATGTCAGGTCGCGTTCCGAGCATCAGGTACAATAAAGACCCAATGACTTGCTGAAACTTCGAACGGCGGGTGGCATCAACCGGCTCGGTATTTTCCGATGGTATATAGCCAGTGGGTAATGGGGTTTGAGCTATTTTAGCATTTGTCATGTTAAAGCGATCAAGGACCTTTTTCAGGTACTTTTGTTGATCAAGCTTAATGACTTGCGCAGTCTTTTCGACGCGCATCCCCAAAAAGGAAGTGACATCGCCAGTGTCACGACATTCCCAGTGCTTCAAGCACGCCTGTTTCATTTTGTCGGCTAACTTCTTGTCTTTCGACATAAAGATACCGTCATCTACGTATACAATGGCGATTACGATAACGCCTTTTTTGTTTTTGTAAATGAAGATGCCAGCGTCAGAACTGGCGCGGTGAAAACCTATGGTCTTCATGAACGCCTCTAGTTCGTGCCACCAGGCAAGCGAAGCTTGTTTAAGACCATATAACGCGCGCAAAAGGCGCATGACCTTCTTCTCTTGGCCTTTTACTACAAAGCCTTGAGGTTGGAGCATGTATATCTCCTCGTCCAGTTTGCCATAGAGAAAGGCGGTTTTAACGTCTAATCCGGTCATGTACATGCCTTCTAGACTCGCCAGGGCGAACATCAGGTGGACGGTCTCGTAGCGGACTACCGGAGAGAATATCTCGTTATAGTCAATGCCTTCGACTTGTGAAAAGCCTTTGGCCACGAGTCTGGCACGTTTCCGATCATCAGCTTTGATGTCGAAAACCCATCTGTTTTTGATCGCTTTGCGACCGTGCGGAAGATCCACGAGTTCGAAGACCTGTCGTTTGTATAAGGCGTCTAACTCGCCACGACACGCGGTCTTCCATTCTACTTGCTGCTTTTTGTCTTTCAAGCGAGCAATGTCACTAAATTGTGTAGGAATTTCCATATCAGAACTCGATGGTTAAGCAAATAGTTCATCAATGAAGTTCCACCTTCTTTGACACGTGCAGCGAGCCATGTGTCCTCGTCCATCGGGTCATATTCGCGCTGAGATTCAACCCTCTGATTATTATCAGTTGCAGTAGAAGGGTTGTTATTATTGGAGATAGGCACATCAACATGTGGTGCCGTAGAAGTGCTGGGTCCAGGTTCCCTGTCACTTCGAGAAGTTTGTTGGGGTCTTCTCAGGCCTTGAGAAGGCTGACCAACTGTCTTCTTCCAATAATTCTCACGTCGGATATCTCGCTCAATATCCGTTGGTAAACGTTGTTCACCATACACGTTTCCCGGACGGTTTGGGACGTTCCTGGATCTACCAGATCTGCGTGGAAGTTCATTCCATTCGCTTTGATCTTTCCTTCGCGGAGCAAAGTCTGCGGGGGTTACTGGAGTAGATGGTGCAGGAGGAACATCGGCATTGTCATGTGCCTCTTGTTCTCTTGGTACGTCAGTCTGTGGTTCAGACCGTAAGAAGGGGCGGTTTTCAGGCGGAGGATAGTCATCGTCGCCAACCTTTCCATGTAGAATGTCGTGATCTCTCTGTTCCTGAGATTCGTCATCACGATTGAAGTCATCGCCGATAGGCGTTACTTCAGGGGTGTGGGCACCAGGGCAACGAGGGAATAACTCCTCATCAAATATTGCTGTAGCGCCAATGAACATGGAGTTGTCCAAGCGCATAAAGTAATATCCCTTAATACCGTCCACATCTGCCGAGCCTAGGTAGACCATTAGCTCAGAGCGCGCCGCAAGTTTGTTCGCGCGTCTCTCTTTAGGCAGATAAACATAGGCTGCACATCCTATAACTCTGTCCCTGGTGAGATCAGGCTTAGAGCCGTTAATCATCTCGTAAGGGGTTATCCACTTTAGTCTCGCAATCGGCGTGACGTTGTGGAGATGGATGGCATGCCGCACACAGAATTCCCACCAGGAAGCCGGTAGACACGCTGTGAAGCGTAATGTCTGGGCTTTTTCCGTGATTGTCCGAATGGCACGTTCGGCACGGCCATTCTGTTGATGTTGGTAAGGGACACTTTGTTCAAGTTTTATTCCCAAACCAAGCAAGAACTTTGTGAGCTCTGTACTTTTTAATTCTCCCCCAGCGTCAATACGAACTCGTTTGACCTGTTTGTTGTGCTGTGTCTTGGCCATGGCAATGAACTCTTTAATTGAAGAGCTTGCTCCTGACTTTTTAGCTAAGCAGGACGCCCAAAAGGCTGACGAATAGTCATCCACAAAAACAATGAAGTACTTGAATTTGTGGTAAGACAGCACGGAGAATTCCTTGAGATCCATATGGATTAACTCGAAGGCTTCCATTGCTCTGGTGTGCGACTCAGGGAAAGACTTTGACGTCATTTTACCCTTGGCACAACCTGGACAAATCGGGATGTTCCTAGGAATCGAGATTTCCTTAGGTAATCCGGTGCATGTGGAAGGCATCTTTTTCAACGCTGCGTCGGACGGATGTCCTAAGCGTCGGTGCCAAGTTCGATAGTCTGCGGCATATATGGTCGCGACAGAGGTTTTGGTTAAGCCCATGCCTCTTTCAATTGTTGACGTTACCACATACGCTGATTCAATCCTCTCGGAAGGGAGACTTTGAACAGTGATGCGATTTGATTGATCGTAAAAATTGATGCCGTGGATGGAACCTTTCACGGTCATCTTAGATCTTAATAAAACCCCCATGGAGATCAATCTCATATCCATGCCGGGGATGTGATGCACAGGGTATAAGCGAGTAATTCGCTGCCTGTCGTTCACAAGATGTTTGATAAACACTGCACCCTTGCCTACCATTGGGACTGGTCCCTTGGCGGTTTGGATGTTCTCAGGTTCATCGAGCTTCTCATAGGAGGCGTAATCTGAGATTTCGCCGGTGTAATGTTGGGAAGCTCCTGAATCTACGATCCAGGTAGCTAGGTTTTGTGAGTCTTTCTGACTCGAGCACTCAGGTCCGTTGCACATCAAAATAGTATTTATTTGTGTCATAGTGACACGCGAGTCAAGTACATGCAAGTAATTTATAGGCGATGAGATCGCCGTCCTGGAGCTAGAATAGCATCCTGGAAAACTGCAATTAGGCTCGCTGAGTGCATTAGGAAAGAGTACTGACCTTTCGTCAAAAGCGCCAGTATCAAGCCCGATGGGCTGATCGTCGCTATCCATCCTGTTCTGGATTTCCTCATCTACTGAGTCCCAGATGAGCTCCTCGTTTGGAAGCTCGGGGGTTGATCCGAGGGATACAAGATCCTCATCAGTCACTTCCTCGATTTGAGCTGTAGGCTCGGACTGAGTCTCCTCGAGTTTTCGGCATTTGCCGTCTCGCCTATCAGTAAGGCGTGATTCGAGGGACTTCATGTTACCTTGGGATCTAGATAGATCCAAAGCCTCGAGAGTGTCTCGGGCTATCTGGTAGTCCTCGTATACAGACGGAGTCCCGATTAGGGTTCCCGTGAAGGCCTGAGCGGCGGGCCGCTTTCTCGGGTCTTTCGTCGTCATGGGAAGAGCCGTAGTAGGCTGGTAGAAGGATGGTGGGATGATGGCGCCGCTACCAGTGATGGTTGTGAAGAGCGGTGCCGGTTGATAAGCCGCTGAGGCGAGCTGTGAAGCTGCAGCCTTAGCTTTCTTCTCATTTCGGTCTTTGACCTGTTTGCCTGCGCGGCGATTTTTCCTCTTCTCATTGGAGGCCGAAGCCTCGGGCTTATCTTCACGCTGTTCTCTAGGTTGCCACTTTGGGTTGTTACCTTTTCTTTTAACAGCGGAGATCTTCTGAGCCGATTGAGTTTTTGAGGAAGAGGAGTGATGTCTCCTCCCGCTCTCAGCGGTGATCGCCTCCTGGACCACGTTGAATGTCAAGGTGGTTGTGTCAGGATGCGTTTGCAGGATCGTTGAGGCCAGCGAATCGTACTCTTTAGGAAGAGCATTCATCAAGATCATGGCTTGGACGATCTCGGGAATTGCAACTCTGTTGGAGGTCAGGCGGGAAAAGTATTCCGCCATTTTCGAGATCTCCAGTTGCGGATTCGCTACGGACAGGCGCATGGAGACTGCCGCCTTAAAGTCCATAAAGATCTGTGAGGGACCGATTTTCCCAAAAGCCCTGAGGAGTTCGTCCCAGCACTCCTCGGCTGTCATCTCATCCGCGATCAAATGGCGCATGGAGGGAGATATTCTCATCCCTATTGATCCAGCAGCCTTATCATTCTTGTCGTTCCAGTCGGCAATATCCTTCTGCAGCTCTCTTCTTTCAGCGCTCGAGAGAGTGCTGGCGGTGGAGCGCGAGGTGCCATCTGGTCTTTCCGACACTTGAATGGTATGATCCGACAGGCAAGGATAAGCCCCTGACGTTATCTGCCAGAGTCCTTGGGATCGAAGATAGGCTTTCATCATTTCAGCCCAGGAAAGGTAGTTCAAGCCGGTAAGGACGGGAATGGAAGTCAATGTTGACGACATAATTGATGCTGCGTGATAAACACGAATCAGCCTCAATTCATTTCCGTTGCCGTGAGGCGATAACGCCGAAGGCAAAACACATTGTTCCCATACTCCTTGAGAGCATGTTTGATAAGAACGTATTTATTTTTAGACTTAAGTCACACAGCAGCTGTGAAAGCGCTTAAGGTGTAAGGGGATAATGCTATCGGTCGTCGTGTCTGCATTAATGCTGACATTTTACTCTATTTTGCTGCGCGGGGCGCTGCAGAGAGTGACTACGATAGGCACCAGGGCCCATAACCTGTTGAAGCTGCAGGTCGCCACTAGGCGTCCACGCAGAGGAAGGCATTATGGTCCTACATACCTTGTGTGTGGTGCTAATATACTATCTTACTCTGGTGGTGGTTAGAGGGAAAGAACTGCTTGTATTACTACGAGGTTTACAGCGTCTTATATACGTTTAGTACATGCGCACGGACCATGTATATGTAATCAAGCACGTGACTCAGTAAGTGAGTCGTTGAGGTAGGTATTGGTTTTCAACAAGTGGGTGGGCATTCACTACCCAGATCTTCCAATGCATATGCGCGGGGGTGGAGGCTTTCATTATAACCACTATTGGCGTCCTGAACTGGCGGCAAAGAGATGGTGCTTTATCGACAGTGTAAAAACAAGTCTGATGCATATTCGATGGGTGTACTTTTTACTGCTTTCGATGCCCTGTGAGACCCAATACTGTAGTAGTTGTCAGGTACGGTACAGGGCTTCTCAATGACTGTAGGATCTTCTGTAATTACCAGGTCAATTACGATTTGAAAGGCCTTGGTTGCGCTATGTATTATTCAGTTCCGCTAGTTGGCGTTCGGAATAAACTGCCAAAAGGAACCACCAGAGACCTGTCCCTGAATCAAACAGGGATATTCTGCAGCACCCCTCTTTTTTGAGAATAGTGCTGACTGTTACAATGTTGCTTGTGGGGATTATAATCACCTTGTTTAACAACAAGGTCACTCCCTGGCTCAAATGACGCTAAAAAACGATTTGCTGATAGTAGCCAAGATATATACCGATACACTGCATTATGGTCAGCTGCCAGTAAAAGTTCTGTTGTGGGCTCCCCATATCCATGTTTCTCTGCAAATATTCTTCTGCTCGGACTTTTATGTAAATGATAATCGACCAGTGCTCAGCCACCATCCTATATTCTTTTCATGATGTTACTTGCTCAATGGTATACAACTGCAGGGTTGTTGAAACAGTACCTTGTTCCCATTTTTATCTTCTCGTCGTGATGCATTGGAAGGTCAACTACTACTATTTGGTCCTTGCTTTGTTCTAAACCTATCCCACCATATTTTGGTTCTCTGATATTTCCATTTTAGTGCATCTTGAATCAATTTATTCTGGTGCCCATGCATGTTGAAGTTTTATTTTCTGTGCAGGATCAGACTCAACTCATTGAAAGGAGTCAATTGCACTATATTTTGTGATTTTTAGGATTTCTTTTGGGGGGTGGCCAAATTTTTGGGGTCATAACTCAAAGATCATCAAAATATGGAAATTGGCTCGTAGAATCCTGTTCAGAAAAATCAATTGAGCATGTTTTCACTGTTTGTAGTGTCCCAGAAGGTTTGTGGCAGTGCCCATAATTCAGTTAAGAAATTTACTGTGTTTGTTTGTCTGCAACTGTAGTTCTAGTTTATTTGACCTGTCTGCATTGCTGTTCTTATAGTTCCTGTATCTTAGAAAGGTTGTGCAGGCCACTCTCCAGGCTGCCACCAGAGGAGTTGCCTCCTCTTTTGATTGTGATAGGTTTGTTCTGTTGCATTCAGCAAGCAACTGTTTCTTTGTTCTTATTTATTTATTCAGTGCTCTTGATGCTTCTCCTGAGCCTGAGCCTGCCCCTCCAAACCCCATGGCAGATTCTATGGCCATGATGTATGTTGTGGTGTCTAACTTTATTTTATTTTTAATTTGTTTCTGATGTTATCTCCCTCAGAACATCTTGAAGCCCAATTACTCGCTTGGATACATGCCCAAAGTAATGTTTTCCTTGTGGGCCTGCCATTGTACTTACCCCCACCTCTAGGCATGTCAAGGTGAAGACAGAAGGCAAAGTATGCCAAAGGCAATTCAACCAAAGAACACCTTGCTGCCTCGTCATATGTTGCCTTCCCTTTCGTGCTATCTTAACTTACTCTTTGCCAGACAAAACTCTGTTCCTGCTCAGGCACATTGTAGTTGAGTAGTGCAGACACTTGATTCTGGGGATGCTGATGATGTCAGGTATGTTTCTTCTAAGGTAGAGCAAATCCATAATCATCCAATGTTCAGGGTCTGTGACTGATGTGTGACATTGGGGTTAGCAGAGGCACGTGAGGGAGGCCATTGCGCAGATTCAACACACAAGATCATCCACATTATTGACATTACCTATGATTAGCTAGAACAATTAGAATTGGAGGAGACATATATTTAACCAGGCGTAGTGTAGAATTTTGGAATATATGATCACAATCCCACTTTCATGAGGTCATCCATGACTGTCTGCGGCATCATCCTATGCCCTCTATACTTCCGGGACGCCCATGCAGCTTGCTTCCCATCCAGACCATGATAATAAGCATCAATGAAACGTTGAGACCGACAAGCATATCTGCCAGTGCGTGCCCTATCAGTCATCTGTCAAGTCATCTGATTAGATGGGTACCAACTTCCGCATTGTCTCCACAGGAATGGACTCAAGCGCAGACAACACATTTCTCTCGAGGTCTTCTTCCTTGGACGATGGGGGATATTGACGATGCACCCGTTTTGCATGCCCCCAGCACTGCTCAATGAAGTTGAGCTCACAGTGGAACTTCAGCAAGAAGATTGCCTCAAAACCTCTGGCCTTGCATGCGATCTCAATAGCGGAGAGTTGATCAGCAAAATCTGGCTGGTTGTACAGCACGCGCTTCTGACAGCAGTTCATTGCTCCCGCTGGGCACTTGAAATTTTTGCAGGATCCTTTTAGCTTTGCCTCCTCGGTAAGTCCACGTTCCTGCAAAATCCTTGTTGTTCCTTTAAATGTGCCAAGGACTGTCATCCTTGGTGTTTTGTAGAAATAATGTGGCTGTCCATTAGGAAGGATGCCGGGACCCATTTGAACAGTGCACTTTTGAGGTTTTCCATTGGCAGCATACTGAATTTTTCCATCAACAGTCACGGTGACCTCTGCCCCAAACTTTGTCGAGGGATTCTTCATCATTTTGGTAGCGGTAGGGGCAGTGGCTGGTTGCTTCGTATGTGTAGTTGCGTTATCATACACAAAGACATGGTGATCATTGGGGTAGTGTTTCTGGACAATGTCCATTGTGAGTTCCAGCTGCTGAATGATCTCAATGTTTGTGAAGTAGCCATCCCATGCTTTTCCTGCTTTAAAAATGACGTGAGCTGATTCCTTTCCATCAGGGGATCGCAGCCATCCGTAGTCCACAGAAACAAAGTCAGCAACCATCAAGGATGCCCCCTCACCCTTCGCACGAGGAACTGCGGTTTCAGAATTGTGGACCCAGCGCTTCTTGCGATGGTCATTTGCGTAAAATGTGGATTCGTCGTGGAACCAGACAACAAGCCGTCATGGTTGCAGCTGCTTGCCAACCTCTTCCTCTTTTCCATCGGCTGTCCATGTGCGCAAATTTGGCTCGAGCACCTTCCAGCGTGGCAGGAAAACCTTCTGGCGATATTCAACAATGTCCTCATGCTCATGACCATCCACATATTGCCCCGACAGCTCAAGTGTCCATCAAAATCCGATCCGGCTGAGCCAATTCCTTGCCGTCATCTCTGTAATCTCTTTTTCATCCTGTATTGCTTCTGCACATCTGGCTGCGCCATGTAGCAAACAACGTCCATTGCGGAAATGTATTTGCCAATTGATTGCAAGTGAGTGAACAGTTCTTGCTTGAGTCCCTTGTCGTCAACTCATGACTTATTCCAGGTGCCGTAGATATTTAACGGAAAGTTTTCAGCATCCTTGATGAATGCGGAAGTCCACTCTCGGAGCCGTCAAGCAAACCCCAAGCCCCTCTCCGCCGTACGTGCAATATCCAACGAGGCCGCCATCCATCTTTTGTAGAAGGGTGATTTGACATCAATGTATGCCTGTAGGAGCCTCTGCATTGATTCAAGCCGGCTTTGTAGAAGTAGATCGAGGCCTGGATCCTTGTGGCCATTCCCAGTATCCTGTGGTGGACAAATTAGTGCTTTGATCTTCGCGTGTGCAGCCCGCACTGCTTCAAGCGTCAGTGGTTCCCATCTCTTCTCTTTCTGATCATCATGTGCCTCTCCCTCCCCATCATCATCACTCATCCCGGGCTTGTCTGGCTCATCCCCATATGCTTCTTCATCAGCCATGGGCTCCCCAGCATTTGGATCTTCGTTGGTATCCATTGGATCTGGGAACGTGTTGTGATGTGACATCTCATCCATTTTGGTAGCCACTGTTTCCACTATGGCTTCAGGTTCCCTGGGAGATTCAGAATTCTGGGGCACAAAGAACTGGGCTGCAAACTCCCATACAGGCGGTGGTCCTTTTCGTGATGGACTTTTAACTGGTGAACTTTCCCTTGAGATGGACTGCTGAAAAACTGAGCTTTTGATTGTATTAAAAACAGATATGGCCCTGCTCTTCATTGTATCACAAGTGTTCGGGCTTGTGGGCTCTACCTGTTGAGAAGGTAAGTTGACTGTTGGCTAGTCATGAAGAGATGTCCACTCACATTCTCTTTTTCCATGTCATCAACCTCTGCTTCAGGTCTGCCAGTGGTTTTTTGCTTCTTCTTTGCGAAGTTTCCTAGGTTGAAAAGGTTAGGCATAGCTTACCACTCAAGATATAGTGCTCGAGCACTGATGCGAAGTTGGGGACGCGATTTTTGGAGACGCGATTTTATTGTATCACGTGGTCATCGCCTTTCTGTGGACTTATCCCTTCTTTTTTAATAACAACCCTTTGAGTCCGTATTCTGTAAATGTGAAACTGACAAAAATTCCAAAACACAGATAGAAAAACTTTGTCAGTCATCGATTTTTTGTTAAATGCTTGTAGTAATTACAGTTTCAATTTTATTGAGAAAGTCACAGAAAATCATGCCACAGCCACAGAGATTGGATGTGTATGGATTTGCTCTACCTTAGCTTAGCTTTGGTTTGCATTGATTATTTATGTTGTTACAGGAATGAGTCACCTCCTCCTGTTATGGCAGGTCAAAAAAGACTTTTCAAGGCCAGCAGCCCCATTCTATCTGATCTAGAATGGCCTGTAATGCCAACAAACATGTGGGCACACTTTTTTTTGTTTCTGCCTTGACTGTAATTTCTTGTTTTCAGGAAAACTGGTTGTAATATCCTAGCATCACCATTTATTGATGCAGAGGTGATTGAAGTGGATGACCCCATTTGTGACTCTGTCAGTACACAGGGAGGCAGTGCAGATGCTACCAATGATGCAGCCTCTGAAGTCGTGGAAAGGAAAGATGCAATCGATGGTCTGAATCAAGAAGGAGTGGATAAAAAGATGATCAGTGAGTTTCCTTCAATATTTCTTTTGTTTTTTTGGCTGCACTTTGATGTCTGCTCTGTTTGAAGTTCTGAAGATGAGGATCCTTCAGTTGATGTTATGCTCAAGGCAGTTCAGGAGCCTGAACTTCATCTTATTTATGAGGGTCTTCCAATTTTAGGGTGTGTTATCTTCTATGCCTTCTCGTTCACATTCTAAATTTGGTTTATAGGACCTTTCGTACCATCAAACAGTTTTCTTATGTTACTACTGTGGGGACTACAATTGTGACTGTCAAGGAGCTCCAGGGCCTGGTCAGCACCGAGGCAATCAGGTAATGGAACATTTATCTATGACACTTTTATCGATGCTAAATATATGATAGTTATGGGATATGCACTCTTTTGTTTACAAGATCTGGGATGTTTGTCAATTCTGCATGCGCTGATCCTGGTTTGTTCTACAGTGACCATGGTTGGTTAAAGCTCTCTTCTCCCAACACTGTTGCTTTAGGTATCATGACTGGGGTCATCTCTAAGTGTGCAACTGTTTTGGAAGGATCAATTGGCACCCCTGACTCTCTTTGGACTGTTCAAAAAGTCACATTTGCTCCTTTTCATCAGGAGATTCATCATGACACTACCCTTTGGGGTATAGTGTTGGGGTTTTACACCATTGCTGCAGCTATTTCAATTGAGGGCCTGGCTTTCACCACCTGTACAAAATTTACATATTTCAAGTCCTCTCAAAGTTTGTCACCAGTTTCACATGCATATTGCTGGTGTTGATTTGGCCATTGCAGGTGGTTCTGCCCCTTCATCACCCTGAAAGGGTATGTCTTGTGCTATTTCTGTTGTTCAGAGTCCCATTCCTGCATGGCACCTGGACAACTATGTTACATCTTGTTCTTATGACCAATGAGGTATGTCATTTACATTTTTAACTATTTCTTTTGTCACTAACTGCAACCTTTTGCCCAGTTCCAGTCTATGATGTCCACCCTGTCAATGGTGGCCATGAGTTTACATACACTATTGGGATCAGGAAGTTGAGCACAAGATGAGGACGAGGTTTTTGAGGTATTGAGTTTAAGTCAAAGATAAGGAGGTATAGTGTAATGCACTCCTATAATATATAAAGGAGGTATTCTATAATAGACCCCTGTACCAGTTAATAGTGGAGTAACTTTGTCATATCCCCTATAACAGTGTCAATAATAGTGACATATGATATCATGGCTTGGTAAGTCCTAGACTTCCTGCAGGGTGTGTCATAGACACTCTATCCATAGCTTTGTCTTGGATAGGCTATCATAGACATGCTGCAGTATGAGTAATCCTGTAGCATGTGTTAACTGTGGGTTCCCCTTTATGTCTCTGCATGTGTTAACTGTCCATTCCCTAGGGTTATGGTTAATGTGCATTAGCCCTAACCCTAGTGTTGTCCTAGCTTAACACATGTGTTAATATGACTTAGCATATTCTGGCAATATTCCCTAGGCATGTTAACTGCCTTGGCTTGCCTGTATACTCTTGTATACATAATCCCAACATACACCAACCATGATTTTGCTTGGCTGAATAGTTGGCCCTTGTATGAATGCAGTTCAAAAGACCTTCCCTGTGATTCTTTAGTGTCTGTTGGTTACACACTAAATACATTTGGTGGTGAGGAAGGACATGGATCAAAGAGCCTTTTAACCAACATTCACTTCATCATACTTATTGCTCTTCCAGGTGAGTGAATGTCTTTGATAGTTATGGACAAAATGTGTTCATAAATATGACTGCTGCATTTACATAAATCTGGCTGCTGTGGGATAATGCTAATAGACCACGACTGATACAGCTTGAGAAGCTCAAGATGGCCCACAGAGCACAAGGATAGCTTCAACATACCTATTGAGAATGTGAATGTGAGCCCAGGCATCAGGCTCTTGGCAGGTACAGACACAGGTACCAAGGCCCATAGTGTTGCTGCAGCTCAGCTGGGTGTTTTTGCTAACTTGGGAAATAAAATAGCATAAATTCTGAAAATATTAGTGGAGCTAGATCATGTGAGAAGTCGATGGGTCCTCTGCCAACTCTAAGCGATCAGATCATCGGTTCCTGAGTTATTTAACTGACTCAAACAATGACTCATCAAGTCATCTCCCCAAGTCGGTTAAATAACTCAGGAACCGATGATCGGATCGCTTAGAGTTGGCAGAGGACCCATCGACTTCTCACATGATCTAGCTTCTCTAATATCTTCAGAATTTATGCTATTTTATTTCCCAAGTTAGCACAAACACCCAGCTGAGCTGCAGCAACACTAACCAAGGGGTTGGGATGCATACCCTTGTAGATAATGCACACAGTTGTTCATTGTTCACTGTCATTGCCAGCCTTGTTAGCACCCTTTATCCACCCTTTCTTATCTTTGGTAGTCATCCCAGCCCTTGCCTTGATACTTGCCCCAGTAGTTGGCTGAGTCCTTTACACTCCCCCACCTATTCCAGCCGGATTCCAGTCAGATTCCCCGGAGTCCAGTGGACTTTTTTTGTATGGTACTTCCACTGTAGCAGATAATTCTGGTAAATATATTATTAAATTTTATTACAGAATCCCTGGAATCTACCCAAACTCAAACAATTCCTCACCACCGGTCACATGCACATCACCTGTGACCATTGTGACCACCAGCTCACAGCTCACCACCACCACCACCACCATCAATGTGGCCCCCCTCCCTCACCATCCAACGCCTCGGCCGTCCCCCCCTTACCCAACTCACAGGCCACCACCACCCCCACCACCGTTCCCACCACCCCCACCATCGTTCCCACCACCACCGCGACCCCCCCCGCTACCACCACCACTGCCACCGCCTTCCCTCACCCATCGCTGCTGCCACTGGCGCTGCCCCTCTCCACCACATTGCACACCACGGGGCCTTTGGGCCCTGCATAAGTTTCGCTTTATTTTTTGTTTTTGTTTTTGTTTTTGTTTTTGTTTTTGTTTTTGTTTTTGTTTTTGTTTTTGTTTTTGTTTTTGTTTTTGTTTTTGTTTTTGTTTTTGTTTTTGTTTTTGTTTTTGTTTTGTGTTTTTTCTCTAGGATGCCACCTCTGCCTCCCTCCCCATATTCCCCCCACTCTCCCCCATCCTCTAGTCCAACAGTATGGGGCCCCAGGTCCCCAATAAGTATTTTTTATTATCTCTAATTATATTTTGATAATAAACTATTTATTTTCAGTTTTCTCTGTGTGCATTCAACAAGCCCCCAATGTGCTGCCCCTCCTCTCCACTTAGCTGGGAGGTGGGGGGCCATTGAGGGATATCATGGCCCTAAGCCCCAGGATTGATGCATCCACCAGGGGAGCACAAAACCCCATTGACCACCATGTCATGAGCCACTAGTGCCATGTCACCACCGACCATGTGGCGTCACGACGACCAGGGGGGGGGGCACAGAGGAGGACGGGGGATGCCAGGTAACTCACAGGATGAGGGGGGGACGCTAGACAATGCTGAGGGGATACCAGACGACGGGGGGGGAATGCCAGATGACGGGGAGGGATGCTAGACAGCAGGTGGACATGCCAGGTGACACCCCACTTCCATCACATGTTGGCGCCACCACTGCCCCCCCCTTCCCTCGCCCATCAATGCCGCCACTGCCACCTTCAGTCCAATGGTATGGGGGCCCCAGGCCCCCCACTAAGTATTTTTTATTATATTTTACTAATACACTATTTTTTTTCAGTTTTGTTGTGTGCATTCAACGAGCCCCCAATGCACCGCCCCTCTTCCCTACTCAGCTGGGAGGTAGGGGGGCTTGATGGGGATACTATGACCCCAAGAACCACGGCCGCCATGTCACCAGCTGCACCTCCTCCAATGCCACATCATCACCGCCTGCAGACAGGGGACATGACAGGCCGCCATACGACACCACCAGATGAGTGGGAAGGGGGGGGGGATGCCCAGGAGGACACCCAACCGAGGAGGGACACCCAGACAAGCGGGAGGATGCCCAGACAAGCGGGAGGACACCCAGACGAGCAGGGGGATGCCCAAAGTGGAGGAGGGGCACCCAGACCACAGGGGATGCGACCAGCACCACCCAGCCCAGCCCCACGAGCCACTACTTGTGGGGTGGAGCGCGGGTGGAACGATGGCAATGCCAGAGTGCACATGCCAGCACCCACAACCACTGCCATGAGCCATCGCTTGTGGGGTGGAAAGGGGTGCTACATTAGTGGCACCAGCAGGATGAGTGATGTGAGGGGAGGGGAGGGATGGGCACGGAGGGGATGCGACACCCGAGGCCACGATGCGCCCCACTCCCCCCCCCCTCTATACTACTATTATATATATTTAGAACATTTTGTAAGTAGGTAATATATATATATTACAGCCAAAGTGACATGGCATGATGCCTGAGGACACAACCACTTCCCTACATATATTGATTTTATATGTAATGTATTTTATTCTGTAAATAGGTATTAAAGTAACAATAATATTGTATACTAATAAAGGTGTCATGGTGTACCTGTTAAGTTGTTGGAAAATCTGTAAATGGTAATCTAGAGGTGGAGGGTTCAATCCTGGCTCAAGACATCTTATTTTGAGTTTAACTTGATGTTGCAAACTTCTTGTCCATTTGACCCCATGAATCTCACTCGGAATAACTGGAATCTGGTTGAAAAAACCAGAATCCACCTGGACTTTCTGGAGTCTGGGGAGTCTGACCGGAATAGGTGGGGGACTATAAAACACTGAGTTGGCCCTGTACTTGTCACACCTGAGGTCATAGACCAGTAGCACCCACTGCTGCCACTGTAAGCCATTGCTTGCAGGGAAAAGGGGGGTGCTAGGTCGAGCCAGTCACTCCATCATTGTTCACAGAGTTAGGGAAGGGCTGGGGTGTGGTTGTTGCTTCAGCATTTGTTGCCAGGGGTGGAGGTGGTGTCATTATTTGTGGTGCTCAGTGGTGCTGGGGCTTTTCTACCTCCAGTCACTCCCATTATTATTATCTGGTAGTGCCCACTTCACCCAACAAGCAGTTGCCTAAAGGCATGGGGGTGGGAGCAATATCGGTCATCATGGGGGTGCTGTTAACTTTCTGTATCCACCCTGCGAGGGAGAGGCTCACAGCAGTGGATGTGAGGGCTTGGGTTGTGTGTGGCATCTTCCTGCCACTGTGGGATGTGATGTTGGGCCAGGGGAGTTCTTGTGGTCAGTGGGAGTCATTACTTAATAGGGAATCACATACCTCATGGCATTCCCACTGCACAAGTTTCCTGGTCCCTCCCCATCATCATCTTACCCCTTCCAACAGGCCTCACATCCCATTTGGATGAGGAGAAGGGTATGGGTGTGTTGTGAAGGAGAGAATCCTAGAAAAAATAATGTAGTTAGTTTAAAGGAACAATAAAGAATACTCAGCATATTTGGCAACCTTTTGTACCTGCAATACCTGCTGTACTTGGAGAAGGGTTGAGGTATTGTGACAGTTACAACTGGCATACCTCTACCTATCAAAGCCCTTCATCAATACCCATGCGCAGGTTTGTAAAACCTTGCCTTACTATCAATGAGCCTACTTTGAATGTGGCTGCACCCATTGTGGATGTAAATGTAAATGCAAATGTAAACAATGAAGGATGTTTACCAAAATCACATGTTTATTTGTTGATTCTTCTGAATCATTGTAGTCATCTCACAAATCTTGCTATCATGTGTATCCAATCAATATACACTGCTGTGTCCCTCATCCTGACTGTTTTTGCTGTACCTTTCCTTCATTCATCTATTGCATCTTGCTTCTTGGAAAATTCATACTCTGTACACAAGTTTTTGTATTGTGCACAATGCAACTAATGATTATCCCTCATTTCCTTGTGTCTTGTTTAGAAATACAATTTGAACACTTCCGGGTCAATACCCTTGGTGGATTGTCATGCTGAATGTTCAGCATCAATGAAAAATACATTCCCTGTATGTGCATGTTCATGTTGTGATGCAACTACTGATTCCTGGTGCATTATTTAGGAGTACAATTTGAACACCTCCAGGTCAACACCCCTGGTAGTTTGTTATGCTGAATTCTCAGCATTGAGGAAAAATACATATCCTGTATGTAGACTTTCATGTTGTGATGTATCTACCAATTGCCTGTTTTTCTTTTGCTTAGCCATTCTATTTGAACAGTTTAATGCTGGCAGTTGAACTTGCTTTTTGTGCCAAATGCTCAACATTGATGGAAAATAGATACTTCACACATGAATTTTCATAAAGTGTGATGCAGCCACTGATTGTGCCTTGTGTTACCTAGCAATACTATTAGAGCACCTTTAATTTGATGCTGTTGGTTTGTCATGCTGAATGCTCAGCATTGACTGTCTATTATTGTGAATTGCATGTGCAACCACATGAATATGTTGAAATATTTTTACTACCTGATCAAATGATTGATTGCACTGCAAAAGAATGTGTGGTGAAGTCAGCACTTGTGACTTATTATTGTTTATTTTGTAGATGGTGTTATTGCAATTGTCCATGGGCTTTTGATAAATCAGTTTGGTCCCTGTACATATTATTATCATTCCACCTTCTACTGTCAAAGGTCAGGAAGTGGGTCACCTAAGCATATAAGGGAGCTGGGCAAGGATGCATTCCTGTTTTGGACTGCCTGACTGTGTCAAACTGTGGACAAGTGACTTGACTTGCTGGGCAGATATTCAGGAAGTGACAAATGTAAGTCAATCTGGCTGTGTTGGTTGATTTTACACATGGTATACAATTTTGGGAACACCTAGGAAATGGGCCACTAGCAAATTTCCCAAACCATTAGACCTTCAATAATTGTCATTTAATTACAATACATTTTTACATACCATCCAAAGCTGGAAAAATATTTTCAGAATTTTCCTTGACTTCTGTCATGTTGAACAGCCCTTGAAATGTGTGGCCCACCTGGATTAGCAAAACTGACATTTCAGGGTCAATTTTGATGATCAGGCATATTTTTAGAAACATCCACAGCATCCCTTCACATGAGCTCTTTAATAGACATGCATCTACCCTGAAGGTATCCTTATATCTTAGTACCTTGGAAATGTATACATTGTTGCAATAGAAAAATGCAAAGTGGCCCATTAGTGAGGGTGGCCCACTTCCTGACCTTTGACAGTATGGTGTGCTTATGTACATGTATATTGCTCCTGCTTGACATGTTGCAATGAATTGCCACTTGTTGTTTTTAAGACTATCTTGCAATTGTATGTTCCAACATGACTATGTTGCTTGATTATAATTATTGGTTATATCTCAGGCAATTATATCATGCAATACTGCTCAGCCTGCATTTGTTGCTAATCCTCATTGCCAGGGGAAACTGCTGTCTTGTACATACAATGCACCATGGCTCATTCTTATTAGCATTATGGTTTCTGCACTTATCATCCTGGTAACAGGTAGGAGCATGTGTCAGATCACCCAATACCAGTACAAATACTTGCTGTCTAAACACTTCTCCAGTTTACATCCACAATCACAGTCTGGTCTCTTTGCATGTGATCCAGAGAGTTTACCAACAGGGGGAGGTAGACCATATCTATTTCCTTACTCCACTGTAGCTCCCTATATTATAGGAGACAATGATGAAGTATCTCCTGAAACTTATTTTTGATACATAGACCATGTTAATGATGTTGGATGTGCCAAATATCCTGTAAAAAATAACTTTGTGCATGCTAACATGCCCTTTATGGATGTCATATCCCATGTACCAATTAAAACATTGTCCAAAATTGCACACATTCATAATATAGTGTTATGTTCCCATGATCCAAAAGAGCAAATATTACAGGCATTTGAAAATCACAATTGTATAAGTTGCAACATGTATACATTTGTTTTCATTGTAGTGCTTGAAAATTCAGTTAAACATCACAGAACTGCTGTAGCAAAGTGTTCTAAAAAGGAAACAAATGAGCAAAGGAACAATCACAACAAAACATGATGAGACAGACAGAAAAATGAAAGTAATTCTGCCAAAAGGTATTGAGATTGGAAAAAAAAAAGATACCAAGAAGCCAGTTGGGTTGATGCAACAGTATTTCCTCCAACTCCATTAACCAAACAGTTGAGCCATGCTATTATTACAGACTGGTGTGACTCCTCAAAGCCATCAAGTTTGGAAGAGGCAGGTTGTGCAGTATGTGAGGAGTTAGTGCCAGCTGTGCAGCTGAGTCATTTAAAAGGCATAAAGGGCATGCTTGGAATTCTGGAAGCACATGGTGTTACCTGAGTTGAATGCACCTCTTTGACTCAGAAGGTGACTGAATTTAAAGGTCCTGTTCTTGATTATAAATGCAATCAAATATGTGATAAATGCCATCAAAGTATCTGAAAAGGTAAAGTACCCCAACTTGCATTGGCAAAAAATTTGTGGCTTGGACAAGTTCCAAAGGCCCTTAACTTTATTGAAAAATTGCTGGTTGCCCATATACACCACAACTATTTATTTGTAAAAGTTGGATCAAGTGGTCTGAGAAAGATGGTTGCCAATGTCATTGCATTTGAATCACCTGTGCCAAAAGTATACAATATCTTACCTCCACCAGTTGAAGAACTAGATGATGTACTAGCAATATTGTTTACTGGCCCTTCAAAACCTACTGACTACTGAACAAGATCTTTCACAAACACCACTTCTTGTCAGGCAAAACTATGTAGCTAAGGCACTTGAGTGGTTGAAGTTGAATCATGTTGACTATAGTGATTTACAAATATCATATGACAATCTTGTAAGATATCCTGAGGATTCTCCACCTGTATCTATTGAATATCATCAGGAACTTCAAATAAGGTGCCTGAAGGAATGAGTGTATTTGACAAGAATACTGATGATGGTGTTTCTCAAGGAGATTGTCCTTTTATTGTACATGGATTAATTGGTGCCCAGCTGGATACTAAATCTGTAGATGCTCAAAAGGCAATAGCTTTGCAACACTGGAAAAATAAAGGAAAAGTATTTGCAGTTGGATGGAGTGCTAATTTAGAATCAATTTATCAGAATCCAGGTCTTTATCCTCAGATATTTCCTTGGCTTTTCCCATATGGCCATGGAGGTATTGGCTCAACTTGCCTGATAAAGAACATAAGAGACATTTACTTATGTATCATGACAAGCATTTTCAAACAGATATAAACATTCCCTTTGTTGCCTTTAGTCATGAACAAATTAAGGCTTCAACTACTGTCCAATATGGTCTATTCAGTCACATAGGCAAAATCAAAATGTACCTCATGTCACACTAGCTATGCTGACAGTGGCTGGGGCTTGACACCATGATAGCAGTCTTGTAAAATGAATGAGAGCACCTAAGAGGCAATCTCCTTGGTATCTGTGTTCTGCTGAACAGTTTGATGGGCTGGGTGCTAAATTGGGAAAAACCTGGAAGTCAGTCACCCATCCAATACTACAGACATCTGATGCCTAATGTCCTATGTTTTATGTCCTAGAACATGACTTTATGTATTGGAGTTGTTTCTGTGACATTTTGGCCCAAGGGTGTTTCCACACATTCACCCCCAGGTCAACCTTGAGTGGCTGGAAAACAGTCAAAATCAGAGCACTTGACCACTCAATATGATGGACATTTGATGCTTTATGTCAAATGTTTTATGTCCTAGAACACAACTTTATATACTGGAGTGGTTTCTGTGTCATTTTGGCCCAAGGGTGTTTCCACATGTTTACCCAGGTCAGCTTTAGATAGCTGGAAAGCAGCCAAAATCAGTATTTTTGCCCTATTCACAGATCTCAAATGGTATGTGTTCTGTTCAGTGTTCATGCACATAACATTAAATGTTAGAAAACAACAAGATATAGGACCATGACTGACTACAGGGGGTGACTGACTACCTGAAGATCCCCAGTATAGGTGGATTTCTTATGGCTGAAACAAAGAAATTTGATGAGGTTACTGAACATTTGCTAAATGTCAATCAAGATGTTCTTGCTAACATTGCAGATAGAATGTCTAAAGGAGATATTGTAAAACCTGCCAATGAAGAAGAAATTGATTGCTTTCAAGTTATTCATGACCTTGAACATATTGGAGGTAAAGTATCAGGATCAGTAACTGCAAAAAAATACATGCAAAATGAGATATGGTCTTTAGTAGCTTCTAAAGGTGCACCACTATGGTATATTACTCTTTTACCTGCTGAGGTACAAAATCCTATATCTTTATATTATGCAGGAAATGAAGTCAGATTTGACCCTAAAGTTATGGTTCCAGATGATTGTTACCATCACATTGCAAGAAACCCTGTAGCTTGTGCATGTTTCTTTAACTTTATGGTTCAAAGTTTTATCAAGCATGTGCTTGGGGTTGATTCTAACCATCATGGATTATTTGGATATACATCTGCTTATTATGGAACAGTAGAGCAGCAAGGCTGACTGACACTCCGTATTCATCTTTTGCTTTGGATCAATGGTGGACTTACTCCTGATGATATAAGAGAACACATTATAGACCCTAATTCAGATTTCCAACAACAAATGATGGAATATTTGGAAAGTTGTTACCAAGGTGAATTTATTACAGGAAAACAAGAAGATGTGCTGTCTAATGTATCACAGCATTCCAACACCCCTGGTTATCTTGATCCAACAGAGACTTTACCAACACCACCTCCTGAGGCATGCAAAAATAATTGTAAAGTCTGTGACAAATGTGAAGGTTTGAATACTTGGTGGAAAAAATTTACTTATACTGTTGATGATATTGTATCAAAATCAAATATACATATTTGTAGTACAAATATCAATAAAGATGGTACACAGAATAAAGCCTGGCCATACAAGGGATGTCTTGACAACATATGGGGTAAGTGTAAAGCATGTTTTCCATGTGCAATTTTCAGAGTAACTGAAGTTGATCCATTGGCAGGTGTGCTCAACATTAAAAAAAAATGAACCCTGGATTAACACTTTTACTCCTGTTATATCATATGTATTTCACTGCAACACCAATGTCACTAGTCTAAGATCAGGTACTGCAATCAAAGGAGTGCTACTGTATGTGTCTGATTATGAGCCTAAAAACACATGTTGTATTTGAATCAATCAGATCTGTATTTCACAAGAACTCTAAAATGTTGGGAGGTGATGAACATTGCCATGTAAAGGCTAGAAAACTTATGACAAAAATGGTCAATCTAATGATTGCCAATCTGAAATGGGACAACCTATGATTTGTATGTATTTACTTGGCAATCCAGATCACTATACAGTTGCAGACAACCAAAGTCAACAAATTTTGTGGCTGATTTTTTCACACTTATCCTCTCCCCAGAATGTGATTTTGACCTTATATATATTATATTTAGAGCCTATTGAATGGTTTGGCATGAGAAAAATCCTCAGAAAATAAGTTTGAAATTTTTTGGGGTCAAAATTTTGGTGCGACACCTTAAAAATTAGCTAAATATACAAAAATATATATGAATTGACTCATTTTGATGTGCTGAATTTGAATCTGCAAACAAAATAATCAAATTTGGAAAAGCACAACCAAAAAAAAAGACCAAGTCCATCTGTACAATCAACTGCTTACTCCAATGCCCCAAGGGCACCCATCAAAAAAAGCCTAAAAACTAGACTTTGCAATCAGAGCTCAACACCTAACCTGGACTACTCACATGCTTCAGACCCTGTGGCCTTGACTGGGGCATGGAATTCTCACACTGCTAGCAGTTGTGATGCTGAATTTGATACAGACCTATCTATGGTGTTTGACAGCCTGAAGACAAACTATGAAGCAGAGGGCTCTGATAGAGAAGGTGATGAATCTGATGTTTCTGATGTTAGTGAGCAGTCAGAGTGGGAAGAGCTGGATGATGATGACTTCGCTTCATAATTAGCAGACCTTGCTGCCAAAGATGACCCTCAAGACCAAGATTGGATACCAAGCCATCTGCAACAAAGACAACAGAAGAGGCAGTCAGCTGTTCAAAAAGGTGCACATTAATGATTTCATGTGAATGGGATGCTGAGATTGTGCTGTCAGGTTGACCCAAAACTTACTCAAAAGGGCCAGATGTCATGCAAAAATCCTGACAAACACAACAACATTACCAGAAAGCCTGGAAGAACCAGACAGCATTGGGCGCATTCAGGTTCCAGACAGCATCCTGGTCACCCTCCCTGTCTCCAACATCATCCACGACCACAACAGAAGTGGCAAGTTCTTCCCCAGGGCCTGGCTCAGCTGACTCCACAGTGCCACAATGCTGAAAGCACACAGCCTCTGTCTTGTCAGTGTCATCTGATGATGAAGGCCCAGAAGTCACCACTCTGCCAGCAAGCCAATGCAAGGATGTTGCAGTTCTGGTGAGCCAGGGTGACAGTGGGGTGGTTGGCAAATGCACAGAGTATTGGGAGAATGAGGAGCTGGCAAGTGAAGAAGATTTCAAGGGCTTTGAGGACAAGCTTGATGAAGCTGTGAAGGGAAAGGATGTGGTGCAGGACTGGACAGTCCTTCAAAAGAAAATCAAGGATGAGCTGAAAAAGAAGAGTAAAACCTTACTGCTATCTTGAGTCAATCAACTGATGGTCTTGTCCAACTTCACTACCCTTTGACTCAAGGGCCTCTCCAGGATCAATGCCAGCCTTGAAATTGCTCAGCAATGGCATGAAGGGAAGGGAGGATGGTTTGCGAGATGAGTTCATGCCCTTGCATGCCACTGGCAAATCTTTGAGCAGCTCCCTATTAAAAAATGAGGAGGAACTGCAAATGCCTGGTCCTGGCTTCATGATGAATCAGTACAGAAAGCATTGAGGGACTGTCTTACCTCTCTACCTACTGGTAAGGTAACACCCCGAGCACTGCAATGTGCCCTGAACTCCACCATCTCCCCAATTCCCAATATCAGCCCCCAAAAGCCTCTGAGTGAGTGTACAGCCCAGAGATGGTTAATTAAACTTGGTTGGTGGAGGAGTCTTGTTCAGAAAGGTGTTTACATGGATGGGCATGAATGGGAGGATGTTGTGAAGTATTGGAACAAGGTTTTTTTGCCTGCCATGGCTCGTTTTGAATCTCATATGGTTCAATATGAGGGTCCTGAGATGAAAAGGATTGAGCTGGTTCTGGGACCAGGGGAGAAGAGGATCATTCCTGAGTTCCATGATGAGTGCTGTATGCATAAGAATGACAAAGTGAGAAGTGCATGGTGAGTGGAATGTGTTGGGATTATGTATACAAGAGTATACAGGCAAGCCAAGGCAGTTAACATGCCTAGGGAATATTGCCAGAATATGCTAAGTCATATTAACACATGTTTAACAGAGGTTAACACATGCAGAGACATATAGGGGAATCCACAGTTAACACATGCTACAGGATTAATCATCCTGCAGCATGTCTATCATAGGATAGGCAAGATATAGCCATGTCTTTCATAGGCTATCAGAGACAGAGCCTAGGATAGAGTGTCTATGACACACCCTGCAGGAAGTCTAGGACTTACCAAGCCATGATATCATATGTCACTATTATTGACACTGTTATAGGGGATATGACATAGTTATTCCATTATTAACTGGTACAGGGGTCTATTACAGAATACCTCCTTTATATATTAAAGGAGTGCATTACACTATACCTCCTAACTGTGTAGTATAAATATTGCACATCATGTAGGAGATGATAATAACATTCCTCCCTGTGGCAGACTCCCTCACTCACTAGCCTTTGAGATTAACTTCATCCTCTAACCTTGTCCTTAACTCTTCCTGTCACTGTTCATCACTCCATTCCCAACAGAATGGGTTGTACAAGTTTGCAAATACTGAGCACAATTAGGCTGCAGGATGGTGAGCAACCTCTTTACAAAAAGGGTCATGGTCATCTGATTCATGTATCGGACTTTATCAATGAGGAAGATGGACATTTGGTGTTGATGGACTCTGACAGAAATATCACCTGCGATGCTCGAAAAATATTTCACCCAGGCACAAATGGTGACCCATGGTGGGATACTCAACAGCTCCTTGCACAGGTGACAAATGCAATTGAAATCTTTAATGCCACACATCCCAATTGCCAGGGGTTGTTTATTTTCAACCAGTCATCAGCTCATGCCTCTCTCCCACCTGATGCTCTTTGCGCCTTCGACGTGAATAAATCAAATGGCAGGAAGCAATGTATGCAGCACAATACAATAATCCCACAGTCCAATCCCAATCCAGCATTCCGAGGCAAGGAGCAGAAAATGACAACACCCTCTGGTAAAGCAAAAGGGCTAAATGATGTCCTCATGGAGTGTGGATTCAACATCAAGGGTTTATGAGCCAAGTGTGCACCTGTATGCCCTTTCAAAAGCCAAAAGTGTTGCATGGCATGGCTTCTCTCACAACAAGATGACTTTGTCAACCAGCCCTCAATGCTCAAAACCTTGATCAAGGAGGCTGGGCATGAATGTATCTTTCTGCCCAAGTTCCATTGTGAACTCAATCCTATCAAGATGGTGCATGTTTGCTAATCTATGTCTTGTTTCAAATGTTGAAAGCATCCCTTTTGTTGCTCAAACAGTACTGGGGTTGGTGTAAATATCAATACAGAGAGCTCCCGAAACCAACATTTGTGGAGGCCAAGCGCATGGCTCTAGAATGCCTCAATGCATGCCCTGTCAAAGTTCTAAGACATTTTATCAACAGATCCACAGGCAGGTATCTCAGAGTGTGATGATTGCTATTGATGCCACTGTGAACTAGTTTGCAGTAATTGAATTTTTTTTTTTGACCTCCAAGGGCTCAACAGAGGTGCACAATGTTTAGAAATTTGGCCAAAACTTTTGGCATGCATAAAATGTTGTGGGAATATTCAAACAAGTGCTTATTTGGATGTTTTAGAGGTCTGGGAATCTGAATCTGAAGTCAGTTTTGCTCCAAAAAATCTCATTCACATGCTACATAATTGGTGGACTTTGGTTGTCCACAATTGTACAAGCCATGATTTTGTGCCCTTTTATTGGCAGGCTTTTGTCAATGAGGTTAGAAAGGCATGGAATGAAGATCTTACTAATGAACTTCCTGAAAAAGTTGCCCTTATGAAACACAAAGGCAGACTTATTGGTTTGTCCAATGTATATGATTATATTTATTGACCAACTGAACTAGAAGATATGACCCTGTTTGACTGGATAGCATAGTGCAAAAGAATCAAATATCCTTCAGCAAAAAAGGCTACAAAAAAACATTGGTTAGATGAAGATATCAGTGATATTGAAGAGGCTCAAGTTGGGAAGGAAATTTTTCAAAATAAAGTTGATGAAGTCTGCAGCCTCTCTATTGACAATGGAAGTAAATCTATATTAAAATTTACTTCTGAACATCCCTTGGTGCAAAGTCATGGATTACATGGCATTTCAGCCAACCACAATATTATACCAATTTTGTTGGACATACATTGCCACACTGTGATCAAGGTGACCATGAATACTATTGTATAACAATGCTGACTTTGTTCAAACCCTGGCAAACTGGTGTTACACTTAAATCAAAAGAGTGCTCTTAGGATGAAACTTTCAATTCTCATGAATTTACTGCAAAGCAAGTTTTGTTAATGAAAATTTTCAATATTTGATATGAATGCCTTGATCAAAAAGATGATTTCTTTGCAGAAATGAAAAAGGGAGAAACTGCTTCACCTGGTTGGATGGAAGATAAGTCACTTATGCAAGAAATGAATCAAGAGTGTCTGCTTGATCAGCTTGATCAACTTGCTACAGATCAAACAAATATGGATGACATTGAAACTGACAACCAACAAAACAAAAAGTATCATGATCAGAAAAGATCCATGTCTATAATGAAAAATATTATGATCTGACTTGGTTGGACTGATGTTCATCCTGAAAGTGCATTGAATAAACTTCACATAAATGCAACCCATGTCAATGAGATAAAATCAGCATCTGATTGGAATGCAGCAATTGGATCTAAAAGACAAGAAATTCTTGAAGAACATACTCAATATGCATCAGAAATATCATGTAGTTCCACTAATGGTCACAGTGTTGGTATAATCTCTAATGATGTAAAAGTAGTAGATAAGGAATATACGATAAAAAGTGTCACTCTCCTGATTGGCAAAGTGGTATAAATTTGGTTGTCAATGAACTCAGACTAAACACAGAGCAGGAAAGAGCATTCCATATTGTAGCTAACCACTCATGTCATCCTTCATCTGAGCAATTGAAAATGCATTTAGGAGGGATGGGTGAGACTGGAAAAACCCAGGATTTCAAGGCATTGATTGCATTTTTCAGACACAAAAATGAATCTCATAAATTTGTTGTTGTTGCTCCAACAGGAAGTAGTCAAAAGAAAAACAGAATCCAGGGAATTAACACATAGATTTATGGGGGAAATATTCCATCAAATCCATCAATGGAAAACATTATTATTTATTGTTTGTTGATGATGCCAAAAGGTATGTCACCATAGAATGTCTGAAAGAAAAAAGTGATGCAGCACAGGGTGTAATGAATTACTTGGCCCATTTAATAACTCAAGGCTGAAATCCAAAAGGGATTCAAATAGATTGTGGAAAAGAATTTATCAACAAAAAACTTGACAATTATTCTAAACAGCACGAAATACAAATCCAATTAACTGTGCCATACTCTGCATCACAAAATGGCATTGCAGAATGAATGAATAGGACACTGGTCAAATTATCATGTGCAATGTTATCTGCAAGCTCCCTGCCAGAGTATCTCTGGGAATATGCAATATTACATGCCACATATCTCTGTAACTGATCATATACAAAGCACCTTTGGAAATTAACTCCCTACGAGGGATGGTACAATTGAAAACCAGATGTGTCACACCTGCATTGTTAGGACAACACTAAACACTAGGTCTAGTGCTGGCTCTCACAGTCAAACCCAACCAAAGAAGGGATCTCGTAGTCTAAAGGCAGCCGCACGTTTAGTGGGTAAGCCTAAGAGAACTCAATTAGAGTCTCTAGGCGTAATATTAACCATTTATATACTACAATACATGAGCTAACAATGAGGTAACCGCATGTGCTACATGAGGCATCTGATCCATGCTTGAGTCATGAGGCGTGCGTGATGTTCGGACGCCATGTGTTTACCGTGTGTCTGCTAACTCTATAATAACCACAACAAGTATAAATAAAAGGAAATGCGTAACTAAATAGTGTTAAATGTCTTTGAAAAATTGTACTCTTGACATGCATGAGTTTGGTGCACCAGTCTGGATATTATTACAAGGACAAAAAAGGGACAGAAAAATGCTTCCAAAATGAAAGTGCCATGCTTATCTTGGATATGATGACGGTGCCTATGCAGTTAAATATTATAATGCTGAAATGCACAATGTTTTAACTTTGTGGAATTTCAAGCTAATAACTGGCAGTCTAAATCCCAAACCTTCTGAAGACGTCACCTTAATACCCTCAATGTGTGAGGGGGAGTCTGATGGAGGCACATCGCTGATGGATATATCAGATAGTGAGGAAGCACCAATCACAAGCCCACCAATCACAAAAGAAGCACTGATCACACCAATCATAGGGGAAGCACCTATTGAGGCACTTCTGGGGAAGCAATCTTGGAAGTGGAAACAAGACAGAATTAATGATCCCAAAGATCGCATTGATATTAACAAACTGCACATGATGTGTGCAATGCAGAACAAAGAACTGCATAGAACACGTGGAGTTTGTACCAATTATAAACCTCTATTACACCTTACAGAAGAAGAAAAAGTCGACAACTTCCAAGATAAAAATCAAGCCTATGCAATAATAGCTGGAGATGAATTAAATAGTCTCAAAGAAGCCAAAAACTCTCCTGAATGGTCCACTTGGAAAGCATAAAAATCAAATTGGATCAGCTGAAAGAAAGAGGGATGTGGGAACTTGTCCAGAAACCTCCAGAGGCGATCCCAATTGCAAATAAATGGGTTTTCAATAGAAAACAAAATAAAACAGGAGAAATTGTAAGATACTGAGCACAGTTAGTTGCAAAAGGATGCACACAACAACCAGGTTATGATTATACAGAGACCTTCTCGCCAGTAGTCTGAATGGACACACTCCAAGCAATTTTAGCACTCACATCAAAGAAGGGTCTAAAAATACAACAGATGGACATAAAGGGTGCATACCTAAATGGCACACTCCAAGAAACGATATATATGAAACAACCTGAAGGGTGTGAAGGTGGAACAGATTGAGTATGTAGGTTGATAAAACTGCTTTATGGATTAAAGCAGGCAGGGCAAGAGTGGAATAATGAATTTGATGGTAAACTCAAAATTCATGATTATGGACACTTATTTGCAGATCCATGTGCATATATTTGAAGGGATGACAACGACATTGGCATAATAACTGTCCGGGTCAATGACACCCTACTCTTTGCATCTTTGGATGAAACAATGGAACATATGAAAAATATGCTCAACTCCAAATGGGAGGTAACTGATCTTGGAGAACCAAGTAAAATTGTGGGCATGGAAATTATGTGCCTGGACAATGGAATCAAGATATCTCAGCAAAAATATATTGAGAATATCCTCCACCAAGAAGGAATGATAGATGCAAACCCTGTTGGCACCCCCATGAATCCTGATATTAAAATATTAGAGAATCCAGATTATAATGAACCCAACAGGAGTAACTCATATGCAAAATTGCTAGGATGTTTGCAATTTTTATCAAATTCCACAAGGCCTAATATCAGCTTTGCAGTTAATGAGCTGGCTGCCTACACCGCTAACCTGGGTTTACAACACCATGGTGCAATAAAGCGAATACTCAGATACTTAGCAGGTATGAAAACTCTCAGGATAAATTATAAAAACTCCCAAGATGAGACTGAAAACAATAACCTCTTCCACAGATATGCTGATGCTTCATTTGCTAATACTGAAGATTTAAAATCCACAACAGGCTATACTTTCCTAACATCAGAAGGACCAATTATGTGGGAATCAAAGAAACAAACCATAATTGCATTATCCTCTACAGAAGCTGAATATGTTGCATTATCAGATGCTGGACATGAAGCCACTTGGCTAAGAAATTTATATGAAGAACTTGGATTTAAACAGGAATTTCCAACAGTGATTAAAGGTGACAACAAAGGGTCAATAATATTGACTCGTAATCCTCAATTTCATTAGCAGTCAAAAAATATTGCTATATGCTATCACTGGGTCCAGGATCTTGTGGCCAACAAAATAATAAATATACAAAACTGTTGTGATCTGGAGCAAACTGCAGATGTATTAACAAAGGCATTGCCAAGGCCTAAATTTAAACAACATAGGGATGAGGTGAGGGTTCAGTCAGAAATAACCCAGTAGTTTTCCTCAAGTGTGAGTTGTTTTTTTTCCCATAGGGTTTTACATCATACAGAGGTCATAACAGCTGCCTAGGATTGAGGGGGAGTATTGGGATCAAGCCTAAGGCTATATCCAAGACAGTGATGATAATAATATTAATTACTGAGACTTAAACATTCTGTAGTATATATACTACATGTAATTGTGTACATGAAACAATCACTCCTTGACCTCTGAGACACTCAGAGGAACACCCCCCTTCATCCTAAGGTCTCCTCTGAGCTTTCTGCAACACTCCTAACACACTGCCCCCAGCATATCCTTTCAGAATGTCATCATTCAGAGGGTCCATCTCTGACATGTGTTCTTGAAGATCTGGCCCTCTGGCCTGAGACAGCAAGATAGACGGGTCATCCACCATAGGGTTTGTAACTGCCTCTAATGGACAAACATTACCTCTGCTCACTGTCATGCTGGCAGCGAGGGTATCATGCTCTTCAATGTGTTCACAAAGCACTCTACATTGTTCACCAACTCGCTTCTGCTGTGCTGCAGTGGAGCGAGTCTCAATCACTTGATTTTTTAATTCAATGTGTCAACCCCATGGAAGATCCTCATGGTTTGGATCAAGTCTTACATCCACAAAGACATAGTGACAGACCAATGGCATGTCATCCCAAGAGTCAAACTGATAATATCTGGACAAGGCATCTGCCATCTTGTTCAATTTTCCTTTGACATATCAAATGTCAAAGTCAAAACACAATAGATACTCTATCCATCATGTTTGCCTTGCTGATAACTGGCGTTGCAACTGGAAAAACTCCAGAGCCTGGTGATTGGTCTGCCTATGGTGCCTAGCTGAAGGGGCACTGGCTCAGCCAACTCATGGGCCTTCAAGTTTGCTGATATCGTGAATTCAGGAGAAACAGAATCAGAGGTACACCCTGAGTCCAACAATACATGGGCCTCTAGTCCATGTATCTTCATTTTGGTCACCAAACAACAGTTGTCCCTCTCAGTTCAAGGGGGATGTGCTATTTTCTTGGAGGATTTCCATAGCACCCTCACACATGCCAAGGGCTGAGTTCCCTTGACTGCAGTATCAAGCATGACACCAAGTCTCTCTACAAATGAGTGTGGCTGTCACTTGTTATCAGAGTCCAATTCTGATTCTGATTCAGAGACAGACTTTGCAGAGGGGCACAAGCTGCATCTTGAATGTGAAAGAATCTGGGCCTGGATCATTCTGGTAGCATAACTGTTGGGAATGGAGTGGTGAACAGTGACAGGAGGAGTTAAGGACAAGGTTAAGAAGATGAAGTCAATCTCAAAGGCTAGTGAGTGAGGGAGTCTGCAACAGGGAGGAATGTTATTATCATCTCCTACAAGATGTGCAATATTTATACTACACAGTTAGGAGGTATAGTGTAATGCACTCCTTTAATATATAAAGGAGGTATTCTGTAATAGACCCCTGTACCAGTTAATAATGGAATAACTATGTCATATCCCCTATATAATTCTCCAGATAGACTTGTCTATCATTGTATATTATAGGGGGTTTCCCTGGATAGCATAGGAGACAGTCTTGGCAGTCTTTGTAGTCTTGGCCAGTCTATTCCTGTATAGGAGACTGCCATTGCTCTAGGGTTAAGGGTAGCAGCTGCTAACCCTAACCCTAAGCTTAGGACTTGTATTCCATCTCCCTAGGCTTGTTAACTGCCTTGGCTTGCCTGTATACTCTTGTATACATAATCCCAACAATAACACTCCAGTTTGTGGTAGTAACTCATAACACCTTCCTTGGCATTATATTTGACGTGCCAGAACTTGTCTGTGGTGTCATGGGTGGCCACCCCATGGACAAACCAGCGGCATAGGCCGGTAATTACTTCCTTGAATGTCCAGGCGGCGTGTTGATGGTATGTGTCATCAATGTTATCCTCAAACCAGGTAAGCATGGTGTTCTCAAGGAACATTGCTGTAAATTTGATATGATTGGAGTCACTCTCCAATCTGCAGATCTTGTTGACCTTTAACCACCAGAGGAGGGCATTTAGCCACCTTTCAAACCCTTCAGTGTCTTGTAACCTGCCATATTTGGGTGGATTTGGGTGTTCTTGCCTCCAATGGCAGGAAGATCACTCTTGACAGCAACTTTGCTGTCAATCTGTCAGTGCAGCTTATCATACATACCCTTCAAGTATTTTGAAGGGTGTTGCACTCCCTTTTCTTGAATGGCATTGAGATGGGAGGGCAGGGTGTGCATTGAACTATCAGACCTGGGATATCCAGACATCTGTTTGGGTCCATACAGGTTCAAGGTCCATCTCTGGGGATGGAATTTTGTCTTGCCTTCTCTGTCAGAGGATGGGAGGTAGTCACTATCATCGCTCTACAGCTGTGCCATCAAGTAAGGTAGGCCGCATCCACATACGACTTGATCACATGACCACTGAGTGACATTCGGTGACAAACTGCTGTATCGTATATTTCTTTCGTATTTCAAACATAATAAAAAATCTGTTTGCAAGGGATTGTGTATTTTAACATTCTGAACAACTCTGTGCAAGCAGAATTTTTAATTAATTCGATTGGCACCACTAATTTAACTTTAAGTAGCCAATTTGGGAAATTAGGTCATAATTATGGATTAACCTCCATCCCTCGACCTCAAACCATGGGCAAACAAAAGCTGAAGAACCTCATAAACCTTGGTGCATGGTCTAATTACAAGAAAAAGCCCACCTACAAAAAACGGAACAAGGAGAATGTGAAGAATAATCTTGACAAAGTGACATTAAAGCTAAGCCCTCTTACAGGAAGCCCCCATACTGGACATCCCCTCTTCTTCAATGAGTCCAAAGAGGAAGAAACAGAGGGTATATGAGTCATTGAGCTCCTGCTTTGGCACGAAGTCCTCTCCTGCACCTGGGCTTTCTCCTCCTAGTGCAATTGTTCTCCCTGAGGTAACCCTGCTCGAAAATGATCCAAGACCAACCCCAGAGGAAGGGGATGGGGCCCACGAGCAGTCTCCCAGGCCTCCAGAAGAAGATAAAGGGCAAACACAAGGAATGAGGCAAGAGCCAGATGAGTCAGATATGACACAGGTCACACAGCTGCAAATTGAATTGGAGGCATATGGCTCATTGACAGGGGTGGAGCCACAATCAGGTGCATGGAAGGGCACATTTGAACCTCCACCAACCACTGATGAGGTCGCGTCAACTCTTCAGGATCTAAAGAGAATATTAAAACCTCCTTGGCACACTGGGAGGGGGTACAAGGACCCGGAGATAGATCTATTGTTTCGTGGTCGTCTCGAGGGTATGAAACGAGGGTATGAAACAATTAATGTGGACTTACATTAACCCCGATTCGGGTGTTACTGGTCGTTGGCAAGCTTCATCACTCAAAACAGCCAAAAAGGACCTACATATGCCCGTAAACTTCGTGATTGGGTCCGAGCATACATCGCAGATCGCGAAAATCTCCCAGTCAATCCCTATGGACAGTGGAATGAATCTGCCATAGATAAGGACTCCACTATTGCCCAAGAAATTCATGCTCACCTTCAGGGAATCGGGAAATTTGTTAAAGCCATGGATCTTGTTGATTTTATGGATACTCCCACAATGCGAGAATGAACTGGACTAAAAAAACGAATTAATATCTCGACTGCACAGCGCTGGATGAAGAAACTTGACTACCGCTGGACATACACTCCAAAGGGTCAGTACGTTGACGGGCACGAGCGGGAAGATGTTGTGGCTTACCGTCAAAAGATTTTTCTGCCGAAATGGGCCAATATTAAATCTCGGACCCGAGACTGGTCAAACGGACAGCGAGACCCTCTTCCCCGTGACTCCCACAAGCGGAATGTTGTGGTATGGTTTCATGATGAGTCGACATTTTATGCAAATGATCGTCGAGTGGCGCGATGGGTGCATAAAGAGGAGGCAGCAACACCATATGCAAAAGGCGAGGGTGTGTTACAGATGGTTGCTGATCTTGTGTCTGCCGATTATGGTTGGTTACGGTCGCCTGATGGAGAGGAAGAAGCGCGGGTTTTATTCAAGGCAGGAAAAAATCGCGAGGGATATTTTACCTGCAACGACATCATCAACCAAGCTGAAAAAGCCATTGATATTCTAAAAAGGTATTATCCTGGTGAAGATCATGTTCTGGTTTATGACAATGCCACAACTCACCTCAAACGAGTGGATGGTGCATTGTCAGCAAGGAGGATGCCTAAAAATACATCAAAGCCAGAGTCAAATTGGCTGATGGAAGTCACACTTAGGGGCGAGAATGGAAAGGCCATATATGGGCCAGATGGGAAAGTTCTGAAGACAAAAATCCCGATGGAGGACGCCACCTTTCTGGATGGATCAAAGCAACCGCTCTATTTTGGTCCAGGCCACCCAAAAGCCGGTCTATTTAAAGGAATGGAGGTTATACTTCAGGAACGCAGACTTATCGAGGAGTCAAAATTGAAAGCGCAGTGCAACAGCAAATTTCAATGTCCCAATAAGGGTCAGGCAAAGTGCTGCTGCCGTCGAGTGCTTTATAATCAGCCGGATTTTGTACAGGTCGAGTCCTTACTTCAGACCTACTGCAAGTCCCGTGGTGTCGAGGTCATCTTCCTTCCAAAATTCCATTGTGAGCTCAATTTTATCGAGCAGTGCTGGGGCTATGCAAAACAGATTTATCGGCATTATCCTGCCTCTTCGAAAGAAGCTGATCTGCAGCAAAACATTCTTTCAGCCCTTGAATCTGTCCCCCTCAGCAGCATGAGAAAGTTGGTTGCATTGCAGTTATTGAATTTTCTTGATCTTACAGGTTCTCCTCCCGTTCATTTCGATTTATGGATGCATATGAGAAGGGGCTGGATGGGAAACAGGCAATGTGGGCCTCGAGAAAGTATAGGGGACATCGGGTGCTCCCTGTGCAGATCTTAGAGGAGTATAACGAAGTAAATAATAGTTAGAGTATATATCCAGAGTCTACATAGCCTGCTTAAATGCCCAATGCACAAATTCGAGCAAGGGAGAGCAGGACATGTTACGGTGACTGTCACAGTGACAATCACATCACCTGATCGAGTCGTATGTGGATGCGGCCTACCTTAGTTGCTACTGTTGCCACCTCTGGGGCCATCTCCACTGGGGGCTCCTCCTTCTCTTGTTCTCAATACAGAGTTTTTGGTGCATCTTGAGGAATTGTCCTTGTGGCGATTGGTGTCCCTTGATGTCAACCCCACATCCCAGGGGCAGCTGTCTTGGTCAAAATGAATTCCCTGGTCTGGGCGATTTGAATTCCTGCCTTCATGGATGTCACATCCCAAAAGTGCTAGAGTGCAATATGGTCAGCCATATCATATTGTACCTTCTTTTTGGGAGGTGCTGGGTTCTCTGTTGTTTATGGCAGGGAATGCAATTTTGATGCAGGTCTGGTGTTCACCCTGTGTGGCTTCCTGCTTGTAAAGCTCTCAGCCAGTTCTCTCAACTGGCATTGCAATGCCTGTAGGTTGAAGCTTGTCAATTCCATGCTATGGATCACAAGCTCTGTTGTGATCTGGGCAAAAAGCTCAGATCCCAATTCCTAGGCTGGGGAAGTAACCTGTCAGTTGTTCAATGGGTGGGGTGAGGATTGGCTATTGGGGCTGCCATCTGTGTCTAGGCAATAGCACGGGTACGGGTAACCCATGCGGGTTGCGGGTACGGGTAGGCACAGGTACGGGTACGGGTCATGATTCCATGACCCGTAACCCGTGCCTACCCACCGCCAAGAGGGAGGCGAGGGCAGGTTCAAAATCTACATACAGTAAACTATATACAAATTTATAACTACTTATTTTAAAAAAAATGTGGGGCGAGCCCAGCTTACCTGTAGAAATGGGGGCCTTATATACCCCCAGGATGCGCACAGACCATTTGGTCTTGTGTGCGCAGAGTAGTACGCGTCGCGTCTTTGTTGATTGTTGACGTGTTATTTACCTATGTTTGTATTCCCTCTCTTCATGCCACTCACTGCCCACACCTCACACAGTATCATGACCACCACCTCTCCTCACTCGCAAACGTGAGGTGGGGGTGGTTCTATGCCGGATTCACTCTGCATGGCCGCAGCAGACGACGACAGACGACCCAGCCCCGGGGACAATAGGGAGGACGGGGACGATACAACAAGGACGACTCGACAACGAGGAACCGTCGAGGATCAGACCAGGGACACGAGGATCAGGACCAGGACCTCCACCACCACCACCATGACCCCCAGAAGACAGGAATGACCAGGACGGCGACAATGACAACAAGCAGGACTGGGGCGGAGATTGGCAGGGGCAGGGACAATGACGAGGACGACAGGAGGAAGACCCGACGAGAACAGGATGACGAAGACGAGACGGAGAAGAAGTACACGATGACGAACCTAACGAGGAGAACGCGACGACGAACCGTGGAGGAGAACGCGACCAAGCACCCAGCCCGCCAACGAGGACACCGACGGGAGGGGCGAGACTCTGGCAGATGACAACGACAATGGGAGGGGCGGGGACAATGAATGCGACAACGACAACGACAACGACGAGCACAAGACCCACCCAACGCCCAACCAACACCGCCAAACGACCTCACCCCTAAACGCACCACAAAAAGGGCCCAAGAGACATCTCTTGGGCCGTAAGTTGATTCTATTGATTTCTTTCTTATTTGATTCTACGACGACTGCCCCCCCGCCCGCCACGAGCTGCTCGTGGGGTGGGCAGATGTAAAATAATATTAGATAGTTTATATATATATATATTACCGTGTCTACAAAACCCGTGCGGGAACCCGCACCCGCTGCGTATCAACCCGTGGGTCAACGGGTTACTACCCATGCGGGTACGGGTACGGGTCAAGGTCCTGATACCCGCGGGAGTACCCGTGCTACAGCCTAAACACCGTCATTACTTACAAGAAAAAACAAAGCCATTTCATTATAATTCAAAAAACCGTCACCTTACTTACAACATTACTTATCAGATCACTCCTTACTTATAAAACAAAAACAAAGTCAAAACAAAAACATTACAAATCTGATCTATCTACATACAAACCAAAGTATATACATTTTACGGTCCCCGTCGGACCTCCGTACGTACTATGTTACTTGTATTTTCTTTTTCTACTACTAGTCCTCCATTTCTAACTCCTCCTCCTCCTCGCTCCAGTTCGAGACCCCGTCGGTCTCCGTCGGATCCCGCTCCGCTTGCCACGCCTTGAACGCGGCATAATCTTCTTCTTCCACCTCCAGTCGCTCCAACTCCCGCTCCACTTCCACCTCTTCTCCCGGGTACAGGAGCTCCTCCACCCAATCCTTGTCCCCCTTCTCAGTCTCTCCGCCCCACTTCTGGAACTCACTCAGTTCCGTCATCACCGCCGTCAAGTCCGACAGCCCCTTCGATATCGACGCTAGCCACCCCACTAGTTCCTTGAGGTGGTCTCGTTGACCTACCTCTGCCGTCCCCGCCCTCATCGCCCTCGCCCCTTGTTGCACCCCGCCCTCGCACTTCTGCTTCAGCTTGAAGCAGTAATCGCAGGCAAGGCGTCGGGTCCCGCCAGACCTCACGCACACCTGACCCGCATATCGACACCTAAAACAAATCAACTAAAAAAGAATAAAGTGGTGACAAACACCACTCACCTGTTGCAACGGGCCTCCGTCGACGGCCCCGTGGTCTCTCCGCTACCAGCGGCCTCACTTGCCACCGCCTTGGTCTTCTTCTTCTTGGGCGGCTTCGTGACCACCCCTTCGTCGTCCTCGGCGGCGGACTCCGCGGCCTTCCGCTTTTCTGCGCGGCGTGCCTCGCGACGACGCGCTTTCTCTTCCCTGCGCTGTCTCTTCTCTTCGGTGGCCTCCTTTTCCACCTCCTCCGCGGCAGTCTTCTTCGCGGCCTCTTCCTGCGCAGCAAGTTCTTCGAGACGCGCCATCAGTTTCGCGCGTTCCTCAGCAGCGGACGACAGGGGGGCGGGTAGGGATGTGTTTTGAGAGCTGGACATGATGGTTGGATGTTGAAGAACTGCGGATGTCAAAATTCCTAAATACGGAATCCGAACATCACATGACCTCAAAGGCTCGGTCCTAAGGGGGGGATACTGTCATATCCCATGCAAGCCTGCGACGGATCTCCGGCGGATCACCGACGGAGCCGCCGTCATATCAAAAAGACTATTTCAAATTGTATTTCATATTACTCCTGTTTTGTTTATATCACATATCTATCATTGCTGATCATCTTACTTACTGCGTACTCGGTACTCCGTTGATCCCGCCGTAGTTACCCCGGTTACTTACTTACTATAAAACTTAGTATAACGTCACTTGTAACTTCAGTTTGATAATTATATTGTTATCTCCACAACTCTCTCACTTCTAAGTCCTCGCTCTCTCCTAACTTCCGGAACTCCGCCAGACCTCTGCTCTCATTACCGTCACCTTGTAAATTGGACATTGGGCGTAGAGAAGGGCACAATCCCTTTTAGATTGAAGCCAAGTCCAGTGCCGCCACGGAACTCCGCCGGAACTCCGTCGTAACCCCGCCTACGAGATCAGTTTGTAACAATCCCGCATGAAATAGTAGACAGAATGTCGCGTTGCTGTAAAGTATATTAGCGAGGAGGATATTTGTGGGGCTGTCATTGTGTGGGCTGGTCAGGGATTTCCCCAAAGACAGACTGCATGCGTCTGCTGTGGCCAATGAATTGAAAGAGGTGGGGGAACAGCTTCGGCTCTGTCAACAACTTGGATAGATCTCTAGCCCCTCTTCCTCCCGCTCGGATCATCTCGCATCTCGCATTCTTGTGGGCTGGGCAGTGCATCACGTAGTGCATTACTGTTTCGTTGTGTTGGTGGCAGCAAGGGCAGGTTGGTGAGTCTGCTTTTTGGATTCGGTGTAAATGCTTGTTCAAGGGGACATGTCCCGATCATAATTGGAAAAGCAGGCTTGCATGTTTGCGCAACATTTTCGATGTTTGCTTGCTGAACTTGTCAGATGGTAGCACTGAGTCTATCCGCTTCATCCGTTCGTACCGTGGAGACTTCTGCCACACCTTTGCTGCCGCTCGCTTCAGTTTAGCATGGAATGCCTGCTGGACCACCGATTTGCTGCGTGGTAGTGTTTTCTGCAACTGAGAGGGTAGCTTTTGGTTTGGGCTGGACCCATGTTTCACTGCCGCTTTAGCTTCTTTGTCGGCTTCCTCATTCCCTTCAATGTCAATGTGCCCAGGCGTCCACCTTATCAGTAGGTCCATATCCTGGTGCCTGTCAGTCACCATCCGCAACCGTCGGTGGAACAAGTCCCACAGATAGTGTCCCGGCCCCGGTTTGAATGCATGCGTCGCGGTGATGGCTGATGCGTTGTCGACCCATCGATATTGTTCCATTTGCGTGTCGCTCCTCTCTGATCAACTCCAAGCCCAAAACCATCCCTACCCCCTCCCCCTCATATACGGTGTGGTGCCGCATGGATCCTAGCCTCATTCTCCTCCTGCTCCTAACCACCCCGTCTCGATACAACACCGCCGCTGCTCCCACCTGTCCCTCGTATCCTGAGCCATCCGTAAAAACCTTCACCCTCAATTTATCTCCCTCTTCCTCTTCCTTCGCTTGTTCCTTGCTATCCGCTATTCGTAATCTCACCTTGGGCTTCCACTTTGGGCCTTGTTGCACTGCAGATATCTTCTCCATTAGATCTGGTTTCAATTTGAATGTATGCATCATTTTGTGTAGTGGCGTGTGGTGTTTTTTGACGAATCAATTGGCTGCTTGTTTTACTGGGTTGTGTAATGGGTGCGTAATGGGAAGCGTTGCCAGGCGTAGCGCAGCTTGAAACCGGACTTTGTTGACTAGAAGGTGGAATGGCAAAAGGTTGGCGTGTATGTCTAGCATGTCCGTGGGTGAGGTGCGCATCCCGCCGACAATGAGTATTGCTGCCCTTCTCTGAATCGAGGCTAGTTTATTGACTGCCTCACGTTTGCCTTTGTTGACTTTGAAAGATGCACTCCGTAGTGCTGGTCCTAAGAACACATCTGCCCCATATAACATCCGTGGTCTCACCACCGACAGGTACAGCCAACGCATGTGTACCCCTGATATTCCCCCTGTCGGCCTCGCAATCCTCCCGCACTGTCCCAACCAATCCTGTCCTTTCCCCAGCGCCGCTGCCATCTGCTCCTTCCACCTCAGCTCTCTGTCGATGTGTAGTCCCAGGAATTTGACTGTCGTGGTTGATTCGATCCGTTGGCCATTGAGTATGAAGGCCACTTGTGGGGTTGGTATTCTTTGCGTGGTCGGAAAGGGTCGCATATCTTTCGTCGTGACAGGTCGACCAGCTGGAACTTCTCGATTCCAAACAAGCAGTTATGTACTTTGGCCCACTCCAGTATCCCTCCTTCACGATTCATGATGTCTCTCAGCTTGTCGTGGGTTACATGGAAGTCTGCACCAGTCACCAATGCTGCCGCGTCATTGACATATAGGAGTCCTGTCTCTTTTGCCAGCTTCTGGAAGATTCACAAGATTAGCAAGTTGTAGATGATCCACACGATCAGTGACTGAGTGCCACCCTGGTCCAGTCCGTCTTCGATATTGAAAAGCTCTGACCAATAGTCGTCAAATACAAGTGTCGTCTGCCTGCCCTCCAGCCGTCTCCCTAACCACTCCACATGTCCCTCTGGCACCCTGTGTTGGCGCATCTCATGCTTCAACACATCCACTGCCGTACTCGGAAAAGCTCCTTTCACATCTAAACATAACAGTGATGCCACTTCCCCCTTCCTCCATGCATCCTTCACCGTCTTCACCATCAGGTGTATCGAGTCTGTAGTCGCCCTCCCTGGCCTGCCTCCAAAGTGATTGAGGGGAAGGATTCCTGTCTTTTCGCACATTAGTACCAGGTCTTCTGTTTTGCACCCGTTCAGCAGCCTCGCATAGCCGTTGGACAGCACTATAGGCCTCCATGCGTTTGGTGATGTGTAGTCTGCTTTGCCTGGCTTCTTCAGCACTGGCGTTTCGGTCACCTTCCAGTCGCTTGGATAGACTTTGAGGGTGTCAGTGGCTCAGAAGATTGGACCTAGATGTGGGATTAGCAGCTCTCGCGCATGGACAAACACCTAGTTTGGAACCGTGCCTGATCTCATAGCTTTCCAGGGTTTCATCTTCCTTATCGCCCGGCGGATCTGCTCATCTGTGACTGGTTCATATTCCCACTTTGCTGGGGGATATGGCTCGGTGGGGACTTGAGTTGGCGGTGCTGTCCGAGTTGGAAAGAAAGTTTGGTAGAATAGGTCCCCCTTGTCTTTGTTGGTACATGCTTCTCGCATGACCACCTTCGTGATTGGGTCTTTCACCTGTAGCGTTGGTACTCGACTCCTCCTGCCATCTGACGCTGGCCCTGTTACCAACCGGTTTGCTGACCACACATCCTCTCCATCCAAAGACTCCAGCCACTCTGTCCAATGCTCTACCTTCGTGGTTCAGATCGCCTCAGAGTAGTTGTTCCTTGCCTTCCAGAACTCTTCATGTATTGGATCCTCATCCGCCGCCCGCCTCTCATACGACCTTCTCGCCAGCTTCTCTTTCACCTTGTTTAGTGCAGCTAGCTCTTTCGTCCACCACCGCTTTGAGTATGGACTGGGTTTTGACATTGGCACATGTTTCGTGATGGCCGCCTTGATTACTAGGTCTAGCCGTTTGAGTGTGGTGTGGAACTGCGCTATCATGGTGAGTTCCTCTGGTTCAGGCAGCTCTGTAAGCCTGACTTCCAAAGACTTGCGGAATTCTGCCCAGTCTGTTAACTTGTAGTTAAACTTCGCTTCAAAGTCTGTTCGGCCTGGCGTAATCTCTAGACGGCTGAGTACTGGCATGTGGTCTGTCTTCTGTGGGCATTGCTGTGGGTCTGTGTTGCACATAACGAACGTGTCAAGCAACGTCGCAGAACAAAAAACATTGTCCACCCATGTATAGTTCTTGGTTGAGCTGGCTTCCAGTGTTGGTATATCTTTTGGCAATGCCATCTTCATGTTGTACCTTGCGATCATGTTAAGCAGGGGCTGGGTTGCTTCCAACGCAGCTGTTGTAAAGAGGTGTGCATTCCGCTCCTCATCCCACATTGGTGATGTCGATTGAAGTCGCCTAGCCATATGTACCGCACTCTCTCTCCCTCCGCCTGCTCCTGCACTCTCCCCCTCATGTACTCCTTCACCACCTCTAAGCTTCCATTATGTTCGCAGTCGTTGTATATGTTGATAATGTGAATTATACCAAAATCTCCGCAGAGTTGAATCCCGGTCACGTCTGGCGATGGGAGGGATATTTTGGTCCAGTTGTTTGAAGTTAAGTTTCGGTTTACTAAAATAACGGAGCGTGTGGTGCCTGGGTTTGCCAAATGCTGCTTGGGGTATACAACTGTCCAGTGCAGGTTCGACCTTGTCCTTCCTAGAAAATCTATATGCGGTTCCTGTAACATCGCGAGGTCGTAGTCCTTGGCTCTCAGTGATTGGAGCAGATCAAGTTGACCCTCCAGGGATTGATTCAGGTTTTGCTGCCATATTCTCAGTCTTCGCGGTTTGTGTATTTCCGGTGTATCAGGCATGGGCTACAGGGTTGGCTTGTTGACTGCTAGTACCCCTCGTCTCGCCCAACTGCACCTGCACATTTGCCGCTATGTTCGCGTCCATCTGGTTTGCCCACATCCCAAAACCTCCAATTGCCCATGAGTCGAGCGTAGACTGCGTTGGTCCACCAGCTCTTTGTGTTTCCTGCCTGTAGTTCCGATTCACTGCCCCTCCCCGAGTTCCACCTGCTCCAAATCCCCCTCTTCCCATTTCCCTGCTTCTCCCTCTATCCACTGCCTCTCCCCTTAGTCCCTCTGTCCACCTTCCTGCCCATCCATTATCCTCTGCTCCCCAATTTCCTCCCTCTCCTCTTTGACCTCCTGCCAACCGACCTTGTCCTCCCCCCTGATTGTGGGGTGTGTTCCCCTGGGTCCATCCGCCCTGCCAGTTCCCATCTCTCTCCCATGATGCATCCTGAAAGTTCCTGTGTACCTCCCCACCCTCGAGTGTCTCCCATGTCTTCGGATCGGCCGTACAGAAGAATCTGTACTTGTTTTCACGGCACAGATGGTTCACCCGGTCTACGCGCTCTAGGAATACTGGGCACCGACGGTCCGAAGCACCATGCCCTCCCTGCTTCCCATTGTTCACCATTTTGCAGTTGGAGCATGTAAACGCGCCCTGGTCCATCTCCTGACAGTCGCTGGTTCTGTGCTGTTTCCCACACCGCCCACAGACCTCATGTATCGATGCGCATTTTGCTGCCCTGTGTTCCCCGAAGCACTGGCACTTGAGGCAGCGTCTGGGCTCCTGCAGTTGTTTCCTCGCCCACACCTTTTTCCCCTCCACAAATAAGCTATATCTGATCGCATGGTTAGCTCCCTTGCATGTGGAGAACCCGAAGATGGCAAGTGCCGTCCTCTGTCCTGGAGTCCTCAAGTGTACTGGCTTGATCCACCGCGCCTCACGGATCGCTGCCGTCTGCAACCCGCTTGCTTGTTCTATCGATTCCAGTGCCCCCATCTGGCCCATATCCAGCGTCGTTGGAACCCAATCCACTACCACTTCATACGTCTGCGCCCTGTAGTCTGCCGTTGACCCCATCTTTGCTATGAATGCCTTCATCACATCGCCACCTTTCAACCACTCGGCCGCCTCCTCTGAATCCATCTCATACATCACCCCTCCCGCTCCATTCAACTTGCTCACCCCTATGAATTGTGTCCCCTCTGGTTTGTCTTCTGCTTGCAGCCCCATCAAGTCTAAAGCCACGTTGGCTTTCTCCACCAGTTGCTTCTCTGTCAGCTCTGCCATTCCATCTCCCTCCAAGCCTGCAGCCTTCACCAACCTCACCCGTCACTTCTGCATCTCCCCTCGTGCTATAACCACAGCGTGCATCGGCGGTGGTGGTGCCGTGTTCCTCCTCACTCGATCTGCGTACGTTCCCTCTCCCATCGGCGCCGGGCTCTTTTCTCTTCTCTCATCCGCTCGTCTCCCTGGTACCTCTCCGATCATTTCCACTGCTTCCTCCGTTGCTCCCTTGAGGTCTGCTGTGAGTCTTTGACATTCCTCCCTAAACTCGTCCATCGTGTTGGTTGCGGATATCGCTGCGGATAATAAGTTGTCTGAGACTTCCTCCATGGTCGACTTGGTGCGTCCTAGCATGGTATTGAGTGATTTCTCCACTAGATCTGTCATCATCCCCCCAAACTGCTTCTGGTGGGCATCATCTATCAGGAAAGCTAGTGCTCGGAAGGCTTCCATCGCAGGCTTCGGCAGTTTCTGCATTTGGGAAAGTTGCAGCGCAGCCGTGCTCAGCATGTCCATACTAGTCTCTGCTCCCTCGACCACGTAGGCCCCATGCATGAGGTACACTCTCGCTGATTCCGCATCCTTGACTTCCATACCTGACATCTTTGTGATCTCATCTCGTGTTTTCGGCATCAGTGCAGCAGTTGCTCTTGTACTGCGCGCTGCCGTCACCGGAGGCGATGGCAACATCTTACTATTGGACTCTTAGTATTCAATAGCCTAGATACAGTTTATGTGGTATTTTTTTAAGCAGCAAGAATGACGCGGGTGTCCTGTAGTCGTCAGAAACGACGATTTCTTGGGTGTTTTTCCGGGGTCCTTGTTGGGGTGCCACGTGGTTGTTGCCTAAGAGAGTCCGATCACACATCAAGGGTTTGAATGCCCTGACAAGTATAAATTGCGTGTTAGCTCCCCTCTCTGTGTGGAATGAAATTGGGCAGTCTCCCTTTAGAAAAGACTAGTACCCAACTAAATCACTATCGGATACGAGAAAGAAACAAAAGATGTATTGTCCAACAAGCCTACTAGTAACCGGGATGTAACAAGGTGTTTTGTGAGGCTAATTATATTTTTTCGAACCGTGTGAGGAAGAACAGCCGAGGAACTAAACAAGGAGCATAGCATACGAGCATTTCTCTATTCAAGTTGGATACTGCAGCTTTTAGGAAGGTGAAACTAAAGTGACCTTCTGGAGGGCAACTAACGCTTGAGAAAGCGCTCGACCGTTCATGGATGCACCAGTCTGGAGGGTGATCCCGGTTGTTCCAAGTATGACACCCTCAAAGTGTGACGTCGTCCCCAGAGTGACATCGCCTGCCACGGCCCAGATGATGTTTTTAGGGTTCGCACCACCAGTCAGGAGTATGGCCTTTGCAGAGGCCATGGAGAGTGTACCGGCAATTTGTAAGATCCAAGCTTGATATAGATCGTATGTGAGCTGATGAATGAGATAGCATGATGATATGAAGAACGCACTGTCTGAGGAGCTGCCGGAAAAAGTGGCGGGGCTCGACACAGTGACACCAGTGGACCACTTATAGAGGCCAGGGATGAGAGTGAGACCGCCGATCTCGCCTAAGGCAGTGAAGATGTCAGTCAATCTGTTTTTAACGAGGACATCATATGGTCAAATTACTTATCAGTGCCGAGGTTCGAGAAATTAGGGAGAGTGCGACCGGAGGCGTCCGTGTAGGCGGTCTGCATGTCCAAGACGGCGGTTGTGAGCATGGAAGGGGTCGGGCTGACATACGACGCGGCGTAGAGCTTTCCCGTGACTTGGGTTGAGGTCGAGAATGTGCCGCTAGAATCAAGCACAGTCGAAAAACCCGTTAAGTAGGTACCGGCGGCAGGGCTGAGTCCGATGTTCCCAGCTACAGTTCCCAGAATTCACATCAGTCATCCTTGGCGAGAAAGTGTGCGGGTCTGAGACGTACTAATTGCGGATATGGGGACGTTGGTCACTCCTGTCTTGGCGAGGATTGCGAAATTAGCAGCAGAGCGCAAGTTAACCGCTGGAGGTCCGGCGGCATGGATGCTGTGAGAGATGGCCTACAAGTAAAAAAAACTGTCAGAGGTGGTAATGACAAAGGGAAGAGGCCATTGACCAAAAGGCCGAGGGCAATGATGGCGATGGTTGACGACATAGTTTGTTGGAGGTTGGGGATTGGGAACTTCGAGGAGAAAACTCAACAGAACTGCTCAAATATATTCGATGCAAAGGAGGTTTAAGTAGCAGTCCGGGCCTGGTGTAAGTGCGTCATCCTTAGCCCACAAGCAGCCCAACTTGAAGAGCAGCTGAAAAGCCCTGAGCTGCATCATTGAGTAAAGGCTTAAAGCGCAGGAGAAAAAAGTCGATCCTGACAGGTTGCCGTTAAGCAATGGAGCGAGCGAGCGGGTCCGTGCGCATCCAGTCCGAGTCACCAGTTCGATTGCACATTGGCCCAGTGAAAACTAGTATGTGGAGCAACCAATCGGAGAGCTTGATTTCTCGTTATATGATATCCCAGCTAATACGCTCTAATGCCACGATTCGTGTCATAGATGCAGACCGCTTGTGGTTGCCTATGTATCAACTTGGTCGACCTAATGGACTTGTGCTTTACTATTAGGCTTAACATATTTTTATACTATCACCGAAGTCGATGAACGTGGGGGGGTGACGTGTCCTGTCCACCAACCTATCATATTAGAGGCCTAGTCCGCTGTCAATGCTGTCACAGGTGACTCCCCACATCAACCTTCTAATTAGAGTGGGTCAAGCGTGGCTTGGGTCGAGTTACCCAGTTTCTCCCAGGGAAATTCCAGAGGTGAATGACAAGGAGCGTGTTAGGATTTGGAATCATAAACGGTACTGGTGCCTTCGGACTCCACAGCTTGCTTTATCCCAGTACTTTCCACAATGGGGACATTCAAAGTAGCCACTTACACTTATTCTCTTACTTCAAGTTATTTACATTTTCCTGCCAAATCCAAGCCAAATTGGCAATGGGTGGACATGATAACTTGAAATAAGTGACAGGTAAGTACTACTTTGAACCCCCCTCAAAAGTGGTGAATAATGACTTATTTTAGGCTAATGTTGCCATGACTTGGGTTGCATTTTTTGCTAACTTGGGAAATAAAATGGCATAAGTACCAGTACATTCTCAAATATTTTCAGAATGTATGATTTTATTTCTCAAGTTAGCAAAAAACACTGAGTGATGGCAACACTATTTCAGGCCCAGCAAAGCATTTCACAAGACCAACTGAGTTTGAATTGGACTTTGACATATTTTTCAAGTCATTCCTCATGCAAACATACTTGACATAAACATAAGTTCAATGAAAAAAAATTTACTGTGCCTGGCCTAGTAGTCAGCCAGGATAGCTGAAATGATGTCATATAAATTGTAAGCCTGGGGGCCTTACTACACATTGTACATATTTGGACCTGTTGACTAACACTCACATATACCATGAGAACGAGAACTGATCGATATCCTTCCTATCCTTATCCCCATCATCCCTCCATACCTCATTCTCTCCTACGTTTTCTGTATCTTTCCCTTACTGTTGGACAATAGACGCTGGTCCTATTCTGTTGCACTGTCCATCTGAGAAGCTTACTATTGTAAGCTTACATAAATCAAATAGACTGTGGTGGAAAATTTTGACTCTAGGTGGCAAGACAACTAAGTTAAATGCACCTGTTAAGCACGTGGATTTTGGTATTGGCTATGCTGCCTCAGGTCACAAGGTTATTCAAGTTAATTGGCAATGGTGAGGACAGCAACAATCAATGGTGAGGACGGCAACAATCAATATGCCACAAGGATGGAAGTAAGCTTGGCCTGTGTAGCAGAGGCACAGAGGATATCCCTGTTGTTTATCCCAGAGCAGTAGCAATCACAGCAATGTGATTTGTCCACGATCTCAAGCTTTTGTTCTCAATATCTACTAATCAACATTAAAACATCAATCAATGCCAGGACACACAAGCAAAGTAATATGTTGCACATGCGGTACACCTACAATCCCTTTGATCCACTTGACCATCATTTTGTAAGTGTCATTGTAAAACTCCCACATAATGAGCAATTACATTTCACTTCACATTAAGTCTGGGGAACATTGTACGTTATCACAACATTGTACCACTACTTATTGTAAGCCTGCGACCAGACTCACGACACAAACATGCACAGCCACCACAAACATCGGCGAACATCGGCACACATTGATGCTTACAATGGCTACACAGCCACCCTGAACATCGGCGAACATCAGCGAACTCATATATCAACTTACGCTCGATGCGGCCACTTTCCAACACGGTTTCAAATCTCATATATATATACCATCTTTTTTTCCTTTGTTGCCCCACTCTTTACCTTGTGCAACAAAGGTATAGTTTACCGACCTTCTTATGTATCTTAGACTGACTCTTTACCTTGTGCAACAAAGATAACATGATCCTGTCTTACCATCTGACTTAGTGAGGCTACCTAACCAGGCAGCCTTTTACTTATACAGTTTAGGGGGCTTCACCAGGTGTGGAAGGGTCAAGTGCCCCATTCGTCAGCTCTCCCGTTCTTGGGGAATTCTCACGATCTCTCTCCTCTTGCAGTGATGCTTCTGGGCAGTCATACAGATTCTTAATGTCTTCGATTCCTTTTATGTTTCATGCTGAAGTCTTTGTTGTTCTCTTCTACAGTTCACTTCCCATCCTTCACCCATTCATCAACAACTCCGTCTCTCCTTGACCCATCAAACACAAGATCCATCAATTTCCACGCTTCCTCGGTATGACATACCGACAGTCACACTTCTGACATGAGTATTTGGTTCTGGAATCCTTCATTTCCTATTAATTAACGACCTTCTTATCACGTTCTCTTACCACTCTTTAACAACACATCAAAAATGCTCATCATGACTTCTTTGGCATGTCAAAATCCAACTCAACGGGCCAAACAACTGGACAGTAGGGTCGAAAGGTGTCATTTGGGCGTTCTCCATGCTTGCTGGGGGACGGGTGACATACAGTCAATAGAGGACCCCAACGATGAACCTCTCCCTGAGTCATTCCCAGTCTGTGAAACCCTGATATGAGGACTCAACTATGCCACCCTTCTACCACTTGCTTCGAGATCGATGATCTTATCTTGGACTCTACCTGTATTCCTTGGCATCAACGTTCTAGCTTCTTTCATAGTTTATCATTCAGGTTGCTTGGCCCTGACGGTGTGAGAGAACGCGCATGATCAGTTTTTTGTTTGTAACTACTTGCAGATTGTATTTAGGTGTCTCCCCACCTTTCGAATGGGACCACTCTTGTTTCTCCCCACATCTCTCAGGTCCCTCTAAGGTTTTCTCCAAGTTATCAAGACCTCTGCATGCAAAGGTGTAGATTCTCAAGCTGAGTATTAAAGTCCTTAAGTCTCTCAGAGATTTCCATGTTGTTTCCCTCTATTTTGTCACTTTAAAGTCTTTAACTTGGTAAAGAGGACTCCCAGTTCTCATTTTGAATCCTTTTGTTACAGTCTCTCCTCTCCCTTGTCAATTTTCTTGGTTTGATACTCTTGACACGTGCTCCAGTTGATTGTGTTAGTGAGTTTTGTTGATCATTTCTCAAGCCTCATGTTCTCTTTGAACATGTCTCCAAGTATTGCAACTCTTGTGTTTCCTTTATATTCGAGCCTTTGGCTCAATCTCCCATTTCTTATTCACTCTTTCTGTCTACACTTACTGTGCCTATCACGACTTGATGACCAGAGTCCCCGAACCTCCATTTGACTTTTCCCCCTGCCACACAGGGACAGACAATATGATAATGAACTGAACATTTGACAACAGGTTCACAATGCCACTCTTACTGATGTATTTCACAACAGTGTAGCCCACAGTGACAACTGAACCCAAAGGGATTTCTTCTTCACCATTCTTGTACAGAGCCCAGTTCAACAGCTGTCTAAAATCAGCATTGGTGAACTTAAAGGCAGGCCAGTTTTCTGTTGCCCTCCTGTCATATATGGGCACTGCTGCAATGGGTCAAAAACATAAGCCAGTGTAGCCACTTTATGTACTGAACTCATCATATCCTCTCAAAGCTCTGTAAGCATTGGAAGACCCACACACCACTAGAGGTGAAGAGACCATCTTTATGTTTGAGGAATATGCCAAAGAAGAGACTTGGTACACTGTATTGCAATAATTGAGAAGACAAAGAAAAGAAGACAAGTGAAGACATACCTCCTTGAGAATT